>JAWNPK010000018.1:0-1262500 GCA_035047565.1 Drosophila mulleri
TGGCCCACGAAACCTACCCCCAAGCCATTTGGCCATCGCTCATCTCATACAGCACATGTGTGAGGGCGTGGGCGTGGCAGCCATCGCCACAGCCAGTTGCTAACTTTTAACTCATTGTGCGGCTTTTAAATTTTAATTAGCGTCGAGTTGCAAGCTGGCAGTGGCAGCAACTCGCGCAGCCTTAAAAACTCATCTAATTAAACATACTTTTCATATTTAAATTCTTCTATTTCTTGGTTCTTTTTGCTTTTATTTTTCTGTACTTGACTTTTGGGCGACTCGCTCTTTGCTTTACTTTCTAAATTCGTTGGCTAATGCTGCGGGCGGAAGTTAAGGGATTGTGGCGGATTCTTTAGGTGTATATCACGATGCTTACAAAAAGAAAAAATAATCATAATTAGCATTTAATGTTAAGGAAACAAAAGACGGAGAAGCAATCAAGCAACTAGTGAGAAATTTGTAAAAAGAGAGAAAAAGAAGTATAAGCGACTGCCTAATGCTCGCTTGCAGTCGATTGGCATGTGGATGCAGATGATGAGAGTCTATTATGGGATTGCGAATTAGATGATGAGAGTCTATTTTGAGAACGAGCATGAGACGAGTTCTCTTCTCTAAAGATAATACTTGAAGCTATTTGAAGATGCAATTGATTGAGCTATAGTCCAGAGGAGGCCGTGTTTTATACATGATTATGTGACTTATGCAAGTGGATAATTTTCAATTTTCAAGTCAAACTAATATACTCCTTAAATATTCCGGGTTAAGCCTTTGGCAAAATATAAAAATACAAATTATTTAAATATATTATAACAAATTTTCAACAGCAATAAACAAACACTTATTAATTTTATTAGAACATCGTAGAATATAGCAGAATCTCAATTATATATATTTAATAAACAAAACAAAAAAATAGAAAAAATAAAGACATGTATATAATATATTTATATTTAAAAAATATATACTTTGGCATATATTTATATATATGTATATGTGTATGCAGCTTTTATAAATGTTGTAGAAAAGCTTTCTATTACAAACATTTCAAAGTTTTCTTACAAAAGACGCCCAACATGCCCATTATCAATCGGCTTAGGCTATAAAAAGTGAACAAAGCCCCTATTAAATACCTATAAAATTGTAGTTTATACACAAGGCCAACACACACATACACACACAGACACACACACTTACTCAGCTTATAAGAAATGTCTCGCTCAAGCCGCAGCATGTTAATAATAAATACAAAACAAAAGCCAAGCACAAACAAAATTTGAATATCATTTTATTCTCCATTATATAAATGTATTTAGCATATAAAAAGAAACAAAACCAAATAACAACAATTGTTAACCAAAACAAAAACAAAAAACAAACTGTATAAATAATTTAGCAAACACACAAATACTCTGCCTTCAAAAAATGTCTACAAATGACAACAACAAGAAGAGCTAACATAAGAGACGCTTCACAATTATTAATTACAACCATTTTTTTTTTTTACTCTAAATTTAATCCTATTCTAATTTGTTTTCTTAATTTTAATTTCTATGTGTTTCAATTTTCTATCGATAAAAAAAGAAAAAAAAAATCGATTCTGGTTTTTGCTTTTCGCTGTTTCACTTTTAACTTTAGTTTTCTACTCTTGTTTTTCTACTGTAACTTTTTCTTTCGCTACTTTTTGCTTTACTTGGTAAATGGACTAACCCCACACACGTTCTTTTAGCCTTGGCTCAAACCGACTAAACTGGTTCAAAGGTTGGCCCAAAATGGTTGTGTCAAGCCGTCAGAGCTCGCTCGTCGCTAAATGTTAGTTCTTGTTGTTCGTTGTTCTTGCAGGCGCCACACTCAATACGGATCTCGGTCCCGATTCGGAGGCCCAGATCCATCCCGATCATCCGGACGAGGAACTCGATGGCCAAGACAATGGCGATGAGCACATCGACACCACGCAGCAATCAGAGGAAGCCACGCCCCCCGTCACTGACAAACTGGAGGCGCAGAAGAAAGCCGACCTAAAGAAGAGCGCCGCAGCGACCGCCGCCGCCGTGATTGCGGCCGGAAATGGCCAACAGAGCGGCGCCGATGCACCCAAGCCACCAAACACGTCCGTTTGAGCCAAGTGAGCGATCGCTCGGACAGCTGTGCGCGTTTAGCCTCTGCTCTAAGCAAACAAAACAAAAAAAAACCTTAAGATACCTTAAAAAACAAAAACAACAAAAGAACGCTCTCTATTCCGCTCAGAAATCTCAAAGGCGCACAAACTATAAAACTAAATGAAAAATAAGAATAAACAAAATATAAAACTAAAACTGAAATGAAAATGCAAATAGAAGAAGAAAAACCTTAAGTTGGCCAAGTATTTTGATAAGCTGTGGCACAATCTGTGTCGCATTCTCTCTCTCTTAAGTTAAGGTTAACAAATCTCGAATTGATCAGGAATCTCGCAACTTTGATAAACCCGTCCGCGCTCAGAATACAAATATATATATTTTTCTATATATTTACATACATATTTTTCCACCTTTATTATATTTTATACACATGTAAATCACAAATTGTATTTTGTAACATAATTTTTCACATTTGTTTTATATAATTTTTGCCAGCAATTAATTTATTTTAAGCTCCGACCTGCCAGCATTTTTGCATTTTTTTCTCCAAATCACAAATTTTTTTGTAGCCTGTTCCACTTATTAGTTAATAAAAAATAAATAAATATATATATTATGCATATGTTATAAATTAAACCTGGCTTGAATAATTAGAAGAGACGTACATAAATTATAAATAGTTGTAAATCCTAAACCAATTGGCTAAAACAAAAACAAACAAAACATAAAACATAAATAATAGTAATTATAATTTGCTCACACTTAATTTGCAGTTTGTAGTAATTTGTATAAGCAGATGAAAACAAAACATCTATACATATATTTTTAAAGTTAACAATAAAATGTGTTTTTATTTAAATAATCAACAAATTGGCTTCATTTGGCTTCTCTCTCTCTCTCTCTATCTCTCTCTTGAGCATTGGCTTTTGATGATGGCGGTGCTTTCCTTCTGACCCATTCACGCTGCATTAATTTCATTTTTATATCCATTTGAAATCAATTTCCAAATTATTAATGTGATATATATTTTAATACAATCTTCCTCTCTTATATATTTCCACAGGTAAATCCATTAAGCCGCCCACAAACGAAACGTAAGTACTCAAACCACATCCTCGCAGCAACCTTCAAAATTCAAGTTCAATGTGCAACGGGACCAGGTCATTGCTATAAAGTCATCAACTAACTCTACTTAACTGGACAATCCATCCAACTAACCCACTGTAACGGTATCTGTTCTTTGCATCCACTGTTCTTAGATCAATTTTCATTCAGCTTTCTGCATGAATCTTGTTGCATGTGCTTCTTCTTATAGCTATGCAAGCAACTCATTTTAGTTAATTTGTGTATCTAATTTGTTTTTCATATTTACAATTTACATTAACAAGCGCAGCTATATAGTATTAGTCATCATCATTATTATCATCATTACTATCATTATCTTTAGGCTAGCTAGTGTTCATATACAAAATTTAGTCAGCGTTTAACCTAAGCACATGCATACACACACACATACACACAGATACATATTATAATATACATTCATAATTTCCACTGGCAATTCTTGAAAAAAAATGAAGGTAAACAGTTATATATAGCATAAGTAAATATTTAAGCTAAAGCAAAACAAAGTAAAATAAATTCGCTAAAATTTTGTATATTTAAAAACATTTTCAAATTCAAGCATTTGAAATGCAATTATTTTGATTGTCAGTGGAAAATGCATACACAACAACAGCAGCTAAAGCCCTACAAACTCAAACAGAGAGTTTTACTAAAAATATGTTGCGAAAAAAAAAAAAAAAAAAATAAAATAAAACAAAAGTTGTGTTTAGTCTCATTTTCGTTGCGTGACGCTGTCTCTTGTCTCTTGTCTATTTTCAAAATTGAAATCAAATCAAAATCACTTTGCTATACAAATTTCACGCTGCCACACACACACACAGTCACACGCAGACATTCACCCACACGTACATACACGCACACTCACACACACACTGCTCGCTCGCTCGTTCGCCTCGCCTCGCCTCGTCCACCAAAAAATGCTCCCTAGACGTCTGTCTATTCTTGCTCTCTCTCGCTCTGCCTCTCTCTCTTTCTCTTTCTACCACTATTCACTGTGCCGTTCCGCAAAACAACAACAACAACAACAAAAATTTAATATGCATATACTAAAACGTCAAGTCGCTGTCCAAGCCATATACCAAAACGAAAAACCAAGAGCAAACAAAATCAACAACTGAAACTGTCCATTTCGCAAATGCATCTCAAATACAACAGCAACAACAACAACAACACAATTTCCCATTGTACTTATTTTATGTACTTTCATATGGACAACAACATAACATCCACCAAAAACTAAACTGTCCAAATAAATTCAAAACTGTCAAAAATTTGCTGTTCTGCCCCAAAAACAAACATTGAACCCACTGAACTGAACCACTCAACCACTCAACCACACCAAACATTCGCGGACTCCATTTGCAGCGAGAAGCAGCTCGATTCCGGCATGGAGGCGCATCATGGCCAGAATGTGGCGCTGCTGGAGACGCCCAACGGCATCACGCTTCTGGGCGCCAGTAAAACGCGCGAGGCGAATGGCAATGGCAATGGCAATGGCAATGGCAATGGGCGTGGCAATGGGCATGGGCAGAATCATGAGCGCTTCTCGGTGGAGCGACGCGTTCACGACGAAGATGATTCATTTGAGTATGGCACGGATCGGGAGAGCAGCGTCTATAATCCCACCACAAAGCCGCTGCGTAATGTGCTAATGGGTCAGGCAGCGGAGGCAGCGACTCCGGACAGCGATACGGATACGGATCTGTTGCAGCGCGGCAATCAGCTGGGCATACCCGAGTCACGTTTCTCACGCTGGCTGCCCAAGGATCAGCGTGAGCTGCTCGAGAAGCAGGCTAAGCTGCTGTCAGGACGCAGTCAAGCGCTGGCAAAGGCAGCGCCGCCAGCCACGCCCCCAAAGCCAAACAAGCATCCACAGGCAGCAGCAGCAGCAACAACAACAACAACACAGACGACAACGACGACGACGACGACACCAAGGCTGCCACAGGAAACGGAAATTTAAATGTGTGTGTGTCTGTGTGTAAACATGTGTTTAGGTACAGGAAATGCCACAAAATTGAAGTCTAGAATTTCTAATTTATTTAGTTCACAATGCCGTTACATAGCAGTGAGCTATGCAACTCGACAGGCTGAGCGAAACTCATGACAGCTTCATTCACACACACAAACACACACACACTTACACATATACAAAATCTTGACATAGTTAAGAATGAATATTCACCAAAAAAAAAAAACAAAAAACAAAAAAACAGCATGAAATTTAAACATGAAATTAAGAATTTTTCGAATATGTATGTAATCAAGAGAATTGCATGGCGTCAAAAAGCTAAATGCTATGTCACTCAAGCAGCAGCAAACCAAGAGAAAAGCGAAATGCGAATTGCGAAAAGCGAAAATGCAATCGATTTGATTTCATATTTTGTTTCACTTTTCTCAAGTATTTATTTGGAACAAAGCTAAATAGTGTGTTCAACTTAAGCTGTGCCCACTGTACTTTATATATATTTTATTTTTCACTTCCTTAAGAGCCAAAACATATTTTCCTTTATTGCAATTGTATTAATTTGTTTAATTTGGTAATTAAAACATTTAACATAAGTCTAAGAGTTGAACAAGTAGTTAAGGTTGCAGACGAAATGAAATTATTTATTAAGTTGTAGTTAGTTGACATTTTTAATAAGGTTGTTCTTTATTTTATAACATATATATATATACAGTGAATATTTTTAATAAATTAACAAAACAAAACTGAATAAATGCCTGCGTGTGTGTGCGTGTGTTCCATGGTTTCAGGGATATTTCAAATGCTATTTGTTTTATGCTTTTAGTTTTCTATTTAAATTATTATTATTATTATTTTTTTTTTTTTCAATTGTTTTTTTTTCAAAGTTTTTACCACTAAGCACATAACATAACATTTGTTTTCGTATTGAAACTGCATATTATTGGATTTGTTGAAGCTGCGTGCTTCACATTTCCAATATGGTTGGCCGGATAGAGAACACGTGCCGCAGTTTAGCTACCCACACACACACACACAGATACTCACACTCACACTCTCACAAACAGCAATAGTTTTTAATAGCCATTTGCAACTGAGCAAACACGCAGCCAGACGACTGCCAGACATTCAAATGAGCCAAAAAATTATTTATAGAATATATGTGGATACACTTGACGTGTGCTGCACGTCTGTGTGTTTCTGTGTGTGTGTGTGGCAAACAAATTATGCGACCAACTAGCAGCTATCAGCTAACTGGCATCTGAGTAGCATCAGCTTTGAAGGTCAATTGCGAACAAGTTGAGCAGAGGTCAATGGTAAAGCTGAAGCCAAAAAGTTCTTAGGGCAGATTATCGGGACTCAGAGTATTGGGTAGTAACATGTGCTTAAAAGATAAAACAGCTTTAGCAACTTGAGAACTTTAAGTTCTGCGACTTTCCAAGTCTAGCTAACGTTAAGAGTTATGCGATGGCACAGATCTATATATACACTCTGTGGGACTACAGTTATATGTACAAAAAAGTTCATTAACTAAAAGGGGGAATCCATTAAAAGGTTGTTTTTTTTAATTATCAGCACATTTATAAGTGATAAACAAAAAATTCAGCTTTTTATTCAACCCAAATTGAGTTGATTTATTGGCCGCATTTCTTTAAATTCAATTTCTAACTCTAGAAATCCCCAGTCCGTCTCAAACTCTGCCCCCGTAGACCCAAGCGAAACTATTTAACAGATGCCGCTTCACAGACAACCCAAGTGCGCATTCCTTAATCCATTTTCTTATCGTAACTTTTCCTTGAGCGACCATCCAATTAACTGCAATCCAAGACCGAAAATTCGTTGAGTAGTTCAAGATTCTGGTTTACTCGGCTGCCACACAGCAAATAACAGTTAGCGCCGCGCCAGTTGAAGCCACTAACTAACCCAATGCCAAGGGAGCCAGACGGCAACCCGAATACCCTCTCTAACCCAAAGCGCACACAAGCAAACACACCTTCCATCTAACCCACGACTAATACCGCTTGAATGGCTATGTGTTGGGGCCAGCCAGCGCTCGGCTATGCTATGCGATACTTTACTGTTCTGTACTGTCTGTAAATCTTACTAATGTCCCGGCTGCACGGCAAACAATTATTTTTGACACATTTAATAAGTAGCCCCAAAAGCTCACAACAACAACTACTACAATAATAATAATAATAATTACAACAACAACGAAACGGCAAACCCTTAACCACAATTGAAACCAAAAACAGCAGCGACACCGAAAGCGCCGACATAAAAGCCACCTCCACCTCAACCGCCACGGCAACAACAACGGCAACGACTACAGGCGCCGGAGCAGGAGCAGGAGCAGGAGCAGGCACTGGCGCTGGATCTGAGGATGTGGGCAACAATGGCAACGACCAGGAGGCGCCGGCCAGCAAGAAGGCCAAGCGGCTGCCAGCCTTTGCCGTTGCCATTTTAAAGCGCTTCAATGAGAAGGATGCCGGCAAGAAGGATGCCAAGGATAACAATGGTGAGACGCAAACAACGGCGACAGGCGCAAATGACAACGACAACAATACAACAACAGCAGCAGCAACAACAATCGATGGCAATGACAATGAACCAAAGGTATACAAAAACTGAACCAGTCCTTGAATAGACCGCCAGACAAAAGTCTCTCTCTATCTCTCTCTCTCTGTCTGTTGCCTTTTACTATGCGTGCTTGTGTGTGTGTGCGTGTGTTTCTACACCATTTAGCTTAGCATAATATTTGTAGGCCAAATATACATATAAATAAAATACATATATATACATTATATATCGATTTATGATTTTTCTATAATCACAAATTTTTGCTATTTGCTCTCTTTCTCTCTCTCTCTTTTGCTCTCTCTCTTTTTGGCTGCTACACAATTTTTTGCCTTATTATTTTTATTGCCTTTTTTTTTGTAATTTCGTCGTGTTGTTAACGCATGCAAAAAATTTGTGTAACTTGTGTAAATACTCTGTCTATATAATCTGTACAATCTATCGATTTATGGCTATATAAAGGCTATAGTTTGGCAGAGCACTTCACCCGTGTGGACTTTTAAGTAAAAAGCCAAGCAAAGCAAATAATAACACATAGAGCAGCAATAAAAAAAAGGTATCACAATTTGCCCTTCCACCAAAACGAACAATAAATCAATTAAATTGTAAAAATTATGTTTAATTTATCATTTAAAATTGTTTTTTCTAAATTGCATTTTAATCGAATTTTATTTTACTGTCCACAGCAAGACAAACAACTCGTCTATGCTGAACTTGTACTAAAGCCCGCCCAGGAGAAGACGCCAGCTGCAATAGCAACAACAACAACAGCAGCAGCAGCAGCAACAACAGCGACAACAACAACAGCAACAAACGCAGATGCAGCTGCCAAGAGTGCAACAGAATATGCCGAAATAGTCTATGTGCAGAAGGGCGATGGCAAGAAATAAAAATTCTCTACAAACGCCCAATGAGGCTGTAACAGCTGCAGCTACACCAACAACAGCAACACAAAATCAACAACATTTAAAAGAAGTAAACATAAATATAAATATTGTGAGCTACAACAAAATACAAAACTAAACGAAAAAAAAAAAGAAAAACACAACAAACCCAATGCATAAACATAAAATAATAATTAAACAAGAAAACAAAATATGAATCTTAAGTGTGGTTTTTCAAAAACTTCATTGAATGTGTGTACTAAAAAATAAAACAAAAATCTTTAAGCTAAATACAAGACAAAAAGTAATGAATGTGTTAAAAAGAAAAAAAGAAAAAAAACAATACAAAACGTAAAAAAAAAAAAAACATTTTTCCACATACATAAATATATAATAATTAAAAAAAAACAATACGCACAGCTAAATCCATACACAGTCCCACACACACCTAAATAAAATTTACAACATAAAACTAAAACAAGCATAAAATTAATAAATAAAAAAAATATATAAATGAAATTTACATAGGCAAAACACAAAAAAAAATTATTTAAAAACAAAAATTAAATGAAAACCCTAAAAATATTTGAAAATCTCAATTATTTACATAAATGTCTCGCAATTAAGCTAAATGTAATTTAAGCCAAGAAAAATATGAAACAGCAAAAACCCCACAAAAATATATTATTATTTATTACAAACGATTTTTTATACAAAATGAATGATTCTTTTGAACAACTTTTTGATAAACTTTAAAAAAAAATAAAAATAAAACACAAAAACAATTTGAGCAGCCAGAGTAAAGCATTTAATACAGAGAAAAACGAACAACTTCATTAATTAATATTCATAATCGATAAATATCGATCATTCTCGAATCTCCACGAAGGCGCAACCGAATTGTAACCGAAAGTATTTTACGCTAATTTTCATTCACATTTTCCAATCTGATTCTGGCAGATATTATTACGTTATTAATTTAAAAATACAGAAAAAAAAATAAAATAAAAAGATATTCTATGATTATGATAATTATTATGTCTAAGTTAAGCGCAGCACTAATTACAATTAAATATATACCTTGATTATTGATTTTTTTACATTGTAAATTATAATTTGTATAAAGTTAAGCCGAGTAACTTTTTTGAATAAAATTCTTTACCATAAAACTGTGTCGAGTCTCTCTCTCCTCCTTCCTCTTTTTGCTAAACATTTGCAGGGCATACTTTGAGATAATCCGGAATTGTTATCCTGCCAGTGGCGTAGTAGACGACAATAGAACATGAGCGAGTAGCAAAAGGGATGCATTTGATATGTCTCAACAAAAGGAGGCCCAGACAGCGCTCGCGGTCGTATACTTAATTTCTATTATCATGCAATCCACATGCTATCTACCATGTCTGTGTATCTGTGTGTCTGTGTGTGTTCGTGCTTTCGCTGTTTTCGAGTACTTTAAGCCACAATGCAAAGCAGAAACTGAGAGCATTTTATTTGTTTAATTAAAACTACAAATTTGATGGCAACAGCTGCAGGTACAACAACAACAACAACAATAACTATAACTATACCAACTATATGAATTATTTGACTCGCAATGAAATGTAAAATTTACGAGTAAGTAAATTGAAATGGAAATCGAGTTTATGGCACATACATGGCATTTTCATGTCTGCAGCAGTCACGTAATTGAATATAAGAAAAACCACATTTGAAATTTGCAAATTTGCAATTCCAGAGTTGCGTGTGCGTGTGTGTGTGTGTGTGTGTGTGTAAGGCAAGCTCGCCTCGGCTTACTTTGATTTAAGACTTAAACTGGTAAGCCAAATGCCCAGGACAATTGCAATTACACACAAGTTAGCCGACTAGAGTGTCAACGACTGCAATATGCTCTACATATAGAAAGGATAATTTTAATAAATAAAATGACTTGCTCTAAATGTAGAGGCTATGGTCTACGGCCTACTTTGAAATAAAATTGCTATAGATTTAGCTTAATAATTTTGTACACAAAATGCACAGTCGAGGCAATTAGTTTAAACAATTTCTTATGTATATAATAGTTAAAAAATATATATATAAATATATATACTATATTCTTTTGTTTTTAATTAAAGAATTCTTTTATTGCGGCTTCTTGTCTTGGACTGTATAACGCAGTCGTCTTATATACATATAATATTGTTTGTCTCATTATCAAAATTTGTAGCATACTTTTGAGCGCTGTCTCATTTGTCCGTCAAATCTCTGGCTTGTTACAGTGCAATTTATATTTTTATTTAAATTATGTATTATATTATTTTCTTTTTTTTAAAGATTCATCAACTTTTGCACTTGACTTGGCCAAAGTAGAGGAGGCTCTGTATCTGGCTGGGTCTGTGGCTTTGACTTTTCAGCTTGGATTTGGCTTCAGCGTTCGCTTTAGCCTTAGCTTTGGCTTTGGCTTTGGCTTTGGCTGCCTGCTTGTCAGTCAAGCGCTGGGCGCACTCAACTTTTTCTGACATTTCAATTTATAAAGCTCAAAATCTGCACATTACCCCGAGCCTCGCATTTTACATTAGACGAAAAAAAAAAAAAAAAACAAAAACAAGAACGACTTTGCATTTTTATGCGCTTCGCACAAAGTTGAATGGGGTATATTGGTTTGAGTGAAATGATATCATGTTAGAATATTGATATATTACATCAAGATCAATTCATTGATTACTCAACAACCTTTCATTCAACTGAGTGTAGTGTATTGCTTAGCCAGTTAGACTCGCCTGCAATGCTCTGACATGTTTTTGGGTGCATTTGACTATTTTTTGGATATGTCTGCGGCGACAGCGTCAAAAGTAAAATACAATTTTTGCATTTTCCTGCCTTCGGCTGTACATTGAATTTGACTCGAAATCTTTTTACCGACTGCAACAGCAGCGCTTGCCACGACAGCTCTTTTTTTTTTTTTGTTCCTTAAAAGCTGCAAATGTGCCTGAGGCGAATGCCATCGTTGCCGGCTGACAGGCTGCCGCATGCATTTTAAATGAAGCATTCGACTTGTACGACTTTTGTTTGGGACAAGTTTGACTCGGCTGCAAATACTTTCAGTCAATTCTATTAGCCATCTCCTTCACTGTTGCCTCACCTGCACTTTAGAAGCTAACGGGAGTTGCGATGTTGCTGTTAATTAAAGATTATCTGCCAAAGAGAGGGTAAAAGTTCTTGTTATCCCTGTGGCCAAAGTGGTTCAGATACAAGCTTGGATTAAGTTTAAGCAGCTCTAGATCTATCATCTATAATGGAAGACTCTGCTTAACAGTATTACTAAATTATATCACTGGCATTCATTTGTCACTACTATCTTATAGCAAATGTATGCTATCCAGCCAGATCCAGATCTTTCTCAAAATATACTAATTGCATATTCATTTAAATGATTATCTTATAGTATCTTTGAATGTATCATGCATATAAATATACTATTGTAGCTGAAGATATCTATCTGCCGCATGCTGTTTGTTCTTTACAACTGTAATGCATATTGCTTTTGTATATATTGGTATATAGATATTATACACATACATATATCGACTTTAAATCATTTTTAAGCTCCCCAGCAGCAGCAGTTCCGTCTCTAGTGAATGCTGCGCCACAGATGCGGTCTCAGCTTGGTGGGCAGGGCAGGCGCAGTTATAGCTCCAGCTCGAAGGCCTACATAAGCAATGTGCGACAAGTTTTAGCAATTGCTTTGCAGCTACCCATGGGACAGACCCTTGCAGCACCGTACAACAATAATAACAACAGCAACAACAACAGCAGCAGAAACAGAACGAGATGAACAGAGGGGATAGCTAGAAACTTTGTGCGCTCTGCTTCTTGTTTTTTGCTGCTTTCTTGTTGCTTGTGTTCGCACTTTGTTTATCTCTCACTCTTTCGGGCAATTGCTTGAGTTGTTTTTGCTCTTAATTTTTGATTTTTGTTTGATTGTATTTGAGTTGTGTCGCCTGCCAGCTGTTTGCCTTATGAATGCTGCAGTTTCTATGCCCAGCACACATTGAGGAGAGGCTCTCAGCGGACTGGGCACTCACCCGTTCGCAGTTGTAGTAGTTGCTCCATTTGTTATGCCTCGGGACAGGGTATAAATAAGCCGAGAAACTTCAGCATGGACACTTGAAACTATTTTCTTTGATGTTTGTTTGCGAGTGACAAATGTATGTAGATTTGATGTATGTGCAATTTGGCAAAGTAAACGCGGTCAAACTTCTGCTCACTTAGTTGGTAAGTGGACGACTAATTCAATTAATATTTATGCCCAGCCCTGACGCAAGCAAAAAATGTAATTTGTCATTTGGGAGAATTTTAGCATTATTAAGATATGAATTTTGAATTGACTCAAATGTCAGTCTATACTAGAGTTTTGTGAGATACAGAATGTGAAGCATACATATAGATATACTAAATATACATATATGAAAAAAAAAAAAAAAAATGAAAATAAATAAAAACAGATTATATCATGTATTTAATGAGCGGCAATTCGTATTAAATTTCATTTTTAATTTAGCAGAAAAGAAATGAAGAATCATTAAAATATTTTTTTATTTTATTTTTTTAATTTTTAATTTTATTTTATAAATAAATATATAAATAAATAAATATTTTTTTTATTTTTTTTTTTTAATTTTTTTTTATTTATTTATTTGTTTTTTTCTAATAATCATTATTTTTCTCAGCTTTAATCTGTATATCAAATTACTTTTACAACTCATTTAAATTAATTTAACGCCAAATCCATTCGCTTGGAGAGGATCATTTATATTAGAATCAAAGCTAAAGGATTTCATTGCTATGAACTGTGTAGCTAAGCCCCATTCTAATACCTTTGCCATTGACAAATGCACATCGATTTAGTGAGTGCGTAAGCTCATCTAAAGTCGTGCTTAATTAGTTGGCAAGTTGACGTCTAAGTTGCGCTTTCATGGTTATTCAATTAATAAGCAGCCACAAGTCGCCATCTCTGGCCCCTGACAATTGCTTTATTGTTGCTCAATTCCAGGGCTCGTCCCGCGCCATATCACACACACACACGCGCACTCAGCGGCTGTAATTAATGCCACGTGCATTTTAAGCTGATTATCTAATAAGCAAATGCCACATCTACTGGCCAGGGATATCAGTTGCATAAGTGCATGGCTCGCATGCCGTATAATGACCGTCATACAGGACTTATCGCTAATCAAAGTGGCAATTTGCTAATGCATTTGGAAATTGAATTAAAAATTTATTATCCAGCAAAACAAATTTAGAAAGGACAGAACTTAAAATTTAAAATGAATTAAGCTATCCGAAATGAGCTTTGGCTTATGTGAATAAATGAAAATCGGGGGATTCAATTGATAAACTTGTTACCCTGAGCCCATTCAAAATTGGAAATGTTATAATGTATGTAACAGTGAGGAGGGGGTGTGGCAATGCGACGAACCTATATATACGAATGAGAAACATTAGGTTGGTACTTCTGAAAATAATAAATGTTAGTTAACAGTGAGTAAATATAATACTATTACTGCACTGTTATATAACAGTGAGGTATCATAGTACTGTTAACTAACATTTCCAACTCTGCTGCGCATTTCTGTTCGCCTGGTACATCCGAAATTTCAACGGATAATTTTGTGAAGCACCAGGCGCACAGCAATGAGTAGCAGCGTGAAAAGCAGCACCCTAACTTATGCAGCTCTATGTAGCAAAGTGCATATTTTTAACCTATGATTTTTTAGCTAGCCCCAAAGTTATGCAACGATATTTTACATGTTGCCTTTACCGTCACTTGCAAAAAAAGCCCGTTAAATAACAAAACAGTTTGACTAAACTGTTAAACAAAAACCCTTTATTGTTTTTCCAATTTACACCGTTTTCGCTTCATTAAATCTACATTGCTTATACATATATATGTAAATAAATCTCTTACGTTTTCAGCATGTAAGAGCAACTTTAACTACTATATTGGAATGCATTGCCCTACATGTTTATATCTCTGCTAAATTACAGCAGACTACAGAAGAACGAGCTATGCAAGAACGAAGGATGTCTCTCCAATTTTTGTGAGTAGAACCTTCTGCGTGTCTGTTGTAGAGGTCCTTTGCAATGCAATGTACATAACTTTTAATCCAATTATATTATTTATCGATTATATTTATTATTATGTTATTCACTAGCTACAATCAACTTAAAAACTATTTAATGCCCACAATTCGATTTTTTTATAGTAAAAAATCTTAAAATTAAACAAAATTTTTCATCCGCAACAAATTACTTCTTATTCCTAGCATGCTTTCACTTTACTCACATTGTTTACACTGCTGCCGCGTGCAAGATTGGATTACTTAAACTTAAACCCGCTCATTATTCACATCATATGTCAATCAAAAGTTTGCCGGTGTGCCAGGATATGGTAGGTGGGCGCATCAACAAATTGCTTAAAAAGTAGACCGTAGAGCTTTCGCCCAAACAGCTGTTCCAGCTGGCCTTATCAACACAGTTAGCATTCACACACAAAGTGTGCGCTCTCTGCTGAATGCAAAAGCATGTGAGAGCGTGCTGACAAAAGAGCGAGAGCTTTTGGAGCTTTTGCATTACTCTTACCTGCACTCTCTTTAGCTATCAGCTTTTTAAGAGACTTCCAACTTCTAACGGTCCCGAATGCGAGCAATTATCTGAATTCTAGTTAGATTAATTTTTTTGGATAACCATTTGTTTGAGCCAGACGGCCTAATTGATGAACTCTTAAGAGTGTAAAAGGAGACTTTTAAGAGCAAGTCGCCGAGACATTCCCACCCACACACGCGCACACACAGATATTCACTAACACAAATAGAACGTTGGGTAATTCATAAAGGAACTGTGCCACTTGAGCAGTCAACAAGCTTTTGCTTGTGTCCTTCATAATTCCAGCGCTCTCTGTGTTGGTGTATGTGTGTGTCTGTGGGTGTTTATGTGCATGTGTGTGTGTGTGTGTGGGCTACTTATGCACTAGCATTTTAAGTAGCAACAGGTCTGCTTTCAAAAACTTTTTTGCTATTCAACATTTTTGAATGCCTGTCCACGACGACTTTCATGCTCAGAAATATATACTGCTGAAATATTATTATACAAATATATACATATATATGTTTATAACAAATATAAATCTCATTCACAAAGCACAACGCTGAGACCTGAACGTCTTGTCAGCTGCGGCAAAAGTATACAAAGCAATTGCCGAGTGAACCTGGTTGCAATTACGCTTGATTGCCATGAAAACATGAAATAATATAACATAAAGTGAGTATACAAAAAATAAACGCAACAAAATAAAAACCTGTATATATATATATATATATATATATATATATATATAGGATATACATAGAGACAGAAATTAAGAGAAGTAATGAAAGCAACTAAAAACTTTCGTCTGTTGGTCTGGCAACGCAGCTTCAGCGCGTAGGAAGCCGCAAAAGGCAACAGTGCGCATACTTAATTATATTTGTGTTGTTTATATTTCGCCTGCTTGGTGTTTTTGGTGGTGCTGGTGGTGTCGCAGGTATTCCTGGCTGTTCTGCAGCCATCCTCAACGCAAATTTCTTTTACAAAATTTGTGGTTTTAATAAACGCAAACCAAGGCAAAAATAATATGCCAAAGCCAAAGCGTAAAAGGGACACAATTAATTACTCCTGCTAAGAAAATAAACAACAACAACAAAATAAATAAAAAATAACACAAAAACTGCGCAACAAGTTGAAGTTGAACTTCTGTTTGCCATTTGCTCCGTGAAAATTAATGTGTAAATAAAAAAAAAAAATGCCGAGAAGAAGGGAAAGACAAACAATATTTGCTAAAGTTTATTTAGGCACGTGCGCTTAAAGATTCTTCTCAAACTTTTCACTCCAAATTGGCAAAGGGTTTCAGTTTTGAATTCGACTTAACTTGACTTGTCCTAACTTGACTTGAGAATATATTCAGATCTGTATCATATAGAAGTAACTTGTTTATGAGATACTATATACCATATAATATATATATTATTATTACTTCATTATTTAATTATATATAACATTTAAAAAAATATAATTTTGCAACAGGAAATTAATATATAACAAACTATAAATTTAGTATGTGTATAAAATAAAAGAGCGCTCCTTTAAAATGATTTCGTCTACTAAAATTATTTCCCACTTTTGTTCACGCACTTTATGTATACATATGCGAAAAAGGAAAATTGTATGGCAAGTGCCTAAATTACATGTTGACAAATATTTTATGTAAATATATTTAAAATAACTGGCGAACATTTCTGTTCAAGTGCGCCCAACGTGAGATACACATACTTGTAATGAAGTGCAGGTGCAGCAGGCAGCTGCTGTTCCCGTTAGAGGCACTCACCTTCGTCCTTCTCGCGCTCCATTTGCCGGCTGGTTTATGAGCTGTCCTCCCCCCGCGCCCTTGCCCTGTGCATGAGATGCAGCTGCAAATAATATGCGACCCACAAAAACCGCAAATCTAGCACAGCGCATTTAATGTAGCCAACAACTGGGCGATGATGGGGCACCCGCTCTGACAGGGGCGTGGCTGGAGTTCAACAGTTTTGCGCAATTTCACTTTTCAAACAGTGACATTCAATTTTCAGCTGAAATGTTTTGTGGCTACAAGACGGAAATTGAAAATGTCGCAGCACACAAATGAACATTGTCGGAGCACTGTTATAATACATTTATTATATATGTAGATACATGTGTATATGTGTATAAATAAATAATAAGCTGACTTATTGCAAATTGCTGCAGCTGCATTTGCCTTTTAATTACTCAAAGCGGACGGCAGACGGACGGCTGCATGTAGAAAGTGAAAAGCAACGAGCACAACGAGCCAACAAGTTGTTAGTTTGCCTGATCAGACTGCTCGTCCGAGTTTCGCGCTGTCAGCTTCAGCTCGTCAACACGCATCAGGGTGTAGCATTTCAGGCAAAGTATTTAATTTCCACAGCACACACACACACACAGAGAGGGGGAGAGTGCTGGAGCGAGGCGGAGGCGGAGGCAAACAATGGAGGCTGGCATGAAATGTGTGCCAAGGCGAAGGCTGTCGTGCGAGCCATTGCAACCCTCGAAGCCTACAAGCAGCAAAGCGAAAGGTGAGCTCCACGCCACGCACAAAACTATGCTACAGTTTTTTCTGCTGGCCTATGCTGAGCCGGGTACATGGCCTAACTGAAACTGTTTGTTGTTTTGCTAAATAAATTTGCGCTATCAAAGTCTGACTGATAGAACGCATATAGATACCCAGACATTTCAGCTTCAATATTATAATTTAACTTTCAAATATTTTAGTTAGGGCATCTGCACTTCAGTCTGTCGCCTTTGCCCTGTTTGCCCTGTTTATTTCAGCTTTTCCTTATTGGTTTAATTTTGTCACGTTTCTGGTAAAAGAATAAAAGAAAGGTGGGCTGGAGGCGTGTGGGGAGGGGGTCAAAACGAGTGCAAATCATTTCGTTGGCTAGCGGGAGCAGCGTGGAGAGCAGCAGGAGGCGGCGAAGGCGGAAGGAAGTATTCACATAAATAAAAATAAATAGCAAAATTTGCCATTTCGTGCAGTGCCTGAGAAAAGTTTGCTCTCAAAAAATGTATTTTTAGTTTTATGGCTTAAATCAATTTAAGGCAATGCAAACAGTTAAAGCGGCTGATCGGCCGCCAGCTGGCCATAAAGAATATGGAATATGGCTCAGGGGTGTGTAGGTGTTGGCTGGCGAGGGGATGAGGGGGCTGAAGGTGGGAGGTTGAAGATTGGCCAGCATTGGTTATAAGCCGGATGTTGTGGTTGACCCCGCCGCCAAGTCAATAAATTCTCATTGCTTGAGCCATAAATCAGCATCACGGCACGCTAAGTGTCATTTTTTGTGACAACGGGATGGCTTTTTACCTGGCCAAGAGCAACATAAACAACTGAACGGTGGGCGGTGGGCGGTCACGCTCGGCCCGTCCGGCAACTGGCAGCTCCACAATGCGCGTTATAATTTACACCTGGCGAAGCGACAGCAACTACAACTGTCATTTGACCTTAGCCCAGCGGATGAGCTGAGGGTGGCCCTGATGGCCACGGTTAGTCGACTGTGAGCGCATAGCAAAGCCAGAGAGCAGCAGGTGGGAGGAGAAGCAGGAGGTGGAGCTGGAGCTGGAGCCAGAGCTGTGTGCTGACGGTTACATAGTGTCACGTTATATATTTTACTGAAAAGCGCAATTGCTTGATTTGAAAATTGGCTGTGATGGCTTTTCATTTTGAGTGACTGATGCGAGAGAGCAAAAGATGAAGCGACGACTAGAACAGATATAAATAGAGTATAGAGTATACATATACATATATATATATATATACATATATATATAAAAGGTCGCTAAAGGTGTAATATAGCACTGCAGCTGTGTGATTGATGCTCGGCGCCACAGCCATAGATTGCATTAGGGTTTACTGAGGGCATGGCAATGCACGAGAGAGAGAGAGAGAGAGAGAGAGAGAGAGAGAGAAGGAAATTGAGAAACCAATTACTTTCAGTTGGCATCACTTTCGTTTTTATAGTAAGAGCTACGAAAACACAGACGAAGATGGTGTAAAGCGAATATACATATATTTTATAAGAGTTAGTCTAATAGGCCAACTGCCAAGGGAATTAATCACTGAAGGCAATTGCAGGTGGGCAAAGAGAGGAAGTGAAGTGAGGAAAGTATAATTAGTAAATGGGAATTAGATGTGTTTAAGTTCTATTTTCACTTATGCTAAAGTTGAATCGAATGTCAACCTAAATTTGAGCTTAAATATTCTAGTCAAACTCTTTGATTGCAAGCAGCAAATAGGCAGCATATACATAAGTATATATATCTAACTGTACCCGCAGGGCAAATCATTTTAATTAATAGAAATGAGCAACAGGACATCCAGGAGATCCTAGAAACCCTGACTATAAAAGCATACGTCTGCTTAAAGACCAGCTGCGCTGAGTGGCATAACAACTTTTGAAATTAAGTCGCAGCAAGTGAGGCAGATAGAAGAGAGTAGAGCAGAGGGCGGCGGGGGTGGTCTTTGGACTCCTGGCAGACGGGCACACAATTGACGCAATTGCAGCGATACTTTGATTTTATTTCATTTGCAGGCAACGAATGATGAGGACACAGAACCAGCAGCAGCAGCAGCAGCAGCAGCAGCAGCAGCAGCAGCAGCAGCAGCAGCAGCGGCAGCAGCGGCAGCAGCGGCAAGCAACAAGAATATCAAACAGGGCTAGCCTGGATGGGGCCATGATGGAACTGGCTGGCGAGCGTAGTCGACGAAACAGTTGCCAATAAAAATTGCATTGAAAACGCTTAACCAAGCGTCGTGCATTAAATTGATTCCATGCGCCAGGCTACATGGCTGCAATTTTACAGCGCGCCCCGAAAAATATGCTACGCTTTTTGAGTTGTACAAAAATATTGTCTTGCCATACACCAGACGCACACACACACACACACACACACACACATACAATACATGTGTGTATGTACAAGCTTTGGTAGCAGCAACAAAATGTAATTTTTGTAGCGAAAAATGGAAAAAAGTGAATACAAAATCAAAATGTGTATACGACTTTGCTATACCCTTACTTTTTTGAGTCACAAATACATACGTTTACATAAATTCGTGTAATAAAATGGCTTTTGCGAATTTTGATTTTAAATAATGCCATTCAAATTCAGTAACAAAATTTACATATATATGTATGTATGTATGTAAATAAATGTATGTACAATATATAAATTTTGTACTTCATATGTGTGTTTTTTTTATACTTTAACAATTTTTTTATGTTACATGTTTTTTAGTTTTCTATATTTCTTGTATATCTAACTTAATTTTATTTTCTTTTTTATTATTTCTTTAATTTTCTTTTTAAATATAATAAATAAAATTAATATCTTTTTAATTTTTTTAATTTTTATAAATTTGTTCCATAATAAAAATAAGTTCACATTTAGGTGAATTTGCCAACAGAAGATATCAATCAACATACCCGCTTGAGCAATTAGCTAGGGTATTTGTAAAAAATCAAACGGCAATGTGAAAAGCAAAAGTGGCATGCGTGAAAAAATACGTGAAAATTGCTGGCGAGCTTTGTTGCCATTTCTCAGTCGTTGTTGTTGTTGTTGTTGTTGTTGTTGGCGTATTCGATTTTCACGCTCAATCCCTCAATCAACACCAGCGACTCGTACCGATGCGATTTTCGCATGCCTTTAAACTTGTTATTTCGAGCATATCCGCGGCACAATTCGCGATGACGCCAAAAGCTGGAAGGAACAGCAGAAGGAGACTGGGCTCTGGCATGGGTTCTGGGTAGGGTTTCGGGCCAAAGAAAAACACATCCACACATCCACTGGCAGTCGCGGCTTTGGCAACAAATTCGCTTGTTGTTGCCAGATTTCTTTATCTCTTTTAAGCAGAACGCAAAAACAAACAGAAATGAAAATAAAAGAAGTAAAATAAAATAAAGACTGGGATAAAAAAAGGCACATTCATATCGTATGTATACGCGAGATCTATTCAATTTGCAAGTTCGAATCATTTGGCATGTTTAGCAGCTCACTGAACAATTTCGAATACGTGACTAAAGGGGGAACTGCAGTGGAGGGGGCAATGCGGTGCTAAAAGAATTCACTCAGCTGTTTTCTACAACTATCAAAGGCTCTTAGCTGGATATCTTTAATTAATTATGCTATTAGCCACGTTTACAGAACACTTAAGCCATCGTCGCTGGAGCGAAAGCCTCTGGGTCATAAAAGTTCATGAATATGACAAACACTCAGAAACGCGACTGGAGAAAGGCTGCTGGAGTGCATTAAGTGACGGCTGAAAGGTGCCGGCTGCAAATGCGTTTTCTATTAGTAGAAGGCGGTAGAAAAAGAAAGAAATTCCATTTGAAATGCAATAAACTGGAAGAGCACTGGGCACATTAAAAGAGAGATAGCTCAAGGCAGAAAGAAGCCAGAAAGTGTTAAGGAAATTGAACCTAAAATAGAGACATCAACAAATTTGAGAAAATTAAAAAAAAAAATTTGGTAATCTTTTTAATAAAGAAGAGTTCATTAAAGCAAAATAATACTAGATTTATGAAATGTATACTATAAATATAAATATAAATAAAAATATAAATATATAAATATAAAAAACAAGCTTAATCAATTGTCAAAATCGAAAATGAAGCTTGTTTAAGAAATATAGGCATACATTAATAAACATAAAAATATTTAATATTATTCTTTATTAATTCTTTTATTATTCGAGCTTGTTGTTCTTACCTATAGTATGATTATACCTTAAGTATGAATAAGTAAATTGAATCTTAAATTTAATTCTGTCTTTATGGTCTTCTGATGGCTGTGTTTGTTTGTACCTTTACCCACAGGGTATTTTAATCAAAATAACCTATATCTTATATAGTGTACAAATAAGCTTAACAACGAAAGAATAAATATTACCCATGATCCCTTTGCTCATGTATATACATTTCATAATATTACCTATCTGCTCCTTCAGTTATGTTTTAGCTGAGCTAACCAATAAACCACGTCCTGATATTTATATTATGTTCCCATTTTCCATTCATTAAAATCAAATGTTATTTAAAATATCAGTCTAGTTCACTTAGCGTGCATAGAAACAAAAGTGAGCTCAATGCGATGGCAGTTTGCGTTGACAGGTATCCGATGGCAGGCGCTTAATAACACAAGCCCGCAGCGAGACATCAATCAAAAAAGCCGCACAGTGTGTCTCGATGCTGCTCTAAGCCACTTCCTTTTACACTAGCCCCACTCACTACTCTTGCCACCGCGCCCGCTTCCGCCCCGCCCCCGCTTCGTTCACTCTCTAGTGGTGTAACCTTCAAAATGGCTACCACAAATTGGCGTTGAAAATCGATGGCTAATAGGCTAGTGTAGTGTGTGTATATGTACGTGTGTGTGTGTGTGTGTGTGTTAGTGATTGTGTATTAGTGTGTGTGTGTGTGCTGGTGTGTGACTGTATTGGTGTCAGTTATTGTGATGTGTCAATGGCAAAAGGCAGCGCAGCATTGCATGAAACAGTCACCTACCCAGTGTGTGGGTGAGAGAGACAAAGAGGGAGAGAAAGTAAGAAAGAGAGAGAGATAGATCCTGTGTGTGTGTGTGCATCTGAATTTGATTTAAGGCCAAGTCTCTGAGCTAGTTCTTGGCTAAGTGGCCTGAAGCTAGCGAGACATTAGAAAAACGCGGCAAGCGTGAAAAAATGAAACAGGACAACACCAACACCAACATACCAACATAGACACACACACACACACCAGCACACTGACACAGAAATTCTCATGCATGTGCGACCGTCAACGGCAGTCAAAGCACAGGCAAAACCGTTAGTCAAGTTGAAAGATTGATTAGTTTTTAACAACTTGTGACTGGATACTGCTGGGCAGCAGTGCGCCAGAGGGCAGAGATGTTATGCGAAAAAGAGCAGTGCATAGGGAACTAGTTCCAACACGTGCAAAGAATTAACACAGAAACGAGAGCCTGATGACGAGACTGTCGAATAGCAGCAATTAGCAAAGCCAGCAGCAGCAGCGTTGTCAAAGCTGCAACAGTCTAGAGATGAAAAATTAGATAGATCAGAAGACTGAAGATGAGAGAAGAAAGAGGGAGAAAGAAGGCATAATACATAATATTGGTGACTGATGACTGATGACTGATAGCTAATGAGTGATGACTGATGAGTGATGACTAATAACTAATGACTAATGAGTGATGACTAATAACTAATGACTAATGAGTGATGGCTGATGACTGATGGCTAATGAGAGATGACTGATGATTGATGACTGATGGCTAATGAGAGAAGACTGATGAGTGATGACTAATAACTAATGACTAATGAGTGATGACTGATTGATGGCTAATGAGAGATGACTGATGATTGATGACTGATGTTTAATGAGAGAAGACTGATAAGTGATGACTAATGACTAATAACTAACGACTAATGAGTGATGTCTAATGACTGATGATGACCGATTAATTGATAAATAATGACTAATGATTGACTAATGACTGTCTGAATATCAGATAAACTTATTGACGTAGATCCTAACAGACAAATGGGAAAAATATGTATTGGCTGACCTTCTCAGAGACGTGTATGAAAATTGAGTAAAATATGAGAAATTTAACACAATTGTGATTTAACACAAAATTCCATTAAATTTGTGCGTCATACAAGCTCCGATATTTTCTTACCGCCTCTAGCTGCAACTAAAACCAGGGCGACTTATAAGAAACAGTGTTAGTTAGAAACTTAAATTTGCTAAAAACTTTGCTGACCTACCACAACCCACCGCAACACTGACGGTCGTCGGTCCGCAGAGTACTCGCTCGACTAGCAGCGCCCAGAGCGGGCAGCTAACGCCACCTAACGCTTATCCATGCATGCTTTATGTGTGGTCGCCAGAGAATGCGATAGAGAGCGGGTGGTGCAGGGATCCAGGATCCTGCTAGTCGCACAACTGCATACAAAATCACATTTCATATTTGCATACGAAATGTATTTACGCTCTACGAAGCACAACAATAAACATTGTAAATATTTTTTATATACGTATATAAAATATATATATATTTATACACATATAGGTTTTTTTTTTTATTCTTTATGATGTTCCACTTTCCCCTGTTCATTTCTCTTGCTTTGTTCGTTTGGCTTTATACCTTGTTGCTGTGGTGTTAGTTTTTATTGCCGTAGAAAATATATTATTCAATTGGGTTTTGTTTTTGCCATGCACATCAATATTTTTATGATTGTATCGTACGTAAATCAATGCGTCTGCGTTTGCCTGTGCGTCACATGTGTGGAAATTTTGAAATTGTTTTGGGAAAAGTGCAAGCAAATTTATGAAAACAAAGAAAATTGCCAGGCAAATGCAATCATAAATAATTGACAGAGATTTTCATGTTCAAGTAAATTACATTACATATTAAACTGAGAAGTCTCCGAATTCTCTCAGTATTAGAATTGTGTATAAAAGATAACAACTTCAAGTGAAGCACTTTCATTTTAATATCTTTCATCTTCAAAATTAATGTGATATCGAAATGCCAGCTGATAAGCCCTAAGAAATCCGAGTAATTGGCTAATTATGCTCATGCCAAATGGAAGTTAATTAGCCAACGAATCGCAGACCTTTCGAGCAATGTGAAGTGAGAAGCAGCAGTTGATTCAGCTAATTTGCTTGAGAGGCTGACGTTCTTAAGAGCCCTGGCAACAACAACAACAACAACAACAACAACAACAGTAGCTGCACGTGTTGCACTAAAAAAAATGACGTCGGGTAATTGGAAAAAAGTCACAGGAGGAACAACAGCAACAACAACAACTGCAGCAGCAGCAACTGCAGGCAGTGGGCTTGCCTGTGAAACAGATCCTGTCCGGCAGATAGCTGGCGATTCTAATTAAATTCATGCTCGCACTTTCGTTTAAGCAAATTTACAGGAAGGCGTGGCGGAGGCGGAAAGCGGAGGCGGAGGCGGAGGCAGAGGCAGAGGCAGAGGCAGAGGCTCGGGAACTGTTATCGGGACTCGGGGACAAAAGTTGAAGGCAACATTAATTGCAAATCCGCCGAGAAAGAGAAAGGCAGGCAGAGATAGATAGAGCGAGAGACAGATATGGCGAGCGAGACAGTGAGAGAGAGAGAGAGAGAAAGATACATAGCAGACGCCACCTCTGGCTGGCTGTCCTCGTTGGGCGTATATCCTTGACCCGTTTTGCTGCCGCTTGCCGGGCCGTAAGGCCGCAACGCCGCAAAATTAAAACGACTTTTTCTTACTTCATTTCATTGCATTTCATGAACAATTTAAGCCAATTGCCAGCCGGCTGTCCTTGCGCCCAGAGCTTTATAAATTAATTTTTGCAATGCAGTTTACTCAACACTGCAACAAATACAACAGCAGCAACAACAACAAGAATAAGGCAGATTTAACTTGGGCTACAACTTTTATGCAAAACATTCTCCCCATTCAACACTTAATTGCATTTTTTCTGTTGCCTGCACGGCAAAGCGTTGCAAGTTTAGTTCATGATGCTGCAAAGTTAGATATTAGTCGAAAATATATCTCAATAAGAATTTCACTGTTGAATGTGCCATTTGAATCTAAATCTGTATTCAAATCAAAGTCAAGTGCATATCAAATTCACAACTTCGAGTATATTTCTGTGAACGGATGGCAGCAGTCTAGACTCTTGAATCGAGCTAGACAGCCATCCAGGTAGCAGTCGAAATAAATATTCAAAGTGCTCTCGCATAGAACATTTTTAATTAAAATCTCGCAGCTGTTCCACAGAAACTAACCGCAAAATCTTGCTTACACGCCTGGCCGCAGTTTAATGTGGCATACATTTGGGCGCCCAGACGGGCCTCACCTTTTTATTTACGACTTCAATAACGCGTCGCCGCCATTATGTGTTAGGCTCAAGTGGGTGTGGCATACCTCAATGCGGGCGGCGGTGTGGGTGTGGGTGGGGGCGTGGGCGTGGGTGGCAGCTTTTCGCACGCCAAGTTATTAAAATGCGGCAGCTTTGCGCCTGACTCTCGGATATTTACTGTCGCCGTTCCACACAAGTCGCGACAGGTGGTTGCCCACACGAATGCGCCACAGATATGGCCATCCAGGGGGAGGGGTAGCCCTGGTGGTAATCTCATTAATAGGCACACGTAAGCACAGGAGCATTGACTTTGAAGAGGTGCCCTTAATGGATGCGTAACAAGATTCTCGGGCCTGCAATGATTTAAGCAACTCTCAGTGGAAATACGCCTGCACATTAAATAAATAATTCGAATTTACATTTTTCCGTACGAGCTGAGTATTTTCTCAAGAAATAACAAGCCTTGATTCGACCCTATTCTCACCTGGGCCAATCTCAATGCAGAATTGACCTCCAAACTGATTCAAGAAAAAAAAAAAAAAGAATACTTTTCTAGCATTTGCTTTCTATCTGCACAATAACAGACAAACACACACATAAACACACGTATTTACACACACATACAGTGAGCACACACACACATGCAGCTGAGCTTTTCAATTGCCAAGAAAAGTTGTTTGCCTCAAGTTTTTCTCTTGTTAACTTTTTTGGTCAACCATTTTTTTTTTTTTTTCGTTTTATATACCCTGAACCCAATGCAATTGGATGTATTTGGAGTATAATAGTTTTGAGAGGAAAGAAATGTGAACGAAAGGAGGAGGCGTGGCAACGCCTTTGAGGTATGTATATGCATAATTTCCTAACCGGGCTTCCATTCATATGAAGGCAGAGATCCAGAGCTCTATAAGCTGAGCAAATGACTTTTTAATGATATTATCCTTTTACCATTATTATTTGTATGTATTTTTTGTTTTAAATATATATTAATTCTGTGGCGAAAAGCTTGCTCTGCATTCTATACCTGCTTAACTCTTTTATCCATAACAAAAAACAGAAAGTAATCAACGTAGATCTGTGCAGAGTATCTGCTGCTCGAACACTCCCGACTGGCTTTCCCCTGGCATGTTTGAATCCAGGCGAGAATTAACAAACATCGCAGGTCTAGTAAAAGAAACTTTAAATACGAGTAGTTCATATAGAGCTGGAGCCAAAGCAACTGCTGCAAAAAGAATTTGAATATTTATAAACATTTTTGCATTTTTGGCAGTTGCAGCAGCAGCAGCAGCAGCAAAAGTCTTTTTCATTGAAAATTTGTTTATTTGGCCAAGTTGAGGCCAAGTGCCAGAAGTCGGAAATGGGGCCGCCGGTCTTTGGGCCACATCGAGTGGAGTGGGCTTAAATCGCTCGCAGGGCAATAACAAAACTTTTGCCTAAGTCAAGCAAATACTACTTTGAAGTTGTATTAAAAACAATTTTTATTTCTAGTTTCTAGTTCTTGTAGCTATTGTTGAGCGCAAAAGTTGACTTTTCTATGTGCGGCCAGTCGTGACAACTCTATTAAAAATGTCCTTTCAACATGTTCAACAGCGCTGAATAGCAAATGTTTATTAAATTTGCTGATGCAAATGAAAACACATTTTGTATTGTTTAGCAATTGACTTCTAACTGAAAAACTAAAATGAAGAAGTCTACGTTTAGTTGTAGAAATATGCATCGTGTTAAGCTATTTAAATATGTGTATTATAGTATAGCTCAGTCTCTCTCTCTCCCTCTCTCCTTTTCATTCTCTTCTGCTCTTTTTATTGTCTTTGTACAATGCAATAAAATTTGAATAATCAAGTCATCGAAATAGAACTCTTGGCAAACCTGTTAGATATTTTAAGATGAAAATGTGAGACATTTATTAAAGAGTTTTTGGGAATTCTGCCAAAAATATATTGAAATGACAAATATATGAATAGCAATTTCAATCTACAAACTCGCTCGCCCAAAAAATCGTTTGTGCAGCATTTAAGCGAAAGCAAAGATAGGGCTTAAAATATTTAAAGAAGCAGAAAAAAAGAATAAGTTTGACAATGTGTAAACTAATCCGGCAGGAAATAGAGCGTATTCCAGGCGGTGCTTTCAATTAAATGGAACTGCATAGAAGCGCTGCGAACTAAGCTGCAAAGCAGAGCCCGCTCCATCAACAAACAAATAGACAAACAAACAAACTGACAAACTGGCGCGTCAAAAAGCAACAAATGCGTTTAATCAAACATGCAGACAGTCAGAGAGAGACAGAGAGAAAGAGAGAGAGAGAGAGAGAGAGTGTCTCCTTCGGGGCGGAGGGGCCAGACAGGTTGCATCAAAGGCAAAACGGGGGGAGTGGCGTGTCAACCTAGTTGCCAGAAGCGTGTACACAAAACTGGGCACAAAATTCTAGGCAACAAAAAAAAAAAAACAAAAAAATACACAGCAAGCGCAAATATTTGTCAACTGTAATGAACATTTCATATTTTCTTCAGTGAATTTCCTCGTTGCTGTTGCGATGCCTTTCAGAGCCCATTTTCTTTTCAGCAGGCGAAAAGAGTGCGTCCGGGTCTCAATGAGAGCACCAGATGAAAGATCCCCTGCCCCCAGCTCAGGGCCGAGCATTAATAGAAATCTAACGTACAACACATGTTGCAGCCCTGCAGGCAATTCGAGTCGAGTCTCCCTCGCACTCTCCCTCTCTCTCTCTCTCTTCCCCTACTCATGCATACGCTGCGTATGTCGTCTGTCAAAAGCAGCCCCGCACACACACACACGCACACACACACACGCACACACACACACACATATTTGCTGTTATCACTTAACAACACAAATCGGTGCGAAATACGTAGCCCGATTCTAATTTATTTTCAATTGAAAAAGGTAAATGTGCCAAAGGCCGCCCAAAGCGGCGTATAGGGGGCCAACCAGGTTATCCTGGCTGGTTGGTTGCCTCTGCAACTGCGTAGCGAACGACAAGCAATTGCCCTGAAGCAAGCTATTTGAGTAAACAAATTGTTGGCAGCAACAATTCAGAATACCCTGTAATCATAGACATACATTTGCCTAGGGAAGCCGATACAAAAACGGGTATATCACATTGAGCTGGTAATTTTCTAGAAGCAATATATAAGGCTCGAAATGATTGAAAGAGTATCTACTAGTCGGACACTCTCACTAGCTCTATTATTATGCTATACTCATCATGTCATATATATACACTCATCTCTTATAAAAATAATTTAAACTAGAGATTGAGATTAAGAGACTAGAATATATTCTGATTATAGAGTATCTTATAGTCTAACATACTCAATCAAAACACTATCCTATATTTTGTTGTACTATTCGTCGTGTTGCTCTTTATTGTAGAACAGGAAATGTGACACAAAGCAAATGCAAAAGCTAAAGCCTCACAGCAAATTGACGGCTCAGGTGCATAGTGGGCATTTGCTAAGTGGGCGTGGCCATTGTACAGGTGTAAAACAAATTGTTGTTGGGGCAGCTGGATGAGTGAGCGACGATAATATTTAAATTCCAGCACAACTTAAGTACCCAAAGAGAGAGAGAGAGAGAGTGACAGTGAGAATGAGAATAAGATGGAGCAAGAGAGAGAGGGAGAGAGTGAGAAAGAGAGAGAGAGAGGTACAGATGTAGAGATGTAGAATGTTTTTAATGCAAGAATAGATTATTTAAAAAAAACCGTTGGTGAGAGGTAGTCCAAAACCTTTTAAGAATATCTATGGATGCTTCCTTTTTTTTTTTTTTTTGTCAAACAATTTTCCTAGCTTTAACTTAGAAAAACATGAAATGAAGCAAACAATATAAATTTAAGATATAATATTGAAAATAATAATCAATATTAATTAACAATATCGTGCTTCAGTAAAGATCGTCTTTTATAGAGAGCAGAAAACTGTAAAAGTAAAATAATTTTTGGAATATCATGCTATATTTTATTAATATTATATATTAATTTAATATATATTTTAAATTAATGCATATTTAATTAATAACTAAACACAATTCATCGATTGCTTCATTAAAAACAATAAGCTGCCCTTGCTGCTTGGGAAGCATTATTCACTTTGTGTAAGTCAAATTCAAAAATTAACATATTACTAGATGTATTTAAGCGTAAGGCTTAAACTGACCTCAAATACAAACAAACACAGCAACAACAGCAACAGCTTCAGCTTATTGAGTTGTCTTCAGATACTTGTGCAGCTTCCCGTAGACCGAACTAATAGAGGAGTCAAGTTAAGCGCTGGCAAGATGCGTGATTATCATATTAGCCGCAAAGCATATATCATAAACCTTAGATGTGTTTTTAACATACGTTCTTCCCTGGTTTATAAACCACCTGACACATTTGCTGTCCGCCAAAAACGCTTTTACTCAAATTTAAGAAAAAGCAAACAAACAAAACTGCAGACAAACAACAACAATGTATATATAAATGTATACATATATGTATATATGTATATATATATATATATATAAATGTATACATATATGTATATATGTATATTTATATATATATATATATATATATATATATATATATATATATATATATATATATATATATATATATATATATATATATGCCATATTTTTAGCTCTACGCGACGGAAGACAACAACAACAACTACAAAGACAACAAAGAGGTGAGGACCTAAACACGCGGCTCGCTTATCAGAGCAACGACAGCTGCGACCATACACAGCCAGAGTGAGACAGAGACAGACAGAGAGAGAGAGAGAGAGAGAGACTACAAGAGAGAGTGAGAGTGCATGTGTGTGTGTGCGCGCTTCAATTTCCATGGCATAAGCCAAGGCGCGCGCCTCAAAAATTCCCGCAGCCATTTTATTATTATGTGCAAAGTTTTTTCAGCGCGCTGCAAAAGTAAAGAGAAACAAAAAATAAAAGTGAGAAACAAAAATAAAACAAATTCAGCGAAAAGTGACAAATGCTAAAAAACAGACAAAGGTGAGTGCTAAAGCAAGAAAGAGAGAGAGAGAGAGACACAGATAGAGATAGTGGGAGAGTGGGAGAGCAGCTGGGAGAGGAATGACAACGACACTTGATGCATGATGGCAGCAGGGTAATAATGACAACGACCACGACGACTGCAATGGGGCTGATGGCAGGAGCAGCAGGAGCAGCAGCAACAGCAGTAAGAGCTCAAAGAGTCGAGGCCAGAGTCCTGCGACGCAGCAGGATGCCAGCTTTGCTAACTTTCACCAGAAGCTGCTGCTGCTGCTGCTGCTGCTGCTGCTGTTGCTTCTACTTCTGCTTCTGCTGTCTCATTTGCTGCATTTCGCATGCAAATGCTTGCAACGTGCGATAAAATGACGCAAGAATGCAATAAGCCGCAGGTAGCCACAAGCAAAAGCTGCAAATGATGAAGCAGCTGCATCTTTGCTTTAACATTTACAATCTTAAACAAGCTGCCAGCCGAGGGTTGCCCTTTGCATATCTAGATGGTAATGAGGATAATGGACGCAATAATAAAACTAAATGTTGAATCTGTACAAAAGAACTTCAATCTCTGAAGATCAAGCATGCAAAAGCATCCATCACAATAAAAGAAGAAAAAAAAATATATTGATTAATAAAGGAAGACTTCAAAATTTGTGAAAAAAAATAAAGTAAATTTACAAATATTCTCGTGGTCTATATAAATAACTAAAAATTCTATATAAATATAAATAAATCTAATATAATCATGATAAGTATTCATAACAAATTATTAAATAAATTTTAGGAAAAAAAATCCAACTATAAATACATTTATAAATACGCAAATGGATAGATAGGAACTTCATTTGCTTCACCATCAATAAGCATAAATATGTAGAAATAATAAGTACCTTTATAGACATTCTCCATCACAGAATCTCCTTCGTCAGTTCATTTTATCAAATACAGCTTTAATAGAGTATGATAATATATGGGCGTAGCAATCTGGTTGAACACATGGCTGTGGACAATCTGCTGAACATCAAACTTGGCCAACAAAGTTGTTAGCACACGCAACAGATATTCGCATTCGCATTCGCATCCGCATTGATGGATTATCTGAGGCAGCATGCAAAAGCATTTAGCTGTTAAATGAATGCCGCCAAATGCCAGCGAAACTATTTGACACCCGAGACAAGTTTTAAGGCCAAGTTGCAGTTGAACAAGTTTCAGCGAAATTTAGATTGATCTGACGAAGCGCAGCAGCCGTGGCAGCTGCCTTATTAATTTGCCAAGACATCTTTTGCCCAAGACGGCGAGGCAGCTGCTCTCAAAGTTTAACGACCGTGCACAAGTTGGCGCTAGCTAAAACGTTTAGCATCGTTTCAGCGAGAGTTAGACGGAGAGAGAGAGAGGGAGTAAGAGGCAAGCAGACACACACACACACACAGCCAGTCGCACTTCAATCACTTTAATTGAAACACGAAGTCTACTCATTTATCTACATCACCTGCAAATATTGCCTCAGCCCCTGCTCCATGTACAGCACCTGGTTCAGCTATATGTGCCGAAGCTGATAATGATGAAAGCTGTGAGACAGCTGCCTCTGCCTTTGTATGTGTGTGTGTGTGTGTGCATGCGTGTGTGTGTGTTGTCCCAGTACGCTTCGGCGTTACTGAAGTTGCGTGAAAAGACTTCAATTAGGCGAATTGTGAGCAGCAGCAAAAACTTCCAAATGTTCTATATACCACGTATACACAACCTGACGGGGTATGCACATCAGGGTATACTTATATATCAGAAGACATATTGTATTTATACACTCATCTATATTCACATTAACTAAATGTTTATAGCCAAGTGCCAGCTTGGGCTCTGCAAACTGCCCAACAGTTTAGTCATTCCTAAATCCTTTACAGGATATTTTAGTAGCAGTTGCATTCCTTTGGCAAGGATGCAAGTACACAAAATGAAACATGGTCAACTCAGAGCAAGGTAGACGCGAAAATTCAACAAGTATTCGCATCAAGTCGAACATAAAACGAGTAAAAAGCAGAACAACTACTTGAATGAAGCAACAACTGAATGCTGAGCTGCTAAACAAAACTAAAACCAAAATATATATATATATATATATATATATATATATATATATATATATATATATATAAATGATGTTTGATACTTTAAAGCTGAGAAGGTCTTAAATACATCTCATAAACAGTTTTCGTGGTCTTTTCCTAATCTTTCTTTTCGCTTTGTGTTTGTTCTCTCATTCTTGGTAAAATGTTTTAGATTCAGAGCATTTAAGCAAAATTAAATTTTTTCTAATTTTTTTTTTCTATAGAGAATCTGAGAATCTGTATTCCAATATTAATTATTTTTGCTTTAATAGCTTTTTAAATTATATATATTGTATTTAAGATTATAGAAAAGATAGTGAGATTTCAATACATCTAAAATAACAATAAACCTAATAATACAGCTAAAAGCACATTATTTGCCTTCTGTATATTTGAAATCCCAAGATCCTTCGAGAAGCCCAAGAAAAACTCTGATTTGTTCTATATTCCTTATTAAACGCTTTAAAGGCAAATGATTAAATATGTATTTCTCATCTCTTCGAAACTTTATAAATTCCGTTCATCTATGCTCCAGGAATTTGCATTTAAATACAAAACAGAAATTGTTGACCTAATTGAACTCTGATTAGCTGACGCGTTGGCGGCAAACAATAAATTAAAAATTCCCCAGACAATCCCGAAACGAAATCTTTGGCCGCAGTCGGGGAGGGCAAACACGTTTGCTTAGCGATTCGCAAATCAAATAAACCGTAGCTAATTGTGTTTGTAATCAACTAAATAGCTCGGCATTTGCCTTTTACGAGGCAAACTGAAGATGTCCGCAATGGTCGAGACCAAATACAAACACAAACACCAATCCGAATGCGCCCAAGTGCGATATATGTCTCTCTCTTTCGCTCGTTCGCTCCCTCTGTGTGCATAACCTCACTTAACCTGCCCGATCGCCTGGCCGCTCTTACATTCAGCAAGCATATAATTAATGACGGTAGAGCAAAAAATGTTACATCTCACGCCAAAAGTCCAGGTCCAAACGCAAAGCAAACAAAAGTTTTCCGGCTCCACGAGTAGACACGGCGCTCCACGTTTTATGTCCTTAGTCCATAGACCTTAGGCGGAGGTACTGGAGCCACTTGCTGTTTGGCTATCAACGCCTTGGCCGCTTTGTCATCATTTCATTACCTTGCAGAAAGTCGACTCGCCCCGCCCCCTTACTGCTCTCCTCCGGCCGATGCTGGTATAATTTGTCTTGCAGGTGCGCCTTGAAATTTGTCAACAATTTCGGCCCACAAAACTTGCGTTTGCTTTTTAGCCCCAACAACAAGAAAGTGACCTTCTATTAGTGATAAAAATAGCAGCAGGAGGAGGAGCAACAGCAATCGCAACAAATGAGCCAGCAGCTGTCCAATGACTCAGCAGCTGTTGTTTTCCTTTTTTTTTAGCTTTGGATCTATAGAAAGCATGGCCGAGCCATTGAGAAATTATTGGCATATTTTAAATCAAAGTTTTGGGGCAAGAAATTTAATTTGATTGGCCATTAGTCGGCGCCTGGCCCGACTACAGTTGGTCAACCACTTGATTTTGACAAAACGCCGGCTCTTTAATAACAGACGCTCGTTAGCCACAGCGGGCAGGTTATCAGCCTTGCAGTTTCAGCTCCAGCTCCAGCTCCAGCTCCGAGAGCATTATTAAGTTATGACCCGTCGTCCCCTTGGCTGGAAGACAGCATTAAATTATGACTTCAGCCATTTGGCGGCCATAAATGGCAACGGTTAGTTATGGCCAAATGATAGCCGCTAAAGGATTTGCCACAAAGCAGCGAGCACAGAGCCATTTCCTTTGGCACTATTAACGCTTTAGAGCAATTGTTGTCATTGTGCAGCTGATAAGCCTTAATGGCGTAGGTGGATCAAATTATAATCTCTTTCATTGGAGTAACAGCAAATGCTTAGCTTCCTTTCATTACTAAACCTCGAGGCTACGACGTAAATGCGCTAAGTCGAATCCTTTACATTGTACTCGAATATTAGCTAGAATTTCTAGCGGTTTTTTGGAGCTGTAATTGCAAGCTATAAAGCTTAATCAAGAAATATTAATACTGTATACTATTCTTAAGTATATAATAATAAAAAATAAAAAATGTAAAATAATATAAAAAATTTAAAATTTAAAATAAATAATAAACAAAATTAATGAGTATGTTAAACTACAATTTTAAAAACTAAAATAGTATTATATTTGAGACATATATATTTTAAGCTCTTGAACGAGAAGCTGCTTTAATTAAACAGAAAAAAATCTATTTATATATATAATAATACTAAAGTTCTTCTCTCGCTCTGTGCTCTGGAATGTTAGTAAGACTACCTTGGACTTATATAAAATTCATCTATTTGCCTGACTGAACAGCTCGAGTGAGATAAGTAAACAAAGTGCAAGAGAGTGAGCTCCAGGCTATCCAATAACTAAGCTCTCTCTCTCTCTAGAGAGAAAGCAACTGTAAGCAAAAGTCACGTTGCTCGCGTTACGAGATATTTCATAAAACTTCAATTAATCAAAGAGTCCTAATTATGCTTGTCAAACTACAGCAAAATGAGTCTATATATGCATATGTGTTTCATATATGTATGTATGTGTGTATGTCTGTGTGCATGTCTGTATCTATGTGGCATGCTCTCTATTCAGGTACTAATGACTCGGCTACTCAATCAGGCTGAGTACCCAAGTTTAAGAGCACTTTAATCCGCCTGGCTGGCTGCCTGATGTGGCCTTGGCAATCACACTGAAGAGCATTCGTATATACATATATACAATATTCCTTCTTCGTTTTTCGTATAAATCAATCAAATGTTTTGCAATGCAATTGCCAATCAATAAACGCGCCCCAAAAATAGCTAAACCAAATGAAAAGCAAATGGGGGGAAAAAAAAAGTCGGAAATAAATAAAGTTGAGGCAAGTGCAATTTATCACTGCAAAAATAGAAGGTGCCAGCCACGCCCACTGTCCAGGATATCAATTTCAGCAGCCCGCTGGCTCATTTTTAATGCGCGACGATAGCGCGCGCCTGCATAATTATGCATGATCCGGCCTCCAATAGAGGCAACGAGAGAGAGAGAGCTAGCTTGAATCGAAAGTTCGCAGCATTTAAGCCACCAATCAGCGTCAGAGTCAGCAACGTTGCGGGTGTATGAGGGGGAGGGGCAGGTGAGGAGGTGAGGAGGTGGAGGTTACACTAATGCCAACACGATGGCGCCTGTTTTGAATTTTGAAAAAGTACGTGAAGTGAGCCAAGTCGCTGCAGTGCAACACGGCTATGAATCCACAACTACGTCTACGTCCGGGGCTACGACTACGGCTACGTCCGTGGTTACGGCCATAACTGCACCAAAGTATGGCAATCATTTTCCGCTTTAAGGCAGAAGGCGTCGCGACTGCTAGCCGCTCGGAATGACCAACATTTTCAATTACAACAAAGGAATGCCGGTCATTATTTATTATGCCGACCGCATGGCCTCCAGCATTGCCAGCCACCCGCGCTCCTTATCTCTGCCCATCCGCTGCTCGTGCAGCTCTTCAGCTCATTTCAGCCGCTGAGCAACTTAAACCCTTCCAGCAGTACGACTGTCCTTTAGCTGGGCTCGACTTGCCTTGGCTTGGCATTCATTCATCTAATATTCATGAAGAAAATGTTGCGCTCGTGCATATACATTTTGCAGTCAGTGTCTGTACGCCGTCATTTTTCACAAACAGCTCCGCTCCGTCCAGTCCACGACGCTTGGCGGCTTTTCATAATTTTCTGTTTATAAGACAGTGCAGGCTGCACTTTTTTTTCGCCTCTCATTGCAGACCGCCCCTCAGCCCCACAGCTCCGCCGAGCCCTTGAGCTTGTCAGTTTTATGTGTTTTATGAAATTTTTCGCAGCATATTTTGTATATATTGTATTACGCTTTTGCTTAATTTTGTGCGCCGCTTGTTGTAAAATGTTCGGGCGAAAAATGCGCTCATAAATCAAACACAGGCATTTTTCTTACAGCCCCCCGCCCATCGGCACACCCGCCCCCCGCCCGTCTCCACTTTCCACTTCTCACTTCCTAGCTTAAGTCCTGTGCCAAACGAGTTCATTGGCTCAGCAATTTGTTTTTTTATATTTTGTTTTTGGCAAAAATTTTAATTGCATTCTGCAAAAGCAAGTTGTAGTTTTCTATGCCAACTTCTCAATTGAACAAAGCGCCAGTCTGCCAGCTGAAGGACAAAAGGTCACTATGCACCAACTGTCCACGGCAACTGGAAGATTTACTGCTCTCTTGAAGTTATTTCTAATGAAAGTTGTATTTATGTGGAATGGAGAGGGAATACCGAAGATCATTTGTCTATTGAATATAAGCGCTTACTTTCTAAAGGTACCATGATCTTAAGAACACAGACTGAGACTGAGACGGAACCTGAATGCGAAGCTGCAACTGAAGCTGAGAGTAAAGCTCCGACTGAGGCTGAGAGTGAAGCTGAGTCTAAAAGCTCCAAGTAAAACTGAGACTAAAGCTGACTACGAAGCTGAGACTGAAAGCTCCGATTGAGGCTGAAAGTGAAGCAGAGTGCGAAGCTTAGAGTGAAGCTTAAAGTAAAAGCTCCGAGAAAAACTGAGACTGAAGCCGACTGCGAAGCTGAGAGTGAAGCTGAGACTGAGAACAAGACTTAAAGTGAGACTGATACTGAAGCAGACATTACTCTTTATTCTTAGGCTTGGTGAAGTTCAGACTAAAGCTCCGAGCGAGGCTCAGACTGAAGCTAAGAGCAAAGTTGAGACTAAAAGTTCCGAGTGAAGCTAAAACTGAGGCTGAAACGGAAGCTGGGAGTAAAGAGAGACTAAGCCCAAAGACGAATGCATTGTAAGCCCCTTCCACATTATTTAAAAAAAAAAACTTAAATAAAATACAAAATAAATAATATAAGCTTCAAATTGATTTAGCTAGCCTAAAGTTAATTCCTAAAATTTAATTATATAAATTTAAATATAAATCTGCAAATGATTTTTTATATATTTTATTTTATTGGCATTTAAATAGATTTTTATTCAAATTTAAATAAAAGCCTGCAAATAATTATTTATATATATATATATATCATTTTGTGATTAGTTAAATATTTACCAGCCGCATCTAATTCTGCTCAGCACATATTGGACTTGGGTCCATCGCACAGAGTAGGTCAATTAAAGCTCAATGTACCAAATTATGATTGACAAAAGGCAAGACACGAGCTCGGGTATATTAGTATGACCCCGTTTTTGGGTTTTCTGTTTTCTTTCATTTTTGTTTTCCACAGAACACAGAACCTGAGAAAGGAAAACCAGAAATTAAGTTGCCAAAGGACACGGTTTGCCCAAAAGGCAAATGAAAACAATATGATGATGAAAACGATGACAAGCAGAAAGAAAAGAATGAACTAAGCAAAATGGATGAAATAATTGAAATGCAGACAATTGAATACTCTATATAAATGTATATAATATAAATGATATGCCCCAAAAATATATACATATATGTATAATACATTATTATAATAAAGTATCAATTTGTTTCTTTAAAGTTTTTTGAAGTAATGCTTATAAAAAAAATATTTTAAAAATGTGTTTAGTAATTTTTGTTCAAAAATAGACACAATTATGAATACACTCATTTGACGCCAACAATATCATATTATACGTACTATGCCTATGTGTTCTCTCTATAATTCATGGCCCATTTAACATAATTATAATACACTGCATGTAGTGTATTCGAGTACAAGAATATGCCACTAATTTGCTAGGTTTGTATTCATAATGCCCGTGCTGCTGTTGTTGTTATTGTTATTGTTATTGTTGTAGCTACATCCGTTTGCGCTGCCTAATTGTTGTCCAGCCCTGACACAGTGCCACAGATACAGATACGAGGCAGAGGCAAACAATGGCAAACAAAAGTAAATGCAAACCCTTTTTTGTTTTGCATTGTGCCCTGGGCTGAAGGCGGGGATGGTGATGGAGATGCGGAGGGATGCATAAATTCGAACAACAAATAAGTTTGAGTTGACAGCAAATGCGGCGTATGCGTAATATTATTTGTGTTGTGCGGTCACAGTGGTCTCTCGATTTGATTATGTAACAAATAAGCCGCACAAGTGGCTCACCAAATAACAACAACGACAGCAGAGAAAGTTGTCGGCCAAACAATAGAAATAAGTATTATATACAATATATAGTATGACATATAAATTTTTGATTTATTTGAGCGTATAAAGGACACACACACACACATACATACATATAAATATATAAATGTATATACACACAGGAAATCCAAGTCGGAAAAACAGAAGCGGCAAAAAGTTTTTATTTTCGTTACAATTGTAGGCCATGCCACGCCCACGCAATTCCTGGAACACCTCGACGATAATCCTGTTAAAATTTTGTTTGTTTCCATCGCGCCAAAGTTTACTTGCCCTTTTCGTATGCCCTAACCGAGAACGATTGAATTGTGCTATTAAATGTGTGAGAAAAGGGACAGGAAACTTAACTTCGATCGACAACAATAGGCAAAAATCTTAATTAAATGTCAGACAATATAGAAGAAAAAGAGAAAGTATATAAAAAATATATTATACACTCCACATTCTAGTTAGCTTATAATTCGATTCTACTTACTGGTGCCATCTCTTTCACTCAAAGTATATAGAGTTTTAGTTCTCATCCGATTAGAGAAAATATTAATCTATAAAAGAAAATATAAAAAATTTCAGTACATACATTTTTTTTCTAAATTTATTTAGAAATAGAAACAATTTTATATTACATTCATATAAATCGTGAATCTTTACTTATACGGATACAGATTTTTTTATTAGAATATTAAATTTCTTATTCGAATTCTGAAAGTTCATTTTTTATGCAATGTTTCTTACACTTGCATTTTTCAGATAAAAAATCAATTTATTTTAACTTAGTTAATGATGCTAAAAATTTTCATTTATCTCAACAAAAACTGTATGCTATATTTGTATTGAGTAACAATTGGTAAAATATTTATATAAACAGCTGGAGTTTATTTTTCTATATTCCCATCAACCTCAGTCTCAGCTGCATTATTCTGCATATCTACATATGCATATGTATTTGTTTTATAGCCTACCAGATCTGCATTTCCTACTACCTATATTTGTAGGGCATTTCTTATTCGGCTCGCTGCATAAGGCGCTGCCATCTTGTACATTTTTGTTTTGGTTTTTATGGCTGCAACTTTGGCAGGTTAACCAAACTGAAATCGATTTAGGAGCCAGCCAGCAGGAAATTGATTTCGTATGCCTTCGTCGAGAGGACTTGGAGCGCCCTTGCTACGACTACGGTGTCCCCGCCCACCATCTAGCGCCTCTCTCTCTCTCTCTCTCTCTCTGTCGCGCACCTCCTGGCTGGCCTTTCTCTCAAATGACCCAATAAAACACAAAAGCTAGCAAAATGTTGCTTTGATTTGCCAGCAGCGCGCAAATTAGCTGCTCCATAGTTTGAGCTGCCCTTTTTTTTATATCTCGCCATAAAATGTTTTCGCGCGAATTTTAATTTCGCCCCGCCCACCCTGCAGTCGCATCGTTGCTGCCCATTTGTTGTTTACCCCAGAGCAGCAAATGTTTGCTTTTGTATTTGCTTGTAATTCATTTTAGCGTGAAACTTCATTTGCCAGCTGCTCGATTGGGGTTTCCATTTTGTGTGTGTGTGTGTGTGTGTATGTGTGTGTTTTCCCCCTGCTGTGAAAAGTGCCCTTAGTCAATTTTCAATCTGGCTGCTTCAAAATGCAATCGATGTATTCCAATTTGTTCGTTCATTAGATTCGATTTATTAATTAATTTCGCGTGCAACACACAAACAGTTTGCCACAACTTTGACAGTGGCTAAACTAAATGCTGGAAATTCAATTTAAATCGTGGTTAAGCGAACAGGAAAACAATGCCAAAAACTGCAGAAAAACTAAACATAATGAGTTGATCATCATGATTACATCATTACAGTAATATGGGAAAAAGAGTTTTAAAAAATGCTTAAAAACTGGCGAAACTCTTATTGCTAAAGGCTAACTGTTTTTGAATGCTTAAAGTATTAGAGCCACAGTAAAGACCCAGAAATGTGGTTTTCTCTTACTACTATGTAGCTATATGTCATCACTTAAACTCAGTAGTTTAAATACTATCTATTCAAGCTCTACATTAAATAGAAAAGTCATAAGCGACTAGAGTTAGCATTAACTTTATATTAGTAAAGCAATACTTTATTAAATTTGTATTAAAAAATATATAATATTAATAACAATAAAAATAAATTTTCAAAAAATAAAAAGTAAATTAGCATTAACTTTATATTAGTAAAGGAATACTTTACTAAATTTGTATTTACAAAAATATATAATAATAATAATAATAAAAATAAATTCTCAAAAAATATGTATAATAATTTAACAAAAAATATTTATAATCATTTATTTTTTTTATTTTACCATTTATGAATTTTATTTATTTACTTTACTTCTTCTATTCAAAAAAATAAATAAATAAAAATAATAATAATACAATAAATTTACAAGAATGGTATATAAAAATATTTGTAATAATTTATTATTATTTTTTTTACTATTTATCAAATTTATTTATTTATTATATTTTTTTATTTATTATATTTTTCTTATTTATTATATTTTTCTTATTTATTATATATTTTAATATGCTTACCCTGCTGCAGTTTTGATTTGCAATTTTAACTCTTACTAAACCTTTTTCTATTAAAATATTAAAAATTTAGTAAACAAATACTTTTTTAATGTATTACAAACACACAATTTTAAGGCAAAATCGCTCAATTCTGCTTGCTTTTAAATTCAATAAACAACTGCATAGATCCATTACAGACTCTTAATTTAAATGCCTTTAATTATCTGTGAGAAAAATCTCAGGTCTCTTTTGTATTATTTATTGTATTCTACTATTTATTCTTGCAATCAATCTCCACTTAACTTCAAATTCCAAGTAATCAATTTCAATTCAGTTCTGTGTGTCAAGCATGTGTTGCACGTTCAGCAGTTGATTGAACTCCAATGCCAACTGTTACCCCATCGACTGGGGAGGGGGCGAGGGGGACTCTGAGATTGTAATTGTAATTGTAATTGTGCACAAGAGTGGGGAAGATGGAGAGCCACAACTACAACTGGAACTAGACCAAATTCATAACATGTTCCATGTCCTGTCCATTTCCTACACTCACAGTTTATGGATACTTGAGCTGACTTTCTCTGCAAAGCAACTTGCTAACTAAATGTGGCGCGAGCCAAAGTAGGCAAAATGTATCTCAACTGTTGCCTGCTGCTGTTTATTAAATACTTGTAGACAAACACACACACACACTCTCTCTCTCTCTCTCTCTCTCTCTCTCTCTCTTAGCCTGCATAATGAGCAACTCTTGCAGCACATTTTACGGACAGAAGCAACAAATGTGCTTCATGTGGCAACAACTTAGCAACTTGCCACTCGACTTAATGACGTTTCACACACTCTGGCACACTCCAGCTCTTACATTTGAGTATTATTATTTATGCTGCAGATGATGAAGCGCTTTTGCTCGCTGTTAACAACTATTTATGCTTATTAAAAGCAAATTATACAAATACTCAAATATAGATATATATTGTATATACACGAGTGTATATATAGTGTACTCTTTTTTTTTTTTGGCAAACTGACTTGAATTTATGTAAACGAGAAGCAACAAATTCTTTGCTGCTAACAGGAAAAAGCCAAAGACATTTTCCAACTGTAAGTTGGTAAAGCTAAAATACCCTTTCATATTGCCAAAATGTATAATAATTTTTTCATGAGAAACAAAAAATAATAAATAAAAAAAATACTTGTTTAATTTAAATTTTAAATAGGAATTATCTCATATCTAAATTCAAAATAAAATAAATTTTTATTTAAAATAAAAGTGTAAGAAATTGGATCAGAGGCAAATAAAAGCTTAAAATAATATAAGAAATAAATTAAATAGTAAAAAGTCATCTAAAAAAATAATTAAAATTAAAAATAAATAAATAAAATTGATCAAAATTTAACAGTAAATTTCATATATAGAAAAAAAATCAAAGTGAAGTGAAATAAATCTGTTTGCAAATGAATGTGAGGAAAAATGATTTGCGACTTTAAAATAAATTATATATATAAAAATAAAAATAAATAAAATACCAACGAAAGACTTCACAAATAATAATAAAATAAATAACATTTAAAAATAAACAATAATAATAAAGAAAATATTTTTAAAAAAATATTATTTCATTTAAGCTTAATGAAATCTAATCTCTATCTCTATCTTTTACGCTTTTCTGTTTTTTTTTTTCAGTCTACTACAAGTACTTACAATATAAGCTCTTCATATCTTAAGTCAATCAATCCTTTCAACAGACAAACCAACATTAGGAATAATTTCATATCAACTTAAAAATTGTGCAAATATTACGATAAATTGCATTTAACTGCAGCTCAAACTAAAGTAAACAAGAAACACCATCGAACCTATCAATCATTGCCAGCAATATTTCCACACAGTTATTGTTGAAACTTTGGTGCATTTCAAATGCTTGCTAGCAATTTTGAATAATGCCTACAGAAAGGGTATGAAAACGGTAACAAAACTACTCGACATTGTAAGAGCTTCTCCATCATCAAGCGGAAACGCATAAATTTGCCAAAAGTTCGTTTTAGCCAAAGAGAGAGGGAGAGAAAGAGAGAGAGAGAGAGAGTGACTGCGAGGTATGTGAAGTGAGAGAGAAACTAATCAATCTTAATGTCACAACGAGCAACAAATTTTTAGCTGTTGTTATGCCAAGTTGTTTCTCGTTGCTCTTGTTGGCTCTTTCGATGTCATTAGAAAATGTTGCAGGTGAATGGAATGCGAACGATCCATTTTCCAAACACAGCGCCTAACAGGCAATAGAAAACTTTGGAGAGATGTTACGCAAAATATAAATGCTAAACAAAATACAACAAATGCTTGACTACAAAATACCTGGACCAACGCCTCAAGTTCATATAAATGTGTATGAACCAGTTTTAAACCAGTTTCAGAAATCATCAACAAGTGTTTATTTTATTTTTATTTTTCTTGAAACACATTTCTAAATTTTAATTACACCCCATTTTAGCTTTGGTTAGGGTATGCATTAAAAAAAAAAAAAAAAAAAAAAAAACGCAGACTTTTCCACATGAAGAAAAATCGAAGCGTTTAAACTTTAACGCTGCGATTTCTTTAGCATTTAGGGGCGTGTGCATGTGTGTGGGGGGCGTGTCTCTGTCTGTGTCTGGGCCCAGAGCAGCATTCAATGAATTTGACAGTGCGTTGGACGCATGACAAACGTGCTGGCTGGTGATTGATGTCTCATCATTCAGCTTACAGCATACAATTTCTTCATCTTTTTTTTCTACTTTGCTTACTTCCTTTCTCCTTTTTTTAGAGCCGTTTTACAAATGTTTACAATGTTGCGTGATTTGCAATTGAATAAGAGTGCAACAGCAGTCCTGACAGACAGGACATACGCTGGGCGACGGGCGGGGCTGATGGGCGACACATGGGTTAACTGAAAAGTTTGTGTTGAGAAATGACAAGAGTTTTAGGTACTTATAACAGAGACAAAGGGGCTTACGAATAAGATATAAATAGTAGCATAGAGAGATATTTTTGGTGAGCCACATACAAACAAAAGAGACAAATTGCATGGCTAAACAGAGGGGTAGAGAGGGGCGATACGGGAGAGAGGGAGACAAAAGAAAAAGGAGAATTAAAGACAGGATGTTTTGCAATATCAAAGATTTTGTGCATTTTTAATATTTAAAAATTCATAAGAACTTTAACAACAAATTGAAGCTTGACAGAAAGCAAAATTAACAGAAGAATAGTGAAAGTCAGAGCGAGCTAAAAACAGATGGAAAGAACGAAAAATAGAGAGCGAAATTAAGAAAAAGAGAATGAGCTATAGAGCATAAGAAAATCAGGTGAAAATATAGAAATATAGAGAAAGGCAGAGATTGATCAGGAAACAAACAGGTTTGTCTCTGATACGATAAGAACAAAAACAGAAACGGAGATTTTGACAATTTAAGATCGAATATTTATTTAACATAGCACAGTCTTCTTTTCTAGTCAGGCCGATTCCCTTTAAGCCTCTTATATTTAGCGCAACAGCTTAAAGATCTCAGTTACCATTTCTAACTAATTCCTTAAAATAAAAATAAAAAAAGAACAACAAATAGAAATACCATAGGCAATCCTTGAGTCTGCCCGCTCAGGTTATTTCTTCAGCTCCCCTCACCTTTACTCTTAAATTTACCTGTAAACTCAAGCACACACAAAACACATTACCTACAGAACAACAACAACAACAATTGCTGAACGATTACGTGCCATTGAAGAATGTTGGAAAAACAAAGCTGAAAACTGCAAAAAAAAAAAAAAATTGAGAAAATAAAAAAAAAATTAACCTTGAAAGGTGTACGAAAAACCAAAGTTGTCTCGAATTTAAGCTGAACTACGAAAAATGGTGAATGGACAACGGTGAGTGGGCCGTGGGGGCGTGGGGGCGTGGGGGCGTGGCGGTGTGGAGCAACTCCTGACTTACGCGCCTGGGCTTTTGCCCAATTCAAATTTAGAGCGCGACAGAGAAGCGAAAAGTTCGCGCACAAATCCCATAAATACGGGCAGTTGCCGCCGACGCCAAAATAAATTATCTGAAACGTTGTTGCAGCCAACAACAACAACAACAACAACAAGAGCGACAACAGCACGAAAAACAACAATTGCAACTGCTGCAACAAAAATTGGCATGCAACATCCGGTAGCGGCTGCGCTTAGAATTGCAACAGCGCCGCAGTCAGAAAACAAATGTCGATTTGAATGTCAGAATATTATTTGGAGCCCCGGGCAAAGTCGAAATGGGTGCCCGTGCTATGTAGGCGAGTGTAAAGAGGGCGGCGGCCTCGCCTGCGTGTAAGCCAGCAATGCATGTCAATGAAAATATCAACGGCGGAGAGATATGCAAACATGCAGCTAAAATGAATTTTCAATGTGGAAATAGGCACTGCAACAGAGCGGGAGAGAGCAAGAGAGAGTGAGAGAGAGCGGAAGAGAGAGGGAGAGAGAGAAAAAGGTAAGCCGTTTGGCTTTTGTACATTGATCGGCAATAATTATAAAAGTTTTTGCTTTTCTTTAAGGTCAACCATTTAACAATTATAGTAATGAGAAAATATGTAGAGTACATAAATATATAAATAAAAATAACAAATATATATATACAAAAAATATATAAGTAAAGTAATTAAAATGTGAAAAGGAGCAAATATATGCAACAAAACTTAAATTAGTGGAATAAAAATCAACCAGCACAGACAGCAGGAATTTTTCATAAACATCATGAATTCTCTTGCAAAAGGAATCCCAATTTGTAAATCAAACATTGCAGAGTAGAAGAATTCAATGAAATAAATATTTCCAAGCAAATTGTGTAACAAAAATATGCAATTTGCGGTTTTCTGTAATGATTTTATTTAGTTGTGAAAGCTGACAAAAATGCCTCACAAATGGAAAAAAATAGGTTTGAAAAATGTAATAATAATAATATATAATATAATAATAATAATATACATAACCAGCAGACTTGAGAGATTTGAAGAAACCGTTTAGTTAACGGGTAATATCAAACATTTCTTTACAAAAGCAAACAATGAAATATGAAATTGAATTTATTAAACACTCAAAAACATATTCAAGTATATATGAGATTTTGAGTAAGATAAACAGAGACCTCTGCCATATACAACTGTCCGCAACGCTGCAGTTTTCAATTCATTTCTGCTCCTTTTTTGCAGTTCGTATAGCATTTCGGTTACTTAGGATCTGGCCTGCCAGCCGAAATGCCCGGCAAATAGAAATCAGAAAGAAGAAATGCAGCCAATAGTAAATTCTTTGGCAGGCCGCTCGAAGGCACGCCATACAATTGTGTGCGGCTTAGTTGGATGGCATGAAGTAAGCTTTGAATTTTATATGCTGACGTTTGATTATCGACACGCTTTTCTGCGCTTGCCGAACTCGCTGGCAGGCTTGTGTCCCCAATGGACCAATCTAACAGCAAAAAGTGCTGCAAGTGTGGCAGCAGCAAAACAGTTTCCGAGAAACAGAAAGAAGAAGAAGAAGCAACAGCAGCAACAGCAGCAACAGCAGCAAAGTAAATGTGTCTGCCACATAAAAACAGCCTGAAGATGCCAAACATTTTGTGCTGCTAAAATATGTGTGCGTATGTGTGTGGCTTGTGAGAAGTGGAAGGGGACTGTGTGTGTTTGTAGACCGAGCTGTGGCCGACTCTTGTGCTGTTTGACAGTCATTTTCCAATAACTTCATTTTTCCGTTGTTGAGCAGAGATTGTGTTGCAGATTGCAGATTGCAGATTGCATGCAACAGCAGCGAAGCCAGCTGCCAGCAGATAAGCACCCATCCCAGCACCAACCCCAACCCCAACCCCCACCCCACCCAAACCAAACCAATCCGACCCGACCCGGCCAGACCGGGCCTTGTTATGTGGCTGCCTTGGCAACAACAAAAATTGCATTACATTGATAAGCGAAATCAGGTCAATGTGTGCCAATGTATGTGTGTTTGTGTGCATCTATCGGGGCGTACACGTAATGTAAACAGCATTTTTTTTTGCGCTTTTCCTCTTGCGTTTGTTTGTTTGAGGAAATTCACATGCTTTTGTCTGATTCTATCGGCTGACTTTTCTATAAGCTCAGCTACCAGGCAAAAAATGAAAACTATTTCGAGTATGCTTAAGTACGATGTTGTTCTAGTAGATGTCTGAGCTTTCCGAGTGAAAGGTTGCCAGGTTTTCGAACTGCAGACCAGGTTCAATGGGTTTTTCTTTAAAATATAAGAAGATTTCCTAGAATCGAATTGAATAGAATTAGGCAACACAATATCCATACAGACGGGATCCATATCAACTTCGACTCATTGGTGGTAGGTCAATTTTAATTATAATTAATTTACTTAATCACTTTTTGCACAAGATAAACAAAAGAGCAAGCATCAAATGCGCTTTAAAATAATATTTAATTAAGGCATAACATATTGAACAAAGTGCCGACAATTAACACAATTTGCATTATTAGCACAATGCCTCGCTTTGTGCGGGGAATACCCCTGCTGGCATGCGCATTGTTAACAATATGATTAATTCTTATTTTGCTTTTGCAAAATTCTCTCGCCGAGTGCATTAACGCGCAATTAATTTTTTATTTGTCAGCCGTCAATTGGAGCGCCATTGTATGTATTTGATGAGCCCGAGATCGTGCTCGACTAATTGAAGTGTAAACATTTCAATGGCTTTCGGATCGATGCACAAAACGCATTAAATAATTATATGCAACACAAAACTAACAAACTGCAGTGGGCCATAACCGACTGCACAATACTCGTTTGGAGTTGAAGTCGCATAAAATGTCAGTGCTGGAAAATGTTCAAAGTCTTTATTTAAAGGTGTAGATCGTTTCGAGGAGAATTTCTGGATCATGGCTCTAAAATAGTATCGATACAGCTAGTTTCACATTTTATTTTCTAAAACTGAATGTCAGTGTTGGAAAAGTTTCGGAAATTTAAATCAAACGTGTAGATCCATTCGCGGAGTATGCTAGGATTGTGGCTCAAAAAAGTATAGATACGTCTATAGTTGTATATTTCTACTATGTCATGCCCTCGAGATGAATATACACTCTTCTATCATTTATGGTAACGGTAGAAGATATTTATTCATCTATAAAAAAAAATCAACTAAAGCAAACATTTGCTCTTTAGCTAAAAATCTGTGGACTTAATTTACAAAGATACTGGAATTCCTAGTGAATTTGTTATAGTACGAAATTCTTACAGTCAACTAAGCTCTGTACAAAACCAATCCACTCTCTATCTCTCTTCCTTTTTGAACAAGTATAAACGATAAGCGTCGCGGTGGCGCTGTCTGACCAACAAGCCAACCAACTAACCGACCAACCAACCAACCAACCAGTCGAGTCCAACTAAATTGCATTAAATTGCGTTAATCAAATGTCAGAGAATAAAAAAAAAAAAAAAACAGAATGCTTGCAAATTCGTGGGAGGAGAGAAACAGAGGTCTGGTGCGGCATTTAAAAGTCCATCAATATGCACTCAGATATTTAAATTAATAATGCGCGCATTATGAAGGCCGTGGCGTGGGCAGCAGCAGATACATAGATACAATTAAACCGTTACTTCCATTGCACGGCGACGCCATTTTATTTTTGCCGCGACGCTGATTACACTTCCGCTTTGGGAATCCCCGTTTATGGCGTTCGCGCTGTGCATTAATGAATTAATTGTTCCACCGGATATTTCAAACATTTTAGATTTGTGGTTTTTAATTTCCTGCAAAATAATCGACAATAAATGCAATATTGCTCAACAAGGAGTAGAGTAACGAGAGCGGGTATATTGAATATTATATGTAGTATGCAAATGGAGACAACTATAATCAAATCACAAATTACTATACTAATGTCTGATTGTTGGCTCTCACTCTGTCTCTCATCTTGCTAAGAAGTTGAACTAAATTTGAAATGTAAGAGGAAGAGTAAATCCTCCTTTCTGTCTGTCTATGTTTTTATATATGTACATATATAAGTATATATAGTTCCAATTGGCATATCTTGTATTTCTTAACTACTTTACAGCCAGCTTAGACGTGATTAACAACTGTCTCTAAATAGAATGAAATTAATATTCGAGTCAGAGTATTCAATGCACTTTCATACACATCACACCTAAGCGTTCTTTGTGGCTGTCAAATAAAATTATGATATTCAAATGTTAAATATTTTGCGGTATACGTTCATTGGCTGTCTGACTTTAAATGGCAACAGCAACAACTACCACAAAAATAACAACAACAACTCAAACATTGTGACAATAGCCGCAAGCTGCCAAATGACTGACATGTTTGTGTGCACGCCAATGTGTGTGTGTGTGTGTCTCTGTGTGCGCAGTGGTTAAATTAGCCTAAGTGCAGTCAACACCACTGAAAGCGGCTGCATTTTACGATTTGGGCCCAAAAACTTTTCGCTAATAGAAAATATAAATTTTTGAAGAAGCCATTTGAAAATAATTTTAATATTTTTGAAAGGCTTTTGTCAAGCTGCCTCACAGATGTTCTATATAAAACTTTCTACATGAGAACAATTCCAGCAGCACGCTGTTCAGAGCTCAGGCAATTGGAGAATCTTACAGAATAAATCGCTTTAGTCAGCAATTCGAGGAAATTGTTACATAATATTAAATTAAATATTCTCTATATATTTAGATATTCGAAAAAATAATCATAGTTTTTAGAAATACTTGAAATAATAATAATATCAAAAATAAATTTAAAATTTGATATCAAATTAATAATATATAAATAACATTAAAATAAATTAAATGAATAAAAAATGTGTATATAAAAAAAAATTTAATAAATAAAGTAAGTATTTATTTTAAAATAAATTTTTTTTTAATATGACAAATAAAATTTATAAAATATGTATATATAAAATAAATACTTAAATACTAAATAAATCAAGTAAATATGTTTTTTTTTTCTTTTACTCACATCATGATTCTGAATTTCATATAAATAGGGAAAAACTCTTGGCATTTCAATAGAATTTTTCGTTTTCTCTTATTTTATTTCAGCTACAGAAACTCGCTCATTTGCCCCGTGATGCAGCAGCTTCTTGACCATCGCGCAAACTCAGGGCCCATTCAATTGATTAGCTGTAAATAGCACTCATATGGGCCCATTGATTGGGCCTCTGTCTGTGCATTTCCCTAGCTGGTTTTTAAGCGGAAAGGTACTTTAAGAACTTGCCGAGCGACTTGGCAGCCAAAGGCCACACAACTAACAGAACCCACCTCGTCCCCTCCCTCTGCCTTGTGCCTTGGCAACCTGCTTAAGCCGCTTCCAGTTTCTGTTTTTTCTCTCTTCTTCTTCTGTGCAGTGAGCCCACAAAACATATTTCCGTTTCATTTACTGGTAAAAAAAAAAAAAAAAATAGAAGAACAAAATGAAACGAAGAACTAAGTGAAAAACGCTGGCCAAATACCGCACAGAGCAGCAGCTACACCAACAAGGGAAAGAAGCAGAGAGCGAAGAAGAAGAAGAAGAACTCCATAAACAGGCGACCCAAGTAAAAATTGCTTGTAACCTATTTGGCAGCAATTTCATCGAAGCCCAGAAATTTGCTCGACCACAAAAATTTCGCCAGCGCCAAAAACTTTCCTTGGCGTCCCACTAGTTGTCCTGTCGTCCTGTCAGGACGTTTGCATGTTTTCCCGCCGCACTTGCTTGTTTTGCTGCTTGGCCAAAAGACGAATGCAGTCGGGTCGACACGAACTCAAAATAGTTCTAAAAGAAAACATATAGAAATAAATTTTAATTTAAATGAAATATAGTCGAGTCTCGATCATTTATACGTCGCTAAATTAAAAATCGCATAGTTCAAAAAAATGCTATCCCCTTCAAAAAATTCAAAAAAAAAACCTTAGAGCATATAGACCTTCCGATAGGTCCCGCTCAGAGAATCTCCTAGTTTTATAAGCCTAGATCTCGAGCTGTCTTATCTAATGATATACAGATTATATTATATATCCAAACTTCAATTCACTAACTGCGATTGCTCTGCATATTCTGTAGACTCCCTCAGTTTAATGGATAGAGAGAGAGTGAGAGGGTGCTATCAACCATATATACCCGTTTGTTTCTCTGAGCGTGCATAAGAAATATAAATGCACGGCAGGCCGTGGCTACTTCATTTTCAGCTTTATATTTTGCCGTTTTCAAGCCTGTGGCTAACCCACAAGGCTTTACAACCATTTTTTGGCACCGTCCGCTCTGGCGCCTGCTATCTCGCTCGCACAAGATAAACAGCGATTTGAGGCAAAGGTCCCGAGCAGAGCTCGCTGCATATTTGCGTCTAACTACTGACGATGACTCTCGACTCTCAATTCTCGAATCTCGCCAACTGGCCAACTCCAGCAGAGACTCGAACTTCCAATTTTGCTGGCATTGTTGCGATAGCTCCGAAGGTTTCTTCTTCTTGCCTACTCTTCCTCTTTTTTTTTTTTTGTGCATTCCTATTTCCCATATATGTATGTATGTATATGCATGTATGCTCGGCCTATATGTGTTCATTGACCGCATTCTTTTTTGGCGCGAGCCAACAAATTTTTTCAACATTTTTTTTGTCGGTTTCTTTTTGCTGGGCTCGCTGTTTGGTCAGGCATAAAAATGCATTGAAAGTGTGCACAATTTTACATTGAATACGGTTCGCGTAAAGTTCGATGAGTTTGTACAACAGCCGGAAGTCTGGCAGCTAAAGATATGGTTTAATCAAGTTACGGTAGAGCACACAACTTTGAAAATATTTGACACATTTATAGATTATTTCGCTTAACAATAAATATAAATTATGAGAACAGATGAGTGTTCTTGAAGCCCAAGCATAGATTAATAATATAAGTAAAGTGACTTTGATGGATACAATTTAATTTTTTTGTTTATTTAATTTATTTATTTTATTTATTTATTTATTTATTTATTTATTTTTTTTTTCTTTTGTATAACACAAACTTGTGAGAAATTTAAAATATAATACAATAAAAAATAAAACAAATAAAAATAAATAAACAAGAAATTTAGATCAGAAATATGATATATGTATATTAATACAAAAATATACAGATATAGTGTCATCTCCCACTTAAGATCCTTTGCTAATAAACCTTTCTACCACAGCTAATATTTTCTAATGTTTTCTCTCCATCCTACAGATAATCCACTAGGCAAAGGGATAATCTCAAATTACTCGAAAAGCAGTCAACAGCTAATATCAAAAGTGAAGAACCTTTCAATGAAATAAATACTTATATATAAATCTTATATATCAAGTCAACAGAATCGCATTCAAATGGCACCTAATCTACAACTTGTAATCCCCAAGATACCGACAAAGAAGAAGACATAAAAGATTCAAGAGGGTTTATCGAATACTCAACTGCAGCTCCTTAAATTATAATGAGTTTAACTAAAATATATGTAGGTATAATGAGTTAAACTTTAATGAGCTTAACAAACAACTAAAAACTAGAAGCTGTTTGCATTAAGTAGCTTCTAAAACCTTTGTTTGGTTAGCCACTTAGCTGCTGGCATAAACTTGATTTTAACGATATCATAAAAGACTTTTGCAATATTTGGCAATATGCAAGATTTTAATAGATGACCATTCGAATGGCTTTTACGGCACATTAATGAACTGAAAATTGAAAATGGAAAACTGAGAGCAGAGCACTGAGAACTGGGAGCCGGGAACTGAGCGCTGAGCACTGAGAGCAGTGCCAACGGAGAAACAGCCACAAGAACGCACCGCAAGCCATATCTGGGATACGAAAACAGTTTATCTTGCGGCCTGAACGAGTAATAAATAACTTTGAAATGACCGCAACAGTTCATATATCAGCCGATGGCTGGCTGCCTGGCAGTCAGGCACTTTCATAGATTTTTCGCATTGAGTCTTTTGGCGTTACGGCTTTCAGTTGAAGTGAGCAGAGCTGCTCAGCTCAGCAGGCACCCGGGAAAAATGGCAATATCAACACCCTAATGCTAGAGGGTATTGCTCAAGTGTTAATAGCTCATAAATATTTTAAAATGTTTAGCAAATTCCGAGAAGCTGTCTTCAAATCCCAGCCAGAAACCCTTCCAGCAGCCAGCCCAATCTCCATCTCCCTCCATCTCTCTCACTCTCTGTTTGTGCATGTGCGGTCATAAATGGCGAGGACATCCCTTAAGTGTGACATAATATCTGAAATATTTTGTGCAAAGTTATACAAAAGGCTAAAAAGGCATCAGCCAGTTGGAGTTGGAAAGGAAACGATGGCCAGGCAGTCAACCAGGCCAGGCCAGGCCAGGCCAGCCAGCCAGCCAGCCACATGTGCTTGCCTTGCATGCCATTTAATTTTGCAAAATGTTTGTTTGATGTCCTTAATAGGCTTAGCGACGGCTCCATATCTAGCTCCTGCTGCCGAAATACTCTCAAAAGTTGGCCCACAAGAAAGCTGCAACTCAAACACAAAAACTACTTTCACATCTCGATACCCTGTAGCAATTGAAAATGTTTAATAGCGGGTATATTGCAGACAACAAATATAACATTTTACAATTCGTTGTGCTCAGAATTTGTCAGTCTAAATATTTACCTAAATGGGAGTACAGAGGCGGACAGGAGTCAAGAATCCTAGTCTAGGAAAACGATGTGGAGGATAAATTACCTGACACACACACACATACATATACATATATACGAACATATGGAGAAAGAGTGACAAATATGTATTTCTAACAAATGGTGACTGTTTTGCTTTTAACTATATATATAAAAAGCAGCAGAGAATGTTCCCATTGCTCTATCTGGCACCCTGCTCAAAATTCGAATGGAAGTCGCCCCATATAAAGGGCAGCAGCTGTGGAATTTATTTAGTCGTCCAGACCCGGTGGGGTCAGTCGTACGTCTAATTCAACTTATTCATAATACTGGGTATCTAACGGCTGACCAACGGCACGTTTTCAAATTTAGAACAAAGAAGAATATCTCTGTCGACCCCATTTGGCCATATTATAGTAGTTTTCACGGCCAAGAAACCGCTAATTGCGGTTTAAAATTAAAAATTTTCGAATTGATTCCCTTTATTAATTCTTAGGTAATTGTCATAACCACCTTTAAAATGGACCAGTATACAGTTTCATTTGCCAGTACACTTACACTATGTACATAAATCCATCAGTCGTTTATCTTGTATATAGATCATGAAGGCGTTCCATTCCAGATCTTTCTGAAACGAAATACACGAGCTCAAACTGCTATGAGCTTATCGACAGCTTATGAGAGATGTTTTCCTATCCTCTAACTCACACTCTCTCTCTGTCTCTCTCTACCCTTCTGTCTGTACCCCTCTTTCTGTATCTGTCTCTATCTCTCCCTCTCCCTGTCACTCTCTCTCCCTCTTTCTCTCTCGCTCTCTCTTTTTCTCTCTTCTACTACTCTCTCTGTCTCTCTTAATTCTTTCTCCCTACCCCGTCTCTCTCTCTCTCCCACTCTGTCACTCTTCTATATAGGTAGAAATCTACGATTTGCAATATATGTATAGCGACATATGTAATCCTTGAAAGTTCCATAAATAAGATGTACATCCAGAATTGCTTTCCACTTATGTAAAATGTAAAAACATAAATGTTGCTTTGTGTGTATGTGTGTGTGTTTCCATCTTCTCCAGGTCGGATATGCATGTAAAATCTTAGGAAATCTTGGCAAACTTTTCACATTGAGGTTGTTGAAAGTTTGTCTATTCATTAACCTAAATACGAGTGCATGGCAGGACAGAGACGTGTGCTTTGGAGGCACAAGTCCACGATTAAGTTTCAGAAGCTAATTTGCATATTTGAGTGACACAAACACACACACACACACACACACACACACACAGAGAGTGACAGAGACATTCATGCATATACAAAAAGCTGGAGAAATGCTGCGACTTTCGCTCTTGTTTTCTTGGCCAGGCCAAGTTATCATTGTCAGATTTTAGTTGTGCAAGTGCTTAAGCTGCTTTCAACTCTTAGCGCCTCGCAATATGAAAGATGTCACGAATTAGGTGCCGCCACCTAATGTCTAATGTCTTTAGTTTAAGCCGTCTTAGCGGTAACTTTGTCCTGGCTCTCAATGCCATGGTTTACTGGCGGCTAGAACGCTTGATGTAGTCCTAGTCGAGCATACTCCTTATGCGCCTACTCTTGCTTATTATATGTCAAATACACACACACTCACACACATTCGAGTTCCATTAGCGAGCACGTTACTTAATCAATTGGTATCGAATCATCAGGCACGACTGTTACCTTTTAATACATCGAACCGCAAATCGAATACGCCCAATTAAACAGCTTTTCATCTTAAAGCGAACGATTTTCCATCGGCTTTTCACATTTTCTTTCCTCTAATTATTATCTAGAATGCGAGCCTTTTCAAATAGATTGTGTGAAATCAACGCTAACCAATTTTTCAAATCAATCACAAAGCTATGTGCCCTCAGTTAACCATTGAAGTCGTCTCCTGCCCCGGCTCCTGCGAATCGAGCGCCTAATCGAGCGTAATGATTGCGCTTATCTCTGGACGAAGTTAAGCAATTGCTATCTTTTATTTTATTTGATTTTTTTTTTTTTACTTTTTGGCATTCTGGGCAAATGTGTTAAATTAAGCGCTCATTATTTTAAGTGTATGCCCCGAGTTGGGCATCAAGCGATTGTATTGAATATTTGTGTCAAGCTGGCGCAAGGCTGCAAAGTTTTGAGGAACAGCTCGTGCTTTAACTTAAGGCTCGAATCCTGTGGGCATCGTCGCACATTAATGAACACATGTTCACAAAACATTAAAATTAAATGTGCTGCTCATTAAAAATTGAAAACATATGCAAAACACACACAGGACAGCAAATGTTGCATGCCACAGCAGCCGAATGACCCCCTCACACACACACACACACTGAAACAGAGAGACAGACAGACGGACAGACAGAGGACATTCCGAGCCCAACTGTTTTGCATCATATAACAATAATAATGAAGCATTTACGTTAAATGTCAAAAAGGGTTTTCATCAACGGATGGGCGCTCGGTTTTGATCTGTTAGCCAACGGCTGCCGATAGGGCCAAAAGTGTTTTGGTCACTCAGGCCACAGAGAGAGAGAGAGAGGGAGAGACAGAGAGGTGGCTAGGCGAGGCGTGGCACGTCTATAAAACAAAAACCAACACCGACTGAGAGACTAAATGGCTGACAGACACAGAGACAGCGACAGCAACAACAACAACAACAACAACAACAACGGCAACGGCGAGCGACCCGGACAGAACTGAGTGAGTGACATGAACATGGCACAAGTTCAATTCAATTTTTGGGCCATGTTTTTGACATTTCCATATATGCAAATGAGTGTGTGCTGAAAACCGGCAAAAATCAAACAAGGCCAGCAAGGGCTGTGCGGTAAACAATATGACGAAGAGGCAGTTAGCTTTAGCCCAGGAACTTCAGCTTAAAAGCGTGCGTAATTGGAGCGCCCGTCTTTGATTATATCTTATTTGTCCACTGCGCTGTAGTTTAAACTATAGAAATCAATTGAGCATATAGTACTGGAACTACAAGGAAAAAGTAATAAACTTTTATACATAACAGGGATCATGGAGTATCTAAAAACCAGCTAGTCATTGGTGATTAAATATTAAATATTATAATAATCTGTTTAAAGGGCTAGACAATATTTCTATTATTATGGGTATAAACATTAACTAAATTTCCAAAATTAAAATATATATAAAAAATAAATAAAATATTGAATTAATAAACTTATTAAATTTAATAAAAATTTATGAAATTATAGTTTAATATTTTATTACATTTTGTTTAATAATTTTGACATTGACAATAAAAAAATGAATAAATAAAGTCATTAAATTATAATTTTTTATATTATAGTATTAATTATATAATCAATATATTATTATTATCTTATATTTTTTATAATAATTTTAGATTAACAGTAAACAAGTGAATAAATAAAATCATTAATTAACAATTTATTAATATTATATATATAATCAATATACGTATTGTTCATTTATGAAACTATTAGTCAAATATATATTAAATTGATTTTCATAGGAATCATTCAGAATTTTAAAGAAATTGTTTGAATTTGCAATGCATATAAAAATACTTAATGCATTCAATTTTTTGTTAAAAATGCAACAACTAAACTGCTTAAATATATAAAATATATAAATAAAAATATATAAAATACACTAAATTTCTATATCCATACAAAATGCCAACCGTACAACGCCTGTTAGCGCATAGCGAAATTCAAATAGCCATAGCTTATAGATTGGTCATGTTTTCGATGATGGCAATGAGCAAAGTCAAACACCTAACGCAGCTAAATGATTTGCTGTGCAAAAGAGAGATGGAGAGAGCGAGAGAGAGAAAGAGTTAGAGAAGGTGTAACGAGAGAGCGCGAGAGAGAGGGGGAACAGAGTCAAAGCTGTTGGGCAATACAAATGAACATACGCAATGCGGCAAACAAAAGCCAGAACAGGATATACACACATGCACACGCACGTATATATGCACATATATATATATATATATATATATATATACATATATGCTGATATAGAAAAGGACGGAGCACGCATATGTAGAGAGAAGGACATCCGTTCTTGCCACTAGCGACGACAAATGTCATCAAGCAGTCCAAATAATAATAAAATATACACTTAAGCCTCGTTTTGTGTGCGTCCGCCGGCCCACAACTGTGCGACACACAACTGTGTGTACGTGTGTGTGTGTGTGTGTGTGTGTGTGCGTGTGTGGATTTAAATAAAACGGAAATTTATTTCGACAAATGGCATTTACTTGCAACGGATGTACCACCATTACACTGACACGGAAAGGCTAGACTCTCGCCGCTCTACCAAGACTCAGTCGCCAACCGTGCGCAATTTAAAGTGCCTAAGCAGTAGCAAGCCGTATAAACCTATTATTCAATTTACTACAACGAATTTGGCATGCACTGCAATAGAATTTATCATTTTGTTGATATAAATATTGCAAATATATAAAGTGAAATAATGAAATAATAATCATAGTATAGAGAAAAAAAACTATTAAAGCATTTATTTATTTTACATATATGTATATACATATTTCAATCAACTTGTTTGTATATAAGCAGCTAAGCTTATGCATATATTTAATTTTTCATTTATTTGTCCTTTTTTATTTATTTTTTAAGCTGCAAATCTTTGCTAAGCCAATGTGACATGCCTCACAGTGGAATAATGTATCCCTTTAATAGAAACATCATCTAAACTGTACGCTGATGGGAGGCAATCGCAATCCCAGCATGACACGGACTGACTTACTGCTGCAGCCTCGTTTCCAGTTCCCAGCTTCGTTTCACGTCGCCTCGTCTCGTCCCGACTGGCTAACTGAGTGACTTGAGTCGAGGCGACTGAGTGAATGCCTTCAACGTGAATAAGTGGGATAATGGGTCAGACTAAGCCACAAGCAACCCAATTGGACCCACTGAGCTGTCTCCGTGTCCGGAAACCCTCACGCAGCGCACACACGCGCGACAGTTGTATGATAAATTGTATAAGATATTGCTGTAGATTTCTACATACGAACATGCACATCTGTGTGTGTGCATCTGTGTGTGGTCCCTTATTATGGCTGGAGCATTTAGCATTCATGAGATAATAAAAAGCAGCCCAAAAGCCACTGGACAACAACAAATGATTCGGGCCAACTGTGCTGTGTCATGTGTGAGTATGTTTGTTTGCTTTTTTAAGCGCGCCACATTGCGTATACGCAATATTGTTTAGCGAGCAAAAGTCAGTGCGCCGCCTCCAGCTGTTGATAATTTAGGGACCAAACCAACAAACACTCTCTTTCTCTCTTTCGCACACACACACACACACACACACACAATCATCTCTGTAATATTTTGTTGTATTTTTTTTTTCTCTGTGGAAATTTCACTTTGATCCATTTGCCAAAGAACAGATTGTTTATTCGGCTTTGGCTTTGGCTTTAGATTTGTATTTTATTTTGTTTTTATTAAAAACAAAATGTTTTATATGCATTTAGCTATTGGGGACTTGCCTTTCTTTTCTTTCGTTTTTTTCGGTTTCTATTTTCTCTCTGTGTGTGTGTGTGTGTGTGTGTGGTTTGCCTAAAAAGGGTTGGCAGTTTGTTCGGCATCCATTTCCTTGGCGTGAAAAGCGGAAAAATGCTCATTGCTATCCTTCTGCGGCGCATTTCCCTCGTGGTAGTGCCCTCTACATGCGTAGATGATAAAATTCGCCCTGCGAAATATGCAAGGTAACTGCCAGTTCGCAAGCAAAAGTTAAATCTGCAAAATGAAAAGGGTGAGCTCATTTCGAACACAATTAAGCATTTAATGAGGCATTCACATAATAACCGAACTTTTTCACCAATTATGCAAATTAAATATGCTCAACCACATCCATATACTCAATTTTAGGCTGGTAAGTTGTACCATTAATATGAATGAATACTGATATAGTGTTTTGCTAAAGAAAAGTTAATGTATTGTATAAAAAAAAAAAGAAAAAAACAAAAATATAAATGAGTTATTAAAAGAAAATAGAGAGAGATAAAGAGAAAGAGTTTGCTCAGTACTCCTTGTCTTCACATACGACGATGATATCCGATCTTTATATGGGCAGACAAATGGGAGCTGAGCAGGCGAATTCCTTTCTCAATCTCTCTCTCTCTCTCCTTCTCTTCGTCAATTTTCCTTTATATTTCCTGTACTTTACAGTCACACTCTGTAGTATTTTCTATCCTAATTTTTCTATTCCTTACTCCTTATTTTATATTCGTCTTATGCCATATCTCATTCTGTCACTCGCTCCATCGGTCTCTCTCTCTCGTTCTCTCACTCTATCCTTCTTTCTACTCTCTCCTTTTTATCTCTAACTATCCATCGCATTCTCTTTTCCCTTCGCTCGTTTATTTACCCCATTTTTTTTCTCGAGCTCTTTGTCGCTCTATACATCTTGCTCTTTCTTCTCACTATATTCGTTAATAACGTTTCCCCTTCTCTACCTCACATTAGCTTTATCTATTCATATATCTTAAACGCTCTATCTTTCTCTTTCTCTCTGTCTTTCTCTTTCTACATACATTCCCACACTCCTAAACACACATCCTCTCTAACTCCCTTCCTTTCGCTCTCTTTAAAAGTGAACCATTTAGCAAGCCATTTGGCTGGCAAACTTAACTGTTAATTCAATTATGAAACATCATTATCAAAGACCGCATTGTGTCTGTGTGGACCATAAACGCATTACCGCGACGCTAATGAAGAGTTATGCCGAAGCAGCAGAAGCAGCAGCAGCAGACTAGACTTCAATAATAAAAGCGGCGCCTATAAAAATGTTGGCCCATTAGCATAAACGAGGCGAACTTCAAACAAGCCGTCGCTCCTTTTGCAGTCCATTAAAAGTGTAAAGAAATACGCACACACAAACACACACACGCACAGCTATATACATACATGTATGTATAAGTACATGTTTATATATGTTTGTCTGGTTGACTGAGCTTAATGTGGTCAAGGTAAAGTCGTTGAAGGGGCGCGCCGGGGGACTCGGCCCGACTGCAGCAACTTCTGCAGTCAGTTGCTTGAATTATTAATTAGCCCCAAACAATTAAGAGTGAAATGTTTTCGCAGAAATAAAAGGGGAACAAAGTAATTATAAATATAAGTAAATAAATTTATGTAATTGCAAACAGAGTTTTTGAGCTGGAAAATGGCATAGGGTGAGCGTATAAAATATTTAAAAATACTTTTAAACGAGCTGTGGCAGGAGGTGGGGGGGTCGTTTTCCAAGCCCCACCGATAAACAATGTAGAATGTAATTAACTGGACCGGAGTAACACGCAGGTGCACTGTGAGCCCCATCGAATGCCCGCCAAGTGCGTCGCTGAGTCCTGGGCTTAATTGCATGCGCACAGGACACGGGCTAGCCTGCGAATGAATGAATGACATTCATTTTCGTGCCTTCTTTTCAGCTTTTTTTCCATTTCTTTTTTTTTAAATTTTTTTGTTGCACTTCCGTTTGCCACAGCGGAAGAAGTTGCCAGATAAAAGCAAGCCGAAGCCGGGCGTTGGAATCGGAGGGACGAAGTAGAGCCAACAAAATGGGCAGGAGCATAAAGTTACAGGACGTGAACACGACTGAAGGACTCAAGCGCACTCGAATTTCATAAAGCATTCTCAATGAAAATAATTAAAATGCGTCGAGCGTTCAAAATCAAGCAGCATGGAAATTTAATTGTATTGATGGCAGCAGCAGCAGCAGCAGCAGAGGCAGACGCAGCAGCATCAGCAGCGGCTGAAAAATGGGGGGCGTGCACACGCCCTGATGATAACGAATGGATTCCCAGTTGCATTGGGGCGATAAATGAGTTTTCTCACAGGTGACAATGTTGAATGCAAACAAAATACCATCTTAAATCGAATGCAAACGTTGATAAATCGAAACAGCACAAAAGAATCGATGAAACAATTTCTGCTGCCTGTTTACAGGTCACAGAATATTATCAACTATGTAAGTGTTCAGAGCGTAAAAAAAATGTTACAAGACGCACAAATCAGGTTATTGGAGCAATAAGCGACAATTGACAATTGTATAGCAGATTGAGAATTGCATAGCAGAGCTACAGTTAAATAAAATCAAACAGATTATCCACATATCCTATTTTAAAATCAACATAATATTGACTTGAGACTCTATTATAGCTTACACATGCATATAGAGCATAATGCTTTTCATCTGATTTTTCGCACAATTCGCCTAGTCAATGGGCTAGGATGTCACCCAAGGCCACCGCAATTCCTGTACAATAAACACACCCATACACACATATACATATAGTCGCAATGGGAACTCACAGCTGTCATTGATAATAAACAGCAAAATATGAAGAGCATTGCAAAAAAAACAATGCATTGAAGACGAAATACCCTGCAAATGTATATATGTATGTGTACATAAATACAACATTTTAAATTCATACGATTACTGATTTGTAAAGGCTTATTAATTGGTATATGCATTCTCTTATGCACATCGATCTGTGCCGCTTTAACAGCTGCAAATTAATCGTTTTCTCTCGCGCTCCCTATCATTCTCGCTCTCTCCCATTCCTGCGCCGCATCAACAGCAGAACGACCAATGACGTTCAACGAGGCTTACGCTGCAGCGACTACCTGCACTCCAGACATTATAACGGAATCTGACTATGGGTGAATAGGATACTTTACTTAGCTACGCAAAGAAAGGAGAGCTTTGACTAAGAAATATGCAAAGCTGGCCCACTGTCAATAATGAAGAGATCAATCGTGACATTATTTAGTATAGAACAGAAAGAGATGACTATATTGACTCTCACAAAGTGAACTTTTAATAGATGTCCTCTTCTGGCCGTTACAGGTTATGTGCAAAAGTTGAAGTGCTGTGTTGAAAAGCATTAAGAGGAATCATCATCAATAATGGCCCTGCACCTTTAACAGGGGACTACAAAAGCCACATCCCCAGCCGCACCCGCAGCCGCAGCTACAATAACAACAGCAGCAATCAAACATGTATTTTTTTTATCAATCACAAAATAAACATTCAACTCGACTTTATGCGGCGCTTGTAGTGGGAGTAGGCGTCAGCCACAATGCTGGCATATTTTACACTTCTGCTTTCAATACAAACAAATTTTTTTATTACAATATTATTGCTGAAGGCACAACATGTGGATCCCCCTCAAGCCAGCCAACCCCACATACGTTTGCTGTTATTTATGTGAAAGTAAAAAATGAATAAATATTTATATAAATTTGTTTATGCTATGTACATATATGGCTGTCTATTTGTATTTTAATCTGCACAGCCTTCAACATAATTGAAATGAATGCAACGCCATTTGATGAGGCGCCCATCACCTTCCCCATCTAGGCTTTTGTCTGTATACATAAAAAGAATGCTATTTTTATGATTTGTTTGACAAGCGCCCAACAACCCCCACTTAAAGGAGAACAGAGAACAGCACCTAATAAGATTCGCGACAACCCGAGTCTAAACATATTTTCCACATTATTTCCCATTTTCAAGACCCCAAATGGCATTGATAAAATACAAAAAAGAATATAAAAAAAGAACAGAAAAATAAAACATATTTATACATATATATGTATGTGTGATTGTGTGTGTGTATTTGTAAGTAAATATATTGCCAGCAACATAAGCACAATAAATGAGCGCAAAAATCAATTGACAATTTATTGTCGAAGGCATAAAAAGCGAGCTGGAGCATGGGCTAAAAATCTATATTAAATTACGAGACAGCCAGCCAAAATGGTCAAATAATAATAATAAAACAGACAAAAAAAAAATACGAAAATTGTTGAACTAGTATGCACGATTGGACGATGCCCTCTAAGTACTTAAAGTTGAAAAAATTTATAAAAGAAAATTATTTTGAACATAAATGTAATCTTACGAAAAAAAAGTTTATTTTTATGAAATGTACTTAATTATAATAATTAAAAAAATTAAGTATATATTTTTCTTCAACTTACTGAACCGACACCAAAGAAGTATCTTTGGCATACTTCAATTCGAATACTCTAAATATAAACAAATCCATATTTATAGGGCATACAAACCATATATTACTTCCGAAAACCTTTTGACACAAGTCTGAAACGAAGTGACAGTTGATACAGATCAAAAGAAATATGTATTTAGATAAAAGTCTATTTAGGTATACCCTTAAGACTGACTGCACACATATGTATGTATATTTGGCGAACTTTATGATACCCTTTATGGCCAGTTTTATGTGTTCAGCGTATTAAAAAGAAGGAGAAAAGTCACACGTCTACAATATATATATATATATATATATATATATATATATGTATATATGATATATAAATATATATATATATATGTATGTATATGTATGTATATGCATTGATATAGATGTTTCAGTATTGGCCCTTTATTTTTTGCGGCCATTGTTGTTGTGCTCAATTGCCTTTAAATTGTGCCGAGTGTTAAGTGGCGCACGTTAAAAAAACATTTAACGTTTTTATTTACGCTTCAAATGGGCAAAAATGCTGCCACAACTCGTGTGGGCAGCTGCAGAAAGGGGCGGCTGCGGCGTGGCAGGGGTCAGCACAAGGCAGCGAAAGTGCTTTGTCCTGGCCATGGCATAGATACAATGAAGAATATACCAAAATACATACACACATACATATACATGATATGAGAAGGTATTGGCAATGTGGAAGAATGGCCAGAACAAAACGGAAATTAAAATAAAATATGACACACGGAATTTTATGTGCTCGACAGATAGTGGAAACTGTGTGCCGACGGAAAATGTAGAAATGAAAATAGAAAAACTATTATTTACGAATTCAGCCACTACGAATATTAAACGAAGTTTTCTGACTCTTCCACAAGTTCTAACCAAATAGAATGGAATAGTTTCAAATGAATTGAATTCTAAGGTATATAGTATTTTGAAGAAGATTATATAGGCAACTATTTAACTATACAATTTACTTGAAGAGGCCCTAAAATAATTATAATACAAATATTAATAATTAAAATATATACATGAAAATATTAATACAACAAAAGTTCAAGTCAACTTTTTAAAACACTAAGGACATATAAATGTTTATAAAAAAAATATTGACAAGTAAATATTTCCTAAATGTTCAATTTTTTACGAGGCATTCTAACAAAAATGCCAAAACTTTCTTGAATTTCTTAACTTAAAGTTTAATTTTAAATCGGTTATGTAAATCGGTTTGTCATCTTTTAGTGAAAAACTGTAGCGATTCAAAGGATTGACATAGAGTCCATTCAAAGTCTATCTCTAGATTACAGAACCACATTCCATTTTCTACAATGATATTCAGCTTTAACTGAAATCAATTTCGTCTGTCTAATTCGAGATAAAATTGTGAATTCGTAAATTGTGTTTATGAACAAAATCTGTGTGAAATTGAGACTCCATACAATTCTATTCATATTCGGACACCTACTACGCATAACATTTCAGTTAAAATCCAAGTGAAAAGCATAAAAAAAAATCAAAAGAATATTGCCAGAATGTATCGAAATGTCTTAACGGTTCTATCCGCTCAGGTGCAGCAGCAGATGAACCGGGCATTGAAGCGCTTCGTCAGCTGCACGGCTGCCCAGCTGCCGCGCCCACTGGCGCCCGGGCACGAGGAGGCAAACATTGTGAGGCACGAGCCATATGTGGAGGAGGTGCGCCTGGTGCGCATATTCCTAGACTTTAAGCTGTATAAACTGGAACTGGGACCCGATACGCTGGTCGCTCTAACCGCGCAGGAGGCAGCGCTCTATATGAAGCAGCTGCTGGCCATCCGGCGCCTCGAGGCGGCATCTGCGCAGCTGTACAAGGAGCGCTTGGTGCGCGGCTTTTGCCATCTGTCCACCGGACAGGAGGCGTGCGCCGTCGGGCTCTGTTCCGCCCTGCGCAAGGAGGATAATCTGGTAGCTGGCTATCGCATCCATGGACTGGCCTACTTGATGGGCGCCACGGCCAAGGGTGTGCTCAGCGAGCTCACTGGCAAGGCGAGCGGCTGTGCCCAGGGCAAGGGCGGCTCGATGCACATGTATGCGCCCAACTTCTACGGCGGCCACGGCATTGTGGGTGCCCAGGTGTCGCTGGGCGCGGGCATAGCCTTGGCCAATAAATATCGAGGCACCGGTGGCATCTGCTTCGCTTTGTATGGCGATGGGGCTGCGAATCAGGGCCAGATCTTCGAGTGCTTCAACATGGCGAAGCTGTGGAAGCTGCCGATGGTCTTTGTCTGCGAGAACAACAACTACGGCATGGGCACGAGCGCCTGGCGTTCCTCCAGCAACACTGACTATTACACCAGAGGCGACTTTCTGCCCGGCATCTGGGTGGATGGCCAGGATGTATTGGCCGTGCGCAGTGCCACGCGCTTTGCCATCCAGTATGCCCAGCAACGGGGGCCCTTGGTCATGGAACTGTGCACCTATCGCTATGCGGGCCATTCCATGTCCGATCCCGGCACCAGCTATCGCACTCGCGAGGAGGTAAATCAGGTGCGCCAGCGTCAGGATCCCATCAATCGGTTCCGCAAGGTCTGTCTCGACATGTCGCTGCTCACCGAAAAGGAACTGAGCATCATTGATCAGAGCGTGCGCGAGGAAATGGAGCAGGCAATCGAGGCTGCCCGGCACGATGCGGAGCTTCCGCTGTCGCATCTTGCCAACGATGTCTACTCGGGCAACTGTGCCGAGCTCAAGCTCCGGGGTGTGCACGGCCACAACTTGGAGCATGCTTGCAGCAAAGCCAACAGCATGCATAACTAATCATGTTTTTCCTGTGAAACGGACAAAGTATCTCTCTATAAGCAACGCGTACCATGAATAAATTTCTTAACTTTATATACGCTATATACTGCTATCGAATACTACCCGACTTCATTCATGTCACGGGGTATTCCGAATATTATATTTTCATACGCATTTCTTGATGCTATTGCTCAAGTCAAATTTGCCATATATGCATTTCTTTTTATATTCAACTGTGGACCACTTGCCGTAACCTCCATTAGGTTCGTTTCGCTCTGTCCCTCTACCTCTCCCTGTGTTTGTCTCTCTCTCTCTCCCTAAGTAATTTATGCTAAATGATCAACGGTAGATGCTTATGTCTACGTTTTATTTGCCAAGCAAAACGAAAACAATAATTTAGCGTGTAGAAGGCGCACAAACTGCTGCACAAGCACAAAAAGCGCAAAATAAATGTAGAGTGGGCTAAAAAGGGGTAAACAGGAAGCGGAAGTACGCCCGCACACACACACACACACACACACACGCACACTGAGCGCACAAACTCATTTGCCTTTGCGCTCACGTTTTCTGCAAAATTTATGCCAAAAAGCAGCATGCAATACATTTTTTTCTCTTCTCTGCTGCTACTTTTGTTGCTTTCTTTTAGCAGCCGCCTAAAAGTATGCCACAGTTGCGGCAGCTTACGGTATGCTACACTTAGTGTAGGTTTCAGTTGCTTGCGCCAACCGCCGCTGGGCGGCGCTTTACAAACAAAGATTACAAATTACAGCACTTCACTGCTTGCATACGCGTGTGTGGGTCGGAATGTATGATTGCTTTTAATGTTTATGGGTTTCATGTTGCGCAGCTTGCAAATGTCTGTAGACAAAATATAAATCAATTTACTTTTAACTTAAGTTACTTAACCTCAAAGTGTATGCCGGTTCCAATGTGTGTGTGTGTGTGTGTGTGTAAGCCTACTGTGCAGCAAAAAATTACGGCAGGCGCAAGCCGGAAATGAGATATTACACACGACTAAATGCATAACGTATCCGGCATCTGTAGCAAGCCGCTGGGAAACCGGAAGCACCTGGAATACTGCTGAAAGCCCACCACCTCTCACAGCCAAGCGACATTTTCACGCCAACGAGCAGAGAATCTGAATCAAATTTAGCCCGTTCCCATTAACGAATCCTTGATTTGTTTAAAAAAACCGAATGCTTATATTTGGCCACGCCGCACAATATCCGAGACGTGCCATTTATCCAAGAATCGTAACTAGCGTTTACAATAGTGTGTGTGTGGACTGTTGTTGCTGTTGTGGCTGTTGTTGTTTATTCACATTGGCTGTGTGTTTATAAGCAAGCCGCCTCTTTTAATCAATTTACTTCCTATTCTGGTTGTTGCGCGCCAGGTCCTTGGGGAAGGAGCGCACTGGTGGCGTACGAATGCGTCGTGCCTCACGGGAACGATTGCGCACCACCTTGGAGTGGATGGCGCAGGAGACGCAGTAGTGGAGCTTCGCATATAGTTTGGGTAGCACATAGGTGTCCCAGATGCTGGCCTCGCTGATATCGCGCACAGCGGCCGCCTCAACAATGTTGCGGATGACAAACTTCTTGATTGCCTTATCCTTTGGCACGCAACGGGCACAGTTGGTGCAGCGCACGGGCTTCACATGGCCGCGATTGTGCTTGTTACGTCCTCCATTACGGCGCTTCTTCGTCATTTCGGCAACTGCATAATGTTCAATGGGCAGTCGTTAGCCATTGTGGCATACATTCACGGTTGGATGGCAAGCATATTTACCTTATTTAACAATTGAAAAATCCACGAAGTAAAATCCGCGTGTTCACGCCAGGCGACACTTGTGCGAAAAGGGAGTTGCCAGTTAGAAATTTTTTATTACTAGCAACTCTGCGTAAATAGCGTTGCCACTGAATGAATGGCAGCGTTGCTGTTGAGATATCTTCTATAGTAATAGCGCTGCGTTCATTCAGCTCAACTGCTAACTAACGATGAAAATTTATTAAAAACGTATTGAAAATTGCTTATATATTAAAAGTTTACAAGTAAGAAGAACATATTCGTACGACAAAAAATATATATTTCAATTTGATATTAACTTTAAATTCTGTAAAAGACCACTAAAAATAAATAAATATTTTTTAATTGGTAATATTTAAATGGCGCCAAGAGGTGAGTTTCACGTTTTCCCCACATGTTTATGTTTTGCTTTGCGGCATGTGCTCCAATTGGATGATCTTACCGCTAAATTTACTAGATAACAGCGAATTAGAGCTACAACGTTGTTTTATACCCTACCAGGAGGATGGCGTGATAACTATCAATGGCGCTTGGTGCAAATGTGTGCTTGACGATGGCAGCTACACCATTTGTCGTGTGGAACAGCGCGCTGGAGCTGAAAAAAGTTGCTTTGTGGACGATGTGGTGGCATCAGCAGGATTCATAGCCAACAAGCAACGTGTACGCTGCCTCGAACCCTTAGCTTTGACAACCAATGTGGAAAGAGTGATCTGCACTGTTCATATTACTGAGCAGCTGCTGCGACGGCCGCAAATCTCTATGGAGAATCTGCATCAGGATGTGACCATATTTATGCGCCACCTGAAGCTGATAAAAGGTTGCCATGTGCAACACGAGCGACTGTTGAAACTAGGCATTGCCAGCATTGAGATATGCGATGTCCTGGGCCCAGATTTGGGATCCAACAACTGCTTCGAGCTGGCGACGCTGGAGATCTCGGACGTGCGTCTGCCTGCGGCCACAACTTTGCCACGTATCAAACACTTTCAACCCCACGGTTTCGAGGCGCCCTTGCAGGCACTGGAGCAGCTGCTTCAGAGTGCTCGACGAGCGCAATTCAAAGGATTACCTCTAAATGCTCTCCTGGTCGGTGCCGTTGGCTCCGGGAAGAGCTGCCTGCTCGCCGAGTTTCTACACCGACACAATTGCAATTGCTTCACTATAACCGCCTCCGAAGTGCTGCGCTCACAGCCCGGCGAAACGGAAGCGGAACTGCGCCGCATCTTCCACTCAGCTCACTCCTTTCAGCAGCTGTTGCATCCTAGGCAGCCAATTGTCATATTGATGGAGGATCTAGAGCTGTTGTGTCCGGCAACTAGCTCTTCTGATGCCCGGAACTCGTGCAATGCCATGCGCATAGCAACGCAGCTATACAAGCTCATCGACGAGCTGCCAAAGCGCAGTCGCGGCATCCTGTGCCTGGCCACCAGCAGCACGCCCAATGCAGTGCATCCGCATGCAAGGCGCGCGGGTCGCTTCGGTCATGAGATCTGCATCGATATGCCCACGGAGCAGCAACGTCGTGAACTGTTTGCCGGACTCTGGCAGCAACAGCTCGAAGAGAAGCAGCGGCAGGACCAGGATTTGCAACTGCTTACTCCGGCGCTGCTGGACTATGTGGCACAGCAAACGCAGGGCTATGTCATAGCGGACCTAACACTTCTGCTACGCCAACTGCAGCAGAGAATGCTCAACCTGTTGCCCACGCCAGACGAGTTCGAACTCATACTAAAGAATTCTCTTTTGCAGCTCCAGCCGAGCGCTTCTCGAGCCACGGATGTGAGAGTCCTAAAGCTCTCCGCTGGCTTCGAGTCGATTGGCGGCATGGCTGCACTCAAGCGCACGCTACAGGTCTCCGTCTTGGCTGCTCTGCGACACAGCGAGGCGCATGCTCGCTTTGGGTTGAGCCTGCCGAAGGGCTTGCTGCTCTATGGTCCACCTGGCTGCGCCAAGACGTCCATTGCCAAGTGCCTGGCCAAGGAGGCGAACATGACCTTCATAGCCAGCTCGGCGGCGGAGGTCTACTCCCCGTATGTGGGCTGTGCGGAGCGCTTCATTACGCAAATCTTCAACACGGCGCGCAAGAATGCGCCCTGCCTCATATTTCTGGACGAGATCGACTCGCTCGTCGGCCGTCGCACGGTGGGAAATGGCTCAGGTGGCGGTGGCGTCCAGTTGCGCATCCTATCCACGCTGCTCACCGAAATGGACGGCATTGTGAGCGGGGACAATGTGCAGCACATTCTCGTCGTGGCCGCCACCAATCGGCCAGACATGCTGGATGATGCGCTGCTGCGTCCCGGTCGCTTCGACAAACTCATCCATGTGCCGGCGCCCGACCTGGCCTCTCGTCTGGCTCTACTCCAGCTGCAAGCCCAACGCATGCCCTTCCATGCCAACGTGCCGCTCGAGGAGATTGCCGCACGCACCGAGCGCTACTCTGGCGCGGATCTGTGCAACCTTTGCAATGAGGCAGCCATCGAGGCCTTCCAGCGAGACTTCAATGTCAGCCACATTGAGCTGCAGGACTTCGAAACGGTCTTGGCCAGGCAAAAGTCATCACTCGACCAGCGCCAGATCGAGAGCTATTATAAGTTTGCAGCGAGGCATTTATAGGATCGCGAAGGCAGAAAGATTTTCACTTGAATTTGTAAATAGATCAATTATTATTTAAGCTTGTATACTCATTCGATAATTGAACTGGGTATATTGCTTTCTTGTTCACTTAAATTTTGTAAATAAATCAATCGTTATTTATGTATATTTTTATGCTCATTCATGAAGTGTATATGCTTGCTTGCTGTCCGCCCGTCCGTCTGCTATAGAGGAAGAGACTCTCATCTTGGAATACATATTTATATATATCCTATGATATGTTAAATTGTAGAGATCAATGAATATTTAAGTTGTTGTAGTCATTCAAAGAGTATTTCGACTTTGCCCATGTCCATTAAGTCTCCAACTGTATATGATATGATATATGCATATAAGTGAATATGAAATTCAGTAAAAGTTCAAAATTATGTTAGCATGATTTTTTTTTTTTCTCTTTTTTGATATATTTTGTACATTTACAATTGTTGCTGCTGGGCTTAGATCGTTTCTTTGTACACAGTTTCGACATTAGATTAGATGGGAAATGCATTGGAGGTCGGCTTGGACGCCGCTGCTGCTGTTCAGCCGCGCTCTTTGGACACGCTGCGTCTATGCTGCTGGCGTCTGGGTGAATCGCGTCGCTCTCGATCTCTGCGCGACGGTCGTGCGTCACGATCGCGTTCACGCTCACGCTCACGGTCACGAGCGCGATCCCGCTCACGGTCCCGGTTCCTTTCGCGCTCGCGCTCTCTCTCCCTATCTCTGTCACGTTCTCTCTCCTTATCCCGTCCTCGCTCACGCTCACGTTCACCATCTCGTGGTCTCTTGCCGCTGCGACTCTCCTCTTCGTCTCGCCTGCCGCGACGATCGCGCTCCCTTTCCCTTTCCCTTTCCCTTTCCCTTTCCCTGTCCCTATCCCTTTCTCGTTCACGCTCTCGTTCCTTGGCCGACGATGCCTCTCGCCTGCTGTGGCCGTGTCCATTGTGCTGCTGTTGACGCGCTGGCGGCGAGCCATCGGGTCCCTCCAGGTTGAAGTCATCGGATTCCGGCTGCTTGCTCCGGGATGCGCATTTTGTTTTTGATTTGCTGCTGTTGTTATTATCAGTGCGTGCAATCTTGGACTTTGGCTCCTCGCTGCTGCTGTCGCTGCCGGAGGATGTGGCGGGAGAGGAGCTACTGTCGCTCTCTTCCTCACTGCCGGCGCTCGAGCTGGAGCTGCTCGTCTCTGCGTGTTTGCGCTTGCGCTTTGCTTTCTTCTCAGCCGCCTTTTTCTTTTCCTTCTTCTTGGCCTTCTCCGACTTCTTTTTCGATTTCTCCTTCTCCTTGTCCTTGGACTTTTTGGCCTTGCCCTGCTTCTTCGAACTCTTCTTTTCTTTCTTCTTAGCGCTTTTCTCTTTGTGCTTGCGTTTGCGCGTCGACTCACTGGACTCGGAACTGGAGCTGGACTCGCTGTCGCTGTCCTCGTCGCTGGTGTCCCCGTCCTCGCTGCTGGAGGAGTTGCTGCTGTCGTCACTGCTGCTGCTGCTGGAAGAGGAGGAGTCGGAGGAGGACGAGCTGGCAGCTGGAGCCGCCTCGCCAGTGGCATTTGGATCCTTGAACGGATTACCGCTGGTCAGCAGCTCGGCATTGATGGCCGGCACTGCCTTAGGCGCATTCTTCAAGAATCGACGCAAATCATCCGTCAAGCCGCCCAAGCCGATGGAGGTGAAGAAATTGATGGAGAAGCGTGTATTACGCGGATTATCCTTGGGAAACAGACCAGCCAAACTCTCCAGCAGCACTTCTTCCTTGAGCTTCGCATTCAGCTTGCCCAGGCCCATATATTCGGCCAACTCCTGGAATAAGATCTTGATGAAAATGCGACTCGACGAGGTCGTATCATCCTCGTTCAGCTGTATGCACTCCAGCACATCCCAGCTGATGGCGTCCGTGAAGAGCAGATGGGCAAAGAATTTGCTAACGTTGCGCAGGCGATTCGTGTCCAGGCGATGGGTCGTCTGATAGGTGTCCTTGAAGATCTCCTCGAAGGGCGGTATGTAGATCTTGTTGATGCTGCAGAAGCGCTGCGCCAGCAGCCCATAGAACTTCTCGTAGGTGCGCTGCTCGGCACAACAGTCGAGGAACATGTGACACAGCTCCACCTCCTGGCCGGGCTTCAACTGCATCTTCATCAGCTTGTGCGCGCACTCCTCGTAGTCCAAACTGGAATTGATGGTCAGGTAGATGGTGCGACGCAATGCAATCAGATTCGTTTCCGTATTGTCAATAATATCGCCAGCGTCGGCCTTCTTGCCATCCGCATCGTTGCCAGAGCCGGATTCGCCATCCGAATCACTGTCCGAATCCGAACCAGAGCCGGAGGAGCCAGAGCCCGAGCCACTGGCATCGCTGCCCAAGATCTCGCAGCTGAGCGCCTTATACTTCTCCTCGTTCTCTGCATACTTCTCGTCGAACTTAAAGACATCTGCAAAAATGAATTAAAGGATTAGTGAATTCCTGGAGGAGAGTTTCCATAGTTCACTCACTCAGTATATCTTCTGTTTCGGTGGCCTCGTCCAGCATCATTAGATGCGTGAATTGATCATCCTCCTCCACGAGCTCCAGGTCATCCACAATAGCCGGGTGATCCTTGAAGCCATCCTTGCGCACCTGGAAGAGCACCTCGATCATGTACTGCACGCGCCTGTCCAGCTTGCCCTCATGCAGAATGTTGCGCAGCATCTCGAAGATGGCGCCAATGCCCTTGGAGGAGACCTCCGTCAGTTTCATGCCGCACTCCTTCAGAAAGGCTATGGCCACCTCCACAGAATCGTCGGTGGGCATCTCTACGAGCAGCGTCAACATCTCCAGCGCCAAAATCTCATGCGCAACACGCTGATTGACCAGGTGGGCAATGAAGCGCGTGGCGGACATGCAAACCAATTTGTCGTTGCGACGAAAGGCGCGCCGAAATTGGATAACCAAACGCTTCAGCAACAGCTCACCAATGTTTGGAAACTTCGAGTTGATGATGGCCACCAGTGCCGCATAGACATGTGTGAAGGTGGGCGACGCCGCTTGCGCCTGAATGATGCTACGGCAGAGCAGACCACGACCTCGCACAATATTCTCACGCAGGAGCTCCCGAGTTATGATTGCGATATTCGTGACGTTGACCTTGTTGATGTAGCCATGGATGGACTTTTTGAGCGCCTCCCAGGCGATGCGCTGATACGCCGCAGAGGCCTTGTCCGTGATCTCGGCCTGCATCAGCCGCAGCTTGGCCGGCGGTATATAGGCGCCGCCAGTGCGTGAGGTCAACAAATCGACGGTGCGTCGCTGTCGCTCGCTAATCTTGGCCGCTGGCTCGCTGACGGTGGCGTTGTCCGCATTCTCCGCTGGCGGCGTGCTGGGCTTAGCTGTTGCTGCTGCAGAGGACGGCTCATCGCTGCGGCGATGTTGGTGTCGCTTCTCACGCTCGCGGGCACGCTCCTCGTCGCGCTTGTCCCGCTCCTCGTGTCGCTTCTGACGCTCAGCTCGCCTGCGTTCTATGGAAGTGGAGCGACGTCTCACTGGGCTCACGCTCCGGCTGCGCGGACTGCGTGTGCGCGTGCGTCGGCGTCGCTGGCGACGTGATGGACTCGAGCTGCGGCTACGACTGCGACTGTGCGATACTTGTCGTCGTCGGCGCCGCTGCTGCTTCTCCTCCTCCTGGTCGACGGATCGACTGCGAGTTCGTCTTCGCACCTGACTGGCTATTTGCGGCGGTTGTTTGGCCGGCAGCACCTGGCTAATGGTTGACTTCAGCTGCGGCTCCTGTTGCTTGGCAACGTTGTTGCTAGCAGCGGCAGCTGCTGTGTCTGTCTGTGTCACGGGCTGAACATCATCCTCTTTCTGCAAAATTGATATCATATTAGTATACAGAGAAATTAAAGATTCGGCATATATTAGTCTTTAAATCTTAATCTTACATCGCTAATTTCTCCCTCCTCCACATTACTGTGTGCAGGACTAGAAGCAACGGCCTTCTCGGTCGCTCCATTCCCATTGCTGGTTACAGCTGGCAATTCCTTCTCCTGCTCATCGTGCTCCTGCTCCTGCTCCTGCTCAGGCTGCTCACTTGGCAACTTGACTTGTTGCTGTTCCACAATTGCATCCGTTGTAGTCTCTTTTATTTCCACCTCTGCTGTTTTCTCAGGCGTAGGTGCATTTTCTTGTTCTTTCCGCTCAGACGTGTCAGCAAAAGTTGTTTTATTTTTGTCAACAGACTGCTCTGCTTCTTTTTCCCTATCACTTGTCGACTTCACTTTATCCTTAACATCCTTAGCCTTATCCTTGTCTTTGCCTGTCGTTCGCCTCGCTGCTTGTCCCACGTCTTCCTCTTCTTCTTCATGCTCACTTGGCCGCTTGACGCTGCTGCTGCCAGCATTGCTGTCGTCGCCGCTGCTGCTGCTGCCCTTGCTGGCGCTGCCGGTGCTGCTGGTGGAGCCATTGCTGCTGCTACTACTACTGTTATGACTGGAGCTATCGCTCGCATCACTTTCGGCATCACTGTTGGGCATCCTTAATGCCAAATGTATAATTCTAAGGCGTAACTTGTCGAAACTGGGTGTTGAAAATTTTTACAGCTAAACGTTGGCAAACGCGGCCGCTTGGTCAGCGGTTGCGATAATATAATGTATGGCAACCCTTAAGATTGTCGATATGTTTTAAAGTAAATATTTATCGATATGTGCAGGTCATGGTGGCGGCTGTTCGATAAGTTTGCCGCCAAGCAAGATTTGAAAAATTCAAATAATATACAAATTTGTTAATGATAAAGCAGTCGTTGAAAAGACAGCCAGCCATTTTAGACAAATTTGAAAGGAGAAAAAAATATGTAGCTTCAGTTTATATTTTGATTAAGTCGAGGGTAGATCATTTAACGAGCTCTTCGCACATTTACAAATATAACTTTTATTCACAAAACTGTGTTATATACACTATTTACAACTGAATACTTTTTTTTAACTTTTCGGAAAACCATAAAAATAAAATTTTTTTATTGCAAGTAAATTTTTGTCTTCGAAGGCAATCGAATGGTAAGCGATACACGAACCATTGCTCTCTACTATATTTTCCATAATAATTTCCGTAGACATGGCATTGAATCGTCGTCTGATCAATGTGGTTTCGACAAATAATACGAAAACGACTTGGTCCCGCCAGTCGATCCTGAGCTGGTGCAATCAAATCCTAAGCACCGATATTCAAAAGATCGATGATCTGTGCACTGGGGCAGCCTATTGCTGCCTCATGGACATTCTGTTGCCGGACTGTATTAACCTAAGCAAAGTGAAATTTAAGTGCTACTTGGAGAACCACTACGTCAACAATTTGGCTCTGCTGCAACAGTGCTTCAACAAACTAAAGATCAACAAGAGTATTCCAATCTATAAGCTGGTCAGGGGCAAATTCCAGGACAATTACGAGTTCGCCGTATGGTTCCGTTTGTTCTTTGAGGCCAACTTCCATAAATTGCCCGAGGGCTACGATGCCATGGCCAAACGCAACTATCAGACATTCACCAAGGAGCTGAAGGGCTCCGTGCAGAAGGTCCAGCGTGCTAACACGGCCGTCGCCATCACACCAAAGAGGCCACGCGAACGCGCCCACTCCCGTGATGCGACCATGAACGAGCAGACGGTCCGTGTGGCGCCCATAGCGGGTATATCCAGAGCCCGAGCCATCGGCGGGCAATCGACACACTCTAATCGATCTTAAAATATAGTTGAAGTTATTTTCTAGTTGTAATGAGACTCGTACACATGTGGATAAAATTAAAAGTCTCGACTGCATTGCAACAAAAACATAAATATAGCTCTATATATTCTGCTTACACTCCTCTCGTAGGTCAATATACATACTAAATTAGGATTATGCTAAGAAAATGGATCAGATTTCTATATGCCATCTAAACGCGCTCCGGCCTTGTGGGCGCTGTTTCTGGCCGCTTGGGCGTCACATCGTCATCGCTGCTGCTGCTCGAGGAGGAGCTGGAATCCTCCGCCTTGGTACGCTTCTCGGGCACTGTATAGGGAAACTGCTGCGACTTCTCCTCGACGGCCTGCTTAAGGCGCAGCAGCGCCGTGCGATTGATATTCTCGAGAGAGACATCCTTGATGGCGTTGGCCAGCACCTCCAGTGCCTTGTCCGTATTGCCCTTGGTAGTCTGTATGTCTATCAAACAGGAGTACGCATTGCCAATGGCGCCTTCGCTGATCTTGCTGCCGCGCAGCTGTGAGATCACCGTGGAGGCCAGCTTCTCGTCCTGCTGCTCGCGCGCCGTTTGCAGCACACGCTGGAACATCAGGCGCGGCGCACTCGACAAATGCTTATCCCAGATCTGCTTCGAGGCCACCTCTTGGCCGTTCGATATCAAATGCATCCACAGCACGTTCATCGGGCCCAGCTGATTGTGGGCGGCGTATTTCTCAGCCAAAGCCTCGTCTGGCAACGAGTTACAGATTATTTACAGTTTCTCGCGAGGATGAAGGATCTACTTACATTGAGCAATCAGTTCGGGATGTTTGTCCAGGATGCCGACGGCGCCACCACGTGGGAACTTCTCGGCCAATTTACCCGCCTCCTCCGACGACTTGACCGCTTCGATCTCTGTGCTCAGCTGCTTGAGGAACTGTTCCGCCTTTCCAGCCACAATGTAGGCGTGGCAATAGCGATTGTCAAAGGAAACGAGACGCTTCTGCTCATCGCTGAGTTGCTGGCCAATGCGCTGCATCACCTCCAGATCGCCAGAGGCAGCAATTTTGTTCAGATAGAATTTAAAGATCTTTGGCTGCGGATGCTGCTTCTCGCCGAGCAGCTCCTCCACGTATTTGGTGGCCTCGTTCAAGCGATCGGCACGCACCAGTAGCTCAATTAGTCGCGATGTATCGAGCACACTGAACTTATCCCCGCTTAGGACGCGCTCCTTGAACGAAATTGCGGTATCTGGATCGTTGGCCTGGATGGCACGGCGGAAGCCGGCAATGTTGGAGATGGGCTTGGCTGCTGGCACAGCCTTGGCTTTGGGTTCCTCCTTGAGCTGTGCGGGGGATTCCACCAGCTGCTCAACCTCCTTAGCTTCATTTTTGACTTCTGTTTTGGCTGGCTTGTTGCGTTTGCTCTTCATTTCGGGCACCACGAAGGGCACCTCAATATTCTTGCGCTTGAGCAGCTCCGCCAGCTTGAGCAGGAATGCATCGGTGGGCGTGACTCCCTCCTCCTGCATTTTAGTCCACAGTCCGAGCGCCTTCTCAGTCTCGTCCGCCTTGTCGTAGCTGAGCAACAGCGTGTAGTAGATCTTATTGCGATCGATGTGGCCCAGATCCTTGGTCGCCTCAATGAGCCCCTCCAGCGGCTGCAACATGCCCTCGTTCTTGTACCGGTCGCAGGCGTTGCTGATGCGCTGTGGCCGGGTGCGCAGTCCCGGTGTCTCCAAAATCTTTCTCGCCTGACGCACGCGTCCGCACTCGACGAAGGAGAACACCAGATCGTACAGGCTGTTCACCTCGCCGTGTATGCTCGTGCTCAGATCCGTGAGACGTTGCAAATTGGCCGCATCCTCCTTCTGGATGAGCCGGCAGGCCAGCTCGTTCTTCCAGGGCGTCGCCTTGTACTGCTGGCAGATCTGCTCGAAGGCATCGATGGCCTTGGGTATGTCGTCGCGCAACAAATGCACCTTGATCAACGGCCCCAGCAGCACATTCGTGGGCACCACATAGTTACCCGCAACGAGGGCATCGAAGACCACCTTTAGCCGCTCCGCATTGCCCGTCTCAGCGATGCTGTTGAGGATGCGCCACACTGTGCTCACATAGTTGAAGCTGCCCTCACCGGCCTCAACGGCGGCCTCCTTCTGGTTCTCTTTGAGCAGCTGCAGCGCCTCATCCACGCGCTCCTCCTGCAGCAGCAACTCAGCCAGCCGCACGGCCTTAAAGTTGTCCAGCTTGAAGCCGGCGTCCGCCGTGCGCAGCTTGTTGTACTGTGCCAGGGCGTCCGAGGAGCGCTTGTGGTGCGTATACAGATCGACGAGCTGGGCATAGATACCAATTGGGATCTGGAATGTGTCCTTCTCGAGCCGCTCGATGACCTGCAACGTCTTCTCCAGATTCTGCGAACGGAAGCAGGCGCTCAGCAGCTGGCGCTTTATGTTGTTCGAGTTCTCGCCCTTCGCTTCGACATTCTTGATGAAGCGTTCCAGTTCTAAAAACATTTAATATATAGGTAATATGATCAATCTTTTTAAATATCAATTGCTGTCGCTCACCGTCAATGGTTAATGTGTCCAGGGAACGCTTTCCACTGTTGGGCAATGGTATCGGTTCCAATTCGCCCGAGGTAAGCTTGCCCAGCTGCTCGGCAATCTTTGGTGTCATGTCAGAGCCGAGCAGCTCGGACAGCGCCGTCGCCTTGGCACTGCTCAGGGACAGACCCTGATTGACCAAGCCCTGCAATATCTTCTCCAGAGTGGGCACACGCTCACGCCGGAAGTAGATTGCCGCATCATAGACAATTTGGCCCACCACATCGGGTGTCTGACGTTCGGGAGTGGCTGGTGCTTCGACATCAGTGGCCGCTTCTGCTGCCTCCTCGGTGGCCTCTTTGCCGGCGCGTATCTGCAATCCCTCGTGCACCTGACGCACGCAACGTATGAAGGAGGCAAAATCATTCGTGTGGGCCAGCGCCTGGATGAGCGGCTGACGGAAGATCAGAGGCATATAGTAGACACGATTCTGTTCCATAATCTTGGCAGCATCCGCTATCTGATGGGTGGTCAGAGCCGCATAGACAGCGGACGAAACGGCTGTGGAATTGGGCACACCCGCATCACGGAGCACGGTGACCACACGATCCCAGTTCTTCTCCTTCAGATTGGGTATGATATAGTCGCGCACCGTTTCTGAATTGGGATTCAATGCGAAATCCTGCTGCATGCGACGCACTACGTCCAGCACCTGGTTGGAGTCCACGGAGCAAAACAATGGCCAGAAATAATGCTGACGTATGGGCAGCCCCAGATTCTTCATCTCGTGCAGCAGGGGCAGAGCATTGTTCATCACGCCATTTGTCAGACCCGCCTCAGTGGCGATGGTCAGCGCCTTGGGATTCAAACCCTCCGACTGGAGAGTGCGACAAATGCTCAGGATCTTCTCCACAGGACGATTGGCCTTGACCAGCTGGCGTATGAAGAAGGCGCCCACATCAACTGGTTCCCCGTTGACGCGTGTGCTGCGTGGCATCAGTCGGAGCAGCTTCAGAGCCACATCCTCCTGGCCCTTGTTGACCAGACGCAATATAATGTTGACCGCATCCTGATTGAAGCCGGGGGATTTGCGCAGCTTCGACAGCACTGCGTCCACATGCTCGCCATTTCCATGCACCGCCAGCGCGTAGGCAATGTCTAGCAGATCCTTGTCCAGCAGGATGATCTCATTTAGCTCGCACTCGGCGAGCGTCGATTGCAGTGCTTCGATATCGCCGTGACGCGCGAAGGCGCACAGGAGCGTCGTATAGGTGTCGGCACTGGGCTCCAGTCCAGCCTGCTTCATTACGCCCAAGATGCCCTTGGCGGACTCCAGATCGTTGGCCTAACAAACAACATATATATATATTGAAAAGATTCAGTTGAGATTAGCTACGGGAAATGTCAGGCATGTCTTACCTGTGAGTGTCCCAGTATGAGGGAATTGAAGACATTTTCGTTCACGGGCAAATTCTTGCCGCGCATATACTCCAGGATGCGTGTGGCTCCCTCGATGTCGCCTTGCTGGCAATAGCGCTCGATCAGGCGCTGATAAGTCACACGATTGGGCTCGATGCCCTTGGCCTCGATTTCGGCCAGGAAGTCGGTGGGTGCGAACTGATGCTCGTTCTCCAGATAGACGCGCAGCAGAGCATTATAGTGCGATATATCCATGGGTACATTCAGAGCATTCAAAGTCTTCCAGATCTCCTGGACCAGGGCAGTGCGCACTTCAGGCAGCTCCTCGGGCACCAGGTTGCCACAGCAGCGTATGACCAGTAGAGACTGGGAGCTGGTCGCTGTACGATGTGTGCGTATCTCATCCAACACTTCCTCTAAATCTCGCCTGGAGATCCGGCCCATGCGACGCGCATCCTGATCCAAGCGACGAATCTGCCGATCTAAGGTTACCTCCGCCTTGCTGGCGGCAGCATTGCTAGCAAAACCACTAGTGAATAAATGAGAAATAATAAATATTTATGTTCGTTTTTTCAAATCTTTGCAGCTGTTCTTTGAGGTTATGTAAATGTGTGCAACCATTTAATACAATTTTCTCAACTAAATCGACAGCCAATTACACTTGACTGAATGATCATATTGGGCATTCATAAAAGTGCAACAAGTGATGTCATTTTCCAACATCGTGTTGCACAAATAGCCGTATGCATTGCGTAATGCCGGGCAGAAACTTCGAAACTTACTTCTGGAATTGTCCGCACATGCAGGGTGCTGCTTGAAGGAGATTGTTGCTCTCGCAGTCGCGCACCGAGTTGACCACCACGTTCCGCGTGAAGCCTGCAAAGTAACGCAACAGTTTGCCCGTGCGTAGTATGGATGCCATTATAAACTATTTATGTATTTCAGCAGTTAAAACACAATTCTAGACACAATTGCAAAGCAGCGCGCACACCAGTAATGTAGCAGTGGGACCGAAGTACTGAAAACACCGAAAGTGAAAAATGCGCACATTGGACGCAGAAATGAGCTAACAGAAAAGCTTTATCTGTTGTCTAACAGAATACTGTTAAAAACGAACAGACAAAGTATTTGAATTAATTTCGTTAAAAATATTATTTAGATATATGTACTTTTTCTGTTCTTTTTTTTTAATACTCTTGACTAATATTTATTGTAACAAACTGCGTTTGGATTTTTATCAATCAATATATTTTTTTTTTAGTTTTGGTTGCACTTAATTAGTTTAATATAAGAAACTATGCTATTAAAATCTAAAATATTTTATTTTCATATCATCAATCATTAATATTTCTCTTATTTATTTGTTTATTTTAAAGCGAAGCTTTAAAGGGGCAATCTGTAAGAATTCCAAAGAGAGACATTTTCAAAGAGTAAATAAATGCGTCGTTCTCTTGACGTTGCTTTGCAGAGCTATTAGTAAGAGCAAATTCAGAATTTTGTTTTTTGTTTGCATGCCGCGTGATTCCATTACTGCACGCGCACTATGGAGTAGGCGCATAATCTTTCAATCTAAATTTAATTAAAAGTTCGTATGGCGTTCTGTCTTAAGATTATATTCAAATTTATCACCTAACACAAAACAAAAGACGTTGCTCTTAATACGCTGCGCCTTGAATTTCACAAAAACTCAGATAGAATTTTTCGAGCAGCTCTTCAACAATCTTGCCCACGGTGCAGTTTTCTTTTGTCGCCAGCGCCGCTGGTTGCATTCATTTGCAAAAGATTCGTTGCACATCGCGGTCGCTTGCGCTTTTCGCTCTCTGCTTGTTCTTTCCACATCGCATTGACTTTGCAAAGTTTACTTACACACATTCAGTTCCTGTATTTTGTGCTGGTATTTGTGGATTTACAGTTTCTGCGTTTTTGTGTTCGTATGTGTATGTGTATTTTAGAAACGTTCAAGTGCTCGCGGTTTTCGCATAATTTCTTGTTTCACGGTTTTTCGCGACGACACCGCGCCGTCCGTTACATTGCCGTAGGGCTATTGCCCGCTCTTGTTGTCTTTGTCGTTGTCGTTGTTGCTGCTGCTACTGTTGGTTGTCTTTGTTTGTTGTGAATTCTCTTTTCATCATCAATTTGCATTGCAGGTGCGTTGTACTTTTACGATCGCGCTGTGTGGGCGGCGCATTTTTCAACACTGGTAAGCATCCCATCGTTGACGTCGACGTCGCTGTCGCCGTCACCTTCCGCAGATGATTAAATTTATTTCGTTCGATTGTTACACACATACATACATACATACATAAGCATAAGAGAGCTCCCTCACACACATGAAGACGACAAGTCCGCGGCTGCATTACAATAATTACGAGTGAATGAGCGAGAGCACATACACAGCGTAAGAGAAAGACAGGGAGCGCAGGGGCGTGAGTGAGCAGACAGATGAAAATTGCAATACACTCACACACACATATGCACACACGAACAAATTTGCCACGCAAAAGCGGCCGGCACTTCGAAGCTTCCCCTTTCCCAGCTTATATCGCCTCAGCGCTCCCGAGCGTGTGCTAGTGTGTGTAATTGTCTGATTGTTCTCTGTATGTGTATGTGTGGATGCACTTGGTGCGATTCATTTGGTTTTATTACCATTTTTGTTGTTCGCCGCTGCTGCTGCTAGCTGCTTGCTGCCTACTGCCTGCGTTGGCGTCTCCTCCTCGTTATGGGCTCTGTGCTTTTGCAATTGCACGAAGCGGCCGACGGCGACGCGTTGACTTTGATCGGCATCGGCTTTTTACTGCAAAATATGGCAACTCTGGCCAAACGTTGGAGAAAAAGTTCTCTACCCTTTTGTCAGTGTGGAGCGCGACTTTGAAATGTACGGCAACGGCAACGGCACAAAATGTATTTAGCAAGTGAAAGAAAATATTTACTTACAACGAAATTCAACAAAATAAATACGAAAACAAAAAACTAAAGTGATAAATACAAAACCTAATAAAATATATACATAAATATATATAAATTGTTATAAATAATTTAGAAACATTGAAAAGTTAAACCGAAAACCGAAACCTATTCCCTCAAATGCATTAAACAATCGTTAAACGGTTAAAAACGGACAAATTTCAGAGCTGTAAAACGCATTTTTCCGCATTGACGATGACCTACGACAAAGGAAATGAAGTCACACAAATACACAAACATCAGTTACTCACACACACATACACCCACAGAAACACACTCGCTCACTCACTCAAGTGCAACTAGGCAAGCGTATAAGTAAAACAGACTCAATGCAAAAAAAAAAATCAGCAAAGCAGCCCTAACAACAACAAGAAGACCAAGAAAGCGTCAGCAATGAAAAAGCATGAGCAACAACAGTAGCAGCGATATTAACGTCGACGTTGGCGTCGCCGTCACCGTCATGCTTGCACTGCGCATGCACATGCACACGCATACCAATGCACTCACAATGTGTGCGCTCGTGTTGGTGCGCTTTGTTCGTTGCTTGGGTGCAAAACGGCAGCAAAAAGCAAAGAAAAACGGAAAAAATTGAATATAGACGCAAATCTTGAGAAATTATTCTAAAAATATAGAAAATGCAAGAAAATGCAATTTTGAGCAAATGCAAAAATAGCAAGGGATTTTATTTAATTTACTTATAACTAAGTGCGTTTGTGTGTGCAGCTCGATTTAAATATATGTATATACTTATATCGCTTATGTATTATTTTTAATAATTTATTTATATAAATATATATATATATGTATGTACGTATTATATACTACGTTTATATATATCAGTGTGTACACACTTGAATTTAATATGCGCGTCATGCTCCAACGGCAGTTGAATGCACTCAACGCTGATAATAATAAATGAAAAAAAAAAAATAACATATATACATATATATTTAATTTATACAAAAGAGATTAAATAAAATATTGACAGCTGCTTTTCCGCATTTAACAATATATACATATATATACATATTTATTTTTGCCTTACAAATTAACTTTTATTGAAAAATTTTATTTGTAGTTTTCCTTTAGCTTTTGCCTTTCTTTTTAATTAATTTATTTATTTCATGCTGAGTCATGGACAAAATATTTTTGTGCATACCTGGCTTGCAAATGACCTTGAATCGCTGCATTATAGCCACAGCTACAGACATACAAACAAAAGTATATAGTAAAGAATAGGCAACGCTTCCGATGGGGGGATATACATATACAACTATTCGATATATGCCATATATGACACACACACACATAAACAAACTACTCATCCGTTTTCAAAGAACTTAAAAAAAATGCAAAAACCAATACAAATTTATGCAAGTGCACATAAACAATTTCATGAATAACAATAATAAAAATCAAATAAAAAACTGTCGTGGAAATTCAAAACTGCGCACGCGTTGCAATTTTTTGAAGATAAAAAAAAAAAAAAAAATTCAACAAAAGTAAATAACAAATTTGTATAAAAAAAATGAAAACTAAGGAAAAAAAACTATTATCAAGAAGTAACAACTGAAGCGCAGCGTTGCGCGTGCGAAAGGGATAGCAGCTGTTTGGCAGTTCGACGTCGCCTTCAAGCGGCTAAGGACAATGGTTCAAGTGCAAAGAGGATGCCGCAACGTAATGCAACAAACGAGCCAACAGGAGGAGGCGGGGAATTGTAGGTGCTGGCGGCTCGCACAGGAACCAGGGAGACAGCGCAAGGACACGCCATTTACCGTGTGTGAGTGTGGTGAGTTTCAATTGCATATACAGTAAACTAGCGCTAAAGCGAACTTTTAGTTGTTAAGTAAATTTCATAGAAACGATACAACTAAAATGGGTGCATATCTTGTTTGTAAATGTGATTAAAAAATTTTAGGTAATATTTAACAAGAGTTTTGTGAACAATTTTACTTAATATCTAGTTTTCATTTGATGGCGTATATACTGTATTGCGTATACGCGATGTGGTGAATTCGTAGATATTAAAGCATCGCTCCAGCTCCATTGAGCAACTATTTTTAGTATGCAGCCCCTAAAGCGGAGTGCTAGCGACTGCTACACTCTGCCCTTGAACGCACTGAATTCTCTGCACTGGGTGCCCACACATACACACAGAAGCATCGTACACTGAAAGAAATACTGCATTGGATTTGACTAGAGATTTCAAGCAGAATTGTTTGCTTTTAAATGGTTTTTAATTATGATTTCATCAAGTGTAACTCTTATATTATTATTATTAATTTTTGTTTATGAAAGTTTCACCAAAATTTGGTAAGATAAAATTAAAGAATTTATTTCATGAATTTCAATTATTTCTAAGCTCTACAAAATAATTTTAAACTCCTTCAGTAAAATTTCTCTTTTAAAAATTAAGATTTTGATTAAGTTTTTTCTTTTGAGTGTACTTGCAATACTCTCTCTCTCTCTCTCGTTCTCTATCCCTCTCTTGACGCGCGCTGCAGCTCAGTCCAGTGACAGTATCTGTGCACAGCTGGAAACCAGTTGTTTCGTCTCTGAGTAGCTGCATATGTCAAGCGAATCGAGCATTGATGCCCAAGCGCCTGCCCTTCCCCCTTTCGTACCGCCCATATAGTTGCTGCACGCCCATGCCCTTTAGGGCATGTCCAATGTCCGAATGTCCTTGTTTAGTGAACTCTGCATGCGATGACATTGATTTTTAGTTATATGCAAGTGTGTGTGTGTGTGTGTGTGTGTGTGTGTGTGTGTGTGTGTGTGTGTGTGTGCATTAAGTTGTGTGTGTGTGTGTGTGTGTGTATGTGTCTGACTGTGTGTGGGTGCTTTGTGGTTTCCAATTGCAGCGGCGCCTCAGCTGTCAGCTGCATTAACATTTCAGCTTGGCTCTCTCTCTCTCTCTCTCTCTCTCTCTCTTTCTCGCCGAGCTATTTGGTTGCTTAAGTGGCTAAATTAAATTTGTTTATAAACATTATAAAACACGCATTCGAAATTTGAGCGAAATATGGAAAACCCACTTATCGCATTAAATGGCGTTGTTATTTGTATTAAATACGAGCTTCTATCGCCGGCTATTGTTTACAGATAGAACTAATTGTGTGTTAAACAATATTAATATGTATTTATTTTGTTAGGATCAGGTAATTGTGTCAGCTTTAATTGGCTCAATGTAAGCAATTTGAAACTAGAAAACAACTAGGGAATCAAGTTCAGCTTGAGTGGTGATAGGTTTCCGAAAAGGGAACTGAAATTGAATATTTCTATACTTATAGCTAAGTTTATATAGCAAGCCGAAGGCCCCAGTAGCCAGTGCTTTACTTTGAGTTAGTATTCATTTTACAGCAACTAATTTCTAAAAAAATCAATCTTATATATATAAAGTTTTTATATATAAAGCTAATTTTGATTTTTAATTAATATATTAATATAACACCATGACTTTTAGAAAAAAAGTGGCGAATATTAAACTCGCTTGATAAAGTTTTGCTATCAAATTTATAGGTCTATATGAGAATAGATGATGTTGAATAGATCAAGAATAGATGAATATGGATTGAATGTATTATACTATAATATACATATGTATATGCATTTGACTTGAATGTAGAGAATTTTCTATACATATAAAACTTGTTTTATTTGAATTATTTCACTCTGCACAATACAAAAACACAAAAGTCCCTAAATATATTAAAGAATTTATTATAAAAACTAAAAAAAAAATTAAATTTATATTTATTAAAACATAAAAAATTAAAATAAATAAAACTTAAATTTAAAATTGAAAAATATAGTGAAATTTTTTATTAAAATTGAAATCAAATTTTTCCATAATTCTCGACTTTTTCAACTTCAATTAATTTCACAACGCGGCGTATGCGTAATTTTGTATTAAACATAATCCCTTGCAAATGCTTGCAAATTGAAATATTTGATTGAATAGTGAGAATCCAATGGCTAGAAAAGTAGCTGTGGGATACACAAAGAGGCAAGAGACAGACTTGACGCACAGCGACTCGCCAGATGCAATGGCAACAACTGCATTCTAGTTGTTCTTTTTTCCATGTTGCTGTTGCTGTTGTTGTTGTGGCTAGTTTTATTATTTTTTTTTTTTTTGTACGCGGAGGCCGCCATTGCTGCGGCAAGTCGCGACGTTCTTCTCTCGGGCAATGCCGAGAGTCGCGGCGTTGATAATGGCGATGACGTCGTTGCCATGGCTGCTGCTGCTGCTGCTGAGTACAGTCATAGAGCGAGACATGAGCAGAGAGAGAGAGAGAGAGTGCGAGAGTGAGAGGGAGGGAAGTGGGAGGCTGGCAAGGGCACGCTCTGCAGCGTCGCATCCATAAACTACACAAATTCCTTTGAAAGCGTAAAATGCATTCGATAGATACACACACAGCGAGACGGGCTGGCAGAGAATACACACAGAATACACGAGGCGAGCATAGCCACAGATACATTCGCACAGTTGCAGATACACAGACACGGCTACAGATGCAGACGCAGATACAGATAGACCAACTATAGTTTGCCTCTCTATGCGAATCTGTAGATGTATACATATGTGTGTGCGTGTGTGTGTGTGTGTAAATGTATGTGTTGGCGTATCTGTTGCAGTTGTTGCACTGGCATTGCTCATATTTACTTGAAATTCAATTTGCAAACATATCTGACGACGTCTTTTGTTTGCCCAAAGTTTCAATTGTTTGTTATTGTGTTTGTTTTCATTGTTGTTGTTGTTGTTGTTGTTATTGTTAGTGTGGTCTTTGCTTTTAGCTGTACAAAATTTGCAATTAATTTGCGCTGCTTTTTCTTCGAATTACGCTTCACTTTTGATCGATTGCCACGTACATGATTGTTGATTGTGTATGGAAATATATATGTGAGTATATAAACAGCGAGATATATTATATAGATATATTGTATATATTTATACATATATACACATAATATGTATATCTTTCTGACATCTGTAATCATTATGAATACGAATGTATTATTTCCTAAGCCTAAATACATTTACAATACTGAAGAGATATATCTATATAGGTAAAGCCAATACACTTCATAATTATTCTATAATTCAGATGCAGTTGAAAGTCTTTCCTAATTTTTTTTGTTTAGTTATTTCTGGTTAAACTCATATTTTCTAATACAAATTTTTAATATTTTTATTCCATCAAAGAATATGCAAATTCTGTATATAACCTATAAATATATATAATTGTGATTTACCATATGTTTGCAATATAACTGATATACCTTAAGCTCAACGCCTTATGCCCACAATTAGATTTCAAATGAATTGCTCAAATCATGTATACGTCCCGTACGCCCAGCAAAGGCGTAGTTGAAGTACGGGCAGCTTGAGCTAGCCTCACTATTCCACAGGAAAAGTCGAGCTGTCATCAATAAATGAAGAACACATAATTCCAGTAGGTGCACTCAAGCGAGCCATTAGCTACCACCGTCTGGGCTTTACCTCAGTCAACTGTAGTGTGAGACCCTCTCAGGAACTAAAGGCTCAGTGCCTCGCTTGACTGCATGCTGCACTCGGTTTTTGACCAGCTCAACTCAGGCCTGCAGCAGGCATAGCTGTAACTGGAATTCGCAACGATTGCAGAATGGGTGAATACGTCGTATTTAGAGCGTGACACGAAAGGGGTTGCTGACTGTTTCATACCCTGCTCAGACAAGTGCACGAATATATATTCAATATTAGCTTTCAAGTCATCAAGACAATTGGGGCCTGGTGCCTTCGCGGGCACTTGATTCTGTTGGCTGATGACTAACCCTAGCTCAGGGTACATATCATGCATATGAAAGAGAGGGGAGGCAGTGAGATAGAGCGATAGAGAGAGAGAGTGTGTGAGCGGGACAAACAACTGCATTGGCAAAAGCATTGTAATGAATGTCATCCGTTCATTAAAATTATGTCATACTCGCATATTTTGACACACATTTGCACTCACACACATACATGCACACACAAACTCATACTCACACACACACATGCGGAGACACCTCGTAAGCCCAACCAACAACTGCGCCTCATTAGCAATAGCAAACTGAACCACCCCGTTGGGGCCCGCCCCCTCTCTTCAACTAACGCACGCCTTGTTTCCGTTTCTATTCAATGCAATACCCTACTAAAAAACAACTCCTCCCTCCCTCACAGACACCCTTGATTCGGCATTTTAGCTGACCAATGAAAATCGAGCAACGTTCTGCTACGAATATTTTTGTTGTTTGTTGTTTGTTTATGGCTTTTCGCATTTTGATGGCCTAGCATAGATTGACGTAATGTCGCTTGAGTAAATGATAAATTAAATAAGATATAGAATATGTAGATATAGATATAGAAATCGATTATAAATGGAGATGTATGTATATACACATATGTATGTATATATAGAGACAAATAGATATAGATGTATATGGAATTTATATATGTATATATCGAGTTAGGGATAGAGATAGAGATAGAGATAGAGATAGAGATAGAGATAGAGATAGAGATAGAGATAGAGATAGAGATAGAGATAGAGATAGAGATAGAGATAGAGATAGAGATAGAGATAGAGATAGAGATAGAGATAGAGATAGAGATAGAGATAGAGATAGAGATAGAGATAGAGATAGAGATAGAGATAGAGATATAGATATAGATATAGATAGAGATAGAGATAGAGATAGAGATAGAGATAGAGATAGAGATAGAGATAGAGATAGAGATAGAGATAGAGATAGAGATAGAGATAGAGATAGAGATAGAGATAGAGATAGAGATAGAGATAGAGATAGAGATAGAGATAGAGATAGAGATAGAGATAGAGATAGAGATAGAGATAGAGATAGAGATAGAGAGTTTCAATGAATAATTATTATTTTATTTTCACTTTCTTTAAATATTATTTATTCTATGTTCAATTAGATTTTGACATTTATTTTAGAAAAACTGAAATCATTCACTACAATTCTTATTAAAGTTCCTTGAAATTCGTAATATTTACGATTCGCAGTCATTCGCTTAACTGTTATTGCAATTCTCATGAAATTTCACGACACGAATTGCATCATTGCAAGTGCTTAACATTTTAAGTTGCTGTAAATAATGGAAGTAGCTGGAATTAGTTTACATAGATGTCGCTGTGCTCTCTTTTAGCGCACGCAGCGGCCACATCACTGTCTCCCTCGCACCCACTCTTTTTTATATGTCATGCAAAATGGCCGACGATTTGGTCACACTGCAAGATATTTGTTTCTGTTTTGTTGCTAAGGCGTCGCAGCAGCTGCTGTTGAGCTCTTTCGTTGCTATTGTCGTTCTTCTTGTTTTTGTTGCCGCTTTTTTATACCCTGAACCCATTGAAAATGGGAAATCAGGGTATAATGGTTTTGTGAAAAGTATGTAACAGGCAGAAGGAATCATCGCAGACCCCATAAAGTATATATATTCTTGATCAGGACGATGAGCTGAGTCGATATAGCCCTGTCCGTCTGTCCGTCCGTCCGTCCGTCCGTCCGTCCGTCCGTCCGTCCGTCCGTCCGTCCGTCCGTCCGTCCGTCCGTCCGTCCGAGTGCGTCGATCTCAGAAGTTAAAGGAGCTAGAGAGCTGAAATTTTGTATGCATACTCGTGTATATCATACGCAGTACGAGTTTATCATATTTTTTCGATAACTCATTCGATATCTTTTTTATCGAGGATAATCGATAAATTTATATTGTTTTTTCAGCCTAATTTGAACACTATTAGACCTAGAGACTTCAGATTTACTGTGTATATACATTTGATGGGCACACACATTTTGTAATTTACAGATTTTGGATACCACGCCCCCTTCGCCCCAAATTTGTAAAAAACGTATATCAAGTACTAGAGACTTGTGCTTTGGAATGTACACACATTTACACATAATGATTACGTTCTGAAAGTTTCATTAAGATTGTACGTCTACAAATGAAATTATTCAACAAATAAATTCTCATAATATTGCCCACACTGCAGCGCAGCCCAAGCGCAGTCGCTGCTTACTGCGCAGTTAGCAGAGCGCGGGCCTATGCGTGGGGGTGGATGCATGTGTATGTATGAGTGCAGAATGATTGGAACATCAGCACGGAGGGTTCAGGGTATTTCCTAGTCGAGCAGTCTCGACTAGAGCTTTCTTACTTGTTTTCTATTAATTTTTTCGCTCATTAATTTCAATTCTCCATTTAAATAGCTGTCGACCGTTCGCTGTGCGCCATTTTTTTTTTTATTTTTTTTTATTGACGTCGCGACGTTTATTTAAATTTGAATTTTCATTTTATGTTCTGCGTATTTGTTTGCTTTTGCAATGCTGATAATTAACTATTAAATGTTGCTAACTTTAAATAGACACAAATTATTATTTATCTAGCTTAATTGGTGTGAAAAAAAAAGAATGGAATATCAAATATCATATATCAGCAATTATAAAGTGAATAGAACAATGTCAAATTGTATTTTGCGAGGTTTTATCAGTTGATCAAGGGATGTATTTATTTTCATATCAAAAAATTTTGCATTATAAAATAAATTTTTAGCAGTACATCTTAAAAAGGTGTTATTAGGTATGCATAGGTATATAGGTATTGCTACAGCTAAGGTCTCTTAGATCCCTTGTTCCCAGCTCGAATACGATCCACTTTGCAGCCATTTTGTATACTCCAAGTGATCCACTTCCAAATGCAATGCAATGTAATTTTGGGATATTAACGGTATCAATTTCAACATCTCATTTGACCCTTTTGATAAATGATCGTCTTATAATAATCATGCCACATAAATTGCGAACGATGATGCCGCATACACCTTTGCATTTGCCATCTTGCTACACCGTCAAATCCCATAAAAATCAACAGATTTTTGTCTTTAAAATTGCGCACAAATTATATGTTGAGGTTGCAACTTGCAAGTGGCTCCATTGCCTACCGCGTTTTGTTGCAACTCGACCCTCTGCTGTGCATTGCTTAACGGTAAAGCTAATTTATGCCACAAGTTTTTTGAGGAATTGCTCTCTAAAGCGCAAAGGCGGAAGTTGCTGCTGCTGCTGCTGCTGTCCAAGAAGCCAATTGAATGCAACAACAACAGCAAGCATTGTGGCAAGTGGCATGTTGCAGGTTGCAACTCTCTTGGTAGCTGGTGAAAGGGGCGCATTATACCGTTGGCTTTCCTAACTGTATGCATATATGTGTGTATGTGTGTGTGTGTGTGTGTCTTCTGACCTGCACTTGTTGGCCAGCTGCCTGTGTTTCAGCCATGGCTAAAACTTGTTTTGTGAATTTTGGAGGTAACACGCGGCGTATGCGTAATTAGATTTGCGTTTGCTGTGCTCGCTCACTAATTGGCCTAAAGCTTGCCGCATTCTACTCGAAGCTGAACAGAATGCAACAAAAATTTGTGCCTAAGAGTGGTATGAGCAAAGCTGATCGACTATAAGATACCTTAGGCTGGGTTAAGGTGACAGCAGCACTCCATATAAACTTGCTAATCTCCGGGAAGTTTGTTGGGTGAAAAATTTAGATACGAAACTTTATAAAAACTAATAATAGAAGAGCAATTAAATGAGCAAATATTATCAAATATATTAGGAGAGAGACATTATGTTTTCAAATTGCGCTATCTACTTGATCTCATTTGAATTATCATAATATTTTCTTATATTCCTTATTTAACTTATTGAGAATGATAACCCAACATCAATTTATATGATTCTACTATATATTTCCGCATTAAAAATACCACAAAAATTTTAATTTTTTAAACTAAAACTCAATAAAAAATAATATAATAAATCTTAACCTATTATACCAATCGCTCTTCATTCTTAATGAATTATCCTCAAAATAAAATATTTGTCTAATATTGCAGGGTATGCAGCAGTCATAGGTACCCTCACTGCTATAGCAAACACATAAACTTTTTGTCCTGGGCCAAGGAATTGCAAGAAATAATACGAAAAAAAAGAAACGCAGAGTGCAGAGAGAAAAATGTAATTTCTGGTTTAACGTTCACTGATCCGCGGTCTGTTGCTGTTGCTTCTTTTTCTTCGACTAGCTGCCTCATATGTTGTGCCTCGCTGGGGTGCCACAGAACGCTGTCGATGACGTTGCACTTTTGTGCTATTCTGTTCTGTTCTGATGAAGATTTTTTATTTTTTTTTGCAACGTCAATAAACGAGTTTTGCGGCGAGCCAAGCGAACTGCCCAAGCAACGCTCTATTGGTGGCAGAGGCATGCACAAGGTGTTGCAAAGAGCGGGGCATGGGCGGGGTAGAAGTTGAAGGGGAGGTTGGTATCGGGTTTTGGCTTCGACTTTGGTTCGTCTACCTTGTGCGTTGTTTTCGCTTCTGCCGCTGCCGCTGCCGCTGCTGCCTTTTGTTTAGTTGTTGCCATGTTGCATAGGATTTTGAACCCGTTTATGTAGTCATGTCGACCCTGCCTTCTAGCCCCTGTACTCCATGTGGCGCGTCCATAACCTAACCTAACTTTTTTTATAGCCTCCAGATGAAATAGCGTGCGGTAAACGCTTTGTTAGCTGTTTGTTGTTGTTGGTGTTTAGCTGTTTGTGCCTCAGTTGTGTGTTGCATGTTAAACGTGTTGATACCCTACCCTAACTGTTCCCTGTGCTTTTACAACTCTTTGTCGCATGACCTTTGTTTGAATGCATTTTATAGATAAATGCATTTTGTTTGTGTCTTGTTCATGTAGTAAGTAATAATTATTTAATTGTTAGTTTAAATTTTTCCGTTGTCTTCACTGCAAATTTTTGAAATCAATTGCTTAAAGTGCGACTGTATGTATGTATGTGTATGCATAAGAAAGAGACGGATAGTTATTATACGATTGCAGCGAATTTAAGTAGAAACTTAGCTTGGCAAGCAGGCAGCTCGTAAATTAGCTGCATTATAAGAGTCAACACTTTCCGCCTCTTTCCTCTATTTGCTTGACAGGCAGATCTTCAAAACTTTTTGTGTGCACCTCTGCTGCTGTCTTCGGTAACCGATGAAACGTTCGCTTAATGAAAATAATTGCATTTTTTGCATAATTTATGACACACGCACACGCACACACACATGCATACGCTGCATTGAGGAGACACACAAAAGCCGCTGTCACCCACACACATAACTCACTGTGCGGCTCAAGGGCCTAAGAAGGATGTGCGGTTCTCTCTTCATTTGACGCTCGATTTTCGGCTGGGTAAAGTAATTTTGTGGCACATGTGGGTGTCAAGCACCGTTGAAAAAGCAGCGTAAAATGCAATCAGCAACAATGAAAAAATTGCAAATGCAACAATAAGAACAAAGTGAGCTTGCGTATTTCCTGTGTGTGAATGAAAACAGCAGTCGCAGCTGCAGCAGTAGCGAAAAGAAATGAGAGCAAAATTCAATTTGTGCATAGTTCTGCACAAAACGACAAAGAGAGCTTTTTTGGAGCTGGACAAAGAGAGCGCGCGTCAAGTAAAAGCTTTTGGCGCTCTTCGTGGCTGGCATTGTGTGCGCTCTTGGACTCTCCGCTGCTTTGCTGCGCCGCACGTTGCGTGTCATTGACCTTTGAAATTGCATTGCATGTGGCTTCGCTAATGCCGCTGTCGCTGCCGCTGCTGCTGTTGCTGCTGACGTCGCTGCTGCTTTTGCTGTTGCTGTCTTTTGCTCTGCTTTGCTACGTCATTCTACGTTATTTCACATTGCCCACATGCCGCGGTCCTCTGCGTCTGCTCTGTCTGCCTGCTGTGACTTCGTCATCAAGCTCTCACACACACACACACACACACACACACACAGACAAACTGAGCTTACGAACGACACGTGTATTTGTTTGTGTGCATTGCCATAACATCAAATTATATTAAGGCAGCTGAAGCGAAGTTGTAGAAGAAGAAGAAGAAATGAGAGGATAAAAAAACGAACGCTGCTTATCTGCTGATCCCCACCTCCCACCCAATCTTGTGCAGCTTCATTGTATGCCTTGGAAGTTATTTTAATATCTTTCAATATCTTGCGCTTTTTGAAGCACTTATTTTTCTTGTTCCTTGTTGTTGCTGTTGCTTACTTCGATAATCGCTCGATAGCAAACAAAAACTTTGACAATGGATGGGCGACAACTCTCCGTCCGAGATTCACCGCCCAAGTCTCATTGTCTATTGGACGAAGAGCAGCAGCAGCAACAGCAACAGCAGCAGCCGTCGCAGAAGTTCATTGAACGCCCCGCAGACATAAAGCAAACTCAATAAACGAACGCACAGCGCAAATAAACAGCAGCCAATAAGAAAAACGAATACGCAGATAGAAATCGCAACCCGGCAGAAGATGCAGAAGAGACGAGACCCAGCGCAAGACCAAGACCAAGATGAGACCCGTGCAACAGAAACAGGCGGAAACAAAAGACAACAAAAAGAGAGCCATAGTATAAGTAGTTGCTACCGTTCATACTCACATATACAAATGCAAACACACAAACATACTTAAATAGTTGATTTTTTAGCATGATTATCGCAGTTGTTTATGTGCCATAAAACCGATTCAATCTTAATATAACAGGTGTGTAAAAGCTCATTACAAAGACTGTTATAATTGAACCGGTTTAAAGCGGTTGGGAAATGAAACAAGATGTGTGAATGAAGAAACAACTAGTATTGAAACAGCATATCATTAAAAATGCAAATATATTGATTTCCTGATCTGAATTTATTCTCTATTCATAAAATAAAAAAATAAAAATAAAATAAAAAAATCCTGAATAGTGTTGTATTCATTCCAACTATCGTGACGAACCGTCAAATCTAATTAAAATTGATATTCACTATATTATTAAATAAGCTCGTTGCATCACCTATCAAATATCGGAATTCTTCACGCATAAAAGTTCGTCATTCACGTTATGATTTAATTGCATGAAAGGCCGCAGCGACAATATTGTTCAATTTGCGAACAACAAAAGAGCAGTCATAACAAGGGGCGAATCCGAATCCGAAATCTGCTGTCCAGACTCAAAGCAGACCCATAGGCGCGACGTTACGGCGGTGTAAGGGGAGAGCACATGCGAAAAAGGAGCAGTCAGTCACACATACGTAAGCGAGAGAGGGAGAGTGAGCGAGCCTGAGTGTGTGTGTGTGTGTGTGTGTTTGGGTAGCCATGACGCGGCAGCACAACCATGACCCACACCAACAAACAGGAAGCGAAACGGCAAAATAAACGCCAAAACAGCTTTGCCGAAAAGCGGCAACTGTAAAAGAAATATACATGCAAAAAGCGGAGAGTGGGAGAGAAGAGAGCGCACCTGAGGCAGAGTGAGAGAGTGAGAGAAGAGCAAGTCATTTACTCGCTTCAACGCCAAATTTCAATTACAATTACCAACACGGCGAAGGCCACAAAAGCAAAAAAAAAAATTAAAAAGTAAATATGCAAAGCGAAGAAGAGAGCGTGGGCAGAGGCGGTGGAGGCGTGGCAATGCAGCATAGTGTGAATGAAGCATAAACTACGAAACGCAAATAGCAGCACACGTTGAAAGAGGAGCAGCAGGAGAAGAAGACGAAGTTGAAGCAGAAGAAGTCGAAAAAAGAACGTCGCCGTAGCCCAGACACAGCCAGACACACAATCATACAGACACATATGAACATACAAGCATGGGTGTATGTGAGTGTACATATGGCTATTAAAAATGGCTGCTAACATGGCTGCGAACATGGCAGGCAGCGCAACAGACAGAGACGAAACACATACAACTTCAGCAGCAGGCAGCATTTAAATCGGAGCAGTGGCAGCAGCAGCACCAGCAACTCTGGAGCTTCTGCTGCTCCACGAATGAAGTTGCAAAACAGAACGCGCAAAGGTTAATCAACTCTGCGTTTGGCTTTGCCAACAACTTCCCAACTCGGCACTGGGATTTTTTCAAATGGGTAGAAGAGTCGCCTTCGCCATCGTCAGAGCCAACAGCCAACGTGCGACTCTCCGTCGCGCACTATGTTGTTGTCTGTGGCAAAGGAGTTGGTAACATGCACCAACAACAACAAACGGCATCTAATTGAATTGCTTGCATGTGCCGCTTATCTCACTGTTTTGGTGTAAAAGTGTGTGTGAGCGCGCGCACGTTTATGGGTGTGTGTGCAACTCCCATGACAATGGCATTGAAAGAGCAGCAAGCAAGAAGTGACCCAACACATTGCGAGAGTAACGTGCGAAAAGAGAGCGAACGTCAGGGCGAGAGTGCGCTTAAGAGAGCGCGCTTGCAAATGGCGTATTGCATAATTATGTGCAACTGAGCTTCGTAGAGGTGCCATAATTTCAGTCTGTGTGTGAGTGTGTGTCGGTGTATGAGTGTGGCATTGCGGTTTTTGTGTGGAGGCGCCTTTGGCCTTGGTTTTTTAAATTTGTGTGCAAACCCGAGAATTTGCCCCAGGGATTGAATAAAATTAAATTAAAGTAAATAGAATAAAGTGAATATTTTAATAAAATAAATAAAAAATTTAATGAAAAAGGATGATATTTCGGCTAAAAGTGAAATTTGAAAGTAAATAATAAAGGAATATTATTGTACAAATAAAAATAATTTAATAAAAAAAGAATTAGATAAGGATAATTAAAAATGTTTTAATGACTTGAAAGCTATAAATATATAATTATTAATATTTCATACAAAAACAACTATTTTTAATTAAATAAAAGATTTTTATTGTTTAATAAATACATAAGAGTTATAAAAGATTAAACTTTTCACACTTTGAACAAAATGATTTAACATTTCCTGCTGACAATTATTAGCTGTAGAAGAAATGCAATACCTGAAAAATGAATCAGTAAATAAGCTAATTAAGCAAGCGAGTTGCACATTTAAATGGCCTGAAGACAAACACCCACACACACACACACCCGCAGACCGCACACCCGCACGCGGTCAGCATTAAACATGAAAATTAATAGCCGGCGAGTTCATTTTCCATGCAAACATTTCCACATGATTGCACGCATTCGAATGGAAATTGTTGATTAATGTGCAAATAATAAACGATATTATTTGCAGAGCTGTGGGGAAAATGCAAATAGCCCTATCGAAAAGAAAGTCAGCGAATGGTAACTAACAGTCTAACGGGCGTACCCGGCGTATGAATAATATCATATTTTGTACTCTTTTCCGTTTTCGTGTTCCCAAATCCGGTAATAATTGCAGCTTATATTAAATGGAAAAGTTTTGCTTTTAGAGTGCGAAACAAAAACAAAACAAAATGTAAACAAATGTATGCTAAGAGCACAGCAGAGCCTAATTATATAAGAGAATGTGTGTGCTAAAGAGAGCGTGTGTGAGAGAGAGAGAGAGCAAGCAAGCAAGAGAGCTTTAGTAGCTGCAGGGGCAATGGCAATGCAAAGCTCATGCTGCTGGCAGAGCCGTTACCGGTTTTTTGCGCGAAGTCAACGTCGACGTCAGCGTCGCAACATAAGTAGGAAGGAAGCGCGCATGTATGTGTGACGTCGTTGTTGACTGTGTGTGAATTTGTTGAGGCAGGTCCTGGCTAAAATAGGTACAGCCAACGAACTGCGCGCAGACACAGCGCGACAGTTGTGTGTGTGTGTGCGCTCTGCTGCTACCACCAAAGAATCATGTGGCAGGCCAATGGGTGAAGACGCAGCAGCATTTTGGCAGCGTCTCGCTGCTGTACATATGTATGCAATAACAACGACAACACCAGGAACAACAACGGGTACAACAAGCAACATATAGCCAAAACACTCAATAGATACAGCGACACACACACGTATAGAAATGGAGTATAGCGCTCAGCTGCAGCAGCGCAGTCGCTGCGCAGCAGACGTTGCTGTTGCCGCTGCCATTGCCGCTGCTACGCTCAATGGCATTTCAGTTTCAGTTTTTTGTTGTTCCGAGGCATTTGCCGTTCAGGAAGCGCAACGCCAAGTTGCCCAAAGCAGCCAAACTAAAGCTAACACACATATACACATACACATACATGCAGGCATATGTATGTACTATGTGCATAGCATGTATCGCTAAAATAGAGCTAAAAAACTTAGCTAGATACGGCTAAAAGGCAACTTTTAGTGTGCGAATTGTTTTGTTTTTGTTGATATTGTTGTTTTGTGGCTATTTTTGTGGGCAATGCATGTGAGCTAACGTTTCTTTGTTGCAAATTGAATTGCAGCTTGCAGCATGCAATCGGCTTACGTGGCCAGCAAACATAAATCTGAAGAGAATTGAGCTTAACCAGCGAATAAAGGACACTGTATATATGTATATACAAAATGAATATATATAACAACAAAATATGTACATTAAATATCTAATTCCTTTCTTTTTTTTTTTAACTATTTACAGTTTGCATACTACGACAACAACTTGGCCGAAACACTCACACACACAATGAAAAGAAACAGAGTAAGCTTTATCTCAGCTCAGCACAAAGATTAAAGAAGTTCCTTTTCTTTCAGCTTTGACAATGCGAAGATGTCGCAGAAGAAGAAGAGCTGGAAAACTACCATCTACTGGAATTTCGCAACAATTCGAAATGCTGCTCGTGCATCAATCAAAGAACTTAGTAAATCCCATGAGAAATGGTGCATACTTACATATGGACCATTAACAGAAACCCGTAAATCCGAACTTGTGCTGTTTTATATCTGTTACAAGACCGGCATTATGGGAGTCTGTCAATGCAAACAACTTGGTTTTTGGCAACAAAGCAAAGCAACATTGAATAAATAGAAACTATGAATGAAACTATAAATCAATACAACAAATATTTTATAATTGACAAACAAAAATAGTTTAACAAGAAAACAATTAGTTCAACAACAGTTCGTATAAAAAAAGGATAATAAATAATATATGTATGTAATTTCCAAAAGTTTAGTATGAAATCTACATAAAAGTGAAAGAAAAGTCAACAAATAATATAAACAAATCCTTAAAAAAATAAAAGTGCAAAATACAATGAAAGACATGTTCATAGTATTTACATGAATGATAATTAAAAAATATAACAATTTATAAAAGGTTAACAAACTCTACATATAATAATATTTACCTAATCATTAATAATTGGGTTCATATTAATATATATACAAATAAATAAATAATGAAATAAATAAAAAAAAATAAATTAAAATATGTAAAAAAATTAAGAAAGTAAATCAAGTTCAACTACAAAAAATTATAAAACATTTAATTATAATATAATATAAACCAATTTTAAAATACAAATATAAATATAAATTTAAAAAATAATTGAATATACATACAAATCACATTTTACTAATAAAAACATATGAATATACATAATTTATAAATAGTAATTTATTTAAATAACAAATAAATTAAAAAATTTTAAAGAAATTAATCTAAAGCAAATTAATAAAGTATTTAACTGATTTAAATTTATATAAATAAGTAAATTTGAAATATAATTTGTTAGTATTATAAATACTCATTAATTTATTTAATCAGTTGCAGTTAAATTAAAAACTTAACTAATTTAATATTGTATTTTGCCAATTCATATAATTTTTGCCATTCTCTTTAAGTTTTTCTTTTGTTGCTGTTGGTTTTTCTATTTTGCTCAATTCGATTCGATTTTGAAGCCTAAAAACCAATTGACATAAACCAAGCAAGCAAAAAGGACTACACCAAGGACCTTTTTCTCTCTGGCAAATTGAGGTAGTAGGTTGTATAGTAGTACTTATGGACCATACTATACAGCGTGCTAGCTTTCTTTGCTTGACTATAAGCCGCAAAGACAACCCGCACACACTCGCCCAGCCATACAATGTGTTCCCTCTCGCTCTCTGCTTAATAAATAATATATATGTGTGTGTGTTTGTGTATCTGTGCGAAAGTGTTTTCACATTATTATTATATATGTATATTATCGATCTGCAATCATAAGAAATTCACTTGCATATTACACATTGGTATTAGTGACATGTGCAAATGTTTGTATGGCTGATTCCCTGAGACCCTAACTTGTGACTTTTAATACCAGTTTCACAAGTTTTGATCTCCGGTATTGGACGCAAACTTGCTGATGTTAGTAAAAAGTACACATCGAGCTCAATCTACATATAAATATGTCTAACTGGATATGTCTATATGGGCTAACAACGTTTGTATATATATGAAGCAAGACATGCCATTCCATGAACAATTTCATTTTAAACGACTTTTTCTGTTTTGTGCTATCCAGGCGTGAATGTATGAGGTATGCTGTCTGATTTGATGATCCTGATGTGTCCAACTGGATATGAGGGTATCTTAATTTGTTTATAGATGTAAGTATGGGTAGATTTTAATCTGAAGACTTCGAACTGCAATGGAGTGTTCGTTGCTGAGCTATTGCTTTTTAAACTAAAAAATAAAATAAATAAATAAATACAAAATTCAAACGTATTCCAGTATATTTTTGTGACCCTCTTGATTAATAAAACATTTCTTACTATAGGCACAACATGTCATCAAAATATTAAACGGATATAGGATGCATATTAAACCGTGCTATGGAATCAACTGGTTGAGTGTGGACTCCTCACGGAAAAGACGGTCATCCTCAATCATAATATATAATTTGAATAATACCCTAGAGTGCAATACAAAGCTGTTAATTAAGTTCTTCAATTCATAATTTAAGTAAATCAAATTCAATTGTCATTCAATTCATTTAACAAATTTTAAATCGTTCACTTATACCAAAACACTCTTTAAACTATTTGTAATCCTTTAAATCAAAAATCAACAGAATCAATACACAAATAACATGTTTATGCTTATTAACAAACATTTATTGTAAACCCAAAGTTGAGTTGTCTGTTAACAGATGCGATACACACAACAAAGGATTAAAATAAAGCTTATCTAAAAACTACAAACTAAACTAGTTGAAGATGTGAATATTGTATATGATGAAGCTTGAAGTGAGCTTAACAATTTCATTGTCGTTTTAAATAAGTGTGTGAGAGCGAGAGCGAGCTACAAAATGTACGAATAAGTATATATATATATAGTAAAGATCAGTTATATGCTATGAACGCAGGGCGGCTTCACTGATGCGTGCACTTGTTGTCCTTGGACTTCTTTTTACGATCTTCACTTGAATTTGATCGTCGCGTACCTTGAATTGGCATGTAAGGCGGCGTAGGGCTGGCACTTTGATCTACGGAGAGTGAGTGAGACGGGTTAATATAAAGCAGCTGATTACTGAGCAGGTAGTTAAATACATATATACCAAAGTTGCCGGATTTGGAGTACTTGAGATGCGGCGAGACATCGTGCCCGCTGGACAGCGTGCTGTCATGAGAGCCCGCCTCCGAGCCATAGTGCTCCGAACTGACAATTAGAGAGGGGATAAATAGCTTTACTGAATGCCCATAAAGGTAGCTAATTGATATATTTACCGCGTCATGGAATTATGCTGCTGCTGCTGCTGCTGCAGCGCATCGGCAGTCAAATGCAAGGAGATGGGTCGCTGATGCCCCGGCCGGCAGCTGTCCACGGGCAGCGTATAGATGTCATCGTCGCCGCGTGCCAGGCTGCTGGCAGCTGCGGCCGCCTGTCGCTGCTGCCGCTGCATGGAGCCGTGCGAGGAGCTGCTGTCCCTGGTCAGGCTGCCGTTGGTCAGCGTGCCATTCGGCTGGCGCTGCTCAGCTCGGCTGCTGTTGAGCACATCTATGGGATTCGAATAGGCTTCCACGTCGATATCGTTTGGCGTTTGGACTTGTGACGCGGACATGCAGTCCTGCGGCAGCGCAAGCAGCGGACCGCAGTGCGAGCCATTTGTGCCGCAGAGCAAACTGTTTACGCCATTGGCTCCAACAGCAGCGCCGGCTGCTGCCTCCTTTTGCTGCGATTTGCGCAGGCGCGCCTTCTCCTTGGCGCGCTTCACTTTGGCTTTCTCCTGCAGAAGGCGAACAAGATGAATTAGTTTTTGTTTAGGTATAAGGAAATCGCATTTAAATTTTTTATGATTCTACAGCTAATTTAATTCAAAAGATGATCAAGCCGTAGAGTTCATATCCAGTTAAAGCATTAGTAGACTCTGCTTATAGCATCCTTACGGTTATTACGACGTAAATTCTTGTCCCCAGACAAACTTATATGAGCAAATGTATAAGTTTCCCGTTATAACGACCTTCCCTTGAGCGACATTATGAACGGTTTCTACTTTAGATCTACAATCGGTTCTTACAATATATTCATAGTCTTTCATAGATATCCTAATGATATTGTTCATACTTATTGACTGAAATGAGCGACTAGCTGCATCAACAGTTACAAATTTTGACTCATTGCTTTTACCTTAACTGCAGAAATTTTGAGTTTCCTTAACTTGAATATGTTTTTTCCGTACTTGGAACAAGAAGTATATATAATAAATTATATACAGTTTAACCATAGAATTACTAAATACTACATAAACATCAATTGCCGATCTATTCAACTTACGCGCTCCTGCAGCATCTTGGCGAGTTCTTTGTCCTGCGCCTCGATGGCCAGCATGCGATCGCGTTGCTCCTGAAGCGCGCTATCCTTGCTCTCAATGGCCTGCAGGCGACGCGCGAGCAGCTGCAAGAAAGCAAAGGACATTAGTAATAGCTAGAGTATTTGGAAAAGATGTATATGCACCTCATCCTTCTGCTCCTGCTTGAGCTTCTTGCTCAGCTCGTGCAGCTCCTCGGGCGGCAGTCCAATCTCGCGCAGGCTCGCATAGTCGCAGGGATCCACATAGAGCTCAATGTCGTCCGCATGCTGTTGCATGTGCCGCTCGACGGCCTTCGCGCTGCCCAGCGCAAAGTTGCCCACCATCTGATCGTACTTCTCCGGCGATAGTTTCTGAAATTGCGGTTCGGTACGCAGTAAGTTTTCGTGTGAGGCCGAGCGCTGGGGCATGGCTGAGTCGACAACAGTTGCTGCTGCAGCAGCAGCAGCAGCTGCAGCGACTCCCGTTGCTGGCAGGCCGCGTATGCTGTCAGCAACATCGGCATAGTCCACCAGCTCGTCTATGTCAGCTGCCTGATGATTGATGCTGTTCTGTGTGGGTGTGTGCTGAGATGTAATGCTGTGCAATGTAGATGCAGATGGAGATGTTGGTGTTGTTGGTGCTAAACGACGTGCTGATTGATGTTGTTGCTGATGTGCGTGATGGTGGCGTGCTTGTTGCTGCGGTGCAATTGTTGTTGGCGTGTGCTCAGCATCACTCACCAACAGCTGATTGTGTTGTGACTGTGTTTTTTGTCTAGTGGGTGTGATTGCTGTTGCTGCTGCTGCTGCTGCTGGCACATCAACAATATTTGGTATAAGCGACAATCCTACATAGTTGTCTGTTTGTGAAAAGTGCTGCTGCTGCAGCAGCAATGGCTGCTGCTGCTGCTGACTGAGATATCTAGCTTGTTGTGAGGTGCTGGGCTCGACTCGGCTATTCGACTCGTGCTGCAGTTGCAGCTGTTGCTGGTGTATACTTGCTTTGGCTGGTCGCGGCGGCGGGCGGCTCTTGTCGCGTGTTGCTGGCGGCGGCACCGGCGGCAGATTCACATAGATCTCCTGCAATTGTTACAGATTAGTTGCGTGACAGATTGTAAATGTGGATTATGTCAGAGGAAAAGCTAGACTTATTTAAAGCATTATAATAGATCCTCTTCAATTATTTGGTTTACGATTTGCGTCAAGGCGTCGTGCATTGATTTATTCGTTAAAATTGTGACGGCTCCTGAGTCGTCTTGTCCCAATTGGAGTACAATTGCTCTATAGTCTACCTACTACTAATTTTGCTAACATTATTCACACCTTCTTATATTTCTTCATTGTGCTATTCATTCTTCTTCTACTTTTTTCAACTTAATATACATTGCTCTTGCAATTTCTTCAATCTACTATACATACATCTTACACTTTACTCAATTAGATCTATATTCTTCTTATACTTTCTTCAATCCTTACATTCGCTTTATTTGACCTCAGTTTAATATGCATCCATCTTATATTTCCTTCAATCTAATATACATTCTTCTCAAGTTTCTTCAATTAAACATACATATATTTATGTATACTTTCTGATATCTCATATACTTTTTCCTACACTTTCGTAAATCTTATATTCATCATAATCATCATCATATTAGTTTTTCACATTGTCCAACTCATAGTTTACTCTATCATCCAAGATAAGTTTCTCTGATAATCTCTCTGCTCATCTCCTTGGACAACACACCTGCATTTTCTGTGCAATTAGTTCGCTTTGCTGCAGCTCCTTTTGCTGTTGTTCCTGCAAATCGCGTTCCAGCTTCTCGGCGATCTCTTTGGCCACACGTTTATCATGCTCCTCCCTGCCACATAAAGAGAGCTCACATTAGTAAAGCATAGATATAAGCTGAGGAATTTAATATATATTTTTACTGCTCGGTCAGGCGTCTGCGGTAGGCCTCCACCTGGCGCTGGGCCTGTTCCGTTTCCTTAATTTGCTCGTGCAGCGCCGTGGGGAAATCTTCGCGCACCGTTGCATTCCTGTACCGATTGCCCTTATAAAAGTCGTTAACTGCATAGGGAGAGAGAGGGCATTAAAATGCAATCTAGTGTTGTAAAAAAAAGGCTAAAGCACTTACTCTCCTGGGACTGCAGCTTATAGGCCAGGGCGCCGTCCTCACGCACGAGCCATTCCTTGCAAACTGAAACGGGAAATCGAGAAGATGTTGAAGTTATTAAGGTTTGCTCTAATCACCTTTTGATGGCTCGGCCATAAAGTGGCAGCTCGCCCAGCTTGATTACTAGCCATAAGAAGGCAGTAGGAGAACACATTTGACCGACTAAAGCATACCCTGTTAAATTCTAACTGATATAGATTTTCTTTATACTAGAATATATTATATTCACAATATTATGAATGAAAACAATCATTTGTAATTTTTCTCACACTCTGTTCTTTAAAAAATTTGAGTGTTTATCAAATTTTTAAATCTTGACAAACAAAATTATATGCACACATAAATTGAAGCGGAAGTAATAAATATTTTATGTTTTTATTTAAAAATAAGGTGCACATATAAAAGAAGGGAATTTTATAGGGAGAATCTGCTAATAATCCTATAAAAAGACAAATGAGAAATGATATGAGAAGGGAATCTAGAAATCATTTTATATTAACATAAAATTTAAAAATATGATTTAAGATGGAAATTCAATTTTAATTTATTCCAAGCACATAACTCATGCAAATGCTTATATTTCAACTATTGAAAAATCTACTCAGGATTTTAAAGATATTTTGTAAATGTTATGTATTTTTTTTTATTTTTTATTTATTTATTTTTTTATTTGAAATATCTTGCCCTAAAAATGTACAATAAATTTGGTATAAAATTAAAGATCTAATTAGAAATCAAGCATGAAGTTAGATGACTTATTGATAGCTTGGGAAGGGGTAAAATTTTAAAGCCCAAATTAATCTACTCCCTCCAAGAGCACAGCTCTAACCACTCAGCTGTCTATCAAAGACCCCTCCTCCATCACACACGAAACGCAAGCCAATACACCCTTCCATTGCCACTTTCATTAGATATACAGTTTATTGGAAAATATCTACTAAACGGCAACTGATATTTTAATGCATGCTCCCAATCGCTAAGCCTATCAAATTACCCAAACCGAATCGGAATCTAATGAAGCACCGCAAGAGCACATTATAATCTCGTAGTAAGCCATAAGAAGAAGAGAAACGTAGAAAAATAAATAAACTGCGATGAGTCACGTCTCGGGAGTGAAGTGGCAAGCAGAAGGCGGGGATCCTGAACAAAGGCATTCCATTGAGGATGCACATGCTCGTCGCGTTTCACGGAAATGCATTTCGATGCAACTCCAGATAGGCCTCAGGCCTCAGGCGGGGATGGGGAGCGGCTATTGGGAGGCGGGGGCAGTCAGCGAATGTCAGCTTTTGATCGATTTGATGGGGCACTAAGATCTTGCTTCGTTGATAAGCGAAAGCGTGGAACAAAAATTTAGTTTTAATTATCTGAGTGTGTGGAGAATTTTTCTTCTTTCTTTCTTCTTTTTTTGTTTGATTGTCAGCTTACAAGTAGCAACGTTTGTTGTTGTTCTTGCTGTTGTGTCTACCTCTGCCTCTGCCCCTGCCCCTGCCCCTGCCACTGTCTGTGTTTATGTTTTCTGCCTCGCTGTCATTTATCATTAGTCGCGGAGCAGTTGGTAATTGGTTGCTTTGGGGCAAAGCTCTATCAACTAAAATTGTGAATGATTTATAAAATGGAAAGTGCCATACGAAAGTCGAGCTGAAGCTCAAGTGTATCCCTCTCTCTCTCTGTATCGCATCTGTTGCTTCAAGCTGTTGCAAATGTTGCCATGTAATCAGAGTTAACTTGATTTATTGGCTCGCCTTTATTAAGTAGTCTTTCTCGAGGCAGCTCCATTCGAACCATCGCTGGGTAAATGAGAATCCTCTTCGGTTATATATTTAGAATCGTTTATTTTCTATAAATATCATCCAGCTTTCCACTATTTTTTCCGCTTGTTAATGTGAATTTGTTAAAATTGCTTCGACTTTCGCTCGTTTGTGCTCAGGGGGAAAGTCGTTAGGACTTCTTTCTAATGAGTTGTGACAGAGCTATCCAATCGAATAAAATTAAATGTATTTGCTTACTCATCTAGTTTTACTATTCTATTGTCAATAATAATATCTCATTAATACTCCTCTACTAGTTCCATTCCATTCTAATTCTTTTCACATTAATCCTCTCCGAGTCTGGTTTATTGCATTTTAATTATTAAACATTAATATTCGGTTCTCCCATTTGTTTTTCCTAGCATATATCAACATACGATACGCAAATACCCTTATATCATTCTCAGGCAGCTTTTCTGACAGCCTAACATATCTCATTAATTTTCATTAACAAACGAGTCTGATATTTCATTCAGTTTTTACTCTCGTGTTTACCGACTGAAACGGGCATATACGTATTCAATTGCTGAAACTTAAAACTTTGTATCCATACATATGTATATTCTTGGATATCCGAGTCAAAATACGTTGTTGAGATTATAGTGCAGCAATCACTGGATAGGTGTTGCATATTTTTCGGAAATATGTAATTCAATATATTAAAGGTAGTAGTGGTAATGGAAGTAGAAATAGTAGTAGTAGTAGAAGTTGTATAACTAGCAGTAGTCCTAGGTAGTAGTGGTAATGGAAGTAGAAATAGTAGTAGTAGTAGAAGTTGTATAACTAGCAGTAGTCCTAGGTAGTAGTGGCAATAGGAGTAGAAATAGAATAAATAAGTAGTCAGGGTAATATTGGTAGAAATAGAAGTAGAAATAGTAGTAGTAGTAGCAGTTGTTGTTGTTGTAATTGTAGTAGTAGTAATCCTAAGTAGTGGCAATAGGAGTAGAAATAGTAGTAGAATAAATATGAGTAGTAGTCCTAGTAGTAGGGGTAATATTAAAAGAAATAGTAGTAGTATAATGAGAGTAGTAGTTCTAGTAGTAGGGGTAACATTAGTAGAAATAGTAGTCGTATAATTATTTATACTCTTATGAGTAGTAGTCCTAGGTAGTAGTGGCAAAAGGAGTAGAAATAGTAGTAGTATAAATTAGAGTAGTAGCAGTTTATACATTTTTAGAGACCTCAGGGAGGCCCAGCTGTCAATAAAAATTAATAAATTGCTTAAGGGAGTTGATCACGCCCTTATCTGTCTCCTATATAATTATGGCTGGTTTTAGTTCCCTCGAAGCTAGACTCTGAGCGAGTATTAGAGAATCGCTCACACCCAAGTGCAATACTCTACTTGTTGTTTATCTCTGCTCAAATGTTACACACACACACACACACACACACACACACACACGCACACCCAGTCACTTTACACTCGCAAGCATTCGGTTTAATTTAAAGGTTCTTTGACTTTTAAACTGTCACTCGGCAATTAGCTGCACTCTGACCCGCAATTAGAATTAGTTTGTTCCTAGTTGAATTATGTGGCATGACAAACGGAGCTGCCTGCTGCTGTTGCAGTTGCAGTTGCAGGCGCTGCTGTTGACGTTGCTTAATTAACTGCAATTTGCGGAAGTGCAAGTGCGCTGAGAGCTTGCTGCAACGTTGCACGAGTATCTGACTTGCAACAGCAGCGCCCGTCTCTCTCTCTCTCTCTCTCTTTCTCTAATGCTCTGTGGTAAAAAGTATTTGCAGCCATAATCAATTTAGCTGTTCGCTTCAACATTTGATTTCTCACTGACCTAAGTATGTAACACTCTCAGTCTGTGTCTGTGCGTCTGTGTGTGTTTCTGTATCTGCTGCTGTGCATAAACAAGACCAAAAGTATCTTTTTTCCAAGTTTTGTTGCCCCACTCGATGTCGGTTCAGCGTGATTGCTCAGGTTGGGGCCCCACTCGTCTTACATATTTGCGCTGACTCCAGCATTCGTATGCACATATTAGCCCCGCCCGCCTCATCTGCCTCCGTCGCCCCATGGGCGAGCACTGCTCAGTCTCCCCATTGGCATGTGTTTATTGTGCTTTCAGCATACATATTACTTACAAAGTCTCTTGTGTTGTTCTTTCGTTTGCGCTTTGCGCTTTGCTTTGCTTTTTTATAATGCCCCGCTAAAGCGCAGCTTTATATACCCTGTAGCTAGCTGTGTGCCTTGAGGTATGCTAGATTGTGGTTCAATTGTTATTTTATATTTTTTTTCTTTTTGTTTTAAATATACTAATCTTAATGTATATATTATTCATAACTACATTTTTAATTTTTAAACTTAGGAAAAATGTTTTTATTTATTTATTTGAATATTAATTTTTTTATTTATTTTTGTTTTATTTTATTTTTTTTTTTGTTTTTTATTATTATTTTATTCTTATTCTTAATTTTTGTACTGAAAAATCTATAAAATTCTACCCCATAAAATTTTGTTAAATATTTTACACACATTTTCTTGGTATTTCATATTTTTAATCATTTTATTTTTCAACTTTTTTAAAATAAAAATTGTTTGGTAAATATTTATTAAAATTGTTGTAAACATGTTTCCTAAATGTTTATTTTGCCATTTTATTTTGAGATCTTTCTGCAATGATTATTATCTTCTCAAACTCACAGAGTATCTTTATAGTCGTGCATGCCACTACCTAGAACACTTGCTTGTTATTATGCACAACGGGCCGCGTTTCGAAAATGGTAAAAATAAGTTAAGCTTTGCCTTTGACTGGTCAGCAAATGTGGAAATCAACTTGCAGTACATTTTGCGCTGGCCGTTAAATAAATTCTCAGTTTTTTGTTCGTTGTGTGCTTAAACCGTCAGCAGGAAATGGGCTAGGCATTTAAAAAATATGGCAAATATGTCTAATAGGGTATTGTTCGGCAGCTGCTGTTGGCGGCAATAAAAGAACCGAACATGCATTTGTCACAAGAAATTCGAAATTCCTTACATTTCCTGCACGGCTAAAAACTCATTGATGTGCTATAAAAAACGCACACAAATATATGTATACATATTTTATAATGACAACTGATTTATTGTTCGACACATATATTGTGAGATATATGTATGTATGTATTTACCCTGCCCCGGAACGGGTTTCCATTTTACCTTTTTTTGCGCCACATAACAGTTAACCCCAGCACCTAACAAAACTGACACACAGAGGTGTGTGTGTGTATGTGTGTGTGGTGCATGTGCCTGCAATGTGGGTCGCCACCAGCAGTTTATTGACTTGCCCAAAAAAGAGGAAGAGGAAGAGAAATAACAACGAGAGCTCTTGGAACGGGTTAGTAAGTCAACAGAATACGACTCGCAATCCCCGTCTCATGCGTCACGCGGAGTTCTCTGAAATGCCAACAGCAAAAACATATTGTATTCGGTTTTTGGCACAGTCAGCTGATCTTGGTCAAGATCTTACCTGCCAGACACCCAGGAGTAATCAAAGAATTCCCAAAAACTCATAACAATTTAGTAGAACCTTGCTATCTGGGATATTTAATGTTTCTTCATTAAAATGTATAATTGTATAAATTGAAAATGATGAAATGAGATGACCTTAGGTTATAAATGTCTGGTAATCATATTTTTATTTAGAATTATAGACATATATATATTTTTTACAGAACTTGAGGATAAGTAACTATTCAAGTATGTAAGTCATTATATGTTGTTATACAACTTATTTAATACCTAACCACAAATGGCTCTATTAATATAGTCGTAAATCCTATTGTTTGAAAACCAATGCAATGTGGCTGTATTTCCCTGAATAGTTGTTATACTCATTCACAAAGAAAATGGAGTATATTGGTCTTAAGCAATGGCAATACTGCTGTCCGTGTGTAAGTGTAAGTGTAAAACAAATATATTTGATATATAAAATAGCAACTACAAAAATTAATAAGTTTTCTTCATTTCTTTACTCCTACAGTAAAATATTTCCCCATTAATTTAAGAATTCAGTCCCATTCAGCCCATCTATACTTTATATATCATCTACTCGAATCGCGTTGCACCTTTCTATCCTATATTCAGGTGCCACATCTTCGTACAGTAAAGCAAATTGAAGACCTCAACCTGCATTTGCAGCGCAGACCTTTGATGAAAAGCATTTGATAGCAGAGACCTCAATTAACCTTCGCAGTGCATTCAATTCATGAAATTCATTTTCAGTTCACAGCACTTTGCATTGCGGTTCTCTGTGGCACGTTGTCTTTGTGGGGCTTCCCTCAATGATTTTTCACATCTCTCTCGCTGCCACTCTTTCTGTCCCTCCCCCACTCTCTGTAGCCATCTCTTTCATTTTCACTTGCTCTCTCTTTGGCCAAGTTCAAATAGCGGTCTACGCTTGAATGGCTCGGACTGTGGATCGCGTGAGGCGTTACACAACGAAAGAGGATATGTAAAAATGGTAAGAAAAAAAAAAAAAAAAAAAAGAAAACCTGAACGAAAATTTATGCATATGCAAGCTATACCTGCATATGAAAAACTATGGTATCGAGTGGCAAACCGAATTGGAAAGTCGAAGGAAAATTTATGAGAGGCAAAAGCAGCAAAAGCAGGAAAAATGCTGTCGACGCTGTTGCATTGATTAGCGGCTGAAAGTGGAAAAACCTGACTCAAGGTTGTTGAACATGCCACCAGACGGAGCCAAGAGCCAGCATAGGCATGGACCTAGGCGGGGGCAGCAACAGACGCTTGCCACAAACAAAAATGTGGCTGCGGCGCCGACAAGATGCGACGTTGACTATTTGAATGTTGCAGCTGATGGATACACACAGAAAACGAGCTAAAGATGCAGCATGTGTGTATATGTACGGGTGTGCGTGTGTGAGTGTGTATATTGTGTTACCAAGCATTGACCTTAGCCACGGCCAAAGCCGTTAATAAGAAGCTGCTGATGTTGCAGCTGTGGGAAGAATTTAGCTCATTATGCAGCTGAAAACACTCTAAATGCGGGCTGATTGATTGGTTGACTGATCGATTGAGCGCTGCTTAAACGCGCGTCAACAATAATCGACTTAGTAAATTAGATGACTGATATTTGATGACTGACGCCTTTGCTCAACTGAAGCATTCGCTAAGCTAAAGCCAAATGTAAGCCCCATTAGCGCAACTTTCTCTGAAATTGAGGTCCCCAAATATGACTTTTACATTTGCAAAGCACAATTGTGTGCCGCGCTAAGAGTCGAGCTACTTAAAGCGAGCAACTAGCTAGCTGAAAAATAAAAAAACCCCAAAAACAAAATAGATTAAAAAAAGAAGAGGAGAAGAGAGCACGTTTCCCATTTGCGCAGCCAGGCAAAGAGTTTGCCTTGAGAGCAAGTTCTATACATATTAAATCAATTGCGATATATTTCTCTTCCTAAGTGAGTCATTTGATGAGTATTAAAGCTTATATTACCAAAAACATATATAAAGAACATTTACTAACGAAATCTCAATTAAAGATCAATTCAGATTAACCAAAGGTCTTGTTGGAGCTGGAGTTACTTGATACTGAATAATCTCCTTGAATGTAAGACTGCTTCAATTCGTTTTTTTCCAAGTAATCAATATGGAGATAAGATACCTTCTATATACTTAAAACACATACATATTTATATAAAAAATATATATTTTTAATATATGTATGAAGAAAACAAATATTTATATATAAGTATATCATATCTGTTTATATTTAAAAAAAATCATATTTATCCAAAAGATAACGTTGAGTTTCGCATTCATAGTTTCGCATAAGAAAGTTGCAAAGTGGAGATGTATTATCTTTTTGAGTACCGGTTTATAGACATTGACAACTTCCTGATCAGCTTGTGCTGCGTATTGAAGTGAATGAGAGAATTGAGATGCAAGGAAGTAAAATCAATACTTTACAAATATATATATAGAGCCGCTTGAGATTTAGGTACGATGATCTACATATATATCCACTCTAGATAGAATACTATATCATGAATATATAGCCTAAAGGGTATTTTTAAATTTGTCATCCCGCCTTTTAGTATGTATAGTTAGTATAGTTCCAGCTTAATTTCACTTAGCATATAGTTTAAGCAACTTTCCCATTAAATTCTTTGCCCATTTTTAGTTAGTCTTTGAGCGCGATTAAAAGGAAAAACCTGCAAAATAGCCTTTTAAAACCTTTTGTATGGCAAAACAATTATGTAGCCAGCAGGAACGGGAGATTGGGAATTGTGAGTCTTTTAGGTGGCATCGCTAAGCTAAAGCCAAGTGGAGACCTCTTTCTGGCACTTGCACATCCTGTCGCCGACAAGTGAATCATTCGTGGCATGCAACAAAGACGCAGAGTAGTGGAAGCAGCAGAAAAAAAAAACAACAACAACAACAAAAGCATGCCACATAAACTGCAGTCAGTGAGGCAGCTCCGGCATCTCGTCAAGCAACTGTCGACTGTTTCATTCTGCTCCTTGGCTCCTACTCCCTATCCCTGTCCCTGTTGCTATTCCTGCCTCTTTGCCAGCGGCCAGTTCGTCAGGCAAAAAGCAAAGAATGGAAAAAGGAAAAAGAGGCCAGCATTTGAGTGGCAGCCTCAATGCATGCAACTCGCAGCTGCGGCTACACATTGTGGGGGTCTCGCTTTTGTCTTTTGTTATGCGTGCTTGGGCGCAAATGAAGCGGCTGCCCGAAGAAGTTGCTCGCGGGCAAGGGGCAGTGGGCGGAGGCAGGGCTAGCGGCAGCTACTGTCAGCTGTTGCCTGCTGCACGCGCGCGTATCTTTAAGATACAAAGATACATTTAGAGTGGGGTATTTTTTGCATCTAGCTCGTTGCATTAAATGGAAAGCGCTTCAGGCACAACTTTTGCACCTCCGGTTGTGTGTGTGAGGATTTTCGCTTTCAGTCAGCCCCCAAATAGTGTGAGCAATAAGCAGCCGAGGGGTGCTCTATAAGTTCTGAGTAGAGCTAAGTGTGACCTGCAACATATTCTATTTAGACCGACAAAGAGAGCGAAGAAAGATAAAGAGAGAAACAAAAATGGAGAGAGAGAGAGAGAGAAAGGGAAAGAGAATCTGAAGAAACAATTTATAAATTCTATATTATTCTTGGATTTTTTTGAACCTTTTAATATACTTTTTCTCTCTTTTTATAATCTTTCTTTCTATTCGAAGCCTCTCTTGATAAACATGAGAAAATTCCTATAACAAATTCCAATAACGAAATACTTAAAAATATTGAAACTTTGCCCTACACAACTTTAGCAACTGCCCTCGTAATTTTATGCCGCATTTGTTTATTTTCAACAGAAATTTCTGCGTTTTATGTTTTTGGAAGTTGATGTTTAATTTGTCTGTCGGTTGTTATTGTCGTCGCTGTTGTTGTTGCTGCAGCCTGCTGACTGGCAGCTCATTGTTTTTGTTTATCGTTTCATGAAAGGAAAAAAACTTTCAAAACTTAAATTGCACACAGTGCGCCCCTTCGAGAAAGATGAGAAAATAAAACCGAAAGAAAGTTCGTTGGCTTTGGCTCTTCGGTTTTTGGTTAGATGAACAACAATTGCTTTGATTAGCATAACAAGAAATTATGACTTAAATCTCTTGGGAGCTTTTGTCAACTCTTTGTCACAGATGTCGTAACGTTTCTTTTCATTTCTGTGTCTGAAATTAATAAAGTTTCGGTGTTATCCGCGCTTTAGCCACTTTTCCGCCTTGAACTTGGCCATAAATACTTCTCCCTGATTCGAGTTCTTTCTTAATTTATGCAAATATTTACTTATGAGTTTAGATTTAGCCACACAGTTCAACAAATCGTATTGCTCGCTAATGTAATTAAGATCGCTTCGTTTATTTGTGACTCAGAGATTTTATATAAAAGTCAATTTAGTCTTTCACTATTGGGGAATGCGGAACAAAACCTTGACTTTATAATATTGTATATAACATATATATAAATGTCCTATAAGAAATACATATTTATATATTACATACTTTATAATCATTATTTGAATATACATATGTATATTTATATATGTACATAAATGTATGACATATTTAATAATAATTTGTTGCTGAAGCTTCAAAGCCTCTGCGCTAAAACTTAATTTCTCGCATCAATCACATCATATTTGATGTGTTAAGTTGAGGTAAAGTGCATTGAGACCTAGTTATTTTTCTTCTTTTGTTTTTCATTCGAAAACGTGTTATTATACATATTACAGCACTTATTAACACCGCAATTAGAACTGCGACTCAATGAGGCACTTCCTGTTACAGCGAAACGTATGTGATACGATAAAGAGCGCTACATTTAAAACTCACCCTAAACTAATTGACATAGTTTCATAGTTGTTTCAGAACAGGTCTACCGAAACACTCATTCCCTCCCCTTCCTCCACACCCGACCATCAATGCATTTCAAATGATATGCTATCTCTTTTGCGTCAGGCAAAGAAGCCCAACAAGCAAAATCTGAGCTGTTGCTGTTGTTGTTGGTGTCTCGCTCTTACCTTCATTAACATGTCCCGATCGAGGCAGTGCGTCCTTTTTTGGCACTGCGGCCGTTGTTGTTGTGAAATTGTTCATCTTCCTTTGTTTTTGTTGCCGATTTTGGTGAAATTCTCTTCCCGAAGTTGAAGTTGCTGTTGTTGTTGCTGCTGTTAAACAGGTGTTTTAATTATGAGCTCAAGGACGTGTTGTTGTTGTTTTTGTTCTCTTTCGCTCAGTTTCAGTTTCAGGTTTCGGTTTGATGCTGCCGCACCTTCCCTTCCAGTTGAGCGACGGCGGCGGCGCGTCGCTTTCAATAGATAAACAATTAAGCAGAAACAAACCTGACTTTGATTTTTTTTAATTTTAGAAATTTTTCACTTAATTGCGTCGCTCTGACTGCGCTCGTTTATGTTGGGGGGAATCCACTTGTGTTTAGTTATGTTGCTTGCAACGCATTTCACTTTCACGCCACGCGATTTATTTATAAATTTCACACCAACATACACACACACATGCTCACTCACGAAAACACAACACAAACAAAGCGCGCGCGCGTCTTTGGTCAGCAGCTGCAATTTTTGTGCCCCGTTCGGCAAACCACGTCGCACTTCTGCCACAATTTATGAACGCGCTCGCAGTTCATTCAACAGCGAAAGCCGCTCAACGAATGCGGCAATGGGGATGGCTGGCTTGGTGCCTGACATATCGATAGATCGATAGCTTGCACTCACTTTTCAAAATACGTTGACATCGAAGAACCCTCCATAAGCAATTCCATTTTGATTAACATCGTCAAAAACATGTACTTGAATAATTTCTTTTAAATATAATGCAAGAGCAAAAGTACAATTATTTCCAAACCGGTTTGCTCATTTAAAACATTTAAATTTGTCTACAGCTATCGATATACCGATATATATGCAATAGTTGAGCGCGCAAAAGCAGCCAATTTGAGTTAACAGTGCTGCCAAGCAAAGCCAAACAATTCAAATGAGAACAAAGTTTTAATAATAATATTTTTCAATTATTTGTGGCAAACGAATAGTCATCCTTACGTTCTGCATTGATATTTTTTATATCTCACTTTTACGATTCTTAAAAGCATATAAATAATATTATGCATAATACGTTCTTATATCTGTTCCCTTATCCAAGTCACCCACCGCGAGCCAGTTCTCACACCGCATTTTAAAACTCTACAAAAAACTCTCAACGCTCAAACTTGTTTGCTTTGGCTAAAAACAATAACAACACTCGACTAACAAATAAAAATAGTAATAATGAGATGTGTTATATTGTTATTTGTTGACTCATGACGTCAAGTGCTTGCACATATTTACAAGTCTCAATGTTATGTAGCTCTTTAAGATATCATTGTTTCCTTAATAATTGCCATTCAACGCTCATCGACTTGATTTCCCTTTGCTTATTTTATTTGTTTAATAGAAGTGGTTAAATGCCTCTGGAAGTTCATTCATAAAAATAAATATTATAAAGAAATGAAGTCAGGTGATGATGGGCGGCTGTGCAGATGAGTCAACGTCTTTCTGCAATGCGTTTCGCTTTATCACAAATAAAATTGGCAAAGGCATACAAATAAAAAACTTCTTTTTTTTTTTTTTTTTTATAACATCCGTTCAAATTTTGATTAGAAACTGCTCAAGGGGGCTGGCTATTCAGTTAAACTCGGCTCAAAGAATACGCAAATCCAATTCAAAACAAAATAGAAATCGCATACCAATGCGTATATACCTGTAAGACACATACATATACACACCTACACCTAGATGTAGCCATGCATGTGCATAGTTGAAAATCAGTTGGGCGCTTACACATACCCTTGCATTTTACAACTACATTCCATAATGTAAACAAGAGTCAAGTCGTTTGCACAGCGTGTCTGCGTGAGAGCGAGAGCGAGAGAGAGCGCATTTCTAGCTGCTACGGCGATTGACTGCCTGCTTGTGACTGAGTGTGCGTGTGAGTGAGCGCGCATGTGTGTGTGTGTGAGTCGAGCTCTGCTTGGTAACATTCGGCAGCGCGATCGTAGCTGTTGCCAGTTTTGTGTTGAATGTGGCTCAAAGCAAAACGTTTGCGGCAGACAAAAGAAAATAACTCAAACGGCTGAAATATTATAAAACAATTGTATATTTGTTTTTCAATTGTAAACAAAATAGTGAACACCAGAGTGTGAAGTGCATTAATATAATAAAAGTCGCGAAATTGTTAATAAAGCCAGCAGTTTACTGCTCAAGTGAAACTAGTTTATAAGGCGGCTTACACACACACACATACACAGACACATACACACGCACACGCACACAAACTTCACTCAAACTGAAACTGGACTCAACAATTAAGAAAAAAAAGAAGCTTCGCCAAGAAGCTGGCAAGCCACAAAGTTATGAATCATAGCACAACAGGTAACAACTGCAGCAGCGCCTAAAATAAATCAGCTTCTTCAGTGCATATAAACGTTATGTAAAACACAACAAAAACTGAATCAACAACTGTAAAAACAACAACAAATTTGAAGACAAAGAAATTCAAATCAAGAGAGCACTCCAGACCTCGATCTGATGTCCGGCAGGGAAATGCGTCCCCTCTCGCTCTCCATTGGAGCCTCGTTGCTGCCCAGCTTCTCGCTGGTGAGCGCAGCCAATGGCCGTGCGGCAGGCTCTGGCCAGGATTGCCATGGCAAGCTGTGCCATGCGGTTAGCGAGTACTGCTCCATGTTCGCCGAGAGCTGCATGCCGTGCGCGGATATCTGTGATGCCAGCTCACATAACTATCATGCGGACACCTGTGCCAAGGAGTGTTCAGGTGAGTAGCTAGCTAGCAAACGGAAAAGTTTCCATTGCATCATAAAGAAAAATAAAAACAATTTCATATGCCATTAATTCCCAGCTGAATTTCAAGTTTCCATAGGGGAGTCTAAGTGTTTGTATACACTGCTCTGTGTGAGCAAAGGGGCATATTTGTTATTGTTGTTAAATACAAAGACATTCGAGGCTACTTGATTGAATTTATTCAGCTTTATGACACGTCTACTAAGCAGGATGGCAAATATTTATATGTAAGCATATATACCCTGTTCTTTGGGAGCAAATGAGGTATATTGGTTATTCAGTTAGCTATATACATATATTGAATTCTTACTTCTTCTTACTTCCTAATATTTATGTATCTGTATATATGAGGGCAGTGTAATAAGTTTATGCAGTTAAACAAGGGGAAAATTGTGTACAGTGTATTATGGTGTTGGCAACACGCCAAACTTTTGCTTATGGATTTTCCACTGCACATCTCCCGTCTAGAGTTCATAACAGTTAATTGTCGTCGCATTTGAACAATTGATTAGCTCATTGTATTGGTTGACTATGCAAACAGTATTAATGGAATTCACAATTTAATCATTTTACGTGAACAGGTTTTTTTTTTTTTTTTTTTTTTTTTTTTTTAATTTAGCAAACTTTTGGCGGAATTGTGAAAATAAATGATTGGCTCAGTTCAAGTTGGATATCTATCTGCATTGTCACTTCAGATAACTTATCTATAGATAACTTTTTGTTCTCTCTCACTTGTTCAACTCAGCTATAGCTGCAAATAATAATAAAAACAGTGTGATCTAATAATGTAATGATCTCGTTCTCATTTACAGCCTACAAAAGCTTTGATCCTCTGCTGGCTGATATTCAAAATCGGGTGGTGCCCAAGCTGGATCAGATTCGAATTGTGTTGTTCATCATCCTACTATTAGTGTTCATCAATTATATGGTTAAGTTCCTGCGCTGGCTGGGCGTCAAGCGCTGCTTTCAGCGCTGCATGACCCGGCTTCAATCGAAGGCACAGTCAGGCAATGGAAAGGAACTGAATGGCATGACCATACAGAATCCGAATGCTTTCAACCGTGACATTGAGCGGGCACCTTCGCAAATCTACAGTGTAGCAGGTAAAATGTTTTAGACTTGACTACCTGCCTTGGCAATTTTATTAATTGACAATTGTTGTTTTTACAACTAGGCGCTGCCGAGGGCTCTGTGTTGACCATGGCAACGCCGGTGAGCACTCGCTATCCGGCTGAGAATAGCACAACACCAACAACTGTGGTCACCGAAATCGGCTATGGGCAGGGATACGATAATCAGGCGATGGTCACAACGCCTGTTACAGAGAAGGCCGTAACGGCCACAACGTCCACAACAGCGGGCTTCTAAGTGGCGCCAGCATTAGCATTGCAAGCAACAGTGTGCATCACATTGAAACTAGTGATATTTTTATATTGAATAATCGTAAGCAAAGTGTTTTCTAATGATATTGAACTGCGCTGAATGAAAATACATACATAGTAATACATACATACATCTATACATATATACACAAAATCATATTAAATACATAAACATTTCTGATAAATCGATTAATCACTTAACATTTTTAAAAGTTCGATAGATTGTGGTGGGTGGTCGATTTATATTATAGCGCAAGCGTAAGTAGCTGACGACAGCAATACAGTTTTCACATGTTCGATAAATTGTGGCGGCTGGCTGATTACGCTTCAGTGCTGCAAAGCATGTTTAGGTAAAATGTAACTGAAATGTGCATTTAAAACAATTATTTAAAAATTGGCTTAATAGTATTGTCATTTATTTTAAAATTTCGCAATTAAAATATTAATATTGAAAATTGGTAAACTCTTATAGCTAACGAGTATAACTCTTATATGAATAGATATTCATTTCTAGTTTTATGGCAAAATTTGTATGGGCTGTTGCTTACTTTTCTTGACTTTTCGATATGTAAATAGCAAATTGATATAAATGCTTGATTAACACTAAGAAAGTCCGCTGGCTTACTAACTAAAATGTGTGAATCTCATAAATCAGCCTTAAACGTACCTAAATATACTCGTAAATATATGGCTAAATAAATAGACTAAGACTACTTTTCCGAAACGCTTCTTGCATGTTTGTTTGTTTGCTTAGACCCAATACTGATTTCGGCGCAGCAGCGGATTTGTGGGCGGCGCTGAAGGCGGTGAGCTGACAGATCCTGAAATCGATATGCTCTGCGGCACGGATGCATAGCCAGCAAAGTCGTTGGCCATGTCGCACGATGAACTCCATGTATCGTGGTCTATATGATAGGGATTGTAGCGTTGCGGCAACATCATTTGCTGCGGATCGCACTGATCGTCAGTTTCGTCCTCGTCCGGATCGTAGTCGGGAAACTCGTGCTTGTACGACTCCACCGGAATTATCTTGCAGTGGGGTATATTACTGAAGCCCGGCAGAGGCGTCGAATTGCCCGTTGCCGGCACCGAATCGGCCTCGGAGCTGGCATAATGATGATGATGATGGTGGTGATGATGCTGCGGACTGACTGACGTCAAGTCCGGTGGGCAGGGCAAAGGCGGTGGCGGATCCTTGGATATGTCAGCCTTTCGCTTTCGCATATTACGCATCTTCAGCAAGAGCAGCACAAGCACCAGGCAAATGAGAAGGACGAAGAGGGCACAGCCCACGGCTAGATAGTTAATGGATATATCTGCATTGCCCAGATGCACCGTCTCCGTCTCTTGCAGCTGCGCACGATACTCAATGGCCACCGTCGCCTGAGCCGGCTGCACCGTCTTGATGAGCAGTTGGTAGTCGAAGCTATCACTATCCGCCTCCGTCTCGTCGACCGAAGCGTGCGGCACAAAGTAGACGACACCGCTGCGCAGCTCCTTGTACGAGAAGATGTTGGTGGAGCGCTCATTCTGCCCATCGGCTGCGCCATTGATCCCCGCCTGCGTCAGGCTGGTGCTGCGTATGATCTTCCTCAGCTGGCCCGTTGCGGGCATGCGGGTGATAACGAACTTTGGATTGAATTTGTTGAGCTTCAGCGAGAGCGGATTGTCGTTGACCAAATAGCAGCTCAGCCTGATCTTTCCACCCGCTGCACTCGAGCTGGACACCGCCTCGCGCATGGCAATGTCATTGATCTTGATCACCGGCTCCACGTTGACCACCACATCCACTTGGGCGGCATAGTTGGTGCCGGGCACGTAGGCGCTCACCTGGAACGTGTCATTGGAGCGATTCAGGTCCGTTTGCATATAGCTAATCTGAGACAGTTCCAGCTGCTGCTGGTTGAATCTCAGCGTCGGCTGATGCTTGTACAGAATGATGCCATAGAGCGGCGAATTGGTTATGTTGTAGGCCAGTCGGTCCAGCTTCACATTCGTGTTCAGCCCAATATGCTCCAGCCTCATCGCTGCACTGGTCGCGCCCTGCTGCAGGCTCACCGGCAGCTGCACATTTGCCGGCAGGAGGCTGATGGGCGCCACTTTGATGGTGAAGATCTCGTAGGCCGGATTGAACTGGCCATCGGTCACGGTGAAGCAGAAGGTCGTCGACTGCGGCATGCCGAAGTGCACATAGATGATGCGATCGTTGTTGATGTCCGCCTGCGTGAATTGATTGGAAAAGGCCAGCAGCTCCTCCGCTTGGCCATCGTTGTTCAGCTTCTTGAGCACTCCCAAGGTGGGGCCGCTCATCACATCGTAGATAATCTCCTCGGGCGGCGTATCCTTGTCCTCGGTGAGCAGCACATTGCGTGTTATCGTACGATTCTCGCCCTCCACGACCTCCATTTGGGGCAGGTGCGTGGCCAGCTGGAAGGGCTGATCGTTGATCGGATTTATGGAGACGGGTATGGTCAAGTTGCACAGGAAGATGTTGCTGCAATGGAAATCGGATAATATGTAGAGTTAGATTTCTTATTTTTCTTAATCTCAACTTACCCCTGGGTCAGATACACGCTCATCAGTATGGTATCCTCCAGGGTGTCCGTGTGATCGTGTATATAGTAAACTTTCTTGGTAAAGAAGTCGCTTGGATGGTATCGTTGCATGGCCTTGAAATCATGGCCCAGTCCAATGCTACCATGTGATGGCTTCTGGGCGGCCTCAATAAACAATTCCGGATTGTTGATGCCCGCTCGTGTCTTCAGGTACTCCAAGATCTTGGAGAAATCCAATTTGATGGGCACCGAACCGCCCTCGTCCACTGTTAGCTTCGACACGGGCAAAAAACGGAGCAGACCACCTGATGATACGGAGATTTCTATGTTGAACTTCTGATCCAATAGGCGATCGCTGCGCTCGGCCACCACGTCAAAGTAGAACGAATCATTGATGCGGAACTCCATAATGACTGCCGTATGCTCGTAGAAAATGTGTCCATTGTCCACGTCGTTCTGCGTGAACTCGCTTATCTCCTTGGCATAGCCATTGCCCAGATACTCGTTGACAATCCGCCCCAGACTGGGCGGAACAGTCACATTATAGCGTATCTCGCGCTCCTCATCCGAGCACTTGTAGTACAGATGATCGCGCAAGATTTGCTTCTTGGTGAGTGGAAAAACGTGCAGATTCTCATTACGTTCGACCAGAATCTCAATGGGTTTAATCTCGATGTTCAGCAATTGAGTGCTGGTATTAAAGAGGCCATCTGTGACCAGGAAGGAGAGCTCGTTCTTGCGGGAATTGGCGTCGTGTATGAAATAGATCTTTTCCGCATTGATCTGCGCCTGCGTAAACTGTTCGATCTTGTGCTGCGTGGAGGACTTCTCAGCCAGGTAACCGCCGTAAATGTGATGCACAATGTAGGTGAGATTCTCCGGTGGTGTATCGTAATCCTGAGCCACTATAGAAAGGGAGTTGAATATTATTTGCTATATGTATATATTTTATGACTGGGCAGAGCTTACATAGATCTGTATTCTTGATGACATAACGTCCTCCGTTCCACACCTGCAGTCCCGTATTGGTGACCATCATTGGCTCCTCATCGTTGACCGGCACCACAGCGAACTCCAGCTCGAAGGGCACGCTCTCCTTGTTCCGGGCCACGGCCACCATGGTGAGGCAATCGGTGCTATTCTCGCTGCCATTGTGCACGTACTGAATGCCGCCCTGCTCCAGTTGCTTTTGCGTGAAGCGCTTGACCTTAGAGCTGCCCGCCAGTATATGACCCGAATTGGGCGTTATGGTCACTATATACTCCAAGATCTTGCCGCGATAATACTCCGAGTAGGGCTGTATATCCGTCGCACTGATCTGCACCGTCTTGCCCTCCACCACAGATATGGTGTTGGTGTGCATGTACAGCTTCTCCGGTATGATGACTATCTTGAGCATCAGCTGGCGCAGCCAGGTAATCCCATTCGTCACATCAAAGACGAAATAATCGGAGGATTGATTAACGCCGGCCTGTATGTAGAACATCTTTTCCGTGTTGACGGACGACTGATCAAAGACCTTGCAGTTGTACTCGTCGTCAAAGGACATCGACTGCATCTCCAAGTAGCCATGCATCGGAGACGAAGTTACCAGAAAAGTAATATCACCAGGCGATATATTGGGATGAACGACCTGGGCAAGAGATACCTGAGATTAATATCAAGGCGGGAATATAGAAGAGATCTGTTACCTCGAGCACATCACGTGAGATCAGCACGCTCGTTGACTCCTCCACGTAGAGCGTGTGATTCTGCTTCACCTGCAACGGCTCCCAATAGGCCGAGGGATAGATGCGAAAGATGACCTCACCCTCGGCCGTTATGTTCTTGATGTGAACGCGATATCTGGTGAAAGATTGTATTTAAATATATTTATATATCAGTAACTTTCTTGGCCTTCACCTACCTCACTTTATCCATCGATGCGATCTCCGTATTCCAGTAGACCAAGCGCTCGCGCTCAATGTCCAAATGCGTAAAGTTGCCCAGGGATGTGAAATTCGTGGCCTTGTGTATAATCGTGCCATTCTCGCCTCGCTGCCCGCTCAGATACATCAGGATGCCGTAGGACGGCGGCTTGATGACCTCATAGTAGATCTCGTCCAGCTTCATATCCAAATTGGTCTCGAGCACAAAGTCTTTGTTCTTCAGGATCACAAATTTGCCCTCCTGCACAATGGACGCGTTGGCCGGCAGCATGGACACAAATGGATCTGAGGCGCGTATCTCCAGCTGCCCGTTGACCTCGTGCTGCCGATCCGTGACTATGAACGAGGCGGTGCCCACATCTGGTCCACTGTGCTGGAACATAATGCGTCGATTGGCAATGTCGTCCTGACTGAAGCTGTCGATGAAGTGGCCCGACTTGTAGAAGGCGCCATTGGTGCTGGACACGTGTATATAGTGTATGTCCGTGTGGTTGGTGTTCACGTCCGCATCGAGGTACTGCAGCGCCGTGGGATTCAGAGTTCGTATGCCATTGCGCACCACATGAAAGACTCGCTCCACGGCACTGCGATAGGGCTCATTGTCGTTGACCAGCTTGATGTGCACCTCCATGTTGGCCACGAATTGCAGATCCGTCTCATCGCCGGACAGGATGAGCAGCTCGAAGCCATCCAGCGTGGACTCCGTGTCGTCGTGGCAGTAGTAGATGTCATTGCGGAACAGCTGCTCCAGCGTGAACAGCTCAATGGGCGTGGTCAGACCCGTTTGCTCATCGTGTTTGCATATCAGGCCATGGGCCGGCGGCACCGAGACATGGAACTGCAGACTCTCGTAGATATTGAAGCGTATCTCAAAGTGGTTCTTCGTGATCAGCGCCCGTTCGCCCTCCTGCACCTGCACCGCCTCGAACTTCTGGTAGTGCAGCTTGTGCGTCAGCTCAGTCAGCGGATTGAAGATGATCTGCAGCTTGCCCACAACATCGTCACACTCCGCCACGGACACCACAAACTCCAGGTGATCCGTGAAGCTCGAGTAGCAGCTGTGATGCGTCCTATAGCGTATGCGACGCTTGTCTATGTCCAGCTGGGTAAACGAGTCCATTTGCTTGGCCGCCTTACGCGATCCCTCCACATAGATGCCGCCGTACTTGGTGGGCTTGATGATCTTGTAGATGACATTGCGCGGAAAGCTCCCAATGGGCACGGTCTCATAGCTCAGCAAATTGTTGGTCAGCTGAATCTCACGCGTGCCATTGATGGCAATCACAGCCGGCGAGCTGCTGGCGATGCGCAGGCGCGTGAAGGTGATGCGAAAGTCAAAGGTTTGTGTCGTCACAAAGCCAAACGAGGCAATGAACTGAATGGGGGAAATCAATTGAGGGTGTAGAGATTAGTTGTGTAAAGTAATTCGACTTGAATATATTCTATTTATTCATTAATTAATTCAATTCTTTATCTTCTCTATCTATATGTAAAAGAACAAAAACTAAGCAATAAATATGTAAATTAAACTAAAATATATTCCAAAATTAAAGTTTTCAAGTACTTACCTTGAATTCGTCCTGCCAAGGGAAGTCGCTGTTGTGCAGGTAGCGTATGTGGCCCAGCAGCAGTTGGCTATCGGTGAACCACTCGACATTTACCCAGGAGCCGTCGATTTGACGCAGGCGCTGCAGAACGCCGTGCTGGGGCGGCTTGACTACATCGTAACGTATGTCAATGTGCTCGTCGACTGCATTGGTGCCGATGGAGAGATTGGCAGGAGTCAGCAGCAGCGAGCTCTTGTGTATCATGATGAGGCCGGTGTTGTTTACGACGCGCAGCTCCAGCGGATGCACCGAGACGGGCAAATAGACCGTATCGCTGGTCTCAATGCCATCGGAGACTTGCAGCAGGAGCTGATAGCTGAAGGACTCGGTTGTCGTGGAGTTGTACAAATAGGAGACTTTGCCCATGTTCACGTCCGCCTGGGAGAAGGTCATGGTGTGGACGCCGCCCACCATGAAGCGGCCAAAGGCCTCCTGGGAATTGGATGAAGGCATTATGGTATAGATCAAATCGCCAGGCTCGCTGTCCGGATCGACTATGTTGAATAGATCCACATCCAGTATACGCTCGATGCCCTCGATGACGCGCAGTATTTTGTGGGAATGCAGCTGCAGCTGGGGCGGATCATTGACGGCCGTGATGTTCGCATGCAGCAGAAAGCGATGTTTGCCCAGAATATTGTCGGGTATCTTGTGTGGGTCCCCATAGACCTGCATGTCCAGTGTGGCATGATCGTTGAAGTTCTCCAGGCCGTTGTGCACGTACTTGACCTTATCTGTGGCCAAGTCAACCAGATTGAAGCTGCGGCAGGGCACAAAGCTGGCCTTCTCCGGCGAGTAGTGCAGCAGCTGGCCAAACTTGGGCTGCTGCACCACATGGAAGGCAATCGATTGCTCATTGAGGCCGGGGTAGCGGCGTGTGTCCAGCAGCACGTCGATGATCTGTGGCGAGAGAAAGGCGGTGCCGCCCTCGAGCAGCTGCATGGGCGAGACATACAGCAGCTCCAGCTCCGGGCTGGTCTCCGTGAAGATCTGATGGGCAGAAGAATATATTGAAAAGATATATTGACAAAGAGACAATTCAACTGGAGTAGCGCCTACCTTGAAGGGACCCTGAAAGTCGGCCTTGATGCAGTAGGACTGATCGCAGTAGCAAATGAACTCGTCCACGCCATGCTGACTGCAGATGCCGCTCTTCAGGCAGGGACTGTGCTCCACGCACGGGTACTTCCACACACAGTTGAGGGCCAGATGGCGCGATATGGTCATCTCGGCGAAGCCCAATGCCAGGCTATTCACCTGCAGATTACGCATGCAGCCCTTGAAGCTCAGCTCATTGATGCGCAGTCCCTTGTTAATCAGCCGGCGGCGCATCTCCTCCTGCACGCCGCCAAAGAAGACGCTCTTCTCGAGATTTATGGTCGCCTTGGTGTCATTAGCGTGCTCGCCCCGATAAGTGGCGGCCGCATCGTCCAGCCGCAGCTCAGCCATGGCGGCATTATAGCTCAACATCACACGATGCCATTTGCCATCGGAGATGGTCTCATTAGTCACGAACTGCACCAGGCTGCCGGCCTTATTGAATGTCAGCTTCAGCTTCTCATCCTCGATCTCCAGCAGCAGGAAATCGTAGCCACCATTGAAGAACACCGTACCCGAATCCGTCATCGTACGAAATTGAAACGAGAGACTGAAATGATGATGGTAAATGCGCTGAGTGAGAATTGGGAACGGTTTGATGCAAATGGAAGTGCTTAAGCTAAGTTAATCTGGCTTTAACAATGTCTACTTTTTATTTAATACTAGTTTCAAGCTGTAAAAGATCCGAGACCTATTATAACTAAAGAAAATATTTAAAATTTCAGCTAGGTTTCATAAAGTTCATTTAGTGTCGATATGGCGCGGCTGTACTCATTCATCTATATGTTGTATTCATAATTATATATAACTAATGTATTGAGAAAAGTTTCCGTTAGTTCAGTATTTAATAGTCAATGACAGTCTGAATAATCATTCATTATTAAGCATTGAAAAATACACATTCAAAAGATCTAGCTGATAAACGATCCATGCACATTCTGAATCCGAAACTCAATAGCTTTACACAGAAAATCTATTACCCTGCCGCAGTTCATGCTTACCTTTCGCCTGTGCTATGCGACTCCTTGAGCATCAGCGCAAAGGAATCATTACTCAGGTAACTGATGCTATCCTGGATGCCGCCATCGAATTCGTTGCTGCAAGTCCAAGCGACTCCGGTGCTGGTCGTGTGGCCCGTGCGATCTTTGGCACGTTTTATGATGTTGATATTATTATAGAACACCTAAAGTACATAAAACCGGCAACAGAACAAGATGATAATCAAATCAATTCGATTAGACTAATGCCAATTGGCACAGTGGGCGGCACTCACGTCCGATATGCAGCCGCGAAAGCCGATGACATCATTGAGAAACTCGGCCGTAAAATCGCCAACGCCGCCAAGGAAGGTGCCAAAGTGGACATTAAGAGCCAGTGAATCGGCTGGCAGCTGCTTGCGCATGATGTGTCCATCCACCTGCAGGGTGACATTATTCTCGAATCGTTGCACGGCCACATCGTGCCACTCCAGATCGTTCAGCGGCTGCTTCTTGGGCGAACGCAGCTGCAAAACAGGATTAGGCTCTCGGTTAGCGGGGCAATGTACATACATGCATACATACATATGTATGTTAACTCAAATATGCAACAGGTTATGCACGTATATACACATACCTGAACGATGTCCCGTTCGATTTTATAGCTGAAACTGATGAGGCCATTCTCCAGCCGCAGCAGGCAGTAGTCGGTGCGACCCGCTGCCAAAAAGAGAAATGCGTCCGCCTGCTTGGTGCGAAACTTGACGCGTATATTCGTTGACATTTTGGCCTCCTGCAGCGGCATCGATACATATCCATCGCCGAACAGCGACACTGTAACACAAATAATACAAAATAAACAAATTGCAATGGACATTTCATCAGATACGGATGCACCTCGTCCAAGCTCCCCCTGCCCCAAGTGCCACAAGTTTCACTTGATTGGTTTTGAGCGTGCTGCGCCTTCGAGAACTTAGTCCACTCATTTGGCCAGCTGTCGGCCTGTCACTCACTCTCTGTGCACTCTGTCAATCTATCTAGCCATCAATCGATCTATCTACATATCAATCCATCCATCTATATAGTTCCATCTCGTACTTGATTTGCTCAATTAGCTGTGCGCCTTGAGAGGGCAACCTCTGCCCATATCGTGTGGCCCCATTCTCTAGCTCTAACCTTGCTCTGTGCTCTGTCAGGTTATTGCAATTTGTTTATTTGCTTTGAGTTCATTTCAAAGATCTGAAGATCCGAAATGTTGTTATCTCGTCAGTTTTAGTGCTGTAGTTCTGTATTTAATCTTAAAGATGTTTGACTCATGGAAATGAAGGGCAGCTATGTTACTACATGACTATTTTAGTTTATGATAGCAAAATTTAATTTATTTATTTTTAGTAAAACAGCTCAAAACAACGAATTTTGAGTTACATAGTTTTGTTATCAAATTTGAAATAAATTTTTAAATTCACATAAAATATGCTTCAATTGTATACATAATTTTATTTCTATTTATTTATATATTCAAGAAGCGAAAAACTATTTAAAAATTTATGTTTCCAATTTTCAAAATTTTTTTACTTTTTAATTCCTCAATAAAATCACCAATTAATATAATTCCAATTAATAAACTAGAAATATTTATATTTAATTTGGAATATTTATAATGAAAAAATTTTGTTGGCTAAGAAATAATTTTTTTTTTTTTATTAGTTTAATTCATTTAAATGTAAGCATTGCAAAAGGTAAAGAAAAGGATTTAGTTCACTTTGTATGTCAAAATATAGCTGACAATTACTTTAACATGAATTATAATTTAACTTGTACATAATTTTGTTCTCAATATTGAGCTTAAAAAAAAAAATAAAAAAATTTGTAGAAAAACCTTTTTTTTTTTTTTTTTAATTTAAGTGCATGTTTATACAATATCTATAAAATATATGTGAATATAAATTTGAATATATAATTCTTTTTTTTTGTTGTTGTTGTCTTTATAAAGCACTCTATTGTATTTATTTATATCTAATTTTCGTCCCACAGTCTCCCTTCCGTTCTAAGAAAAGCGACAGTCTCTGCCCTGCTCTGCTTTTCTCAGACATGTGCACATGCATGGCTAAATTTTAGATGTTGTTCTTTTTTTTCGAAACATCTACGTTTCAAGGCAATATGATGATTTATGACCCGTTTCTTTTTACACAGCGTCTCATATGTAGACGAATTTAGTTGTCAAATTTTAGGGCTTTATTTCGGATTTAGTTTGTTAGTTTAACAAACTATATACAAATGCGCTCAACTTTGGCATCGATTTGTAGCAGAAATCTTTATGCGTTGGACATGCACATATTGACCTAACCCACATAGAGATGTTCAGCTGGATGGATATGTTTGTGTTTTGTTAGCTGCTTGAGTAAACATGAAACAGTTGCACACAAATGTTGCACGCACACACATAGAGAGAGAGAGAGAGAGAGAGAGAGAGATAGAGGGAGAGCAGAGGCACAACTGACAACAGTCAACAAGATAAACAAAGCAAAATGAGATACAAATAATTCGATTGTTGTTGTTATTGTTGTGATCAGCGTCGACGTCGGCGTCGGCGTCGGCGTCAGCATCGCCTTGCGTTGGCAGAGCCATTTTGACGCCAATTAGCAGCAATCAGGCGTCAAAAAGATCGGAAAACCTAAAAAACACTTTCCCAACTCAATGCATTGACCTACATTAAGATATCGTTAAAAGCTGATCTGCAAACTATGGCGAAGTATAATCGGGTGTATACGACTAGCTGATGCTCTGCAGAAATATAAAGGAATGTGAGGCAACAATTGCTGGCTTTCTATGGATAGAAAATATTTTGAGAGATTTTCTGATATGATTATTTGAGGATAGAAAATTGATATCCATGCAGGATAAATAATAATATAATATAATATAGTACATATATAATATATACATATATGTATACATATATACATATTTATTTTTTTAATTTTCAACATTTTTTATTTAGTTTAGATATTTTGTGTTGTTTTCGTTTGAATATTGTTTTCAGCATAAACAAAGTGCTTCGATCCGGAAGTGGCATCAACAATTTGCATCCATAGGCGGCGGCTGCAACTCAAGTGTCGGCGCCCAGAAACAAATGAGACGTCATCATCGGGCAACGGAACACCAAACTGCGGCCCACATGCCATAAGTTGTTGCAAGTAGCGCGTTGCACGAGTTATGGCAACAGATGCGCCGCAACTGGCTGAGAGACGACTGCAGCGGCTGAGCCACCCCCGCTCGCTGCCAGCCAAATGTCAAATTTATGTTTATCTCCATCTACCTCACTCTGCCCCCTCGCTCCGCTCTCTCTTTGACTGTGGCAGGTATGCTCGTGGCAAGCGAATAGGTATTTATGTTACGGCCAATGTTTATTTTATTTGAGTTATATGTCGCATTCGGTCGTCCAGTTGCCCAAGTTTATATGCTTTTGCGTTTGTATAGATTTTATGCTTTTGCTTTGATGGCGGCATCTGCTGCCTGCTCATTCCTCCCCACTCCCCACTCGACTTAATTAATGCGATCTAGGTGGGCTACAGGTATTCAGATTTCGCTTGTATTTCTTGTCATGGCATTCATTACAACATTTTATTCCGACACTGACAATTTATAATTTTTGATGCATTTTCTGTAACTTAATTTTGACTAATAATGTCACAGCTTATGCCTGGGCGCTGTGATTTGTGCGCTTGCTGCGTGTTGTTCAGCGAATTGCAATCAGAATTTATGGAGTGTTGCTGCAGCTTTTATGAGGCTGAACAAATTGACAAAGCAGCGGAGTAGGCATAGTTTTTCAATGCTATTTCTGGACTTGAACTTGTAGGCAGATATGCCATTTAAATTGAACATCATTTCGATATAGCTTTATAGCCTGGCAGAGGCAGCAAAGCAGAGTTGTGAAGCCATCATAAATGAGGTTAATGATAGTTAGCTACAAAGACAATCCAAGTGGAGTTGGTTATCAAGAAGTGAATGTGAATTATTAAAATTCCTCTCATAAGCATGTTAATTGCAATAGTTAACACATGCTAACCATTCCAGCTCAGTTCTCAGCTCATTATTAGGCTCAATCATGGCAGAGCTGGAGCTTCAGCTTTATGGCTAAGCCAAAGCTATGCGATGCCAATTGTCCAACACTTTCACAGCATTTGGCCGCTCGTGTGTTTTATTTCCTAGATTTTATGGCTTCATTCTAGAAGTGAAGAGATCAATTTAAATCAAATAAAACCACCATGACCATATAGCAAAGCACATTGAAGAAACCATTTGCCCGGTTTATGGCATGCCAAGCCGCAGCAGATAAACATGTGGAATGTGCATGGAGAGCCTCGCAGCAGCGCAGCCTAATTAGACCCCGGGGCCGCATAAAATTCAATTACTTTTTTTTTTTTGTTTCTCTAATTTTTGTTTCTTGTTGTTTTTGGTGTCTATCAACAACTGAGAAGCAATAATCGAGAAACGGCCAGCGACAAGTATCGTGAAGAGAAATTTTCACATGACTCAGTTCCGGTAGCCATTGACAATGGGGCTTGAGAATGTCGCCAAAATAAATATGAATCGTAAATTGAATGAGAATTTAAGAACTTAAGCATAAATGCATCGGCACATCTGCACATGAATTTAGCAGGCGGAGACAGATATATACATACATACATATGTATCTGTATGGGGAATAAGTATAAATAGTCGAGCAGAGACTGCCGATGATACCCAGCAATCATAATTGTTGAGCGTACAATACCTAGAATCAATAAAAGACAATTTTATATTTGACATGAGTAATAGCATGATATATGTCATATATATAACAGATCATACACATTATAATGAACTCTTAAGCAGTTTAATGTGTTTCTAGACATAGATAGGGTAGGCTCACTCACTGATGATATTCTCTGAGTACGCTCTTGATGACCATTTAACATCCTTTATCTAACCTATATCATTAACACAAAATAGACTTTGTTGTATATAAGTTATAGTAGAAACCGGCTATAACCGACGCTCAAGAGAATGTCGTTATATTTTGAAGACGCTATAGCCATATAAGTTTTCGTCGTAATACATAACTTCATATTTATAATAGATATTATTTATATAGATATGACAATTCTGAATACAAGCTTACTCTTCTATAATAGACATAATTTATATAAAAATGTTTTGGTATATACACTTTTGTAATAGAACGAAATAGATAAATTCACTTTTCTACCATTCGATATATGTTTGAAAAACTAGTGAAGATAATTGATACTTTTGAGAATAATATATTGAAAAATATCTTTTAGCTTCTGTTTGCCCAGCATGCCAACAGACAAACAAACAAACGAACTTCAGTAGATTCATAAAAATAATCAAGCTGATTAGAGTTTCAAATTGTAATGACTCTATATAATTATATTGTGATTCTCATAAATACGCCCATGCATATAGCGCCATGAAATACCTGCTAATGAGTTTTCATTGACTACAGGGTATAAAAATAATGAATAATCAAGAAACAGCAGGCAGCAGCAGCAGCAGCACATGGTGCGGCACAGAGACAGCTATAGATACACAGATACATTTGTATCTTGTGTATATGTATCTGAGTGTTAAAATTGGCACAATGCGCTGCGCGTGTAAATGATGTACATTTCATGTAGTCGAAGTAAAATGTTCACTGAAAATCGCAAATAAAGCGAAAACATCAACAAATAAGTGGAAAATTCGCGTTGACTTCTGCCGCATGATTCATGCCGCTGCGAAAGTGACGTCACACGCAAACTAAAAATATACGACGGACATATATATAAATATATGTATATACAGCAGAAGCAGCCAAAATAAAGAGATACAAACAATATAGATAAATATATATATACATGTATATATGTATCTAGTGATGAGAATTAAGAGCAGGCCGGCTGCTTTGGGTGCTTTGGCTGCTTTGTCTGTTCGCGTTGCAACATTTTGCGGCATGCCACAACGCTGCGAAGACATCGACGACAAAAGTGCTCCCCAAGTCAAATGTCAAGCGTGAAAAATGCGTTAAGTGCACGGCGACGGCGCATTGTACTTAAGTAGTTGGATTTTACGAGCAAGCGTTTACCATGCACCAACAACTTGAGAAAGTTGCGCCTTGAACAGTACAAAAAAAAAAAGAAGAGGAAGAGTCATTGAAAAAAAAAAACATAAATTGCTGGCTCAAGACCAACTTTAGTTGGCAGTTAACTCCAGCAAATTATATAAAAGCTAACAAAAAGTAATTGTCATTCGACTTTGGCAACTGTCCGATCTTAACTTATGTAAACTTCAAACGCAAACAGCCTAGTTGTAATGCCATTCAAGGCCAGCACGTATCTGTGGATAGTGAAATGGTATTTCCCTGGCAACTATTTCATTCAGTTCTCTTAATTTGTTTAGCTTTTCTATTTTAAGTTTTCTCGTGGGCCGCAAAATCATTTAGAATTAATTTAATTTATTAGTTGTTAACGGTTGAACTAGTTCGCAATTTACTGGAAACATTTTCCGCTTGGAGTGTGCGAAAGCTTTTTGCGCTGCTTTCCACTTGTATGATATGTATGTACTGTCGAAACTGTGCACAAGTATTGGTGAGCTTTCAAAATGTAGGTAGGTTCAGTGTTTATAATAGATCTCTAATTGCCGTGTATGCCAGTTGTGTTTGTGTGAAAGCTTCTTAATACTGTTATACATAAAGTTTCCTTACTCTATTTATCATTTCATGTTGGAAGTTTTTGAATAACTATTCACAAAATACTCACATTAAGACTGTACTACTGCTATACAATTACGAGATTACGAACTTTTTTCTCCTTTTTCTCTTTCACTATTGGTTAGTTTTTCCTTTTTCTCTTTCACTATTGGTTAGTTTTTCCTTTTTCTCTTTCACTATTGGTTAGTTTTTCAAGTCTGCTCACAAAATACTTGCAGCTTCATGAGTGCCAAGGTTTTAAAACTGTACTACTATTTATAATTTATATTTATTATTTGTAGGCTTTCCAAGACTAAACAAAGCCCTCCTCAGTTGCTCCCATCTGAAAGCTCTCTAAAAACATAGCTGCTTGAACTGTTATACTCTAGTCTCTTTTGTTCACAGATCCGTGCATTAGTATTGGTGAGCTTTCCCAGCCTGCCCACATAAAGTACGCGCCTGTCTAGCTGTTTAGCATCTGTGATTTGTGTCTGTGTGAAAGCTCTCGAATACTTTCTGTGGCTCAGAGCTGCCCACAGTGCCTGCCATTTAACGAACATGCAATGCAAATGAAATAAAAAACTATCTTGACTGTGCACCATTTGCAACTCTTTATTTTGACTTTTATTTATTTGTTGGCAGCTAAGTAAATGCATTTTGGACATATGGCCCACGTTGCAGCACAACTTTTGCTGCTGCTGCTGCTGCAGCTTCTGCTCAAAGCCGAGTGTCGCTTTTGCGGCCAATTCGTGCCTGGCCATATTTGTAATGAGCATAAATCGTGCGTTGATCATTTGCCATGATAAATCGCATGTTTATGGCCGAATGGTATTAAGTTCTGTGCGACAGCGACGCGGCTACCGACTGCGATTTCAAGAGCGTAACATTTAATTAACTGTTCTGCAGCGACTCACCTTTCATAGATGCTGCCGTTTGCAGCAATTGCAGTAGGACGATTACCAGCAATCCAAATCCAAATCCATATCCAAATCCCATTCCCATTCGATAGCCACAGAGTCGCAACATGGCGCTGCAGCTGCTTTGAAGTTATAAAATTTACAGCCGAAGCTGGTTTCGTTATTCGTTTTTCTCAGTTTTTCGTAGTTTTTAATAATTCTGCGTGTTAATTGATTTTTCATGGGGCCACGCATCCGTCGTCGTCGTCGTCGTCGTCGTCGAGCCCTGTCCCTGTTTATGTGGAGACCAGTGCGCTCATAAAAATAGCAACAACTGAGACGCAGCAGCAGCAGCAGCAGCACGTCCTGGTCTACGGCTACATAGACAGATGCTGCATGTCATTTCGTTGACAGAACTCATGCGTTTGCACCAAGGGGGGCAAACAGACGTCCGGAGGGACGATCAGACAGCCACACTTATAGACAGACAGGCCTTTGAAGCTATCTATATAGAATTGCGCTCCGGTCTGTCTATTCAATATCTTTGCAATCTTTGCTACGTTTCTCTTTTGCTCGATTACGTTTCAATTTGTTGTTGAAGCATTTTCATTTCTCACACGTCGAACACAATTTCTGCGCACTGAAAATATTATACATATATTTTAGATAAATATGTTAACGCTTGCGTTTTGTTGTTGTGGATTTATCAGTTATTTTTACATTTTATTGTTTTGATTTATTTGGATTTTTTATTTGACTCGTGGCTCTCGTTTGTGGCAGGGGCACTAAATTAGTTTTTTAGGATCACTTTTAAAGGCACAATTAAATATTTTAATAGACAATCATTTATCAGCAGCTGACATTTGACAAGCTGAACTCAATTGAAGTTTTATTGATTTATTATTGAATTCAGAAGTAGAACTAAATTTGTCTTAGTATTAGTGAGCTTTAGAAAGCTTCCTTAATAATTCATATAGGGCTGCAAAGCTGCTGTTCGTATGTGTTTATCATATGTATGTATATTTAAAAGCTCTTAAAGGAGTTGAGATTCTGTTAATTTATAAGTTTACTAGCTGCCCCATCAAACGTTGCGTTGCCCTATACATTAATTCCTCTACGTCTGTTGACTACGAATCTGCGCGCTTCTCTTCGTTTTTTGCTGGTTTCACTCATCTCGTGCCTCTTGCAATTTTGATGCACATAACTGGATGCAGAAGAACTCCAGGAGATCATTTAGAAAATGACTGCAGCAGCAGAGAATATTCCCATTGGATCGACTCTATCTGGCGCCCAGCTCAAAATTTGAGTGCCCCTCAGGCTTTGAGTGAAAGTCGCCCTATATAAAGGGGTCGGAGGGGTCAGTCGTACGTTTAGGGCAACGCAATTGTTTGTTTAAAAAAAAAAAAAAAATTAAAATAAAAAAATTTTCAATAAAAAAAATTTTTCAGTAAAAACAAAATTTTAAAAAAATATTAAAAAAAAAATATAAAAAAAAAATATTAAAAAAAAAATTTAAAAAAAAATAAATAATAAAAAATAATAATAAAAAAAATAGCACAAAAAAAAAACAAAAAAATAATAAAAAAAAAAAAATTGCCCTGCACGTACGACTGACTCCACCGGGTCTGGACGACTGAATAAATTCCACAGCTGCTGCCCTTTATATAGGGCGACTTCCATTCAAATTTTGAGCAGAGCACCAGATAGAGCAATGGGAACATTCTCTGCTGCTGCAGGCATTTTCTAAATTATCTCCTGGAGTTCTTCTACATCCCTTGCTCTTCTTAGGCAGACGGACAGAGAGACAGACAGTAATATATATATATATATATATATATATATATATCAAGCATTTTTTAATCTATTTTTTATCAAACCGAAAACTGTCCAACAAATCAAAAACCATAAAAATTGGTCCAGCACATATCAAGTTATATGTAAGTGTCGTAACACTTTTACACAACTTTCTTTCGTTGGAAATAAATCTTTTGTAATTCTTGAAAAGAATAATCCGCAGTTGCATGGCGCACATCCCAAACCAATTTGTAAAATCCCCACATATATATCATTGATTAGCGTATCTGGATATTTTATGGACACTTAATTGAGTTGCTGCAGCGCACTTCCCACTGTTCGCTCTCCACGCCCCATCTCTCCCCCCTCCCATAAAGACACTTCACTTGAAACTGGCGCTGAGTAATATTTATTGTATTTTGGGCCAAGTAAGAGACGCCCATAAAAAGCAACTTAAGTGGCATGCCACGCAGCTTAACATTGTATGTGGCATATCGTGTTTTCTTTCTCTCTCTCTCTTTCTCTCTCTCACGCTTTTTTGCTTCAATTTCTTATTTTATTTTTATTTGATGGCAACAAATTGCCAAAGTGGAATTTCTAGTTCATGATTTGGCCAGGCAGCGCAATTGCTGTCAAAGTTCAATGCAATGTTGCTCGACAGCCTATTTAAAAATAAAGACTTTGTTTAAATGAAACGTCAAAAGTAGCCAGATTAATTGGATGCTATCAACTAAGATCCGACTAAGAGAGCGTGTATGTGTGACAAGAGAATTTGGTTTAGAAGTCTTACGCCTCATGTTTGAAGCACTTCATCCTTAGATCAACAACCGTCTAGAGATCTAGAGAAGATCATCGTTAGCCATGTTCATAAAATCTGTAATCTAGCTATATATCCCTCAAGCTGTTGCAACCATAGTTAATACCAAATCCTAAGTCATCTAGAACATGTATTCTATAAATGATCTATATACACATATTAAAGCCATCTTGTTGAGCATTATGTGGTATATTTTCAATTGAATATTACTGAGTCTTATCAACCTAACTGCCAAAATTAAAAGTCTCAATTCGATGAGTTATTCAAGCATTTTAAGGAGCAAGCAATATTTGAATATTATCAGACAAAAGCTTAAATTCCAGATGAATGGATTAGTGACTATTAATCTCGAAGCCAATATACTCCTTTAAACTCGGACACACAGAGTATATCGAAGAGATATCAAAAGGCCAAATAGGGCGCATAAACACTTTCAAGTTTAGATGCAAATCAACAGCGACGCAAACGTAAACGCAAATCCCTTGGGTGGAAATCCAAAAACAAAATTGAACCCACAGCCCAGAGTAGGGAAGGCAGCAGGCGCGCTGAAGCTGAAGCTGTCGAGGAGGCATTTCCCGTTAGTGGTGCTGCCGCCATGCCACACCACACCACAGCACACCGCGCTGCCGTCAGTTGGTGCAACGTTCGTGCGACGAACGTCAACAACTGTGACTGGAAAATGAATTATTTACGCCTTGGGCAGCTAAAAATACGCAGACAAGAAGTCGGAAAGTCAAAAAGTTGGGGAGACTCAGAGAGTGGAGAGGAGCTAGAAGAGAGAGAGAGAGAGAGAGAGAGAGAGAGAGAGAGAGAGAGATCGGCGCATAAGCATTATGAATATGTTCAGTATGTGGAGTATGTTTATGAAAGGGAATGCAAATGACAACTTCAGGAACTGCTGGTTCGACATCCTGGCGGGGTCAATTGCAGGCAGCCGCGGCTTGTTAGCGCTCGTTCAAGCTAATTTTACTAGTTAATTTCTGCCATACACATATATGTACATGTGTGTGTGTATTCCGGTACCCCATTTGGAGTGGGTTGTCATTAGTTTTATGGCCCGTCAAAATACAATTTGAGATGGCGACGCAGTGCACCCAAAGTGACAATCGTTGCTGCAGTTTTATGAGGAGCGCGTGTTGCCAGCGCATTTACATAAAATTTCATAAGTGTATCTGAATCTTGGTATTAGTGAATCTGGCCGATGCACAGCTGCAGCATTTTTTGTCTTTTTTGGGAAAGTTCTGCCATATTGTTTAGCTGCTTTGGCCAACCATATATTTGATGGCAATTAAAATTAGTGGCAGCCAAACAAAACACCGCTCTTTAAGTAGTCCGAATCGATTTGATAAGCCAAAATGCTCTGAGCTGCGGCTAGCTTGGACCGAGAGAGATCATTTTCTTGTAGGCGTCAGCTTCCCACGCCGATTTTCGACACTTTTCTGAGCGTTTGAATGCTAATAAAGTTCACTCCGGTTTTAGTCATTGGCATAATCTATTGATTCATAATTGAAAATTCAAGATTAATGCCTAATGCGAAGGTTCACTTTGTGTTTTCTTTTGAGGGGGCGTAAAGTGTCTCAAAATATATACGAAAATATACATTTATTCAGCTTTATTCGCATCTGCTTAGCTATAACGATGGTCTAAATATGTATATTAAAGTCTTTTTAAACTTTCGTCAAAAATGGTTTAAATTATTGATTTATATTTATGGCTTAGGTATTTCATATGAATATTTATGTAAATATTATTTTCTTTTTTCTTTTTTTTTTCATATTTTTATTTTATTCCTTTGAAAATGGAAAGTCTGTGTATATGGTTTTTATATTCAATTTTTGTTTATTTTTATTTATATATTTTTAAATTTATTTTTTGTTTAGCACTCCTAACGCGCTCATTTCCGTTATACAAAATATTTTTATTCCGATTTCACATCTGTTACTTATATATGTGTATTTGTATATGTATCCATATTTCTTGACAGTCCCTTAGCACCACAAAGAGCATTCATATTCACGGTCAATTTGCATTGGTTGTTCAGAACTTCATGTGTTTAGGTGTGTGCGTGTGTGTGTGTGTGAGGGCATGTTGTGCACATCTCAACACATTCTGTTGCATTTTCTCAAATGCAACAACAAACGCTTCCATTCAGTATTTCTTTTTATCCAGAATTCTCGATAAAAACGACAAAAAGCGCCGACAGAAGCGAACCAAACCGAACGAAAAAGACGGAAAATAAATAACTTAAAAATAAATTAAATTTTTTAACTGTGCGGTGAATGGGCTCTGCGCGCTTTTCCACTTACTGAACAGGCACACACTCACGCACACACATGCACACACACACACACACACACATAGGGAGATTCGTTCAGACGCGCACACTCACATTCGGTGTGCGCAGAGTTTTTCCGCGACGTTTGCCGCCACCCGCAACAGCAACGAAAATTCGAATTCGTTCGATAAGCCAAAGGCCGCCCAGGCAAATGAAAAGCCAATGCGCAGCGCGAACAACCGAAATCAACCAACAACCGAACGAACAACAATCCAAAACAACCAAACGGCCCGACGTTTACTCACAGACTAACTGACTGACTGGCACCCAAAACCGAACCGCGCCGAACTCGAAAAAGAAAATTCCGCACGCAGTGCGCAATGCGCAGTGAGACAGACCCCGAAACACCGAAACATCGAAAGACCGAACGACCGAACACCGAAAGACCCCGACAGGCCACGGCGCACCCGCGAGTCACTTTTACGCGGTTCACTCAGCTCCCTCGAGCCAGCGATCTCGGGGCGAAGGCGACCACCAGTCCAATAAGCATGATTGTATCTGGATAGATATACGAAATCAGTGATGAGCTCTATTTTCAAGTGTTGTAGAGTATTTTATTTTGAGCAGATCGTAAAGAGAGGCATAAGTGAAGTGTACAATGGTATATAGTATATGTGATACATACCGTAAAGTATCTGTTATGATATGACATTTTAAAGGATAATATAGAATATTGTAGTATATAATGATGCAAATGTAGTATAGTACAGTACATTATTAGGTATATAGAATATATGTTATAGTAGATATAATGTAGTATATAATAGTGAGATACATCAAAAAGTAATAGAATGAATAGTAGTAATATATTATATTCTTCATATATATATAATAAAAAACTACACTTGGTATATTGGTACATTATATCTCATAATTAACAAAATCAAAAGATAAATATTTATATATAGTATGAATATTCTTATATATTTTATGGGATATTTAAGAATAGTCTTATGTGGATCTTTTATTATTAATATTTTCTAATCGGAATTGTCTTACTTGAATTACTTGAAATCTATTCCACATTTGTGGGATCGTTATGCATATTTTGTAATATGCTCAAATTATACTCTGAAAAATGGAGGAATTCTTGAGAAGCTCTGATAAGGAAAATGATTTGATGAGTTTTTATACGGTATAATATACTAATATACTATGTATAATAGTATAGGGCCATTTCCTTATTTTATCCACTTCACAGTGATTGAAATTAAATAAAAAGTAATTCATTTTTCCTATAGATACACTGTGAACTGTTTCGGGATATGCAAGCCTTGTTGAGCTGCCTGCGCATCTCTGGCGCTGATGAGCGACCGAGTTCACTGTAGTACGTACTCTGTACTTGTGCGCTGTGGAACATGATGATCATCTAGAGATGTTGTCGCTGCTCCCTTTGCAATCTTTGTTGGTTGGCAGCAAGCACGCGAAAAAAAAAACAACAAAAACTAAATAAGCTCGCGCGATTGAGCAATTGCGAGCGCCAAGAGGCTGAGGACTTGAAATTTTTCAATTTGTTTGTCTCAGTCGGCAATGCTGCCGCTGCTTGTTGCTGCTGTTGCTGCTGCTGCTGCTGCTGATGATGATGATGAGCATCGAGCTTGTGGGGCGAGCTGCACACATGTGGATGCAATTTGGTGGCTGTGGCCATTGCCACATGTTGTTTGCCTATGCGACGTCGTCAACTCCTTAGCCAAAGAGTGTGTGTGTTGTTGTTGCTGTTGCTGTTTGTTGATGAGTGATAAAAATTGCCCAGAAATTTTTTTAGCAGCCTATTAAGTTACATAAGTCACAGGGGCGCATCGTGTGAAATATCCTTTTGGCGTGTTAATGAACCCTTTGACACCAACGAGCAGCCAGAGCCGTACCCACCATTCATGCCACAGCGTGCCACATGCAGCAACGAAACATGCCACTGACAACACATGCCACATAAATCAGTGTGGCCAACGGCATTCGCTACGGCTCAGCTCATTAATAAATTACAAGGCAACGCGGAAAATCAAAAATTTACCTATGAAAATGTGGAGCATAGAAAGATAGTAGAATGCGACGCCCACCAGCTGCATATATGTATATGTGTGTGTGTGTGTGTGTGTTTGTTTGTGTTCGATATCGGTTACACGCCCCCCCTACCAACCAAGCCTGCTCATCTCAGCAACCCTTGGAGGTTATATTTCGGGGTGTGATAAGGCGAACGACTTGCAGGCACGCACAATTTAGAGCGGATCCAGCAGGAGCAGCGGCAGCAGTGGGAGTAGTATCGAGCTGCACCCAGAGGGGCAACCACTTGAGTACTATGCATACACATATGTAGGTGTATGTGTATTTGTATAGATATAGATATACGCCAGGCATATCGAATATGCATGTATCTGGGTTAGGCCACACAGCTGTGCGCCCTGCGGCATTATGTGTGGCATGTAAAAATATAAGCACATAAAACTGCACTTTTCCTAATTGCGCCAGGGAGAAGCAGAAGCAGCAATAGAGAGAGGGAGAGAAAGAAAGCGGAAGGGAGAGAGAGGCATAGAGTCTGCTTGTCAAATATTCAAAAAACCAAATCGGCGATAAAGACACATGCATATAGTTCAAGTCAAATATATATACATACATACATATATAAACCGATGCAAGTCAGGGGAAAGATCTAGCAAATGCACACGTGCGCCGCTAATTGCAGTCGCAGCAGAGTTGTCGAGCTATGCGTAGAGCTGGGTTGCCATGCTCAATTATGAGTGCTGAGAATATTAACATGAAATTATAAATTTAGAGTGGGAAATCTATGCAGGCGAGTTCAAGCGGGGTCGATGGCACACAGCATTGGTTGAAAGGGAGTTCTATGGGTACTAATAGTCTCAGAAATTAAAACTGGTATATCAGATAGTTCTACATAATTTTAAAAATTAATAAAAATATATATATTCATATAAAAATAGAAGAGAACATATATTTTATAAGCAATATTTCAAAATATTTCTTCATTTCCAATTCAAGTACCAAAGGTCTGACAACCCTGATTGGATATCTAGAAAGGAAATGATAAGTACAGCAACACTTACCTACGCGAAGGGTGCATCCTTTTACGCATCAACAGTTTTTATAGTTGTTTGGCCTATCACTTGGTTTATACGCTCGAAATTCTTAGGAAATGTTAGGGGGCGAGCAGAGAGGAGGGGGCGTTGCTCTGCCACGCAGTGAATCACTTTTAGGGCGTGTAACCAAAGTGCATCTGTGTGCATGGGTGTGTGTGTGTGTGCCTCACTTTGTAATTTATGCATTCGTGTAGGTAATGAACTTGAAATTTATACGCAAATACCATGTAATTTGCTCATTAACAAATTGTTATGGTTTAGGCATAGTACATGCATTTTGGGGCTCATTAGCTGGGCTGACCCAGCCTTTTTTAGCCAGCGCACTTGAAGTGCCACATATTGTGCTGACTATTCATGTCCTTTGGATGCCATTCCCGAACCACTTCAGTTGGTTTCCCACCCCTGTTCCAGCGCGATTGGAAGGCGTCTCATGTGTCCCATTATAACTCAATTTTCCCTTTTCCATTCTCAATTGCGTATAATTTTATTTTTGACATATTAAATTAATATTGACACATTGACAGCTGCCGGTTCGTCAAATTTGCCGACAGCCTGCCAAAACAAACTCCCACCCACCCCGCTCTAACAGTCCATTACGAAAACTATCAACGACCATGTCCGAGTCACAGTCTCAGTCTCAGTCTCTGTCTCAATCTCTGTCTCTGTCTCTCTCGGCGTCTCAGTTTTGACGAGCGGCTGTCGCTGTCGACCACCCGCTGACAATGTTCTGTGCTGCGATCAACCAATGCGGGCGCTGATCGAAGCTACAAACGAGAAAATGAGAGTAGCAGCAGAGTGACTGACGCTGTAATACCCTCTGTTGAGCTATGCAAGGGAAATTTTGAGGAGATTTGTTAGATTTGATTAGAGTAGATTACATACAGTGGAGAAGGCTTGAGTAGAGATCGGTGAAAATGATGCAACTAGAGTCGAGTAGAGTTTTACTCTAATGGAATAGGGAACACTAGGTAACACTAATATATAGAGTAGAGAGTAGAGAAGAGTAACGTAGAAAATAACTGACTATAGTTTGGTAGTAAACTAGATAAATTAGAATAGAGTAGAGTAGAGAAAAACTGAGTTAAGTTGAGAAGAGTAGAGTACAGCTGAGTAAAGCAGAATAAAAGTAGACTCGAGGTATACTTGAGTAAGCTGAGTCTTGTTAGCACGGTTAATTATAAATATGTTTCTCAATGCTTATCAAAGTAGACCATTTAATACGTTTGATTTTCTTTGAAAGGTTGTTAATGTAAAATATCATAGAGACAATGATATCGTTTGTATTTTTAAATACAGTGAAGGGCTTGAAACCCTCTTCTCATAATTATGACTAAAATATGAAATCGGATATCTTATTGTACAATTAGAGCACGTGTCAAAAGATAATTATAATTTAGATTGAAGTTACATTCCTTATCTGCTTATAACATACTTTTACAATACAACCATATACCCTGTCTTAACCCCAACTACTCCATGCAGGGTATAGAAAAATAAAAAGTATTTGCTTTAATTTGTCGAATTCGTGCGCTAATCATGCGCAACGTTTACTTTTGGTGAAATTTTTAATTGCCGCTTGAAACGCCAGAGAACAAATGTGAGCCATGGGCTTTACTTCCGTGGAAATCGGCAGTGTCATCATTGTTGGGGTGTGCGGTAAGTGTGTGTGTGTGTGTGTGTGTGTGTATGTCGTGTGCGTTTGGCGTTTCCCTTTATCTAAAACGCGCCTGGGAAAACGCGAGCTGGCTTAATTGATAGTTAGATAGATGTGGATGGTTGAATGGCCGAATGGAAACACAACGAAACAAATACGTTACAAATGGCATCTCGCACAAAGGTTCACGTTTTTAATAGCTCAATGCGTATCTGTTTGGGGATTCGCCCAAATTGGTCGATGGGCTCGAAGTGCAAAGTAAACATTAAATTGGCGCAAACTAACAAATCGACCTTTGTTTTAGCCCCTGAAATGGATTTTTGGGCTGGGCTAAAGGTTGTATATGGTGCTGGGTGCGTGATCTAAAAGCGAACATTGATAATATATTATATATCGATATATTTTATAACTTGTAGTTTGCACCTCGTAAAAAAGAGAATCAGAAATGAAAAGTGAATCTAGATAAAACTTATTTTGATTTCAATTGATTCGCAGTTTTTTTTTAAATAAAATTAAATGTAATAGTAATAATATATAAATAATCGTAAAAGTATTAAATTGCAAATTCAAGTAAATTCGTTAATTATTCAAAAAATATAAATATATTGTAATTTTATTTCCGTATACGCTTTTCAATTGATAAATAAATTGTTTCACTGAGAAATGAGTTGTTAGCTTAAAGCATTCATTTTTGTGCACTTTACGCTCTCTTTAAACACATCACAGATCTCCTGGCATTCGGTGGCCAATTTATCTCCGACATTGATGTATACAAAGTATCTTAATGCCTCTCTCTCTCTGCTCGACTGTTCTCGGACACATTTCGTTGCACGCAATTCAATTTCATTGCACCGTGGCCACATTTTGTTTCTTCGCTGCTTATGAATGAACTTTCCGCCGACAGAGAACAGTCGGAGTCAGCGCTGAGCTCTTGGCTGGGCTGGTCTCTGTCTCAACGGGCTGTGGGCTGGGCAGTCCATCATCGCCCACGCCTCGCACACCGCACCGCATCGCTCTGCAACGTCCCGCCATGACCTGCGGTCTTCCTGAAGTTGCCTTCGTGTTCGCTTCATTGAAGCGTGCCAATTTTTATTGAAATGTTTCGGCATCTTCTGTTGTGCGTGTACGTAGTTTGGTTTCGAGAGGGTAGCACCAGTTTCTTACCATTTGTGTAGTGATTACAAAAGGCGAGGGAGAAAAAGAGAGAGAGAGAGATATTCGTAGAGACAAACAGGGAGAGAGAGACAGAGAAATAGTTAAAGAGATAGAGAGAGATAAAGATAGATATATGATAGATAGATGATAGACGGTCATGTAGAGAGAGAGAGAGAGAGAGAGAGAGATAGAGAGGGAGCTAGAGAGAGAGATAGAGAGAGAGATAGAGAAAGACATAGAGAGAGAGAGAGAGAGACAGATAGAGAGGGAGCTAGAGAGAGAGATAGAGAGAGAGATAGAGAAAGACATAGATATGGGCAGAGCAAGCAAATGCATTGAGAGAAAGAGTAATGGAGAGAGAAAGAGAGAGGGTTTGTGAGAGGGAGAGATGAAGGGAGCAGAGGGAAAGAAAGAAATAGGAGAGATATATACAGAAAGACAGACGGAACCATAGATGGAGAGGAAGAAAGAGAGAGTAAAGTGAAATATATTAATTAGTTAAGTTAAATATATATAGTTAAATATATTATAAACCACTTTTGAATTTTGCAATGTATGTATATTTAAATATAAAATATACAATTAGACTCCCTATATACTAGATGGGAAAGGGTATACAACCTTAAGCATGCCGTTCTTTCCTGATTCATATTCATCTTTAATTTGTTGCATGTGCCTTTTTATGGCATTTTTGTCGGCAATGTTTTTACTGCTCTGTTTCTTCGCGCATTTAAGCGGCTGCAATGTTAATTATTTATTGTATTTTCATTTGTCGCTTTCGGGTTGTTAACGTTTATCAGCTGGCAACAGCCGGCAATTTGTTTGCACTGAAAAATGTCGCCAGCTTGGGCAGGAATAGTCCGGCTTGAATTCTGTTTAAAAATTAATCAACTGATTTATTTATAAATTGATCACGATTTTCAATTGTTTAAATTCTATTGTTTGATTGAAATAGTTTTTAATTTTCTTCGAAGTTATTTCCACCGTAAAGGAAATGCTTGCATTTTTCGAGAGGAAAATCCCAAAACCCTTGAGCGAAACAGGTTCCCCACGTGACTAAACAAAATGCAGTAGAATTTGTTTGTTTAAATTATTCCTAAATTATTTGCGTTTTGTTTGAGTTTATATTTTTTATTAACTAATTGATTTTGTTTATGAAACAGCTTTATTTAATATTTAATCCCGTTTACTTCCCGTTGAGCAGGTTTGCGTTGAACGTTCTTGAATGTGATTTCTCTTTACATGAGTGCAAACATGACTTCAATAATATATTGTACTAAAGTTGAATGGAGAATGGAATGATAGGTGAAATAAAGTTTAAAGAGAAACTTAAAACTGATTTAATAAATATAATTTTATAACATAATGTAAACTTTTCCTTTAAGGAATATATAAGATATGCAAGATTTCCGAATTCAGTGCGAACAGACAGTCTATGCATGTTTGTATCAAGCTGGTTGTTGAACTTACTCAATGAGCTGTGTTTTGTTTGTTATATGTATTTACATACATATGTATCTATACAATTGCATTTTGTCCATTGTATTGCATCTTTTTGGCTGTTTTTATTGTGAAAGTCATAAGTCCCCAAATGATCATGTTCGTGACCGGCAAAGCAAATTGAAGTCCATTCATCTCAATTGAAAGTTCAAGGCAGAGCTGGTATCTGGTTGGCACTGATATTTACATTATTTGATATTTATAAACTCAATTTTCAGCACGTGCATCAATCACATGCGGCAAACAGTTGAATCGATCACAATTGCTCACACCTGCTTCGATCTGTTCTACTGCAATTATTTGGCAATGCACGCGGTAAATACAAAAATTTGTATATGTACATATGTATATACTTCAATATACATATGTATGCATATGTACATGCACACAAACCAGGAAATACAAAGCAGAAGCAAATACAAATGACAACAACAACAACGTCACGTGCGCCAGGGCTGCATTCGCTTGGTCTTTGCATGCCAACACAAAGCAAGTGCTTAAACAGTTATTATTGTGTTTGTTTTGCTTTTGCGCTGCAGTCGATGCTGACGCTGACGCTGGCTGTCGTCGCTGGCCGTGCTGATTAAGCAGCAAAAGCTAAGGTGCTTGCATTCTGTGCGGTCAGTAATAACTGTTAACTGTCCAGCAACGAACGCGCCAAACGACTGGCCGAGTGAATTCAAATCAGTTTTGCAGTAAATGCAATTAAATTATTTTTATTAAAGTTTTTAAGTTGAAAAACCAAGTTCTATCAAGCAAATAAGGTGATTAAGAAGTTAATAATTGAATTCAAATGAAGGTTATGCAAAGTTAAAGAATTAAAACAATTAAATTGAAATATAATTTTAAATTTTAATTTGTAAAATACAAATTTTAAATATTAATCTGTTTATTTATATAAATATTTTTAAATTTATTAATACAAATAATTATTTACATGCGAAAAAATGCAGTTTTTAATCCTCAAAATTTAAAAGTTAAATACAAATATTTGAAAAAGTAAAATATAAGAGATTTCAGCTTTAAATATTTACAAAACTAAAGTGCTTAATAATAATTAAATATGTATAGTAAAATTTAACCAATCCAATATGAATTATTTGTAAAGCTAAAGTTGGTGTCAGAATATTAATGAATTATAAAATATAGAAAAAAAATAAATATATTTAAATAAAAATCAGAGAAGAAAAAAATTAAAGCAACATTTTTTCTGAATAAAATAAGTCAACTCAAACACAGATATTAATAATAATATGTTTATAAATACTTTTATATTGCTATTGGCATTGAAAAAATAACAAAAAATTTTCTCTGGCAATTAAAACAAATCATTTCAACTTTGGTACATAATTAATATTTATAATAGAAAATATTTATGACTTTTTTTTCTACAACTGCAACAAATTGTTCATAAATTAGTCAATTAAACGCGAGACTTTAAAGAATAATAAAAATAAATGCATTTATCTGTGAAGTTGCAGCTGGGAATAGAACACGAAACCTTGGTGGACTGTGAGAGTTACAGCTGAGTAGGTACCTAGGCACGTCAGTAAATATACATATATATGTATGTATATGCACATATATATAAATATACTGTTATTAGCTATAACAGTAAAGCAGAGCACATACATATGTATGTGTGATAAGAGGAAAATAATATACAATACAGTAGCGCGAAATTCTCCAAATGAAATTATATATACATATCAAGTATTTATCGTCTAGACTACATATACTATATAGTAGATATACGTGCGTATATAATTGATATTTTCGCGATATATGATTTTTTATTTTTGTTTGTAAGGCAACAGTAATAAAATATAAAAGATTTTTAAAAATATTTGTGAAGTGAGAATTTCGTTTCTTTTTTTTTCATTAAAACACTTTACGGTTATTATAACTAAGTGCAAGATTAGATATACATGTATAATAAAGACAATTATCTATTAATGTCATTAGGGAAATCGCTTCACATTAAAGGCCAACCATATAAGTCCAATAAGAATGCAGTCCCGCCTGTTCTACTTTTTATGCGCAATTCATAAATAATATGAATAATTTTATAATGATGAAATGCAGTTGGTGGATTACAAACAAATGTTTTAATCAGACACTGCATCAAGAATGGGAGAAAAATGTAGAAATTAAGCAGAATATTTTAATACTCTTTGATGATAATATATATGATGAAAATACTTAATATTATCGAAGAAAAAATATAGTATAGAAAATAGAATCAAGTAAATATTGTAAAATAATAGAGGATTAAAAACATATTTGTTTTAGATTGCTGTAAACAATAATTCGAGTTAATTTAAAAGATTTATTTTTGTTTTAATCACCGACATCGTTATTGATTGATTTCAATAATGTAATTGAATTAAACGATCTTATGAATATGCAATATAATCTTATATGAAATTAGAGATGGCAAACGAATTCATATACATTTTGTATTTATTTTTTAATATACAAAAAAAAAAAAAAAAAAAACCAAAAAAATTGTTGTCTATACACAGAGAATAGCAAATAGTAACTAGATTAGATGTTATGCATCATTAAAGGCATTGCAAATTTCCGACTTCAATAAAAAAGCCTATGCAGGGTAGTAAAAATATTGCATTAACCAATTAATGAAGGTAATGAGGAAACACATTGGAAACATGTTTATCCATTCGCGTAATCAAACAACATCAGTTGAAAATACTGACGCGCTTATGCAAATCTGAATTAGCTGAAGCTGTACTACAAATGGAACTGGATATATGTATGGTAATCTGGCGCTCATAAGTGGAATTTTAATTGGTATTTCAGATGCAGCTGCAGTCGAGATCTTGGCTCTGTTTCGTAGTGCTGGCCATATGTGGGCTCTCCTCGGACGCATATCGTATACTGTTTATGGGTCCGTTCCCAGCGCCCAGTCACTGGATGTGGCTGGAGCACTTTCAGCGCGATCTCTTGAAGCGTGGACATCACGTGACCAGCCTCAACAATCATCCCACAAAGACACCACATGAGAATCTCACTGAGATCATACTCAATCCCAGCTTTGATATACCCAAGCACTGTAAGTATTAAAGAAACATATTTTAATATATATATATTGTTAAATGTTTTTACAGTTCCTAAGGAAAACGTGTTCACCATGCGCTTTGCTAGCGATTTTCAGAATCTGCAAGTGTATTGGAAAATCGGCGAACTGACCACGGAACATGCTTTACAGGATCCGCAGGTGAAACGACTGATCGAGAGTCAGGACGAGCATTACGATCTGGTCATACTGGAGCAATACTTTCACGAGGCCTTCCTGATGTTTGGCCACAAGTTCAAGTGCCCCGTGGTCACAATTGGCACCATGGGCTATGCGGACAACATGGACCATGCCATGGGCATACTGACGCCCTGGTCGTTTATACCCCATCTACTGCTGTCGCACACGGACAAGATGAGCTTCAGCCAACGGGCATACAATTCGTATCTGTCCCTATATGATGTCGTCATTAGGCGTTGGTACTACATGCCACGAATGCAGCAGATAGCCGAGAAGTACTTCGGGTCGGCCATCGAAGGTGGGTGGGATGAAATCCTAGTCCTGATTTGCAGATGCTCAATATTATTCACACTTTTTAGGTGCCATGCCCAATGTTCTAGACTTGGAGCGCAACATTTCCCTGATGTTGATCAATAGCCATCGCAGCATCGATCTGCCACGCCCCAGCATGCCAGGGCTGATTAATGTGGGCGGTGCACATATACAGCCCGTTCAGAAGCTGCCAGAGGACATACAGAGATTTATGGATAATGCCACGCAAGGTGTGGTCTACTTCAGCTTGGGCTCGTATATGAAGAGCACGGATATGCCACCCGAGAAGACGGCGCAGTTCCTCCAAGCCTTCGGCAGACTGAAGCAGCGGGTGCTGTGGAAGTATGAGAATGCCTCGATTGGCCAATTGCCGGCCAATGTGATGATAAGGAAGTGGATGCCACAGAACGACATTCTGGCACACCCGAATCTCAAGCTGTTCATCACGCACGGCGGCCTCTTTGGCACCCAGGAGGGGATCTATTGGGGTGTGCCGATGCTGTGCATTCCCCTGTTTGGGGATCAGCACAGGAATACGATCAAGTCTGTGCGTGAAGGATATGCGCGTTCTATGAATTTCGCGCAGCTGAATGTCGACGACTTGGTGAGCAACATCGAGGCGTTGATCTATGAGCCCGCTTATAAACGTAGCGCCTTGGAGGTCTCCAAGCGATTCCGCGACAATCCAATTCATCCTCTGGAGGAAGCCAGCTATTGGATTGAGTACATCATCAGGCATCGCGGAGCGCGGCACCTGAAATCACAGGGTGCCCACATGCCGCTCTATCAGTATCTGCTGCTCGATGTGATTGGCTGCGCCCTGCTCGCCCTGTGGCTGGCCGTGTGGCTGCCCTGGCGCATGCTGCGCAAGATCTACAATTTATGGGCGCTGACAGCGGCGACCGCGCAGAAGCGGGAAACTAAGAAACGTCTGTGAAATCTTTAAGAAATTATAGAAATAAAGTATTTTACTGTTAAAGAAAGGTGATAAAGGAAGTGTAGAGGAGGGAGCGTGCACTAGGTCATCTATACATATACAAACATATGTATGCATACTTATTTACAGAGCTGTCTACACAACCAAATTAACTTAACTCTTCACACATATGTATGTATGTACATTCAAACATTAAAGAACTACAAATTATAAGACTGTGGTAGAAGAGGCGGATATCAGCATATGCAAATCAGAGCCAGAGCTTGAGTGATATGACCTTTCTAAGAGTAGCACACACAATGTGAAGCAAATATTAATTTCATGTAAGTCTTATAAAGACCAATATGCCTCCTAAAAGTATATAAGACCGTATGCAAGACGTTCTGTATAAGAGCCGCACGAATAGCGCTCCTTTCAAGTCATTCTGCATATTCGTAGGGCGTATTGCTGTCTCAAGCATGTTATAAGACTGAGAGATAGAAAGAGAGAGAAGTTGTGAAGGAGTGATAGATAGATATAGACAGAGAAAGCCAGGGGCAGAGAGTGAGAGAGAGAAACAAAGAGAGGACAGACAATTTGTGAAAGAGCGATAGGGCCGGAGAGAGAAATAGAGACTGAGAGAGAAGGATAGAGAGAGATAATGATAGAGGAAGCAAATTCATTGAGAGAAAGACATAGAAAGATAGATAGATAGAGAGTTGTCGGCAATGTTTTTACTGCTCTGTTTCTTCGCGCATTTAAGCGGCTGCAATGATAATTATTTATTGTATTTTCATTTGTCGCTTTCGCTTTGTTAACTTTTATCAGCTGGCAACAGACGGCAATTTGCTTGCACTGAAAAATGTCGCCAGCTTGGGCAGGTTTAAATTCTGTTTAAAAATTTATTTATAAATTGATCACGATTTTCACTTGTTTAAATTCTATTGTTTGATTGAAATAGTTTTTAATTTTCTTTGAACTTATTTCCACCGTAAAGGAAATGCTTGCATTTTTCGAAAGGAAAAACCCAAAACCCTTGAGCGAAACAGGTTCCCCACGTGACTAAACTAAATGCAGTAGAATTTGTTTGTTTAAATTATTCCTAAATTATTTGCGTTTTGTTTGAGTTTATATTTTTTATTAACTAATTGATTTTGTTAATGAAACAGCTTTATTAAATATTTAATCCCGTTTACTTCCCGTTGAACAGGTTTGCGCTGAACGTTCTTGAATGTGACTTCTCTTTACATGATTACATCTCTAGCAGGAATCAATTTGATGTTTAAAGTGTTGAAATATTATAATTTTTTTGTAATTTTATAATATTATATATTCATGCCATTATATTATATAATGCATGGGATATATAAGTCGGCTGCGAGTTTTTACTTTGTAGAATAAACGTTCCGAGGACACAGATGTCGCAGGAGTTCCCAAATGAATCTGTGCCAGGCTATATACTGTATAAAACCTGGGTAAAACCTAGCTACCGACTTCGTCATTATATAAAACGTTTTCGTTGTAAAACTTGACTCGGTCTACTCTTCTGTGTACACCAACTTCTTATAACGACTCCAAAATCGTATGTTGATTCTATGAAAGAATTGCTGTCATTTTCGGTATCAAGTGGTGTATGAGCATTCATACATAGATGCGGCTCAGTTTCATGTCTTGATGGACTCAGCAGATAAAGATCTCTTGTAAAAGTTATTTGATTTTTTTTTTTCGTTTCTTTTTAACTGGAAAATATAAAAAATATACTATATATATAATATATACTATATAAAATAAATATAGATTTATGGAAATAATTACAGACCTCGCATCGCGGTGGCTCTTTATATGATTATGCATGTTTGAGGTGTTTTCTGATGCTTTAAGAGCTTTGAGGCAAATTTCGCACCTCACCTAGTTGTTGCATATTTTGTTGAAATATTGCTTCGGATTGACGGCATTTTTCTAATAACACAAATTTCAATAAACTGCACAAAATAATTGTAAAAGTAGTACTTTAATTATAATTAAAATTCTATGAAGAAATGCAAATTACGCTCAAATCGACTGGCATAATTTAAAAAAATAAATAAATATCGAAATATCGAGTATGAAATATCGGTATCAACGTACGAACATCCTCGATACCATAAATATCGATACATTTTCGTATCTCTAATCTAGTCTAATCTTATCTATTATTGCGATTATTCGTACCATCACTATATGAAATAATTTAGATTATATAATTATAATTATATTTAATTTATTCGAAATTGTTCCATTGTTTCCGTGTCAAAAAGTAAGTTATTGTCTATACACATAGAATATTAAATAATAACTAAAGGCATTGAAAAAGCCTACGCAGGGCATTAAAACTATTGCATTAACTGATTAATTAAGGTAATAAGGAAACATGTTTATTTATTTGCATAATCAAATAACATTAGTTGCAAAAACTGACGCGCTTATGCAAATCTGAATTAGCTGAAGCTGTACTACAAATGGAACTGGATATATGTATGGTAATCTGGCGCTCATAAGTGGAATTTTAATTGGTATTTCAGATGCAGCTGCAGTCGAGATCTTGGCTCTGTTTCGTAGTGCTGGCCATATGTGGGCTCTCCTCGGACGCATATCGTATACTGTTTATGGGTCCGTTCCCAGCGCCCAGTCACTGGATGTGGCTGGAGCACTTTCAGCGCGATCTCTTGAAGCGTGGACATCACGTGACTAGCCTCAACAATCATCCCACAAAGACACCACATGAGAATCTCACTGAGATCATACTCAATCCCAGCTTTGATATACCCAAGCACTGTGAGTATTAAATGAACATATTTAAATATATACATACATATATATTATTAAATGTTTTTACAGATCCCAAAGAGAACATGTTCACCGCGCGCTTCGCTAGCGATTTTCAGAATCTGCAAATGTATTGGAAAATCGGCGAACTGACCACGGAACATGCTTTGCAGGATCCGCAGGTGAAACGACTGATCGAGAGTCAGGACGAGCATTACGATCTGGTCATACTGGAGCAATACTTTCACGAGGCCTTCCTGATGTTTGGCCACAAGTTCAAGTGCCCCGTGGTCACAATTGGCACCATGGGCTATGCGGACAACATGGACCATGCCATGGGCATACTGACGCCCTGGTCGTTTATACCCCATCTACTGCTGTCGCACACGGACAAGATGAGCTTCAGCCAACGGGCATACAATTCGTATCTGTCCCTATATGATGTCGTCATTAGGCGTTGGTACTACATGCCACGAATGCAGCAGATAGCCGAGAAGTACTTCGGGTCGGCCATCGAAGGTGGGTGGGATGAAATCCTAGTCCTGATTTGCAGATGCTTAATATTATTGACATTTTTTAGGTGCCATGCCCAATGTTTTAGACTTGGAGCGCAACATTTCCCTGATGTTGATCAATAGCCATCGCAGCATCGATCTGCCACGCCCCAGCATGCCAGGGCTGATTAATGTGGGCGGTGCACATATACAGTCCGTTCAGAAGCTGCCAGAGGACATACAGAGATTTATGGATAATGCCACGCACGGTGTGGTCTACTTCAGCTTGGGCTCGTATATGAAGAGCACGGATATGCCACCCGAGAAGACGGCGCAGTTCCTCCAAGCCTTCGGCAGACTGAAGCAGCGGGTGCTGTGGAAGTATGAGAATGCCTCGATTGGCCAATTGCCGGCAAATGTGATGATAAGGAAGTGGATGCCACAGAACGACATTCTGGCACATCCGAATCTCAAGCTGTTCATCACGCACGGCGGACTCTTTGGCACCCAGGAGGGGATCTATTGGGGTGTGCCGATGCTGTGCATTCCCCTGTTTGGGGATCAGCACAGGAATACGATCAAGTCTGTGCGTGAAGGATATGCGCGTTCTATGAATTTCGTGCAGCTGAATGTCGACGACTTGGTGAGCAACATCGAGGCGTTGATCTATGAGCCCGCTTATAAACGTAGCGCCTTGGAGGTCTCCAAGCGATTCCGCGACAATCCAATTCATCCTCTGGAGGAAGCCAGCTATTGGATTGAGTACATCATCAGGCATCGCGGAGCGCGGCACCTGAAATCACAGGGTGCCCACATGCCGCTCTATCAGTATCTGCTGCTCGATGTGATTGGCTGCGCCCTGCTCGCCCTGTGGCTGGCCGTGTGGCTGCCCTGGCGCATGCTGCGCAAGCTCTACAATTTATGGGCGCTGACAGCGGCGACCGCGCAGAAGCGGGAAACTAAGAAACGTCTGTGAAATCTTTAAGAAATTGATGAGTGTGGACTAGTCACATTTTAGAAATACAGAATTTTACTGTTAAAGACTTTTTTAAGAGAAGCACACATCATGTGAAGCAAATGCTAATTTCATATGAGTCTTATAAAGTACAATATGCCTACTAAAAGTATATAAGACAGTATGTAAGACGCTCAGTATAAGAGCCGCACGAATCAGCCCTCCTTTCATGCCATTCTCTTTGGCTGCATATTCGTAGCGCTTATTGCCGCCTCAAGCATGTTATAAGACTGAGCTTTAGCTCAGTGTGAGTCTAGCCGCGGAGAGCGCGAGTCCGAATTCGTTTGAGCGCAAATTTGTATCGCAATTGTGAGTTCAGAGTGTTGCCTACTTTTAGGCAGCGATATAAATAAAAGCCGAAGCCAAACTAAATAGAACGCAAATGTAGCATACTTTTATGAAGCAAATAATACGAATTTATTTATATAGTAATTATAATCAATATAGCATACTAACGCAAATGATTGTGATTATATTAAAAGTGCTATGAAATGATTATTAAAAACTAATGTAAATGTACTCAACTTATGCAATGGCATTTTATTAACATAACGATCGTCTACTGTTTTGCACAAGTAATCTGTTAAAGTTCTCTCTCACTCGCACACACAGACACACAGTTAAAAGTAAGTGGCATGGCTGTTGCCCAGCATTATTTATATATGTATATAATTTTATTTTTCTATTTCTATGAATAATTTATGTCCCAATTAATTAAATCGAAATAGGCAAATGGAAAAACTTAACGAAAATAAATCCAAATCTCATGGCATATATTTTGCGCGCTGTGTTTGATTTTTTTTTTCAATTTGTGTTCTCTGTTGCCAGCAGAAATCACGAACTACCAGACAACTCCAGCGTCGATGCTCATAAAACGCCCTCGCACTGCACGTTATTTTGTTCAGCTTTTTTGCCAAGTCGAGTCTGTAGCTCATTGTCACACATGGAAACTGTTTAGCTATGCTGTAAATAAAATGGCAGAATATGTGAGATAGTGAAATATGGCGATGAAGGGCCGACTAGGTTGTTGGGCTATAGATGAGTATATAATATATTACATATATCTTTATTTATCAGCATAGAATCTTGTTTCATATATTTATTGATGACAAATTATTTTTCACCCTCAGTTCATTTCGTATTTTGATTATCCAAAATTAGGTCAAATGAAGTGTTTATATACCTTCACTAATATAGAATACAGCATTCAATTATTATTATTATTATAAGTTTAGATTTTTATATAGCTATCCTACTCTATCCTACCAATGGCTTCATAACTGCATTTATCATCCAGTTGAGACATTTTCTATTGGCTGTATTGAAATGATTTCATTATGGCCAAGTTAATTGACACCATCTTTTAGTTTGTCATTATCATCGATTCCGAACTCCACACACAACTCAATTTCATTTTGTTATCGTATGATTTCATCATCGAACTTGTTTGCTTCCCTCGAAATCATAAATCTGAGCTCAAGTCCTTGAAAGCGCCGTTTTTACGTTTTTCTTTTTCCCGTATACTTAAATATGTATGTATATCATTTTTTTTTTTTTTTTGTTATATATAATATATTAATATATTAATTTGCCTTGATCACTAGTCACATGATTCTCTCTGAGTAACAGTCGCAGCTTGATACGAGACTTTCTCTGCATTAACTTTTGTTTTTGTTATTTGCCCTTTTTTTTAGCAATTTATCCATCAATCATTTCTTAAGAAATAAAACTTTTCTGTAGATAGATATATAATGCTTCTGAAGCATTTAAACAGCTAATCAAATGGCGCAGGTCTCATATAATCGATTCTACTGGCTACTGTTTGGATGTCCATCCGCCCTCCTTCTCTTCCTCCATTCACAATATAAAAATTCGCTTTGATGTTGCGTTTATGTCATATGGATCTCATTTACTTTCTCTACGATCACCTTGTGAAGGTTCAAGTGCGACTCCATTGTTATCGGTGTTGTTGCTGCCATTGCTATTGTGAGATAGAGGTATGTCTGGGTGCCCTTACCGGTTCGGCAGAGTGACCAAATGAAAGAGACTGCTCGCATAAGCTTTGTCGCATCTCCGGCGTTTTCTGTATTGTATTGCTTAAATGGCTTTTATGTTGTCCGATTATAAATCGGGCACTGAATTAAATATACGCATAGCTGATCTCCCGCTGCGGAACGAGAGCATGCAAATAATATATTTAATTTGACATCGCAACTCAAAACAGCGCCAAACTTGAAAAGCGAATATTCAATATTCAACACTTGACTGATTTTTCTTATTCAAACTTTTGTTATCTTCGATTCGAATTTGTTTGTTTTTTCCCCCCTTTGCTAACGGTAATTTATAAGTTATGTACGTGTGTGTGTGTGTGTGTGTGCGTGTGCTTCAAATATCACTTAAATGATATTTCAGTGTTTACGTAATGAACAGAAACCGGACCTACGCCGGATCACACAACGTGGCACAAACGTAGTTCCGAGAGCGCATGAATGATGGTATCTGTGCCTAGCACGCGAATGCTTGAGCCTCCAACAGTCCACATTTTGATTCTTGATGGGCCACTTTACAGCTCTGAAGTGTGTTGCCAACGAAAATGCTAAAGATAGATCGCTTTCATTTAACACTACTTGAAATACCCTGTAAAGGGCTGCTCAAGTTGGTTTCATTACTTGTTACACCTGTTTCTTCCTCACCATGATTTACAGATGGCCTCACCTTGATATTGCTTCAATTTGGGAATCCACAAGTTGTTCAATTTGCCGAAAGCTTAAGAGTTGGAGCAGGTGTGTATAAAATACTTTGCATAGACATGCTATAAGGCAGAGATAAAGAGAGAGAGAGAAAGTAAGCGAGGGAGAGAGAGAGATCCTAGAGGCTGAGAAAATATACTTACGCATATACCAAAGTACAGGTAGTTTACGAGATTTCTGCGTACATATACATAGAAACACCTAGATCCGCTCCGCTCATCAGTCTGAGCATGAATATGTCTACTCTAAAACTTCCGTCAGTCAGTTACATACATTATCACAAAACCCATATACCCTGCTCGCTTATTTTCAAAGTGTTCAGGTTATAAAAAAAAGAATCGCCATCAAGTTCAAATTATATAATCTTTAAGCGCCGGCCCAGAAACCGGCTAAACTATTCTGAGCAAAATTTACATAAAAGTCATCGTCATAAAAAAAAAAAAAAATCAGCATTGAGTGGTGTCTATAAAAATTGAAGTAAGCAAACGAAATCGAAATTTTGAGATTTCGAGATAAATTTGGTAATACAATTAGTGAGAGCTCTAAGTCCAAAGACAGACACTATACATCCGCATTGATAATTAGCAAGTGCTTCAGCTAATCTGCGACATTTCAGTGCATGCACAATATATACTCTGAAAGATCGATTTGGCAATAGAACATAAATTGTTTGACAAATGCAAACGAGTTGCCAGTCGGTCAAATACCAAAAACAATGACAAAAATTAAATAAAGAGCTTTTACGGCTACTGCAACTTATTATTTTAAATGTAAAACAAGTCAACGTAAAAAAAAAAATAAATAAAAATAAAGCTTTTCTGTGAGAGCACGTGTGGGACTGTTGAAGCTCATGCTTGGACTTTGTTTATACACTTTGTACACTTGATTGAAACTGAGAATGCGGGGTATTTGGGCTTTGCGAGGATGTAAATTAATAGGCTGCATGAGGTGTAGCAGGCACCATAAAGTAACAGAATAACTTTATTCTGTCACGGCTAAGTTGATCTCTCCTCCGTATCAAAATATCGCACATAAAAGCTAGTAAATTTAAACTACTTAAAAATATATTTATGTATGCCAAAAATATATTACTTCCATTTTATTTATTATATTATATTTTATTTATTATTATTTATTTTTTTTATATTTTTTAAACAATTTTTTCCCACAACGATATTACTTTTACAACTTAAACCATTTGCATTTGCAGATTTTAAATAATTTTTTTTTTTTCTTCTATTATTATATTGTTTTTTTTTTTTTTTTTTTTTTTTTTGCTATAAATATTTTATTTCTATAAAAATTTGTTTATTTTTTTTACTTTTCATTTCTTGTTTTTTTTTTTTTTTATAAATATATTATTTCTATAGCTTAAATCATGTTCATATTAAAATAATATTAATAATATATATTTTTTTTTTCTTAATCAATTTTTTGGTCATAAAAAAATATTTTTTCTTATTATTATTTTTTTGTAAATTTATTTGGTTATGTTTAAGTTCGCGACTTGGAACTCAAAAAAATAAAATAAAATAAATATAGTAAAAAACTCTCAAAACTCCAGCGAAAATCAAAAAGAAAATGAAGACGAGCTGCGAGAGCACGTGATGTGCTGTCACAGCTCATGGTTGGTTTTTTTCCTTTTTAATAAATTTATTACTTTTTATGTTTAAGTTTTTCTGTCTGTCTGTGTGTGTGTGTGTGTGTGCGTGGTTGGCTGTCTGTAAAGTCTGTGCAGCTTTTGTAATTAGGCGAGCAGCTGAAATGCTCATTTAAATGTAATTTGAAATCAGTTTTTATTTTGTTTCTTTCGTTGTAGTTTTTAGCGTTTTGGTTGTCTTTGGTCAGCTGAGGTGACAAATTAAGGCCCCGACAAGGTCATGTGAGGGGCGTCCATTAACCATGAAGCTGGCACCTCTACACACTCTGCGCATCTCTGTGCATCTCGTTTCATTTTCAGCCTTTGAACTCGTGTCTCTGGCTCTTTCTCTCTCTCTGTCCCTCTCCCTCTTTCTGTTTCTCTTGCTCTGCCTGTCTTTATTTGTTGTTTGATTGGAAAGTTGTTGTTTTGTGCACATTGTTGAGCATTGCGAGCACCCTTTGATAAACAAATGATGCAAAACATAATTTGAACATAATGTCAGCGCCATTATGCAAATCATCGTAAATACATTGACCTGCATTGGTGGCAATATTTGTATTTGCTTGTGTCTACCAACAATCAAATAACAGATTAAAGAGTTGTTTGCCAAATTGTATTTTGCTTTTAAAAATGTTCAAATATTTGTTAGCCTGGAAGGCGCAAATATGTGCCTCCGTTTAGTGTAACTAACTAACTATGCCCTGATTTGATTCAAAGCGGATATCGAGCCAAAGACATACATATATGACTGAATCCTTGAGATATACATACTCATGATTGTTGACGATTGACAAATCAAGAGACGAGCCGAAGAGAGCAGTCATACATATGATTAGATGGAAAGATAGGCATCTTAGATATGTGTGTATGTATATAAATACAGACGTCTTGCAATAATGAACGTCTTGATCTTGAAATCCATAAGAGCTAGACATATTAAACAAACTTGTTCTACATGTTCCAAATAAAAAAAAAAATAGTTCTCAATTTTTTTGATAGTTTGTTACAAATTTTATTCTATTCAATAATTCTACTCGATATTTTTATTTCATTTTGATTTGTTGGTAACTTGTAATATTATGCACACAATTTATATTCCTTATGACAGAATTTATACTCCAAGTAAGAGCTATATCTTCAGAGATTAAGATAGTATACTACATAAGACAAGAAAAGAAATATTATTAAGGAACTATATACTAATTCAGTTACTGAACCAAGCCAAATCAAATAAATAGTTTCGAGCTGCAAATCAAAGTTTCCTGATTCGAACTGTGCCAAGGTTGCTTAACAAATGCTTAAGCACATATTCAATTTATTATGTTTGACATATTAAAAATACATTTAGATCCATTTATGCTTATATGGAAATTATAAATTCAACTGAATATCAAAACAAATTCTTGAATAGCAAGTTTTGTGCACTTTTTAGAAAAAAACTCGATAAATATTATGAATAAGAGTTGTCTGAGCAGCTATAGCAGAATATATTAATATAAGTATATATCTGCATAGATTCGTCATTGACTGATAAGATATTACTGAGAAAAGATTCTTGCGACATTATTCACAGTGGGGGAATAACGAATTGTTAGATGATAATCTGGAATCGAAGCGGAGTTTCACTGTGACTGTATTGGATGCTGAAAAGTGCGTAAACACGTTGGGCTCTAAGTGAATTTAGCTGATTTTAATTAGCCAAGTCTGTGATTACTCCGATGACAATTGTCAAATTTTAATTAAGTTTATGATCACCGCTTGTCACCTGTCGTCCATGTTTGCTTTAGAGCTTAGCATTCCGATGCTAAGTAAACTGTTTGAGCTGCCCATTAGCAATGTCTATGGCCTCACTCTCAGACACTGGGGATGCCCGGCTGTTGAGATGACTATGGAGATCTATTTGATTTCTAATGCATGGCAACGCCCACCAAATGAGTTTGGTTGCCTAACTGGCAAGTGAGCAAGCAAGCGAGACCTTTGCGCAGCTTACATCACATAGCAGGAGTCGTTACCAGCTCGACCCAAGCGCCAGGTCCGAAACCCCTGCTCAGAGACTCAGCTGTGGCACATAACTTGTTTGATGCGATGCTTCGACAGCAATAAATATTTGCCTCTTCACTCAGGTTTTTTGTGACTCTTGTTGTTGTTTCTTGTGCAAATTACAAAAATAATAATAATAAACGACACAAAGCGCGTGACTCCTTTCACAAGCCCAAAAAGTGCACACAAAAGGTGTTAAAATACATCTGTAAAAATATACAAGCACATATTATATATACATATGTATGTATATATACATGTATACACAATTACATATGTATATGTACATATATATATTTGTATATAGCCAAAATTTGTCTGACCGCAAAAAATAAATCGAGAGAGCAAAACAAAAGCCTGGCCCCCATCTGACTTTATAAATTGGCCTGATTTTGCTTTCGTTTGGGTCCACATGCTGTGTTGACGAGTGTTCGGCGCATCATTTTTACTTTCTCCATAGCACAGCACACACACTCGCACTGTCACTCTCACACACACAAACGCTGCTGCAGGCAGTTGCTTGGGGCGCCTTTGCGCTGGTGTGCGTGAGAGCTATAACTGTGCCGGCAGCAAAAGCTCACTTCTCTCCAGCTCACGCTCTCGCTCTCTCTGCACCTCTCTGGATCTCTCCCTCTCGCTGTTTGGTGTGTGCTTTGTCTGCGCTGTTTGCTCTACCGGTTTCGTGTGCAAGCTTATGCCCGTATATCCGTTTCGGCTCGTGTGCTTTGCCTTTTAAGCCCGACCACCAGCTCAGCCAGCTTTCAGATACGTTTTTGCTGTGCCAGCGTGCAAGTGTTGGCTCCAGCTGTACCTTTAATCTGCTAAGCTATCGGTAACGGTTGTCGGTGTTTGCGCTGTATCGGTTTTCGCTTTTCGGTTTTCGTTTCGAGTCTGGTCGGTGCTCGTTGGGCGAGCTAAGAGTTGTGTGCCGTACGCTTAATGCCAATCGCATTCACATCGATCCCAAAATAGGCTCGTCATCGCTTTGGTTCTATCAATGTTGTGCTCCGTATTGCCTGCGTTATGCTAATTACCGAAAGGATACAAATCGTTGCGTACATTATCGGTTACAATCTCTTTGGCAAGAAGACGTCTGACGTTTGTTGAAACAATTCGGCTACCACAAAATTAATTCCTCAGCGCTCAAAGTGTTAACTCAAAACAAGAATTCCAATTCTAATTCCAATTCCAATCACAATCAAAGCAAACATATATCACGCATCATATTTATTGTTTATCAATTTGCAAAACGTGCCAAATATAATTTAATAATTCTAATCTATTTATTCTCATTAACAAAGAGCTAATTAGTTTAACTATAAATTAGTAAGTCGTAATCTTAAATACAAACAAAAAGCCAACGCAATAAAGAAAGAAAGAGAGAGTGAAGGAGAAAGAAAGAGAGAGAGAGAGCAAGAGTTTGCTTCAAAATGAATAAGCAACAAATGCTATTTAGTTTATTTTTATGGTGAGTTTACAAATTGCTTATAAGGAATTTCTTTTATCACCCATTGTTCAAACGGAATTTATGATATAAGAGCAGCGGTAAATTAAATGACATGGTTTATATAATAGCTACAACAAATATTTGTGCATAAGAAAAAGTTTAAGAAATTTTTGTGTGCTGAAAGTAAAAGTTAAATTCTGAAATAAAAAAGTCAATAAAACTATATATTATATATAGCCAATTGTTAGCCATGGTGATTAGCATTAATTAAATTCTGTTTGACTTTGCATCTATTACTCACAGAGTTGCTAGCGAATGCTTGAATAATGCATGCAATATCTGCTCATCTCCAATGATTCAAGCTGCATGAGAAATCTGCTTAAAAATAACTTGAAACTATTTTTATTATTTTTCTATTTATATTGTCAATCAGAATCGATCGATTCCCGCCTTTTATTCTGTGAATTCTGAAAGTCCTTCAGTGCTGCTTGAAATTCTTGGTTCACCTTCGGCTGCAGCAATTTGTATTTGAGTTTGAATACGCCCACAAATGCAATCGCAGTTTTGGCCTGGCCTTGTTGTTGCCAAGTTCGTTGTCTAAGTCTTTCGTTTCTAGCCCACGCAAATGCTCCAATTGAGCATGCAATATTCAAAAACTATTCATGAAATATATGAATTACTATATATTTATATATTTAATAGCTCATCTGAGCGCCGGCTAAGCCTTGACAAAGTCAATAAACAAATGTCAAGCAACAGCAGCGGCAGCAGCAGCAACAAAATTTGTTGTTGTTTCTTTTTTTTGGCTGTAAAGCACTTGAGAAAACTTTTAGCAAGAATTCTACAACAACGCGTCGTCGTCGCAATAAGTGACTTAAGTGTGTCAACTAGACAATGTCAGTGGCTCGGCTGCGATGCCAACGTTGACGTCGACGTTGACGCAAGCAGCGGCAGCAACAGCACAAATAATGCTGTGCTTAATTTGCCAGCGTTTACAAGTTGCTTGGCTGCATTCTGAGTGCCGCCGGATGACTAAGCCAAAGAAGTTACAGGCATTCAGCCGGCCAAGGCTGCTGTTACCCCTCCCCATAATATCGTGCAGATCAAGCATGAATATATGCATGTACATACATGTGTGTGTGTGAGTGTGTGTGTGTATGCACCTGCACATATCACAGCTCGATAATACAGTTGCGTAATGGCCATGCAAATTGTGCTGCGATTTGCATAGATTCAACTTTGATTAACAACAGATCGCGAACAGAAGAAGAAGAAAAAACTTTCGAATGGGTTGGCAGCTGCGTGTGAATTGGTTTTGTTTGGCCCAAAAGAGCCGTTAATGAAATTTAGGCCGAAGATCTATCTATAAATTAGCTGCACTCTCTCGCGCAAATTATGTAAACCATGGCAACCAAATTATGTCAATGCGGTTTCTGTTTTGTTAACATTAACACACACACACACACACACACACATACACACACAACAAAAAGAAAACCAAAGTGAGACAAACAGAAACAACAACAACAACAACAAAAATCAAGTCATGATTAGGTAATCGTTCCAAAAAAACTACCTGGCACGACACAGAAACATCAAAAAGCACTAGTACAACAACAACAGCAACAACAATAACAATGTCCAACAACAGCAGCAACAACAACAACCTCTAAAAGGTCTTTCGTTGTGTTAACAACTTTTTCTCTTTAGCGCTGGGCATCTTCGTCGAACGTCGAACGCGTGCAGAGCGAAATGAAAGTGAAACTTTGAACGTATTCCGGACGCTCGAGAAATAAACCGAGATTTCTGAACAATGAAATATTTCAAAAATTCAAATTTAGTTCGATATTATGTGATCTTTTCCTATATGGCATATAATTAAATGTGTCGCGATTGGCATGCTCATAAATATTGAAAAAAAAAATAAAATAAATAAAAATAAATATATAAATACATAGATAAATAAATAAAAGTGTGCAGCAACAGATAGTTTCGAGAGGAATTTCAACAGTTCGCCATCTCAATGCAAATTCTAATAATTATGCAAGCCGCCAAGGATGGTCGAGGAGCGGGGTGGAAGAGGCGGACGGCCAGGCGCGCTGATAAGCGGCAGAGATCTACGATGCTTCCGTTGGCACGTCTTTCAAAGTGTCTGCAGACACGGCAGAAGCAAATGATTAATGATGTGCACTCCGCCACTTGTAGACAGCTCAGATTTCATGTTAGGCCAATGCCCACGAATCTTGAACGCACTCAAAATTGGCTAAGCAAAAATGTGCGTGTAAGGTCAGCCGAGCAGAGCTGAGGAATTTAACATAAAGACAACATCTCAAGACTACTCAATGTTGAATGACATCAACTGTATAATTGTCGATTTCATTGTTGGTGTTCATAAGCCAGACGAAAAACTTTGTCTTCAAAAAGCTTCAAATCTGTCTAATTAGCAATAAATTATTTATCATTGAACAGATCTTAATTGTTCTCTAACATAATATACATAACATTCATTGAATTCAATTTAAGCAAACATTTTGTTTTAGTGATAAGCCAATTATATTCAGAGATAGTCTAGTTCGCATCTATCCATTATAAGTGCTGGGTGGGCCATGGATTGATATAAAGCAAAACAAAACTCTTCAAATATATCGTACGCCAATCAAATTTAGTTTGTTGTTACACAAACCAAGGAATATTTAGAATATATAAACAAAACCACTTCCAATATAAATAATTAAATGTAGACAGCTATAAATCTTCAGAGTCTTAATCAAGTTTCGGTGACACTTTTAGAATTCTTTCCGCATTCTTATCCCTATCCATCTCCAGATACTTTTAGAGCCTAGTTTAATTCTAAACACTCTCACAATCTATAAATATTTTAATTCGAAGTTGATGTGCTATCAAATTAATTCAATAATTAGCAGCAAAACACAAAGATTGCGCGATAGCAGTCCTCAAACAAAACTGGGCAACTAATAAAAACTCGAAATATCAAATGAAATGAAACCGAAGCGCAGCGCCTAAAGCTGAGAACGGCTTTCAACGCATACAAATTAAATTAAGAGAACAAACAGCCGCTGTGAGTTCAAGGCTAAGACAAATACATGAAGTCAAGTGGAAAAGAAGTTTGCTACAAATTTGTTTCGACTTTTTAACTGTTTTTGAATGTAAGCATGTATGTATATCGAAATATATAGACTCGAAATTGGATAATTATACTTGGTAATTTAATGAGCAGCTCAGTTCAGATCAGATTCAGCTCGGCCCAGCTCGTTTTTCAAAGGCAGCCCATTTATCATTTTTGCGCATGATTTCTGAAGACCCGTTTGGATTGGGTTTCGGCTGAAACAGCTTTTTCAATTAATCTTCATTTGTTGTCGGGGAGAATTTCCATAAGCTAAGCTGAAAAGTTGAATGCACTTTGCACCGATGGTATCCATAGCCGAATTGCAAAGTTGAAATGTTGTAAGGTTGAACTGATTCTGTCGGAATTGTTCCAGAGTGCGTTTCCTGGTGCTGGAAAGTGAAAGGCGTCATTAAGTAGCTGACCCTGAGTAAGCTGGAAACGGCTGGTCACAGGTTATGAAAATGAGTCAAGAAGCAAGCAAGTTCGTTGCCTAAGTCTTTCATTAAGGAGACCAACCAGTTTGCCAGCAAAATAGGCATACATACATATACATACATATGTATGTAGATTCGTTACATGTGTGTGCGTTATTATAGCTCGCCTTAATGATAAATTGTGCATATAGATCTAACGCGCTTGTCCAACCACTATTCAGTTGTCGGGTTAACCCAAATAGCATAAAATATGCACACACACAACAACAACAACAACAGCAGAACCAGCAACGAGGTGACGCCCCAAAAACAAAAATAAACAGCAACAAAAAAATATGTGTTATGTTGTGTTTCGCTGCTGATCTCTCGCTACATGCAGTCAAAGAGTGTTTGCATGGCACTTGGACTGCGTCTCTGACACAATCAACCACCCGAAAAAAAATATATATATGTATATACCGAAAATATACTAAAAAAACAATATTTATCGAGAGACAAAAATCTTGTTTCGCCCGACTGGCAACTGGTTTATTTGGGTTAAAAAGAAATTTAACTGATGCGACTTTTGCAGCTGGCCACAGTTAACGGTACCAGGCCTCAGTAAAGATGAAAGTGAAATTTTTCGCTGGTAAAAAAAAAAAAAAAAAAATCCGAAAAAAAATCGAAAAAAATACACAAAATATGGCAGCAGAGACAGCGACAAAGACGTAATCAACTTCAGGATGAAGTGGACCCCCCCAACAGGCTTGACTGGGCACAATCTGCAGCTGTAGCTGTAGTTGTTGCTGCTGCTGTTGTGGTCGTTGCTGCGGCTGCCGCTTGCGTTTGTTCAACAACAGCCCCAAATGGTGGCAAAGGTTTGCCTAGCTCTTCATAAAAACGTTAAGTTTATTTTTCAAATTGTTTTTCAATTTTTCGTTTTTTTTTTTTTTTTTTGTATTTTTTATTTCGGTATTTCTTTGGAGTTGATTTGTAGTGTTTTTATTTGTGAGTCTTACGAGCTTTGGCAGTTACTGCATTTAAGCTTCCGTCATTTTTTACAGCCACCTTGGACTGTCTTTTAGCTACAAATAAAACTGTCTGTCTGTCAGTCTGTCTGTCTGAAGATGGCAGCATCGGGAAGTTGCCGTCTTAAAGTGGAAACGTTGTAGTCAAATATTTGCGTTTTGCTAATATCTGGCCGACTCTTTTAATTGAGAGCCTTTTTGAGCTGTATCGAAAAGTATGTAATCTACTTAGACTTAACAACATTATATGTATTTTATATAACTCAAATGTGTCAGCAATTGGTGCATAAAATGTTTATGATATAATGTAAGACGTTTTTTTTTATGTATTAACAAAATGTCATTAGGAGGACTGAAAATGGCTTTGAACGTGTTTCCGGCTCGTACTCAGAATTAGTTTAAACGCTTTTTTATTATTTTTTTATTTTTCACTAACTAAAGAAACAGAAACCAAGCCTACTGTAGTAAAAGAATTAAAAATAAAAAAAAAAATCCTAAAAATTTTTATTAATATCCATAAATAGTAATAAAAAATAATAACATAAATTCTGTTGTCCCATAAAAAATTACTAAAAGGAATTGTTAAGATTTACTTTTATGTGCGTTTTGAACGAGTTGGCTTACGAGCCAAAGCCGCAGGTTCGAGCTATTAACAGAAGTGCGCTATTAAGCCTTTGGCCAACGTACCCAAACTATTAAAAACTTTTATGAAATGGTCAGTGGTTAGCCTGGATTCAAAGCCGTAGACCACAGACATACATCACATTGATCATACATCACAATTCATCAATCAGTCTAGCCTGAAGTGCTTAATGCAATGTTGAACAATAGCTAAAAATAATATTACAAATTTCAAAATGTGTGTGATCATTAGCTCCAATCCAACATAATCTGTTGTATTTTTAGATAATTGCTCAGTTCAGCTCAGTCCATCAGTTGCAGTCTTTTCACTTTTGTGCATTTCACCATCAAACGACAAATTTGCCTAAATTACAATATTTTTGGCCTCGAGCTACGTCTCAAGTTTTCACAAAAGGTGTGCGCCAATAATTGAAGATACACTTTTTTCTTTGTCATTTCGAATAATTTGAGCGTTTACGAGTGTTTGCCTGATTTTGTGGAGCAGCCGAAAAAAAAAAAAAAAAACACTTTCCACTTGGGCCGCGCATTGCACAACAAATTGATGAAGCGGCGACCTTGATGATCGAACGGCAGTCAAGAGCTGGTTAATTGAGCGATCATATTCCCCATAAAACTCATAGCTAAATGCGTATGCGCATGCGTATTAGCATGCAGCGCTGTGTTCGAGCCAGAAACAGAAACAGGCCAACGAAATGCGACGTGGGCCAAGTTGAGAGCTATTGCCATAGCGTTCGCTCTTGCTTACCAATCTCAAGTCGAATGCACTTTCGCAATGAAAACGAAAGTTTATGTTGCCACTCTGTACTGGTGTGTATGTGTGTGTGTGTTTGTCTGCGTGTGTTTGTCTGAGTAAGGCGCGTGACTCTGTCAACATTTACACATTCAGACCATATGAGTATGAGCACACACACACACGCGCACATGCACAGAATTATGATCTTCACGCCAGCTGGCCACGCTTTGCATCCGAACGATCAGCAATGAAAACAACATTTGCAACTCTTGGCAATGTAACAAATATTTTGAAGCCACATTCGATCGGCGGGCACTCAAATTGCATCACTAGATGTTGTTAGTGTGCGTGTGTGTGTGTGTGTGTATGCAGGCCACTGTCATAATTTGTTTTACATTTCATTTTTATGCTAATGAGGCGCACTTGAAACTTTTCGCGTTTATGCTTTTCGATACCCTTGTTAAGGGTATCTTCATTTTGTTACAGAATACGTAGGGTATGGAGAAAGACATTTATTAAGATTACATATACCTGAAGAGCTGAGTTCATATGAACTATCGTCATATAACTTCTCTTTAATCCTTCAGCCGTATCGAGCGAGCTACTTCAGCAAAGAATTTAATAATGATAATCCTTTATCTACAGATTCATTTTCTTAGTTATTTGCATCTAGTTATTTCTTATCTAGTATCTTCTGGTCAATATATATTATATCATATCATATGCAGCCTTTGTTATCAGATCTGACTCTTGTCTTCAACTTTGACAACAAGAACTCAGCTATGGCATGAGAAATTAATATAAAAAAAATTCTATAAATATTCTATGATTCTCTAACCGCGAGTGTATCCGATCTTCAATGAGCAGTTCTATCACTTTGTTGTGGTTTGAGTTGCGTTTCCTACAGCAACTGGCTAGAAGAGGCGCATCACATAGACCATAGCCAGGCACAGCCTTAAAGTACGGCTTACTGCTGATTTTTCTATGGCTGTTGTTGTTTTTGTTGTTGGCGTTGCATCTGCATTTTTTGTTGTTTGTTTCTTAAGCTGGCTTATTGTGTAATGACAGCCAAGAAACTCACTTGTAACACACAAAGAAAAAAGAAAAAAAAAAAAAACATTAAAAAAGCGCAAGTCGTGAAAAGAGACTTGCTTTGCCTACGCTAGTATTAGTGTATAAAAGTGTAAGTGTGTGTGTGTGTGTGTGTGCTGTTATTTTTATGCTGTAAAGAAAACATGTTTGTACTTGTTGCCTGTGTTGGTGGTAGGAAATCATGAACAAAGTCATATGACGTTCAGGCTACGTGCTTTGGAGTAATTGCAGCGAGTCATGGCTTATGGATGCCAGCCAGAGAGTGTTGGCCATGTTTGGCTCTCTGTGCATTTGTGTATGTATGCTGTTGTTGCTGTTGTTGTGGTTGTTGTTGTTAGCGGCTGATGCAAGCGCATACCCGCATATTTGGCCAGGCAGCATTCGCTATTGATAATGAAAACGACACCTTTAGCTAGGCAGCAGCGGCACACACGCCTCGAGCACCAACGGATTGCATGACTAATGCGCATACCAAACACCCACACAGACTGGCTAATGAGCCGAACAAAATGCTTCCGCCAACTTTAAATACAAGTGGGTAACTCCCTCCCCGTGGGGCTAACGATATGTAATCATTGATTGCTTCGAATTATGCTAATGCAGGTGAAACAAAGTAAATACCAATTAAGAATTGTAATGGAGAAACTGTTAGATGTTGATGGCTGATATCTTGAGAGGCTAACCTAAGAGCTACTTGGCCCAAAGTTTTGTGTGAACAACTTGAGAATTGTATTGCTTGAGTAGCTTAAGACAGAAGTAAAGTACTTGAGTAATGGTTAGATGAATAATCTCTGAATCTTTAAACTCTTTTCGGTCAATTGCATATGGCATCATATATACATATATATATATATATATATATATATATATATATATATATATATATATATATATATATATATATATATATATATATATATATATATATATATATATATTAAAGCATTTTCACATCTCCCTACTAAACTCTTCCCCTTCTTCAAACCATTTTTCCAACTCGATGAGCTACCCACATTCAAGTCAAATCTATTGCAACATATTCATTAATTGTTTTAGCTTTTGTGTGTTTTTTTCCTATAGCTGACCCGTTTTACATATTCGCAAAATAAAAAAAACCTTAGCCACGCCCATTATGCATTTCGTTAGGGTCGTTAGTTTTGCCGTTATTTAGTTTCTTTCTTGTTGCAATTGTTTATGAACGCTTTAAAGGTATGGCCATTGTTTTTGTTGCTGCTGTTGCATGATTGTTGCCAACTGGCGCCAAGTTTGTTGCCTAAGTCTTTTGTATGGGTTGCGCAAAAGGTTCAGGGAAACGGACAACTGTTAGCTGCACCGTTGCCATATAGAAAGAAACAAACATAAAGAAAAGCAAAGCAAAACAAAACAAAGTTCCGTTATTCCCGCTTAGCTAAAACTATTTGTCTACTTTTTTTCTCTCTCTCATAAATAATTCACAATTGATTCGTGATTAAATTTGCAGCTACCGAACTATCAACACTTGCAAATGAACCATAAATTGTGAATTAAATTAACATTGTGTTTCTGCTTCTTCTCTTTATATATATAATATATTGTAGATATATGTATCTGAATTGCAAACATAATTGGCTCTGGATTGCACAACATTTGTTAAGTGTGCTAACAATAACGCAATTAGCCATGATATATTAATAGCTTAATCCCAGCAAACGATGCCGTTGCCGTTGCCGTTGCTGCTGCTGCTTATGTAATTGACTCTCATTGTTGACTAGCCAAAAGTAATTAATATTATTTGCAGCTCGACTCGCACAGTGACGCGAGTTGAACAAGAACTTAAGTGCTTGTACTTGGGATAAATCTTCTGCAGTTGGCTGCTAAATAAACACAATCACTTGACTCGTTTGACTTGTTGCAAGCTTTTGCCTTTTGGTATTTGAGCGACTCACGTGTTATTGCCAATCGCCTGTCGGCTGTCTGAGAAATGCAAATGTGCGTTCAATATCATCATAACTAATAAAATTACATTTTATATTGAACATAACAAATGTGCTCAATTTTCAATTAACAGTATAATATTTAATCATTTCGATTGCATCTCACTCAAGATAAATTGAATGCAGTTTTTAGATCACTTACCTCGTGACGCTCATCAGGCCGAGGCGATATCATATTTCTGTTGAGCATTTCAATTGAAGATTGTTTACAGCATCAGCTTTCGAAAATCCGGTCTCCGCCTGTCGCATTCAAAAGCCATCAAAATAATATATATAATTTAACATTTTGTTAGCCATACACAAAGTAAATATTTTATATTTGCTGCCGCAGTTCACGAGGTTCAAGCGCCTGCTGTGAGGCTGACGAAACCCATATATGAAAAATTCCCGCCATAAAGAGGCCATGTTTAGCGTTAAGTTCCGCCTATTTAAATAGAGATAATATGAATTTTGGTCTGCGCATCGATTGCAAAATACACAATAGACATAAAATACTTTCTTTTTTTTTTTTCTACAAAACAGAAAATGTGTGCGGCTGAAGCTATTTCGATTTATTTAATTATCAAATAAATTGTGCACACAATTTATAATAAATAGTATAAACAAATTAGCATCTGTGTCATAAGAGACAACAAACTGTTAAATAACGTATACGCCGTGTGCATATGTGTATGTGTGTGATGCGCATTTCTATTCATGCGCACAGCTGCTCGATTGGTGCCATCAAAGTCAGGTGTGACACAGTTTTTGGCATTCGCCTTACGCGACACACTTCAATTTCAGCTGCCCTCAACACCCGCTGCACACATACACACCCAGATACGAAACACGAAATGAAATAAAACTAAAAAAAAAAAAAAATACAAATACAAATGTAAATTGTACGATTGCTACTCACTCACAGGTCTGTCGCTGTCTGCTTGTTTCACTGTAGCTTAGCTTTCGCTTTCGCAGCTAATGCGACGTGACTGCCTTAACGTTGTTATCCATTTGTTTGCTCATGTTCTGCGCCAATGCAACAACTGAATATATATATATATATAAATATATACATATAAAGATATATAATGAGTAAATAAAAATAAAATAACAGGCTGTTCGTGCTGAGGCAATATTTTGTGCCAATTGGCAGACACACCAATTGCAATGCAATAAACAATTGCAGAGGAGCCATCGGAATGCTGGCATACAAATTGCATAAAACAGCGATTGCCATATACATACATACATATGTATGTATATAGGATTTTTGGCATTTCTGTTTTCGATAAGAATTTGTTACAAATGCGACTGGCGAAGCGGCTTTAAAACAAATGCATAAACACTAAGCTTAGCGGATCTTCGAATTTGTTGACGAAGACGAGACGTAAAAACAACGGGTTCGTCAAAAACAATTAATAATAAAATAATTATAAAAAAAACATTATTCCAGCAAATATTTAAAATCTTGCTTGCATATATAAATATATTATTATTTAAATAAAAACAAAAAAAGGAAAACAAATATTTTGTTAATTATTTGAAGTACGCAAAACAAAAGACTTAGGAAACAAACTTGCTGTGTGTACACACTTAAAGCACTCTTAGCCGTAAACGAGATTAGCGTCAAGAAAACAACCTTGGAATAAGCCACGAAATAAAAATAAGCACATAGATAAAATTATACATAGAAAACTAATTAGACTGCACGAAATGCTAGAGGAAAACCAGAAAGCAAACCACAAATAAATCGAAAAGGAAAACCAAAAAACGAAAACGAATACATACCTGATAATTATAATAACTAATCATATTATATATAGCCAAATGTTGAGTGACAACGTCATAATGCTTATTATCATCCAGCATGTGCCGGATAAGAGTTGGGAAGGAAGTGCGTCATTTACCTATAGTTATAGTTGGGCATATGAATGAGCTCATTAAGCACGATTGGCAGCTCTTCGACTGAGTAGAACGCCCACATAAGATTGCAATTGTTGCACAATTCGACAGAGAGATTCGTTCAGTTTGTGACAACAGCAACAACAAGACGAAAAGAATAAAACTACAAAAAACCCAATTTCAATATTAATGTCAAAGACAAAAGCAGAAACCGCATCACGTGAGGCACTCAGAAAACTATAAGAAAAAAACTAAGTATTATGACAAAGCGATTCTCTTGGTGGACTGCGGACAGTCTCCGTGTATTGTTCATAATTTGAAATTGATTAGTTAGGGGGCCGGCATTTACGACTTAGTACATCCGGTTCACTTGCGATGCTCAATCTCAAGTATTCGTCTCATGCATGCTGCTCATCTAATTGGTAATGTGAGCAAAGGGCGACGATGGGAAAAGCGGCGCTTCAATTAAAAAAGCTGGAAAATGCCGTTGGAATAGCTACATAAGTGCATCAGAACGGGATAATACAAAAATTGAAAGCCCGTTTGTTGGGAAAAATTAGAAAGTTATTATTAAAATTTAAATTTAAACTGTAATCGGATTAATAAAAAAAAAACATTTATTTGCATTTGTTTTTATCTGTTAATTTAACATACGCTTAAATGTTATTAACATAGTCATAATAGTCTGTTTCTTATTGACAGCTATGTTATCGATGATCGATTAGCTTAGATATTTTGTGTAATCGCATTCGGTCACACTTTCAAATAAAATGGCGCAATTGCCGAGAAAGCTTTTTAAATCGAAGAAAACTTTTTATAAAAGTGAATTTTATTCTTATTTACGCTACTATAAACTATGTAAACTAATTTGTTCTAATTGTTCTTCACATATAGGTGCCTATGCGCTCCCAGCTTAACGCTTCGCATACCAGAGGATCTTGAGAATAGCGCCGTCAACGCGCTACGCTCGGAACGTGCTCGCTCTGTGCAGCCTTGCGGCCAAGGTGAAGCCAGCGCGGCCGATGATTATGATGTCTGCCCGCCGAGCAAGTATCGCCAGCCCACGGCTGAGTGCAACAATGTGTCGCATCGCAAGTGGGGCGCACGTGGCGATATTTTCCAGCGTCTGCTGCAGGCGGACTATGCCGATGGCGTCAGCCAACCGCGCAGCTCGCGTGGCACCCACGCCCTGCCCGACGCTGAGCTGGTGATCGAGCAACTGCAGCGTCATGTGGAAAGTGAGCTGAGGCACGATCACATCACTGCCATGCTGCCCGCCTGGGGTCAGCTGCTGGCCAACGACCTGTACGAAGTAGGTCAGCTGCCCATCAGCGGTAAGTGCTGTCAGCGTGATGCCGTCATCAAGGATCCCAGCGAACTGCAACAGTGCTTTGTACGTTCCGGTGCTGACTGCAAGGAATACAAGCGCTCCGCACCCGGCTATGATGCAGAGGCGTGTCAGAAGCGTAAGTAGATTTAATTAAGGACAAGCTTCCAGTGTGATAAATTTTTTTCTTGACCCCATCACAGATGTGCGCGAACAGATGAACATTGCTTCGGCTTATATTGATGGTTCCGGCTTGTATGGCTCCACCCGCCACGAATTTGACCAGTTGCGCACGTACATCAGCGGCGGTGTCAAAGTTGAGTCCTGTCGCTATTGCCAAGTGTCTGGCGCCACGGGTGCACTGCATCGTGCCCTGTTGCAGCAGCACAACAACATTGGCGAGCAACTGGCGCACATCAATTCCGATTGGTCTGAGGAGGATTTGTTTTTGGAAGCGAGGCGCATCATAACCGCCACCATACAGCACATTACCTACAATGAATTCTTGCCATTGGTGCTGGGCCAGGAGACTACAGCCAAGGAGGCTCTAAGACTGACGGCAGAGAAGCATTCGTCTAACTATTCTAGTTCCATACGCGCCGGCATCTACAATGAGTTTGCCACAAGCGCCATGCCCGCCTTCTGGAGCATGTATCCACCAGAGATGCTCTCCCAGAAGAGTTCGGCCCATGAATTGCTCTCGATTGCTGCGCTGCAGAAGTCTTTGGTACCCAGTCAGACGAACGATGACGGCTGGTCCGAGCTGGCCCTGGCCGTGCACCGCGGCCGTGATCATGGCATTGCACCCTACGTACAGGCCCTGGACATTTGCGCACGTCGCTTTGGCCATAACTCGGCTGCCAATGTCACCTTCGATAATCTGGCACAACTCACGAACATTCCAGAGGAGCATGTTACCAACCTGCGTGACATCTATCAGTGAGTTCTCTACGAAAATAATTAGTAACTCCAGTGTCTAATCTGTGTGCCTATTCCTCTCTAGAAACGCTGAAGACATTGATTTGCTTGTTGGTGCTCTGTTGGAGGATCCCGCTGTGGGAGCTCTGTTCGGACCCACTATTACCTGTCTGCTGACCACGCAGTTTGAGCTGCTGAAGCAGTCCGATCGCTTCTGGTATGAGAACGAGATCCCACCCTCATCTTTCACTCTTGAGCAGCTGAAGAGCATTCGTCAGACTACGCTATCCGGCCTGCTCTGCGGTTCTCATCAGGTCAATACAGCTCAATCGAGGGCTTTCATACGCGAGGATAACTATCTGTAAGTGCGAGCTGCAACTTCTTCAGCATGTGCTCTTAACAAACTCCATCTTTAATCTTAATTAGAAACTCGGTTTTGGATTGTGCTCAGCTGCCCAAATTCGATTTGCGCCCCTGGAAAGTGAATTCCGAGGAGGAGATACACTTGGAGCATGTCGAAGTAGAGCCCGACACCAAGGAAGCCATCAAAGAACTAAGCCCCGAACTGATTGAGGCAGCCGTTGAGCGCGCCAAGCAGGAACTGGAGGAGCGCAAGCGTTTCGAATACGAAGTGTGGCGTACACGTAAGGAGGACAGCAATTTCCGCTTATTTGATTACCTCACAACACTACTGTATTTTCCTTGCAGATGGCGGCATTAGCGCTCGTTCACCCGACGGCACCGCTGCCTCCTTTAGTAAGGCCAATCTGGCTGCCTTAAGTCTGGCCAATTCCTCTCTCATCTTTGAACTGACCTCCAATGAGATCGTCAAATCGCTGAACAGCATTACGCGTCGCAAGCGTCAAATCTTCAATCCCAACCAGAATGCCTTCAATCGCAACGAACTCACTGATACCCTGCAAACTGTGGACATTAGCGCTCTGATTGGTGGCAGTCAAACATCGTTGGATCACTGTCCGGAGCCAACCCAACAGTGTGATGCCAATACGCCATTCCGCACGCTCACGGGACGTTGCAACAATTTACGTAACCCCAACTGGGGCAAGTCATTGACTACCTTCTCGCGTCTGCTGCCCGCTCAATACGAGGATGGCATTTCGGCACCCAGGATCACAGGTGTATCTGGAGCTCCACTGCCCAATCCCCGCACCATCTCTACAACCATTCATCCAGATATCTCCAATCTGCACACTCGTTACTCGCTGATGGTGATGCAGTTTGCGCAGTTTGTGGATCACGATTTGACTCTGACACCTATTCATAAGGGTTTCCATGAATCCATTCCCAGTTGCCGCTCCTGCAACTCTCGCCAGACCGTCCATCCGGAGTGCAATCCGTTCCCAGTGCCCGCTGGCGATTTCTTCTACCCCGAAGTGAATGTCACGAGCGGTGATCGTTTGTGCTTCCCGTCGATGAGATCGCTGCCCGGCCAGCAGTCGCTTGGACCTCGCGATCAAATCAATCAGAACACTCACTTCCTCGACGCTTCCATGGTGTACGGTGAGAACCTCTGTCTGTCCAATAAGCTGCGCGGCTTCTCCGGCCGTCTGAACAGCACAGTGCATCCCGTGCGTGGCAAGGAACTTTTGCCCATGGGTGCCCATCCCGAGTGCAAATCCCGCAACGGACTCTGCTTCATTGGAGGCGATGATCGCGCCTCTGAGCAGCCAGGCTTGACCTCCATTCATACCGCTTTCCTGCGCGAGCACAACCGCCTGGTCGAGGGTCTGCGCGGTGTGAACCCCCACTGGAATGGCGAGCAGCTGTACCAGCATGCCCGTCGCATTGTCAGCGCCCAGGTGCAGCATACAGTGTTCAATGAATTCCTGCCCCGTATTCTCAGTTGGAACGCTGTGAATCTGTATGGCCTGAAGCTGCTGCCACAGGGCTATTACAAGGACTATAACCCATCCTGCAGTCCCATCGTATTCAATGAGTTTGCCTCCGCCGCCTTCCGTATTGGTCACTCGCTGCTGCGTCCGCATATTCCACGACTCAGCGTACAGCATCAGCCCGTGGATCCACCACTGCTGCTGCGTGACGGCTTCTTCCGCATGGACGTCTTGCTGCAGCCAGGCATTATTGATGAGATTCTGCGTGGTCTGGTGGCGACACCCATGGAAACGCTGGATCAGTTCATCACAGGCGAGGTGACGAATCATCTGTTCGAAGATCGGAAGATACCCTTCTCCGGCATTGATCTAATTGCTCTGAACATACAGCGTGGTAAGTTGAAGACTTTCATTTATCCCACATTGGCCACCTCTAACAGTTAGATTCAATCTCTTTCAGCTCGTGATCATGGCATTCCCTCGTACAACAACTATCGCGCTCTGTGCAACTTGAAGCGAGCCACCACGTGGAACGATCTGAGCCGCGAAATACCCACCGAAGTCATTAATCGTTTCCAGAAGATCTATGCTAGCGTTGATGACATTGATCTATTCCCCGGTGCTATGACCGAACGTCCACTTCAAGGTGGCCTTGTCGGCCCAACGCTGGCCTGCATCATTGGCATTCAGTTCAGGCAGCTGCGTAAGTGCGATCGCTTCTGGTACGAGAATCAAAATCCCGAGGTCAAGTTCTCTGAGGCTCAGCTAGCTGAGTTGCGCAAGGTAACACTCGCCAAGATTGTCTGTGAGAACCTGGAGATTCAGGGCGATATGCAGCGTGCCGCCTTTGACTTGCCCAGCAATTTCCTGTAAGTCCGATTCCAAATACCAGTCTGATAGTCCATGCTAATCTCTATTTTGCCCATAGTAATCCTCGTGTGCCCTGTCAGTCCATGCCACAAATTGATTTGAATGCTTGGCGCGAGAATGTCCAAGGCTGCCAAATTGGCAACCGCAACGTGCGCGTAGGCGAGTCCGCCTTCCCATCACCCTGCACCAGCTGCGTCTGCTCCGCCGAAGGCGTAAGTCGAAAATATACATAGCACTCTCTCTATATATACTAAACATCTCCTACTGTTCGATTACAGCCTCAGTGCGCATCGCTGCGCATCACCGACTGCGGCCAACTGATTCGCCAGTGGCCCAAGGACGCCATTCTGCGGGACGAGGTGTGCAATTCGCAGTGCGGCATCTACTTGACCGGGCAGCAGGCGAGTGGCTTCACTGCCCAGCAGCGCCAAGGCCACGCCCAATCGCGAGTCACGCGTTCACGCAATCAGAACCTATTCAAGTTCCCTGACTTGACGCCGTTCATTGCCGCTCTCTAGGGAGGGGGCAACACGAGAAAGCAGGCTTTCGTACACGTTTTGTAAATAACTTTTACGTTCTTTACATGATTAGTTACTTATTTTGTTCGCTTACCTGAAGACTTTTTCAATGCATATCTATACACCCTAAACTGTTCTATATACGACGGCAATATCTCGTATAAAGACTAGGAGCACAATCAAAAACCAACAAATTGAACATTCTCGTTTCGGCACCACCAAAATGCGTGATTCTACTGTTAGTTAAGCGACAACTAATTAATTAGCATTTTTATATGTATATGTATGTAATGTATTTTTTACCTAAACCCTATGAATGTCAATTATATGTACCTAATAAATAAATAAAAATTAATTAAAATAAAATGCGATTTGCGCTTTTAATCTGCTGTCGGGCCAAGCAGTTTAATTAAAAACACAAAATTACGAATTAAATTCAAACTAAAAAGGTAAAGTGTAAACAGCTGTTTCAGCAGGCGACCAGCATTGGCAGTAGCTGTGCACTCTCGTACACTTTCAGTTCCGAATATAATTTGCGCGCACAACGGCTGTGCAGCGACAGCGCAAATAATCACAATATGTATACAGTCAACGTAACGGGCGAACAGCGGCCGCAGGCAGCGGACATGTTAAAAATAATGTGCGGTGCAGCGGGTATGCGCCGCTAGACTGTTTGGGTAGCGAGCCCGAGATGCGCAGGTAGCAAATCGCAATATGTAAACAGACGAATTACCAGGCAAACAGCATGTAAAGGCAGTGGCTACACACATGCATTTGTCGAGGGCTTTGTTTGTTGTTGCTTGCAAACGAATTCTGGTTGGGGAATCGCCGGCGAAAGCAACACGAAAGAATAAGCGAACAGAACGGACAGCAAGCGACGCGCCTACTTGAGCAAGCGAGAATGAACAGAAGCAGAAAGCATGTGTTGTCGAAATACTTATGCCGTTATTAATGCGTGCTCTCGCTCACACTGCAGGGTAATCGGGCGTTCGCTCATTCGCTCACCAATGCGAATGTGCGCACATAAATGCAATTATCAAAATAAATATTTTGCATGTGTTTGGCTGTGTGCAGAGCAGAGCATAATTAAGCGCCGTTACATGAAGTTGAGACTCAGAACTTACACTGGCGTCCATATCAATTGGCATGCTTGGTCACTTGTTTGTGATAAACGAACACTTTTTACTAGTTTAAATAATTGGTTTGCTTTATTTAGTTTTGCTTTTTGAACGTGGTTCCATTACAGCAAATATAATTTGTGTGTTGTTTAGATAAGATCTCTATAATGCCGACAATAAATAACAAAACTCACAAAGTACGATTAAATCTAAAGAGGGGTTTACTATGCATATACGTATGTATGTATGTATATATGTATGTATGTCTGTATGTAGTTATTTAAATGTGCGTTAGACACGAACCGTTAGACGTGCTCTTTGCTTAACGCTCTTTCAAAACCGGAAATGAACAAAACTTTAAAGTTATTCAACTGTTGCCAGATTTGACATACATAGATACATACATATAGATATATAGGTGTATTTGTATATTATATATATTATTATCGCATATGTTTATATATATTTAGTTAAATTACAATTATTTAAATTCGAATAGAGCGCACATAGAAACAAAAATACATAGCGCTTAGTATTTGTATGTAGATTTATGTTTTAGCTTTTCTTTTGTATTCATTAATATTATTATCTTGAAACATGTTTAAGCTGTTGTGCTACGTGTGCTAACCACAGATAATTCAACTAACTGCCGCAGTGCATATGACGAATAGGCATGCAAAATACAATACTTTTTCATGTGTTTTCGCTGCTCTCTTGCAAGCAGCTATTAACTAATATGCCTTTGCTTCTCCTACTATATTTTTTCGTTTTTTTTTTTGCGTTTTTTTTTTTGGTATATTTTGTGCTTAAGTGTCTAGAGAATTTGACTTCTTTGCGTTATAGGTTTTATACCTTTCTCTACAGATATATATAGATAGATTAGCATATCTTTGAACTAAACTAAAATTGAAGTTTAACACACAGCATAGAGTGTCAATTATACATAAGCATGAGTGTACATACTCGTATTTATAGTAATATATATGTATATATATACATATATATCGTATATATAGTATATTTTATAGTTTATAGGAATCTTGCTAATTTAGTTTTGATGCTGTGCCACAATATTTGCCTATGCATATGGTATGTGTTCATTTTCTATTACTTGTATTTAATTATTATTATGTTTATATACTGTTGATCAAATGTGTTACGATTACAAGTTTGCTTTTTTCATATTTACAATAAATGGACATGAGAAATGTGGCCTATGTACAATAAACATTTTCCAAATGACAGTCAAAATTGATTGGCTTTTCATTATTTATTTATCCGCTGCCAAAGCGGTTTGCGCCTGGTTATGGGTCTCCGAATGTCGACGCGTCAGCAACTGTTGCTGATGCTGCGGTTGGCTGAAGTTTGTGTATGCCAGACTGTGGCCATTGCTGTATGGGAGTCCATCGAGATGTCCAAGTTTGCCCACAATTTTTGGTATTTTATCACTGTCCGTGCCGAGGCCAATGAGGCAGGTGCCGCCAATGCTGGCGCTGCCGATTCCACCGCCAATGATTAACTGTTGCTGATGGCTGTGATGGAGCTGATGATGGTGGTTATGCTGATGATGATGATGATGATGGTGTGAGTGATGCTGATGATGTGATTGATGATTGTGCTGATGACTGATGGCCGGCGTACTCTTGCATAGCGCCAGGTCTTTTTTGCTGCTCTGACCGCCGCCATTCAGTTCCAGGGCTCCTTTCAGCGAGTTCGTCTTGCGCAGACAGACGTGCGTCTGATCGCAGCTCTTGCACCGCTGCTTGGCCGTCGCTGTGGCCGCCTTGCCCTGGCTGAGTGCATTCAGATTGGCCGCAACCAGCTGAGCCTGCAACGTCTTTGATGGCGACACGGGCGTGCTGTCCTCTTCCCCAGTGGGCGGCGGCGTCGAGAGGCGACTCGAGACTGTGGAGGAGCCGCTGGAGGATAGACAAACGCTGCTGCTGCTGCTGCTGTGTGCATAGCCATTCTTTGTCAGTGCAGCATCGTCATCATCATCAACATCAACATCAGCATCATCACCATCATCATTGTCGCCATCATGAACATCATCAACAATATCATCATCCACATCACTGGGCGGGTTGCTGCTGGGACGAGAAGCGATGGCAATGTTGTTAGTAGTTGCGATGCTTTTAGCCACATTCAGCCCATTTACGCTTGCTTCAGCCAGAGCTGCATCCGTATCCACATCTGCATCTGCGTCTGCCATCTTCTCATCCTTCTCGCTGTCACCATTCGCTATCACAATTTGCTCCTCCTGCTGCTGCTGCTGCTGTTGTTGTTGATCCTGACTAGTTTTCGTTTTCACACCTTCGGCCAAATCAATCCAATGGCCGCGATTATCACGCACGCCCTCAACGAGTGGCTCCAGCTTATCTGAGAGTTTGGCAAAGGCCTAAAGAATGCAGCGAATAGAAAACATTTTTTATAACAACTATCGAAGCATTGTTTATATAAATGTTTACCTCATAGATGGGCAGGCATATTGAATCAATAAAGTTCACCTGCATCATGGGCAGCTCATCCTCCTTCTCGCGATTCATGATATCCTGTTGAAGATTGTGCGGAGGATTACATTAAAATCGTCTATAATTTATGTTTAGCCTAATCTGCATGATTCTATTTCGTTTCAGCTGGTTTATATGTAGCTCTTCTTATTTCTAGTATAACCACTTACAATGGGCGTTATATTTAACTCCTGCTTCTCCATGTCGCCCTGTTCGAAGAACTCGGAGCTAACCAAATCGGCGACACGTTTCTCAATCTCCCACGGCTTTGTAATGGCCGACAAATCACAGACAGTCATGCTCATGGCACGCAGCAAGGCGCGCGGCTCCTCGGCAACCCAATAGCTCACTGGCTGCTGAACGCTCTCCAAGAAGGGTCCACGTTTTCTATTGAAACTTAAAAAGTCAATAAACACATAGGGAAAAGATGTTCAATGAAGTTACTTGAAGTAGACAGCTAGATCTGTGGATAGAATTGCATCCTCCAGCACGCGTATAACTCGACAATAATCATCTGAGGACAGATTCGCTAGAATTTGATTTCCAGGACTGTTCAAGATCATCAAGCACTGATCGAAGTGATGATGCTCCATGGTTGATGTGGAATAAAGCTGCGCCAGCGGCGAGGATGCTCTGCAAGGATTGAAAGGGGAGTTAGTTAGATGAGCTTTTGCTTCATTATTCCATGCTTACTTAATCTGGAAGGAGTTATTAGTCCCCCGATGATCGAGATCGTGACACAGGCAGCCAATAATCAATGCGAGGCATTCAATTTCTCCAAAGATCTTCCACCATTGCGTGGTCTAAGTTGAGATAGATTAAGATATAACTATATACATGATCGAGTATTATTTCTTACACTCACTGTCAAAATGGCAAACATCATCTGAGCCACATTGAAGGCATGTCGCCAATTGTGATAGGTTACATTGCGATAGTTCTTCTTCACGCTCAACAGCCAACGGCAGAGCACTTCGTAGTCGATATGGAAACGCTCCACAAAATCGAGATCCAAAAACATGCGCAAACAGGCCTACAATATGGAGAGAGTAATTAATTAGTAAAGCTTATCGATGTTGATTTGAGGACTATATATGGCTTACCTTCAGCGTATCATCGTCCTCGAAGTGTATATCATCGAATTTAAAATCGTGCAGACGAAAATGTACCGCTGAGGGTACTCGCAGGCGCTATAAAGAATATAGAATTTCAATGATTAAATGGAAGATCACAAAAAATAAAACTAAGTTTGCAGAGAGCGAATTTTTACAAAGACAAATGGTGCAGAAAAAAAATAAAAATAAACAAGAGTAAATAACATCGGAAAAGGTATTCAGTTACTTCTTAGATCGAAATAAAATTCAAATGAATTTCCCGAGTCTTAACAAGCATTTCAATAGGAAGTTTTCTTCTTGGAAAACTTTTGAAATCCAGTATTAAATGTGGATTTAAGGAAATCGTATGCAACATCCCAAATTACGCATTTCTTTTTATCCAGTGCACAGAGCCTTAACAGTTTATCCATTTCCTTCCTTGCGCTTTAGTTTTGAACATTTCTTTTAATATAATTTACATTTTTATCCCTTTTTTTTAGTACATTTTAACCCTAGCAGCCTTCACTTTTATTTATAGCCCGCGCCTGAGACAAACGGATGCTGAAATACGAACGGAAAAACACACGAAACCGTCTACCCAGCAGCTGTCAGGAAATGTTAATTGATGTCCGCAGTAGCCACAGTACGAGCTCATGATACACTCCCACACACACACACACACACACACACTCACACAGACACACCGGAAATGGCAAAGGAGCAGCGGAAAAGGTTTTTTTATATATTTTTTTCTGTATGCTCCTTGCGTTATGGCATAATCGCTGGAGCTCTGAGTAAAAGCAGCTCAAAGAATGGCATAATTTTAATTAAAATTAATAGCCCAACATCAGCGCCGTCTGCCTCGACGGTTGACAAGGCGACAGGCGGTCATAATTTTAGCCAGCATCATTACTGCAAGTGTTGGGAGCTACATGGGCAACAGGCGAACGACAAGAGACGCCAACAACACAAAGATAAACAGAGAGACAGATGCGAAAACTTAAAGCATCCCAAGTCCAAGGGGTTAGGAATGGACTTAGGGGTGGGGCGGGGGGTACAGCTCTGTGAGTAGCGAGTGTTGAAGAAGGGACTAGTATAACAAATGCTCTTAGCCAGTGTGCGAAAGTTTCTTTTTGTCATACTTGTGCGAACAAACTAATTACAACTGTCAACACTTTGAGTGAGAAGGAGAGAGTGAGAGTCGGAAGGGCAGGGAGAGGGTGGTGGACAGTTAAGTGAGTGACTGCGTAGACAGGTTGTTGCTACTGTCGCTGCTGCTGCTGCTGCTGCTACTGTCACGCAAAAATAATAAAAACATGGAAGCAAAAAGCAGAAGGCCAAGCAAAACAAAGAATTTATGGAGTGACATAAAAATGAGCCCGGCAAGTGAGCCAAGTCCTAGAGCTTCACACCAACCTTGCCTGCCGCCCCACCCATCCCTCATTCCTCATCCAATACAAATTAAGCGTGCACGCAAATAAAATTAAGCATTTAAATGCAGTAGCTAGCCTCCCCTCCCCCTCCCCCCAACCCTGCTACAGCCACGCCCCCACAAGCAATTGGGCGCACGACACCCAGGGGCAAGATTTGAACTGTCAGCATTGCCGTTGAACTTACGCGCAATCGATGTGCCTCGTCCATGGTCGCAGATGCATGATAGCTGAGCACCTCCAGGGTAACGCTCTGCTTGGCCATGGCCACAATCGCCTTCTCGTACATGTGCGTATTGTGGATGCCCATGCCGCAGAATATGGCAAATGCCTCCACGAAATTCTCATCATTCTTGGTGAAGTCCTAAAAGTAAGAAACCATAATAAACAGAGATCATATAATGGAGATAATAATAAGACACGATTCGCATTTGATGTGGAGCATAAGTACATTCAACTGGCCTAGTTCATGATGTACGGGCTCATAGGGAACTGGTTCGCAATGTAACGTCAAGTGCATCACCATTAATTGATTCATTATGAACTAAGATAACAATGAGCTAGTAACACATGAATTGGCCTTAGATGAACTTTTTCCAAATGAATTGGTTCAATGTTAACTTAATCATAATCAGCTGGTTCATTGGTAAATGAATCGTAATGAATTCAATTCAAAAGAGTTTCTCTTAGGCCAGTTCATTGTTATGAACTGGTTCACATAAAAGTAGATATAAATTTAGTGTTAACATCTGACTTAAAATGAACTGGCAAAATATGAACTGGGCCAAGAGGAACTCACTCCAAATAAACTGTTTAGTAAAGAACTGGTTCAATCATTTGCAAAATGAGCTGTTTTAAGAATCAGTTTTACAAGAATCAGTTTAACTGGCACACAATGAACTGATTCATAAGGAATCGAAGCACAATGCTGCACATTCACTATTTACAAATCAACTGGTTAACAAAGAACTAGTTCACAATGGCAACATTTTGAAGAGACTTACCAGATCATTGAACTTATTGATCAGCTGTATAACGCCTATGATCTGACCCAGCGAGTTCTTGATGGCCATGCAGAGTATGGAGCGATGCTTGAAGCTGGAGTTCTCATCGACGCTCGCATCGAAGCGATCATCCTCGTAGGCATTGGGCACATTCACCGTCTCGCCGGTGGTGGCCACATGGCCAGTGATGCCAATGTTGATCGGGAAACGGGACTCGTAGGGGCTGGTGCGTGAATTGGCCTCGTCGTCGCTCAGATCGTTCGCCTCGAAGTCAAAGACACGCGAGAAGCTGCCCTTGTCGGCCTCGTGCACGAGCAGGATCTGCACGCGCTGGCACTGGATGAGACTCTGCATGTGGGTGAGGATGCGGAAGACCATGTGCTCGATGGTGCTCTGCTCCTCGAAGATCATGCGAGCCAGATCCAGCAGCACCTGGTTTCGCTTGATTTCCAGCTGAGATTTCTCAAAGAGTTGCGCATTGCGCAAGCCAATGCCGCAGAACTGCAGATACGAGGCAAAGACCTGAAGCAGAAAGAGAGAATAGAGAGAAAAATAAAATATACATATATATATATGTATATATAAGGATTATGATACACACACATAGACACATTCAACAGTGTGTTGTGGCTGTCGGCTACAAGGCCAGAGCCCAACCTTTTAGCCTTTAGCTGAGATCTGAGATAATCCCTGACATGTGCTGGCATTTTGCAAAAAGCTTTTTGTTCAACAATTTTTCACTTTGTTAAATAATAAATGCAATTTGCGTGTGCCAGGCGCTGACACTGCGACAGCAGCCGCCACTCTGAAACAAAGGACTCGGTTTGCACTCACCTTCTCATCGATTTCCGTGAAGCATTCGCCATTCATTTTGTTAATCACCTGCGCAACGCCAATCACATCGCCGCCAGAGTCCTTGATGGGCATGCAGAGCAGAGCCTTGGTGCGATAGCCGGTCTGTGAATCAATTTCACAGTTGAAGCGTTCATCCTGCAAGGACATGGGCATTAAATATAAATATATGTATATACATTTATCTGGTGTGATTTGAGATGAGAACGATTCAAAGGTTTCTCTTAATATGCTTTTCATATAGATGTCTATTAAGATTTTGCGTAGAGGCAGCTGAGCTGAAGCGTTCCTCCTACCAGGACATGGGTATTTCACATAAGCTGATGCTCAAGAGAAAACACTTTAAGGTTTCTCTGGATAGATTGATGGTACAGTCAAGTCAAAAAAAAAAAAAAACTGATTCCCTTGCCATTTCGAATTTTAGCAACTCGACTGTATATAAATAAGTCAAATAAATTTCTATTATATTTCAACACAGCAATCAGAGAGTAAAGTCTTTGAGTAGAGTCAGCTGAGTTAAACTATAATTTTGGGCTCTAAGCTATGGAATCTTTGTTAAGATTCGTGAAAAGCAATGGTATTAATAGCAAGCCCATTTCTATAAATAGCTCCATTTGGACAAATGTCTTTATTTGTACGCGCGTCTAGACTGTCATCAGAGACTTTCAGCTAGGTGTTAGTATAGCTCTATATACATACATATATGTATATGTATATGTATACATTGATAGATAGCTCTCTTGCCCCACCATTTGAAGCTGTTAATTCTGGTATTTGTCTAGGTCATCATATTTCTGGTCATGTTATTGTCGCTGACTTGCATTTTGTCGCCTTTTATTCGCGTTCGTACAAAAGGTGTCAGGCAGAGTCCGAATAACTGGAGCTTACTTCTCTCACTTATTGCTTCTCTCGGCTGCTGCTAGCAGCTGTGCCCATCAGCAGAGTTAGCAGTTTCGATCCGTCTAACTGTCGGTCCAAAGATTGACTTAATTGTGCTAAAATGTTTTGATAAAAGAGCTAACAATCCCATCACTCGGCCCTCGGCTCCCGGCTCTCGGCACTCGTCCAGCGGGACGGTCGGCACATGCGTCATATTTATGGCCAACTGTTTATTGTAGACGATTGTCGGCCATGCCTTAAGTTGACTTTAACAGCACAGATAAACGACACGAGCCAGCTACATGTGGTGGGTGTGGGGGTGGGGGCCGGTGGCCAAGGCGTATTATTGTTTGGCCTGCGGCTTAAAGCCTTTTAAAGCGGCTGGCGCTAGCTACTATCAGCAATGATATAATACCATAATAACATTACCTAACACCCACAGCCTTGGACACTACTAGCCTTGTTGGCCACAAGATTAATTACAGCCCAATTGGCCGAGCAACTCAGAGAAATGCACATCGTCAGCGCTCTATATATTCTTTTTGCTCTTTTTATTTGCGGGCGAGTTCAGTGCGCAATATTGAGGCGCTCCAAGTCGGAATGTGGGTGAACGGATGTGCTGGACTGGCAAGGTACTCTCTCAACGGAAGTATACATGGAATACCTTCAAGTTTCTCTCTGAAGCATGAAGAAGCGAAAAATCTTTGTAGCTCAATGTAAAAATGTGTCTATATTAAATATTAAGCTCAGCTGAATCTGATTACTGATTTGAAGTTTCTCTCTTAAATGAAAGCAAATTGAAGTAAGTACTGCGAATATTTAGCAACATATTGATAAAGAACTCAAGTCATTTAGATACAGAAATAATGCTGATAATGAAGTTTCTCTATTTAAAATTAATAAGACAGACCTTTATCTTATAAAAAACCCCTCACAATACGTAGGCACACATATGTGCAAATCAAGCAAATTTGCAGGGTATTTGAAGAAGCATATTCGTGCACTTGATCTACCCTCACTCATGTGGCATGTGCATTCGAGGACTGCCTGCACCATAAATCGTGCAAGTCTCGAATTCGCCAGTGTTTCAAGTTCTGTTAGCTTGATTAATGGCCAAAAAGAAGAGATGGCATTCAAATTTGTCAAATCGATGCTAGCTGACAACTGGATGCTGCTCAATGTGGAGGGGGAGAGGCGGGGAGGGGATGTTGGTGTTGGTTTGGTCTGAAAACTTTCCATTTGGCTTAGCTAGTGAACTGACCTGGTAAGCATCTGGAATGTTGACCGGCTCGCCGCTCTCGGCCACGTGACCAGCGATGCCTGTGCCCCATGCAACGCGCACTTCCTCCTGCTGTTCCATTTCCTCGACGGTGCTGCGTGGGCAGACATCGAACAGCTTCGAAACGAGGCATCTGCAAAAGTTTAAAGCACTTTAGTTCCAATAGTTTACCATTATAATAATACATATATACATATTTAAAGTCACCTCTACCTACATATATACATATGTATAAATAGTACGCAAATGGCTTTGGCCCCTCGACAGAATTTACCAAAAATTTTGCAATTAGTTCCGACTACAAAATGGCGCCACATGCCACACACAAACACACAGCTGAAAATGGCCCCCCAGTGGACTATGAGTGAGAGTGTGTGTGTGTTACAGTTATGAAGCCAACAACTGCAGTGGAGAAATCTTAAAATGCCAAAAATAAATGCCATCAAAAATGTTGCACAGACAAAGTTGAAGCTGCTGCTGCCGCTGGTGCTGCGCAAAAACTTGGCAACGAAATGGCTTTGGGCCAATGAAGTCATCGCCGCTTTGACAGTATCTGATAGAAATAGCACCCCAGCAGCAGTGCAAATCGCATAGAGCAGTAGCAATAGCAGTTAGCTCTGCCAGTGCCAGCTTCACGGGCCAAGGCACTTGCCTGATTACCAAATTCAATTTGCACAGCTATTAGTGTTAAAATTCCTGTAGCCCTCCTTTTGCCAGCAATGGGTCGAAATTGTAGTACAGCTCTTTTTATAGTTCCCCAATTTACAAAGTTAGTTTGGCATATTTGAAAGTTAGCTAATTGGTACTTGGCACTGTTTAAGCAACTAACTTCCAAGTCCCATTCCCGGAAATTGCCTAAACTGTTTGAGAATCACAAGGAAGTTGCTCTGTAAACTAGTTGAGCTGTTTGAAGACTGCATGGAATTTTTAGATGTAAAATTAAACTGTGGAATTCTATGAATAGAAAATGAAAGTTAAATAAATATACAAAATTTTTATTTGACCTAAGAAGCTCTAAAAGATTCTTTTTTTTTCAAATGTTTATTACAACTAAATATCAAATATTTATATAAAATATAAAACAAGAGATGAAGCTATAGAATCTTAGTTTTCCCTAACTTAGATGATCATATCTAATTCATCTGTCGGTCCAGTTTCTACTCCATTTACCCGTTCCTACTTACTTTTTGAGTCCATCGGCGCCATTGCAGCGACCCTGCACCAGGAACAATGAGCCGCGATCCGCATTCAGCAATATGGAAACATTTTGCAGGATCTTGTGACACAAGGTGCGCACCTCTAGCTCATTGCATATGTCCTTTACCTGCGAACGAGCATAGCACAGAGTAACAATAAATTCCAAAATATTTCATAACATGTCACAGAATTATGAGCTAAGTGCGCCATAAAGTCAACCAATAAGCTAGGCAATTGCAAATGCACTTAATGTTGTTTCTGGTTAAACAAACAAGTCAATCAACCAAATACAATAGACGGACTGATTGACGGAATGACTGACTGGCTGACTGGCTGACCGACCGATTGAGACCGTGACGTTTGCGACAATTTAGCACAACAAGGTTCGAGTGTGGCTGGGGCCCGGCCTCTTAACTGTTTGTTGATAACGACGTCAGCAAATTCGCTGCATGTGTGCAAAATCAATTGGAGCTAGCTGAGGAAAGGGTTAAATAGAAACTGATTGACCAGCAGCTACCCCGTACGTGTGTGCAAATATAACTAATTATAACTCAAATATAATACACATGTGGCTAATTATAATTTGGCTGGAGTAAATAGCAGACTAAGCAAAAAAAAAAACAGCAATGAGCAGGAAGAAACAAGAAAGTTAGAGAGAGGGAGGGAGAGAGATAGAGAGAGAGAGAAAGAGATAAGAGCTATGGAATTGGGAGTTAAAAGTAAGAAAGATGGAGAAATGAAAGGATCGATGAAGAGGAAGAGAGAGGGAATGAGAGAAAGAGAGAGACAGAGGCAATAAAATGAAAGCAATTGATGAGAGGAGAAAGGAAAAGGATGAAAGGAAAATAAGGAGGGACGAAGAAACAAAGAATACCTGTGAAAGCGGATAGAAGGATGAAAGAAGAGAGAGAATAAAAGTTGCAAATGCATAGAGCAGAAGACAAGATTTTGGAATTGGAAAAGGGAAGGAAGAAGACATAAAGAGAGCGGTATGACAAAAGAAGAAAAAGGAAAGCGAAGAAGAAAAAGGGAAGATAGAGTGATGCAAGGCGAGATCTAACCAAGTACTGTGGAGTTGGGAAACAAAATGGAAAATATAAAAGATATAAAACTGCTGTTTAACTTGTAAAGCTCGCCCAATTATCTCTAATGTACGGTATCAATATATATTTCGGAAGAAAATACTATAATATCAGCTTATTGGTTTTTGGTCAGCTTTTTACTGGAAATACCCCAGTGAATCACAGCAAAGTGTCAACCACATAGAAAGTTGAGCCACGTCGAAGACCCTTAGTCATCAATTAGTTAGTTAAGAGCGAAACCGGGCAGGAAATATTAAGTGTCGCAACGTTCATTAGTGCAGGGTATCGAACAACTTACAGCTAAATGACGCACGGCCATCTGAACGAGCTGAAAATTCGATTGAAAAATGCATTTGGGGTTGACTGTGTGTGCGGGTCATAAAATAAATTCCACATTACAACGGGGCGTATGACGCATGTTAATTAAGAAATTTGCACAGCTTTACGGCACCATTCGAGATGATATAATATTTATATAATTGCATTATATAAATGTAATGTATACTATATAAAGTATATGCATTTATTGTATATTCATAATTAATCACTTCAATACGCACCAGCTCGAAAATCAGCTCCTTCTCGTCCAGCTGCTTCAGCTCGTTGCGCGATAGTCGCTGCGGCCGTTGGAGACAGAGATGATAGGGATACGAATGCTGATTGCTGCCTGGACTTGCTGCGCTAATTGCTGTTGGGGCATTGCAATTGTTGGTGCCGCCACCGGCAGTGCCGCCGCCGCCGCTGCTGCTGCAGCCAACGGCGCCGCCGGCCTGATAATGACTGTGCTGATAATGCTGATGATTGTGATTGTTGTGATGATGATTGTGATGGTGATTATGATGCTGCGGCTGATACTGATACTGTCCGGCCACCACGCCGCCAACATTCTGCAAATTGCTGCAGCTGCCGCTCGTATTGTCCAGCTGCGGCCCGATGCTCAAGAATGTCAGCGTCCCATCGATGGTGTTCACAATGGGCTTGAGCAAGCCGCCTCGCTCGAATTCATGTGCGGAAATTTTGCTGCAGAATGGAAATGGAAATGGAAATGAAAATGGATTAGCTCGTTAAAGTTGCTTCAATTCCAGCAACTGCTGCTTCGATTCTACTTACCGCACGGGCGTTGTGGCGCCGGAGCCGGCACGCGAACTGCTCGCCTGGCCATTGGGATGCGTGGGTGAGCTGCTGCTGATGACATCGTTGCCCGCACTGGTCGCATGCGCCACCAGCCACGCGTCCACAGTTTGACGTGTCGCCTTTCTGCAAGATTGGGAAAGAGAGAGAGAAAGTGAGTGTGAGAGCGAGAGCGACTATATTTGCTGTTAAAGTGCAAATGTATTAAAATTCCATTAAGAATTTAGCACGCCGGCTCTAAAGACACTGACCACATGCGCGAAATTGTCTAATAAAATGCTAGCTCATAAATATTCAGCAAGCGCAAATATTTTTACGTCATGCTGCAGGCTACTCCACGACTAGTCGCAAGGACACATGCGGCCAAGCAACACGCGCGAGCGGCATAAAAATTTCGAGAAATCACAGCGCACAACTCTTTATGGGCGAAACAACAGAATTACTGAGCTGCACAGTGCCGCAAGACTCAAATGTTTGCGAGCAAAAAATAAAAATAGTTATTTGATTTGATTAAAGAATAGAAGATGAGGAACGTTTAACTCTTTAATTTAACTAAGCTAGCTTGAAAACAATTGAATTGCATTTGTATCATATAAATTCCGTTTCAAATGTGATTTGAATAATGTGCTGTTAGCATATGCTGTTAACTAAACAGCTGCTGTTGACATTAACATATTTCTGTATAGTATTTAACAGTTAGCTGTAGCTGATCGTTAACTAAACAGCGGCTGTTGACATTAACATATTTCTGTATTGTATTTAACAGTTTACTGTAGCTGATCGTTAACTAAACAGCGGCTGTTGACATTAACATATTTCTGTAGAGTACTTAAGAGTTTATTGCATTTGCTCATTTTAAAATTCTGTGAGAAACATTTTCATCTAATCCAATGGTAAGCATGTGCGTGGCAAACTCTAACTGTTTTTGTGGCAGGAATAACAGAGAGTGGACAGAGCGTGCAACTAAATGTCCATGCGCCTGACATATTCTTATGCAAAGTACACAAAATGAAGCCTTTTTCTGGCTCGTTTAACGCTGGCCACATGCCCAAAGGCTGTGAACTGTGCGAAGCGACGACCGACAACGGCCTCGCCGTCCGTTGGCCATGAAAATAAAGCCCAATTTATGTTTTTAGTTGTTAGTGATTTTTATTATGTGTCATAGCCAAAGGCCAACAAACAGAATGTTGTGCCACACACATGCGCACTCACAGCCATTTGTCTAGGATATTCGATGTGTTTGTGTGTGTGTCAGCGTGTGTGGAAGCCAATTTCCGGTTTACGGCGGAAAAGGCCGGCCTGCCGCTTGACTGCTCATAAATATGGCACAAAGTATGGCAACGCCATCAGCATGCAGAAAGAGCCAACGAAACGGGCACAGGAAGAGACTCAGGCACATGACAATGCAATTTAAACAATCCTTTGTAGACAGCCTTAAGCCAAACATATCGTAACTTCAGATTTTCATATATAATTCGCCGTAATAAAGTTGTGCTTTATGCGATATTATAAAAAATATGATTAGAATACATTTGTGTAAAAGCTTTGAGTGGGCATATGAATCGTATACAAAAATCGAGGTTGAACAATTTTATATGAAATCGATTTTAAGTCGTTGTATGTTTATCGATTATTTCTCGATTGCAACATCAAAGTGATTTTATATTAATATCCCGAAACCTTTTTTAAATCAATGTACAATTATCAATTATTTCTTGATTGCAATTGCAAAGTGATATTAAATTAATATCGATTATCGATTAATACTTTGAGGTATTATGAAGAACATACATATATTATTCAATTGTGATCCTTAACATTTGTCATCGATACGCTATCGATAATGTTAAGACATCCCAGTTTTAGCTAAGATATGCTGTTTTTTCTTGTCTTACCTTATGAAATAATCCTGTACAAACTCCTGGTTCTCATCCAGCCACGCCTCCATGCGCGCATACTCCGGATCGTAGGGCCGGCTATGCTGTGGCGACGCTGTCTGATGATAGGGATGTGAATAGCCCTGATATAGTTGCTGCTGCTGCTGCTGCTGTTGCTGCTGATGGAGCAGCGGCTGCTGCTGTTGCTGATAAGCGGCCGCTGTGCTGGCTACGTAGCCGCCGGCGCTGCTGCTGTTGCCGTTGATGTTGCTGCCGCAGTTGTTGCTGTTGCTGTTGCTGCTGCTGCTGTTGTTGTACTGATAGTGGGCGGGTTGTGGCTGTTGCTGTGATAGCGGCAGGGGGACACCGGTGCGGTGTGTGGCAATGAGCAGGCTATGCTCACTCATACCGTACCCTGTGCCCCCCTGCTCCGCGGGCATGCGTGCCGCTAGCTGCAGCGGCGTCGACGCTGGCTCCTCGATGCTGCGCAAATGCAGGCCTGCAAAAAAGAAAAACAAGACGAGGTGTTAACATTGAATTAAATATTCATTTAAAGCTTTAAAAATATATTGAGTTTTTATTTAAACTTTTGCCGACAGCGCTGACAGTTTTTATGTGCGCGCGCTTCTCCCAATTCGATTGCACGACATTTGCATTGCAAATGGCCAACATATCCTTTAAGCGCGCTGCAAAGTCACGCACCGCACGCGACTCATGGGGCAGAGAGGAAGGACGCCGGTACAACCACGGACCTAACCCCACTCTCGCCCCCCGCACACGCTCTTTGCAGCTGGCAACCCCCTGGACCATAGACTCTATGCAAATAGCCGTTGCTTTTTGTTCGCTGTGTTTAAATTTATAATTTGGCACAAAGCGTAAACAAGTTTGAAGAAAATATTCGTTTATGCACATAAATTCGGTTAAATTGCTTTTCCAGCTCATCAATTTTTGTGGGCTGCGACAATTAAGCGGCACTTAAAGCGGCCGCCACACGCTGCGTATACGTAATATGTGCTGAAAAGAAGAGCAAGAGCAAGAAACTGCAAAGTCTCGCGATACACTTCCAACTGGGCCAAGCTCTCACATTAACCGGAAATATTGGCAATTTTCTGTGAAATATTGGCATACAATGGCAAGTCCCGGTTCGCTGGCCCGTGGGTGCCATTCGGCGCCTGATTAAGTGCTAAAAATAGAAATAAATACTTGTATCCTTGTGATGGATGTCTAAGGATATCAGCGCTACAGTGTGCTATTCAACTGGAATTTGTGACTTCTCAACAGCTGCTTTGTGTGTGCTCGTCGTCTGTCTGCCGGGCTGTCTTTGTGTGTATAAATTTGATTTATGATCTACTTTTTGGCGCACAGCACACAGCAACAAAATAAGTCAAACAACAAAACCCCCCGCCCACTCACACACTCAAATAAAACGAGTTGCTCCTGTCAACTGATAATTTGACTCTCGGATAAGCTGACAAACTGAGCAGCATTTACAAATTGTTGGCGTTTGCTTGTGCAAACATTCCAGTTAGATTTATGAGTGTCTATTCAATGGAGTCCACTCAGCTGCAACGAAAATTGGGGACATGCAATGCGACAGCTGTGGGACTTGAGCGAATCCGAACTCTTGGAATTTGGCATATAAAATGAGTTGCTCCATGGAATACATTTGTTTGTATTTTTTTAAAGCTATCAAATAATAAATATATGAAAATTTAAATGTTATAATATTTATAATATATCAGTGCATGTAAATTATGAAATGCGTAAGTCTTCACAAAGATTAACAGGGAGCCTGTTAATCTAACAGAGAGTGCGTAAGCCTTAACAGAGGAGTCAGCAAGCCTAAGCAGATTATGTGAAAGCTTTACAAATGTCTCTGTTAATCTTAACATAGAAACGTAAGCCCACAGAGTGACTGTAATCCATAACAGAATGATAATTTTAAACAGAGAGTGCGTTAGCTGTTAATGCTAAAGGTCTGTAAGGCTTAACAGACAGTGCAAGAGACCGATCATGAGTTGTAACAGTTTATAAGTAAGCTTTAACAGACGACGAGTAAAGCTTAACATAGCTCTATAGCTGATAGCGCAACGTCAAAGAGATTAACAACGAGCATATTGGAATTAACATAATTCTATTTATTTTAATTTAATCGCATTTGTCAATCATGCTCTGTCATTACTAGCCCAACAGCAATCAGAGTCATTTACCTGTATATCCTATTGTGCTTTAAGGTAAAGCCGATTCAGTTCAATTTACTGAGTCATAATAAAATAGATTATAGCATTTACACAATTTATTTAAATTCACCATGTAAACAAAACGAAATATGCTATATGCAGCATATTTATATTTTAATGACATATTGGTCAATGCACAAAACAAGCCAAGGACAATCCGTACTGACTTTACATGAATACATGTGGCAAATGTTGACACATTCTACATTTTTCTTTTTTACTGCCTCCATATACATATTTTAATGAAATATTTTATTTACATTCGTATGTCAACAATTTTTGTTTACTTAAATAAATCGCTTATTTCATTTGACCATAAAACTCAGATATATTTGCTTTTATTTTATTTAGTTTTCTACTTTTTTTTTCATTTTCTTTGAATGCAAAATTCAATAAATGCAATTTCATAGAATTTCATTTTATTTGAGCACACGCTGAGTTTTTCATTTACCATAAATCGTGAATTTTCAGTTATATTTTTTTTTGTATGTCATTGTTGGTAATCTGCAAAGTTCTGGTTGGAATTTTGCATTTGGTTTCCTTTTCTCGAATATATATGTATGTATAGAATATATAATATAAGCTTAAAGTCGGCTACTTAGTGTTGAGAAATTTATGAGCATCCACTGGAGAGTTGGGTGCAATGGCGGTGGGGTGGCCAAAGAGACATGAGCAAGTGCTGCACTTACATGCCACATGCACGTGCCCGCCCCGCCTCGCCCCGCCCCCTTTGCTGTCGACCATCTCATGGCACATTTAATCTTTTAAGCTGCATTTGCCTTGCACAGGCAACATGCAACATGCTTAAGCTGCTGCAACACATTTGGCACTACACAGAGTCCCTTCCCTGCGCCTTCTCTTCTCACTTTGTCCACCTCTTTGCCCACTCAAAGTCAAATGACAGCGTCATGGCTGAGTGGGCGTTGCCACGCCCCCAGCTGCAACAACACGAATACTAACTCTCCCTTTCCCCCATGCGCACTCGCATTGGCACTCTCTGTTGCGGTTTGACGATGCGTCAGCTTTATGTAAGACACATCCATACCAGGTCCCAGGCGCCAATCCCCAATACTCAGTCCTCAATCCTCAATCCCCCTCACTACCCATGCCTAGAGCCTTACGCTGCAATGGAATTTAACTTTTAGCAGCAGCGAAGTGAAAGACGCAAAACTGAAGTTGCTCGACTAAGCATTAGACATGTCGAGCATTTGGAGAATAGAATGAAGATAAGGGCTAGAATTTAGGATAAGTTGGATCGAATTTTAGCAGATAGTTGTAGAAAAAGAAATACAATAAATGATTTTAAAATGCATTTATGGAATAATCAGTCATAATAAAATATTCTGTTAAGTTACATTTTCTGCTAAATACAAAGTGCTGTTAAATTAAATTTTCTGTTACATATTAGAGTTATTCAAATGTATTCCTTTAGTTGAATTTAGTTGAATGTATTTAGTGAATATCCTTAAGATGAAGCCTTTTAATTTAGCAAATGAATTTCATATATAAATATAGGATTTCCTTGCTTAACTTTCTGGTATATTTACTTCGTGAAGCCTTACGCAAAATCCCCCCTCCAAAAAAAAGGTCAATAGCAGCCAGAACAATATCATGTAGCTCTTGAATTTCTTATTCTTGTTTCTTAAATATTTAACTCAAGTTCATACAATCGTTTATATACATCTATACAAACTACAAACGACATATACCCGGACATATTTACATTGAATTTACAGGGTATATGTGATATGCACACAAATATACACATGTTAAGTGTTTGGTTTTTGTAGTTGAAGCCAAATGCAAATTGAAAGTTGGCAAATGTTGGCAAAAGAAAAGCATTTTTTCTCTATCCCTCTCTCTCTCTCTCTCTCTCTTTCTCTCCTCCTCACTATTTCAGTGCTTCGCTCTTCTGCTCTTCTTTAGCATTCTAGATGTTGGGTTAGTATTGCGAGGGCAATGGATCGATGGGGCAGAGACAAGTTTTTGGCTCAACATTGTTGTTCATGTGTGACAAAATATGTAGTGCAAATTGTAACGCAGTCAAGTTTTTATTTAACGCCAAGTCATCTTGAGTTCGGTTTTTCTTTTTCTGTTTTTCTTTTTTTCTCACCTGTTGTCTCCAGCTGCTGATAGTGTTGTTGTTGTTGTTGCGGACTATGAGTCGGCGTTTGTTGTTGCTGCTGCTGTTGTTGCTGTTGTTTGCTGTTCTTGCTCTTGTTTTTGTAGCGACAACCACGAAATCGACACATACTTGCCGCTTGGCCCATGGGGCCCGCCAGCAATGCGAATGTTAAACCCTCCGTTTTAATGAATTTAATTTTCTCAACTTTGAGCAGAGCTGCCGCGCAACGTAAATTGTATCTTGAATTGTTATTGTTGTTTTGTTTAGTTGTTGTTGTTGAGGACTCAATTTTGTTGGCTTTCGCGTGGCCAAAGGGCCGCTCCGTGGACTCTTGTCAAATTTTGGTAGATTTTGTTGACTTTGGTATTGTTTATTGTTTATCTTGTTGCTCTCGCTGCTGCCGCTGCTGCTGCTGTTGTTGTTGTTGTTTTTATTTCTATTTGGTTTTGCACTTTGTCGCACTTGCATAATAAATTTGTTTATTTTATTTAAGGCAATTTTGAACTTATTATGAAAAGAGTTTGATATTAAAGAGCTCGAACTGTAGCTTTGTTTTGCGACACTTTCAAGACCTGTTGGCAATTGGTCTTTAAATTTATTGTAAATTGAATATGGAAAAGCTGTCTCTACTTCGCTTTGTACACAGCTAGCTCTATATGCATATGCTGTATATATTTTTATACAACATTTCCCGCTGCATTTTACATTTTGCGGCTTTTGGCTTGGAGCAATTCAATTAACACTTAAGCCGCAGCCCAAATGCAACGCAGACACCGACGCCAATTGATAAGCAAACAAAGGCCAAAAAGGTCCCCCAGCAACGAGCTAACAGTGCCCCATAGCAGGTGAAGTGGGCGCTGCGTGGGTGGCCCGACACGACTGACAGACAGACAATGCAGCCCACGTGAAGGCAGGCAAATAAAATCAACTTGGCTCGAGCCGCACAGCCAAATACATCCCAAATACAGTGGAGTAAACTGAGAGAAGCGTACAAAGAAGTAGACTTGGGAATGCACTTTAATGTGTGCCAATGTAGGTGAGATAAAAATAAATGAAATATACAGAGGAATTTTTACAAAAATGAAAACATAGTCAACTTAATAAATAATCAATTTATAATATTTTCTAAATTTCTAAAAATCAATTTACAATAATTACTATTCTTTTAAGTATTTTTTTGTTTTTCAAATTTCATTTTTTATTTATTTAAAAAAAAAAAAAAATAATAAGTTCAATATTTTTGTATTCACATTTGATACCCTTTGTTTACAGGATGCATAAGCCTATATATATTTATATATATATATATATATAGGTTTCGGTTGCGGTTTTGTGTTCGTTCTGGTTCAGTTTGGTTGGCAACTTGCAATCTGTTTGCATTCGACGGACAACAACATAAAAATGCGAACAAGTCACAAGTAGAGGCACTTCTGCACTCATGCACTCACTCAGTCACTCAGTCAATATAGCTGTGTCTAGTATATTGACAATTGAGTATTGAATTAACGGCAACTATTGGCTGGCACTCTCGAAGTGAAGAGATCTTCAGTGCAGTGATTCAATTTCAGCTGCTGCTGCTGCCAGCTGTTGCATCACTTGTTGGCAGCCCGTTGATAAGTTGACAGCGGAAATGATTTAATTTCCGTTTTACTGCAGCATCAGCAGTCGTGGCAGCAATGGAAGCACCGCCAGCACCAACAATAGACATCAGTGGGGCATGTGGCAAGTGGCTGGCAAAAGGATTGTTGCAGCATTCGCACATTTCACCATTGTTAGCCCAACTATTGATGTTGATTCTGGCTGATTGCTAAATTGCAATGAGCAGCCAATGCTCCATTTGTAATCCGAGTTGTCTGTATTTCAAATGCGGTTTGAAATGCTGACTGCGGCCATTGCTGCCACAGCTGTTGCCACAAGGCGGAATAAGGGTAAATAATTTTAATGGAATTCTGTTAGAGCCATCAAAAGTGAGAAGGCATTACAATCAGCGTATAATAGCAAAGTCTAGAAAATGCAAGTAATATACTGCTGATGGCAGCAAGGAGATGTTGAAAGTAACGAACTGAAAATTGAAAAGGAATTAATGGAAGATAGTAAAGACTCATATAGATGAATCCCTTGAAGACAAGGGATATAAAGTAGAGAAAATGACAGTTGGAAGTTAAAAATAGGAAGGTGATTATGGAAATAAGATAAGGTATAGAGGATAGAAGTTTGAAACTTTGTCTGTATATAAGATGGAACATACCAAATAAAGAATGCAGATGGGAGATTGAAGGGAAAAAGAGAAAGACAAAAGGCATGGAAGAAAGAGACGGAAGATGATAAAAAATATGGGAGAGAAGATAGAAATTAAAATACAAAGATGAAATTATCTGTGACTATAACAAGCAACCAGACACAAGTAGAAGAAGAGCAATTAAGAAACTAAAGAGTGTAAAGAAAATTTTATAAACGGAAAAGAATGAGATAATAATTGTCGAGTTGACAACTTAAATATTATTATTATTAAATTGAAATATATGCAAAAGTAGAATATAATTGCTTTATAAAAATTGACAATTTGACTAGGAAACTAAAAATGTACTCCACACAATGCAATGGCATGAAAGTCAGAGCATTTTCCCTTAAAGCTCTTAAAGCTGCGCAGCAGAGAAAAATGCCTCAACAAATTTGAAAAATAGTTTTTCGCTGCGCTGCGTTAAATAGCCGAAGGCGGGCAGAAACTTTTTTTGCGGCCAACTATTCGCAACTGAATAACTTTAAGAACTATTTGATGTAGACGCTGCCAGCGGCTAATAAACACAAACACAAACACAAACGCCAACATCGAAAGGGTAAAAAAGTAAAGTTACCATAAAAGAAGCGAACGAAACTAATCAATTAGTTTACGACTAAGACTGTGACTATGACTATGACTATGACTATGACTATGGCTATGACAACGACTATGATTGGCGGATGAAATTTCGTATTTGAATTTTTTTTTTTTTTATTATTATTAAAGCGTTGGAACGGTATGCACATGTATTACCTTGACAACACAGTTAGATGATGTAAATATGCCAAACCAACTGATATGCTCAGGAGGAATTCGTATTTGAATTGGCTGTAATTTGCAATTTATTGCCACATTGCTCATACGCACCGCAGTCGTCTATTAAAATTGTGCTCTGGCCTAAACGATTTGCATCTATTTTTTGCCACAGTATCTCACTGTATCTCTGGTTGGTATTCTTGGTACTCGTATCTACCCCTAGCAACCGGTGGGTAACCACAGCAGCGACAGCCACGAAAAAAAAAGAACCACTCACACACAGACAAGCCACAAAAACTATTTTTATGCCAATGGCGACAACCGCAGAACGTCACACAGACACTGAAGTACATAGAAGTACATATATACCCCATGCACACACACACACACACACACACACACACATACACACATACATATATAGCAAATAGTGAGAATGGGTCGGTCGCTTACATTATGTCAATAGCATAGGTAAAAGTAATTGTGGAAAGTGTGGGAAAAGGCGAAGGGGTTGGGTCTACGGCGACTGTCCGGCTGTCCATGTCTGGCTAAGCAAACGATGTTCATTAATGGCGCACGCCAGAGTTTTTGCGAACGGCCAGCTAAGATAACAGATAACCAATGCTACACTGAGCGAAAAGTGACACTAAATGCGTCAAGTAACGCAAACAATCTGTATGGGCTGGCTAGTTGGGGTTAGTTAGCTAGTGGGGCTATTATTTTTTACAGTGTATACATAGTAACCAGAGCTTGTACATGGCATTCAATGGGTCGACCTTTTCATTTTCTTTATTCATTCATTTCATTTCATTTGAGTCCTCTTCTCTTCTTTCCTTTTTGTGGCAATGCAAACAGACAACAATGTCTACACACATACACTGTGCAAAAATTGCTATGTGTGTGTGTGTGTGTGTGTGTGTGTGGGCGTAAGTGTCATTAGGCGGCGGCGACAAACGCGTCACGAACTTGAGCATCGATTAGTGAAGGACGGAGAACTCGGCGAGTGGACCTCACCAGAGCTTGGATACCATTTGCATTCAAAAATGTTCAATTGTTGAATCAATAACCTGTTGCCTGCTTGTACAGTTCGCAATGACTATATTTTGTTGTTGTTGTTGTTGTTATTGCTATGAGTGAAACATATTTTTGTTCATTTTTCTTTCTTTTTTTTTGGCTAAGCTTTGGCAACGCATCGTAAGCGTGATATGGCAACAGCTTTGGCGCGGACTTTTAGCGCCAGCCTGCGAATTATCAATTTGTAGCTAAAGAATTTTTATGCATAAATTATAATAATAAAAAATATACTAGTGCGAGAACAGATGTGAAAAGTTACAGTGATAGATACATACACATATGTATGTATGTATGTATGTGTGTGTGTGTGTGTGTAGGAAACGCACACATAACCAGCTGGAGTCAGGTTAAGCAGCATCCGAATTGAGCTGCTGCCTTAATAATAATAATAATTGTGTAAATAAACAATAAATCTCATTATCACATTCCGCTGCTCATGCATTCAATTATTATCACAACAAGCAAAAGCAACAGCAGCAGCTGAGCCACAGCATCAGATACAACAAAAACTGTCTGGCAAAATGACAAGACGACATAAAACTTGTAAATAATAATAAAAGAAATAATCAAATGAGTGTTGAGGAACTGGGCAAAGTGAAAATACTCTAACTGGCATAAGGGTCAAGTAGACGATAAAATTGAGCATGTGAAAAATATTCAAATTTGTTTCTTTTTCATTAAAAAATTGTTTTTTTTTTGTTTTTTTTTTTTTAATATTTGTAAAGACAATAAAGTCTGATCTGCAATTGTTAAGCAAATATTAACACACACAAAAATGTATAATTAATTTAATGCGAATAATTAAAGAAAATAAAGAGAAATAATTCTTTATTTATGCTAATTTTGTATATCAAAAGCTTAATTTATTAACGTTTATATATTCAGCCAGCTTTAAGATAATACGTAAACGTATGCCATAATCGGAATTTACTATTATTTAAAATCTTTTTAAATTATTATGAATAAATATGTGCTCAGCCATATTCCTTTTAATCCTTGTCACATATTGCTTGACATATGCATAATACCCTTAGCCAGTATACAAAAATATATTAGAGCCATGGGCAAAACAAAAGCCAAAGCTCAGACAATCAAAGGCATACGCCGCAGCCCGGGTAAACATCTTGATAAAAATGGCTCTTATCAAAAATTGCAGCAGACAGCGAAAGCTCTGCCTTTGTCAGTCTAAAACCTTCACACGCCCACACTCTCACGCGCATACAGCATTACACTCTTTCACACACTCTTCTTCTTCTCTTCTAACACTTTTCACAGTTAATTATTTAAAGTGTTTTATTTATATTTTTTTGGCCAGCAATTGTGAAGCTAATAAATGAAAAATTATGAATTGAATTCAGTTGGGCAAAGCGCTTTTCGCTGACCATTTGCCGATGGCTTTAAATGTGCAATTTTTATGGGCTGCACAGTTGTGCGGCATGGGTGTGGGCGTGGCCGCTACAACTTTATGGTTGTCATAAAAACACCATGGCTACACTACGGGCGCACTACGGACGCGTGTCTGTTCCGTCTGCCATCGACTGTAAATGGAGCTAATGCCGGCTGCTTTGACATTTAACTATCAAAACTTTAATATATATGCTATATACATATACCTATATAGTATATATAGCTGCTGTCTGCATTTATGTAGTCGGTTTTATTGTTATGACGCTCGCTGCCAATTGAATTATTTTATATGCATATGTGTAGTTGTGCCGCGTGCTCAGGCGCGATTCGAAGGTCACAAATGGTTGGCCCATAAACGTTTTTCCCATTTATCTGGCAATTGAATAGATACTTAAAATAAAAAAAAAAATCAGATAACTACAAAATATCTAGGAATGTTTAAGAAAAAGCTGAAGAAATGGTAGACACTAAAATATAATTTTAAATACTAGAAAAAATACCAAACCATGAGAGATTTAGTGTTTGATTGACTGATGACAGATTGATTGATTGATGAGTGATTAATTGATTTCTGAACTCTGACCGATGCTGGCTTCTTGCCTAATCAACAAACAACTTTATTTTATTTAAACAAATGAAATTGCCAAATCTCAGAATAATACAAATGAAACGCAACATAATAAAGTGAGTATATTTAATGATTTCATCTACGTTTAATCAAGCTGAACCATATGCATAGGGGCAGCTACCGTATTGCGATTTCTATAGCCTGATAGCCTCAATGCCCGCATGCGCCACACACACACATACACACACACACCCACATTCGAGCATATCGAGCAACACACGCGGCGTATGAGTAATTTCGCATACGGCACGCATAAAAAACGAAATCTAATTGCTGTTTTCATGCGAACGACTTTAATTATAGCTAATTTTAATGGCTTGTATGCAATGTTGATGTGCAGGAGGAAGGGGGCCCCGGGGAGAGATGGTGCCTCAAACACTCGTTAAACTCGGCCACGCGTCGTATGCGTAATAATTGCGTTATTTATTTATTGCACAAAGCGAAAAATAAAGAAGAAAAAACAACAACTAAAACAGCAAAGAAAAAATCGTATACATTTTTCAACAATTTCTTTCAGACATTTCTTTTTGACTAGCAACTTTCTTCGCCTATCACATTTCCAATTTAATACAAAACCCGAGAAAATGTTCGCAGCGCGCGCCGTCTGGCAGGCAACTTGAGTAAGATTTTCAATTTATACTCGCTCGCGTTTTCAGTTTGCTCGGTTTCTTAAATGAAGAAATATTGAAATTGTATGCGCCGAAAGGCAGAGGAAAAGCGGGGGCACGGGGCAGAGTGCAGTCTGTGGCGTCGTCGTATGTAAAGGAGCTCCTCTAAAAGGCGTTGCCAGCTAGTTTTGCTATCATAAATCTTTTTTGTAGCAAACTTATTTAACTCCCCTGCACAGTCGAAGCTCCTCCAGACGCGCTCCCCAAACCGCGTCAAGCTTCCAGTCCAGGCCAGCTTCTCTCTTGCCACGCATTGCTGAGCAGTAATAGAGTCAAGGAATAAGGAAGTCAGGCGAGAGCTGAGTTTGATATGAACTAGAGATACCCTGTGCAGGGGTTGGTGGTGGAACAATTTGGCATATGGCAAAATCTGTTGCCTTGGAGGTAAATCTGCGATATAGATTCGCTATGGATTATATATGATTAAGAAATTCATGAAAGTTAAGAAATGCGATAAGCTTTAGATTTGCTTAAAGCATATATTTTAGATTTATATTTATATATTGAATTATTCGATATATTTTTATTTATGTAATTTATTTTTATTTATTTACTTTTTTACTTGAGTAACTTCTAAGCTTCAACACAAACTAAAAAAAAAATAATAATAATAGTAACAATTTATTTTCATACACTTTCAAATACCCTATTTTTTTCTATTCCCTCGCGCATAGCAAAAAAATAAAATATAAAATGCTGACAGCATTTTAATAAACTCTTGTTAATACGCAACGTACTTAAAAAAAAAAAAGAAAGCATGTTTGCTTGAAGATTTCTTTATTGCTTTGCAGAGAATTCAATCTCGGAAATTAATTTTTCTAAGCGAGATATTTGTGCTTGGCTAATTTAATAACTGCACCACATTTGTCAATTTTGACTCAGGCCGGGCATCAAAGTCATCTAACTGTATAAAAACACATATATGTATACATATGTATGTTTTGGTATTTGGTTTGTATTCGGGCTATATGGAGCGCAACGCTGAGCTTTGGCCACATGTCCTGAATGACAGACGTCCCGCTGTGTTTGTCTTGCGTTTGAGTTATCATTATGACATGCTCAAAATTACCAATGACAAACGTGCTTTGACTGCCAAGCAGAGATGAGCAGAGCCGAGCAGAGCAGAGCCGAGCCGAGCTGAGCTAGGCACTGAGGCCGTGGTCGGGCCGTAGTTGAGGTCAAATATAGGATGAGGAGGCGTGGCATTGCTGATTGCGCCCACTCAACGTTTGTGACTCTGGCCGCAGACCAGAAACATGTCAGACCACAGCAGCCGCAGCAGCAGCCAAGGCAAAATTAGTTTGTTTGTCTAGCGCTTCGACTCGACTCGACTTGGCTGACTTCAGCAACCGTTCGAAGGCGCAAAGGCCAGGGCGTTGGGCGTGGTGTAGCTGCGCTGCTAGGAAGCATTTGGCCATTGCCAAGAATTTAAATGGCACATTTAAGATTTTGATTAAATAATTTTATGTGTGTGGCAAACGCATGACAGCGCTTGCTGCTAGCAGCAGCTGCTGTTAGTCCAACACATTACGCATACGCCCCGTGTGCGGCTAGCTAGTATATTATTTAATCTCAGCATGCGTTGCTTTTGGCTAGAGCCCGGCATACAATTATTATCAGCTGTCATTAAAAGCAATTTGAAGAAGTTTAAGAGAAATGCACATTTTCAGCAAATTTCCAGTTTTGTGTGTGTGGAGATTGGCTAAGGAATTGTTTTGACATATTGAATTATGTCTTATATAGCCTGATTCACATATATAAATATATGCCTATATATAATTCAATTTTGAGAATATATATATTATTGATACATCCACTCCTTCATAGATAAACAAAATAAAACAACAATTTCAATATGTCTCTGCTGCCCCACATTTGCCACTATTATGAAAAAAGTATTTATTTTTTTTTACATTATTATAATAATATTTATTTAATTTATAATGCCACAGTTGCAACAGCCACAATTGCAATAACTTATAAAATTTCAATTTCATAAAAAAGAAGCAGATTTTATTGTGCCGCAAACATTGTAAACTTCGCACACAAATCATTAATTAAATTGTGTGACAATAAAAAATACGCGAACGTGAGCCGATAAATCAGCCCACGCTCAATAAAATTATATGTATACATATATATATTTATATATATAAACATATATATTTTTTATATATTAATTAGCGCTCTGCCATTTACGATTGCAGGCAAGGAATCCCCCTTGGCATAGGCTCCAGTTTCAGCAATAAATTTAAACAGTTAATGGATAAGTTAATGCAAGGAAATCCATATAAGTACATATATAGTATGAATAATAAATAAATACATATATTATTCATATGTATACTAAATATACATATATATATATATATATATGTATATATATATATTTCATATAGCTTCCATGAACTTCAGTTTATTTTTAACACGAAAATATGCTGAGCAGCCACGCAGCCACAGCAATTAGTTGGACAAAAAAGGGAACAAATATTTTTGGCTTGTTTGTCTTCGTGGCTAAAATTAGCTTGAAACAAAAAACAAAAATTCTTAAAAAAAAAAAAAAAAAAAAAACAGGAAAGAATATCTAGCGTGGCAGACACACTGAATATTTAATACACTTGCAGAACTTGTAAAACGCTGCTCTATAGAGCTGAGAGATATAGTAGCTATGGATACAGTTTGGACTTTATATACAGTTGCAATTGGTTAGAGATTGATACATATTGATACATATATAAAAATCTAAAATCTTTTGAGCAAAAATGTAATAAAAACAATATGAAAACTCCTCAATAACAGAATATCAGAAATATATCTAGATATCGATTTTAATTATGTAAAATATCCGCACTATTTTTATGAACACAACTATATTCTTAAGACTCATAAGTAAGCTCTTCCAACCTAACAATTTCAAAGATATTCTGAACACATAACAGTTCTTTATTGATTATGATTTAAGATTGATATTCATTACGATTACGAACTATATAATGAGATGTCCCTTCATATACATCACATTGCGTATCTCATAACGGTAATGCCCGTTGAAAAAGTGTATATCAAAATAGTATTTAACCGTTAGTGACTTGCACTTGGTCATGACGTCAAAGCTTAAGTTCCACGCGCTAATGAAGACAAAGTAGTTATTTATTTAGCTGCAGTCACAGCCAAAAAAAAAAAAAAACGAGCGACGTTTGCTGGACACGTGGTGGTGGGCGGCACTGCGGGGCGGGGTCGAAAATGCTTAAAGGGTATTTCAAGGCTTCTGCGGGCTGTGGCCAAAGCGGCAGTTGAATGGCTTTCAACACGCTTGCACACACACAGAAGGGGCCAAGGCACTTAGCCGCAGGCAAATGTGTTGCATACTTTGCAGCACAAACACAAGCACACACACCGCACACACACGCACACATATGCAAACACACCTGAGTGCTGCACTTGAGGTAGTCACGATTTAAAGCTGACAACATTTAAAGCAATTAAAAGCAAGAAATACTCGTATTTGCAATAGTATTCACATTCGCACTCGCACACATTCACATTCACATTCACATTCAGTTCAAGTCAACCATAAAAATCAACAACAGTCAATGAACCTCTGGGCAGAGCGAGAGAGTGAGATAGCAACAACAACAAGTGCAATACACAAACTAAACATAGCAAAAAAAAAAAAAAAACAAAAAAAAAGGGAAAAATAAGAAATACAAAAAGAAAGAAGCAAAATGAATGAAAAAAGAAAGAAAGAGTCAAAGACACATCGCAGGCTGCGGGGGCTGAGGAGCGAGCGCTGCTTAGGGGTTGGGTTGGCCACGCAAGTTCGTAAGCTTAATAACAGAGAGTGCGAGAGTAGCTGTAGTTGTTGTTGTTGCTATAGCTGTAGCTGTAGCTGTAGCTGTTGCCGTTTGATTATCGTGTCATTTCTTTTGCGTATTCATTCATTCATTTATTCAGTCACTCACTCACTCGCTCAATGGACCGCGCGCGCGTTTTGCTCTAAGACAATAACAAGTAAATGATACGAGTTGTTGTCTCTGTTGTTGTTGCTCTTCTTCTTATTGCTGTTACTGTTGTTGTTGTTGCAAATGTAGTTGTGGCAGCTGCAAGTGCACTTCACTCCTCTATATATAATTGTTCAGCTACAAAGGCAACAGTAACAACAACAACAGCTACTCTGCGACGCCAGCGCTGCAATTTCTGTGAATGGCTGCCTGCCACACCCACCACAGCACCACACGCCCCACGCCAGAGGGAAAGAGCGAGAAGGCAAGAGAACTGCTCGCCGTCAAGCAGGAGCCAACTGAGCTACTTTAAATATAGATATACCCTGGCATAGCAACAGCAACGAGGGGTGTAAGAATATTGAAGCATTTATGAATGAAATGAGAAATGTTTTTATATATATATATATATATATATATATATATATATATATATACATATATATATATATATACATATTTAGTAAAACTGGTTTGGGCACTTAGGAATAATATTTGAAATTATGCAAATACATGTTACATGAAATATTTGAAACTTTGTATAGATATCTTTCGATCTATCATTATTGTTATAGAACACTGCCCGGCTTTGCATGGCTAACTATTATTTCTTTGATATTAAATGAATACAAGCAATATAATAAATTGTATAAAAACAATTTGTTTATATTACAAGTTTTAAAATCTTATCGAAAGGTCCAATTGCATGGGGAAATGAAAATAAAAAATTGAATTGCATTTTTGTTTAAATAGACAAAGTCCCAAAGCTGAGATAATATGGCGCATATTCAAAAACAATTCTGAAGTACACAGTAAGTCCCTTTTATACAACTTATTTGTACATATAAAAATGAATATAAAGCCAACACCATATGCAGCATGTCTATATAGTCGCATAGAGACATGCTTTTGTTTATCTCACTCACATCTTTAATATCCAAGTGATTGCATTTGACTTGTGAGTGTAAACGAATGAATGAATGCTGTAAGAGTGTGCATGCATGTGTCTATAAGCATGTGTGTGTGTGTGGTTGGGTGTGTGTGTTTGTCTTGTGCTGGGTGCAGTTCAATTAATCGGCTGATTGAGCACACACTCCCTGACCAATCTTCGCGCACCCACACACACAGCCATATCCACAGTCATAGCCATGCCCACTCGAGGGTCCATAACGGATCTGTTAAAGATTTTAATTAATATGCCACGTTAATTGCGAACTCGGCGAACGTGAAATAGCCCATTTAGAGCAACATCTGCAAGCGATTTTCATTTAAATGCAATTTTAATCCGGAAAAATAAAAAGCAATTTGCGATTATCAATCATAAATAATGTGACATACATATATATATCGCATTGTTGTTTCAATTAAATTAATTCTGCCAAATATGTTTTCGATTCCATGTGTGCAAAAGTAACAAAATAAATGAGTTTTTAATATGCTTGACATTTTACAATGGCATCAAATTAGCGCAATACGTGGCGGATGCGCAATATGTAGACGAGGACTTCGAAATTGGCTGGCAGATTGCGGGTGAAATGATTTTGCTGGTTGAATATACAGATATGTATATTATATTAAATTTTATATATCATATTTTATGTCATAATATTTTAACATTTTTAATGCTCTTTTTTAAAGAACTCAAGTCTTGAAATATGTGAATTTGCCACAGAATTAAAACAGAATTCTTTGCAGTTAAAGCAAAGCAAATCAGGGTATCATGACTTTGGTAAATGCCTGTCCGTAAGTGTGAACGCGTCGATCTCAGTACATATAAAAGCTAAAGATTTGCAATTTTTGTTGAAGGTTGCTTCAAATCGAGTTCGTTTAAAAAAATAATAATTATTCCCGTTGTAGTGTGAGGATACCAAATTGTTTGGAAAGACTGATTACGAAAGTCCGTCTACAATTTATTCAACAAATAAATTCCCAAGCCTTCACATTTCAGTATTTATTTCAAGCATTCAACTTTAAAGTAAAGTCTCAACATTCTCTTAGGCATGTTGCGATAATATTTCTTTTCTGGCTAGCGCTCATTAGCAACTGTCAGAGTTAATGCGAGTTTGGCTTCAGTTATCCTTGACTGAGCAGGCGAAACAATTTGGTCAGCGATCAACCTTGACCACCTGCATGACATTCGCCAAGTCCTTTTGCATTGAGCCGTGCAATCAACCCAAGCAAAGCCCAAATGGCAATCAAATATGGCCAGTAAAGAGGAGAAAAAATAAAACAGCAAAGATAAACAGCCAAAACTGTCAATAAAAATCTGTCAAATTTGTGCGTTCAGGGCAGTTCAAAGCAGCATTGGAAAAATAATACACAAAACATGGGAGAAGCAGAATTATTTACCTCAATATTACTCATACGCCATCGCTGAGAAGTGGAAATTTTTTGTTTTGCTGTGACATATGATAAATAGAAATTGTTTGCTCTATTTTTGTTTTGAAATGCCAGAGCAGTGAATGTGATTGCAATCGAGGAAATTTTCCATGAGTACAGCCACTAGAGAATTTCCGGTCAATATCTGAATTCGAACCTAAGCCAACAAATTTGATTTTTTCTTTAGGCTTGTGTGACGTCAACTTTTTGATATTTAATAATTAGCGCTAAGCAAAATTGCTCGCTTGACGCGCAGCATATTTCACTCGGCTGCGAAATGTGCGAAAATCTAATCAACAAATGCTCTCTCTCTCTCTCTCTCTCTTTCTCTCATGCGCAACAAACTGACACTAAGTCGCAATATGAATATTGAATAACCATTTTGCAACATTTTGTTTTACATCAACATTTTTTAAATGCTAAAAAAACTTACTTTTATAAATTTAGCACAAACAAATATAAAAATATTTGAGCATCTGCCAAAAGTCAATTGCAAAAAGTCCAAAGATTATCGCGTGGGAAAGGTAAGTTCTATAGGCATCAAGAAAAACAGAAAACTATTAAAAAACTAAAGTGAAATTTATGATATATTAGATACACTTTTGAAAAGTCTAATTGAATTGAAAAAAAAAAAAAACAAAAACAAAATCAAATAAAATAAAATATGATTGTTAGGATCGACTTTTCCCGAATTTTAGTTTAGAGTAGAGAGTAGAGCAAGGAGAATATAGAGTTGAGATTAGACACTCCATTCATCATCAATCAGTGAATCCCTTAATCACTTCTTGACTCACTTAAAAAAACGTTGCTTTCCAAAGCTCATGTTATATTAATTTCACTTAGGTTAAACAGAAATTTGATACATTTTTTTAGCTCATCTCTTCATATACAATTCCCAAAATGCGTCGAACTTTGCTTCTTTCTGCTCATCAGACTTATCTCGAAAATCTCAAGACATCTGTCTGCCCATTTGACCCAAGCGTCGTCTTGAACTTTTGTCTAGTTAGCGCCACACAATTAACCTCAAAAGTCCAAATAGAAATCTCATTAATCATTTGTCTTATCTGTGTGCGCTACATTTATCACGCCAAGACTTATCTATGTTTCTCGCTATCGAGCGAGGACAAATTCCAATTCCGAGAATCAGTCTTATCAGTCTTGTATCTCTATATATATATAAGTTTTGGGGAACCCTTACCTATCCCTATGAGCAAATCAATTAGCCGCCAAGACGCTAACCAGAAACTGTTGCCAACTAAGTTTTCGGTTCCCAAAGCGAATGATACATTCTCTAGGTGTCGGGTCTCTCAGTTTCAGTTCTGCGATCTCGAGTCAAGTGTTAATTAGTTTGTTGATGAATTGGCACACACGCAGATGTTACGTGTCATTAAAAAAAAAAAAAAAAATTAAAAAAAAATAAAATAAGATGTGCAACAGTTAAAAACAAGACAAGATCTAAGATTTCCAGCCACAATAATATTTGACTATATAAACGTATAAAGATCAACAAATAGGCCGGCTGTGCGGAAACTTTTTACATGCGAATTTCAATTTGAATTGCAAATGTCATGGGAGATAATTAACTTAATCATCTAGATAAATAAGCAACACGGAATTGGTATCAAAATTCGGCTCTTATTTGAGCGCATCACCATGACTAAGGTGTGCAAATACGCCCCCACAACAAAAGCAATAACAACAACAACAACAACAGCAACAATAATAATAACAATAATAATCATAATATGCATATTTTATATATCTTGGAAATTTTTCAATATTTATTTGCATACACCTAAAGATATTTAGCATAGCTATTCTCTGCCTCTGCCTCTCTCTCTCTCGCTCTGTGTGTGTGTGTGTTTTATTTTTTTATGGTAAATTTTTAAGTTTGGAAAAATTTGTGCTTCTCACTTGGCACTTGTAATTACTTTGTTTGTTTATTTTGGGGCGTGCTGTGAACTCATGAGCCAGACAAATACATTATAAATGGGGAGCAGTTTTTCGTATGGGGAAATAGGTCAAATGCTATACCTGAAAAAAGTTCAGGATCTGAGCTGGGCAGCAATTAGCTACAGAAGTGCAGAGATGATAGATTTTTGTTGTATTCTAATATTTATATATAACAAATTTCTTTCTCCCGACTATTAAATTCATTTATTTATATACAATCTCAAGCATATGCGTAAATGTTTTATATCAATCAAACTTTTGCAGCCAGATGCTTGATGCCAAGGCTAAGTGAGCAGAATCCAAAGATCTTGGGAAAGCCAATACAAATGTATAAGTAGTAGAAAATGGAATATAAAAAGGAAAACAACTAGGGAAATACTGTCAGTAATAAAATAAGTAGAGAGACTTTTGATTCTCTAGACCCTGCTAGACGCATAAAAAGAAGATATAGAGGAAGAGGTAGATTTTTTTTTTTTTTTTTTCTTTTGTGATTTATAAGTATAAAAATAAAAGAATTAGGAAATCAATTTAGAACTAGAACTAAAACAAGTTTTAAAATTAGAAGCAGGCTTAGAAGAAGTCATAAACAACAATTAAGGCAAATCACGTGAAGCAAAATTATTAAATTATTATAATATTATTATATTAAATTATTATAAGCAAAACAAATGCCAATTCATTAAAAAATAATTCCAAATAAGCATTAAATTAAGACTCATTTAGCATTTTAGCATATCATAAAGTATAATATGATTCTGGTATGAAAAATATTAATTTCTGAAAAATATTAATTTAAAATTTGATTTTTTCACACTTTCCTTAGCAACTACAAAGTACAGCTAAGCCCATTACTTGCCCAACAATTTATTTGCTCTCTAAATATTTATATAAAGCATATTTAATGTAAAGTTTCCACTGTTCACACCTCATATCATCAAGGCTCATATTTCAATTGCACTCAACGTAAAACGCAACTCCAAGCGATTTGCAAGTTCGCACGTTTGCCACACGCCACGACAAAATAAAACGAACCAGAAATCAAATCGAAATTTCGTAAAAAATGGAATTTAAAATTCCCTTTTTATTTTGCTGTTTCTTAACAGAATAAACAAGCGGGCCAACTTGTTTATTCTGTATATTAATTTCATTTCTCCAGAAAAGGCAGACAGCATACAGTCAAGGCGTGCGGATTGGGTCTTTGGCTTGTGTCTGGAACGGGTAAGGGGTTTTAACTCGATTCCTTTTCGGGGGAAGGGTGATGGAAGGGGGTGCCGAGCACAGCATAAATTGTAAGACGATGCCTGCAGGGCACGCGGTGGTTCGAATCGGGTCCGGATATGTTTACAATAATCAAATTATTGCAAGACGTTGCACATTAATAAACAAACAAAAAAATATGTATACATATATACACATATATATGAAAAGCAACGGAAAAAAAAGCTTTACTGCTATAAAACATAAAGATGGCGTTTTCTGCGAAATTGAAACTCGAAACGGAGAAAAAAGTATGCGAAAAGAAAATGAGGCAGAGCGCCAAAAATAAATAATGACAGCTATACCCGCTCGAAAATGGCTTATCATCAGGGGCATTCCCTAGTGACAAAATATTAGATTATCTACCTAGAAAAAAAAACCCATCTACTTATCATATTATATTATATTGTACAAGCTTCAACTTGATTGAAGTGTTCCTAAGATAAACGAGCATAAATTCTTTGAAAATCCCTGATCTAAATAGTCATAGTTAAATAGAGAATTTCAGTAAATATGCATATTATTGTTATTACTACGGCAAATTGCAAACACTTAAAAACAATTGAACTCGTTTTAATGCTCAGAATTCGCAATACGTAATTCCAATAATTTGCAATTGTGTTCCGGAGGCAGACGTTTCATTTGTAAAGGGTCTACCACAACAACTATGCCTACGAGTAAGTATTTCCCCTAACAACTTGAGATTACGTTTTATAAAGGGTAATTAACAAATACATGGTGAAGCAGAAGTCAATGACTGATCGCAAATTGAATACTCTATTTCAAATGAAAATGTTTTTATAATAGATTTTCAATTTGCAGTGTACATAGTTTCCATGGCAGCTATAACATATAGTCAACCGATTCGAGAGATTCAACTATATATATTAGGTCTAGCCATAGGCAATGCTCATACTGAATTTCGCCACATTAGCTGCATTGCGAGCTGAGTTACAACAGGCTACATTGACTCATTGTGTAAATACCCTATGCAAGGGAATTACGAAAACAACTGCACTTCACCTAGAACAATAAGAAAATCATTTATGCAGGCGCCACAGCGCACTTTGTTCGTTTACTGCCAACGCCAGCTCTACGCTACCTCTACCTCTCCGTCTCTCTCAATCTATCACTCTCTCTCTCTCTCTCTCTCTCTCTGTCGGTCTCCCTCATTGTCTAGGGTTTAAGAGGCTGCCGTTTGGGATTTAAGCATCAATTTTAATTCTATATACTTTTATATTAAGCGCCTGGAAAATTTTCCACCAGCTGTGCACGCGAGCAGAGCAAAGCAAAGCAAAGCAAAATTGAGTACAAAAACAGAAAAGGCAAGAAACTAATAATCAACTAAAACAAAGCGCAAAACACAAGCCAAAGGGAAAAACATAAATAAACAGAGACTACACTCAAAAGAGAGACAGAGAAAGATAAAGAATGTGAGCTAATGAGCGAGCAAGTAAAAGAGCTTGTCGTATTGCTGATAATGTGGGGGAGCTGTACATAAGAGCATGGCATACATATGTATATGTACATACATACATGTATGTGTATGTGTATATGCATATGTATGTATGTATGTAATCTATATATCTATATCTATATCTACATATAGTGTAATTTATGTTTCTCTATTTGAGTGGCAATTAATGGAATTTGTTTGCATCGCTGCCAAAAATTTAGATATATTGTATGACCGGCTAAACAATATAAATTTCATTAATGCAGATTTATTAATGCGAATTTTTCGCTCATTTTGCCCTCACTTTGTCGAGGGTTTACAAGGCGTGCGAGCGAGACAGGTAGCTGAGTGCGAGAGTAAGCCCACGCTGCCTGATAAGCGCAGAACGCAACAGCAACAGCTAACTGCGCGCGTCACTTGCGGCGAATTGGAGCGAGCGTCGAGCAGAGAGCATGAGCAAGAGAGTGAGAGAGAGGGAGAGGCGCAGGTATGACGACAAAAAGCAGCAGCGACAGCGGCCCCGAAAAAGCAGCGTGCGGGCGTCGCAACTGCCGTCGCTGTCGCCGTCACCGTCACCGTTGTCGTTGCTGGTCGCGTGGGCAGCGCCATTTCCTCCATTCAGTGCAGTCACTCCGACGATCGCCGTTGCTTAATACCCTGTAACCGAACAATGGCTATAAGCTGGCATGCTTACACTGGTTATACAATGCTATTACCGTTACTTTAACGGTGCACAAAGCATTGCACAAAAGAGAGCGTGCATAAAGGCTGCTTTACAGTTGACATTTACAGTGGGTACACAAGTTTTTTCTTTTTAACTTTTACGTAGACTCAAAGGAGATTTTTTTTTACAGCGCATTTGCAAGTCGTTCAATATTTCTCACTTTTGCTGTATTTTATGTTTCGTTTGGCACACATTTTGTTCTTGCAGTTCGATTTATGACGCAAGTTGCGTCGCCTCCAACCAACCAAGAAAATGCCTTTCAAATGATTCACAGATCAGGCCCCCAAAGATCCCCAAATGAAGGCCATAGCCTCTTGGATGGCATAGAAGTGTACTATATATGTATGTATATACCTAAAGTTCTCAGTAATTCAAAGTAATTAATAAAAGTTGTGAAAAAATTCAAAGCTAAAGTTATTAAAGCCAAAATCTGAGTCAGAGCAATTAATAGAATTCTGATGGCAGAGATCAGTGGATGGTATATAACTTACGTATATATGTATGTACATATATAAATATATTTCTAGAAATTCTACATACATATGTTTACATGTTTCATTGTAGCTGTGTTTATTTTTCAGACCAACCTTGGGCCATCGAACTGTCTATCCGAATATATATGCATTCTTATATATATAACATATGTATATATATATTAATATATATCAATTTGTATGTTTCTCAAAAGTCGGGCAATATTTTATTTATTTTATTTGCTCATAATTGTGTAAGATAAAAAGCAATGTTGAACCGTTGCCAGGAACCATCATATGATTGTATCATATGAGAGACATAAATAAAATAGATGTCTGAATTTCTACCTGCAAAAAAATTCATTCACATAGTTTTACTTTTGACTTCTGGCTCTTTAATGACCAATTCATTTTTTTGTGGGGCAAATTTCTTTGAAATATATTTCTATATTTGGATGTGATGAATTTTTATTGATCTTTTTAATATATTGAAAAAAAAAAAATATATATATATATATATATAGTTCCTTCCAATTATCGCTTATGAATTTTCTAAACTTGTTTCTATTTATTTAAAATCGTATTTATACACATGCCAAATTTCATAACTCTATATCTAATAGATCTTCAGATATTTTATTGTATAGCATGTCTCAAGATTGAATTGATTGATTGGCACTCAAGTTTCAATTCTGTTTTAACTTTTTTTTCTTCATAAGCTATACTTAAGTTTCCTGGCATATACAATAATAATATTGGTGTGCAGGCACATACCAATTTGTATTATCTTATCTCTAGAGGATCCCATTGAATATCTCAATATGAAAGACTTGCACCATAAATCAGACCTTTGAAAAGTTGATTTAGCAACTCGACTTTTATGACATTTTAATTATTTTTCGCTGACAATCAAATACCTTTTATGATAAGCCACAACATGTTCATGGGATATTTGAGCTGTTTTTAATTTAAATAAATAAATTTAATTTTTTGCCTGTTATTTATTTATATATTTTTTGTTGCAATGCAAGTTTTTGCAGTTCCTCTACACATCTCTTTCTCTTTCAATATACATCTCGCTCCATAAATAAGATGCAAATTTGAAATGTTAACAACCTAAACAAAACGTCGGCACGTGGCAGCCCGCAAAAATGCCAACAACAGCTGTTCAGGCAAAATACACTGAAACGAAAACAATAACAACGCGAAATAAAACATCATAAAAGGTGTCAAACAAAAACACAGTTGACTAGAGAATCAAAAGTTCAAGCCCATTAACATAGAACGCAGAAACCCCATTTGGCAAAAATAATAAACAAAAGCGCAGAAAAAATAAAAATAAAATAAAAGAAAATAAAAGAAAAAACTAATCATATGATACTTAGTTATCATTGCGATAATGTCAAAGATTCTTCCACCAAAACAAAAACAAACGCCAACCAAATTGACGTCAAAGGAATTGAGCATAAATTAAACAAAAGTTGTTGAAGAGCGAGAGAGAGAATGAGACAGCGACAGCTGTGTAAAGAGGTGATAGGGGGGGGACTGGGCTGTTTGAGGGTTTCCATTTGGAATTCGCTCAAGAACTGTTAACCCACATAAACGTGGCAAACAAGTTGTAAATGCTCAAATGCTCCACTCGAAAGACAGGAGGCATACCTCGCAGTTCCATCTCTAGCATAGGCCCCCCTGCAGACAGCTCCCCCTTTAACCTGTGCTATCTCTCGTAGCACCTTCTGTTTAAGGCGCACAATAATAATCCAGCTGTAATTACCATATATGTAAGTTGCCAAGCAATCAACTCGCTTCGATCTTTTGCAATATCATTTGTATTGTGTGGCCCGCAGTCCCCTTAGCGTTCTTCTCTGTTTCCCCTGCTGTCTATCTCGTAAATGGTTAAGGCACGCTCGGGTTTGTGGCCTCAATGGCCTCAAGGCAGCTCGAAATTGAAGCCAACGGCCAGTTACAATGAAGATGAAGAAGCAAAGAGATGAGAAGTGAGTTTTTAGTTCTATTTTGTTCTCTTCAGCGAATGAAATATAGATACAAAATCTTTTAAATCTTGAAAACTAAGATACAAAATCGTTCATTCATTCATCTTAAACTTACTCTCTGAAAACTTCTTGTAAGAACAAACTTTTTATTACATTTTAAAGAATAAAATAAAATTAATTTGTATTTCTTAGAATCGTGCATATAACAATGCCAACAATTGGCCACTTGACCCTTTTCACGATATAAACTCGGTCCAATGGACAATAACTATTTTGGCCAAGTGACGGCATTAAATTATAGAAAATTTGTTTTCCCAACTGATAGCAAGACGCGTGGCGTATGTCAATGCTGAAAGGGGAAAAAAACCAACGTTATCAGCATCTAGAGAATTATATTTGGTTTTGTATAAATACTGATAGGGCATACTGTGTGAGTAATGTCTAGATTTAGCCGGATAACAATGGTAATTCCTAGTGATAATGACAATCATAAACAAAAACGAGAGATAGAGCACCACGGATGGAGCTTAATTGGGGCTCAGTCCCAGACAGCGAAAAGGTGTGAATTTCAAGTAACAAATTGTAATGTAATTTTACTACTTTTAGCTATTTTTAAATATTTCTACATATAATTTATAATACTCACAATGATTAGGACATATTCTTAAAATAATCAAATCGTATTATCTACCTCTTCTCCACATTCACTCTTATACTCTAAAGCATTCTTATACAACTTCAATATGTGCTCAAGAAAATTGTCGTTCTCACTCTAGCTTTAGCAGAAGGAAGTACACAAAGCGGAAATTTAAACAAGAAAACTTTACATTAAGAAGAGGAGCTTGCAAAGGGAGCGCACACAAAGTACGACAAAATCATTTCCGTTACAAGCATGTAAAAGACTAAGCACGCACACGCACACATTCATACGAGCTTAAGCTACAGCACTAAAGTTTGCGTGTATTTGTCAGAGAGACAGAGAGAGAGAGAGAGAGGAGTGCACTGGTTAAAAGAGCAACAACAATTGAGACAACAATGCGACAACTGAACTGCGAACGACCCCGCACACCTGTCTGCAAGCTTTTTTGTGGGCGGAAGTGTTGAGCCAAGGAGAGGAGTGTGGGGAGCAGAAGCTATCTGTGCGTTGGCTGCTGCTGCTGCTCCGACAGCTTATCGTTTGTTCGTTGCGCACTCTCTTGCCTTCAAACTGGCTCTCTTCCACTCAGTGTGTCAACCTTGCGTTCTCTATCTCTACCTCATTCTCTCGCTCTTCCTCTTTCCATCGCTCGCGCTCTGTGCATACAAGAAAACCTTTAAAAAACGACGCACTTCATACAAAAATTATGTTCTGCGCCGCACCATAAACAAACATAAATAATAACAATTTATAACGCTCAGTGTGTGAAAACAAAGGCAGTAACGTCGTAAAATCGGCAGCAGATATTAAAAACATATATATGAGATGCATTAAATAATACTGCGTGCAATCGAGTTAAATTGTGCCGTTCTTTTTCATTCTTATAATTGTAATAAATAAGTCAAGAGATAATAATTAAGAGGGAAAGAACCGAACTAACTGGCAACGCTGTACGAGGATGATGAGCAGGCGGCGAATTTAATTGGCAGCTGCTGATCAGCTGTGGTAAAGCGAAGTAGAAGAGAGCGCACAGAGTCGAGCTTTTTCTCGACTCGCTGCACTCCAATTTTCAGCTCAAACTCACAATTGCATTCCGCTTTGGACACTCGTTTTTCTTTATTCCTTTCTTTCTTTTTTTGTTGTAATTTTTGCACTTGCTCACACTCTATTCGCTATTTGCATTTATTTTTAGCGGCTTGCAGAATATTTCTTTTTCTTCTTGTGCATAATTTTGCGCCTATTATTTGATTACACGCAGCCGCGAAGATAGATAGATTTGTAGATATTTTCACACCTCTTTACAAACACAAACATACGCGCGCACGCACACTTGCCAAACGGAAAGAAGCAGAATGAGCACGCGACCGTTGATCGCTTACGTTTTAGTTTCTTTTTTTTTGTTATTTATTTTAGATTTGCTTTAGCGAAGAACAAAACGAAAAAAAAGGAAAAAACGACGCGCGCATCTTGCATTTACTTCACACAATAAATTCGTTGTTTTTTCTACAAAACTCTGCCCGAAAATAATTTGAATCATTTACAATCTCGATTTGTTAAATTGTTAAAGTATTAAAGCTGTTTGTTTTTATTTAATTTTCTTTCTTTATTATTTATTCTTTTCTTTCAAATCACTTTTCTCGGGCCGCTTTTGTAGTCGCGCCAACCAAACACGTCGAATATCTGTGAGATACTAAAAACGAGTTGTGCTCAAAATTGCGGGACCAGTCACAATCGCAGCGAACGTCGGCGGCGCCGACGACTGCGCTGCGCGGCGAATTCGCCTAAAATAAACAAAGCAAAACGCTCAAAGAACATTGAGCACTTGATTTTGTTCGCTTTTGACTTTGCGTATTATTTACATTGTTAAGGCGAGCAATTAATTAATTTCAGCTGGCCGCGCTCTCTTAGTGTCTATCGCGCGCGCTCTTCCTACTTAATAGCACGCCATATAAGTGTGTGTATGTGTGTGTGTAGTTTGTTGTCTTTTGTAGTTTTTACTCGCCTTTTCAATTGCATTCGCATTCACATTTAACAGTTGATAGCGTTAATTTTGCTTTGGTGTTGCCAGATTTCTTATCAGTCTCAATATTTTTCTCTCACTCTCTGTGTCTGTGTGTTGGTGACCTGGGAAATGGGCAATTGCTCTTGTTGTTGTTGCTGTTGGTGCTAATATGACCATGGCCGTAATTGATTGCCGCTCTCTGACTGCAGATAGAGAGAGGCCAATAAGTCGTAAATCGAAAATAAGCTCATTTTGTGTGCCTGTCTGCAATCTGGCAGCTTTTTGGTGTCACAGTGGGCACTGACTAGACGCAACAGGTTGCCAGATAAACAAAAACAATGCTGAACAATTATGTATTAGTTTTTTAGACTTATGGCTGATCATTTCTATTTCCGTCAAATCTGATGAAAGATAATGAGATCTGATCGAAGATACTCAAAGAAAAAAATATATAATTAAATTTTTAAGTTCAGGCACATTATGCCAAACATATTTAACTCTTCAAAAAATGAATAAATTTATATGCATGGGCAGATTAACAAATTCCTAAAGTACTCAGAACTTTAAACTATAGATAAGCAAATGTACTAAGAAATGCCAAAATGCGTGTTATCAACCCACCAATTACTGCTGAGCAGCTGTTGTTGCTTTACCTCTAATTCCTGTTAATTTGTGTATTATTATTATTATTATTATTTATTTTTTTTTTTTTGCAGCACAAAAAAAACTTGAGCATGACTCAAAGCGCACGAATGCACCGTTAGTAAGCCAGCCAGCCAGCCGGACACCAACAAGAACAGTTTTGGCATGGACAATAACGTCAAGAAATTTGTATATGTATGCAAGCGCAACAAAGACAGCTATAACGAGCGCAGTCGAAACCGGCTTTGAGTTTGAGCGCAAACTGTATACAAAATACACTCAAAAGCGACAACCAGCTGTTGCAAGCTTTGCGTTAGCTTTGTGTTTGCAATAGCAAAATGAGCTTTTGCAAGCTTACGATATGCGGGCATTGAGTGAAGTTCTGTTCGAGTGCTAATGGCAATGACTGTAGTATTTACTTATTTTTTTTCTTGTGGATGCCACTTAAGTGTTTTTTGCTCAATGCCCATTTGCCGGCAACATTTATTTGGCCTGGTCTCACTCAAGCTTTGTTTGTCTCTCTGTGTATGTGAGTTTGTTTTGGTTTGTGTGCGTGAGTCGGAAACGGAAATGCTGGCAGCCGTCTGAAACGTGACAGCAGCGCTTCCGCTGCTGACAAACTGTGTTGACAAAGCGTGCCACATGCTTTCATCCACTTGAGCTGCGCTTCACTGTATCTCCCCCTGGCCCTTAGCCATAAATTTCGCATAAAGTTGGCTTTCAGCTGCGTTTAGTTTTGTTTGTTTGTCTTTGCTGTTCGCTTGTTGGAAATTAATTAAAACTTTATGTGATTGTTGCGCGTACAAGTTTTGAGTGTCTCACACCCAAACCCCAGCCCCGCATGACCCTCTCTTCTTACCCTTACGCTCTTCAGCTCATAGTTCCGCCAATAAATCACTTGATTCAGTGTTTACACACGCATTTGTGGTCTTCAGCCCTTGGCCGGGCTTAAATGTTTTGGCTCATCTCGATTGCCATTGATTGGCAAAATTTCCATGGTTTTCGCAGCATTTCAACTTTTTGGCTATTTTGGCCACATTTTACGCCCAGCCGCACAGATGTCTGCGCTGTCTGCCTGCCTGTCCAATTGGCATCCAATTGGGAAATTGGAAATGCAGTCAAGCGCTGCAACTAAGCCAACGAATAATTTTTGGCCACAATTTGTGTTAAGCCGGCATTGCTATTGCCACACGTATTCAGATTTCAATTATAAAGCCGTATTGTGCAAGAAGAGGAAACTTTTGTTATTATTTGAACAAACTTGGTTATTCATGAGTGGGCTGAGAGTGAAATTTGCATGTAACCAAAGGGTTTTCACAATGTAAATTTGAAATTATACCAAGTAGATAGTCCTACAAATAGGTGTAGTTGTAGAAGTTGTAGGGCAGTAGTTTCAGTAGAGGTAATAGTAGTAGGAATATTAGAAGTAGACAGCAGTAAAAACTGTTTGCCACAGAAGCAGTAGAAGGTAGTTGGAAAAGTAGTAGAATGTAACAGAAGGAGGTAATAGTAGCAGATAGTAGTAGTGGCAGTAGTAGTTGGTAGTAGAGCAGTGGAAACTAGTTGTACTTAAAAATAGTAGTAAATACCTGTGGAAACAAAAGTAGTATAGTAGTAGAAGCTATTGAAAGAGAAGCTAGTTAGTAGTAGTAGTAGTTAACAGCAGAAGGTTAGGAAGTTGGTAGCAGACGCTACAAATAGTAGCAAACATAGTAGTATTAAGATAATAGTGCTAAATAGTGCAAGAAGCTAGCAGAAGTAATAAGTACTAGTAGTAGGAATAGTAGTAAATAGTAGTAAATTGTAAAATAGTAGTAAATTATACCAGAAGTAGGAGTAAACAGTATAAAATGTAGTAGTAGTAAAATAATAGTATGTAGTAGTCGAAACTTGTAGAAGTCAATAGTAGAAGAATCTAGAATGGGTAGTAAATAGTAGCAAATGCTAGTGATAGGAAATAGTAGCAGAAACTACAATATTAAAAAAAGTGACAGAATCTAAAAATAGTGGTAAATAGTAGAGCCTAGTAGTAGTAGAAGTCAGCAGTAGTAGTAAATAGTAGAAGAAGCTTGTAGTAGTCAATAGTAGTAATAGTACTTTTTGCACAAAGAGTAAGAGTAGTCATGGTAGCAGACGCTGTTCTAGTAGTAGCATTACAGAAATTGTAGTATCATAAGTAGTGACCAACTATTTTATTTTGTAGTATAAAAAAGCAGTAGACAATCTTCCAATATTCGAATAGTGTTAGAAAATAAATAAGTAGTAAATAGTCGTATTCCCATTGGAAGCCACAGATTAGCTTTCTACATACTTATGTCAATAGACTGAATGGAGAATCGAAGTCAACAAAAATCTATTCGCATTTGATCCCATCAAAGAACATAAAGGCTGTCGATGGTGTTAAATGCTACAAAGAGTTTATTGCCAATTCTGTTGCTGCTTTACAAAGTAAGCAAGACTTTTTCTTTTCCTTTCTTTTTTTGTAGCCACTTAAGTGGGGGGTTCCCCACTAAATCAAAGCCCATTATCTGGCAGCCAAGTTTATCCCGGCGTTTTTGCAACTGAGCGACATTTAAAATTCAGTGAGTGCTCATTAATATTTTATCTGACAAACGCTAATGACTGCGAAAATAGCCAAGAGCGCAGCGGAACTATTGCATAGGTGACTTTGAGATACCCTGTGAATAAGTTTTTGATCACTTAATGGGCTCACACAATGACTGATTTATATATACAATATTGTAGCAATGTAAATAAATTATAGAAATACATATATGATCATGCCTTATAGAGATATAGATACAGAGTATTTATAGCACATATCAAAAATTATACACTTTTTATTTGTATACTATATATATATTTATTATAAGTATATTTAAGTGTTTTTTTATATTTTATAATTTTCGCCTTTTTGTATGAAAAAGCAAAACTCCCTACCTACCCTACCCTACCTACGCTTTTTATATAGGGTATAAAAAGGCAAAAAGCAACAGGCGCCATTTACGACACGTTCCGAGCTGATGTCTACGCAGCTTGAATTGAGACAACGTTGGCAAATTGAACATTTAACCATGCTGCAAATCAAAGAACAGCAAAAACATGACGGAATGAACTTCTCTTGTGAACTTTGAACTTTTAGCGAGCAACTGTCTTTGGGACTGTTTCACAAAGACAGTTCAGGCAAACTTATGAGGGTTTGTGAACTAGCTCAACCCCAATTGTACTGTAGCTAGAGCAGAGAACTTATTAGCTACTTTAATGACTTTGAATTAGTTCAAGAACTGGTACTAATTCTGTAATAGGAACTAGTATCGGGGCTCAGCTCAGTTCCCTGAAACTTACAAATTACTTAATATATAACCAACGTAGTAGAACACTTTAAATAGTTCCGAGAGTTGAACTAGTTTAAGAACTGGTACTAATACTGTAATAGGAACTAGTATCGGGGCTCAGCTCAGTTCCTTGAAACTTAAAAAATAGCTTTAATATATAACAAACTTGGAACATTTTAAAATAGTTCAGGAAGCGGAACTGGTTCATCAATTACAGGTTTGTAATTAGAATGCGACACACAACTCTAACTGTAGCTCATAGAAACTTATAAGCATATGCTAAATAAATTTAGTACAGTTTGAACTAGTTCCGCTCTGGTAACTAGTTCCGCAACTCGAGTAAATTTACGTATGTGTGTACTATAACTTACCAATCTTGCGACGAGCGCGCCATAAAACTGGAGGTGCAGCCTGGTTTGGTGAAGAGGCCATGTTGCTATATAGATTCCTTAATGCCGATATCTGTAAAATGAAGAGAGATAAATAGGTAAATATATGTACATATGTAGCTAGATGAATACTTCATTAAATTACTATAAACTGTACAGTCATAGTGGGGCAATTGAATCATATTCGGGGCATTATGCAATAAAATGTTTTATGCCAAAACTTTGCCGATGGATAACATTGAATCCAATCTATTGTATATACATATATCCGCAAAATATGCCAAGGCACATCCGCCACAAACACCAGCCACAAAGAGCGGAAAAAAACCCCAGCAAAATATAATCGAATGAAAAATTATGAATGACAGCGCTGATTAATGGTGTCGGACAAAACATCATTAGGCCAAATTGAAGTAGTAGTAGAAGAAGAAGAAGAAGAAGAAGGTGACTTTAACAAAGTTTATGAGCTGAAATTTGAAGAATATGTGCCAAAAAGTTTGCCCTTAGTAAAACCAATCATATATATATGTACATACATACATAATTCGATAGTATGAGCATAAATTAAGAACTTAAGAGCTCTGAGGTATTTGATAAGTACTGTTGTTTACTCTAATAAAATTGATACCAATGTCTTTTCAAAAAGGCTTATCAAACGGAATATTTCAAGAGAACTTAAGTGGAGAATGGAATGAATATGTATGTGTATATCAGACTTCCTGTGTTTATAGTGTAGTATACCTATGTATATTATATATGTTATATTGTGAAATATGTAGAAAAAAAAATTTTTTAATATAAAAAATCAATAATAATAATAATATTTTGAAAAAACATTGTATCATTAAAATCATATTAATATATTTCAAATACAAATTTGTTAAGAATCAAAAAGAAATGAGAAGCAAAATTTCGAAAATATATTTGATTCATGCATTCTTAATTCAGTTTATATTGTATTTCCTAAAATTTTATCAAATTAGTTTCAACAGAATTCACAAATTTCCCATATACAAAACTTTACAAAAATTCTGGAAATAGTTGTCGGATATAAGTCATAGACGACATCTTAAATGGCTTTCTTGAGAAAACCTATTTATACAAAGCCAAAAATTGACGCGAAATGGAATGATTCACAAGAAAACTTTTGGAAATCAAATATATTCCAACATACATACATAAATATATATATGAATATACATATATATAGCTATGTTTATGCATGTCATTCAAACGATTCCAGGCATCATAAAAACTAAATCAACAAATTTAAAAATTTACTTATTATACTTTTACGTCTCGTGATTCTTGAATGAAATTCTTTATTGAATGAAAACTAGGAATAACAAAAAAAGAAAAATGCGCAAATAATATCGAGTCGATTGACGATACTAAGAATATATATCTACATATACATATGTATATATGTATATATAAATATATGACTGCACTCTTTGGACTCGTTGCTCGATTCTTCTATATATAAGAAAATCAATTTAGAATGGCGCTCTTCTGTTGCTGCTGCTCTTATCAGCATTTGCTTTGCTCTTCCTCTTGTTTCAGTTTGTTATCAGCCACGCCAACGACCTTGACAACATATATATGTTTCTGTATATATGTATGTATATATACGTGTGTATATAGATTTCGTTTTATCTGACAATTGTTGCGCGCGCATTTCAATCGATGTCCACTCAAAGTCAAATAGCGCCCCTCAAATGCGCGCCAAAGTCAATGAACTGGGCCAAGTATTTATTTATTTCTTTCTTCTATTTTGCTTTTATTCCTAGGCGTGGGCACTGATTGTGTTTAGAAGTCGTTGCCGGCGGCGGCGCTTAAAAAATTTATATATGTATACACGTATGCATGAATGTATATAGAAGTCAGGCAAAAGTAAACAATGCGAAACACTTACAACAAAGCAACCCAGCCGAATTCAATTAAACTTAATTAAAAGAAACTAATTAGAAACAAATAAAAAATGTGGTTTAAAAACTTGACAGCAAAATATTTGATCGACAAGGCCGAAAGTTCTATACTCTTTACTTCAGTAATTCATTTTTGATACATAATTGAATTAATTTTATTAATTTTTATTTGTAATTCGCAATTTAGTTTTTTGTTGCTCTAATTCTATATCTATAGCTTTACTTTACTACATATAGCTCTGTCTCTCTTTCTCTTTTTGTTATATCTCAGAGTGGCCCTTTGCCTTTATGCTTAACAGTTTAGCTAGAAATACTCTCAGCTGGCTGGCAAAGCTTCAGCCAGAAAGCTAAGTTGTAATTCATCTTCAAGTCTCCGTTAATTGAAAATAGCTTTATATTCCCTTCTCAATGCCTTCTCCTCTCTCATTTACAAATGAGATAATGTGGATGATAAAAAGCAATACCATCCACATGATCCACATTTCGTTGCCCATGCAGTTTAAAGCACGTTGGCGTGCCGGCTAGGCATAAGCCTGGCGAACAAGTTAACTCCGGTTCGAATCCGGCTTCAAACTTTACTTACGTCAAAGATTTTTTTTTTTTTTTTTTTTTTTTTTTAACTAACGGAAATTGTATGGTTTTGTGAATTTGATTTTTGTATATTTTTTAAATTTATATGTATTTTATTTAACAGACAATAATAATAAAATAATAATCGTATAACGTTACTGTGATTTATATATTTACAATCATATACAACAAAATAGAAAACAATATTTATATGCTCCCTTCTAAGAGTATTAAGAAAAAATATTAGAGTTTAAATTGTTTATTGCCCTTTTGGCTGCACGTTTTGATTGCATTTTTTGATAAGCAAAAAGTGCACAATGCAAAAAAGAGAAGCAAAAAAAAAAACTAACATTAATTAATAGACGGCAAAAAATGTGTGCAAATAGCCGCCGCATGCGACGCGATCAGACACTAATTATTATTGTTATTGCGGCTATTGTTATTGTTGTAATTGTTGTAATTGATTCTTGATATTTTGATTACATTCAAATCGAATCATTTCATGCGGCGCCCAATTGTCGAATGTGTCGATCAAAGTGATCATTGATTAACATAGTCGAGGCAGGTCAGATTAGCTATGTATATGTATGTACATACACATGCATAGGCATGTATACATGCATACATGCATGTACGTATGTGTGCGTGTGTCTGTGCACAGGGAATCGCCTGGGCTATGATTATTGCAACTGCGCAGATTGTTTGCAATCGCATCGCCCATACAATTAGTTGCTGCACAATGCCCCTAGACAATAACAAACAAATTGCAATCGGCAGATGCGAGAAAAGACATCGATAACAACCACAACAACAACAACAAATTAGAAATATATTGGAGTTGAACGTGATGGAGTCGTATATACCTTAAATTCTCTCCTTTCTCTGTATACTCTATACTCTATACTCTATACTCTATACTCTATACTCTATACTCTATACTCTATACTCTATACTCTATACTCTATACTCTATACTCTTTACTCTATACTCTATACTCTATACTCTATACTCTATACTCTATACTCTATACTCTATACTCTATACTCTATACTCTATACTCTATACTCTATACTCTATACTCTATACTCTATACTCTTTACTCTATACTCTATACTCTATACTCTATACTCTATACTCTATACTCTATACTCTATACTCTATACTCTATACTCTATACTCTATACTCTATACTCTATACTCTATACTCTATACTCTATACTCTATACTCTATACTCTATACTCTATACTCTATACTCTATACTCTATACTCTATACTCTATACTCTATACTCTATACTCTATACTCTATACTCTATACTCTATACTCTATACTCTATACTCTATACTCTATACTCTATACTCTATACTCTATACTCTATACTCTATACTCTATACTCTATACTCTATACTCTATACTCTATACTCTATACTCTATACTCTATACTCTATACTCAGCCATACCCTATACCCTATCCACCCATTTACAGGGTAAATACTTAACGAATAACTGCATTAGGTAAGAAAGTGTCACAATAGAGACCGAGCTCAGGGAAAGAGAGAAGAGAGGAGGAGAGTGAGAAGAGGCGGAGTTGTGTCGTTAACCGCAAATTGTGTACATTAGACAACTGGAAATATGCAAGTGTATAATTAATAGATAGTATATACTAATATGTATGTACATATGTCCAAACACATGTGCATGTGGCAACCGGTTTAGACTGTGAGCTGATTCAAATTAATGCTAACTGAAAGTTTATTCAATTTCTATTTGATTTAATTTGTAATAATATTCCGAAATGTCTAACTTTTACTGTTTAGACAAAGAAATATATAATAAATGTATATTACATATATGGGGCATATCTTCGACCTTCTGAAGTACACTCATAGAAAGATTTATAATAAAAAAGCCATTGAAGTGTGAGTTCTTCTGTTGGATTTTCTATAATATCGTGGAGTCCAGTATCAGGGTTTCAATTAAAAAAATAATAATAATAAGCAAAAATAAATAAGCTCAAAGAAACGAAAATTTATAACATACGCAATGCGTATCACGCAGTAAACAACAATCTTATAATGCCGAAATTCCCCAAAAAAATATAAATAATAAAATAGAAAAAGCAGTCAAAAGAAACGTGCAATCAAACGCGCAATCAATGAAATTAATAATCATAACAACTATAATCATAATAACAATAGCTGAGCACGTCGTACCCCAAATAGCGAACAACGATGGTTGCACTTGGGTAAACACTCGAATTCGATGTCGAATTCGACAATTCGCAACATTAACGAAATTCGCAAAACCAAAATCTAGGTGAGACTTGAGACCAGTGGGCGTTGACAACGGCGGACGCGGCTCTGCTCAACAAGACTGATGTGAGAATCGAAGAGAAGCGTCGCTTGGTCAAGGCGTTGGACACACAGACATACAGACACACAGAGAGACAAGCGAGCAACAAATCAATCAAGCGAAATATTCGCATCCCATGACCGGCATTTTAATATTTGCGAATACCCTAACCAAATTCCAAAGATCATGCGAATTTTATAAACAGTTTGACATACCAGAGAAGCAATGAACAATGATTAATGAGTGATTAATAATGGCATATTTATAGGTATGAGAATTTAATATTAAGAAATAGTGTATATAATGATAATGAGTAATACATTGTGATGAGATATTAATAGTAAGAAATAAATAGTGAATAATAAATAATTGCTGCTGTTAAAAAATAAATTCTATTGTAAGATTATATTTAATAAATAATGAACAATAAGGAATAAATCAAATTAAATCAGGAATTGTTGAATGCTTAAACTTCTTCAGAAAACCTCTGAAAGACGAATCTATGTTTACTTTTAAAAAACTTTTAAAAATTAATTGTTAATTTAAGAATACTAATATATAATATTTAGCGCATACAAGATAGAGCATTAAGTCTTCAGACTTGCATTAGACTGTTGCTAATTCCGCATGTGCTTGTGACTCTTTATTTTTAAATGTTTTATTTTTGGTAATTGTTTGGCACATCAAATTTAAAGTTGAGCATGTCGGTATAATAAATGTTTCCTTGGTTGGCATGGGCGTTGGTTTGGCAACACTTGCTGCATGCCAAATGGCAACCCTGACGGGGAAATGTCAAATTTGGAAGTGCGATTCAGTCGACGACTGAATCTGAATGGGAATGCGGCGAATGTGAATGGCAAATCGAAATTGAAATTGAAATTGGAAGGTTTGTGAATCGCATTTAACTCTACATTAACTGCGTTTCAGTGCGTCGTTCACAATGCTGACATGCCCATGTCACAATAGATAAAATATATGAGCTGGCGAGCGTACATGTATGTATGTATGTAGAGTCGACGGCTTTATATACAATATTATTATATCTGTAAGCTTCATAAATATTTGTTGTTTGCGCAGATTTGTGGCCGCTGATAAAAGATATCAGCTGTGTCAGAGAGTGTGTATGTGATATTAAAGAGATGGCAAACAGCAACAAGCACAGCAGGCGATAGATAATGCCACAGATTGTTCTACTAGATGATACCCCTATATAAGTATAACTTCACATTTTCATTAGCTAAACATTTTTACAAGCTATAGAAGTATGGAATTTACTAACGATTTATGTTTCAGTTACAATGTATCCATCTATACAAACATTTGTGCATATATTGCTCTTCCCTCAGCTCCACATTTTGTTTGTAAATAAACTTTGCTTTAATCATGCGATGACTATGAAACTTTACATTTGTTATCATTTAATATTCAGTTGTTTGTAGAGAAAAGAAAAATGTTCGTAGATTAGTAACAGATAACATACTTTGAAAACATTTTTGTGAGTTTGAAGTCTCTTTAAGGTATTTAACTCTGCTCTTCTGCTAAGAGAACTTTCATCTGATGATCCATTGAAGTTCTCTCAACCTATAGAGCTCTTTAAGTTGCTAACTAAGTATAAAATATATAATAATAATGAGATCCCAAATAGTTTAGATTGTCTCTTATCAACACACACATACACACACACACACACACACACTTGCACAAAGTCTGTTCAGCCATCCGCAGCCAAGTTGACTTTCGTTGAATGCATGTTAAAAGCCACGCGTATCACGAATTAACACAACGGTGCTGATTGAGTGGTTCAATTTTTGTTGACTTGCTGCGCTGAGTGGTTTCCCAAAAAAACAAAAAATCGTTGCCAACGTTTTGCTGGGGCACCTGTTAATTGTGCGAATGCGCCCGATGATGATTCATGGCCATTACTCGATGGCTCGATCTGTTTGGCCAACTTCATTTAGCCGATATCACTAGCCGGCTTCCAATTGGTAACGCTTCATTAACAGTGCCGTGCAAATGTTAACGCCTGCCCCGCAATGACGCACTTTCCAATCCATTCAAACTTCTGACGTCTCAATATCTGGCAATGTTCTCGCCTCTGACGTCTGAAGTTGTGTTTCAAAATTGAAAACGTTCATGTTTCTGGTGATTTCCGCAAATCGGCGGACGACAGCCGCAAAGTACAGGAAATGATAAGAAATGATTCGCACCTGCTCTGAAGTTGATTCATTTCAAGTGTAAATGATGTAAGCGGAACTGATTCAATTGAACTGCTTCCAATTAAAACTAGGTATGGCGACAGCTTTGCGGAACTTCACAAATTTCTTAATAAAGCTAATTTATTTAATTATGAAATAAATTGCAAATGAAATCAATGCTAATTTTCAGCTAATTAGGATAATTCATAACTATGAACTAGTTATAACTAGAAATGTGAATCCGAATTTCTTGATCTAGCTTAAAATCTAAAGTTGCAATAAGAACTGAAGAAGAACTGGCTAAAAAATTAAACGAAGCGCAGGTTTCAGTTTTGTGCAGCAATCTGAATACAACTGGTTCAACTAAAAAAGAACCAGTTCATTAGATCAATGACAATTTTTGTTTTATACATATTCAATAGCATTTTTATTCGGCTGATATATATTGATTTTTTTTTACTCTACTTGAATATTCTTAGTTTTTTTCAACTAGTTCTGCGGGCATTCGATACCATTTGAACTAGTTCAAGTATTCGACTTTAAGATAACTTCACTTCAAATTTAATTGAACACTCTCGCTGCGAATTTCGACAACTCAAGGGAATATAAGTATGAAACGCCCAAGCGCAAACTCTTCACTTATCTCTGGTTCTTCGACGTTAAATGCCAAAATTATCTAAGTACCTGACACTTCGAAAAAAAAAAAAAGAAATGAAATAAAAGACAAAATGAGTGCGACAGATAGACAGCCGGGCCGACAGTCAATTAGATGTGATATCTTTTCGCACTTCGCCCACAAATAAAGGCAGTAAAAAGTGAACCGGGACCAAAGCTAATTAGTGGCAACTCTTTGCTACCAGCCATAACAATAATAATAAATATAAAAATTCTATGAGCAGCCAGATGAAATATAGTAGTATAATAACGGCCACAACAACAAAAGGCGCCTGATAACCAGGCTAATTTAATAAGCCCGTTAGCAGTCGAGTCACGTTTCCAGCAACAACTGAATTTGATCAAGTGCTGAAAAGTAAATGTCAACTGGGAACCTTTTCGTAGTGATTGATATCGAGCAGGAAGTCCGAGTGCGAGTGCGAGTGCGACTAGTTGGAGCTCATATAGCACCTACTCAAATATACGGTACGGGTGTTTTTTTTTGGGGTGGGAAGTCAATGCATAAATTATTTGTATTTTGGCTGCATACTTATGGCAAGCAGTGTGCATGCTTGCACTGCATTTAAACTTTTTAATTTTTTATGACTACAGGCCGTTCGTTTTAATTATTTTTCAAAATAATTATATGAAATTATTACAAGTATCATAAAAATTATTGTAAATTAAATTTTGAAAAAAAAAATGAACAAATAAATAATATTTAATTTTGTATTACTGCAGCCCGTTAATTTTAATATTTAATCAATTTTTTGTCAACTTGCTATATTTTTTGACGCTGTCCAAAATAATTATATAAAATTATTACAAAATCAATAATTATATAATTATTTAATCCAAAATTTGTTATTGCAAAAACTTATTATAAACATTTTTTTTAGTTTAATATTTAAATTTTCTTCATTCTCTGTTTTTATGATTTTATCAACGAGCAAAATTATCTAATGAATTAATTAAATAAAAAGAGATTTTATGGTAAACAAGAATTTCTCTCAGTGCACACGGCAAACTCACAAAAAGCAAGCCAATTTTCTTGACAGTACCGTTAATTAACTAACTGTAAACTAAGCTGATGCGCCAAAGCAACAACGTGTCATTCCATTTTCTATAAACCACAAAAAATTACAGCAAAAACCCAAAACAAATAAAGAAAAAAAGCAACCACAAAAAAAAAAAAAAAAAAAAAAATAAAGCAAAAAAAAACAGGCCATAAAAGTTGATTTTACAATTTAACTGAGACACGTAGCAAAGGTAATAGCGGGGCACTTGGTGGGGTGAGTAGCCCGGCCATAAACTTCAAGTGCTGATGCTCTGGCTGGCTTGGCTGGTGGCTCTGGCTGTTGGTGCTCAGCTGGCTGAAGTGTCTTATCTCATTGACCACATAACATGTAGCCCATATTCGACTCGGCGGCTGCTCGCTGAAGTCTAGAGGCCCAACTACTACAACCTACATGAACCGTTATACGGCCAACAAGCTTTGCATGCTAGCCAAATATTTAGAAGAAGGCATAATTTACATTAGAGAATGAATGGAATAAGAGAGAGAGAGAAAAAAAGTATAATAATTACTATATACAGCTGACAAAAAAAATAATGACAAACTCATATATTTTAAAAACAAATTGAAATGAATATTATAATCAATATAGACTATTATTAATATATACGCTGAGCTTGTCGTTAATATTTTATTTCAAACATTTATTGCTCGGTTACGCAGCTATTTTAATGTATTATAATTTTGTTAAGATAACTCAAAGCAAGTCTAGTATTAGCTATAATCTGTCATGAATTACAATCTTTATCTACATTTCTGCTGCCCAACATTTACTCTGTCAAAACTTTAATACCCACTTTGCAGTAGTGTATTCAGATTTGGCGAGTTCTAAATACACAAAACAGCAGAGCAAGAATAGAGAAAGAATTTTGAGCAAAAACATGGTTGAAAATATATACACAGAAAAAATCTTTAAGGAATTAACTGATGAGACACGAAGCATACAGAGTTCAATGAAACTAATAAATTGTTTTTGTATAAGAGATTTAAGAAGCTAATAAATTGTTATGATTTCTAAATAAAAGTCAATATTTAAATAGCGAACATAAATGCTCTAGATGAGCGTAAATTAAAAGCATTTTTTTTGTTTAGCAACGTCGTTTAGCTTTTTATCAAATTTATTAGCTTCGGGTTTTGATTTGCTTTAGAATCAGCAAAAGAATTTTGTTGTCTACTTAATACGGATTAAGTTCTGCCTAAAAAAAAAAAAAAAAAAAAAAAACAAAACAAAAAAAAATAGGTAGCACATTTTAAATAAAAATAAGACAAGCCAAACAATGCAAAGGTGGATCATCATTTATGTGCTAAGTCTTTTTGTTTAATAGGCTTCAAAAGATATTGTTTGCTATAAATTATAATTTTAAAAATAAAAACAAAATAATGAAAACCAACATAATAAAATCATTGTAATACTTTACAAACTTGAAGCTCTGCATATAAAATATATTGTAAAGAAATATGTGAAGAAGAATATAAATATTTAATATTCATATATTAAATAAATACAAAAGTGATTTTCAAAATTATATAAAAATTATATATTTAACAAATTTGAAGTTTTTTTATGGCCTAAATATATTTAATATCACGTGATATTTATAATCATATCACAAAATATTTATAATCATATCTATTATAAGTATTTTGATTTGTTTTTCCTAGTGTTTTATTTAAATAAGTAGTAGTATCAATTACTTATAGATAATAGTGAGACAAATGTAAATTCAATTTACTTACTTTAAAGACGAATAACTAATTATTTTGCTTTAGCTTTAAGCACAAATACACAAATACGTTTATAAACAAACAGAAATTTGAATATACTTTATATATATGTATTTATTTAATTATTTTTTGTTTGTTTTTACTTTAATTTAATCACATTCAAATACACAGATACGAGTGCTTAGAGACTCGGTTTTAATACGTATATACAAATTTGTAATATAAGTATATATATATTATATATGTATGTATATATATATATTTTTTTATTTATTGATATTTCAGTTATATTTTGCCCGAGTTGTCGCGACGTTTGAAAATTTCGCGTTTTGTTTTGTGCGTTTCTTTATTACTTTTTATGCACATTTATATATTCGAAAAGGAAGGGGAATTCAGGCACATAAAAAACTGTCGCTGTTATAATAAATTATAGCGTGTTTGTGACAGAGACAGCAATAACAAAAAACAATATACATATATATATATGTATGTACATGTAGTTGTATATATTTATATATGCATATACATATATATTTAATTTCTTTTCGCTTCTTTTGCTGCTCTCTTCGCCTGCCTTAGAAAATTATGAATATTAATCACGAATCTGTCAACTTTGCGGTGGGTTTTTCATTCATATTTCAATTCAATTTCTTTTAGTGGAAAAATTTTAAAGAAACATTTATTAAGCAAACTCCGCTGCTGCTGCTGCTGATTCTTCTTCGCGTTTGTTTTGTTTTAGTTCTTGGGCAACAACATCAACACATCTACAATAGCCCATACAGCCAAACACTTTTTCTGCTTCACTCACACACACACACATGCACGCGTACGCGAGCGTAAAGAGAACAGAGCGTATTGGAAGGGATGGGTTGGGGTATTGGTAAATTCAGCTGCTTCTTTTTGCACTTTGCTCTTTACACTTTTATTTGATTGCTTTCAAAAGGGGAAAGGTGCTGGGTTTACCTTTTGGGCTGCCCAGTACAAAAGTTCGTTTCACAATTTGGAATTTCGTTGCTGCTGCTGCTTTTGATATTTGTTGCCTGCCTTTGCCGCAGTTAACACACACACACATACATGCGATACACACGATCAGCCGCTGGATCAGATCATCATTATCAGCATGGTGATTATGATGTTCCAGCGTGTGCACGAAGGCGACGACGACGATTGCTTTCGTTTCAACTTTCGGCAAAAGCGACACAAACGCTCACTACTCAAACGAACTGCACGCGACGAGCTCTCAGCGTTAACTGATCATCGACACTGTCGCTATTTTCTGGCTCTGCTTCTGCTTCTGCTTCTGTTTCTGGTGCTGCTCTGGCTTCTCTGGCTGCTCTGCTTGCCGCTCTATTCCCTGAGAGCGCCGCACTGGGAGAGCCCAATGCGGGAGAGCCAACTTGGTTGCTTGCTGCCAGCTTGGGCTGCGCTGTTCCAGCTTTGCTCAAACTTTGTAAAATCGTTCTTTCTTGCAGATTTAGTTGCTTTGGCACTTTCTCCTCTCCTCTCTGCCCTGTTGTCTACTGAATGTGTTTGGCTTTGGTTTATTTTTTTGCCCACTAACGGGTCCAAAGTCCACAGTCAAGGGGATGCCAAACTTTTGCAGGCTGCCTGCCGCGACGTCTGCGCTTTTCAATTGCCCACTGCTCAGAGGGCTTCAGTTGTATATAGAGTGCTCGACTAGCAGATATTCTGTAGGCATTAGTTATTCTGAGTGAAACTTAATAGCCAATAACACCCTTTTCCCTATACTACGTACAGCCTACAGTGATATACCCTCACTTGCAGTTGCTCGCTATTGTTGTTGCTTCTTTTACGTGTTTTTTTTTTTTTTTCAATCTTATTTTACTTACGCTGTTTGCCTTCACAGTTGGCCCCGATCACTGCTCTGAGGTGCTAATGAAAACAAATTCTCGCTGTGCTTAGCCCTATTTGAGGCCCTTCTCCAAGCTCTTTTTGTGGCTATTCCTAAGCACATTGTAAATAAACACTCGATTTGAATGTCACTTAACTGATTCATAAGCATGTGCAAGTCTGCTTTACCTATAGCTGGGCTGTTGTTATCGTATTTTAACTAAAAGCAGCTGTCAGTGCCCTGCCAGTGCAACAGGAAACATCGCGGGTTTGTTGCACTGTTTTATTGACAGATGTGTGGACTGTGAAAACAAATTCAGTTTAAAATATTATATTAAACCATTATTATGTTCATTTCCATATATGTTTCTTTTCATATTTAATACTTTCCATGACTAATAAAAGTTTTTCAGAAAAAATTTTTAAAATATTTTTCTACACAAATAAATTTTTATAAATTTCTTAGATATATATTTTTAATACCTCATTAAATATAAGAATTTTACTTTGTGTACATAGATATATACATATATATTTCAAGAACCTTATTATTATACATTTGCTATACATAATATTAAAATATAATATATAATAATATATTTTCTGTATCAATATTGCATATATATACACATGAAAATTCTTTTAAAAATTAAAAATATACATACATATACATATATACATACATATATTTATTTAAGTATATTATTATCAATGTATGTATATTTATAGGATTTTCCAGTTTTAATGGGCTGATGTAATCAGCTTCGAACATAAAGTTAGGCAATTTCCCGAATTATGTTATTATATCATCTCTTTGCTCTCTCAACCACATCGCTCGTAACGTTCTGCTTGTCTCAGCCACACAATTGTTCGCCAAACACACAAAAGATTTGCAACTTGGCAAATTCGATAGATCTTACAGAAGATCCCAAGCAAAGCTGAAAACAATTGCAGCTATGTTAAATGCCATGAACCGAATCATCTGTAGAGTAGATGAGATAAGTAAATACATTTGCACATTGTTGGCGGCGATTCAGGCCATATATAGTATACTCTACACTATATCTATATAGAGTATAGCATAGTTAACCAAACACTGTATAATATCTGGTATATCGCATCGATTGATTTAAGCAATTAGCATCCTCACAACGCTCGCCATTAGTCACACACAATTGGCAATTGGCCGTCAATAACACAACATGGCACATTCTAGTATCGAAACTTTCATTATATTTGTAGTCGTTAAAGAGCCGAAAAAAATATATATACAATACAATATATATATATAGCTGAATCTAGATGATAGTCGAGATATTTGCGCCCTGTAAATTTACTGAATACATATCAAATAATGCGTAATGTATAAAAGTTTCTACTGCCTTACCTTGACTTAACATTTACACTAATATATTGGATACTTTATAATTTTAAATAAAAGTAGATTATTATTTATTATTACTGTACAAGCATAGACAATAAGATTAACATACATATATATATGTTCATTTTACTATTTAGATATAATAATGTATAAAAATTTTATGTAAGATACATAACATTTTGTATCAATATTTAACCTACTATATTTACGTTATATAATATGTTAATGTTAACATTAACATTACATTTGATATTGACATAAGCATTTTCTATAGTAAGTCAATAATGTTTATAGCCACATGTTCTATTGTAAGCCTAAGCTTTACCATTATCATTACATTTAACATTCAATGCAAATAAACACAAACATTAGAAACATTCACATGATGCTTACCATTGACATTTAATCAAACAACATAAACAACATCATTACCCTCAACATTACAATTAACATTAGCATTAACATATATGTACATAGTTTACCAGTTACATGATATATGTATGTCGTAACATTAACATTTGCACAAGCATATATATGTACATATCACTATTAACATTAATTTCAATCTGAGCTTTAACATTTCCATCACAATCAACATTAACATTAACTTTAACATGCAGTAGCAAGCTGCCTGCTAAACGTATTAGACTCCTAGTTGATAAAGCTGAGGGCAGGTAAGCGAAATATATATGTATAAGTATTTATGTATGTATGTATGTATGTATGTATGTATGTATGTATGTATGTTACCAGGTAGGATGTTGCTGGGTCAGCAAACGCACAACAACAATTCAATGCAGACGGAGGGTATACAATATAGCCAAAAATACATGTACGAGTGCTTGTGTGTGTGAGTGTGATATATATATGTATATGTATATGTATATATTCTCTGTATTGACAACGTGAAAGACTAACGACATAAGCGATCTGCGTGCTCCCAGACACGCAGCCAGACAATACAAAACAAAAGAGCAGATCATGCTCGTAAACAGAAATAGGCATGGCTAGCATAAACAATTTGGGAACGAGCATACATACGTACATACATGCGTAGTTGAATAAATATTACGTATACGTCACCAACTTCAGCTATACATATACATACACATATATATGTATGTGTATAGATCTACAGAATTTCTAAGTAAGAGCCAATATTTTGATACAGAATTTGCTTTATTTGCATTCGTCATCATCATCACCACCATCATCATCATCGTTATTATCTTTCAGGTGCATTAGAAATAAAACACACATTGAAAGGCAACGTGCGCCAATTGTTAGCTGCATCTGTGTAATTTTCTCTCTATCTGTGTGCGCCTGTGTATGGGAAAATCTTTTGCTCTTGATTGGCGTTCAAATTTGATTCAATTAGGTTTTTGGTAGCAATTTGCATATGCCAAAAGAGTGAAAGATACAGAGAGAGAGAGAGAGGGAGGGAAGCAAGAGAAGCATTGCGGGCAGCCTGAGGTTTGGTGAAATTTTCTTTGCATAAGAAATGAAATTGATTTTAGCTCAATCAAAGAATATTTTTAGTTGCTGTAAGTTGAAAAACTTATTCATCATTTGCATTTATACTTTTAGATAGAGGTTTTGAATGTAGTAAAATCTTTATATACGATATTTAAGCTCATTTTTTGCATCAATGTTTAGGAAAATGTGAGCGCCAATGGCAGATTCCATTTTGAATATTATCTTAAGATATACAAGATTTTTCTATAGAACATATTAGCCCAAATAATTTGCTAACACTAAACACAGTTAAGAATTATTTTGAAAAGAGCAAATTTGTAAATATAAAATATTTTTGGAAAATTACTGCTCCGCAGAGTGGTGTACTATTATTTACGTACATTTTGCAAGTTTAGAAGCAGATAGTCATACGGGTAGGCCTAACTATATACAGCTTTTAATCAAAGTGTTTCCCACGTTTCCTACCATCTCTAACATGCATATATTTCAACAAAAACAATATACCCTATCTACCTTTTTCAAAGTTTCTGAACTATTGCGACTATTTTGAATACATTTCACATTTCCTAATTCAGACTTAAACTATAATCGATGCAATAACTCAGCTTCATTTGCATTGCGCAAAAAAAAGACAAAATAAAACAAGTTATTGTTGTTGTTTTTTGTTGCTTTTTTTAAATAAATCAGCGCTAATAACGGTCACGTTTTCAGCGAGCCAAACAGATGCATTGTCAGAGCGTCTGCTATCTAAGTGTTATATCAACCAACAATAAAAACAGAAACAGAAACAGAATAAAGAGAGAGAAATATATAGAGAGGAAGAGAGAGAGAGAGAGAGAGAGAGAGAGAGAGAGACAGACAGAAGGGTTGCACAAAATTAAAGCCAAGATTATCAAAACAACAATGGGAAAACGGCAACAACGGGACATTTGTAATGCAAAAACTGAGCGAGAGAGAAGAAGAGACAGAGATAGAGATAGAGTGGGAATGCGATGAATCGCAATGCAAAACAACAACTGGATGGCAAACAAAAAACCGAAAACAAAAACAGCAAAGCAAATACAGAAAACAAAACAAAACAAAATGAGGTGCTAATCGAATGCATACCTCCCAATGCGATGCGACAAAGAAGCACGAGCACGAAACTGATGGCAAAGAGAGGATGGAGGCTAGCAGCAGCAGAGAAAGAAGCAAGATATACTCTTGCATGCAAATTAAGTAACTGCAAATTCTTGAAATTTGCATAAAGCACGACTTGAAGACACTCAAACGAAATGAGCTTTTACTTTTGCTAAGTCGCCGGTATGAGAAAAGTCTTAAATAAATGGGTTTTAAGTCAGATGTGCTTAAAGTTGAGGCATTAATCAACATATTATTATTATTAATATTCAATATAGTTGTAAATCTAGAATTCCGCTTCAACTTAAGATTGCTTAACTTCAAATTAAAAGTTTTTCTGTAGAGCTTTGAGCATAGCTCAAAAAGTTTTACGTTTATTTACAAGATTTCTAAAAAATGCTTTAAGTTCTACTCGAAAAGAGTTTGTCTATGATTTGGATAAGTAACTTGAATAGAGACTGAAGTGTGGAAGGTTTAATGAATATTTAAAGCCATTTCACTCTCATCAAGTAATTCTCTTAAATATATCCGAGATTATATCTTCTATGGTATACACATACGCGATATACCCCATTCAGATACGACAAATTACAGTTACATTCACTAAAAAGTCAACAAATCAACGACATTACGGCGACAACTTGACGCAACGTCAGGGTCATGAGTCGCACTTGAGTGCCGCATAAAACATAACACTGTAAAGTGCGGATCTGTATACTATATATATATACATATATATGCACATATTTACATTTACATATATGTACATTTACACACACACACACATACATACATATATAATAGCTGCGAATGACCGTAGATCGGGCGATTGCCTCTGACTAACTGAATAGCTGCACCTCGCCCGCGTCTCAAGATGCAAATTGCGAATGCAAACCGCAATCGAACAGTTTAATTGAGCAATAAATGACGGAAATTTCAACAACAATAAAAATGCGCAAAAAAAATGTATACATAAATATTTCTAACAATTCTTTTTTTTACCGTAAACGGCGATAGAGCAACAATTCAAACATTGCTGTAACTCATTAAAATAACTTCGTGACAAATTGACAAAGTTTGTGCATTGTTTGTTTTTGCTTTGCAATCAACAATTGCAATAAGGAGGCCTGTCAAATCTAAATAAACTAAAGAATTTCAAAAACGTTTTGTAGTTGTTTGTTGATTAAATTATTGCCTTTGCTTGTCAAAAGTATTCAGTTAGTTGTGCTTAGTTTATTAAATACTTTTTGATTCGAATAAAATGTACTAGAATCCTGTAAAGAGCTCATATATATTATATATATGTGTATTTGCAAGTGTATTTTCGTATTATTAATAAATCGCTTAAAAAGTCATATATAAGGGAAAACATCAATAATTGGTTCCCTTTCATTCAAGCTCAAAACTAATATTTTTATTCGTTCTCATTTATGACACATTCATATTCATAATGATTAAATAAATTATTCACATTTTTTTTATCGCTTAGTCAACTGAAGCTTATCTACAAATTTGCAAGTGAATTGCAAAAATTACTCATACGCAATGTTGCTGCCTATGAAAAAGCACTCAGCGAATGCACTCAACGAGCGTTACGTCAAGCGCTTACGGTGCAAAAAGCTTTCAGGCATGCGCTGAGCCAAGACACAAACCACATTGAATCACGTAAGTATGAGAAATGCAAATAGCGTAAATTATGAGCCAAGTGCTGAGAGATTCGAAATAAACAAATAATAATAATTTTTACTAGAAAACGTAAAATAATAACTAAACAAGCAACTAATAAATAAGAAATTATTGAAGAAAAAATTTTATTTTGAATGTTTCAGAGCAGATATAGAAAAAGATCTAAATAATAATTATTTTTCATTTAAATTTTGTTAGCCAACAAAAGAATGTCTAAATATGAATATATTTTAATTATAATTAAATTAAATTAATATCTTTTTTTTTTACATTCTTATCTTTAAAAACTGTTTTTTACTGTTGTCTAAAATGTATTTCATAATCTCATAATTTGTTGCAATTTAATTTCTTTCATGATATTTGTGTCCAATTTTATGCTCATATATATTTGTTTTTATTAAATATTTCTATGCACACGCAAATTTTATATGAATATACGTCCGTCTGCTGTCGGCCTATTACTTGCCTTGGACCCACTCAGCATGTCATTCAACTCCAGGGGCATTGCGTACGTGACTGTAAATTGACCTCAGCGGCTGACCGGGCCAGAGCGATGGAGGCAGAGAAACGTGTGGCAAAAACCACCTGTGGCCGGCCAAAGATAATGGCCATAAAAATGGCAACAAAAATGTTAAATTCCCAAGAATCACATCAAATTAAAGAGCAAACAAATATTGCCCTACGACAATTGAAAATTCAATTTGTTCTCGCTATTGTTGTTGCCGTGCTTGTTGCTGTAAAAATGCTAAATGGCCAATTATTTTGCACCTTTAACGAGGCATTTGGGCAAAGGACGCAAGCATATGCCACGTAGCGAACCATAAAGGACACTGCGCCCAGCCTCTGTCTGAGCAGAAGACAAGATGTTGAAAGTAGAAGTCAGCGATAGATATGTCTGTTTGCTCGATAGTCGAACATTACATACGCTTGCTGTATGGGTAAGAGATGTGAAGATAGTACAGGGGATAGAATATCCCAGGAATTTTTATATTCATAGACATTTTAATATTGATACGTTTTATGTATGTTACTATATATTAAACTATAATATAGTATTGAAATATTATGTATAGCTTAAACTAGATATGAAGGAGGTAAAGTCCAGTATTCAGAATAGAAAAACCTCTATTCGATATATTATATTTTTTTTATTCACAAAACCTACATCTCATACCGATATATACCACTAGATAGATATATACCACTTTTACCAACATAGATCCCTACTCAATTTCTCTCTGCTTATCATAATCTAAATACCCAAACTTAGAGCATTTCGAACAGATCCCACTTTTCGATGGCAATGAGCTGGCATCTTTTTGTACCCCTAGCCTCTCAGCCGCAACTCGTTGCAAGTCGTTCGGTGTTAAGAACTTAAAGCTAATGTGCATATTAAAAATTAAGAGATGACGATAAAACGACTGTTTAATGACAGCATTTGGTAATTAACATAATTAATTAATTCGCTGGCGTTTGCCGTTTTGCTTAATGCGCCATTTTGGCATTTTACAACACTGCCAACTTTAATTCGGTTTTTGCAAAAGTTTTTTATTTGACATAAAAGTTGAGAACTGCAGAGCAACAAACAAACAAAAAATTGAGAAGGCATCGGTCGAGCAGCGGTGCTTCTGGATGCCCAAATGCACATAAATTAGCGTAAATGCGAAACTTTTCTGCAAGCTATTAAGAATTTACGCTCCAGAAGGGTATACACAACCACAGAGTTTGCTTGCTAAACCGAGAAAGTTATTGTAAATTTTATGAATTTGGGTTTTATGCTGAGAATATTAAAGAGCGAAAGAATCAGGCATTAAATTAAATGCAAACTGAGAGCTTTTTGGATGATCATTTTTCAAGTTTTAGGTAAGGTAGGTTGAAGAAGCAAAAGCAATTTTGTAATATTTATAAATTCAAATTTTTTAAATGCTATATTTAATAATTTTTTTTATAGCTCCGCCAAGGGAAATTGCGAAAAGTACAAATAATACCCAATCGATCGAAAGCTTGGAAGTATCCTTAAAGTTGTATTTATGCTTACTTAAAGCTCTCTGTAATAAAGCCTGTTTCTAGAGCTTGGTATTAATATAGAATGTAAGTATATTAAAAGCTTAAAGTATAAGTGCCTGCAATAGCTTTTATGCCTTCTAAGAACTTTCAAAGAGCATTCAGGCTCAAAGACCATTTTATTGTATCAAGTCAAAGTGCACTCTCAGCTTACATATAGGATATTTACATAGTTGTTCAAGCAATCAATTTTTTTTCTTTTTTTGCCCTTTCACTTAGCTGCGGCCACTCACTCAGAAAAAGTAGTTGAAGCAGCAGCAGCAGCAGCTAGAGCAGTTTCGCCACAGTGGCAATTGCAAAAAAAAAAAAACAACTAAAATGCTTTAAGCTGCTTTTTGTTTTAGCTAGTGAAACTTTTTTGTGCTTTATCACAGCTCAGCGGAACACACGCACACACATATATTAATACAATAATCGTTGCCAACACGCTTGAACAGCAACAACAGCAACAACAACAACAACAACGATAAAGGAAAATATATCCATGGCAACAGCTGCAAAAGCAGCCTCCGGCAGCAGATTCAATAAAGCCGTTGACCGACGCACATGAATATGCCAAAGCGAATAGAATAGATGTTAGCTACACTGAGAGAAAACCGTGTAGAAGTAAAAATTATTTGCAAGTATTGTCTAACAAAATTTAATGAACTTAAGCATAGAGCATAAAGTGTGTTCTTAAATTAAACAATTACATTTAAAACATGAATAAATATATTTTTTCTTAAATCTAATATAAATAAAATATTTTATTACAATTCATATAATTAAAAAAAGAAAATATTAAATTTATTACAATAAAATATAGTTGAACGGAAAACTAATTTTGTCTTGAATTATTTTGTCTCTCGACCTTTAGAGGGGATCTGTGATATATGATTTATACAGTCTCTAATTATAAATATTTTAATAATAAAATCTTTCTTACTTAATTCTTTCATTAATATCTTCAGTTTTTGAGTAAGCAGTAAAACCATAAAAAATTTATATTTTATTGGCAATTAATAAAAATTTTGGTTCGGTATTTAAATACATATTCTTAGGATATATTATACGTATTAAATAACTTTAAACTTTGGTAGAAACTGTTAAAAAAACAGTTATTTTTGTTTAAGTGTTGAAAAGAGAGAGAGAGAGACAGAAAAAGCACACATAGAGTTGTGCGAGCTAGAGAGCTATTGACAGGATCTAAGCGGGCGTGTCTGTGCATGTGGCGCAATATTAATGCTATCCGCAAGTTACCAACACTTACGCACACATATACTCACACACCTACCCACGCACCCACTCACCCACACCCGCACACACACACATTATTTCAATTAGGCCATGTTAAAGCTCAGCGAGTTTCACGTCGACGTGTGGCTAATTAAGCGCTTGAAATCTTTGTGCTCAGCTGCTGGCCAAAGTTTTTGGAGCAAGTGATAATTGTAGCCAGCATCCCCCAACTAGTTCGTTATTATTGTTCTTGCCGTACTTCTCCATTGCCAGACAATTCAATTACGCTCAGCCTTTGAGCTGCCCGCATAAGTATGCTATGCCTAATTGCATGTCTGGGCCTCAGATGCGCTGCGAAGGGTTTACCAAAAGATGTGCCTTAATTACGATTGCAGTCAGGCAATAAATATAGCAAGAGCTTATCATTTCTGAAACTTGTCTGCGTTATCATGAATTAATTATACATGATTTTCATATAATTAAATGTTTGCTCATGGAGCTCAGTTTAGGTATGCGTATTTCTAGAGACGGTAATGACAGCGTTTGCAAAATTGTGAAAGATGAAGAGCAAACAAATAAGTTTTGGCTTTCTTGACCGTAGATATAGATTCATAGACAAGTTGTATATAGAAAAATAACATCTTCTCTTTTATTCTCTATTAATATTCTTTGCACAGTTCTTTTTCAATTCTTCTCTTCTGTTTCTTTCGTTAAGTTTTTATCTTCGGTTTTCTTTTCTATTCTTGACTTATGTTTTCTTTTTTACTAGTTTCTTATTTACTCTTACCTTTATGTTTCCCATCCTCTCTCTTCTCTTTTCTCTATTTTCATATCTTCTCTCTTCATTTCTCTTTTCTCACAGTACTCAATCTTCAGTCTTCATTCTTCAGTCTTCCCTCTTCTCTCAGCAGTATTCGTTCTTTTCGCAGCAGTCTTCCCTTTTCTCTATTCAGTCTCCATTCTTCCGTCTTCTCTCTTCAGTCTTCTCTTACTCTTCACTGTTCACTCTTCCTTCTTCTCTCTTCTGTGTTCAGTCTTCACTCTTCAGTCTTTCATCTTCTCTCTTTAGTCTTCAGTTTTCACTCCCAGCTCTTCAGTGTTCAGACTTCCTCTCTCTCGTTTGCCTTCTGTCTGCACTTCTCTTCTCCCTAGTCTCATCTCTTTATTTCACTTGGACAGCAAGCCCAGTTGGTTTGTGTTCATCCTCTGCTTTCACCCACACGACCTTCAATGCTTTGCCCATTTGCTTTTCAACTATAATTAAAGTTGTTGTAGAGGGGGAATTTCGTTAGCCTGTAAGCCTTTAGCCCGCTTTGTAACTATACCAGGGTCCATTAGGGTTATTCGTTATGCTGCCAATAAACCAAGTCATTTAGCGTGCAGCTAATGCAATTCTTCCTTTTAACTTGGCCATAAAGTATCAGGCATAAAAACAAATACAATTTGAGCCCGCGCTTTGGTTTGACTTTAATTCGATTATAAATGTGAATCAAAACAATTTGGTCCAAAGGCCACTAATAAAACACAATTTAATTAAACATCAAAAGCGAAAACTGTGGTCGAATATGCAAAACCAATTACAAAAGCCAAGATATAAGCCAGGGAGTACTCGACTTGGAAATACCCTAAGTAATAATATCTGAATCTTATAGAAGAGGAATCCTTATACCAAATATCAAATATACATATATACTAGCTAATCTAGTGTATAATACGTCTCTGTATTAGTCTATATTCGGCTTGAGAATTTCATGAAAATATATGTAAATAATATATAATAAATAATATTATCAAATACAAAACCAATTATAAAATTGATTTATTACAGGCTTAAATAAACTAATTATAATTGAAAACCTGCGTAAGAATCTCGAACAAGCATATTTAATACATTACTTTATTTATTTTAATCTAATTTTTCCCTGCTTAATTCAATACTCAAAGTTCATTGTACAAACGAAATCAAAGTGAATCAAAGAAGCTGCAAAATTTATTGAAGTCAGTTGATAAAATTAAACGCATAAATTCTTATTAAAAGTTATTGCATTTGTTTGACAGTTTGGCAGTACGACGACAACCACGCCGGACCACAATACGTACAATACAGTACATAACAAAAAGAGAAGAAGAAGAAGAAGCAGAAACAGAACTTTTACGTTGGCTAACGATGAGGCGAGCCTTCAATTTGATCGGATGATAGCTTGGTAACCCGGACAGCAGACAGCGACAAATGGCAAGCGAACATTTTACAGACCCGTAATCATAAATCACACAAAATCCGTACGGAATGAGATGGTGCGAAAGAGACGGATGGAGCATGGAGCATCGGTTAGAAATATGGCGACTGGAGCTTCCTAATGGCCATGTCCTGCTGTTGGGCAATTCAAATATAAGTGCCAATCGTATCGATGGTTATCTAATGAGCTCCAACAACAACAACAACAATCTCACAAGGAGCTGCCCATCAAGTTCATTGACCGTTAAATTGAAAATCAAAAATCCTCCCAATGAGTCATCGAAAGCAGCTTGGAATATTATTATGGCATAATGAGCTTGACGTTTTTTTTTTTTTTTTTTTGTTTTCCAAGTTTTGAGCAAGTTCTTTAAATTTGTTAATTGATTTTGAGCCGCAGTCCATTAAAATTAATATCAAATTTATGTGAGTTTATTTAACAGCTGTTCGAGCAATGTAATTGCGGCTTTTGATTTTCTTTCATTGGCAACAAGCCAGATGTGGCTTAAATAACAGCAGCAAGTTTACAGCAACTGAACAAGAAGTTGAGTGTAGTTAATCTGAATGAGACTTGAACAACTTTAGCTTGAGCTCTGCTTGGCAAAGAAGAAAAGTTTTAGAACAATTAAGTTTGAATGTTTTGCAGTGCCTGATGACGAAAGTATATTAGTTTTTTTGTTAAGTAAGTAGTTAGTTAAAGTAGTTTAACAACGTTTTTTAAAGACGTACGTACGTACGTAAGTAAAAAGTTCAAGATTTGGCTATATATGATACTATTTGGTATCTTGGAAGATATCGTAGCACAGTAACTGCAAGTCTATATAAGTTGAGTAGAGTGGCTTAGCATAATATTTTACTATTTTCCTCAAGTGAGGCATTCTTGTAACACAGAACAATATTATATACATATACATATATGTATATTTATAGCTGCAATCCTTTGTCTCTCATTCATAACTCAATTACTTTAAAGCCATAATCACTTTACCTGTCATTTACCCAATATACAAACAATACACCTTCCACTTACCGTACTCAATGTGATTAAGTCCTTTGCTAACAATGTCCATCACTTAAGAAACGTAAAGGATAAATTGTAAAATGATGTCATTCAGCGTCAATTTCAATTACAATAATTGTCCTTTCATGCACTTTCATAAATTGAAAGAGAAAAAAAAAAGACACCCAAGACTCGCCGAGCATGCAAATGACAGTGGGCCTCAACACAGCCTTAGCACTCTCGACCCTAGTGAGCGAGAGCCTTGAAACAACATAAAACATTCGCCAAGCCAGTTGACCCACTGACCCCACCTACCCCACCTACCCCGTCTACTCCATCGACTAACCCTTTCAGGGTCACTCCATAAAATTGGCGCTTAAATTAATTGATCGCTCAAGCGAGTCCTTTCCACAAAATGTCATCTGGCCAAATGCTGACCTTCGTTTAGAAGGCTATATCATAAATTCGACCATTGCGACTTCCGTTTCATTCCATTTTATTCTGTTCACTTTTGTCCTGTTGCATGACTCGAGCCCACCGCCCCCCTCCCTCAGTTTCTACTCTTCCTACAGTTCGCTTCACTCAATTTGCGCTGTGGTTTTAACACAATTCGTTGGAAACTTGACCAAAATGAAAAAATTGTGAAAATTACACTGTAAAAAAAAATATCGTAGTTATAATTATCGAAAACAATAGAAGAATGAATAAAATATGTTGACTGATTTTAGAGAGAAAGAATATATATATTTAAAATAAAAAAAAAATATATATACAAAATTAATAAACATGTATAAATATTAAATAATGAAATCTATGATTACAAAAAAACAAAACAAAATCAAAAAAATATTTATTCAAAATGAATAAATATATACAAAAAATATTATATTCAAATATACAAATTTAGAAATTAACAAAAAAAAAAATGCAATAAATGATATAAAAATAAATATAAATTATTTGAAAGAAATAAATGTAATGACAATTATTTCTATAAATAAAACGTAGACAAATTTTAACATAAATATATTTAGCTTATTCAAAAAAAAAAAAAATTATATATCTGTAAGTTTTTAATCTGGTATTTAACTTTTATATTGTTTAAATAAACAATTTGTTTGCTGTCAATTTCTATTTTCAAGGACAAATATAAATATAAATTCTATGTATTTAAAATTCAACAATTTATGTTCACTCTCATATATGTACCTATAATATTTTATATTCAATAGATAAGTTTATAAATTAATGAGTTTATTAATTTTTGAACAGTGCACCACTGTAAGAGTAAAATGATTTTATATGAAACTGAGTAAGGGCGACAATATGTAAATGATTTGCAGCTCTACCACATATGGTAATCTTATTTAGAATATACAAAAAGTTTAAGTCAGTAAGTAAAACTTTGCTTTTACAGTATTTTAAATAAAATTTACAACTTAAAATTTGAGCTGTCTTGGCGCATGCGAAAAATGAAGGCGTTCTGATGCCACCAATATAAATAATTTATTTACAAGCTGTGTAAATCATGTTAATCCCAATTTGAATTCGTTAACACAAATGTTTATTAAAAATTACGCCCGATGCCCGTCTGCCCAGGCTTCAAGTGCAGCAATTAATCAAATATCTATTAGCCAATTATAGCTCAAGTATGCTTAAACATGCAAAATCACTTAGGTAGAGCCACGCCAACAACAGCAACAACAGCAACTACAACAGCTTCCACTTTATGGACCACACTCGAGTGGGGCTCGTAAATAGGCAAGCAGCCTGCCCACGAGTCGCTTGTGGCCATAAATTAAAGCCAGCTAGAAGAGAACGACCCACAAATCATCAGCCTTATTATGTTTAACAACAGGTTACGCTTAAGCGGCAGCTGGAGCTGGAGCGGGGGCTGCAGGTGGATGGGGGCTGGGCGGCGGCAAAGTTTGTTGCGGCATTTTTGTGGGCACATTATTTTGGCATCACTGGGCCATGAAAAAGTCCCAATTTCCTTTTTGTTCTCTCTATTATTTTTATTTTTTTCCTGCATGTCCAGAGCAAGTTAATCGCAAACATATTGAGTGCGCGTTGCCTCTAGCCGGCGACACGTGGCTGATGAGGTTCTCTTATCTATAAATTACCAGACCAGACCTGGCACACCACAATGTCATGTAAATGTGGCGTTGATAGTCAGGGCTGGGCACATAAATCACAGAGCTCAAAATTAAAAAAGAAAAAACGCAGCCCCAAAAAGAGCGCAACAATTTGTGAAACCAAGGTTACATATGTAAGTGCGCTTGGAACATTAGAATTAGAAATTGATTGATTGCAAATCTCGTATATCTTTGTTAAGGTAAACTAATTTACTTACTATCTATGTATCTATCTAAGGCAGCTAATCGATTTCTGGGTAGCATAATCTAATCTAATTTATCCAAACAAAATGATTATTTTTATTTATTATTTATTGTGGCTGGGCAATATTATCGACAATCGCAGGCAGAAAAGCTTTTGTTGCCTGAATCTGTTGGGAATTATAAGCAATTAGTTTTCGTTTGTTTACTCCAATTTTAATAGAAAATATCGAGATTATTTGCTACTTTTAGATGTAATTAGAATTGATAGATGATATATATACAGACATATATCGATATCTAGATTATATTGATTCCATGAGCTGGAGTCTAAATATATATCAATATACATAGATAGCTTTAATTTGTTTCTGATACATAGGATAATAATAATAAAATCTTCTAAATATATTCACAAATATTTACGATACTTTTGATTCATCTATGAATTTACTTTAATATAAAAATCTTCAACTGCAGATTGCATAGATTTTGATTAATATAATATATGTATTCATTCCTTTTCTCTTCTAAATATATTCATTTCTATTAACTTATTTTCTAGTTCCAAAACTTTAATTTGATTTGTCTTCTGTCTTTACCCCAAATAGATATATCAGCTATCCATCTGGAATATATCTATGTATTTTACAACCTAATGCTATTATGAAAATATCAACTTGTACCATATTATCTTTGCATATCTAATTTATCTTAACTAGCCTTGTTTAGCTCACGTTCCCTCTCACCATATGTCACCCTCTCCCTCTCCCTCTCTGTTGCTCTTCATATAACATGTCAGCACTTCTCAGCAACTGCAGTTACTTATTGGTAAAACGTTTGCCAAATACCAAAAGCGTAATGACACTTCCATGCAAATGACCAACAGCGACAGCAGATTAAAAATTATATAAAGTGCGTGAGTGATAGACAAGGAAATACCCTGTTAAATACAAAAAATAATAGCAATGAAGTACTTTATATTTGATTAAAAAATAAAAGACAAAGAACTGATAGAAAGAATTCTCACAATCTCAGATGAATTGTCGTTCCCTACATTTGTTTGTTAGCTAATCAGAAAATAAAAATCAGATTGATGATATATGTATTTGTGTACAGGCCACATTCTTCAGTTTATTCCACAATCAATTTGACTTTATTTCTATTTCAACTGTTTTGCTTCGCCTTCTATATATTACCTACAGGGTATATGTAGAAAAAAAGAATAGACTTGTTAATTTCTAGCACTTCAAAGCCAAAAAGCGACGTCAATTTTCGCACGTCATTTTGCGACTCAGAAAAAAGAGAAGAAATTTGAAATGCAAAGTTGTTCAAAATGCGTTAAAATAACACGAACCTTCTTTGGGGTCGGGGGATGAACAGCAATAAATAGAATTGTATGGGAGAAGAAGTAGAGAGTGAGAATTGTATAAGCAAATGGCAGCCACAAAATGAAATTCAAACCAAAATAAATAAATACACGCGCCGGCAAACCAACAAACCCACACACACATACACCACATTGCAAACACATACACACACACACACTCGCTTAAGAATATTGTACATTGGCGAAAAAAGGCAACACAATTTCATTATATGCCAGAGCCAGAGTGTGAGCTTGGCCAACTTTGAGTAGGCACTGTGCCAGGATATGGCCCACACACACACACGCACACACATCAATGAAATTGAAAACTGCTGTTGGCTGCGAAGAAGCGGAAGAAAAGCTATGGAAAACATGTGAAACCAAAATACGAATGTGCATGTGCTCTAACTCTTGAGTGTGTGCAAGTGAAACTGTTTTCACAACTTTTTCACATTTCAACAGAATTTATAATTTACGATAGAATTTCCATGTATTTAAGTTCGTTTGATAACTAGTGAAAGGAATTTCAGTTAAATATATTTGTAAATATATGTATATATAAAAAACAATAAATTTATTATCATATTTAATTTTGTAGTCATGATAAATTTGCTGTAAGGTCTGTTGCCTTAAAGTTAAGCAAAGAAAAACTAAATATTATATATACTCTTAAAGCTTTTGGTTGGAAAGTTTGAAAAAAAAAAAAAAATTGACAAATATAGAATAATATAATGAGTAATATAATGAGTAATCATTCATTGTCTATAACTCCATCTTTATCTCTATCTCTATATTTGTATAAGAGTAACTATAAACCTTGTAGACCTATGCCGTATAATAAAAATTCCTGTAATTTTCCATCACTTTAATGCGACAATTGCATTGAAAAAAGAAAGAAAGAATCTTTTAAAGGAGAAAACGTTTAATTAAAATATATTTTTATTTTGTTTGCTTTAAAAATAATATATATTTTTTTTTTTACCTTTCATGAATATTTCATACGAATTGCAGAGCGTAAAGAATAAATAAACACCTTTATGTTAATAACGAAAAAAAAAAAATAATGAAATCGTTTGTTATCTTTTCAGAGTATTTGTTTAAGAGCGAAACAGTGGACGCTTTTTAATAATTTCAACTTTAATTATTGCAAATCAATTAAATTAGCTCTTGAATATTTCAACTTGACTTTAAAGAAAGAATGTTGCAAATAAGTAAATTATTAATTATATAAAACTTAACTTTATTTCATTATTTATTAAAGATTAACGTGAAATACATTTAAACAAATTATACATACTTATGTATAATGGACAGAGGCCTACGCTCGATAGGTTAGTTTTTTAATAGAAAATATTCGGAGCGAAAATTAGATATTTGCACTTAATATCAATCTGTCTGCGTATCTGTCTCTCTGCCTATCCTCTATTAATGGGTCTGCCTATCTATCTATCTATCTATATATCTATTGCTCTATCTATCTATCTATGTATGTATGTGTCTATCTTTCTTTATGTCTATCTATAATTATCCAATTATCTCTTTCTCTATCAATCCATCTATTTATCAAGCATTCATTTAATATATATTCAATATCAGACCACAAACCCTCATAATACGCATTTATAAGGTAGTTAGAGTGTATCATTGAAACTATATACTTATCTGTAGCATAGCATCTAGCTATTTTCAAGTACTTTGCACAGTTGCTAAGGAACGCAAAACTTTAGTATTTGGCTTCGAGAATACATGACAGAAACGACAGGTCGCTGTCAAAGTGTGAGTGAATATGTGTGTGTGTGTCTATGAGAGTGTGTGCGTGTGCATGCGTGCGTATTTCGTGTGTATCGCATGCAAATCTCGTGAATGGCAGTTGAGGCTTAAAGGGTTTTGCTTTGGCTCGGTGTGGGTTCACGGGTTTAGGACAAATGCCCAAGCAATTGTCTCAAGCATTTTTTGTTCGATTCGTTTTATTATTCTGATTCCATCCCATGTCTTATGCTGATTTCTTCCACTTCCACTTTCACTTTCGTTCTGCCCTGGGCCAACCCGCGGCGCGTGTGCGCAATTTTGATTTTAACGCAAAATTATTCACAATATAAAGTGACAGCTTAAAAGGATTGCTCGCATAATTTACAGAGTAATCTCCTGGGTGCAAGACATTTTTTGGCAACGCAATACTATCCCCAGCGGAGGCGTGGCCGTGCGTGCTCGTGCGTATAATGATCTTGCGGCTGAAATGCGGCCAACAAACTTTTCGTTTGCCGCATTAAAAGCCAATTAGTATTAGGAATTTTGAAAGCTGTCGGCTAATTACTTTTCGCATTACTCTCTTCTTCATACGAGTGTATGTGTAAGTGTGTGTGTCTGTGCCTGTGTGGAGCAACTTTTATTAGAGGCCGCCCAAGCATAATGTCATAAAGTTATCTAATGGCACAAAGCCTTCAATGTCTTTCATGGCCGCCCCTGTTAGCGTTACGCATGATTCGATGGAATTGCAATTTGACTGCCTGCAAATGAGTTGTCTATCCGCAAGGCATCATTAAGCGTGCGTGGGAAAAATATAGAATTTATGGAATAGGTTCTACATGTGCATTTCAAGCAGTGAAATTGTTAGAGTGTACAAATATTTTAATTTACTTTTGACACTCAATTTTATAGAAAAGGAAAAATAAGGGTAGAATGATTCGAGAATAATAGAAAGTATTCATAGGCATTAACTAGCTTTAAACTAGTGAGATTATTATTAGAAAATTTGCATATTATTGTTTTCTTAGATTCAATAGAAGAAGTATGAAAAATGTAATAAACTCTTATTAAACAAAAAAATTTTTATTTTCTATTCCTTTTTATATACGAAACACCTTGAAAATGGGAAACTAGGCTTTGTTAAAATTAATATAAAAACCTCTTCTTTAAGCTCCGTTTTCGTTTCCTTAATCGCTATGTATTCATATTCATATAGGGCTAGAAAAGTCCTAATTTAAATTTGGAAGATAGGAATTTTATGAATAAAATCCAGTTTCTTTTACCTTAAATTTTGTATAATTTTTAACCCTTTCATTTAGAATTTCAACCGAAATATATATAAACTTTAACCATCAAAGATTCTTTACAACAAAATATATACCGCATTTTTCATTTTAATTTTCAAACATCTTCGCATCCCTGGTTAAGCCATAAAACTCCATCGCTCTGTTGTGCCACAAAACACGAGTACAGAAGTGTGAGAGCTTCGACGCACAAGACAAATGATTTACACATTGCCAATGTCACTAATGTAAATGAAGGCGGGCCAACAGAGTCGAGCAGCCCTCCCCCAAAAAGTATGCAGCATAATATGCAATAAAGTTAAATTATGCGTCAAAATGAAAACAAAAATTCTTGAGCTTGTCACCTGGCTTTTGTCGCTTTTGTTGCCAGCTACATGATTAATCATAGTCTGCTGCACCTTACCAACCCAACAGCCAAAAACAACTTTTTACAGTCGTAAAAAGCTAACGCCAGCAAGCAATACAAAAGGTTTGCGAAGATGTCGCTTTTAGTTGTTTTTTTTTTTTACAAAATATATGTAAAATATATTTGCTTAAATGGGCTAGACTCTTATTGAAGAAACGAAGAAAAAAGAATACCATTAAGTGCAGAGAATATTTATGTTGTGCTGTTAAGATAACGAATTTGAATGTCATCAGGTACTTAACATTTAATAATAATAACAAAAAATACCTTTAGATATGTATTTTAGAGTATTTATGTTCTTATAAAGCAAGCTAGATCAATCATCTGTTTGCTTATGAAAGACTCTTAAAAATTTGAAATTTATATTTCGAAATATTCTATTAATGAATTCTTTGCGTAAAATCCTATTATTATAGGAATCATGTTATGATCGATAAAAATCGATTGTAAAAAACAAAAGAAACCTTTAAGGTTTAGTATCTATGTCAAATAATCGTATCTTTTATAAGCATATCTTAGTTTTGGCATATAATAAGTTTATAGATATTATACTAAAACTAGATTTTTACAAAGTATTATCTAGTCGAAATATTTTCTAGCTAGAGTATATTCTACTTATGATAATTAAGGTATGTTCAAGCTAGATTATATTCTGCTTTTGATATCTTCTATGAAGATTATCATCTGTAATAATGGTATCTTCTAGTCAAAGCATCTCATAGTCTCTCTACTTAGTAGACACCTAGACAGGGTATCTTTTAGTCAGTGTTGTCGCATTTCATTTTAAGTTTATTCCGTGCTTATCGACAGCAAAACAAATAAACGAGAAAAGTGTTTTTGTTAGCCATAAAAAAAAAAAAAAAAAAAAAAAAACAAATAAAAATAAATAAAAGCGGAAGAAACGAAAAAAGATTAACAGCTCTAATTGACTGAAGTGATTTTATTTTTGTTGTTTTGGGCGAGAACTCAACGATTGCCAAATAAATGTAGCCCAAGGACGAGAGAGAGAGACAAAATGAGCGAGTGGGAGCGAGCTAGAGATAAAGAAAATACTTCACATTCAGAGAGCTTGGGTGAAAGTGCTGCCAATTGCTGCTAGCAGTCTGAAGTCAACAGCAATTGAAATTGATACGAATAAAAGGATCTGCTTCGATGCCAGCAGGGACGCATACACACACACACACGTACGCATTTCGAATGTCCTTGCGCCGACTGAGTGCGGGTGGTCAGGATGAAGCACCTTGAGGCGCCGAACAGTTCAATAGCTGCACTGACCCCGAAACCCTACATTGCTCGAGTGCTGAATGTATTTGGAATTCCAAAATGTTTTCCCTAATGCAATAAATGTGAACATAAAATATGAAATATCGTCTAGCATAATGATTAATGTAAACACAGTGAAATTGTTGAGCGCAGCTGCAATGAAAAGCATTTCTCAATTGCATTCCACACCTCTGACAGCTTGCAGCTAACAGTTGCAACAGTTCCTTACGCAGACAGCTGCAACTCGTATGCAAATCAAGGCATATTTCATGCCACCGACAACTAAGGCGAATTCTACTGTCTGAATGGGACAACAAGAAATGCAATAGAAATAATATGGAAGGTAAACGATATGAAAACAGTTGAGATTCTTTTTCTGCTTTAGATGAAGGTATTTTACTTTTGTTTCCTTGCAAGGAAATAAATTTTCATTGCTTTTCGCTTCCATACATTTAAATTATTCAACCGAAAATTGTTTGCATTTCAATACCATATAAAACTGCCTTAATTGCATTACTGGATGTGTTAAGAATATACTTTTTGGTAACGTTTCAATTTTATTTGGTTCCACTTAAATTCTCTTATATATAAAATTAAATAAAACGAATTTTTAAATATAAAAATTTTAAATATCCAAAAATTGTTGTTAATAAACAAATTTATATACAGACATTTTTTAATAAAAACAAAACATTTTAAACAACAAAAAATAAATAAATAAAATAAAATTAAATAAATAAATAAAAAAAAAAATTAATAAAAAAAAACAATTTTAAACAAAACATTAAATAAAAATGTTATAAAAAAATTTAAATAAAAAAAAATTTAAACAAAAAAAAAAGTTAAATAAAAAATATTAATAAAAGCAAAAATAATGAAAAAAAATTATAAAAAAATAAACTAATGAAAAAAAAATAATAATAATAATAAAAATAATAATAAAATAAATAAATAAAATAATAATAAAAAATAAAACACTTCACTGCACTGCGCTGCACGTACGACTGACCCAACCGGGTCTGGACGACTGAATAAATGCCGCAGCTACTGCTCTTTATATAGAGCGACTTCCACTCATAGTGAGTGGCACTCAAATTTTGAGCAGGGCGCCAGGTAGAGATCAATGGGAACATTCTCTGCTGCTGCAGGCATTTTCTAAATGATCTCCCGGAGTTTTTTTGCATCTCTTGCTCTTCTTAGGCAGACGAACAGAGAGACAGACTGTGAGATCGACATGCAGGCAAGCTTGCACGGGTGGGGGAGGAGGATCGATAGAGAGACCGATATACCAAAAGACATGCGAACAGATACATATGTATACAGGCATACAAACACACATAGTTAAGTTACCTCATTAAACTGCTTAAACATATATTTACATATATATAAAGAGAGCGCTCGTATTGTTATATATTTTTGTAACTTTGCTTCAATTTCAGTTTTCACAGAAATTTGTAAGTCCCTTTTAAGTTATGTTTCGCTTCAATTTCATGAAATGATTCAATGTGGAATTCAATTTCTCGTACAAATATGTTTATATAATAAACATGGAAAACAGATTTCCTATGGCATATTCAAATAGTTTTCATAGATAACAATGCCCTAACTTCCGACAATTTGGCTAGCGGCATTTGCATGGATGAAAATAGTTTCGTTTTTCCTTTATTTTTTGTGGCCAACCACAAAAAATGTTCTGAAAATACATTCAGGAAATTCAATGGAACTGCAAGTGAATGCAATTGTGAGGTTGCCATAGTGCGTAAAGCAAGTGTCGTTGAATACAGGACTGTCGTCGTCCTGTAGTCCAAGTACTGGCTCAGCAAACCACCCAGACTCACAGTGAAAGACGCGTTCGGAGCAACGCGAAGCCAAAGGCAAGTCCTTACCGCAGCGAAAGGAAATGCGCCACAAAAGTGCTATTAAAATAAAACGTGCTCAAACGTGCTGACGTGAGTCTCTCGCTCAGGGCACGAGCGATGGGCCCTAGGAGCAAGGGCGGAGAATTGAAAGTGAAGGAAGCTGAGGCAGACACTTAGCTGAACTGAGGCTGAGTTGAGTCTACGCACTCAGAAGTCAACAACAAAAAATAAGTAAAGAGCTTACGCTTATGGCTTGGTATATACTCTTGAATTCACAAAGGGGAGTTTTTAAATATGACAATAGAAAAGTCAACGCATATGGAAAAAACCTAAATGACTCTATATGAAAAGGGAATTACAAACATAAAGTTAAGTAGAAATATTTTCTAATATGTAGCAAAGAAAGTTGCGGATGAAAATTTGAAGAAGTTTCTATAGATTTTTAAAATTTCTGTCTCAGATAAATTGCTGATAATAAAATAATTATTATTTTATCCTCGGATCTCTCAAGGACTGCAATAAAATCGTAATTAAATCAACAGATGGAAATTGATAATTAGAAATATTAACAACATCATCGAAACTCTCTTCATACCCTGTAATCCCTTTTTCGCCTTGCGAACTGCGCAACAACAATGAGCAAGTGTTGAGCACAGGCAATGAGCAAAGCAAACAACGGAAACATAAAACACAACAGAAGCTACAACAACAACAACAACAACAACAGCAAAACAGTTGGCAAAAAGTGAGCATCTGACGCACAAACGTGTCGCAAGTGGCACAAACTGAAAATCACGTAGCAGACATTTGGCTGCAAGTTGCGTATACGCCTCATGAGACCCAAAACGTTTATTAGCCAAAAAAAAAAAACACTCAGTAAGTGCAAATGCTACATATACATATATACATATATATTTTAGTTGAATTGTAAGTATTTATCTAGGGTTTTGTCTACAATTCTGGGTAAATACGATTTTAAGCGTGGGTGCAAGACATTAGCGTGCAGAGCGCTCAATTAGCCAAATTAGCGTAATTTTAGAGTTACAGAGCGATAAGATATGACAATAATTTATTAAATTTCTAGCATGTTTTACATATTGAAGCGTAGCCATTTCACTTAACGAGCAACCACTGTAGCTGAAATAAAATATTAATGACCTGTACGGGATGAATGATGAGCCAAGTTGGCAAAAGAACGGGTCGCCTTTAGCGGGCATTGCCATGCCCAGAGGGAGAGTGCAAGAGTGAGATGGGATACCAGGCGAAAGCACCGCTTTGTTCTTTTATTAAGTGGCAGCAGCGTGTCCTCTGTCAAAGCACACACAGCTGAGCTCGTCTCACATATGCAAATTAAAAATGCCAAGCAAAGATTTTGATTCGCATTCGTTGGGGATTTACAGAGCTCCTTGCATTCATGCGGGCATCCATCATGCCAACTGCAGCCGACAGCTGCTGCATTCAATTTGTCATTAGCTAACACACACGCTGCGGGGCTAACTGGCAACGGACAATTGACATGAACCTGCCCCAACACCAGCACCAACAACAATCTAAACTAATGCCAGACTAAAGCTACTCTATGCCAACATCCCCGAGCACCCCACCCCACCCCATCCCCACCCCATCCCCATCTCCATCAGTGTCAACTCATTCACGTAAACTTGTTTACTCGATTCGCGTGGGCCCGGATGACGTCGATTGCCTGATTCAGTTCCGCATACGCGTTGCCTCTGGATGCTGAGCATATTCAAGGGCAGTTACTAAAATCAAGCAGCTTATGAATGAATTAGAATGAACTCGATCTGGAAGGAATTATTAGAGCGAGAGAGAGTGACAGAGAGAGAGAGATAGAGAGAAGATTGAAATGCCTAATCATTCAATCAATACAAAAGACCAAAATGGATGAGTGGAAGTTTAAGCTTTTTTGATTGATATGATGGATTCAAACAGTTTTTTTTTTTAGAAGTAACAAACTCTGAACAAATATTAGTTGATGGTCTAAGCTGGAAATATCAGTATGAAGTATTCATTTTTATTCATTTGATTATTTATTTTAATTTAATTTATGTAATTTATTTAATTTAATTTTTCTGGCTGATTAGAGTATAGCATACGTAGGTGATGGTTACTTTTAAAACAAAAGCGATGATTTTTCCCTTTTTAACATTTAACAAAAATATAACTCCTGAAAAATCGAAAATTATATCTCGAAACTCTTTATAGCTAGAATCTCTAAATATTTGATATAGATTTCTATATACATACGTATTCTTTTTAATTTTGAGTTTTTTCATATTTAGGAAATCCACCCTAGAGATGCTAGAGGGAATATTATGATATTATTATCACGACCTAAAAGACTGATGTTGATAGACCCTCTATAAGAGGATTTATTCAACAAACAAATTTCTCCCAATATAGCTCACGCTGCAGCCCAAGCGCAGTCGCTGCGTCAGCTGCGTAGTTAGCAGAGAGCGTGGTTGTGTGTGGGCGTAACTGTGTGTGATTGTGATAAAAAAAAGCGCAGAATTATTGGAATATCAACTCTTCGGCACATATTATATATTTTATTATCTCTATAACTTACTAAACACCCCTCGACATTTCTTTTGAATACACAACTGTGCAAGCGTATTCTCATGGTCGGTAATGCAATCTATTCATATATGAATCAGACACGATATTCGATTCCATAAAAATATTGCATGAGTGAATGCTGAAAAGTGTGCTACACTTTTCACTTTTTTCCTCTCTTTTTATTGTACACACACACACGGAAAAATTAAGATGAAGTGGAAAATCAATCGCAGTTCCAAGAGAACCGTGATTTAAGTGAATATATCAGATTCTCCAAGAGTGCAAACACAATCAAGTGCAGGCAATTAAGTGTTAAATCATTGGCATGAAAACCAATTATGAGAACCCTATAAAAAGCATGGTCGGTGCTATAGGGATCCCTAACGTACGCTTTATAAACGTTTGCTTAAGAACCGCTTTAATGGTACGCCCAAGCTGCAAAAGGCAGACCCAGGGGCTTTTATTCCCGCCATGAAACTGCGACGCAGTTGTCCGAGTTTTAAGGGCTGAGTGTGGATGGAATTTTTGAAAGAGAGTGGCCGGAGAAGCACAGGAACAATGGAAGCGACAGACTCTCGCTGCAAATGGACAGCTAATTGACAAATGTGTGCTCGGATGAGCAACAGCCAGCAAAAGCTAGCCAGCCAGAGCGAGTGTGTATGCCTCCAAAAGGGCAGCTAGCAATCAGGTTACAAGGCTAGGATATATAAAAAAAAAAAAGCATCGCCCACTGAATTAGCTTCTAATTAGACTTTATTGTCTTGCGCGTGAGTGCGCCAGAGTGTGCGTGGGATCACTTAGGACCATCTCCCGTAAGTTTAGTAATTTTATCAACTAATGACGCCATTGGAGGTGTATATATAAATTGCAATTGGTTTTATGTTCAATAGTTACACAAAAGCAAAGCAAATAAAGCGGGGAATATTAGATATTATGCGTAGGAGATGAGCTCAGTCAGTTTTAAGTGCTTAGGGAATATAACTAGGTCAGTTGATACAATTTGGTGTTTATATAACTAGTTATATCAACTATTTATATTTGTATTATATAATATTTGAGTTTCGTATTATTTCAGTTGATATACAAGCAAGTGTTAAGATATTTATCAAATTAATATATCAAAATAAATCAAAAATATTATGTCATTAAGCCAAATGAATGAATATCCTTTAAAAATCCTCGTTCTAAAATAAGCTTTAAAAACACTTGAAAAAAAAAAAGATATATGAATAATGTTAAAATATATTAATATAATATATATAAATACATATATATATTTACATATGTGAAAACTTTTATTATTAATAATATTATTACTAATTTTATATTATATAATAGAGTCAACACTAGCATGTGTAATCTGCTTAAACTTACCTCACAAATAAATTTCAGTTTTTAACGGACACTTATTTTTGCCAGTTTGAATTATTTACTGCAACTGCTCAACTTTAAGCGCAAATCCATTACAAATGTTTTTTTTTTTTCGAATTGATTCCTATTTTGGGCAAGACTCTAAGCTGCTCTAAGTTTCGGTTCAATCAAGTGAAATCCTGAATCAAATTGAAGCGTAATTATTTTTGCTTTGCTGCGGCGCATTTCCCCTTGTGACGTCGCCAATCAAATGGCGCAACTTGACTATGGCACTGGGTCAGTAGCGCAGCATGGGAATTTACCCATGCTGCTGCTGTTGCTGCTGCCGCCGCTGTTGTTGTTGTTGTTGTCGTTGTTGTTGTTATTATTGCTCGTACTGGTGGTGTTTACTTGGTCTGTGCCAAGTAATCAGAATAATTACGTGGCCCTAATGGGCCGAAGGACGCGCTACGTCAAATGCAAAACAATTGAAGCAGTTTACAGTTGGCAAAGCACTAGACAGGCAAATAAAGGAACAGCGTTAATCAGCAGTGGCTGACCAGCAAATACCGTGTTTATATCCAGTCAGATTTTAGTATTATTAAAATTCAAATATATTATTTTCATCTTGATCTGCACAAACTATATGTGTGCATGATAGAACTGATAGAAATGACTGTCTTGCAAATGCTCCGTAAACATAGATGAGAAATTTCGTTTAAAATAAAATAGATTTGTCAAGAATATATGACAAAACAATTATCGAAATCATTATTTCTTAAATGTCTTCAAAATTTATTTCCGGAGTCATATGCTGTCACAAAATCAATATTCCCCGTCTTAAAAGCAACCAAATCAATGGGTAGCGGTCATCGAAATTCTTGTAATGCGCATTTTGTGCAAGCTAAACATCATTATGCGTTAATTATGTTTTCAATTGAAGCTCTAATCTTTCACTAAGCTACAATGACTCGGCCAGCGGCACTTGAGCACCGACAGCAACAACATCAAGAAGAACAAGTTACAATAACAACAACAAACCCAATAGCCAAGCAGTCGCCATATGCCGGCAAAGAAGAAGAAGAAGAAGCACATGTGAGTACAAACTTTGCAGCACACAACTACAGGAACAAGAAACGGAGTGTGTAACATTGAAATAAAGTAACAAACGTTACACCCACGCGCACCGTTATCAATGCGTTACTGTTATCACTTACGCTGCCGTACACTGCCGGCGCAATCAAAATTATTACAAACGTGCGCGTGAAATTTTACGCGCGATAACTCTTACAATTTTGCGCGAGCCCTACTTGCTGTAGCTATACGTCAAATGGAACTGACGCCAAGTCGGCGCCACCTGCTGCAATGCACCGTGCCTCCAGCAAGTGGCTCCAAAAAATGCCAAAAATAATTTAAGGAAAATACCAAATTAATATCCTGTATAGCATTGCCAAATAGTAAACTACGCGCGTCATTTCAAAAGGTACTGTTAGAAGATGACCTTTAAATCCTACAACTAATTTTTGAAGTTAAAAGATTATATATATTAAAATATATAAGTTAAAAATCATTTATTATTTTAATACTAAATTGAAGATTCACTTAAATATATCAAAATCATTTTAATTTCATGAACGAGCATAAAAACAATTCCATTTTATCTATTTCTTTTGGTGCCCTGCCCAGGCAGTGTTGTAAATCGAAGTTTTTTAGCGAACAGCTGCTGAGTTATGGCTCTGTTATGCTTCCATAAATATATCAACATTTAATTTCTCACAACTACTGTGTAAAAGAGTATAAAATAGTTATTACTTATTTATTAAGTTTATAGCTATTTATTGACATTAATTTGTATTATTTGAGTCAATCAATTATTGCGCGCTGTTAGCAGAAGCAAATGTTAACATTTTAGGGTGCCCACAGCAGCCAAACAAAATTAGTGTTGGGTAAAACAATGTTTGCTCACTTTGGTAGCATGTTCACTTGAGATACAACTCCAAAGAAAAACAACAAAATTGGCAAAAACCGCGTGTAATCCGGTTAAATAAATATACACAACAGCTAACCGCGGCTACGTAGCAGTATTTAAACAATATGCAAGTAGCTCAAGTGCGTCGATTTACTGCCTAACTGCGGCTGAAAAAAAAGTGCGCGTGTTTGTGTGGCCCTGTGAAACAGTGAAGAAAAAAAAGTCGCCGCTGCCCCAGCGAGGGTAACTGGGCGCATATACAGAAAACTATTCCCCAAAATAAATTGGCGCCATTGTAATGCACGATGAGCCAAACAACAACCTCAACAGCAACAAAAACCGAAATGTCCAAAACAAATGACGCCTTTGATGATGAGTTGTTTGAGACGCGACTCGAAGCGCTCAAGGACACGCAGGACGGCATACAGCAAATGTCCAGCTGGTGCCTACAGCATCGCAGCAATCACAAGAAGATCATCCAGTGCTGGTTGAACGTATTCAAACGAGGTGTGTACCAGAACCTCATCCACTTATATTATTATTGTTAGCTAAGACTCATCAACCTTTTCGCAGTTCGAGTCGATCATCGTTTGGTTCTTTTCTATCTGGCCAACGATGTCATCCAGTACAGCAAGCGCAAGCGCTACGAATATGTGGAATGCTGGGCGACGGCGCTCCAGAGGGCCACCACTATGGTGCGGTAAGTAGAAAAAGCAATCGACTAACAGATACTCTATGAAAATATTTAACATACTTTTGAAAACGCATTTCGGCAGGTTTAATTAAATTGGTTGATTAGTTTCGTAGTTCTTTAATTTCAAATCATTTTACTTTAAAAATAATATTGATAGAATTGTTCAATAGGGTTACCATAATATTTGCTGTATTGCAATTAAAATAATATGTTCACTCCTTAAAATAGTATATTTACTTTGTATTTTTATCATTGGCCACTCGATTTCAATTTCTTATCGACCTTAATATACCCTGTATAACTGTTAATATGAAAAACGTTAATTTAGAATAATCTTTATTAATTAATAATTTTAATAATCAAATTTTATTCCTTTCCCATAGCGATGAACGTGTTAAGAGCAAAATCTTGCGAATCTTTAAAATCTGGGAACAGCGCGAAATCTACAACGAAGAATTTCTGAGCGATTTGAGCGGCCTTCTCAATATAGCGCCGCCAAAGAAAGCCCCAGCCAGCGCAGATCCAGGCAATGAGTATCAGAATGCAACGCTCATTGCGCAAGTGCGTGAATGTGTTGAGTTGGCCGAGACGACGGACAAGAGCATGAAGAAGCTACCGAAGCCACCGAATTTCGAAATCGAAGCCATCAAGCAACAGTTGAAAGACAAAAGCCACTCGGGCGACATTGAAAAGGAGGTGGAGCGCTGCGTGGCCTTCATCAATGCGTACAACAAGAATCTCCAAAACGAGATCAAGAGTCGAAAAGCGGTGCTGGAGTCGATCGAGGCAGCCAAAAAGTTCTACGAGCATCAGGGCCGAGAGGTTAAAGTTGTGGCAAGTGTAAGTTAACACTAAAAATTGAAAGATAATCAAATCATTTAATCTATAAAAATATTTATATTAATTTCAGGCATATAAAAGCTTTGGCACGCGCATTAAGATAGTCAAGCGCAAGCTGGACGAGGTTATACCAACGCTATCCAGTCCGATACCCTCACCGGATATCAATGCACCCTCACCGGAACGAGATGCAGATCTCCAGCTGCCGGATGAGAACAATTCACCGCTGGGCGTGGTAAGCAATAAAACACAACAAATATAAATGTGCTTTATATTGTGTTTGTATTTTAGAAATGTAGTGTAAATGAGTACAGTGATCGCTCGTAAATAGCAACCCTTCGCTCAAAGTCAAGAATTTCATTTACGACAGCTTTGGGCTTATATGTATATGTAGAAATATTTATTAGATTTGAATTTATTGAATTTTCAGTATAGAAAATTCTTTTGAACTAGAGTAAAATAGTAAAAGTAGCTAACACACAATTTTTACGGTTATTTAACATTATAACATTTTCCCAGCGATCACTATGCAATATTTTTAAATTTTCATCGATTATATTTTTTATGTAGTTTTAATGTACTTTATGTATCGAATAAAATTGGACATTTTATCCAAGTTTTATTGAATGATTTTTTTTATCAATTCGCATGCTAATCTTTTTATTTTCACTACTAATATTCAGAATAAGGCGATATTGGGAAACCTCCTATATAGTTCTTCTGGTTTTTATGTTCCTCAGAACTTGTTCAGCGGCAGCGGTCTCAATGGATTCGCCAGCTATCTGGATGGCGGCCAGCTGCCGTTCGATATCAATGACTTTAAGCGTGAGTCGAGCGGCAAGGATCGTGGCAGCGCCATTGAGGTGATTGGTTCGCGCTCGGATGATGAGAGCTATACGCCCGGCTCCAATTATTATAAGCCCGAGCCGTTGAGCAGAAGCTACAGCAGCAACAATGCCAACGGCAATGGCGGCAGCGTCATACCGGGCCTGGGCGGCAGTGGCAACGGCGGAGGCAGCGGCGGCTCCAGCGATGAATACAATCCCAGCCAGGTGGTGTCAGGCTACGGTGGTGTGTTGCCGCCACCAGCGCCGCCCATATTCGGTGGCCCGGCACAAGAATATGCGCCGCCACCGCCGCCGCATCTTGGCTACGGTCCGTCGGATAGTCAGTATACGCCCGCGCCTTTGAGTAGCAATCCGATGGCACCGCCGCCGCCCATGCCGGCGGCCATAACAGCGTCGGGCAGCGTGGACGACTTCAATAGCACCTGGGACATGAGCATGACCTGGACGCCGCACGACACTAGCCTGGACAGCAGCGGTGCCAGCGCCAGCTATACAGCACCAACGCCATCGACGCCGCACTCGCCGCCCCATTTCGAGCGCAAGGGCAGCAGCGCGCCCATTGAGTACAGTGAGCATCACAATGTGTCGGGGCTGGGCGCACAAGATGTGGATCATCGAACGATTCAGCTGCCGCCGGCGTTCAACTTTCGCGCCAAGTCAGCGCTGAGCGATGAGCAAACGCGCCAATTAGTGGACATTGATCATAGGAATTTAATATCGCTGACTGGTTCACCTGGCGGTGCCGATAAGGTGTGTTTGGGCAGGCGGTACGGTAAAGCCGGCCAACATTTGTTGTATGCAGTTGAAAGTTAGGGTTTCTGTAAATGTAATTCAAGTAGATTATATTGAAATGTCTGTTTTTTTGTGTTTGTGTTTAATCAATTACTTGTTATAGATTGCATTTCTTCAACTGGGTCACGCTTTCATTTCTATAGAATCTCTTTGAGCAATGTAATTAATGTTAATGCCGTTGCAGGACTTTGGCGGTGGCGATGTCGATTACCGCACAGCGTCCAAAAAAGAGGAGTCCGGCAGTGCCATACGCAGTCTGGGCAACAATTCGCCCATGATGGCGCCGCCTGGCAGCTATGTGAAGAAGACTAGCTCGCCGCAGAAATCCAATGCGAGTAAGATCAAAATTGGAAATCCACATACGACGGCATCAGTTTAATTCGCATATCTACTTGCAGGCTCCTCTTCGGAATCAGATCGTGTGGATGGCTCGGCACGCTATGATCCCGCAGATATGGTTGTTGATATGGACATGTCCGATGAGGATCTGGAGGAGTCGCAGATAGGTATAGGCCAGAGCCGTCATTAAAATACAAATTTCTTAGCTTTAGTGGCAAATTTGACATGTAACAATTTCCATACAGAGCTCAATGCCAATGCGGAGCAGCTGCATCTAGACAATGCCGATGGTGAACTGGATGCTAATGGCGCCTTGACTCCCCGGCCCGTGCTGCTAGAAACGCCGCAGGACTTTCAATGGGATGCTAACAACAGTTTTCTAACGGCACCGGGCGCCGGCAACATGCAGGACATGCAACAGCAAGCCGATGCACAACAACAGATGCAACAGCCGCCGCCGTTGCCACCACAGCAACAGCCGTGGAATCAAATGCAACCGCCAATGCCCTGGAACGGCAATGACGGCAACAATGGAGCGGGTGTTGTGCCGCCACCACCGAGGCCGCCGTTTCAAGGTGGTCCATTCCCGTTTCAGCCATTTGGCAATAGTCCAGATAATATGAATCGCGGACGTGGTCGTGGTCGCGGCTGGTCGGGACCGTACAGACCCAATTATCAACGTATGCCCGGCCCCTTCGACGGCGGACAGGGGCCAGGGCCGCGTCCGTTCTTTCAACGTGGTGGTGGACCCATGCGCAATAATGGCGGACGTGGGCGCATGCGTGGTAAACCTTGGATGTAATTACGTATTATAGCTTCAATATAGTATACCCATGCATACACACTCACACACACACACAAGCGTATGGAAGTGCATAGCTTATATTAGTTGTTAGTTGACTTTATCTCATTTGGATTTAGCCTTACGACGCATATACAGTCCCCAAACACACACACACAAGCGCGCGCTTAGTTTTAATTATCTTGCTTCAAAGCTGTGGATCGTTGGCTATTTAATAAACTATATAGAAGCCCATATGGACACCAAGCTAAATGCGAGCTATGTTTAAGCATAAAGTTTTACAGTTTCCTGATATAAATACAATATAATCTATATATTATATGCATATATATGACAGTCTTGCACCTGGCATCCCTTCACGATTTTGTGTTGATACTAATATATTTATATATGTTTAAATTATGGCATGCATACCTCGTTGGGGTATCTGGCGCATCTGAGAATTTATAAACTAAATTTTTGGAGTGAATAGAACAGATTTTAAGAGTTTAATAAACTGCATCCACGATCTTTACGATGTGAATTTTTGGGTTTGTCTGGGTCTTACCTCAATGAACTCCTACTGCTTTTCATGGCAGAATATTTGTATTTCTTTCAAAGCCCTAATGCCCTGTGCCAAATCTCTGTTTATTTCCTATATGGCCTATAGTTATTGCAATTAAAAGTCAACGATTCAAATCTCGATTTCAATTGCTCTCACAACACAGACAAACACAAAGAACAGAAAACACATTTTAAGACTTGTTTAGAAACATTTTACAAAAATTCCCTTTAAGTTTAAAGTTGCCTTAGTTTATAATTATTATATATGTATACCTTAAATATATATAATGTATCGTAACTTTAGTTAACTTTAAACATTGCTTTTAGTTTTCAGCCCTAGACGTAAGCAAAAGTATGTTGTAAATAATATAAATGTAATTATTAAATTAACAACTAAATGTATCTAAATGAACTTCGGTTATGCCAAAGTTTTATGCTCTTCACTAAATGTCTACACACAAGAAATATTTAAATAATAACCCTCTGTTCGGATAAAAAAAAAAAAAACAAAAACAAACAAACAAATCTCGTTTAAAGAATTTCAAATTAAATAAAAGTTAAATTCTTTTAAACATTTACTCGAAAGTTAAGGGGCGCATCTGATATATATGAGCAATACCTTTCATTTTTTCACTGATCCATTGGAATCGACTATGTGGTAGGACTGAACGCCCTTGTGGGCGTGACACTAAAATTGACATTTTCCAAACGAACTGCAAGACTGATCCGAGTTACTTTAGACTAAAAATGTTTCCTTATTTGGAATTCTAGAAAAACATTCTACAGGGGCAGTGCCGAACATATAAGGGTAACTTCTAATCTCAAATCCAATTCCAATGGAACAAAAGAGCTCTCACAATCTCTTAAGTACAAACTCTGCCATAAGCAAACCAAATATCATATCATCGTCACATGCCAAAACCAAAAAAGAAAAAAATATGTGTGAAGAAATTAAATAGAAAATAATATTTATAGTCAGTTGATCAGCAAGTCATATGTGTATCTAAATAAACAATATATATATTAATTAATACTAGTTTTTAAATAGTTAATATATATATAAATTTTATGCTTAAGTGTAGTTAAGTTTAGTAATGTATATTTAGCTGTTTAAATACAAACCTTAAATGTGATATTTAAAATTGAAAAAAACCTTTTTTATTTCGTGTCCTGTGCGGCGCAGGATCTAAGACAGCATTTAGTGTTGTTTACCTGTTGATGTTGACGGCACTTAATCACCTCCAGTTAGGTGAGCTGGTTTGCTCTTACTGTTTCTTCTTTTTGTTCGACATCGGAAGTCGGAACTCATCAATCGTCTGTCGGCGCGCTCTTGTTTTGACTCTGCTTATATTTTGGGGGCGTTACGCCCGCTGCTCAGCATATTGCGTTCTCAAGGACCTTTTTCTTTTGGCTTGGGCCGGGCTACTGCGATAGCTGGAAATTGTGAATTAATGAGCCAAATCGTTGGGCTACAATTTTTATATAGTATAGGTGGAAACAGAAAATGTTTGCTGCTCTAATAACAAATAGTGGTGTGTGATTTCATATATTTGTGGTATATACAGATTTATTAATATTTATTATTTATGTATATAGAAAAGTTTTTTTCATTAATCATTTTATTAAGATTTGATTGGAGTAGAGTTCATATTCCTTAATGAAATATTTCACTACGATTATAAATTGTTTTCCAAAAACTATTAAATATATTAATGTTTGATTTGACTTATACAATAAACTTCTAATTGAAAATTTCAAAAAGAAAAATAAATTATTGGTCATGTTTATTTATTAATAATAATACAAAAATATGAGAAAATATATACATATTTGATTTACCTTATATGAGCATAATAGATGATTTATAATATTACAATCATCTATTTTATTTCGGTGCTGATTTGATAGCATTTTTTATTTTAATTTATTTTTCTACTTTAAAAGATATAAAGAAGATGAAATCAGAGAAATACGAATTTTCTGTTCGTTTTAAATTTATAATTTTTTTTTTTTTAAATCAATTCAAAAACTTTTTCATAAAAACAAATAGTTATAAAATTTATTGAATTCGAAAATATATTTGAAAAAAAAATCTTAAAAAATCAGGCAAACAAATACTGCAATGGGGCGAGACTGTGACGATATGGTTGTACTCCACGCCCCTCTTTCCATTTAGATTTAACTATTCTATATATGTTCTATGACAATTACATATATAATAGGAGAAATAAATAAAAAAAAAAAAACTCAGTTTAGTATTATTTTTCGACTATATCATAATTATATTTAATAAACGCCTTACAAATCTTAACTTATGTACAAAAGTTTAACAGCTACATTTAGAAACTAACAGCCTTTAAAAGTTGACACTAGGTTCAAGTGTTGCAGCAACACGTCCCGGTTGCATTGATGCCCCTCTCGCCAGCCCCCGCCCGCTCAGTAGTCTCTGGCGAGCAGCGTGAGCAGATCCCCAATGTACGCCTGCGCCATTTGCAATGTCTCGTACTTGGAGAGCCGTCGATCGTGGCCCAGAGATGGCACCACATCCCTCAGCTTGTCGAAGGCATCATTGAGGCTATTCATGCGGCGACGTTCGCGTGCATTGGCCGCCAGCCGACGCTTGCGCAGGACATCCTTGCCGCAGCTCTCGTGCTCCTCCGGCTCCTCCTCGCAGGAGGCACTCGGATAGGCATGGTAAAAATCGTAGGGTTTGCTGCGCGCTGTCTTTTGCCAATATTTGGCGGCCTTTGTCTGGTATTTGCTGGCGCCTGCAGACAGTTGTTGTTGTTGCTGCTGCAGTTGCTGTTGTTGTTGTTGCTGCTGCAGCTGCTTGTGTTGCTGTTGGGTTTGAGCGCTGAGCATTTGCTCCAGCTCCAGCACGGCTGGCGTATCGTAGTACAGCTCCAGAGAGCAGCTATTGGTGCCGTCGGATAAGCTGTCCGCACTGCCGCTAAAGTCCCTGTCCTCTTGCTGATTCATGAACTGCTCCAGCTGCTGCTGCAAGTTGTCCTGGCCGAGCATGGTCTCCGAGGAGTCGGCCTCCAGGCTCTCGGCGCTGTAGTAGAAGTGCTCGATGAGCTCGTTGTTCGTCAACATGTTGTGCGTGTGTGCGAAGCCAAAGGATAACTGACTGAAGGCCAGGCCCAGACTGAGCCTTAAATAGGCAGCAACAGCAGCAGCAACAGTTGATGTTGATTGGCTGCTGCCGCTGCTCTTACCTGATTCGCTGAGCTCAGCTTGGTTGGGTCTGATCCTGTTTTCTACCTGGCTGGCAGTTACCTGAGCGCAGCCCGTGCCCTAAATTGGCTTGCGGTCAAAACGTTTAATTGCCACGGCAAAGCAGCTCGATTTGACCTGCCATACACATGCATGCATACATATATACTTATATATTAAGCGCAACTTCTTTATTCCATTTTTAATTCGATATGTCAAACAATTGTTGCCAAGGTCACTTAGGGATCGCACAAAGCCTTAAAGCCAGCCTTTTGTTATTCGTCACAATCTTCACTTATTATATGAAGCCAATTAATTTATTATTATAATTCTTTTTTTTTTTTTGCATCTTTCTTACCCTCAGCATTCTTATTGTGCTTTTGGCCAGTAGCCAGTTGCCAATTTAGTTTGCATGTTTGTGGTCTAGCGATCCTCCATCCAGTAAATGCTTTGCTGCACCAAACAAAAGAATTTCTCTCAAGTGCGGTTTTCCTTTGTTGCAACTTTCGATTTTAGCCATTGTGCTTTATTGGGTCAACTAAACTGAAATTATTTCGGGCGATTTCTTTGAAAACAGTTGCAGTTTATCGTACGTAAACATAACTGTTGTTGTTTTTTTTTTCACACGATCATGCAGCGATCAAATTTGCATTCACTTGCGTTAAAATATTTCTCTTGAGATGGAAATCCATTTGAAATATGTAAAAAAAAAAAAACTCTTTTATACTGGAGCTAGATCAGTGAGTCAAAAATTAGAGGTTTTTGCTTATATCTTTGCATGATATACTGTATATTTATTTTAAATTATTATTATAATATATATTTTTTTAATCGTATGCTGATAGCAAATAAATCTAAGTATCACTGTATTATAAACATAGTCTATATCTTCTACTTCTTCTTCTTCTTTCACTCTTAACACAACTAGATCTATCGCCTTACTTAAAATTGTATGAAACATTTTACGTTTCTTTTTATTTCTATTTAGTTTTTATTAGATTCGCGGATTTAAGATCTAGACATAAACATAAACAAATAAATTGATTGTAAAACTGCTTCGCATTTTATAATTTTTATCGCAGCTCATTCAAAATTGATAACCATATGAATAACATATTTCTAGCCAAATTCAAATTGAGTAAGGCCCGAATTCACTTCTAGTATTTTTAGCCTACTCCATAAATAGAGCGCTACGCTACGCCTTAGGTAAGCAGCCACATATTGTATATGGCTATATGCAATATGAGCAATACAAGAAATAAACAAATAATATTTTTATAGATAGCTTGACTTTAATGTATTTATACAAGTATCACATATCTTTATAAGAAGCGAATAAAACATAAGTCAGCTAGTGTATATTAGTTTTCTTGAATCATTTAAGATTGTAATATTATAGCCAAAAATAAAAGGAAACTCTAGATATTTAGGTTTTTAAGCTCCATCAATGTTGCAAACAACTTTAAAAAAATACGGTAAAAATATACCATGTAAGGCAATTCTTTGTTAGAGTATCTAGAGTTATGAATGAAATAATCTTGGCTTAAATTATCTGGCTTAAAACAAGGTATTACAAAATATTGTAATGCATATATACTTTTTGTACTAAGCTATATGGCTATTACAGCAGAATCCTGTTATAACGACGCTCAATGGACCGCCGTTATAGCCGGAAGACGCTATAACCGTATAAGCTGGATCAGAAAAGTTTGTCTGGGGACCAGAATATTCGTCGCAATAACCCTACGGACGCTATAAATGGAGTCGGTATAACCGGATTCTACTGAATATATCAAACTAGAATGAAAGAGATCGTGTTCTATGGTATCATCATACAGCTGCTGTTATACTATTCTCTAACGGCGACTTCCCTGTCTCCTCTAGCTGCATTTGAATGAATCTGTCTCAAATATTGTCTGCTGACCAAATCGCCTGCAATCTCTTGGCACCCCATGGCTAGCTGTTGCTAGTAACAAAAACTTATCAGTCGCCCACTTAACACTTCTGCTGCCTCGTCTGACGAATGGAACTGTGTTTGTGCGCCTTTTTACCGCTACCATTAAATGCTTATTAAGATATAGGTATATACATTTATATAGCCTTGAGGCTCGTGTCTGTTAACAAACAAAAAAAAAAAAGGAAAGAAAAGGAAAAGGACACAGATTACCCAACGGCAGTCGCAATGGAGTCATAAATGTCACGGCGCTATTTATGTGATGACAATTTATGATACTCATCAATAGGGACTGCCGCTCGCTCAGAAGGCGCAGCGAAGCTACCTGCCGAAAGGATCCTGCCAGCCGAGCCAAAAGGGTATTTAGTTGATTTTTCAGCTCGCTTACTGTTTGTTTTCCACATCACGCTCAAGTGTCAATAAATTCTCATATAAACGTTGCAATTACCTCGACACATTTGGGCTATCAGAGAAGCGTCTAACGGATATGCTGATACAGAGCCAGAGGCTGGGGCAGAGGTAGCAGCTTGTCGTGTGTCTTAAGTTATGTTTGTGTTCCTAGAAATAGATGCAACACCAAAAATTAAAAAACTATTCAAGTTGTCGAGATATTTCGAATACTAGAGTACTAGAGCTAATCCCATGAGCGACAAGCTGTCTGGCCGTCAGTCAAAGCGAATTTTCGCAGAAACCAAAACCAAAACCAAAATATTATATATTAGATGCACAGTTTATTTATTAGCCATAATGCTGGAATATTACATGGTAATTTGCTGGCAGAGACAACAACTGCAGAACAATGGCAACTATGGCCACAATTGCATTGTTTGGCCAAACAAAAGGGGACGCTGGACAAGTGCACAAGCACTTGCGACTTTCCCAGGCACAAAAGAGATTCTCTTTATCTTGTTCTTGTTCATGTTCTTGGCAACAATCTCACGCAATTGTCGAACAATGGTTGAGCAACTAATCGCATTTTCGCAATTTAGCGCCAACAGCTAATCCGCTCGACGAAAACGATTTATCCTGGGCGCAGAAGGAAGGCAGATTATCATCAGTTGGCCTATTGTTGAGTGGAAATCGACTTGACTTGAATTGACTTTCGGGCCGTAGCACCGCCTACGCGTCTATTGTTTGCTATTTTGACAAGGACATGCAACTGGCCAGACGGCTGGGCAGGTAAACGATGCGCCGTGCATGCTAATTGGAAATTCCAGTCAAGGCGTTGCCCATCTTTAGCTGATCTCCGAGCTATTCAGGCTACGGCCCTTGATTGGGTCAAAGCCGTTGGCTTTGGCGTTTTTAGGTCGTTTCGCCAGAAATTGTGCAGCATAATGTCGAGAGTTTTGCGGTCGCGTGGCACATCGATCAGCGGCTCATCATCATCGGGCAGCAGCAGCCAGAAGCCAGCCGAGCGTCAAGATCAAACGTCACGATCCATGCCGTGCCCTTTTGTCGGCGCATCTTTGTGTGAAATATCGGGACAACTCTTGCGGCTCTTGTGCATCATTTGTACATTTTAGCCATGGCCGGCGCTCAGACGCTTGTCTGTGTTTGGAATTGTTTTGGCCGTTTTCCATAGAAATGCAGCCAAGTGTTTGAATTGATTTCTCCCTACGTTTAATTAACCTTTCGTTGCGGCTACCTTGAAAGTGGGCGGGAGTCCAAGACTGATCGCCATGGAAAGTAGTTCACTTAGATGATCATCTGGATCATGGATGACTCGAGAGTATCATACAAATCCGAAATGGCGATGGACAGCATGATATGCAATTCTGGACTCACTCTGAATCGCAACTATATCTTGATCTCCACTTGGCTCTCATTCATTCATTCAAATGTAAAGAGATATATTGCTGTTTGGAAGGTCGAAGCTAAAATACTCATTATATCTCAAAAAAAAAAAAAAAAAAAAAAAAAATTATTTAAATATTAGATAATTAAAAAAAAAAAAACATATTATTCTGCTTTAATATATTGCATTTAAATAATATTAATTAATTTTATTTCAAATATTTTGTAAGTTAGAAAAATACCTATGCTAGCAAATATGCTAAAAAAGAAAATTATTTCTGTTTCTATTTTAAATTGAAGTCTTCGAATAAAAAGTCTTAGGAAAACTCGAAAAACTTGGAAAAACTTTGAAGAAGTTGTCCGAACAAAATCTGTAAATTTTTGCTAAAAGAAATTGTGCATAAATGCTATGCCCATATCGATCCCGTAGCTCCCATAATTGCAACATTGACTCAAATACTTTATAATTTACATTAATATATCAGTAGGTATGTTTATTATGTTATTGGAAAGGGCTGAATACATTTCTCGTAAAATTATAATTAAAATGTTTCTATATACGGCTTACTCACAGGCACAACCACAATTAACGGACGAAGCAGAAAAATATATATGTATATGTGTATAATTTAAAATATGTCTAGCTGGAAAATTTCGCAACAGTTAGATGTAAATTGTGCGCTGCGAGTTGCCATAAATATGTAGAAAACTAATTACTAAATCAAACGAATAATTTTATATATATTTTTGCTTTTTGAAACTAAGTTTTTTTTTTATAATACTTTTTGCTATAATAGAGAGCGGGTTCTCGAATCACAAAATCTTTAATATCGAACAGAGCAAAGAACGTATGTATGTTTAGGTGTATATCTATGTAGTTCCCATCGTCTTCCTTTTGTTTGTCTGTTTGTCTATAAGTGGTCCGCACATGTGTGTGAAATATTGTTGTATATTCGTATAAAAGTAGGTGTTAATTTGAGAACTTTACTGATATGATAATTAGTACAAAGTGTTTCGATGATATTAGTGTGTTTTTTGTTTTTGTTATTTAAAATAAGTTAAAATTAAACATGATTACATTATTGTACGCTAGCTTTCAGCCTACGGACAACACGAACACTCATATATTAAACAATAGCACAGAGCCCCAGAGGCATACGAATTTGAGAAAGAGAGCGAACGTATTACGAAATTGGTTTAATCCAGTATTATTGTGCGGCTTGTTAAAGTCCATAATGTGTTTGTGCCGCGTATGCAATGCATTTGATATCACTGTACGCCTGCAATCTCCAGCACAAGCGAATCGGAAAAAGAGAGTTGTTGTGTGTGTGTGTGTGTGTGTGGTTACAGCTTAGAGCGTAGTCGAGGTTACAGTGCTGACGCCATGCACCAGAATAGTCGGCGGCAGCTCGGCTGTTAGCTCGGTGAGTAGCTCTATGTAGCTGGCACTGCGATCGCTAAAGTCCGTCAATGAGGGCTTTGGCGGTGCAGCCAAGTAAATGAATGATAGAGCCGTCTGATCGGAACGATCGCGTATTATTTGATTCACACGCTGCATATACAATAGCGACTGATTGAATTTGTCCTCGGCAATTTCATCGCCATCGTCTAGCAATGCCTCATCCGCTTGCGCCGTAAATTGCCTGAGAATGCGTGCATGTCGCGTGAAATCCGTGTTCTGGCTCCATTCCTGTATCTCAATAATTTCCGCATTAATACGCAGCTCCTTCAGAGTTTGCTCCAGCTTCAGCTTGGAGAATATGTCCATTTGGGGCACTTGCGTATCAAAGGTGCTGCAAATCAACTCTCGTAATACTTAACTCTTTCGTTTAGCCTAGCATTGTATTTACCCCACAGTACTCTCCTCATTCGTTTCGCAGAGAAAGATGCGCACTCGCAGATGCTTCCACTTGGCCAACATGATGACCGCCAATTGCATCATGAACAGTGAGACCATGTCAAAGGGATCGCCCGATGTGGGATTGAATACATTAATGGGCCACACATCTATATACTTCACATGTTTGCTTCTGTAAAATTAGAAATGTTCATCAAAGACTCGAAATAATTTGTTATGCATTTCATTCCGAACGCACATGGTTATGAAATTCTTGTCTAGACGCTGAAAGTTGCGGCACAAGCACAGATTCTTCTTCATGCGCAGAGTATCGCAAAGGATCTGCACATATTCCTGCACCTCAAACTGTTTCGGTTCACCATCACGTCGTATGGGAAAACTGAGTGCATCGCCCTCATTAAAGCCATCCGTTTTATAGGGCGAGGTGCCACTGAAATTTAAAGACAATTATTAATAAGAATCTAAAGAGATGTGGAGTACCTCCTATTTAATACACTCTTCGCTACTTACTTTTGAAAGAAATCTTTTGGTGCCTCATTGTCGTAGAAGCCCAAAATAATGGTATTTGGCTTCATGGCGCCAATGCCGGACAGGCGTATTAAATGCTGAACCCCTTCGCGAATGCTGCGACTGATGGTCACCTCGGTGAAGGCCTTGACACGCATGTGATCCAGGAAGGACCACCACTGCTGATTCTCGACGGCATCTTCGACGCCATTGCAGTCGCCAAGCTTGACGTGGCCAATGATGTAGAGGCCGCTCTTCTTCAGATCATTGACAAAGTCCACAAGTGGACAGCAGGAGCGCGGCGAGGAGACCAAGAGTAGAATTTGTGGACGCCAAAATTTGACGTGATCTTTGCGTGGATCCAGCATAAGCAGATATTTTCGAACCTGCAAAACAGGACTTCAAGTAAGAGATAAATGTAAAGTCCATGCGCAGCTCACCTGGTGGAACATCAGCGCCTGGGAAATGGAGCCCCACTGCGCTGCCTGCGTGGCTGGGGAGAAGAGATGCAGTGCAATGACCAGGATCAAACACAATATGATGCAGGATGAGGCATAAATTGGATTGATGACGAACATCATGATCAGTGTGCCCAGCAGCCCGACGAGGCAGGTGTGCCAGGTGAAGTATTTGAAGAGTGGCCGAAAATTGGGTGCACCGGTCAGCTCAATGCCCAAACAGGCCAGATTTGTGGCCAAATAGGAGAGCATAAACAGCACCGAATTAATCTGAGCAATAATATTGAAGGAGCCAATCAGCAGAATGCACTCGACCAGCACCCAACTGATGACCACAGCGCAGATGGGATTGCCCTTCCAGGTGCCACGGAGCACAAAGTTCAGCAGCGAGCCAAAGACCTGATCCTTGCTGAGCGCCTCCAAAATGCGACTGGAACCAATCAAATTGCTCAGTCCTGTCGAGAAGGTGGCCGTCAGAATGCCAATGGCTGTGAATGGGGGCCACAGATTGACGGGCATCAGGAACAGATAGTTGTTCTGCATGGTCACATACGGCGTGGTGCAGCTCATCAGGAACGAGAGTATGATATACGAGACGAATGTGAAGCAGACGGCAGACAGTGTGCCCCATGGTATACTCTTCGAGGGGTTCTTCAGCTCCCCGGACATGTTCGCACCAGCCATAATGCCCGTAACGCCCGAGAAGAGCACACCGAACGTTGTTGAGAAGTCCACATTCTTGTAGTTCGATGTGTAATCCGTGCCGTAATGCGAGCCCAAATTCTCTCTCAAGGTTTTGCCACTAAGACCCGTGTATGGCAAAAATTTCGTAGTATTCATAAGCGTATTCACTACCGGCACAGGAATCTGTCGAATAGAGTTAAATGATACATATGTATATATTGGTATGTATGTATACTAAACAGAGATAGCAGCAGCTTATGGTATTTAATTGATAATAAACATGATACTCATTAATTTATGAAATGTGCGGGCATTTTAGTTTGTTATCAGCCGCATTCAAATGACTCATATAACGCGTCATTTTTATGCCCAGCGCATTTTTTCGATCTGCTAACACATGTACAGTGGAAACTCGGTAATATGGAAATTGATATTATTATGGTAATTAGTAATGTGAAAAGTGATATTATAATAATAGTAATGCAAACTGGTAATTAACCTAACTGATTCATTCTATAGCTTATAAAGCCTTTCGCTTTACTAATAAATGTATATAAACAATTTAATATATTATATTATTATTATGGATATACAATACTAATAAATATACATACAATATATGGAAATAAATTTGTATTCATACAGAATAGTGTTCATATTTATAGAGATAATCGAGTGTTCGCTATACCTTGCTATACTTAATGGGGCTTACTAGGGCAAAAGAACAAAAGTGACCGATGCCTAAAATAATGCAAGCTAGTGTTATCTTTGCACAACACCCATTATCGCATGTTGATGAAATTAGTAAATAATATCTATGTCACATAGTATCAAATCGGTTTTTTTTTTTTTTTTTTGAGCAACTCCGTGCTGAGCTGTGCTCCGTGCTGGGATTTTTTGTTGTTTCGGTAAGATAAACCCTGATAGCGAATATAGAGATTCGTAATTCTAATGAAGCTTTGCATGATTTCTGTATGATTGAGTGCAAGCCCCCGCTTACCGTATCGTTGGTGGCACCCACGACCAGAAAACTGATATATGTAGCGAAGAGGCAAACGGTCACAGTGCCCAAAATAAGCACCGACGTTTTGGCAAAGAGAGCGGCGCCCACCAGGCAGACCAGCAGCATGCTTGTATTGATGCCGCTGCTGACCAGGAAGCGCCACCATTTGCCATCGGGTAGATGAGCCCCACCTTCATGGACGAAATGGCCGCCGGGTCCGAAGTTATCGATGATGCCCTCTGTGCAACCGGATATGGCCATGGCGCAGCCCACCACGTTTGCAAAGAAGAACAGGGTGCCTATAGAGCCGCCAAATTCGAGGCCCAGAGTGCGACTAATCATGACTAAAATGTGGGAAAATGTTTCATTTATTCAAATGGTTTCTTTTGCCCCATACGGTAACTCACAGTAGACGCCGCCGCCCTCAACAGCGCCATTCGTGGAGATGGCGCAAACGGAGGCCACCGTAAATAGCAGAATTGCGTACGCGATGAGGAACTGTAGCAGCGTGACGTATAAGCCCGCATTGCCCACAATGTAACCTGCAAGCGAAACAAATATTAGAATAAGAAAGCGAGAGAGAGAGAGAGAGCTGGGGCTATCAATTATGATGTCACACTCACCCACACGTATGAACACCAGTGCACTGAACATGGACAACGCTACAGGACTAAATACGCCCGCAAATGTGCCCAGTGTACGTCCGCTGCGTTCCGGATCTTGCATACCAAACTCTACATAGCCATCGCTCGATTGGGGCGTCATGGGACGAGCACTCTCTGTGCCTCCACCAGCACCAAAGAGCGAGCCAAAGCTGCGAAACATGTTCGAGGCGCTGCCATTGCGTGGCGCTGCAATCGGCGCAGTTTCCTGATCTCTGTTATTTCGCATAACAACTGCTAAATGCCAGCTGCTAAGCTGGAAATTAAGAGAAACGCGCGCACACACACACACACAAACACAAAGCGTTGAGGCTGTACGCCCACAATTGGGGCAAATCAAGCGAATTACTTGATGTGCAGTATTTGGGCCGTTTCACAGCCTTTTATTCTTTTGTTTTCTTTTTTTACGTTTTTGTAGGTTTTTGCTTGACTGCTCCACTTGTAGCTTGCGACGCGTTATTTGTTTGTCTGTTGGCACAGAGAAAACACGCAAAACTGAGTCCCCCAAATGCCCCGCAAGGGCCAAGGCTCCAATGACACAGCTGGCCGACGCCATTAATAATGAGACAGTATTTAAATACTCTAATTGAGTATTTTGAAGAAGTTTGTGAACGGTCTTACTATCGAATAGTGTGAGAGAGAGAAAGAGAGAAAGTGCGATACTGCACGAACAACTATGAGTTTCAGTATCTGTAATCTACATATATAACTGACTACGATTTATAGACTTATACAAAAATTAAAATAATTCGTTCACATTTAAAATAAATGTAATTGTCTATAAAACTTATTTGTTACCTACATAAATTGCTCTCTTCATGCATCATTGTGACCTGTGTTTACTCACGACTGCACCGGTGCGCTCATCTCTAATTTCCACACTCTGCTGTTTTTGTTGTTCTTTATTGCCAAACGTTTAGCTTCGGAAAAGATTTCTTTTTAGCGCTATTTATTAGTGAAATGGTGAATGATAAAAAGCGACGTTCGCGCTCCCGGGAGCGTTACAGAGACGAGCGTGGCGTAGCCACAGCCGACAGAGATCGGGAACGTGAGCGAGAGCGAGAAAGGGAGCGGGAGCGACAAAGGGACAGAGATGTGCCGAGGCACAGAGAGCGAGATGCGCGCGACAGACAAATGGACAGAGAAAAGGATCGACGACAACGACGATCCCGTTCCAGGTAAGTTAAATAAGTTACAGTGAAAAGTATGTGATAAATAATAAATCCATTCGCAGGGAGGACCGTGCCAGACGTAATGGACGCTCACCGGAGCGTCAGCGCCAGGTGCGTGAACGGTCGCGCGAGCGTGGATCGCGCAATGGCGAGCCTGAAAAGAAGCCAAAATTGGAAAATTCTGGGTCAGTGAAAGGCGAAACGACCGACCCGTCCAGTAAGCCAGAGGATGAGCAAATGGATACCAAGGGCGATAACAAAGTAAAGAAGGAACCTCTATCGCTGGAGGAATTGCTGGACAAGAAGAAACGCGAGGAAGAGGCGCGCAGTAAGCCCGTTTTCCTAACCAAAGAGCAGCGAGCCGCTGAGGCACTGAAGCGTCGTCAAGAAGAGGTGGAACGCCTGCGTGCCGTCCGAGATGCTGCAAGGGACCAACTGCAAGCGAGCAGCAGCAAAACAATTACCGGCATAGCTACAGCATCCGCATCCATGCCGGTGGCCATGGCGCCGCCACAACCCGTAAAGCCGGAACGTCGCGAACGTGGAGGAGATCGAGGTGAACGTGGCGGAGATCGGGATCGCGACAAGGACAGCAAGCGTGTTGAGGATCTAACGCACAAGGATAAGGAAAAGGAACTGGAAGCCATACGTGAACGTTATCTTGGCATTGTGAAAAAGAAGCGACGAGTGCGCCGCCTCAACGATCGCAAATTCGTCTTCGACTGGGATGCGGGAGAGGACACCTCCATAGATTACAATAACTTGTATAAGGAACGGCATCATGTGCAGTTCTTCGGGCGCGGCAATGTGGCTGGCATCGACATTAAAGAGCAAAAGCGCACACAGAGCAAATTCTATGGCGATCTGCTGGAGAAGCGACGCACCGAAGCGGAAAAGGAACAGGAGAAAGTGCGCTTGAAGAAGATGAAGCGCAAGGAGGATAAACAAAAGTGGGATGATCGCCACTGGTCTGAGAAGGACAACGACGAGATGACCGAACGCGATTGGCGCATCTTTCGTGAGGATTACAACATTACCATTAAAGGCGGCAAAATACCCAATCCCATTCGCAGCTGGAGCGAGTCCGGCTTCCCGCCTGAGATCATTGAAATTATCGATTCGGTCGGCTACAAGGAGCCCACGCCCATCCAGCGACAGGCAATACCCATTGGCCTGCAGAATCGCGACATTATTGGCGTTGCCGAGACGGGCTCTGGCAAAACCTTGGCATTCCTTATACCGCTGCTCTCGTGGATTCAGTCACTGCCCAAAATCGAGCGTTTGGAGGATGTGGATCAGGGTCCTTATGCAATTATTATGGCGCCCACGCGTGAATTGGCCCAGCAAATTGAGGAGGAGACGATCAAGTTTGGACAGCCGCTGGGCATACGCACTGTGGTCGTCGTTGGTGGCTTGTCCAGGGAGGAGCAGGGCTTCCGCTTGCGTCTGGGCTGCGAAATAGTTATTGCCACGCCAGGTCGTCTGATTGATGTGCTCGAGAATCGGTATCTGGTGCTCAATCAGTGCACCTACATTGTGCTCGACGAAGCAGATCGCATGATTGACATGGGTTTCGAGCCGGATGTACAAAAGATTCTGGAATATATGCCGGTGACAAATCTAAAACCCGACACGGAAGAGGCCGAGGACGAGAAGAAGCTAATGGAGAACTTCTACACAAAGAAGAAGTACAGGCAAACGGTGATGTTTACGGCGACAATGCCGCCAGCTGTGGAGCGTTTGGCACGCTCCTATTTGCGTCGTCCGGCCACGGTGTATATCGGGTCTGTGGGCAAGCCGACGGAGCGTACCAACCAAATCGTTTACATGATGGGCGAGAATGACAAACGCAAGAAGCTCATGCAGATCCTGTCGGCGGGCATTGAGCCACCAGTTATCATATTCGTCAACCAGAAGAAGGGCGCCGATGTGCTGGCCAAGGGACTGGAGAAGCTTGGGTACAACTCCTGCACGCTGCACGGCGGCAAAGGGCAGGAGCAGCGTGAATATGCACTGGCAGCGCTCAAGTCTGGGGCCAAGGATATACTGGTGGCCACTGATGTGGCTGGTCGTGGTATCGACATCAAAGACGTATCGCTGGTCATCAACTACGACATGGCCAAGTCCATTGAGGACTATACGCATCGTATTGGACGTACGGGCCGCGCGGGCAAGACGGGCGTTGCCATATCCTTTGTTACCAAGGACGACAGCAGCCTGTTCTACGACCTAAAGCAGTGCGTCACAGCCAGTCCCGTGTCCGTGTGTCCGCCGGAGCTCATGAATCACCCGGAGGCACAGCACAAACCCGGCACAGTGGTCACTAAGAAACGACGCGAGGAGAAAATATTTGCCTAAGATTTTAAGACAAATGATTTCGAAGTTACTCTGAATAATTAAAAAATGTCCAAAAGTTGGCAAGAAAATAAAAATTAGTTTATAATTTGTAATCAGTTTTTATTGTTGTTTTTCTTCAGCAACTTTTGGCTTTTGGGATACACTCAGATTGCTCATCTCATCAATCGCAAAAAGAATGCATTTCGACTCTGCTTGGAGTCCATAGGTAAATACTTGTCATAGAAGTCGAGGATCACTTCCTGAATCTTGAAGCCAAACTTCTGATACAACATGACTGCGGAATTGTTGGCCGAGACATGAAGCGTAATATCCTTGGACATGCAGGTCTGAATGAGGTGGTAGAGCATAAAGCTGGCTATTCCAGCACGCTGCCAATTGTGGCGCACGGCCATAAAGGAAATGTACGCCTCATTGTAGCCCACATCCGGTACCAGGAAGCCGCATCCAATGACCAGTTTCTTGTAGAGCGCGACCACGCTGTAGTCCGGGTAGCTGAGGCAGTCGCTCACTGTAATAAACATGGGTATTAGGCTAGGTACTAGGTCAGCTAGTAACAGCACCAACTCACCATCGATGCCCGGCCAGAAAACGCTCTGGAGCAGCGCATTGACTGCCGGTATATGCTGCGGCCGCACGTAACAGAAGTCTATGGTGGAGCGGCTGGGATGGCATCGATTGACGCGATGCTGCAGCTCGCACATCAGACGCAGCCAAGGCGGACCCATGCTCTGGCTGCGATATATGAACGGATGCAGGACACGCTGCGTGTATGGCGATTCGAAGAGTTCGTATTCGGTGCTGCCGACAATGCGTGCATAGAAGGAACTGCGGTTATTCGGATTGCCCTGCTCGAGCAGCTGATAGCGATCTAAAATTTGCGCCTGCTGCTTCTCCAGCTGCATACGGGCACACGCCATGGGATCCATGTGCTCATCCAGATTGAATATGGGTCGATTGTGCTCCCGCTTCCACTTGCGCACGCACAGTTTGCGGTAGAGCCGGCGCACATAGGCGGGTATATCGCTCTGGCTGTGCTGCTCGAGCATGAAAATTTTGTGCAGCTGCTGATGGAGCTGTTGCTCCTCATGCAGAGTCATTGGACGAAGCTGTTGCTGTGGATCTTCCTGATGTGAGACCGGATCGATTGCTGTCTCCTGCAGCCAGGGCCAGTTTCGACGCGGCTGCCTAATGAAGCCGCTTGGCTTACAAGGCTCCAGATTGATGTTGTCTTTAGCTGCTGTATCCATCTCCAGATCATCCTGCTCTTCTTTCGGCTCCAGTGGCTCCTCTTTGATTTGGGACTCCTCCTGCTGCTGCTGCTGCTGCTGCTGCTCCTGTGCCTGAAAATTCGTCACCTGCACTATGCGCGGTTGATACGTGTCACTCTCCTCCGTCTGCTGCTCTGTCTCCATGGGCTCCTCTTCGCTTTCAGAGCTGCTGGACGATAGCTTTTGCTGTTCCACCTTTGGCATTATCTCTGCCTTCGTTGCCGTTTGCGTCTCCATCTCCTTTTCCGTTTCGGCTGTAGTCGCCACACAGTCTGCCGGCGGCAAGACAAAATTATGTTCCAGGGGAAATAGGCTAACGCCGTTTCCGGGCGTTTCAAGTGGTGCTTCGAGCGGCGCTTCCAGCAGCGCATCTGACATGAAAAAATCTCCTTTGCCAGCACCTATCAACGGAGGTGGCATAAACATGCTCAGATCATCGCCACCCAAACTCTCGGCCAGAAAATCCATCAGGCTTGCCTGAACGCTGCTTAGCGACGGTAGCAATGCGGACGCCTCGGACTCCTCTGACTGTTGCATCTCCTCGCGCTCTTCCTGCTGCTGTGGCTCCGCTGGTTGCCCCACGATTGGGAACCTCGGCAGACGACCCATGTACGGACTATCAAAGAGATATGTTGTTTTAATTTTATAAAGTTCTGTATAAAATTTTAAAATTTATCTCTGCTCACATAGCACGCGCACAGCCCTCGGTGGGCGGCGCCGACGGCAAAGCTTCTGAAATTTCCTCCGTTGTAGTATGGGTTGGTGGGATATCGCTCAGATGATCCGTGACAGATAGATCGCTGCTGCAGCTGGTCTCATCCAGTGCTGGCAAGCGACGATCCGTGCGCAGTAGCTGACGCTCTAACAGTCGCTGTTCATCTGAAATGATATAATTCCATGAACACTTCGTACTGAATTCGAAGTATAAAATATGTTTACATTCAGCGCGCACGCTGCGTGGCGTTAAATTCGGTTTAGCTAGTCTCCACCAGCCATGTTCCAGGCACACACTGACACCAGACTGAAAATACTCTGGGCTGTTGTGGGACAAAGCGCCCGAAACAGAACCTGCCCATTGCTTGCGACGACGTCTGTTGGTTAGAGTTATAAATTAGACGTTGATTTTCATCTGCCACTAAACTAAATACACTCACACATGTGGCTCAAAAATGTAGTTCCAGTTCTTTTCAACAAAGCTGATGATGTGCGTCCGCCAGTGGAAATATCCGTGATGGCTCAAGCCCTTCGATTTGAGCGATAAATTATAGAGAGTCAGCGTCAACACTAACAACCAGGGTATGCGCTGTCGAACAAAGCGCTCCTTGGGTACTACTTCGTCTGCGTCTGGCTCGTTGCGTACGCATTTGATACACGTGAAATCGAAAAAGACATCACCTAGTAAATCGCCAGGCGTGCTGGCATGTGGCAGACACTTGATGTGCACGCTCTGCTCACATTTCTGGCAATCCAAATAGTTGTCATCCTCTATAGCAGCCTGGCAATAGCTACATCGGCATTCTGTAACTTCAGTCGCCTGAGAACGCGACATGACAAACGCTTAACAAATGTAAATAGCTTTGATAATAACAATTTGTTGCGCCGATTTCTTGAAATGCGCTAGCGGTGTTGCCAGACTGGTAAAAATACCAAACATTGTGCCCAACGATGCCGTAGCTGTGAGCATTTGTCAACTCACGGGACCACCTGTACCGCTGTATATAATCGATAACTTGTGCTAATATTCGGGAATATTTATTTTGGCGCAATGTGTTTTAAATTGTTTAGAAACGTAGCAAAATACGTTTCGATGCGTTTGCAATTTGAAATAGGATTTAATTGCTTTGGCGGAAAATATTTGGAATAGCAACACATGTTTTCTTTGTTGCCACATCCAAATGAAATCAGGAGCATTTAGAAAAACTAATTAAAAATTTAATTTTCAAATTCAGAATTTGCTAACGATTTATTTATCTTATAGTTTTTATATTTTAGTATGCATGCATAACAAATATTATTTTGTGTAGAGCTAAGTACTCCTTTAAAAAAATTTGTTTGGCATTTGTTTAGAAATACAAATTATTTCAATATTAACATCACATTTCACATTTTTTCATTTCTAGATAATTGTCATACCTAAGTATGTATGTACGTATTTATAGCATTAGCTTTTCAATCCTTGTACTGATCGTTGATAAATTGAATGTACTCCTCGTGGAGAAAGCAGTATTTGTTTCGCTCATACGAAATGCGATCGTCGTCAGCCAGAAAACCATGCAGCAATTGCAGACGCTTGTTCAATTTAGATTTGTGTTTCTGCAATGGCGAAATAGTTATGTGACTTTTGGCTTTTTCACGAATAAAAAAACCGTACAAATGTTCACCTTATATAAGTCAGAAATTTGAATTGTTTCAATTGGCTGTGTTACCAATACGTTTTCATTGAAGTGCGCCAATCTGAACTGCTTGATGCCGGCGAAATATGCTTGAAATATGCTGACGAACTTTGGCCATTGTAAAGCGCAGCTTTAGTACGTCAGGATCCTTCCTATATGTGTATTAAGAAGTACATAAAAAAGCTCTTTGATAGTTTGTGAAAGTGCTTACAAATCGCCAAGCGGCTCTGTATTATCCACGCCCGCCATCTCAGCCCAGTAAAGTATCCTAAATATTCCCAGATGCACGCTGAAATTTGCATAGATTTGCTTCCGCGGATCAAGTCGTTCCTCCACACCTTATTGATGATCAGTTAACTACGTTCATCAACCAATCCTGCTGACTCTTTGGCTACGCATTTTCTTCAAATATATTTTATTCTTTATACTGGATACAAGTCGACGTTTAGGCACTGAATATCTTTGCGTAAGTGTGGAATGATTTTATCTTTTGGGGTTTTAGCTTATAAATATTTATTCATTCGAAATATGTCAGTCACTGTAAAATTTTTAAATATATGCAATAAGATTTGTGATTCAACAAATTTGATAATATAGATAAGAGAAATTGAGGAAAAAATGGACAACAGTTGAAAAATTTAGATAGTTTCCGCAAATTACTTAGGACCCGCGCCCTCTGGCAATACCCATAGATATTCAGCTAACAATCATAACAGCGTGTCAATTTGACTTTGACTTAACGAGTTGTCTCGTGCGATTGGCGCATCCACTTGGGTATTGACAAAGTTGCGATCGAGACCCTCAAAGAACTTCAAACCCGTCGCATTCTCAATGTCTCGCACATCGCAGAGCAGCGTACGCAGGTCGGTGTCATCATTGAGCGTTGTATTGGGCATCACATAGGCCTCCGCATACGGTGTATTATTGACTTCCTTTGGATCGATGATGATGATCTTGAAGAAGTGAGTGGGTATTGCGACAATGGTATTGTCTTCTGGCTGAAATTCCAAGTACCAATTGTTGCTCTTCATTTCGCGCGGCAAGTAGATGGATCCCGTATATACAAAAACAATGCCGTACTTTTCGGTCATGCTGTGTACATAGTGCAGCAATCGCTCCCAGATGGTCGCATTGAAGCCGCGACTCAAAAACGGTTTGATGTTCGACATGAAGAAGACACGCGCCGCCTCCGATTGCTGATACAAGATGCCAGACGGCGGGACTGAACGTGACCGATGCCGCAACGCAAGATCCCGAAAGTCCCGGCCGATAGCATTTGTGTAGCTAGAGACATCCACACGCTCGCACATCCATTGAATGGCCGAGTTACGACGATCGAACGAGGTGACAAAATGGAAAGTCTCATTTAGACTGATCTCGTTCATGCTGGGGAATCCATACTTCATAATGGAGCCCATCTTGTGCGATTCACTATCGACAATGATATCGCAATATTCGTTGAACGCCTTCACTTGAAAGATATCTAGCTGAAATATAGGTAAATCTCAGTATTGAATTCTCGGAAACAGGCTGCCCAGGGGCGTGGCACGTTACCAGTCCGTAAAGTTTGCGCCGTATGAAATAGGCATGCGGATTGTGCTGCTCCAATCTCTTAATGTTACGGATCACATGTTGGTGCTGATAGTAGGCGCCCAAGGCAAAGAACGTACCGGCTGTGGCAGCAACAATAGCCAGTTTACCACTCAAGGGCATGTCCATGTCCACATTTCCACCAGCTATTAGTCCAGGGCTAAGAAATTTACAAAACAAATTGAAAAAGAGAACTAAAAATTTTCGATTCGAATCTAGAGCGTGTTCAATTATTTCTCTAATGGAAATTTCTATTGAGAGTTGTAAATCAAAGTGATGTATGCGCCGGATGTATCAAAGATTAGTGAATTGATTGACTGGAATCGGAACCACAAATTTAGCTGTTATTTCTGAATTAATAAATATATAATATGGAAATGGAAACACCAAAAATTAGAATCCATCAATTCAGTACTCTAATTTTCATATATTTCCTAAAATACATATATTATATTATATCACTTTTTTTCTAGACTTTTACTAATGTCATTTGTGTTTCATTTCAAATTGAAAACCTTTTAAGATTTTGACTATAATTATACATTTACTATTATTATATTTTGTGTTATCTAAGCTCAACATTAATTAACCAAGTAAAGCCACAACTTGCGACCGCTTGGCAAATGCTGAAAGTTTTCGTGTAACATAATTCTTTGGTGCAAGTCTTAGCCGTGAAAATATAGTACTGGCAACACTTTTACTGTGCAGTTGCCAACTGCATTAAGTCAATCAGAAAAGTTGCAGTCACCGTAACCGGAAAACCCAAAGAGCGAAGCCCTTGTCTTTTGCTCTGCCACCCGCCTCCTCCTCCTCCTCCCCGCCCCGAAGGAAGTTTATAATAAGAGAGCAGTGCAACGGCTGAATAAACCAAAAAAGGCAACATTAAGATTTATTCGACAAATCTCGTCGCATTTTGTTATGCTTAAAAATGTTAGTTACGGATTTATAGTTTTTGGGTTCAAGTCCAAAACTTTTTCGTTGCGTCCATTGTGAAAAGTTTTGCCATTGACAGCAGGAACGGAAACTACAAAGGGATGTTGGCCAACAAACGAGGAGAGTGGGCAAGTTAGGCATGTGAATGATTTGCCTAGTGTTTAAGCTATAGAATTATATATAATTTGAATAAAGTATTAAATACGGAGGATGGCTTGAGTTTACATTAGTAAAGGTAAAAAATAAATAATAATAATAATAAAAAAAATATACATATATGAAAATTGGTTTACGAATTTGAAGATTTCTTGAATTCATCTACAGTTATTTAATTATTTTCCAAAAATCAAATAGTTTAATTTGAAACCAGGTTGATTAACAACAAATGCTCAGCTTTCGCTGTGACCCTAAAAAAGGTTACGTGCCGAACCGTTACTTTTTAAATTTGCGATTTTTTTTTTGTGTTTTTTTTGCCTTTTGTTTGAAATATAATTTATAGTCGAATGCTTTTAATGACAAACGACTTTTGGGTGTAAGTAAAGCCCTAAGCTCCCACTGCTGCTGCTGCTTCTGCTTCTGCTGCCGGGCTCTGTTGGATCCCGTTGCCTGCCCGAACGGCACTTTCCGACCCCTGTTTGCCCACTTGTCAGTGGCACAAAGGAGCTGCGGGCAAAAGTTTTGTGACACTCGAGCGAACAAAGTTAAGAGTAAAATGCGCCAAAAGTGCAGTAAATTTTTTTTTTTTTTTGTCGATGGGGAAGGGGGTGGGTACGCGAAACAAAATTATTTTAATTCGCTGCGAGGCCGCACAAGTGGGTCTACCACTTGGGCATCCAAATGCTCAATAAGTGTCCTGCAGCTGCTCCAGTGCTAGTGCTCCCGCCCAGCCGCAGGCTTGCCAATTAATTCCTGTAGTCTAATTGCTGCTGCGCCCCAATTCATTAGCGTGGGCGTCAAATAAACTGAGACGCGGCTCCGCATCGGCATATTGATTGACGCCTGAAGCTGGGCTGAGGTGTGGAGGCATCAACGTCCCATCTTAGCTGCTCAAGTGCTCAAGGGTTTTTGCGGATTTTCTAATCAACGGGCCTCACGAAATTTGCATAATTGAAATGCCGCCTCACGTTCGCCAGGTGTGCCATTTCTCTCCCTTCCTCCCTCTCTCTCTCTCTCTCTCTCTGTGTGTGTGTGGGTCCGTGACCAAAGTGCTGAAAACTTGCCACGCCCACTGCGTCAGCAACATCCTCGACAACTCGGGCTCGGCGCCTGAGCGATTGACTTGCTAAGTGCCTGAAATTTGTCGCTTCATTTGGTGTCTCATAAATAAATTATTATGCTCCGGCACCCATAATCAGGTGTCCCACAAATCTGATTTGAGCCAAGCAATTAGCCGATAACAGAGAGTCCCTGAGTGGAATTTTCTACTAATTATTTGTTACCCTCGGGCGCACAGCTGCCAAGAGGCGTCAAACTTTTGAATTTATTGTCGTATAGGTTATCTTCCAGCTAATAAGGGTAAATTACGGCTTGGTTGATTTTTAAAAGTAAATCCGTTAACAGCATATAAGAGCAGATTTTTAAAAATTTCTTAGCCTTTTAGAGCACGTCTATTTAGAGAGATTAAGGTCTCAAGTCATATATATTACTAGCTGACCCGGCAAACGTTGCTTTGGCCTATCCATTATTTCTAGGGAATATTTTGTACTCAAATACAAATACACTGCACTGCGCTGCACGTACGACTGACCCAACCGAGTCTGGACGACTGAATAAATGCCGCAGCTGCAGCGCTATTTATAGAGCGACTTCCACTCAAAGCCTGAGTGGCGTTCAACTTTTGAGCAGGGCGCCAGGTAGAGATCAATGGGAACATTCTCTGCTGCTGCAGACATTTTCTAAATGATCTCCCGGAGTTCTTCTGCATCCCTTGCTCTTCTTAGGCAGACGGACAGAGAGGCAGACTGTGAGATAGACACGCAGATATTTATTATATATATGCATATATAACGTTGACCCGACAAACGTTGTTACTTACTCCTCAAAGAGACAAAATTTTAAATCACGCTTTTGCTTACGCGCTAGTAAAATTATCATATTAGATTATCATATTAATTATAACATTTCTAATATATATAACAATATAAGAGAATATACATATGTATGAAAGTTATATTAATTTATCATAAACAGACTATTTGGTATATACTTATTACTATGATAAGATAATTCAAATAAATATCCTATACTAGAATTTGTTTGAGAATTATAATTAATAAATGCTAAATAAATAATAATACTAATATACTTAATCTTATATTATAGATTTATAAACGCATTGATCATTGAGAGGAACTGAAAAAAAATGAGAATATTAAAGAAACTTTGCATATTTCATAGAACACTAAACACAAGCGCACTTTAATGTTTTTATTACAAAATAATTATAGTGCAGCTCCATAGTGATCTAGATAATCACTTAATATCATAATTAAACACACAAATTCAAGTTCAGCTACTAGTTTAATGTTTGTCATACGCATATGCCATCGCTCTCTGTCCCCTGTCGCACACACACTTTCTCTCTCTTTCCATAACTCTCTTTGTCTTTCTTTCTCTCTCTCTCTCTGTCTTACTCCCACATAAGAATGAGATTAACTAAAACTGTTTATAACAGCTATTTATTAAGTAATTAACGTCAATCTTCAATAGCCGGCGCCCTCTCACGCTCTTTGCTTTCGTAGCGCTGTTTGTTATCTCTAGAGTTCTGGTGTAGAGAGCGCAGACACGAAGACGCCGATCGGCTTGAATTTGAGATGTGATCGTGCTTGAGCTGATGCACGATGAACGTCGTTGATTGCTGTTTGCGGCTATTAGTATTGTTAATTATATATTACATATGCATATTTCCAAGCAAATTTTTTAATTTTACGAAAATATCATAAGAAACGGAATATAATGCTGATGCATAACGGTTAACTAAGCTAATACTATTATACAACAAAAATGAGCCGCACATTTTTACTCATCTTGAGATTTCGATCGACCAAAATTCAAATATATTTTTTATTACTTATACTTAAAGATAATAACAAACATTTAAATTTGTGACTTGGATATTCATTTTATTAATAGAAACATATATTATTGATTATATGTGAATATATATATATGTTGGTATAGCATATTTTATATATGAATATGACTCTATGACATAATTATGGCATGATTAAACGCCGTTTAAACGTCGAGCTCTCTGAACTTCATTTTTCGTGCTGCTGCGTGTCACGCAATCAGAGCTCACTTCCGTCTCTAGATGAAAGTGTTATTTTCCGTCTCGTGCACTCGTGAGCTGGTCGGCCAGCCAGTCAGTTAGTCAGTCGATCAGACGTTAGTTGAGCAAGCACCATTGAGCGTTACGGAGCTGCTAAATTGGTCTCTTTCCAAGTGTGAACGTACCGGATCTATTGGGGCAACGGTCGTAGGCGAAGGCTTACGCATTATTTGTATAACTATTCGAGTGTTACAAAGAAATAGTCATGCGCTTGCTTACGATCGTACTTGTTGTGATAGCTGCTTTTAGCATAGTTATAGGTCTGTATATAATGTTCTCTTTATATATACATATATTTACTTTATATGCAAATTCCTACAAATAATGAATAGCGGCACCTTCGAATGAAGCTGCCACTACCGAGTTACCTGAGGAAGATCATTGTGATCACAAGCTTACCAAATCGAACAAGTACCTGGACTATCCATTCTGGAAGAAGTTCTTCAAGCACTTGGTACCTTTTACCAGCAGTTCACGTTCCAAGATGCAGTTCTTTCTATTCAAACGGGACTTTCCTGACTGCGGCCGTGAACTGTTTGTCAGCGATGATGAGACCCTAGCACGTTCCGGTTTCGATGCACGTCATCCCACAAGGTAAGTGATCTTATATGAGATTTTTACTCAGCTGCCAATGCACGCAGCTGATAAGAGATCGGAAAAAGTTAGCAAAGCATACGATTGTGTAAATTGTGCATTTGTTATGCAAGAGAGTCGTGATAATCATACGTTAGTAGTTCTCGACGATATTTCCCATTTGAAAAGATTTATTTTGCATTATTTTGGTAATAGCTTTGCTTCAAGCAAAACTTAATTTCCGTTAGGCTAAACGAATTGTTTTTGATTGTTTTTTTTTTTATATTTTTTTTATTTATATTTATTCACATGTTAAAACTGGTTTGCTGTTTTTATCAGCACACAGTACTCTGGGTGAGACTCGGGCATGACCTATTCACGACTTTTTCGTTTAGAAACTTTCTATATAATAACTAAATTAATTATGAATTAATATTATTCAAAAATCATGAAAGTGTAGATTATTATTTTATAAAAAATCAATGATAGTATTAGTTATATATGTATATAGAATTCATTGTTTAGGGCATTTCCTAGGTGAACCGTCTTTTGTTTCTATTTGACTTGTTTCACAGGTCTCTATAGGGTATTTTCTAGTCAGCTAATTGTAAAATGCACATTTCATTGTTTTATAATTTTTTTTTTGCTTTTTTTTTTGCTGTGTTTTCGTGTCGTTTCCACGCGCTTATCAATGAGTCATAAAACAGTTGCTTCGGAGCTGAGCCACACTAAATGAAGTCAAACAGTTTTTATTGTTGTCAGCAAATTATTAGCATGAAATGTTAACATTAAACATTTAAATGCTAGCACAAATACGATAAGATACAGTCTATTTGACTGTTGCAAATAATTTCCCCGATATCTATTTAATTGAATTTGTATATTTTCAGAATCATTATACACGGCTGGATGAGTCAGGGCAAGGGTTCATTGAATCGGGATGTGAAGAGCGCATATCTCAGCTTAACGAAGCCCAGGCCGAACGATACGGCTGACGCAATGAGCGAGCCAGGCAAGATGCAGGCACCGCTTTATGAGGACTTCAATATCATTGTTTGTGATTGGAGCAAGATATCGTCGAATGTCAACTACTTTGGCGTGGCCGAAATGGTCGAGGATCTGGGCTATTTGCTGGCCGAGTTTGTGCGCTATCTTCATATACGTGCGGATCTGCGTTTCGACGATGTCTACCTCATTGGACACTCGCTGGGCGCTCAGATTGCGGGCAGTGCCGGCAAACAGATCAGGCCGCATCGCTTCAACACGATCTTTGCGCTGGATCCCGCGGGTCCTGCGTTCCGGGAGCAGTCCGATGAATATCGCATAGATGCAAGCGATGCACATTATGTGGAGTCCATACATACGAGCATCGGCCTGGGCTTCGAACAGCCCGTGGGTCATGCCAGCTTCTATCCGAACTTTGGCAAAGACCAAAAGAAGTGCTACGTCTACGGCTGCTCGCATAAGCGCGCCCATGACTACTTTGCCGAGTCCATCAATAGCACTAAGGGCTTCTGGGGCATACGCTGTGAGCGCTTGTCGAAGAAAACTTGGGTGCTGCTGGACAACGATGGCGAGTATCGCATGGGCGGCGAGCCTTCAGATCCAAAGAATGGCACCTTCTACGTCAAGACCTATGACACAAAGCCCTACGCTATGGGCACCATGAAGGCGCAGGCTGAGGCCTCCGCGCAGCCAGAGAGAGTCACCGAGGTCTATCATTAAATTATCAACCAACTGTGAATTATTGTTAAGAAACTGTTTTGGATTGGTAGTTGCTCGAATAATTCTAAAATACTTAAAATACAATTAAATAAGAAAATATACTCCACACCAAAATAATTTTACAGAAATTTATTGCGTTTAAATTAGTTTCATAGTCAGGTCTGCTCGCCTAAGACTCTTACTCGGGATACGGCTTACATCTATAGTTTCGATAGCTCTAGCTTTCATTTATATGAGTTATATCAACACAACTTTTATAAAAAATTCAAACTTTCCAGTCAATTTGAAAAATATTCAATTTACTAGGTATAAAATGGTTTATATATTGATATATCTCCTTTTGCTGAATGGGCTGTTCCTAACGAGTGCATTTCCACTACCCAACTGGGATCCGAGCTATCTGGATGACGATATGGACTATCCGGATATCCTTGATGACGAGGTGTACGAGTTGATGTTGCAACGTAGCGTTATATATCGTTATCCCTATATGTTCAACCAGCTGCCAGGACATCAAGTGATATAAAAGGTTTCATCAAACATATCACATACATTATATCAGTGTTGCCCAAAATTGTTGCAGTGCAGCAAAGTTAATGCATTTTATGCTGCTTAATTAGTTGGCACTTAAATAATTCATATGTCACGTGTGACCGAGCAACCTGGAGTCAGAGCCTGAGCAAGCGCTAGGAACTGAGTGGGAGAAGAAGCAGGAGTAGGGCGTCTCTCTCTCTCTATCACAAAACATAATTTTCATTTAATTAAAGTTGTATTGGATTCATGATAGGGTTAGACCTGAGTATTAAAGAAGTGTTAAATGCTTTAAAGAATGTTAAAGGAAGGAGACGGTCTGGCAGAAATAAGCATCTGTCTGTTTCATATTGATATAAACAAAATTGTTGTCAATTAGATAGACAAGAAAGTTCAAGTTCTGTAAGCCAATTTAAGTCTTTTCTAATAGGCATAGTCTTTGAAACAGCTGAAGCAGCTCTCTTATTAAATTTCAATTAAAATGAACATCATTTAAATACAATAGTTGATACGATTCCCGAATTGACAGCTGCCTAATGGCGATTATTTCATGATGGGCTAAGTGACAGCTCGAGAGGCATACGAAATGAATGATTGATGGGCATGTCGAATCTCAAATGTGTATTCATTTGAAATTCTCAGAGTGAGTGCATAATTTATGTAAAATGATTTTCCACTCTTGGGCTAAGCTTATGCATGGACCTGGCCAAGGACTAGTTTTCGATTATGTTAACGATAAATGCGGATTGTTTGTGTATGTGTGTCTAGGATTTGAGGTGGAATTTGATTATTTAAATTTCATGCCCATTGCATATAAATAATTTATGAGCCGTGCTACGGCTACGGTCGCCGAGTGAGTCGTTCTAATTAAGACATGAACATAATTCTGCAAATGTCTCCCAAGTTTCTACTAGCCACAAGCAAACTAATGGCTATTATTACACACACTCACACACGCACACACACATACATATGTAGTAGCACTGTGGTATGTGTGTGTTCCCTATTCTCAGCTGCCCCTCTGGCACTGTTTGTCCCCAATCCAATCCTAACACGCTTTCCACCCAGTTCACTTGACTTCACCCAATGCAATTTACACTTTCCGCTCTGTGCACAGTTTGGAAACCTTTTCTCCTTTTCTTTTTTTTTTTTTTTTGCTGTCCAATTTGTCGTACGGAAATGCTTCGTGTGGCAAACCTCGGAGCGTCATATAACTCACATGTTGTATGTGTTCGTACACGTAACCCACTTAAAAAGGGGTTCGACAGAGGACGACGCAGCAGAGGAAGAAAAAATTAAAATAAAATCTGTAAAACTTAAGGGCAAATCAAGTAAGAGCATTTGCAGTCATGCTCTACCGACTGTATGATACTCGTTTTGAAATATTAGAGAGTTTATTAGTATCTACAGTTATCTAAACTTGATTATCTAATCCCTTATGATATATACTCATTGGGAATTATGTATTCTAAATTTCCAGCTTCTAGCTTAAGAGGCACTCATCCAAAATATACCCTTTACGTTACATGAGCGAGTATTATAAAATGAAGGTGCGTGCATAATCTCACAAATGAGACGCCGGATAAAACAACGACAATGACTTGACATCAATGTGAAACGACAAATACTTAAAGTTTTCGGATTGACAATGTGCCCACACACACAAACAAACGCACACAGTCATAAAAGCTGATGTGTATCCGCACTTAGGTCAGCAGATACTTAGGTACCTCTCAAACCGTATACAGATACACTATATATGTATATGTAAGCCAATTTTATAGCATTTTTATGGCAGAGAAGTTTGGCATTTGGTGCTCTTGGCAGACCTCTTAGGTGCACGCATCCTGCTTCATATCATTTAAAATATTTAAATTCGATATGCCTTTGGTTTTGGGTTAGGCATGTGCTCAATGCATTCAGGGCTATGAGCTGAAAGTCCTGAGTATAAGTACTATATATAAGTATTTTTCAAATTCTTCTTGTAACCCTGGTTGTAGGCAAACTCCCCATTGACATACCGTAAGTATTATGTATAAGTGTAAGTATGACTAGTATACAAATATGTCAATGTGTTCACAGATCCGATTTTGGGTCATGTCCAAGTTTTGCGGTGTGATTTTATGTGTAAAACTTAAATTATACAATTTGGGTGCCATGCATACATTTTTATACCTCATCTTCGTTGCTGTTGCTGTTGTTGTTGTTGTTGTTGTTGTTGTTGTAGTTCTTGCTGCTGAAAGGGACAATGAGTTGCTAAATGCTTTGAATATTCTTTTGGCCATTGCTCGAGCTGCATGCATAATATAAGTGCGATATGTTGCCAAGATATTTACACTTCTTCCACACATACACACACAGCCACGCACGCCTACTTACACCCGTACACACATGTATAAGAGCTTTTGATGTGCTGACAGGTTGAGTATATGTCATGTGGTTTTGTCCTGAAGAAAATGCTATATGGCCTACGTTTGCTGTCATTGCAAGTAAGAGTTTTGGTTGCAGCAAGTAAAATACTTCAAATATTTAAGATAAATGGAAATAAATTAAATCTGGCATTGTTAGAGAAGGAGAGTATATAAGAATCTTGAATCTTGCATGTTGATTCAAAGCATTGCGCTACAATATATGTAACTTTGCTGCAGTCGTGCATACCCGACTGCATTGCAGTGCAAATTTGTTGTTGCTTTTGTGTTTACTGTCTCTTGTGGTGAGTGAGTTTTGTGTATTTTGTTTTGCGTCTTATAAAATGAATTAATGTGGTAGATTTTGTTCGCCGGCGCCCTTAATCGTAAGCCTCTTCAAGCACATAACAAAGTGCGCACTTTGTTAACATTAAACATAAAGTCGGCAATAAAGCGGTGGCGCCTGCTGCAAATGGCTGCTACTAGCGCTTATTGTTGTTGTTGTTGTTGTTGCTGCTGTTGCTGCTGTTCTAGTTGTTGTTGTTATTGGCTTTACAACTTTTTCTTTATGCCCACGTGTACACACAGTTATAAAGAGAGGGAGACAGAGAGTGAGAGTATGTTACATTGCATTGCACTCAAAATGGCGTTAAGCTCGTAACAAAAGGCAACGCGGCGCAACAAGCGAAAAAAAAGAAACGCATAATAACAACAACGGGAAGCAAAAAGCTCCAGAGAGTGGGAGAGCCAGAGAGCGCGAGTGTGAGAGAGCTGAGCAGCAGCTTTGGCTTAATTCAATTATGTGTGGTGTACACACTGGCCAGACGTGCAAATGCGAAAACAACAATGCAAACAACAACAGCCTTCTGGCCCCGGCTTAACTTTATTATTATTATTATATTCTTTTTTTTTTTTTTTTTTTTTTTTTGCAAAAATTAAAAGCAAAATGGCCAACTCGAATGGCACAGTCAGGAATTGCACTGTCCCACAAGTTGTTGCAGTGGCTTGGCCCATTATCATTGCCATTGTCGTCGTTGGGGCTTTTTGCTTTATGCGGCCACAGAATGCAGCGGGCACGATTCGCGACGAAAAAAAAGCAGCTACATTTATGGAAACTACTATTTGCTAAAGCAAACGGCATTAAAAACCAAATGCAATACTGTGCCACACTGGCAAGCAAAGCAAGGGAGTGCCTGAAGTGCAAGATGTTACGGGCTTCCCTTTAACTAAAGGCAGATGCTGAGAATCGGAGCACGTTTCATGTTAAGTATGTATGTATGTATATGTATATATGTATATATGTGTGCTACACAAATAACAACAGTTGCGCTCAGGACAGCAAACTGCAGGGGCAGGTCAGAGAACGTTGCACAAATAGCAAACAAATCGCAAATTGAAATAACTAAAGGGAGAGCGAGCTAGCGATGATAGTCGAATGCTAAATACCCTAGCTGACGTATAAAGGAATCAATATGCAATTATCCCTATGTGGGAAACTATAATTAATTAAGTTTTAATTAATTTACATATAGATTTTAAAGTCAAGGAATATATATAAATAGGCTATAGCTAAAATAAAAACTAAAATTTTCGTAACTATTTATAATCCATAAACCTCAGCACATTAGCACTTTTTGTCCATTTATGACAGTTAGTCTGCTGAAAATAAAAGAATATTTAGAATTCTTAAGTCTATTGGTATGATTCCCCACGTTCTGTATTGCATGATTCTATACTCAATGGTTAAATGTTAAAGATGTCTTCAGTAAGTGAACAGTAAGTAAACATGTTCATTCCTGAACACTATGTAAAGCATGGATTGTTATGATAGATAATGAAGGCCTTGAGACATATATGTACAACATATATTATTACCCCTTCCTCTTTTACTAATTACAGGGTATTTAAAGACCAGTGAATGCAGCCGCTCTCATAGAGTCCACCTCTTACCATGCATCCGAAGCACTTCATCAGAGGCGCAAAGAGAATGGCAAATAAAAATCAGATCCGCTCAGAACGAGTACTGAGGTGGGCTACCAACCGGGAGCAGGAGCAGAAGGAGGTGGAGGCTGGCCCGCAGAGGCGGTTGCCAGGCCAGTCAAGGCAATTGGCCGCCTTCCGTCTGACGCTGTTAACCCGGCAAGTTATGCATTCTTAATTTAATCGCTGGAAATTGACTCTCCAGAGTGCGAGTCTTGGCAAGGCTTAGCCCGGCTTCCGGAGCCTCATCGCATCTTTGTCTAGCCGCGACTGCCTCTGTCCGTGTCCTACTCCTTGAGTTGGCTCCCACACAGCTTGCGTACAATTTGGAAACTTTGCTGCAGAGATTGGACATATATCATGCGATTATGATTACATTGCATAGTTTGCATTATCCAATGGCTTGGAAAGCGTTCTGCCCAAACAGACATTAAGCCTGCGCAGATATTACAAACTTCCCTTTCGCACCTGCGGACGCATAGTTATGCAAATGTTTGCCAGACATTGCAAAAGTTTGTTCTCTTTGACGCCAGAGGGCGCCACTGTCTGGGCTAGTTAAGAAGCTACATAAATCGGCTGCAATCCGAGACTCAGCATGCGGGGCATTCAAAGAATTTAATTTAAGTTTATATATGCTATATATAGTATATAATATTTTATATACATACATACGTATAGTTTACATATTTAGGAGTCGATTATAAATTGCTTTGCAGATTAGATAAATTATAATAATAATAATGCAAAATTGAAATGAAAAAGTTAAAAAATATTAGAACTTTCAATTCAGTAAAAAAGATTTGAAATAAAATATGCCAAGTTTTTCGTCGTTTTAATATTTTAAAATACGTCTTTTTTTTTGAGCAGTTGCTTTTGCAGCGGCAATTTAATTCAAGTTTTTGGCAAAGTTTTTGTGCTTGGGCCGCAGCTGTTGATTTGCTGCGTTGACGTCATGTTAATTTATAATGCAATCGCTTGGATTTGTCGCCTTTTGGGGCCAGCAGCACGCACAGGTGTGTGTGTGTGTGTGTGCATGTAAATGGATATGGGGAATATGGCTAAGCACGCGTGTTGTGTCGCCGTCTGTCGCGCTGTTGTCTCCTCTGTTTGCTCTCACGAGATTTACAACGTGACAGCGCACAAGGCGCTGCCCGTTGACCCGCACCACCTGCCAGCGGCCACCTGGCAACGTGCAACTGGCAACTGCCAACTGGCAACTGGTGGTGCCTGGCCGTGGCCCTGGGCAGGCCTGTCTTGTCTCTTGTCCCGTGCCGTCCTGGTCTGTCTTGGCTTGCCTTGGGTAATGCCATTGATGGCGCTGGCAACACGTGCCAGGGACACTGATTTATATGTTTTCCATTTTTGTTTTATTAGCGCACCCGTATCTCTCATCTCTGGCCATGGCAACGTGCATGGCATTAATGAGGCCCCATCGTATCAGCGACCCCCCCAAAACTATGCTACATTCTACTATTGAGCATTCGATTTAAAGCGCATGCTGAATGCGCAAATTAAAATCGAGCCGAGATAGTCATAAATATCCAGGCATATTTAAAGTTAGCCTCATTTGAATTTGCAATGCGGATGAACAGAGAGAGACAATTGCATATATGTATATGTGTGTCTGTGTGTGTGTGTGCGTTTGGTGGTATCGTCCGTCTATAAGCCAACAGCTGTGCCCGTCTCAGCAGCGGATGTTGCCGGGAATAGCGACGGAAATGGCTGCGCATATATATCCAGGGGCAACCCAATAGTTGCGGCGCTTTGAATGCGTCGCATTTGCGTTTTACGGAATGAATGGATTTCTATGGGCTCCTGAAATCACATTTACCAACACTTGCAAAGTTTCGAGCGTTCCAGTAAACGATTCCGCACTAGCAAAAACGGAAATCTTAACAGTCCTATATATTTTTGTAGAAGAATAATTATTGTTGAAAACTGTTACCATTTTCGAATTGTATTATTAATATTTATGTCAAAAAAAAAAAAAAAAAAAAAAAAAAAAAATTACTTGTACTTTAAGTTTACAAATATTAATTTTTTTGTCTTGTAATTTTTGTTGTTGTAAATTTGCCATAAAAATACAAAAATTTACTGATTATTCAATTTTTTATGCTTTATCTTTAGCTTTATTTTTATTTATTTTTCTATTTCTTTTTACTTTTAATTAATTTTTGTATTTTTACTGATTATACAATTTTGTATGCTATATCTTCATTTATTTTGTTTTTATTTATTTTTAATTAATTAATTTATTTATTAATTTTTTTCGGATTTTACAACTTTTTACGCTTCATCTTTATTTTATTTATTTTTAAATTTTCCTTAAGCTTTTTTAATTTTTAATTATTTAATTAATGAATTTATTTTATTTTTTATCTTGTTGTAGATTCTGTTGCAACATATACATATGTACATATATATATATATATATATATATATATATATATATATTCACTATATATAATATTCACTCGTCTGCGCTTCAAGTAATCTTCTAGCTAGAACAGACCATTCATATTTGAGCTTATCATTCGTAGGCAAGGTGAATCAGCTTATCGGAATGCAAAGTTGCGAGCGTGGTTTGTGTATTGCGGTCATATCTTTATCAGCTTCGCCAACCCATCGAACAAAGCCAACAAACCGCGGCGCGCTTTTCATTTCAATTTGCTGGCAACGGCCTTTGGGCAGATGGCGGATAGAGGATGTGATGCAGCAGGAGGAGCAGGAGTAGCAAGAGGTGGTGGGCCAGACGGCCGGAGATCTGTGGACAGATGGGCCCGCAGACTATGCAGCGACAGGCATTCTGGCATTTTGGCCAATTTAGTTGAAACGTTGCTTTAGATGCTAATGCTGCAGATGCTGCTGCTGCTGTTGCTGCTGCTGCTGCTGCCTTCATTCGATTGCTGCCACGCCCACTTAAGCATTTGAATGCCAAGTGCACTGAATGATGCTTCGCTGGCTCTTGGTTTGGGTTAATTGGGCGAATGGAAATCGACGCAGAGCGTGGCTGGCGGGAGGGTCGTCAGTTCACTTGGCCAAGCTCAGGCGTCAGGGCATTTGCCAAAAATTAGCCCCGGAGGCAAATGCATATTGTCACCTAAATTCGTGTTGACAAGGCCAACAAGAGGGCCGGATCGGTCCGGTCCGCTCTGGTTGAAAGCAATTGACCGCATGCCCCTTGGCTACATGACTAGCTGATTGCAGTGTTCGAGTGTGTGTGTGTATGCGTGTGTGTGTGTGTGTGTGTGTGGGTGGATTGAAAAACGATTTAAGCGTGGTGCCTGGATTTGATCTAGAGGCAACGTGCTTAGAATTTCGAGAAGCAAGAGTAGCCTTAGCTGCTCGCTTGCATAGTAAATTGCTTTAATTTAACAGAATCTAAAAAAAAAAAATCTGACTTAGCTGCCTCTACTTAGGGCCAGCGCGGGCTAAAGGCAGGACAATCCAGTTATTAGTCAGCAGAAAATAACTTGAGAGGGTATTAGTCAAGCTGGGGCATTTTTTCAGCATGTTGTTCACAAGTCTAAAACAAGTAAAACAAGAACAATAACATTATATAATAATAATAATAATAATAATTATAACAAATGTGATGCACAGTCGATAACGATTTCAGCTAAATAAACAAATTTGTTGCAGCTCAAGACTTTTGCAAATATGAATTTCCATTAATTTGATGGATGCTCGGCGATTTTTTTGTTTATTGAGTGTTTGCACAAAAGAATACAAAAAAGTGATGGGGGGGAATGAAAGGAGAAGCTGAAATTTCAAGTGGAGCTACGGGACGTATGATTAATGCAGCTTGCAATTTTTTTTTCCTTTTCTCTTTTGGCAGCCAATGTTGGTTATCAAGGAAACGGCAGATGACAATGAAAAATGCGGAAATTGCCGGAACTGTGTCAAAAAACACTCTGATTGAATGAATTGAATGACTAAACATGTTTAAATATAACATAATTCTCCTGAGCGTTGGTCAAAGAGCATTTGAGGCAGAGTATTGGGCAGGCTTAGTAAGAGCAAAAGTATAATCGAAGAGAAATTCAATTAAATAATATGAGTTTGAAGTGTAATGTTGCTGAAATCGTGGTTAAGAATATGAATATTAGTATAATATAATATGTGAATAAATATTAAGATAATATGTGAATACAAATATATATTAAAGCTACTTTTCTGCTTTTTCTACAATAATTTTAGTTCTATATTTTCATCAATTCTTGGCATTCGCTATTTGCATTTTGTCTCATGATCCAGAAGATTTTACTTATACTCATACTCAGTTTTAACTAAGCGAGAGTACATAGTATTTTGCAGTCGAATATTTATGTCTAAAGCTTTCTTTCGCAGCAAAAATAATTTTATTTTAAATTCTATAGTACTATAACATACCATCATATACAATATATCCTACGGTCATATTCACACTTGTTTTCAAATTAGTTTTATATATACATATTTTAAAAGTTTTTAATGGCTTATAAAGTGATTTAGCTATAGAATACATAAAAGCCCCCAAAAAGTTCTAGTTTGTTATTCCAGTCAAAACGAAGTTTTTGTCTCGAACTTTAATTTAGTAATTGAATATAAGCAAATAGCAGAGGAGTTCAGGCAACAGACTGGATGGCACAGGTTAAAGAGCAAATGGGGAAAATGAATGCGCTTACAAAGCGAATCAACATGGAGATATGTTTGTTTGCTTCCTCAGTTCCGGCAGCAGCTGCAGCAGCCGGTTCCACTCAAAGAGAAATGTGGTACTTAATTGCATCCCAATAGGGCACATTCGTCGAGCAGCAGCAGATGGATGAAAAAGAGGAGAAAAATAAAACTCGAAATGAGTTTCTACCTCTTCACACAGTTTGCACTTGCCAAAGCAGTTGACGGGTTCGCGTTGGGCTCTTCAAAGCTTTGGCAAAACACGTTGAGCACCAGATAAGATGTTGCAAATATGTTCTCAATTTTTTCCTTCAGTGGCACATTTTGTGCATATTGTTAGACTTTATACAATAAATTATTCACTTAGTTTCCTGCCAAGTTTTCTGCTGTAAATTTTCACACATGAGGAAAATTGCAGATTTCCTCGTACATATTTCGCTTATTGCATGCTTAATATGAAACTTATTTTGGCATTTCCGTATCGGAATCGCCCCCATCAGCCCAATGGGTAATTCATTTGTTTGCTGCGCTCCAATGCAGCTGCCACTTTTTATTATGCTCATCAAATGTATATAATTCAATTTTTCCAATCGAACAAATCGCTGCACGATGTGAGCACAAAATGAACAAAAAGAGCCGAGAAACGCGAAAAAATGTGCGGGGAAAAAAATTACGAATACGTTAAATAAATGGCAGGCCATAAGCGCACTCTGACCAAAAACTCTCGTATTACCCCATGCCAACCAAATCACTGTGAATATCAGCTCTCTCTTTTAGGGATGGCAGCGTGTAGCTGAGCTCTTGCACGAGATGATAACGATAGGCTATGATGAGATGATATGTTGAATATTGTGCAAGTAATAGAGAATGATTAAATGAGAGACATTGAGAGAATGGGAGAGAGAGAGAGTGGGAAATAGAAAGAGAGTAGAGGAGAGGAAGAGGCACAGATAATGATAGATAGAGAGAGTAGGAGAGTGGAAGAAACCCAGGCAAGCAGCTAGAGATAGATAAAGAGAGAGAGAGAGAGAGAGACAGAGGAAGAGACGGAAAGAGAAAGACAGAGAGAGAGAGAGAGAGAGAGAGTGAAAAAGACAGACATCGAGAATGAGACAGAGATATAGAGGGAGAGACAGAGAGAGTAGAGCAGAGAGGAAGAGACAGATAGAGAAGGAGAGTAGGAGAGGGATAGAGATAAAGGGCGAGAGAGAGACTTTACTCAGCATTCAGTTGTATTTAAATAGATCCAGCTTCAGGTCTATAAGAATGAAATCTGTTTATTCAGCTCGTGCTGAGACTTGTGCGGTCGTGTCACGCGCTACGCACATCACCAGCACTAAAAGCATATATATCCATTGCAGTTCCGGTATCGGTCATAAATCATGTCATTGCATTTTGTGGCTCGAAAGTTTTCTCTTCTTTTTTTTTGCGTTCTGGTTTGGTTTTTGGTTTTGGGCCGAGCCACAAAGGAGTTTTGTGCAAGTTTTATGCAGTCGATGGCTGCATTTCGATATTTGACAGCCGGCATTTATCATGCGCCATGCGTGATTGCCACACGTTGTGGCAGCAGCTGCTGCTGCTGTTGCCTCTGCTGCTGCAACTGTTGCCAACGTGCCTTTAATTGCTGGCAATTGCACAATGTTGACATTTATTAAAAAAAAAAGACAATAAACAAATTTGCGCACACATTTACGGCAAACCGAAAATTTGTTGCTGCATTTCGCATGCAGAGCGGAGGAACGCCTCATGCTGGCGAAACTTTTGCCACAAGCAACCGACTGCGTGGCCCAGCTAGCACGTGATGCAACATAAACATGAGCCGCACGTATAATACATAAATATTTTAATTCAACTGCATTTTGTTGATAGTTTTATACTCTGTCGCAGACTGAGGGCGGCCAGGACGGAGGATTCTGGGCACTTCCTTCAGGGCTGCATTCGCTGGAAATTTGCCTCAGCTGCTGTCATGCCTCTGGCACTGGCACTGCCATGATAAATGTCTGTCTCGTATTTCAATTTATTTTACAATTTCCTAAGCCGGCAACGCAAAATGAATAAAATACCAAAACTTTCGCAATATCTTACAAATTCATTAGAATCATAATCCCCAGCTTCAGCATGTGCAATAAATCATGAAGTCTGTTAAATTTAAATATCAATTTGATAAAACAATAAATATTGATAAACGGCAATTTGTGAAGAAATTCTTATGAACATGCGACTTAAATATAAATAACTGTGCTTGAGCAGTTCACTTAATTGGGGAGATGGAAAGCGAGAGAGAGGGAGCGAGAGAAACATAGAGAAAAGCAGAGAAAAATAGATACATAGAGAGTACGATAGAGAGAATGAGAAAGAGAATGGCGAAGTGATATATAGAAATAGATAGAGAGAGAGAGACACAGAGAGATAGACAGAAGAAGAGACATAAAGGAAGATCTAGAGAGAAGAGAGAGATGGAGATGGGAAGATAGATAATGTTGAAAAGAGAGAGAGAGAGAGAGAGAGAGAGGGAAAGAGAGCGAAGTAGGGAGAAATAAACAGGGATGGATACCAATATAAATAAAAGATGGATAAAACAAGTTGATCTTGCCAATCCCTTCCTCCAGCCTCCTCTCTGTGTGCATTCTCTCTATCGGTATTACATTTTAAATACATAACATAATTATTACAGACATAACATTATTATATCTAACTTATATATAATCGTTTTCACTTGCTCTATTATCTTGGTTTCTAAATTATTACTAACTTTCACTTCGTATATGCATATGGAGAGTGACTGTAGATCCCATCACGTAGTTCCATTTCTAGTTAGCTAACGTCTTAGCTGTTGAATGCACTTCGACATCTTGAACGTCTTCATATCCCCATTCAGGACGTCATGAGTAGTACTTTTAGTTGAGTCGCAATCGTTAAAAGCTTCATTCGAAAAGGGCTATGGCAAATGCTTTTTCGAATATTCGAACTTCTATTGACAGCTGTCTAAAAACGGAAAAAACGAAATTGGCATGCTCAAAAGCGTTTACGACATTTAAAAGTTTTAGGCCAGCAGCCAGAAAATAACGAACAAATATAAAAAACGCTTGTGAATGTATTTAGAGCTACGGTTTTCCATTCGCACATGTCCGGAAAAATGTTTGCCAGCGCTTTTCCAGCCAACGACTTTTGCGCAGCAGCAAAAAGCCGCCGTCAATAAAATATAAAAAAAAAAAAAGAAAAGTGGAAAAACTACAACAAATTTTCATGTGCCATGTACCTTGTTTTTCGTAGCGAACTTTTTGGAGTGGCGCAGAATATTTTTGGAAATTGCATTTGTGCCATCCGAACGAAGGAAATGTGTATGTGTGTGCGCGCGCGTGGGTGCCACACACACATGCACACAGCACAGTCAGTCAGCCAAGCATCCAGCCAGTCAGCCATATTTTTGCCCCCTTTGGGCCATAAAAGCTAAAATGTTTGGCAGCTCAAATGAACGCGGCAAGAAGCGACTGCGCCCAAAGTGGATTACCAACGATGCCAGCAACTGTAGCTGCCACGCCCACCACTGCCCAGCCGCCCTATTTGGACAGAGTATAAGGTGTTGCAGTTCCGTCTCTCATTTGCTGTATTCGTGATCCTTTTGATACGCTCCCAGGTCTGACCATTTCCGTCCCCCGTTTTGTCTATTCAATTGAGCTGGTTAACAAGTGCAGCTAGCGGCTAGCTGCAGCAACAGCAGCAGCTCAATATCCGTAACTGTAGTCGTGTAGCCCCCGTCTGGAGCCAAGTGCCAGACAGACAGACGTTTTTATTGGCTCTGCGCTCTGATGCACTCAGCTTGCGTAAAAGTGCGCGTCCCCTCACAATCGCATTTGCAGTTGGAGAAGGGGCTTTTCGCTGAGTGAGTGAGACTTAAATTTTACTGCTATATTCTGCATATATAATGCTGACAGAGAGAGAGAGAGAGAGAGAGAGACAGCGAGAGAGTGGGAGATCTTCCCTCTCTAAGGGGATTTATAGATTATAGCTTGGCAATCAGCTGCAATTGTTTACATGAATTGATTTATCATAAATTTCTGAAAATTTTAGTTATTGACTAGCTCTCATATGTGATATGAAGTTTGTTTAGCACATTTCATATATAGGAAATATTGCTTGTGTTCATGAATTTCCATTTGACAGATAAATATTTTATTGTTTATTTTACTCGCTGTTCAAACAGCTTACCAAGCCGGTTTCTATTTTGCTTTTAATAAATTTTAAGAGTACTTAGCAAAATGAAATTTTACTTGCTAACTTATTTATGTATATTCCTTAATTTATTTGTATTAATTTTATTAGTGTATTATTTACTTTCTCATTTTATTATTATAATTTTTATTTTTTAAGATTTATATATTTCCTATTTTATTTCCTTTCTATATATCTATATATCTAATAATTTAATAATCGTTTCTTTTCTTTGCAAATTTTCTTTTCTTCAAATTATTATAATTGTTTTAATTAAAGATATACATATTTGACATCTATGTATATGTACAATATAAAAGAAAGTTGTGTAAAAGTGTTACGACACTTATAACTTGATATGTGCTGGACCAATTTTTATGGTTTTTGATTTGAAAATAAATAAGCAACAGTAGTCAGTCAGCACAGCCTCAGGCGAACCTGACTAATCATAAAAAAAAACACATTTGATAAAAAAGATTGAAAAATAATATATATATATATATATATATATATATATATATATATATATATATATATATTTCACTGTCTGTCTCTCTGTCTGTCTGCCCAAGAAGAGCAAGGGATGCAGAAGAACTCCAGGAGATCATTTAGAAAATGCCTGCAGCAGCAGAGAATGTTCCCATTGCTCTATCTGGCGCCCTGATCAAAATTTGAGTGGAAGTCGCCCTATATAAAGGGCAGCAGCTGTGGAATTTATTCAGTCGTCCAGACCCGGTGGGGTCAGTCGTACGAGCAGGGCAATTTTTTTTTTTGTTTTATTTTTTTTATTTTTTTTTATTTATTTATTTTTTTTTTGTTTTATCTAATTTTTTTTATTTAAATTTTTTTTATTTAATTTTTTTTTATTTAATTTTTTTTTTTTATTTAAAATTTTTTTTATTCAAAATTTTTTTTTATTGAACAATTTTTTTATTGAAAATTTTTTAATCTTCATTTTTTTTTATTTATTTATTTTTTTTTATTTATTTATTTTTTTTTTAAACAAACAATTGCATCCCTACACGTGCGACTGACCCCTCCGAGTCTGGACGACTCAATAAATTCCATAGCTGCTGCCCTTTATATAGGGCGACTTCCACTCAAAGCCTGAGGGGCACTCAAATTTTGAGCTGGGCGCCAAGTAGAGATCGTTGCAGTCGATCCAATGGGAACATTCTCTGCTGCTGCAGGCGTTTTCTAAATGATCTCCTGGAGTTCTTCTGCATCCAGTTAGGGGCATCAAATTTGCAAGAGGTACGAGATGAGCGAAACCAGCAAAGAACGAAGAGAAGCGCTCCGATTCGTAGTCAACAGACGTAGAGGAATTAATGGATAGGGTAAAGCAACGTTTGCCGGGCCAGCTAGTATATGTATAATATAAACTATATACACATATATCAATAACTCAAAGTTAAGTTCGCATAGTTTAAAATGACTTTGTTAATTTAAATACATAGTTAAGCAGATGTATTGCCACGTCCATGAACACATTTGTTATTCACACGCCAGCCAATTGCATTTGTTATAAAAAAGAGAGAAAGGGAAAGAGAGAAGATATATAATGGCATTTTTGTGCAGTTAGCTTTAATTGTTGGGCATTTTTAATGCCTGAACAGACCCGTAGAATTGCCGCACAATTGCCGTGCGTACATATGCAATCGAGTGCATCCGGCAACAGATGTTGCGGTTGTCATTAAAACGCAGCGCAAAAACGAAATGTTTGCCAATCCATATATACAGATACATATGTATATATTGACAATATATGTATATATGTGTATATATTTAAGCGAGAAACCAAATTTGCGAATTTAATTAAATCGACAAAAAGTAACGCTCGCTTTGGTTTCACGCTTTGACTGCGGCCTGCCGTGCCGCAAATCTATTGTGAATGCGAATGGAAACCCATGTCCGTTCGATGTGAATCACATTTGAGCCATCGATATGGACGAGTTAACTCACACATTACAGCCGAGCTGGGCTTAAAGTGAGTTACCAGCTGTCATTCAATTAAACCGATCAACGTCATGAAACCAACACTGTGCAACAAAGACTGAAATGCAAATTGTAAAGCATATATTGAATTTATATATATTGCATATGTATGTATGAGTGCGCTATAAGAGGAATTAATAAACAAATTAAATGATTGTGAATAAAGTGAAGGACGATTAAAATTTGAGTTATTTAAGATAAATGCGGGCAAAGTCAGTGGGGTCTACAAGCCTGTTGTTGGGCCAAATTCACTTATCTTCTTGTTTAACTTGAATTTTATACCTATATTTTTACATTTGGGTTCACCCTAATTACTCTCCTCTCTTGCGTTGTAAACTCTCATTACTTGCATTAATTCGCCTAGCTCTAAGCAAGCTGCGCTTGCTCATACGTTTGTACTTTTAGTGTATATCAAGAACTCCACGAATAAACGTTGCACCTACGATGTGCTGAATTTCATATACGGCTCATTTGTTTAGTTAGAACAGCACCCCCATACTCTGAACTCATGCTAGACAGAAAAACGCTTCTGATCTTACATTTTGGCGCCCAACGTGGGGCCCTGCTGTTCAAGTTTCGTGTAACGCATTTGGAGTTATAATTTGGCTTATGTACAGACATATTCTGCATACATACATCTGTGCATAAGTGGGATACATATATCAGCATACAAGCAATTAGCTGTGCATACACTCGCTTGCCTTGCTATTCGCACCGGTCATTCGCTTTGGTTGACTTCGCTGTCGCTCTGCGACCCCCGCCGTCGCATCACCGAGTCATCTTCTTCGTTTCGTCAATCTCTCGCAGCAACAGCAGCTTCTGCTTCGCAATCTTCGTCACTTCGCTGTCCCTACGATCCCCCCGCGATCACAGCAGCAAGTTATCGGCAGTGCGCTTGCTATCATATTCGTCAAATTAGAAATACATAAGTGCAGTTAATCACAAATGCACTTATATACATACGCACCAACTGTACTGAGAGTCGTCGCTGGAATTACTCTTCTTCTCGCTTGATTGTATGCGCTCAGTTGAGTGAAACTCATCGTCAAATATTCTGCAAGCATTTGAGTGGAATTCGTCTCATGCATTGTTCGTCGCTCTTATATTCTACACGCAGCATTAAGTGCTCAGTTGAGTGAAATTTGTCTCTTACATTTTTTCTTCGGGCAAATAAATATTTGCGTAATTTGGGTTTAGCTCTGGTAGCAAATTTGATCATCGTTTATTCAAATAAACCCTAAAGTTGTTGTGGATCGAATCATGTCTCTAGAGAGCCTTAAAACACAGCGTGCGAATACTCGCCGGAATATTAGCCGCATTCGTAATGTTGTCGATCCCAAACTAAGAGAAGGGAAATCTGCACCAGTTCAAGCTGAATTAAAGTGTCGCTTGGAAATTTTGGAAGCTTACTTTAAGCAAGCAATGGTATTGCAGACTCAAATTGAAAAGGAATGTTCGACCGATACAGGACGCACCGAATTGGAGGAGCTGTATGTAGAAGTAAAGGTTTGCATTACAGAGCAACTCACGGAGGATATACACGAATCAACGTTCGCTGCGGTATCTGGGCCCACATTCTTATCGTCGGCCAAGCTGCCCAGACTTACGTTACCTACATTTGATGGCAAATATGCGGACTACAAGAATTTTAGCGCACTATTCAATCAAATGGTGGATCAACAGAACAGCTTATCAAACATCGAGAAGTTTAATCAACTGATCAGCTGCTTAAAGGGACCAGCATTAGAAACGGTAAGGGCATTTCAGATCACACCTGAAAATTACCGAAAGGCACTTGATCGTTTGAATCAACGCTACGACAATCCAACATTAGTGTTCTTGGACAATATCTCGTCCTTATTTATGCTCAAGAGTGTATCAAAGTCAAACAGCTATGAAATTCGAAGTTTGATTGACAACTCTACAGCATTGTACAACTCGCTAAAATCATTAGGCAACGAGGCACAAATCGCACAGGCAATGTTAATAGCCATTGTTATGGATAAGATGGACATGGAAACTAAGCGCAAATGGAACGAATCATTGGATTATTCCAAGTTGCCTACGTGGGATTTGTGTGTACAGGTAGTTGAGAGGCATTGCCAATATTTGGAATCATGCGGTAAGTCCGAATCGAACCAAGCCCGTACTGCGACTGCTAGCAAACCACGAAGTCAGACAACCACGCGACATGGTTTGTCTTTTAATTGTTCAACTCACTCATGTCCTCTTTGTCTTAGCTCAGAGCATCGAGTGTCACGTTGCAGTCGACTTCAAGAGATGTCGGTTGCAGAGCGCTATGAAGCAGCAAAACGACATGGTCTGTGCCTAAACTGTCTTGGCAAAGGCCACCAGGCATCCAAGTGTCCCTCTACTCAAAGATGTCGATGTTGCTCGAGACTTCATCACAGCTTACTACATCGAGAGGCAGCTGTGAATAGATCGACAGTTATGTTGCCCAGCGGCTCGAATCCAAATGATGTTGTGACACATACACACACCGATCGAACAGACCAAGTCATTCTAGCAACGGCCATCGTCGAGGTCATGGATGCATCTGGAAACTACAGGATCGGTCGTGCTCTATTGGATTCTTGCTCACAGGTGAACTTCATCTCAGAACATTTCGCACAAGCACTACGCTTGCCAAAGGTCAAACGGCATATGCGAATCTCTAGTGTTGGTGAGTCGCACACATACATCAAGTTTGGCACTTCGGCCACAATCAAGTCACGCTTGGAGGATTTCAAGATGCCCATTGATTTCTGCGTGACGTCACACATTGCGTATCAGCCGGATTCGGACATCGACACTTCATCATGGAACATACCAAAGAACACACCTTTAGCTGATGAGGAGTTTCACAAAACTCGTCATATCGACTTACTTATTGGCACTGAAACATTTTTTGAAATTCTTGCGGTGGGACAAATCAAATTGGGTCCAAACCTTCCTATGCTTCAGAAAACGTTACTTGGATGGATTGTGTCTGGACGCTATAAAGGAGGACAACGACAGGCGCATTGCTACTCGCTCTCACAGGAGGAGTCAATAAACAACAATTTGGAACGACTCTGGCGTATCGAAGATTTGAGTAAACCAATCGACAAGTTCACACCTGAGCAACTGCAGTGCGAACAAATGTTTACTCGCTCTGTATGCCAACAAGCAGATGGTAGAATTATTGTTCGGCTACCATTCAAGGATGACCCAAGACATTTAGGATCTTCATACGAGTCTGCTAAGCTGAGATTCGAGTCACTGGAACGGCGCTTAAATCGCAATCCTGAGTTAAAGGCAGAATACATAGCATTTCTGCGCGAATATGAAGATTTGAATCATATGAGTTTGGTACACTCACCAAGGCTTGACGAACCACATAATTACATACCACATCACTGCGTCTTCAAACCAAATAGCACTTCAACGAAGCTCAGAGTTGTCTTCGATGCCTCAAATCGAACTTCATCGCAACAATCACTCAATGATTTGCTAATGGTTGGACCGACTATTCAGACCGATCTATATACGCTTCTGCTACGCTTTCGAACGTACAAATATGCACTGACTGCAGATGTTGTGAAAATGTTCAGGCAAGTAATGGTGGACTATCGGGACCGCAAGTTTCAATACATTCTTTGGAGAGATTCGACAGACAAACCACTACGGACATATGCACTAAACACAGTCACATATGGTACTGCCTCAGCACCATATCTCGCCATACGCAGTATGAAATATTTGGCTGATCTACATATGCAAACTCACAAATTGGGATCACAAGCTATAAATTCATCATTCTACGTGGATGACTTTCTTTGTGGGCACGACACAGCAGAAGGCCTGCAACAACTCAAGGCAGAGGTCATCGAAGTACTTGGCAAGGGCAAATTTGAATTAGCAAAGTGGCATTCGAACCATCCGGACTTTGTCGACGACAGCACGATCAAAGATTTGAATCTAGAAGATGGCTCAGTTACAAGCACATTGGGCTTAACCTGGAATCAACGTCTGGACGTGTTGCTATTTGCCTTTCGACCCAAATGCTCCGTTGATGCAATCACCAAGAGGACAATCTTATCTGTGGCATCTTCACTTTTTGATCCATTGGGATTGGTAGCGCCAGTCATTGTGACAGCAAAGATCATCCTACAGGAGTTGTGGATATTCAAATTACAATGGGATGAGTCTGTGCCGCAAAAACTTTACCTAGCTTGGAAATCGTTTGCCGCATCGCTTACGTCACTGGAGTCGCTGAAAATACCTCGATTCAGTATGCAGCCGAACACCAAGGAGTTGCAGTTGCATGGATTCTGTGACGCTTCCATACGTGCATATGGATGCTGCATTTACGCACGCACAGTTGCAGCGGACGGCAGAGTTCAAGTTCACCTGATCACGTCAAAGTGCAGAGTAGCACCAACTCGTAAGTTATCGCTACCGAAACTGGAACTCGCTGCTTCTCACCTACTGGCCCAACTCTACGTGAAAATCAAGGGGATTTTCACACCGAAACAAACCTACCTGTGGAGCGACTCGTCGATAGTTCTTCATTGGATAAAGCAACATTCGGCGACACTATCAACCTTTGTTGGAAACCGCGTTTCTGACATACAAGAAGCTACACCGGACTGTCATTGGAGACACGTCCCAACTCAATTGAATCCCGCCGATCTGGTCTCGAGGGGGTGTACACCCATCGAATTGAACGAATCAATCTGGTTTATGGGGCCGGCGTATCTGAAGCAGAGCTCAAACGCTTGGCCAAAGGACAAACATCATGAACCAGATCCTGAGGTTGTAACACTTGAGATGCGCAAGTCAGCGTTCAAGATTACGACAGATATCAACTATCTACTCGACACACTCAGAAACATAAGTTCCCATCGTCGTTGCTTGCGAATTGTTGCTTGGATGCTGCGCTTTATACACGCGCTTCGGAAACCCGTTGAGCTGTCTACGCCCTCGCCATCGGCTCAAGAGCTACAGCGTGCATTTAATTGCATTATTTGGAATCTGCAGCAGCAACACTTCGCAGATGAAATTCACGCTTTGAACAAAAATAGGCAAATATCAAGTCACATAAAATTTCTAAATCCATTTTTACAGATTACAGACGGATATCTACTGTTGAAGGTTGGCGGCCGTCTCGAATTGGCAAATGCACCAGAGGCTCAGAAACATCCAATCGTACTTCCCAGTAAAGATGATTTCGTTCGTCACTACGTGCAGTTTCTTCATGTGCAGCACTACCATGCTGGCTCAAAGGCACTTGTTGCACTAATTCGTCTTCAATTCTGGATCGTAAATGCTCGAGACCTGGCTCGCTCTATTGTCAGAAAGTGCGTGCACTGTGTGCGCTACAAGCCAAGGTTGCAACAGCAACTCATGGGAAATCTACCCGTAGAACGATTGACGCCATCGAGACCTTTCGCTCACTGTGGAGTTGACTTTTGTGGACCAGTCAACGTCTATCTCCGCATTCAGGGCAAGCCTCCTCGAAAGGCCTACATTGCCATATTTGTATGCTTCGCCACAAAGGCTGTGCATATCGAAGTGGTATCTGACCTTTCAACGGATGCTTTCTTAGCCGCGTTGAGGCGCATGATTGCACGACGAGGATTGCCTGTTGATATATTTTGTGACAATGCCACGAATTTCACTGGAGCAAGCAATCAATTAAAGGAACTACGAACCTACCTCTTCAAGCAAGAAAATCAACAATCAATTATTAGTTTTTGCACAAATGAATTCATAAACTTTCGTTTCATCCCACCCAGAGCACCACACTTTGGCGGCCTCTGGGAAGCGGCAGTTAAAAGTGCCAAGGGACTCATGACGCGCAGCCTTATGAATGCCCGCTGCACGTTTGAGGAATTGGTCACAATCACAGCGGAAGTAGAAGCCATCCTCAACTCACGTCCGCTCACCCCACTATCATCAGATCCAAGCGACTTGGGTGCTCTGACACCTGGTCACTTTCTAGTTGGAGACTCCCTGCGAGCGTTGCCTGAACAAAATATAGAGGATGAACAGTTGAAATCTTTGGATCGCTGGCGTTTGATAACTGGTATCAAACAATATTTTTGGCGACGCTGGTTGACAGACTACTTCAATGAGCTGAACGTGCGCTACAAGTGGACCAAACCATCACCCAGCATCTCTATCGGGGACATGGTTCTCATACATGAAGACAACGTACCTTCTCAGAAGTGGATAATGGGTCGCATTACAGCTACAATTCCTGGACGAGATCAACGAGTACGAGTGGTAGATGTTCGCACTGCCAAGGGCATAATCCGGAGACCAGTTCACAAAATAGCAATCCTTCCTGTCTCTTGAAAGACTGTGTCATTCAATGGGGCCGGGATGTTGGGCCAAATTCACTTATCTTCTTGTTTAACTTGAATTTTATACCTATATTTTTACATTTGGGTTCACCCTAATTACTCTCCTCTCTTGCGTTGTAAACTCTCATTACTTGCATTAATTCGCCTAGCTCTAAGCAAGCTGCGCTTGCTCATACGTTTGTACTTTTAGTGTATATCAAGAACTCCACGAATAAACGTTGCACCTACGATGTGCTGAATTTCATATACGGCTCATTTGTTTAGTTAGAACAGCACCCCCATACTCTGAACTCATGCTAGACAGAAAAACGCTTCTGATCTTACACCTGTGATATAATTCATTTCATAATTGAGAATTTATAATGAAAAATTCTGTATTATTATTATATTAACCTTCATTATTATCGACAAATATAATACAAAGGAATATTTCAATCTTTTGTGCATATATTTTAGAGTTTTATATAAAAAAGAAACTAAAGGCGTTTGTAAAAAGATAGAAATAATTTGACTATTTAAAAAATTTTTTTTTAAGTCTTTTTTTTTAATTTATAAAATTATTATTATATAATTTCCTCAAGCGGTGCCTCAAAATTGTAAAAATAAAATAAAATAAAAATAAACAAGAAATGATGACATTAAGATAATGCAACATAATATAATATGATGATAAATCATCGTATAAAATCAATGGCGCAAAGGTCTGAGAAAAATATTTATAAATAGTTAAGTCAAAAATCCTTTCCGATTTTTAAAATATTGTAATAACAATTGATTAAGCTGATTGATTGCTTTTAAATAATATCTTAACACTGACAATCGAAATTTCATTTGCGATTCACGTGTCCTTTGTCCTTTTCATTTCTTTGACAACCAAATAATATATTCATTCGACATCAGAAGCTGACTTCGTGCCACTTCACTTGACTGGATTGGCAATTAGTGTCGCCCAGCTGTGGCAGCCACAGCTCAGCCGTAAAAAGAAACGGCAGCTCATTAATAACCGTAGCGAGGCTAGTCACGAGAGTTGTGGCGCTGCTAATGCAAATGTTCATACATCACTCATACGTCATGTGGGTTAATCCAATCATTAGATGGCTGCCAGTGACTGATATCTGAGAGGGATGCGCCACTGACAGCTGCACGTCACTTGGCGCTGGGAATATCTCTAATCTATGGCCGAATGATGCGGGGCCCCAACAGTTCCATTTGCCGGATATCAATCAAACTGTTAATACCCCTTAAATGGGGGCACAAAACATGGAATTCCGTTGCATTGATTCGGCTGCTTTAAAAGGGTTACAAGCATTTTACGGCAAATGTATTATGCAGCGTGTCGCCTCACTTAAATCATATAATTGATAAAGAGAAAAAAGTTTTTAATGAGTAAATTAGTTGCACAACATTCAACACTCTTTAAAACCTTTGCTGAAAGCGAAAAAGCAAAAAAAGAAAACTTGTTAATGCTTTGCTTTATAGAAGTTGAACAAAAAAGTTTTCCAATACTTTTAACAAGCACGGCAAAAGTTGTTTCCGCTGAAAACTGAAGGCCGCATTCTATTTGCTTAAAATATTTACAAGTAAAAGAGAGAAATGTAAATGGAGCTTGCAGTCGGGCATAATCGACCATACAATACTTGTTCATTGCGCGGCGAAATTCGAGTAATGTGATTCAAGAGGCAAAGCATGCCGATTAGACATGTCATGCCATGTCCATGGATAGACTATAGAAGTTATTCCTCTATCTATAGAGGAGAACCATGTCCATGGATGTTGTTCGCTGTAATCCATGCTCAATCAGAACTTACTTGATAAATTCTGATAGGGTTACACATCCATAAATAAATAAAGGAAAATCTTATTCTTTTGATGTACTCGATATTTCAATATAAGCATATTCCACTTATGCAATGCCCGTCCGATAAAGAATCGCGCATTAACTTAACTCAACATTCGAATACAAAATGCCTAAGCTCTATTTATTGCCTTGATGTTTACTCGACAAATTTATTGTGTTAGCCTGTTTCGGACTGTCAAAAGTAAATTTACAAAAATTATGAAAATTGCTTAGTAAACGAAATTAGTTGATTCTGATTTCTGGACCAGGCTGCATCAGCTGTAATTTTAGATGGCAAGAAAACCGCCTCCGATACCGGCTACGCACGAGCGTACGCCCGGTCCCCTCGGTCAGGATACCAAGGCAAACAATGAGAAGTTCCTCAGGGATGTCATCGATACGACCAACAAGTTTCGCCAGATGCATGGCTGTCCAACGTTGAAGGTTAACAAGGAGCTGAACAAGCTCGCCCAGGATTGGGCCAATGTAGGAAATTCCTCTTAATTAGTCATTATTGCATTGTGCAACGTATCAATTAATGGTGCAATTTACAGCATTTGCGGGATAAGAACATTATGGAGCATCGACCGAAGCCCAAATATGGCGAGAATATATTTTTATCTGGCGGCATGGATGTCACGGGCGACCTGCCCGTGGAGATGTGGTATCGGGAAATAAATGCCTTCAATTTCGATAAGCCCGACTTTACGCCCACTTCTGGCCATTTTACTCAACTGATCTGGAAGTCCTGCACAGACATTGGAGCTGGCGTCGCTCGCAGGTGCGTATCGAGCGACATCGTTCATTTCGATTAAATCCGATTTCTAATTGCATTTTTTCCAACAGGGCGGATCGTACCTGGGTGGTCTGCAATTATCATCCACCCGGTAATATAGTCGGCCAATTTAAGGAGAATGTCCCTAGAAAGCTGTAGTTATTATATTACAATATCATCGCATCGAAGATTGTAATACGGGTCCAGGAATTTTATTGTACATATCGCTAATAATACTGTACGACTGCTTGGTATACATTTTATATACAAACTGAGAGCTATTGAAGCAGATGCAAAGTGTTTCTTGGTGGGGTAGCGGGGGAGTTCTCTTCCATAACGTTTGCTTTGAAAAGTTTCTTAAGGATTCCTCATTCAGGTTTGCTTTGAATAGTTTCTTAAGGTTTCCTAATTTCTTATAGCAGCTGGGAAAGCTAATCTAAGAATGGATGAGATGGTAATGAGATGGTAATAATTGAGGTTAAGTACAACTTTACTTTATACTTTCCTCACTTATACAGATATTTTCTTAAGCATAAACTAGGAATACCTTTAATGTGATTTTGTGTGCTCTATAATTGCTCTATAATCATCTTTAGATGGTATGAGAGATAGATGGAATAGGGATGATTTAAACATTGAGGTTAAGGATACCTTTACTTAATATTTTCTTAATTTTTACACATCATTTCTTAGGTATGGGCAAGGAATACCTGTAATTTGATTTTGCCCTATTGTATTATTCCCACAGTTCCTTCATAAAGACTTAAGGACTTTTTAGGATAGCGCAAACGAAAGTACTTGAAAATGATATCTCTGTTAGACACTGTTATTCTGTTCAATTTAGCTGGACTCGACACTGAGCCCAATTTCCACTCCTGGCCAAATGTAATGTAATGCGAGATGCTTGGGCCTGAATTATTTTTATTGAATTTTGTGCAACGCTGGTGAAATTTAACGCTTCGCCGGTTTCTGTCTGGCTGAAGCTTCAGGCGCCAAATTTAATTTCGCATGTTCACATTTTTTTTTTTTTTGTTTTGCGACAATTTTCAAGTCACACATCATTAATTTTGCATTTTTGCCATAAATATCCGGCTAGGGTAGAGGCGTGGCAGGCGTGGCAGCATGACTGACATGGACACGCTGCTGTTGCCCTCGCGCACGGCAAGGAAGGTGTCATGGCTGCCCAGGGCAAAACATGGCCATGCCCTCAACGATTGCAGCCTGTTGACAGTTTTTTGCGTATTTTACTTTTTTTTCTGTCTGTTTTGTTTGGTTTTTTTTTTCGCTTTTGAGCGGCGTTCAAATTAAAAACCGCAAATTTCATCATAAAAATTCATAGTCTACTCTCGGGGCGTTAAATCGTGTGAAGCCCACGTTATGATCACATATCTCTTCAACTGTTTGTTGTTGCTGTTGCTGTAGTTATTGTTGTTGTAGCCGTCGCATATTGCCATCGCGCCTTTGTTGACTTCCGTTTTGTTTTTGTTGTAGCCGGCAGCATTTTTGTGGCAAGCTGCCAGCCAACTTTGATGCGTCGCTAGCGTCAACGTATATGTGTATGTGTGTGTGCGTGTGTTGGTGTGTGTGTGTGAGTGTGTTTGCTCGTTTGCTTGTCACTTGTTGGCGGTGTGAAATTGAAGCCAGCAGCAATAGCAACAACAGCAACAACAACAACAACAGTCAACGTAACGAACACCCACCAAAAGTGGTTTATTGGGTTAGGTTCATGGCTTACGGTTTATATGGCAGTGCTTAAAGCAGATTTTGAGATTCTTAAATGCCGTGCATGATAAAACTTGCAGTAATTGAAGTAGTAGAGCTTCGGGTAAATTAAACAAAGGGAATCTAGCTAAGAGTAAGCAAAACTCAACAATAAGGTAGGAAAAATTCAGTTTCAGTAAAAACTTGTTTCCCTTCGAGGTCTTTGATATTCCGGCATAAGGGCACAAAATGTATATTTTACATAAATAACATCAGAGTAACGGCCTTACAATATTCTTCGTTTGCAGCATATAATCTGATTGATTCAAAGTATTCAATTTGCATTGCGAATAACATTAACGAGCAGCTGAACTGAACTGAACTGAACTCGACCCTTTGGCACTGCCATAAAGTTGAGCAATGTAATTAAGGCTGACGAAGCTGACAGCAGGTCAGAACGTCAGTCCGCCTGCCCGCCAGTCTGTCAGTCTGCCAATTGGCCAACACTGTGCTACCTTTTCATTTATGCAATGCAAATGCACACGAATATGCCAGAGGATCCAGCTCAACTCCAGCTCAGCTCAAATGCTGCTCGATGCCTTTTATGCATTGTAATTTTCGCGTAATTTCGCATGGTAAACGTGAAAATGCTCGGCTATTTTTACAACAACAACAACAACAACAACAGGGCGCAGCAACAATATGAACAACAACAGGAGTATCTGCTTACGGCATAGTCTCATTTATTTTAATGTGTCGACGCTGACGACGTGCAAATGGCTGTAAGTTTGCCCCAGCGCTGAGCTGCCAGCTTTTGCAGCTCCTCTTGCCCGATTCAGTTTAAAAGTGCAGCTGCAACTTTTGTGCTGTTCTCTCTGTGTGTATGTGTGCGTTTGTGTGTGTGCTGTAATTATTAAGCTGACATTGCAGCTGCCGCCTGCTGTTGCACTTGTTCGTTCAATTTCAGCGCAATGGCAGCGGGCACAACGATAGTCGGGCTCATAACAATGCCAATTTTAATGATCATTACAATAAGACAATAACCATAAAAACTGCACAGCGACACTGGACACAGGCCAGCAACAGCAGCGGCAACAACTTTAACCATATAATGCTTCGCATTTATTGGGCTTATGGGGCGTATTAATAATATTCAACTCTGGCCTCCAGATGAAAGGCAAGAAAACAGCGCACCTTGAGTCACACAATGAAATCGAATTAAATTTCAATTTGAACAGCAAATGCTTGCCCATTTACTACAGCAACTTGTGCAACATGCAACAATTTTTACATTCACAATTGAAATGCTCGCAGTTTTTGTGCTGCATTCAAATTTGCTTTTATGTTGCATTTATGTTTTATCAGTCAACATATGGTCAAACTTTTTTTTGCTGTTTGATAAATTATCATGCGACATTGTCATAAATTTACAGGCTCTTTTTTATGCCTACTGTTTTTTGCTCCATTGTCACAAATTTGTATTTATTGTCAGATTTATGCTAAATCAGAAAATTCCTGGTTTTATTTGGGAGCACCAAATGAAATGAACTCGCTGCCAAAATATTGAGCTTAAAGGCCGAAAAAAATTTGGATTGATCAGATTTTTTTTTATTGAATTTACTGCAATGAACTATATCATAGGAATCCACATACATATTGCATCAAAATTTAATTAAATAAAAAAAATATATATATACATGTATATATATACATATATAAATAGCAGAAATTTCGTGCTCCTTTAGTGAATTTCAGTAATTTTTTGCCAAATAAAAAAATATTATTTAATTTAACTTATTTGCGGAGCGTAGTTTTAAATGCTGCTGAGCGAGAACTCGCTATCTCGTTAACCTTCTCTTTTCCTCTCGAACTGCTAGAAATCAAGCAAGCTCGCTCAGATAACATTTATACATTTACACACATATGTATGTACATATCTGCATAAAAGCTTTCAGCTACCAGAAAATTGAACAGAAGTAGAAAACAATGTTGCAACGCTCATTTCTAGTCGTCTACAGTGCACTGTTAAAATACACTTTCTTACTCAATTGTAGCCTTCTCTTCGTTCGTTGCAATCATAACGACGCTAGCCGAGGGTCCATACCACTCTCAGTTCGAAACATCAGTGGCGACGGTCGGCAACAGCTACTACTACTCCTACTCTCTCTTTCACTCGGAGTGACATTTAGCGAATACAAGTTAGAAAAGAGGATCTAGCTTGCAGCGTAAGCTCACTCAGCATATTACACCAACAACTGTACGCAAGCTCTCTGCCTATAAAATGTAACATAATTAGTAAACTGTAAAGTAACAGAGAAAGAGCAGCAAAGACTATAGAGTCTGTTATATATGTTAATTATGTAAAATAATAACAGAGAAAGAGCAGCAACGAATATAGTGTCTGTTATATACATATGTATGTTTAGCAGAGAAACGATCATATGCGTAGTGCATAGACCCACAGTGATGTGCAAGTGCAAGAGCGTGTTTCAGCTGATGTTTAAGTTATTGATATTAATTAGCTGATGATATATTTGATAAGACTTGCTATTAGTAATTGTAGCACATTTAAAGTTTGCTCAGAAAACATAAACATGCAAAAGGATAGTACATGATTTGCATCTCAATCTGTTATTATATATATGCATGTATGTATAAGTATATTCCCTTAAGACTTTTCGCACAGCTATCGATTTTACTGATCCAAGTCAATTTTTGCACTGATAGCGTTCTATAATGGCTGTTCAATTAGCCAGACGTGCAGGCACTGCTGTGGATAAGCTATAAATATTGTGAATGGAATAAACACATACACACACACACACACACACTCAGAGAGATATTGGATTACCGAGTGGCACCTAGAGAAGCATTCTGCATAAATTACAATCTGCAACGGCAAGGAAAGCAAAATGAGAATCAGAAAAACGAATTTGTGGCACAGTTGAAATCTCTGGGGAGATGGAGCGAGAGAGGTTGAGAGAGGTGTGGCAAGGATAACCAACATTGGCAAGGATAGCAGCTGAAAGAACTGCCTGCTGCATTAACCCAGCACTGTCTTGGCATTATTTAAAATCACAAACCCTTCAAATTGCATTTTAATAGAATTTATTGCGCCAAACGATTCGAAAAGAAATTCCCACAACAACCGACAGAGAGAGAGAGAGAGAGAGAGAGAGAGAGTGAGATAGACATAGAGAGGGTAAGGCAGATAGGAGAGACTGGGGTCAAAGGGGGCTCCGAATAATTGCGCGCAACTGCAACACTTGACTTTCATGTTGTTCGAGTGCCATAAAATGCTCCATTCTCGGGGAGCAGTCAGAGTCACAGGCAAAGCCAAACGGGATGCGATAAGCACGGCATTTTCTTGGCTTCTTTCTTGTATTATTATTTTTATTTGCAGCGAGCAGCGAAGCGCATCAATTTCCAAGCACAAAACTACAATGAATACGGCGTAAAATACGATATTCGCCTGGCCTCGACGGGCAACAGTCGGGACAACAAATTATTACTTGGCTCAACTCCAAAATGTTTAAATTACAATTTGCCCAGAATACATACATATGTATGTATGTTGTCGAGAGTAAGAGAGAGAGAGAGAGATAGAGCAAGGGAGACGGGGAGAGTGCGAGTGAGCGGGTAAGAAACCATTTTAGTGCGCCCGTGGCGAATGCCCATGGCCATAATTCTCATGAAAATCAACAGCCATGGGATAGACGTCGCCCACGGCCCAGCCAGCCGTTGGCTTGCTGATAAACTGCTCTGGGAATTGCCTGCCCACCTGCTGTTGATCCTTGTCTTGCAGCTTATCAACGTTGCGTATACGCAACATGCATAATTATTGCGAAATTTATTTATCCCGCACTCGAATAAATTGTTAAGCCATTTAATCACTATTCTTATGCCTTAATCACATTATTTATCTGACATTATCAAGAGGTCAGTTCAATATTATTGCTATGATTTGGAAAGCTTTGCTTTAACTCAATTTTCATAGTGAGTGAGTCAAACTCACTGCAGAGGTTTATGTAATTAACATGAGAATTTAACATAACAGGAGCATGATATGTTAATAACTTGAAAGTGTGTGAGAGAGAGAGAGCGAGAGAGATGCTTTAGTCGAGTGTGACGCGACTGTTGTTGTTATGTGAAAAAGAGAATATAAGCTTTAGTCTGAGGACAAGAAGAGAAACAACAACGAGACAATTGCGACTCGCTACGTTCAAAGCAAAAGAATAAATATTAATTAGGATTTCAGTATGAAATGCATTCAGTTCGAGTTCATGCCTAAGTTTAATATTTTTTGCTCTCCAGCCACACGAGCATATCTTTATAATTAAAAGCCAAGCAGGCATCACAAAAAATTATCTTAATGTGAATTCCATTTGGGTGAAATGCAAAAGCGAATGCATGCACAGCTCAAATGAATGGCGAGCAGAGAAAAAGTGCGCGTTAAATGAGCGAGGCGCAAGAACCAGAGGCCAAAGATCAAAATAGTTTAAATGCCATTAGCACAATGTGCTGTGGACTGAGGCAAGGATAACCAAAGCTGGCATGGCCAGACTCAGCCAGGACATCAGCTGGATCCTACGGCCAGCGGTTGACCACAATTTTGTGGGCAAGCTGCCGTTGCTGCGGCTGCGGCTGCTGCTTGCTGTGGGCAGCGTTTCTTTAGCACTCGGCTCATAATTTCAGCTGTCCTTTGCTTGATGAAAAAACTAATGTGTGGCTGGTCCGTGTTTTCTTTGTTTCTTTCTTTTTTTTTTTTTTGTCAGTAAACCTTTGCGGCAGTTCGCGCATATTTAAATTATTCTAGTTCTGTTTGTGGTCTTTTGAAATTGCGTGTGCCAAGACTGCAGGCCGAGTGCTCGCTGGACAACTCTCGGCTGGACAGGCGCTTAAAAATGCATTAAGAGCTTTAATTAAAATTTTGTTGAAACGACTTTTTCAAACTTGGTCACAATTAAAACAAAAAAAAATTGTCTGCATTTGCTTTTTTAGAGAAAACGAGCAATGCCCTCTCTCATTCGGTATTCACCTTAAACAAGTAAAAAGCAAAACTAAAATGAAATAAGAAGCAAAAAGAAATAAAAAAAAAACAAAAAAAAAACAAATTGCGGCTCATGTCCATGGCGACAGGTAGCGTATGTGGCCGCTAGGTGGCGCTGCCGTTGGCACTTTACATGCATGACTACGTGTCCTTTTAATATCCTGTATGCGCGACGCTTCAAAACTTCCGCCAGCAAATAAATAAAATGAAATATGAGCACGCTAGCATACACAGCATACTATATTCCTCTCGTAAATAACTGCATGCTGACAGTGCCTGTGAAGCAAATGGAACTACAAAGGATATGCCTTCGCCTCGTTTATGTCTCTGCTCTGGCTTTGTGCGCTCAATTAGGCTAGAGTTCCTCGAGGAACAGTTCCTTATTTATTAAGAGACTAACAAGACTTTCCGGAGTTCGTATTTCAGCAGTTTTAAATGAGCATAAATATATTAATTTTCAATTTTCATAAATGAATAAATAAATAAAATTTCATAATAATATATCTATTATTATAACACTTTTCCAGCAGTTGTAAATTTCATGCTGCAATTGTTTATATTTTTCGCTAAACTGTTCCACTGTTATTTGCATAATTATTTGTCAACATCAGGGTGTTTTGTTACAATGCATCAATGCTATAATTATTATTTGCATAATTTGACCTACTCGTGCTAATGTTTAATGATTTAACAACAGCTACCTGTTCGTGCCCCTGTGCCCCGGCGCGCCCCTCTCGCAACAACGCAACGTAACACCTGCACACAAATTTCAATTAAGAGCATTTGGCAAAATTTTGCCAAACATTTGGAGTGTCTGGTCCGAAATTAATTTGTTTGTGTAACAGGACAAACTAACAACTACAGAGTTGATGTCCAGCCCTTCGCACCTGGCCCACCCGAGCTCACCTCCATGCCAAGCCACTCGCCTCACCCACTTCAACACTCGGCGTGTTCTTGGCCAGATGCTGTTCAAACAAATTGCGTACGTGTATGTGGCGCTTGGGTCCTTTGCTCCTTTGGTAATTGTAATGCAAGCAAATAAACGAGCAGGTGAAACACGAATATTCATACACGCCCGTCCCCAGCAATGAGTAAAGGGAGCTTAGCTTATGTGTGATACACAAGGACATACAGGACATTCAGTTACACAACATACATATGCATCCAGCTAACGCCAACTCATTGGGGCAGAGGCAGAGGCAGAGGCAGCGGCAGCGGCAGCGACAGAGAACGAGTGGTTCGCTGGTGGGTGAATCGGTGGTTCGGTGGGTTCGTTGCTCTGCACAGCAAATGTCACACAATTTCCTCCATAAACACACATTTCTAATTTCAATTGTATTTCCTTTTTTTTTTTTTTTTTTCATTATTCGTATTTTGCGATTTTTCTATAAATTAGAATTTTTATTCCCAGCCAACAGGTTCGCTCGATCGAATTGGGTTAGTTGTGTGCGCACATGGAAAATTGGTTTTGTTATTATTATTATTATTATAATTAAAATATATTTAATATTATTCTTTTAGATAATTATACAAAAATCGATTGTAAACTTATTAAAACTTTGTGATTTACAAATACAAATATTTAAATACTTAAAACTAAAATTAAAGAATTACATAATTGAAATGTATGTATGTAACATTATATTAACAAACAGTTTGGTTACATTTGCTAACCTGCGGCTTGCTCTGATATTTCTCTAGTTCAAATTGCAGCTCAAGCGCAGTCGTAAAAAGCTCGCTTTTTGAGCACTTTGATATAAGAGCAGCAATAAGCTCAATAGATTTATATGTATTTGTAAGGAGATCCCGTAGATTCGTGTCGGCTCTCTCTCGCTCTCCTTTGTACACGCTCGTTCGTTCGCTCCGTGCGTCGGCATGATCTTGCTCGTGGTTGGCTTGAGCACTTTAGTAATTGGTTAACGTTGAGAGAGTGCGGTCGCGATTGAGTGATGTCTGTGCCTTTTAACAGTGGCGTTAGCATTGACAGCTCTGTAAGTTGTCTGTAAATTTACATACATAGACATGTCGGCAGACAGCACGATAACTACTTATGCATAGATGCTTACATTCGGTTAGCATAATATTTCTGAAAATAAATAGACGAAATAAATCTCAATAGCTTAAATGTTTTAATAATATGGTAAATAAAAGGTTTTATTTAAAATCTTGATAAAATTTCTTTTGCAAATAATTTGTAGAAAATAGATTTTACATTTATTTATAATTTTTTTTTTTGGTACATAACATTAGATAAATTACATTACATTAACTTATAATTTGTATATTGCGTTTTTCTAGTATTAGTTCGTCTTCTTCTATCTCCTGCAACTGACTTGAGCAATCGTTTCACTGTGATTCTATTTACACACATACATATATACCTATCTTTACTCAGGCACCCAATTTATGTCTACTCTTCACACCTAAGGCCCAATAGTCCTTCATAGCGCCCTGTGCAGTGCACAACTCTCAGTGTTTTTTAATTAGTGCAATTCGTGTCCATTTAAGAATGCGCCATAGAATTGTTGGCTTCGATTGCCAAACAGTACGAAATGGCCAGCCGTCTACGTCTCGCTGTGGACGGAGGGCGGGGGATGTGTGCAGGGATTAGCTGCACGTCTGTCAATCGATGGAGCTGTTGTTCGATTTCATTTTCAATTTCGCTTTTGTTTTGTTTGTGGGGCGGATTCGTGACAGCGACTGGAGCCGCGAGCTGACCTATAAATCATCTAATGGCCGCAGCGTTTGGTTTGGTTTAGTTGGGTTTTGCTTTTGGCTTCCAACTGAGACCCCCCCCCCCCCCCCCAACACCAGTCGACAGCCAACAGCCAACACCCACCACGTGTCCACACATGTGTCAATATTTGTGCGAAATGCGGTTGCAGCCACACCGACACAAAACACTCTCCATCATTCTTGGCATAGCGAACGGGGCTTCGATTCTTCTTTTGCTTTTGGATTTTATTGGTGCGCTCGCAACGGTTTAGTTTTGGACATTTTTGCAGCACTTGCATTGTGCATCCGTCTGCGCGTCTAACTGTCTATCCGTCCATCTGTCTGGCTGTGTGTGTTTGTTCGAGTCGAGGAAGACATGCTTTTAGTTGTTTAAATTTGAGTTGCGTCGTGTGGTCCATACAAATAAAACAAAAGCGTATATATCAAATCGCTCACCGGACACTTTGGCATTGCTCCTTTCCATACCCAGTCACGAAAGTGAAATGAGTATATTGGTTTTGTGCAATGTCCGTTTTATTGTGCATACGTCTGTTCAGCTACTTATAGAGACTTGAATTGAAGGCGTGACAAATTGCTAAATACATATCAATACGGCTCCGAATGAGTATTCTGCAGTTAGTGATGCCCGACTGCAGTGTTTTTAGTTGTTTTTCTTTTCGATTTTGGCAAATTTCCTACTGAATATTTCAACTATTTCCGTTTGGTAGAAGTCATCTATTGGCTTTTTGTTTAATTTCCGTTTTTTTTTCTTTCGTTTTTTGTTCTTTTTTCATTATGCTATACTTTTTTCTTCGTTTTGAGCTCTGGGCAGCACCACATATGGACAGCAAACTGGACATCTGCTTTACAGTTCATTTGTCATCGAATTGAATTTTACTTGTCAGTTCTCAGTTTTCTTTTCCACTTCTGACTGGCAGCAGTAGTATACATGGCGTATGCGCAACTTATTTGCCGTCTGTCAGAGATACGGGAAGGAATAAGAAAAAATATGAAATTAAATGCAACCGAGTGTGAAATTGCCAAGAGCCATAAAGGAGTTACTAAACGATACTGATAAGCAACTGGGCCAAGCACTGGGCAATGCAAAGGTGAAATATGAGCAAAACGTCAAATTTATTTATCATATTGACTTCGTTTCGATGCTGTTGTAAACTAGCATCAATAAAACGTGCTTGATTGGAAGCACTCAACGAGAGGAACGTATAAAACCAATATTCAAGAGATCATGACATTTTTTTTATTGAAATGTATATTTTTGCGCTATAAATAAGAGCAAATGCATTCCTATGAACAGAAGAGCAGGCTGTAAACTGAAAATAAAATCGACTGGTCCAATTTGAGCGATACAAATGTATAAAGTAGTCTAATAAAAACAAATATTTTAGAATTATTGATTATTAATAAAAATTAATTAAAATTTTGAACAGAGCATTGCTCAGTCGCGTAAGCTCGCACTTAATTTTATTTGTTTTTAAATTCTCAATGAGCCAAATAAAAATTAAAAACATTCATTTAAACTTTAAGCCCCAGGGCAGAGTTCGTAGCGCACAGCAGAGCGGCTAGTCCCAAAGAAGAGCTCAAATCTTGGCCCGGAGGCTGCGGTGGGTCCCAAAATAGCCATAAATTTAAGCGTTAAAAAACAGACGTTGAAACGCAATACCAAGGAAGAGAGTATAAGAATAAGTGAAGCAGTGACAGAGGGAGAGATGGAGAGAGAGAGAGAGAGAAAGTGAAAGAGAAAGAGACAGAGGTAGAGGGAGCAAAAAATGCCTCAGAGAACTTGCGCCCAAGTTATGCCCGAGGAATTGTGCTTAATTTACTTTTGCTTCCCTTTTGCAGGATCCATGCTTCCTTTTTCATTTTTTTTTCTCCCATTTCCTTTCGTTTTTGTGGCTTCCTGCTTCCTGGCCTAATGACACTTTAAAAAAATTTTCATTTATTTGTATAATAAAAATATGCATTAGCTGAAGCTTAACATAATTAATTTGCAAAAAAATAGCCAAACATTTAATTTGCGTTCGGCTAGGGTATTTCGCTCGCCGGAAGTATGCCCACAAGGCATGCGCATGCCACAATTGATGCTTAAATATATTGTCTTTCATCCAAATGGAGAAGTTGCAGTCTGGCTTGGCATGCTGCTGCATAGCTGCCCCCATCCACGTACCATATTTATATGCAGCAAAATGATGTTGCTAAAGTGCAAATGGTAAGTGGCAGCATCCCATGATGTTGCCTTTGGGGAGAACGAGGGCGCGCGCGGGGGCACGGCCAAGCTGCGGACTCTCAGCAAAAACATTGCCTTTTGTTTAACGCCTGCATTAAAATAAACAAGCAGCAAGCTGTCTCAATAACGAATCGCTGATACTCTATAGGGAAATATATATGTAAATGCAGGGAAAATCCGGAATTTTTATACAAGTAATTGAAATTATACTTTTCAAGACTTTGAATTGTATATTAACTAGCTTGCTATTATAAAATTATTCACGGTTTTTTCCGCAACAACTAAAATTTCACAAGCTCTCGATAGATCAACAAGAAATTTCGGCATAGCTCTTATGCAAAGAAGAGTATGCTAAGGCTCATACAGATATCGCTGTACGACATAACACGCATAACAGCTCACCCACACACACTCACACATTTAGCAGCGGCATCCGTGGGTGTAGTTGCTAGAGTATCCGGAGCGTCGACAGCAGCAGCAGCAGCAGCAGCAGCAGCGCGAGGCATTAAGCACGTCGGCAACATAAATATTTTAATTTTGCTAAAAATTTTGTGCTGAAAAGTCGCTTTTTTGCATTAGGAAGGAAGTGTGAGGCGAAGACACACAAACACACGCACACACACACACATACACACAGCATTAACTAAACAAAATGGCGTCGACGAAAGGATGCGCATCGCAGCGCAGCGTAGCTGATTGTTGCTGTGGCCTGCCCGCTTGCTAGCCATGGCGATGCTTGTAATGATAAGCGTTGTTAGTGTTTTGCTTTAATAGGCAAAATTATGTTCATACACACATATACACACACACACACACAGACACACACTATGGCTTTGACTCAAACACGGCTCAAAGGCATAAATTATTGCGGTTAACAGACAACAGACAGAGCAGGACCCACAGCACTAACAGGAACACCACCACCACCACCAACAACAACAACAACAACAACAGCAGCAGCAGCAGCAGACGTTGCACTAGCTGAATGGCCGCTGGCTGCGCCGAGCTTTGGCCAAATTAAAATATTGTCGGCCTGGCCTATATGCAACATAATGAGGCAAATGTAGCTAAGACTCTGTATACCCTAGACTGCATGCTGTGCGCAAGGTAGTTAAACTAGCAAGAGGTAAGTGTACTTTGAAAATATTAGTTTGATTCATTTTATGTTATATTTAATATTTATTATATACTTACAAATTGGAACCTTATTTATTTATGGAAAAATATCTGCGTTTTTTTTTTGTATTTGCATTTTTTTTTTTTTATTTATTTTATTTTTTTTTTAGTCTATTTATTTATTTATTTATTTTTTTTTTTAGTCTATTTATTTATTTATATATTTATTTACTTATTTTTTTTTTTTTTTTTTTGTATAGTTTTGACTAATTTTTATACGTGTATATATTTATTTAAAGAGTAATATTTTGAGAAATATTTTTGTTTATTATTTGTTTCAATTCTCTATTTATTTCCATATCTATTATTATACTATTTAAATGCAGTTATGAAGCTCATTTATTATATTTAATATTTATTATTTATTTTTGGCTCTCCGAAATTTGAAAACAATTTACAATAAAAGTAATGAATTGTTGAATGGTTTCTTGATTAGTTTTACAATTTGACCGGAACAGAGGCCAAATTAAACTTTGCTCATAAACGCATCGAAAACCATTTGTCCTAGATATGGTATTATAGTATCCACAGCCAGGATCCAAAATAGTTGTAATTGTATCTGCGCTTAAGCATTATTTTTCGCACCGTTTAATTTGATGTCCGAAGTGTTATTGTTGCACCTGTATTGGGTTATAGTTGATTAGCGATATTTATTTATATGGGATGAGCGAGTAACACTAACTGTTAGCTTGCAAGTGTGTGACGAATGTCCAGTATATGAGTTTGCCATCTTGTTCTATTGTCCTCTCTCCCCCTTTATATTGTTTATCAGTTTACTGAGTCGAACCGCGTCTTTGGGCAACAGCCTTGAATATAGCATATAAAATACCTATGCTGATAGCTAGTATTACAAGACTCTTAAAGAATCCGCTCAATACGGCGTAATCTTGATCGTGGAAATTTAACGAGCAGCAGCCCGACTGATGTGGGCATTGCGATTGGGCCCGCTTATAGGGACATGCATTTGATTGATGCTCACAGTGTAGCTGATGGTTGGTGAACAAAAACTTCATTGCCTTGAGCGGTAGGTTCCGTATAACATTAAATATGGACGGCGCCGGAAAGCACTCCGGATGCTCCTTTCTTAAATAATTCTCACAAGTTCGGCCATTCGGTGACATTTTACAAACCAAATTTAGCACTTGTTTATAAGGATGTTTCCAAGACATGCTTGCCAAAACTATAAAATATTCAAATACCGAATCGTTATTCGTTCAAATACAATTTTCAATTCTCTAGTAGACTGCCACTAACAAAAATTCCAAATCTATCTGCATTTAATAATTCGTTCGAGTCTCTACAACTTTGACTTTAGATTATTTGTTAACTTTGTTTGCTTGTTTGCTTTAATCCAATATCCGAGTGAATGAATAAATATTGATGTTTCAATCCGTTCAATTATTTTGTCAAACATATTCAGACTCATTTCCGGGACTTTGGCATCATCTGTAGTCCCTTATTCTTAGATATGTAAAAAGAGCATCAGCTAATTTTTTTTTAAATTTTTTAAATATTCTAACATTCTTTTTTTTAATATATCCTACTTAATTTTTCCTATTTATAATTAAATTATTTTCTACTCCTAGTTAATAATTTTTTTTTTTTCAGTGTTCAAAGTTCTTGGGAATTATTATTTGGTGCGCATATACTCTTATAAAAATCGCATTTATCCAAAACGAATGTTTTTCGAAATTATTTAAAAGCACTTGCAATAGTTTTAATCTTGAATTTGTGACGTCAGTGAAAGTCAGTTACTTGAAAAGCTTGTGCCTGGTCACACTGACTATACAACCAGATGCTCAGTCCTGATGGGTAAGCTTTGTGCAAAAATAAAATCGATAACAAATACTGATAAATATCGGAATGTTGTGCACAAACTATGGCAATCCTTTAAATGAAACTAGTAGGCGATGCAAATGCAGGCGAAAAGTAGCTGGCATCTGGAATCGTCAGTCGAACTGTTTCATCGGTCGAGCTAGTGCTAATTAATTGAATTTTCTGTGTTTTTATTCTGAAAATGGAAAATACCGTAGTTGTGGATGATGTGGTGCTGAGTCCATTGGCTAATGCCAATGGCAAGCGTAATGCAGAGGACCATCAGATTGAAGTCGACAACCGGGAGTCTGCCCCAAAAAAGCCAAGAGTTCGCAATCGTGAAGGAATGTCTCAGCGCTGGGACAATAAGGAGGTAAGTCGGAGCTTTCGTTGACAACAATTTATTCGCATATAATATGTGCATATATCAATTTATATAAATATATGTTTAATATTATGCATATATATTTAATATTACTTTTGTTCTTTAATTTGTGGGGTTCCATCTCATATAACGCATTCGTAATCTAAATCTATATATGCATGCATGCATATATTTTTTACTACAGAATTCTAAGGAGCCTATTGTGATAGTTGACGATCTTCCTGACCATGGTCAGCCAGGGGCTGAGCGTGAGAATCAATCTCAAGTGTTTCGTGCTCGTGTTGCTGGCAATGTTGGCGCTCAAGCTGAACAGCGCCTCGGATCACGCATTGGAGCGCGTCGTGCATCGCGTAGCGGCGGTGGCTGTGGCGGTGGCGGTGGTGGCGCAGGATATGCTGCTGACGCAGACGGCGGTCGTTATTCTCACGGTGGCTGTGGCGGTGGTCATTATTCAGGCGGATCTAACAGCCACAAAAATCATCAGCAACGTTCTGATGAGTTTCTGATAGCGCAGCGCCTGCGCAACTTGAGTGGCCCAACTCTGGATCTGGCCTCGGTCGATGATGGGGAGGAGTTTAAGTTCTCGGGACGCAATCGTCTGTATGTGGGCAATTTGGCCGGTGAATTGCAATCTGAAAAGGGCATGCGTGACTTGTTCGAGCCTTTCGGCGAACTGAACGATATCTACTTTGGTCCCGATAAGAAGTTTGCCTTCGTTAAAGTCGATTATCATGCCAATGCCGAGAAGGCTAAGCGCGCCTTGGATGGCTCCACGGCCGCAGGTCGAGTGCTGCGCGTTCGTTTTGCAGCCAGTTATACAGCGATGCGTGTCAGCAATCTGACTCCCTTCGTCTCCAATGAGCTGCTCTACAAGGCATTCGAGGTCTTTGGGCCAGTGGAGCGGGCAACCATTACGGTCGATGATCGTGGCAATCATATGGGCGAGGGCATTGTGGAGTTTGTTAAGAAGTCGTCGGCGAACACCTGCTTGCGCATGTGCCAGGAGAAGTGCTTCTTCCTAACAGCTGCGCTGCGTCCGTGCATCGTAGAGCCCAAGGACATGGTTGATGAGAAGAATGGATTTCCCGAGAAGTCCATGAGCAAGACCAACCAGTTCAACAAGGAGCGCAGCATCGGGCCACGTTTCGCTGATCCAGACTCATTCGATCATGAATACGGCTCACAATGGAAGCAGCTGCATCTAATGTACAAATTGAAAAGCGCGGCTCTCAAGCGCGAAATGAAGCTGGAGGAGGAAAAGCTGGAGGAGCAAATTGAGATACTGCGCTATGAGAGCGAGACTCAGCTCTTGCGTCAAGGTTGGCATCCAAACAAATAGATATCACATAGTCAAATCTTAATAATCCGTATTGTGAAACACTTGCAGAGCTGCAGAAACGTGAAGCAGACAAGGAACGCATGAAAATGGAGTGGGAAATGCGTCAGAAGCAATTGATGGAGAAGGAAATGTACGAGGAGGAGCGCCGCCATAGCTTCCAGTTGCGTCAGGAGGCTCCGCTGCGACGTCGTCCGCAGGAGAGGCTCCTTTTTAGATCCGATCAGCCGATGGGCTTTATCGGTGGCTGTGACTATGCTAACACAGCGATGGAGGTGGAAAGCACACCGTTTGTGGTGTTTGGAGGTGAATTGTGTTAGCCGAATATATTTATCAAATACTTTATCTAATATCAAATTTGATATCAAATAGCTGCACCAAATAATGGCGACGTTCTCGGATCAGCTGCACCTAATCAGGTATTTAAAGTGATTTATAGATAACTCTAGTTTCATTATTACTTAGTTATGTCTATATATAAACATATTGATACTATATTATAATATTATATTTATATTCAAACGATTCCAACTTAGACCGGCAATTTTGGCAACAATTTCGACGAGCAGAAAGCAAATATGATTGAAGGCAATGAGAATCCTAACACCAGTGCTCTATGGGGACGACGCTAGATGTAAACGCTGGAAGCTATTTCAGAAAAGAATGGGAAAATAAAAGGAAAATCATAGAAAACCAAATGCAAATGCAACCAAGAATTGTTAACTTTGAGTAATAATATTGAACACTTAATAAAGACAAACAATTACTTGGCTCAGACTAATCGGTTAGCTGTCTATATACATACATACAATAGTATATAAGAGTAGTGTAATCTAGTTGTATATACATATTTAATTTTGTTTTTTTATACCCTGAATCCATTGGAAATGGGAAATCAGGGTATAATAGTTTTGTGAAAAGTATGTAACAGGCAGAAGGAATAATCGCAGACCCCATAAAGTATATACATATATTCTTGATCAGGACGATGAGCTGAGTCGATATAGCCCTGTCCGTCTGTCCGTCCGTATGAGAGCAGTCTCGACTAGAATCTTCTTACTTGTTTTATGCTTGCCTCTGGGTAGTACGCCTTTCTGGATGTACTTCCATTTATTTCACCTATACGCTAACTGCAATTTTGGGGTCCATTGAGTGGGACTGTGGGACGGTTTTCGGCTCTGAGAATCATCGCTATTATTCCTCAACTTTTTAATCAGAACTTCGAATATCAGAATGCTATAAATGTAATATAATCTCATATATATTTGAATCAAAGTTTGATTCTGGCTTGAGCTAGCCGCATATTGCTTGAGCTCTAGGCTGTCTACAGCTATGTATTTATGCACAGCTCATTCTCTAGTCTATATAGCCATATAAAGCGGAGCAGTTTCTCGATTGTATCATTTGATTTACAGGTTTGTTGACACGCTGTACACATGTCGTGCCATCAATGGCAGACAGCCGCCAAGAGCACACTTGACAACGAGTTGATTGACAGACGAGCTGTCGACAGACAAGGAGACTGACAGACGGACGGACAGACTGACTAGCGAGACAGGCATAAGCCCTCAAGTGCATTTGCCGTCTGTTTCGCATTCATCAATCTGCATAGTAAATTCAGTTTTCTTTTTTATTTGATTGCAAAACACTTAAATTTGAAATGAAAAAATGTTTTATTTCAAATGTATTGCTTTGCCCTTTTTATTTGCAGTGTGAGGTAGGAGAATGCAAATGTTTTATGTTAGTTTTATTTCACCGCAGCGAAAACAACATTGCAACATTTAGAGGAATTACATAATTAAGCGCATTATATCATTTGCCACGCAATTAGTGCTGCGGCCATACATATATTATGTTGTGTGGTTGTAAAGTATTTTGTATTTAGTAATTATTTTCGTTTTACAAATTTAACTTTTGCAATTTAACTGCTAAATAGATTAGTTAGAGCAAGAGCATTTAACGACTGAATTTTGATAGGGCCTAGCCTAAGCTAGGAATGCAAGGTGAAATCACTTTCGATTTAAATCTATCGAAGTTATTTTAATTTATATACAATATATTATAGTGTTATTTTTCAGTTCTTTTTCTCAATTTATTCATTTGAAAATTAGATCAGTGTATAAAACATATCTAACAGTTGCATATATTTATGATAAACCACAGTGATTAACAACTGCTGTTGGCAATGCAACGCACTTCCCTCCGCTCGTACCACGCTGCGTATGCTTAATGAGCGCACAGTTGAAACCTTGAAATGCACTTAAAATTCTTGGCTTTAGCATTTTGACACCGATTTTGGTTTTTGTTATCGACTTGTTTGGCTTGTTGTAGATGTGTGCGTGTTCCGTTTGTAAATGTGAAAATTGGCACACGTGCTGCACTCTGCATTCGGCATTCGGCATTCTGCATTCTGCATTCTGCGGTTTTCTAAATAACTCGCCAGCCGCATTTGTTGGGTTTACAGTTCTGCAGAGCACACCGCCGCGGCTATTTCTATGGCTGCCCTCTAATCACATGACCCACATATTGTCTTTGAGCTCCGGTCAAGCTTCAATTTGTTTTCACCATTTTCTATATCAACACACGGCGCACTTTCCGCACATTTGTGCCGTTAGCTGAATACGATTTGAATTTCCTCATTTTACACATTTTCTTGTAACCTTCAGATAGATTTTTATGTGTTTAGTTTATTTATATATCAAATATATTATATTTAATCTTCATTTCTCTTACAGCCAAAATGCTAAAGTAAATTTGTATGCTCAACCCCCAATGTTATGAAACTTTTTGTACGATTGCACTGCATAAATATTTTCAGTTACCCGTTCCGACAAAAAACAATCGCTTGTCAATATTTATGCCCCACAGCAGAGCCCCCCCCCACCCCCCTGCTGCCATTTGCACCTATAAGTTTGCACATTCAATTGCCAGCTTAACTCACGCAGACCCAAAACACAGATGGGAAAAGAATTTTTACTTTTGTTTCTGGAGCAGGCAAAAATCAAAATGCTTTAAGCGCATACATATATAAATAAATATACATACATATATACATGATCAAATTTTCATTATTAAACTTAAAGTTCAACTTATCATTTAACACGATTTAGTTTAGGATTAAAGACGATAAAAGGCTTGAAATTCCAATCAATTCAATATTTTGTATATATATTTTCTCCATTCTTCAAGCAGCTTTAGGGCAGAGCAAACTGAAAACCAAGCGAAGAAAATGAGAATGAAAATTAAAGGCAGAAAAGTGCGCATGGAAACATCGATTATACAGAACAAGAAACGGGAACACACGCACACAAATGCAGCAGCTGTACATGTGTGTGTGTGTGTGTGTGTGTCTATGTGTGTGTTGTGCGTTTGTATTTTTAGTAAACGCATCGTTTCACATTGTTTCTTGTTATTATAATTGGTTTAACACAATGTGCGAGTGGGCATATTAGTTTATTGATACCTAAATTGGGCAGGTCAACTAATTACTAATAGCAGGAAGATGGGAGATAAGATAATGAGATAATGATACAATCATATTAGAATCATTGTTGGCATTACTTATCGTGTATTGAGTAGTCAATGCTAGTTGCATCGAAAGCTAAGCTTCGATTCACTATGATAATATATCTATATATGTATGTCTATATGCACGTATATGTAGAGTATGAGTCTATAATCATCTGTGATACTTAAATATGATATCCTTATAATGGAAGTAAATTGCTTCTATACATTGATTCTCTTGTTATGCTTTATTGATTAGAATAATAATATTTTTTATTAATATTTATTAATATATGTTTTGTTTAACAGGTGTCACTTTAGTTAGGGTATTTCTATGTTTCACAAACACATCAAGGTTTCCTTTCCATTTTGTTCATATACATATATATAACTATATATATTTTTTGCTGCCTGTTTTATGGCTTTCGGTGTAAGCACAGCACAAGCTGCATAAAATGTTGGCAGCCTTTGGGGCACGCCAAATTGTGGCAGCGACAGCAACAGCAACAACAACAACAACGGCAAGCTTTAGGCAACCAAAACTAAAGCTAAATTAAATTTGTGGCTTCTGAGTGTGAGTGTTGCTCGAGCTGCTGTTGCTGCTGCTGCTGCTGCTGCTGCACTTAATAATTATAATTAATGCAAGAGTCAACAATTGTGCAACGGTGGCGATACTGAAGGTGCGTTGCAGTGGGCGTGGCTGGGCACGTTGCAAGCTGCCAGCTGCTGTGTGCGCAGCACACACAAAACTTTAGCTAAAGTTACTTTGCGAAAGCTTTGTTTCAATATGCCGTCTGAAGGTTTCATAATTTTTTGTCACTAAATATATAGAGAAAGCAGTGTGAAGAGTGAGAGCGGAATACCCTGAAAGGTATATATGTATGTATGTATGTATATATTTAGTTTGTCGAACTTCTTTTATATTACTAATTATGGCAGCTGTGTCCACTAGGCAAAAGGTGTACAAGGCAGCACACGGAGATTTGCTTAGAACTTAACGAAAGAAACAAAAAGTTATCCAGTTGCTGCCCTGAAGCAGTGCATATTATGAACTTGACAGCTTGAACTCTTGATAGCAATTTAAAGAGGTTTCTCAGTCACATATCTAGCAGCTCTGCGGCTCGTAGCGAGCTGACGCAATTTGTGCTACTTCGCATTGTGGGCGTGGCTCTATCTGGCCTGCTGTTTATTGATCCATCACAGTCTTCATACCGATTCCTTTCAAGGCAGTTGAAGTTGAGGCTCTTGTGGTTAGACACAGAGGGAGTGAGAGCGGGGGTGGGAGAGGGAGAGGGAGAGTGGGTGATCGGGCTTTTAAGTGCCCAACAATTGATGTGCTGCAGTAAATTGGTTACAAAGTCAACTGGGGTTGCCCCGCTGCAGGTGCACAGCAGCGGCTGCTCATAGCCAATTGACACATGTTGCAGGCACGGAGCACTTGACTCTGCCGGGACATTGAGTCGCCTGTTTGCGGTGCAAAGTGTCATTACGCAGCTGCCTCCATGGCACCCCTCGGCACGCTACGCCGACTTGAACCGCTCAGGTTTCAATGCGCCCAGCCCTGTCTGTGTCTTTGGCACTTATATCATTCTGTCAGTTTGTCCGTTTGCGTTTTAATTAACTTACATCAGCTTAATGAACTTTCTCCAACTGAGCCCAAAGTGTCTGTGTGTGTGTGTGTGTGCGGCTACTATGTCATTAGCTTTGGCAAGGCCTTAAGTTTGTGGCTAATGGACAGGCATGCTAACTGGGCCATACTGTTCGCTTGGAATTATTATTTGCCAGATCTTTCGTTTTATAATAATCTATACTTTCGCCTACAACTTGACATATCATATACATTCAAACATATGCATATTTGTGAATGCTGCGAATTTACTTTACACTTAAAGAGAGTCGTGCATGCCCAATTTATAAAATCTGCAGCCGGCAATGGTGAAAACAATTTGAACAACTGAAATCGAAAGAGAAATAGAGGATTAATTGAAAGTCACATGGAAATGCATAAATCAAGTATCTCAGCTTACTTGGAAGATATACGAGGTATACATAAAACACAGGCATTATGCAGCTAGTAATGAGGCCAATAATGAACACATGGCGTTCTTTCTGATCGAAATGAAGTTAAGAAAGTTTAGTAAATATTAAATGCATTCAAGTAATTGACATTGGTTTACATATATTAGTGATATAAACATCATGATCCCAGAAGTAAGATGTACCACAAGTATTGTAAGCAACGGCCATTTGAATTGTTCCTGAAAGTCTTGAGGTGAAGAAGGAACAAAAGTAAATCAAATCTAGTTAAATTATTTAGCATTTTACCACTTACGGATGGGATATAAAAATAGCGCTAATATTCCAATTACCGCATGTAAAATGGTCCAAAAGACGAGAAATTGCACTTTCACCTGAAGGGGGCAGGAGCAATGATCCAAGCATGCGCAGGCCTGACAGAGGCACATGCTGAAACAAATTCTATATTTTAAAGTCAATTTTGAAATCTAAAATTTGTTTAGTTATTTAATTAAATATAATTGGAGTGGTATCATGAGTCAAAGATTTATAAATTGAATTTACTTCATTTATATGAATGCTTACTATACTATTTACTATGACAACTTAAATTTTGATTTGTTTTTTTTTTTCTTTTTTCATATTTCATTTTTGAGAGATCAATCATGTGGGAGTTTTTTTTCTCGTATTTTTAGAATTTTACAAAATGTGTAATATTTATATATTTGTGTGTAATTTGATTTAAATATCGTTAGAATATGAGAAATAATTTATTATTTGATGAATTTAAGACTTGAAATATTTTTATTATTTTTCTTTTTTTTTGTTTCTAGCTTTATAGTTAGCTCATATCATTTCTCTTTTTAAATCCTATCATTTCTTAGGATTTATATTTATATTTTGCATATGTATATAAGTCCAAAAGCTCAGTAATTTAAACCATTTCCCGGAAAACTGTATAAGCTAATCTCTCAGAGCTAATGGCAAGTGCATTTAAATAGCAAGCAATGGTAGGCCCTGCTACTCAAGCACTTACATATATACAATACATACACATATATGTACATATATGTATGAGTAGAGGGTTTTTATATTTTTTCTAGGTCAACTTTTCGCACAGAGTGCAACATAAATTAAAATGTCATTAACTTTTGCGCTTGCCACAGTTTGTTCCCAGTTTGTTTCAGTTGCTGCTTTCCGTTTCGCCCAGCTCAAACTGCCAAGCGCAAGCCAACTTCTTTTTTTTTTCAATTTAGCCAAAGTTGCACACAAATTCATTAAGACTAACAATAAATATTAACAAAACCCATTTGTTGACTGCAACACTTCAAATGAAACGCAAAATTCTGCAAATTCTGATTTAAATCAGAAACAGGAAATATGCGAATTGTGCAGACGATTGTGACTGACTGCGCAATACTCTGGCGAGAATTGAAAATCAATGTTGATAAATGAGAAAGAAATTTGAAGAACTTGTGATCTAAGCAGTTTCATGTTAATTATGTCTAATTAATTATTTAAAAGAGTCAATCAAAATTGAAATGCTCTACTCTATTCGCTCTTCTCTATAAAATTGACAAATGGAAAATTCTTCTAGGGCTCACAATATACCTAAAGCTGAGCTCTCTTACTTATACCTAGCATATTCCTCTCTACATATTTTATTTTATTTTTTTTTTTTTAGCTCAACAGCAACCGTCTGAACTTTTTGGCTTGCCGTAGGTAGAACTCATTAAAAATGTTGACGGCAGAGAACAAATGGAATTACAAACCCACGCAGTGAGAGTCTCGTTTGAGCATAACAAGGTGAGGGAGTGGAGCACGCCCTGAGTTATAAATGGTTACTGGCTGCAGTGCTTGAAGCTGTCAAAGATTCTATTTGCCCACCTTTGGCGCATGCAGGCCCCAGCGACTGAGCAGGAAATTAAAAACACGGCTGAGAGCATCATTTACTTGACCAGCTGCTGGGAGCGGGCAGAAGTCAGTGGCTAGTGCAAGGCTGCTGTTGGGATATTGGTGACAGTCAGAAGGCTGGCAAAAAGGAAAATTGATATACAAATGGGTTAACAGTGCAAGGCTATCGAGCTGTAGCCTTGGCAGCTATCCGGCGTACTGCAAATAGCAAATGGAAACACGTGGAAAAAAGAGATGCATACGGATTTATGGCCAAAGAGCATGGGATGCAAATGGATGAGCCCATGAGCTCAAAGGTTGAAATGCTTCATAAACAGCGAACAGCGTGAACTTTCCAACACACACACACACACACACATACGGAGAGAGAAAGACACACGATACATAAAACACACATTACGCATACGCCATGTGCGACTAATTGCCCTCGCTGAGCTCTTCGGCTAGCATATCGCGCATACATATATATTCGTTCAGCTGATTGAGCTGTGTGATTTAAATAAGAACGATGTCATTAGCCCGTGTTCAGCATGACAGCCTGATTAGTTATTTATATGCTCACATTCGCATTAGCTGTGCGGCCAGCCATTAATCGTTAAATGGATTAGACGCCTCCGCCTTCCCAACATTGTTTTCTTGTGCGAGAGCAATCTGCGGGCGTATTTAACGATTGCAGCTGTTGCATGTTAAAGCAGAGATTACATGGTCTATGTATACACTTACCTGCCTCTAATGGGTTCGGACTATCACTCTTCAGTCTACACTCTGCAAATATTTAGCTCGGCTTTAAAGTTTCTCTGAATTGGAATTCCCCAAATGTCAATAAATGCTTTGGGTTTAGTGTTTTTATTATGCTGAGGCTAACCAGATCATTTGCCATCCAACTGTGATTAGCGTACTGCAATTTCGTGTTGCTATTGCGGCTGTTGGTGGCTGTGGTCCACGTGGTTTCGGTTCTCGCGGTGGCTGTGACTGTGGCTGTGGCTACGCTGTTAGTTGTTTCGTGGCCAACACTCAATTCAAACAGCGCCAGTTGTTGGCTAATCAGCACTGGGATGTCATCAATCAGTCAGCAAATGGGAACACGGAAAACCAATCTTACGGCCGTGCAGTGTGGAGTCTCGGCAATGGCAATGCTCCACTGCTGCACACAAAGCTAACTAGCAGCGACGAGAGTGTCCAATTAAGGGAGTTGCTCTTGACCAAATGGCGCTTGGCTCTGCCTTTCACTTCTGCATGCAAAGCGCATTTAGATAGAATCAATTTAAAATAACAAAATATAAATCCAAATGGTGATAAAAGCAAAATTCCAATTCATATAGCTCTATGCCGTCGTTTACAGGTCGATTTTTTTTTTCAATTTCCTTTTTTTGTTTTATTTTTTTTTGTAAATAGCATTTCTAAAACTCTTTTTTAATTTTCACAATCCCCCGTCTGCATTTCTGAGAATAGCTCGTTTGTAAAATGGTGATGAATATAAGCTGCAAATTGTTATTTATAAAATATTAGTTTAATTGTAATTAATATTACATTATAAAATATTTTAATAAATTAAATATACATTATTAATAAAATATTCAATTAATTGGAATTAAGTTAATAAAATATGTAAAAAATTGTATTTTTTAAGTCTACTTCGGGGTTTGTTATAATATATATTTTAATTTAGTGTCAATTCAAAATAAATTCAAAATTTTAAGACTAGTTTTAAAAGCCATGAAATATATCAAGGAAAAAGTTAGGAGATTCTGTAAAATGTGATTTTTATCGCTCTCCTCCTAATAGGTTTTCGATATATTTATACAGGCTAATGGATAATACAATAAATAATTATCTTGACAATATGACTAAAGAGTATTGTTGAAGGGATTCTTAAAAAAAAAAATGAGCTTTAGATCCAAGGAAACGGAAACAAAATGATAAAAATATTTTGAGGAGATGAATTATAAGAAAATAGTTATATATATAAGAAAGTTTGAGAAAAAAAAATTCTATGCAACGCAAAAAAAAAAAATAATAATAAAAAAATATATATATTAATAATAATAATGATATTGGCACTGATAATTTAAAGAAAATGATATATAAAAAATATGTATATTTTTTAACTACTTTAAATGAACTAATAAACTAGTCTGAGAGGCTTCTAGACTGTTTAGAATGAAGCCTAACATAGCTAGCTCTTTCCATAATCTAATAGCTATGGCTTTACTCTACTCTCTCTACTCTTTGGTATTTTTTTTTTTTTTTCCATTCTCACCAGCAGCCAGCCCAGTCGATATTAAGATAAGCGGTCCCACTAGCACGCGTATCCAGCTGCAGCGTTTCTTGGGGCCCCTCATGGTCACTTCTTTGAGCTGGGCCATGTAGTCGGTGTTGATGGGTCGCAGGTCCCATATCAGCCTTTGGACATCGTTTTGCAGAATACCTTCCAGCTCATGTTGTGGTATGCATATGGGCTCGGAGTTCAGTTCGATGGGCACACGCACATTGTGGATCTTGGAGCGACGCACTTGCTTGAATATGCACAGAATTGTTTGGCTATTCAGATAATCAGTGGGCGGCGCTCGAATGCACTGGATGCAAACGCGATGGCAGTATTCCTTATCCGGCTCGAGCTCAAAGTGATGCAGGCTGATGCATATCTCGCTGATGTCGTATGGCTCGATGAAGCCGCAGTTCGGTATCGCATTGTATTGCCATGGCGCATTCGTGAGCACCTTGAAAAGCAGCCGCTCCGCAGTTGGATTCAACAGAGTGATCAAACGTTTCTGCACGCGATCGTACGGTGCATAGAAGATCATGTTCTTCGGACTAACACAGAATAGATCGGAATTCGATTTGTGCGCCATTCTCCCTCGATTTTATGTGGCCAACAGAAACTTTTGCATAACAAAAACTGATTTTACTATCGCTCTGTGAGCTGACTACATGCTTAATGTTCTTAATTTAGTTATTGAAATGGGCTTGACAGCATTTTCATTGACAGTAATTTCGAGGAGAATTAGTTATGCGGCATGAGCTGTCAAACGGATTTCCAAATAATCAATACGTTTATTAAATAGAATTGATTTTCAATGTAAATAATATATATTATCTTAAGTAAATATTTTGGATTTTTTGAATGAATTTGTAAATAATAAGCTGCATAGCTTAATCTCATAAAGTTGTAAATGAGCTTAAGCGATATGTTCTAGTTCTCTTATCTTTATGGTTTAAAGGGCGACAAAAGCAACTTCGACTTGTTAAGAATACATACATGCATATGTATATATGTATGTATGTCATCAGGCTTCAGCTTTTAGTATGAAATGAAATCATTGCTTGCAAATAGCAGTTGGCCATTCGTAGAATTAATCGATAAAGCGATATTCATGCACTCTTGCCCAAAGCCAGAAACTTCGGGTGTCTCATCGTTTTGGGTTCGGTTGAACGCATTGAATTGAACTGTTCGGAACTTTGTAGAGAGAGCGATACGAATAACGTGAGCAACAGTTATTTGGAAGCCATACTTATTCATATTACATATTAGGCTACAAATATCGCTGCTCTTGGTAGCACTGCAAGAGTAATATATTGCAGAAGAGCTACAGAGCTCCAAATATAACAGATGTTAGTATTAGTTCAAATTAAGTGGACAAATAAAAAAATCCTCAAAGCTTTCCAATTTTGAACTCTTTTTTCCTCCATCTTTCATCCAATCGAAATCTGGGTTCGACGAGCAACCTTTGTGGAGTGTTCTCGAAATGAGTTATATGAACATGTTTACTGTCAATCGGTTCGTTTAGCTGTCATCATGTCAAAATTGTTTGTACATTTGTTTTCCCCCATCACATAAGTGGATTCCAGTTAGTCTGTACAGTTGCTAGCAACTGAGCAGAAAATGCGTGTCCAAGTGTTGCACGCCTAAACGATCCCAGTCGCAGCATCGTCAAGCAACGTCATTCGAGGGGCAAACGATCCAGTTCATCAGCGAGATGGCCAACAAGGAGTCACCAGCTGAGCTCAAGCGTATGGGACAACTGCTCCAGCAGTTCGACCAGTGCGACGATGGCAAGATTGAACTGTCGCAGCTGGGCGACTGCCTGCGAGTGCTGGGCGCCAATCCCAGCGAGAGGTGCGTACGACAATACGTCCGACAGCTGCGTGCTGGCCATATCGAACGCGTGCCCTTCGACGAGGTCATCTCGATCCATGCGAGCATCGTCTCGTCGACTCGGAAAGCAGCCAACGGGAGCGGGTCAGGCACGATCGCCGAACAGCTCATATTGGGCCTGAGATTCTTCGATGAGCACAACACTGGCTTCATATCGGCGGCCAGGCTTGCACGAGTCCTGACCACCTGTGGCGAGCGTCTAACCAAGGAGGAGATGAACGAGCTCTTGGCCGGTCGCGTCAACGATCAGGGTTTGGTCAACTACGTCGAATTCGTTCATGCAATTACATCATCCAAATAGGCCTTGGCATTATTTAATGTATTAACTCGTCCCACACAAATGCAATAGCCAGGAAATACAAATGAGCCGAACTAACAAAAACTGAAGTTTCTAGCACAATTCAGTCACAGCAGCGCAGGTGTATTAATTACAGGTATTCAAGTAGGGGTAAGAGTAAATGAACGGGCCAAACAAGACCTACAGGAAAATAATATTCAATAAAAAAAGACAAGTTTAAGTTAACAATATGCATTTGATTTTATTTGCAAACTTTTGGGCAGTCCCTTATTTGGCAAAGTAAATAGATGATAGATGAGATATAGTTAGGTTATGTCATATACTTGGTATACCTCAATTTCAGATGTCTATAATAATTGTTGAAAATTTAAATGATCTACGCATTGAGCAGACTAATCGTCTTGGACTAAAACTCTAGATTAAATCTACGGAGAAAAAATAAATTTTGAATTTCGCTAACGGAAAAATGGACCGCTGTGAAAGTGAAAGATTTAAAAGATAAATTTGATGATTTTTTGATACATCAATTTTGATTAAACAAGTTGAACATTCAAGCGCTCTCTATATAAACTAGCTTATATTTTCATTATTTTAAAACAGTCTACAGTAAATCTGACTCTCAATATCAATAAGCCCCTCGCATATGAGTTCCCCTCGACAGAATGAATGATAGCATAGCTCTTAGCCTTTTTCGCATATGAATTCATTTAGCTTTGCTCTTGGGTGTCTAGACATATACACATACATCTGCATTTATATGAGGCAGGCCAAACTCTTCATAAGTAGAGTCATGCATAATGCATTTTACTTGTGCAAGAATTAAGGAAAATGAATAATAGCTGCAAATACTTGACAGTTTTGGATGAGCTGAGCTGAGCTACAAAAAGTTTATTTATGCCGTTGCGACTTTATTATAGTCCTTATTTATACGGCAGCAGAGTTGATTAAAAATAAATTTTGAGCTCAATGATAATTGATGAGCATACGTAATGCAAAGAGAGTTACGTCGTACGCCATTCGATGCGAGCTGCAAAAAGGGAATCAAGCCCTCTCTCCCTCTCTCTCTCGCTCTCGTGTAAAGCACTCCACTTGCACAGAGAAATGTCTTTAATATCAACAAGCTAACACAATAACAATTTACAACGAATAAGCCATCTTCTAATCGCTGGGATTCTGAAGTACGACTATGAAATAGTTATCGGAGGGCATCAGCATGATCTCAAAGTAGCTAGTGCGCATGCGCATAGATACGAATTCATTGGTGGCATCCAGATCGAGTATCACCTGACGCGCCTTCTCCGTTAGCAAATGCATGTGACAGGCCAAGTGAACCGATTGCACGTTCTCCAGTGTTGTCTTGATGGGAATGCCATCGTAGTCGGCAACAACAATGCCAATGATGTTCTTAATGTTCTGAAAGCGTTTCAGCATATCCTCCACTTCTGCAGACATCTTGAAGCCGTTTACTGTCCCAAGCTAATCGCACAATTCACAAATTATATTCCAATAGGGTTGTACGCTGTCTGTGTGTGAGTGGGTGAGAGTATGTCTTTGGTCTACGACTGAACAATTTGTGATGCCAACAAGGATGAAAATTGAGAATTTTTAGTTTACACAAGTGCCTACTTCAATTGAATTTGATGTAAATGTGGGAGAATAAACAAAGGTTGATCGTGTGTTGATATAACAATAATAAATCAATATTATGTAGAATGCAAACAGCTAACGCTGTTTGTGATTTATGTTGATACTTTATCATAGCTGCAAGTTCAGTTGAAATCTTATTTTAAATTAACAAAAACTTTATTTTGTAGTTTTGCAGCGCATTTCTCTTTCTCTCTCTCTCTCTCTCTCTCTTCCTCACTGGGCAGCCCCGATGAACATTTTGGTAGTTGAATAATGAAAGCTGAAAAAGTTGGCCAAAAAGTGAGGAAAATTAATTGAATGTTGTTGACACTCGTTACACAGGCAGCCCGAGTTGGCTACTTTCCATTCGAATTGCAGATGAATTGGTCAACGTCAAGTTTTATGCGGAAATTATGGCACACTTCCGGCCGGACAGCTGGACTGTGTCGGCTAGCCAAACAAACAAAAAGTGAGAAAGAGATAGAGAGAGGGAGAGTGAGAGGGAGAGCAAATAAACTTCAGTCTGATGTAAAATTGTGCACTTTCGAAAATTAATTAAAAGTCATAAAACTCATAATGAAATTACCCAGGCAGACTCAAAGAGCGAAGGACAGACAGTGGTTAGCGGCAGACGCCCCAGGCCACACTGAGATAGTCCAGTAGCAGATAGCAGCAGCAGCATGCTGCATGCACAACAGTAAAGCAACAACAAGCCGTTGTCTTGCCACACGGACAGGCAGCAGCAACAGGGACTGAGAGCTAAAACTTTGGACATGGGTCAACAAGGTGAAGTCGTTGTCGTTGTCGTTGTCGTTGTCGTTGTTGCTACAAGTTCGTTACAAAATTAAATCAATGTTCAGCTCACAGATTCCAGTCATAAAATTGTAGAAAATTGATGGCAAATCACAAAATGCCATTTAACATCGCAAATATAAATGGGCGTGGGCGTGGCCGAAACTCAAATTTGTATTTCATATTTTCATGCAACAGATTGTGAACTGGCAGCTGGTTAGCCATGATCCGGCTGACAGGAGGTGTTTACCAGACTTTTTCCATTTGCAAATAGTATTTTTGTTTAGCTGGGCCAACGTTTTGCATTTATTTGTTTGAGCTGTGGCCATAACAAACTGTTGACAATTTACACATATTTGCTAACACTTTTTATGTGGTGCGAAGCTTTTTATTTGATTTACTGAAATTACAATAGATTTTACTAAATAAAAGGCTGAGCTTGATTGCCGAATAGCCGGCTCTGAGTGTCGAGAGAGCAGAGATTGCCAGCTTATATAAATATGCATAATTACTTGACTTCAATTATGTCCACTTGATTGCTGCATATTGCAATTAGCTTAGAAATATTCCATTCAGATGAATATTTCTATATATGCATATTTACTTTATATATGTATATTTTACACAGCTATTACATATTTACTTGACTTCAATTATATCAGCTTGATTACTTCATATTGCAATTAGTTTGAAAATATTCCACTTATGTTCCATATTATATCAATTACTTGATTACTTCATATTTCTTTATATTATTTGAGAGATATTTCATTATCATATATATTTCAATATATGCATATTTATCTTTCCTTACTTAGCCCAACTTCTCTGTACTTCTCTTAATTTTTCCAAACTTTTCTCTCTTTGGCCTGAAGTCAGCAAATTAATTATGAATTCATTATTGTGCATGCATATATGTATTTTTATTTTGATAAAATGTTACTTTGTGACCCAATGATTAATTGCAATTTAATTGACTTTTCTGTGTGGTTTCACGCGCATATAATGCGAAATGCGTAAATGGAATTTAATTAAATGAACAAGTTGCTCAATGCACATAGCTAACGTTAATCGATGGCAACTCAATCATATAATTAACATAAATATATATCAGACTAGCCATAGCAATGAAGAGGATAACTTATGGGTGCTACAAAATCGGAGGACAGGGTATAAGTAAGTCGTGCTTCAATGCCCTTCATTCGACAATTATCAAATATTCAATAATTAATTCAGTTATTTGCATTAACTGCAAACGTCTGCAAATATTTGATGAATGTGTGCCAAGTGCTAATGAAATGCCAGCTGACCAGATCGGGCCAACGTGTGTGGGCGTGGCCAGAGCCAGAGTTGCCAAATGCGCTGCAGTTGTCAGCTGCACAGACTGACAGCCGAATCGAATCGACAAGGATTTGGGCTCCGGTGCATGAGATGTTAATGTTAATCAGATTTGCAATTTGCAATTAGTAGCTAAATATTTCGAGTGCACAGAGCACATTACCAATTACGGGCACCTTTGTTTCGTTCCGGCTCTTCCTGCCAGGTGCGTGGTGCGTGGGGCTTGGCCCGGGCAAGGTGTAGGCTTGTAATTTAATTTGGGGCAAAATTAAAATTATGATTGAGCGTGTGGGCGTAACACGTGCGTGCACGATTCGAATTGAATTTTAATTAATTCGTGTGTGTGTGTGTGTGTGTGTGTGTGTGTGAGTGCTTGAAGTGTAGCCAAGCGTATATGTACATAAACCAAGTCAGGTTAATGTGCTATCAACCAAATTAAATACAAAAATCTACTTAAATTTAAGCCGTTTGCCTGCTCTTGACTCTGCTGCCAAATGTCTGAGGATAACAATTCGAAATGAAATATTATAGCACTGGCTTTATGCAGAAATATGATAAATATCCCCTCAGATCCTTGTGTTTGAGCTAGGCTGAGCTGCCATCATATAGTAAGAGCGTTTGCTTAAATGAGCAAGCTTAAATATCTCAACCTGCATCTGGAATGTTTTAGTTGATTGGCCTAGGTGTGATATGTTGGCGTCTCTGTGGGTGGCTCCGGCAATTTATATGCTGGGCGTGCAAGGCCTTGACATCACCTTTTTCAATCAAGTAAAGAGCAGCTATGTAGCTACCCGTGTCCTCCATCAACTGTCCTCCACCTCGACCTCATCGCCGACTCAATAAGCTGGCATTTTATTTGCATTTTTTTTTTATATACATATATTTTTTTTTTTTCGTCACTTGATGTCGTCTGCCTGGCTGGTTGCCCGAATTCCCAGCAGTTGGTGAATGAGTTCGCCCAGCCTTGGCCACGCCCCCGCCGCGTCGAGTTTGGCGAATATTTCGCGCGGCGCTGTTGACAAATTCATCATCGTCTAAGCACGCGTCTGTCAAGCGCGCTAAGGATACAATAAATGTCTTTCGTGGTCGTCCTATGCTGCGACTCGCTCGACTGGCTGGTCGGGTGGCCCTGTGGGTGGTTGGGCGCTCTGTGGTTGAGACACCCGCTGAGCGAAATACTCTGTCGGATTAATATGCAACAACGTTTTGCAATTTTTTGTCTCCATTTTTATTTTATTTTACTTACACTTTTTTTTCGTTTTCTGCTTTCTTTGCTTTATTCATTTGCTTTTGGGCTTGCGCTCGGTCTCCTGCAATTCGGCGTTCGGTCTCCTGCTCGGGCTCGGGCTCGGACTCGGGCTCAGGTGCACTTTGCGATAACAAATTAAACAACTTTATGCAAGCAAAAAAACAAAAAACCAAAAATATATATATAACTGCTTCGGGTTTTTTTGCTTGCTCTGCAAACAGACGGAGGAGCAGCGCCCAACGAGTGGCGCAGCAAACAGAATTAGTTAAAAGCGGGAAACTGTTCAGGCCGGCTCAATTGATTGCAGATGTGGCTCTTGAGTCGTATTGCAAGTTAAAGAGAATTTCAGTTATTGGAATCGCCTACTTGTGCCCGATAAAGAATATAATAACGGAAATATACAATGTCCATGAATGATTGATGAGGCTGCTCAGTGCAGTAATCAAAATTTAATGTAGCCAAGAATTATATTATACTCTGAGGCGAGTTTTTGGAATGCTTTATGTATGTGTAAAATTTAAAATATATTATGTTTGCATTTAAGATGCGGTAGATGAGTTCAATCAGGTCTTTGACATATGGTAACTTATGCGGAATTAAGAGGTATTTTGTTTACATTTGAGTTCGTGTATCAAAGAGAGAGCGAAGCGATAGCGACAGACAGGGCAAGAGACAAAGAGAGAAAACTAAAAGAAATATAGTTTGATGGATGGGTAAATATCGTGATTGAAAAAGAGACTTAGAAAGATAAAGTGACTCGATATAGAGAGATATAGAGAGAAATGAAGAAATAGAGACAGGAGAGAAGGACTAAAAGACAAGTAATGAAAGAGAAGGTTTAAGAGAGTGAGAGAGATAGAGCGAGAGTGAGGTAAAAAGAGTAAAGAGATACAAATAAGAACAGCGAGGAAGTGTGAGAGAAAGGGAGAGATAAAAACAGACCGAGTGAGACACTAATAGAGATTAGGTTATTCTCATTCCAAATTATTTTTATCACTGTAAAGTTTCAATTGAAATTCTCAGACTTTGCTGCAAAGTCTTTCTTATAATCCAAAGTGAAAGTAAATTAAGCTTTATTAAACTAGCAAAACAGAGGAACGCATTTCCATTATTTTTGCAATGCCTAGCATACAGTTTATTGAGGTCAAAATGTTTACAATCGATGGCTAGTGTCAGGATGGTGGTATAAATACATAGATAGTATTCCCTGCTTCATCTAAGGCAAAGGCTCGCACTCAATTGTTGCATAGGCTCTGACATGCTCCGGCCATTCGGTGCGACTGATCCGCATGAGCTCGTCGAAGGCCTGTTTGGCCAGCCAGTGGAAGAGGGCGCTGTACCATTGGGTGTGGGTGGCCCAGAGATATTTGCCGGCATCCTCGCTCGCATCGGTCGAGCTGCGTACTCGGCTGTAGCGTGACCAGAGATAGACCATGCTGCGCATCTTGTATGTCCACAGATGGTTCGGCATGTAACGTATCATATCCTGCAATCGGCCAATTTCGGAAAAGTTCAATTTCCCCAGGAACTTCAAGTTCATGATCTCGAATATGGTGCCCATTATCGATTGGTAGTTCGTTTTATTCAATTCCAAGGCCACGCTGGCCTGATTCAGCAGCCTCTTAACCGTCTGCGGTTTGTCATAGTTCATTACAATGTGCAGAAATGATTTATCCATTAAATTAATACCTTTATAACGTTCGAGCTCTTTGTCGATGCCCGCCCCGCACCACTTGAAGTCTTTCCACCAAATAATCCAGTCCTTGTAGTTCTTATTCTTATATAGGACCAACCATTCGTTCCGCAAGTCTTGGCGAATGCGCTTGGCCGCAGTTCGATTCAGATTTGTGGGCATATCTGGAATGGGCACGATTGGAACTATCGATGAGCCGATTGCATTTCCGCCCACTATCGGGCAGTGCTTGCGCTTAAAGAACTTGATTGCGTACGATTTGTTCTCTGGCTGCGGCAGAGCGAGACTCTTCCTTTGGATTCGCGGCAACTCAACGTCGCCAATTTTAAATACTTGATTCGTCTCCTCCATAATACGTCGCTTTGGCCGATTCTGATCGCTGGACGAGTCCATATTGCGCTTGCGGCTATTGCGTTGACCAAAATTGCTATCGCTATTATCAATTCTGATTTGGAGTTCTGGCAGCAGAGGTCTCGGCGCTGAAAACCCCATTGGATATGGATTTGAGTTCATGTTCCAATTGTTCATATCTGCATTGTTTCGGCTGTCGAAATGCAAACCATTTCGCTCAATATTATTTTGGAATTGTAGACTATTATAATTATTATAAAAGTTTCGATTTTGTTGTTGTTGTTGTTGTTGTTGCTCACGTGCTGCGTTGTTAAAGTTGATATTATTCATAGCCTCGCAATGTGCAGGCATCTGCTGGCGATAATTGTTGTTGAAATACCCAAAATAGTCAAAATGATTATTGAAGGGCTGATTATACCCTGTAAACTGCCTGTCGTCTGGCAATGTGTTGCGAGCATCTGCATCTATATTACAAGTCTCCAAAAAATGAGCCCCATCACTCTGATAATTGTTTCCATGGTGGCGCTCGTCATTGGAGCTGTTGTCTATGAAGACGCTTGTGAGCGGCGCTTGATAATTCTCATTGATGTTGCGTGGATCCTCATTTATGTCATAGAAATCGGGCTCTACGGCATTCACTGTCCGCTCATACACAGGCGTGGAAGTCATTCGACGCTCTGGCTGCCGATCAGTCGGGCAACGCATGGGGGAGACAGAGTCGAGACGACCGGGCGCTGGCGTATCGCGGTCAGGCGAGTTCCAGTTGAGGCCGTGCGGTGGCGATGGAGTCCTTGGATAATTCCTTTCGGGCGACCGATTTTGCAGCAGCTCGCGAATCTTGCGTAAAACAATGGCATCCACTTCGTACTGGCGCCTGGGGCCCAGCTGCAGGCGGAGCTGTCGCCAGTGTTCCTGGAACTCGCCCAGACTGAACTCTGGATGCTCCAGTGTGTGCATGGCCAGATCGTGAGCGCAGCTGGGGCTCAGACCCAACTGGAGCAACCATTCGCGTCGTTCGTGGAGCTGCGGCTGGTCTCCAGTGCCGCCGCCATGATTGCCAGGCACTTCTCTCTACATTTTCAGACACTTGTATATCTATCCATCAAATCGCAGAACATTACTTTAGCTTACCTGTCCGGGGCTCGGCAGCAGTCCGCGCAGATTGCTGCCATCAGAAAAGTCGAGACGGTGCAGCATTGTTTAGATCAAATATGAGAAGATGTTTCGTTCTTAAACCTATTTTATTTATTTATTATTTTAATTTTCTATTTTTTCAATTTTCCTTTTTATTTTTTTGGCGTTGTAATCGGTTTGCAGTCTGATTTCTATATGCTGTCCGCTTGAGCTTTGCTTGCCTTTAATACGAGAAACTGGCAGTAATACTTAAATGTCAATGCATATTTGATTATAAAAAACGTGCTCTATTTTAAGCAAATAAAAGTCGATAGCTTGTCAGTTTTCTATCGATTAGCATGAGCAGTGATGTCTCTAATTTATTTATCTAAGCACGGGGGTACAACGAGTAAAGGCTGAAGTCTAAATAAGTACGGCGAAAAATTAACTTATCAATATCATTCTATATTTTAGTTCCATATAACACTAAATTATTCTATCTACACGGGTTATGTGAAAAGTCTTCTTGAAATGTTTGATTTCTTATTAGAAACATAAATTGACATGTCACGATTTTTCGGAGGATATTATATTTGGCCATATAGCCAAATTGGGGCTACGCAGTGGACGTAAACCGCTCTCTTGGCTCTCAGCGACATGGTGCTGCGTCTGTTGATCAGCCACCGGAGTTGTTGCATGCGCTGCCCACATCTCTTGGCCGTGCTTTTAAATTTAAGTTCATTAAACAAAAAAAAAAGTATTATTTTATTTGTTACCTATTCATGTATTTATTTAAAACATATTTATAATGAATGTAGATTACCGAAAGCCTTGCAAACTGAAAAGATATAAATATTCACAAAAGTAAAAGAGAATCGAGCTGTTTTTATTTAATTATTTATTAAATTTCATAGGGCTGTCTTGCTGGTAATTCGTAACTCAACCGTAGCAAATGCATAATTCCGTTGCATATCTTTTGGGCTATGCAAAATGTTAGCAGTCCTATTCAAAATGTTGTTGCATAACTTAGGGATGTTAAATAACAGAAGCCTAAACGTGAACTGTTGCTCTACTGTTAAACAAACTTTCTCTGCCTATATATATATCTGTTAAAACTTAGGAAGTACCAAGCGCTCAGAGATGCGCAGTAAGATGATAATTAGTAGTTAACAGTCAGCCAACATAGCACTGTTAGTTTACATGATTATGTTAACTCAATGTAAAACAACAGTGCTTGAATGTGAATGTCCATTTCAGTGCGTCTGGTAGGTACTTCATCATAATTTCCGTTCATATTATGATCTCAACGGCCGCAACAACTGCCTCGTGACTTTGCAACTATTTTATTCAATGTAAAACGGCTGCTAACTGTTCAATGTTACCTTCAAATATATAATACCAATGTTATTAAGTTAAGATTTTCCCATTAAACCATTAAAGACTACTCAGTAGCAAAGCTTTCAAATATTATTTCTGTTTTAGCCACACTTTAACAGTTACACTGACAACTTTGGCAAAATCAATTGACTTCTTGGGACGGTCTAGAAGAGAACGCCAGATCCGCTGATCCATTGGCCCAGATAAACTTGGCAATAATTTATTACAATCACTCAAGTCAATGGCGTTGGCGATGGCGATGGCGATGAGGACAAAAACGTCGCACATAAAATATAAATGGATCTCTCTGAGTTGGCTCGGCTCTGTTTGGACAGACGATGCGAGAAGTGTGTGCAATATTTTAAAATTGCATCCCAAAGGATACAAAAAAAAAAAAAAAAAGTAGAAAAAAAATGTGAAGGAAAAGCATTGCGATAAAATGTGCTACATCGACACACGTCGCAAACGAATGGGCAAAAAATTGAAATAAATAAGATATAAAATGGAAACAAATACACCAAATGGCCCAAAAGAGCCGCCACACCAGCAGCACCACTCCCGCTGCCTCAGCGCATCAGTGGACCAGTCCCCACGCCCCGCTCCCTGCCCTCGGCCAATTCTCAATCTCAATATTCGAGCAGAATTTATGCATGCGAGACATTGGCGAATGCCTTGCGACTCACGATAAGTGTATTTATTTGGGCTTGGCACTGCAATACGAGTGTTAAAACCAGCAGCAGCAGAGCAACAGCAATTGCCAGTGCCCTATACGTATACTTTTAGCGGAGAGTGTAAATTGTCTGAGTGCGCCGGCATAGAGCTTACGCTGCGCGGCGTATGTGGAATGCGCCCAATAACGTTCGTTCGTTTCGGTTCTGTTTCTCTGTATCCGCAATCCGCTGAGTTGGCGACACGGCCACGCCCACTGCTTGCAATTAAAGCAAACAACAGCGCAAACTAATCTCGAGGGTCTCGTAAATTCCGTGGGGCATTCCTGAGGGGGTTCCCCAAGACCAGAGTGCGCCAGACCACGCCAGATGCCAGGATACCAGAGACCAGACAGCACAACAATAGACACCGTCGCCCGAGGCAAGCAATTGAAACTATGCACGAAATCTGCAAACGTTTGCGGAATCACTAAGCTGGTTTTCTAATTTCTATCCCTATGCTGTGCTATCGTATACTAGCCCCGGCCCCCCCGCCCCTCTCGGCCTCTTCCTCTGAATGTTATGCACTTTGTTTATTCTTCGCCAAAGTGTAAAAGGCAAAGCGGGGGGGCTAAATGAATAAGAAGCCGGGTTAAATGCGGCTTATCGCATGTGGAATGCTTTGCCCAGCCGAGCTCAGTTGTCGAGCCCAATTTGCATATTAATTGAATGTCAAAAAGGACCAAGAAAACCAGCTTGGGCTGACTTTTGACTGCGCGCGCGTGTGTGTGTGTGTGTGTGTGATATAAGCATTGAAATTGACTTGAGGCCAAACACGGCTCTAAATCAACAAACGAAAAGGTGACAAATATTTATATGACTAAATACATATATGCACACGGCTCTGGGCAAGAGTTTAAGCTAAGATGGAAATTCGTAAATTAAAATTAGGCTGAAGTTTGGCGAAGAAGAAGCTGTTAGACATGTCACATGTGTATACCAACTGAATATATTACATATTATGGTAATTCAGCTTTGCACAAATATGAATTGAAATTTTGAGATTTCTAATTTAAATAAATTAATTGCAGTAATAGAAATTTGGCTAAAAACAGAATCCTAATATAAAATAAATGTATACAAAAAGTGTGTTTGATAATTATAATCAAGAACTAAAAAGCAAAATAATAAACAAAATTCAAATTCACTAATAAACAAACAAAAATATATAAAAATTAATAAATGTAATAAAATAAATATAATAATAAACAAGTAAGAAAACTCTAGTCGAGAGTGCTCGACTACGAGATCCCCTGAACCCTTCAAGCAACAGCCATTTCAATCATTTTTAGCGTCTCCCTGCTTACACAAACACACACATACACACGCAAACACACATACATAGACACCCATAGGCGCGCACGCATGGGCTGCAGTGTGGGCTTACTATGGGAACTTAATTGTTTAATAACTTTTTTTCTGGACGTACGTTCTCCATGAAACTTTCAGATTGTGGTTTTATCATTACTATGCGTATAATTGCCAAAGCTCAAGTCTCTAGTATTTGAAATACGCCTTTTACAAACTTATGGGTGAGGGGGTGGATATAAGGGTGGGGGGTGAAATTGAACAAAAATCGAAATTCTATAACGTACATATCAATCTACATTTCAAATTTGGATACTCTAGCTCTAAAGATGTAGGAGATATAATTCTATAACTGCATTTCGATAAGGGTTTTGATCGATAAAAAAATAACGGGATGAGTTATCGATCTTTTGTGATAAACTTGATATGCGCGCTGTATATACGGTCATTTTAAAAAAAAGTTCAAGTCTCTAGCTCGTATATCTTCGGAAATCGACGCGTTCATACATACGGACGGACGGACGGACGGACGGACGGACGGACAGACAGACGGACAGGGCTAAATCAACTTCTCTCGTCGCCCTGATCAAGAATATATATACTTTGTGGGGTCTGCCACGCCTCCTTCTCCCTGTTACATACTTTTAACAAAACCATTATACCCTGATTTCCCATTTTCAATGGGTTCAGGGTATAAAAAATATAATATATTATAAATTTTGGTTTTCAAGTTAACCAAATTAGTTTATATGTAGTTACAAACTAGAAGCAGAATTCTAGGAACTCAAATAAGAACAACAGAGATGAATATATATTTTATAATATCATAGTGTAAGTTCTTTGATGATCTGAATGCTGTTAATTGAAATTGAGAAACGTTGTTCAAATAAACATGCTGCCAACACATAAGTAGTTGGATGCATTCGATTGATGCTATAAATCAAAATGATATCAGTTCAGTTTTGGGTTCTTTGCTGTTCACTTTGGACCTGCACTAGGTAAGCAAACTCCCAGCCCACTCATAAATCTTCAAGTGGCCTCTGGGATCTCTGAGCTCTCTGGCTTTGCTGCTCTTTTGACTTGCCGGCAGCTCGGCTGGGCCGAAATGAAAATGCCGTAACCCGCTTATAAACGCACTTCTAAGCCCCCCATCAAATGCAACAGCAACAGCAACGGCAATGGTAACGGCAACGGCAGACATGAGACACATCATCATGCCACTGGCTGCCATGACAACGAGTTGCTCTGACATGCTGCTGTCAGTGGAAATCGAGTTCTGCTCGTTTTTCCTAGCTGGAGCTAACGTCTCATGTCGCATGTCTCGTGCTGCCAGCATCTAATTGGCAGCTGCATACCACATGGACAATGGCACAATTGCCAACACACACACACACACACACTCACACACATGCATATACACGTGTACAGGTAGAAGGAGCAAAGGAGCTGGCCGAAACAGGAGCTGAAATAGTACCAATAGCTGGAGATGCGGCTTCTATATAATCAGAAGGCATTTTCTATGCAGTTCTTCTCATCTGCCACTTTAACGCTTTGTGGGCATCAGGTGAACGCACCTGTGGTTATAGCATGCTCCATTGTTCGGCCACACTGAGAGAAATTATTGGCAGAGCAACATTATTGAATATGGGAAAAATATATTTGTATATTTTATATAGTGCATATTTTATCACTCTCCCATAGAGCTACTATTTCAGTTCAATTGAGAGTTCACTACCTTTTCGACATGCCCATTTAAATTGACATGTTTTTGCCACAAAAGTTGGAATAAAATATATATATTTAATACTGAATTTTGTTAAGCGTAACTTAAATGATAAATGCTGTAAACCTAAGATTCGCTTGGAGGTTTATGTATTGAATATAAAGATTTTGGTGGCTATAGACTCCGGGTACGACTAATTTGTACTTCAAATTGAACAAATATTAGAGCCTGGTGTTTTACAAGAAAAATTACCGAACAAAAATTTCCAATAATGCAGTCGAAGTGCAGTCGCTGCGTCAACTGCGCAGTCAGCAGAGCGCAGACAACTTATGCGTGCTTGCGTATGTGTGTGTGTGTGTGTATGTGTGTGTTATTTTCTATGTATGTTTCAAATAGTAGAACAATCATTTGACTCTATATATATCTATTTTTTTGTAGAGCTCAGAGTATCTACTAGTCGTACAGTGTCGCTTCTTTTGGTTCAGTGTAAACTTTGCTTGTTGGCCAACTTTTGCCGCCTGGCTGCTTGGCTGGGCTAACAACAATTTAGAATTTTGTACTTGGCTACTAAGTCGACAAGCAAATATCTGACTCAAACAAAACATTTCAGTAGCAATTGAGCCTAGACTCTTGTTTTTTCGGTGCGTTCACAGTCGTTAATGTTGCTCTCCGCATGGCATATCAGCTGGAAGAGTACTCTGAAATAAATGTGTTTGACACAGGGTATCCGATAGTTGTGTGCATTTCCTCTGCTGCCATTTGTTAAATGTTGTTTGCATACGCTATTGAAGTCAGCCTCCATCCCCCTCTCTCTCTCTCTCGCCCTTACACTCTATTTGCTTCTCTCCCTTTGTCACATTCAGACATTTGCCTATCTGCTGCTGATTGTGCCTGGTTCTGGAGCTGCTTTCTCTGTTTTAGCACAATCAAATTTTTGCTTTTTGCCCAGTTTTCTCATATTGCAGCACATGCTGAAAATTGCAATCACTGTAAATTTCTGCTAACATTTTTTGTGCACAGTTTATAGTTGGCATATGTAACTCTCATACATATATTTACATATATACCAAGTCTTCCCTTGCCACTGTCAATGAGGTGTTGAAAATTGAGAGATTTCGCAGATATATATTAATTTGCAGCAGCCAAACGCGGACCGGCATCAGACTTTTTGGCGTGCTTAGCCAAATGCAAGAGCTGCAACCGCAGCGGCGGCAAGCAAACTGTCTGAAGAGTTAGATACAAATAGCTACAGGCAGCCAGGATGTGGCAAGGATAAAACTGCGCTCGCTCTCCCCTCCCTTCCATTGCTCAGCTGCCAAAGACTTGTCAGAGACCTCAAAGTGGTTTGCCGAGCTGCTTTAGCACTTGCCTTTGACTGCATATCGCAAGATATGCAAATCTCTCTCTGTCAGGCGAACTCCCAGTCAGCCTCTCTCTCTCTCTCTCTCTCTCTCTCTGTTTCTCGCCTCTTGATGAAATGATTTGAAATGTTGGCACAGTTTGCCTCAAGTTTTGTGCTTCAAGAAATTAGCACACAAATTACAACAAGTTGCGACGCAGCCGCCATTTCGTCCCGCCAACCAATTGCCCAGAAATGTGTGAAAATGTGCATTTGCAGCGATTTATGAATTTGCCTGGGTATACGGCATACGCATGCAACATTCTCATAATATGTTCTCCAATGCATGAATAACCTAAATTTAATTATAACTTGCAGCATAGTGTAAATATTTACACTCATATTTGAGCATGTCTTAGCTTTATAGATGTTAATATTTGATGGCAAGAGCGTTTTAGGGGAGCCTAAGAGTGTGTATACCCTGGGCGATAACTTCAAATGGAATGAAATAACTTTGTGTTGGCCTGATCTCTGTAAATTTAATTTAAAATTGATGTCTCTCAGCTTTTACTAGATTTAGCCATGTCTGTCGATCCAAAAGTAATCCTATTCATTCACTTCATAGATATTCAAACAAAAATATGAATAAATTTCATTTTATAAATATAAAAATATGAATAAAATAGATTTTAAAAGACTTCAACGGGTAGTTCTTACAATATAAGCTTATAAACTACATTTTAGCTAAAAGTTGCAACAAACTCACCAAAGAGTTGAACTACCCCATTACCTGTCTACAGCATAGAGTGGGTATTGCACTGCTTGCACCTTGCTATGCTATGCTTGCCATATTTCAACCTAGCTGCTTATGTTGATTTATTAATTTAATTAATGTGAATAATAATTATATAACAAGCAAAGTTTACACAAATTCCAAATTGAGTTGAGCTCTCTGATGGCTTTAAGAGTTGAGGAATTTGCTTAAATTCCAACTTTATCAACAACACTTCCATGTGTTTGTATTTGTGTACTTGTACGTGTGTATCTGTATTTGTTTTTTTTTTTTTTTTTTTTTTTTTGTGTGTTTGTATTTGTGTATGTGCTTGTACATATAAGGTAAGGCTTCAAGGGGTTTTAACGCTTCACAGCATCCTCGACCGTTGCGATGCTGTGTTCCCAGCATTTCTGTTGATTCGTTTAAAGCGCTTTTTGCTGCGCGTTGGAGCGCACATAAGTCAACGATTGTGACCTTTGAGTGAGCAGAGAATGTGATTCAAAGAAACATATCCAAGGACAATTTGCAAAATGAAACTAAATTGCTAAGTGTGCGACAAAAGCAATGGACACAGCACTTAATACATTATATAAGAAAGCAGCGAGAGAAAAACACATTTTGCCAAAGGATTCAGATCCACTCTTTAAGCTGCTACTGAATGTTGCACTAGTAAATTTCTTATTTAAGAAAAAAAAGCGTTCTCCTATGATTAGAGAATTTAACTGTCGTGTGCACTCAATTTCAGCCTTTTGAAATATCAAATTATGCGCCGTGTACTTTGCCTTGCGCCTCACTGCAAAGTTTCCTTTCGCGTCAGGTTCACACTCAAATTGGCAAATTCATTAAGCATCTTAGCGCCACAAGTTTTCGACTGGCTCTGACGTCAATCGAACACATACGCCTAGCTTGAGAGTTAAATAGAGGCACCTTACATACCCTGTAATCCAATTTGCGAAATGCGAAAAGTTGTCGAAGAGAAAATCAGAGTCAAGCAGCTGCATCAATTACAATATTCAATTTCACTTTGAGTCTGATATACCTCACCAATGCACTGCAGTTAGGGTATCAACTACATGTGCAGGCACATCAACTATACGCCCTGTTTGGCTTCCAGGCTCATTTAATTTAGCATAAAAGCCAAGTTGAAAATTTATGTACCAGCCAGCTTTCAAAAACTTGAACGTTCTCGCCTACTATTGCCTATCGGAATGGCGTTTGGATTGGATTGAAGAAGGAAGCCTTTGTTTGGTTTGGTCGTCAGTGAGTGGGAGGCAGACTTGATGAACTGCAAATGAACTTTCTGTTTGAATTCGATTTAGTTTCATTGCTGCATTTGGCTTGGAACACACACATCTAATAGACTTGCCCCAACTAGAGCGTACGAACAAGTCTTGGCCAAGTTAGACTGCGGTCCTCTGCCGTTTGGACATGTGTGCAGTTCGAGTGTATGTATGTGTGTGTGTGTGTGTGTGTGGGTGCACTTCAGCATATAAGTAAAATGTATTGGATATCCATTTGCAAACGATATAAATTGTAAAATAAAGCAGCATGAAAATGCAAATGCAAATGATGATGCTGCCCTAGCAAGCATCAACATTGTTGCAGCCGAGAGAGACTCCTGCGGTTAGTCAGACTTAAGATGAGTTGAGTTACGTTCAAGCAGCAGCAAAAAGCAATATTCTATTGTTTGACAATGCGAGCCGAACCAATCGATGTGCACTAAAAGACAACAAACTATGCAAAATGCAAATGCCTAGCTCCGTTTTCCAGATATTTGCCCATTTTTTGTTTTCCAAATTAAAGCCCTCGTCCACTTCTGCATAGCACATGTCACAAAGCTAAACTTATTTTGCGGTCAGCCTGCAAAGGAGCGAGATAGATCATTGGTGGCTTAAGATAAAAAACTGTTTGTTTAGTGACATTTTTGTTGCTTGTCTAGATATTTTCTTGCAAATAAAAAAAAAAACATAGAAATAAAGAAAATACGATGCATATTATGTTTATATATTTCTTTAAATACTTTCAACAATAATAAAATAAAATAATAAAATTAAATTCATTTCAAACATTAATGAGCATTTAAAATTGATTATAATATACATATGTATATATACGAGAAATAAATAAAATTTAATTAAATTAATATATAAATAAACTGTTTGTTTATATTTTAAAATCAGAATAATTCATTCTTCCGTTCTTTTATTTAACTTAAAATCTAAAGTTTTCATATTATTCAACTGTTACGCCTGAGAATATTACGAAATTATCTTCAATAACATATTTATTTAAACATAACAGTAAACTGTTAATAAACTCAACAGTTGTTTATATTCTATACAAATCGCATCATCAGCAATATTTTAGTTAAAGTGCTTACAGTATATCTCTCAAATGAACAGAAGTGAATACGCGGCGTATACGCAATAATCCGCTGCTGGCTTAGTCGGAATGGTGTCTATTGCTGCATTGAGTGCATGAGAGAACGTTTTGATATAAACACTGCTGCCAGTCTTAATTATAGTAGTTGAATGACGCACACTAAATATTCGGAATTTTCCTGCTGTTTTTGCAATTATTTTGCCATAGATTTCGATGCGGTAAGACGTGAGAGAGGGGAGAGGGGGGCGGTTGACATGGCGGCAAATAAAGCCAGCTGAGCAGATAATTAAAAATGCAAAATGCCAGCAAATTGTGCGTAAAATGAATTTATTAACAATTTAACAGCAGCTGCTTAGCCAGATTTAAAATAATTTATGAATTTCGGGTTTTGTTGCTGTGGGCCACGCAGCTTCACTTATTTTCCTAGCAGATGTCACAGCGCTGCACACAAATCGAAAGTGCCAACAAAAAAGGCAACGAGATAGGAGAAAATAAAATGCGAAAAACTCTTCAAGTGACAGCAAGTCAACACGAATCTGCAATTTGGCTTAAGCTGCAGCGCAGACCGCAGCGCAAATTGTTAATTCGCTGCAAACTTCAAGTTGACACAAGAAATTTGTGTGAAATGCATTTCTTATGCGCTGCTCCCTAGAAGTGAATAGAGAGAATCTTGAAAGCAAAGAGAGTAGAGAAAGAGCGTGTGAGAGCTGGAGCTAACGTAAGGCCCATGATGCTGCTTTAGTGAATCAACAATTTAGAAGCTTTTGACTTGAAAGACGAACACCAAAGACCAAATGTTTTTTTAAAATAGAAAAAGTTTTTTTTTAGATAAAAGATTTTGTTCATTTGCTGAATATAATTATCATATATCTTATACATTATATAATCACTTTAGAGCATTCATCACGCGTCATAGCTCTGGCTCTTTTTTCCTCAGCTTTGCATAATGAAATCAGTTGGTTATCTTTAGCTGACGCTGCGGTTATCAAAATAGACTTAATCACCTGGGGGGCCAGCAGATGATAATATTTACACTGACACTGGGAAACAAATGTTGCGCTTATTGGCGAGCCCATGACACACGATGTCTTTATAAATGCAAATGCAATCTGCAATCTGTTTACGATGCAATTCGAGCAGTTCAACGAACCGAAATTCGTGGAAAATGTGTGTGACAAATCGCCAACTGTTTCTCAATCTCTGGCCATTCATCAGTGTGCACAATGCACTCATTCCATTCAAATTGAAGGCGGCCACGCCCACTAAGATGCCATATTTCAAAAGTGTTAACTGCAAATTGTGCGCCTTCCTCCACAGACGACACTGGCGACAAAGCGTTTGACATTAGTTGAGATTTTTCAATGGTTCGCTCGACAATGCTGACAGCGCGTTCCATGGGGGCTGCCTCTGGCGGGGATTGGGTGCATTAGGCAGCCATAGAAGAGCTTGAATGTCCACACCTCGCTGCAATTGGGGTCTGACGCAAGGTGCAAAGTTCGCTTTCGCAGACTGGGCCAGCGAATAGATACAAGAGAATTAATTCCCTCAACCGTGCTAAGTGCCGCTCAAGGTCTGTCCCGATTCTCTGATTTCAGTTCCACCAATGCCTACAAATGTTGCACTCGTGCACTTTTACCGTTCACTGTTGTCATTTTAATTGCATAATAACAATACGAAATTGGTTTCAACAGTTTATAAATAAAGCCCGCTTCCTGAGCATTTGACTCATCGACCGGAAAGCACTAAAACATATCAATTGCTTACGTGCCCTATATCAGCTATATGTGTTTGCCCCCACACCCATTTGCCAATTTCTACTGTAAAAACTGCGTTAATTATGGGAGTGTACAGCGCAAAGACATAAATAGAAACCTACATATTAAATATAACATGACATTGCTCCACTTTGACATTTGCCATTTGTGAGTCAAGCCGACATCTCAATTGTTTAACCTAAATAGATAAATATACCATGAAAATGTCACGAAATTTTAGAGCTTATATATGAACAGAATAGAAGTAGCTATTGTAGAATACATATTAAGCTGACTTACTCGAATTCAATACAGCAAAGTTGTTCTTTCTGTATAGGTAATCTTGCTCAAGTCTTATCACACTATAAATATATTTATACATTTTTTTCAATACCAAGAATTAATAGTTAACAATAACTGTTTCCAAGAAAAACATTCTTGTTGCTGTAGTTATATTGACTGACGCTTAACAAGCTGCGTTCTTTCTTCTTCGAGAAAGCAAATATTTTTAATTAATAATTTACTCAGACTGAATACAATATGAACAATAGGTTAATAGAAAGTAAATACCTTAAATACCATCTTCTCTATTTGTGTACCTCCCACACTTTATTAAGAGTGCAAAGAATGTTTTCTGTCAGATAGAAAACTCATATTTAATCTCTACTATTACTGTTCAATTTTTCTTTCTTTTCGCTTAATAGACTCTCTCAGGTTTATTCAATTAGCCTACAAACAACAGAGGTCTGCCCCAGTTTCCCTTGCAGTCTATTTATTACTGCTGTTATCCATTTGCAGCTCATTTCGCGTCAACGATCATGCTAAGCATCCCTAACATTTAAATTCAATAACAGCATCGTTATTATACCCCAATGGACAACGGCAACAACAGCAGCAGCAACAACAACAACAACAACATGGAGAATAACCAGAAAACTTTGTCGACTTCAAAACTCATAAGGATAACTTTGCGCGAGACAAGGCAGAAAACTTATTTAGTTCTAGATTACGTGTCTTCAAAAGTTGGCAACGACATTATAAAATTTATATGCACGTTATGCGTGCCATCCAAGATGAAATGTCGCGACTGGCGCGACCGGGGTAAAGGGGGGCGTCAAGGCGGGCACGACACAGCTGATGAGCCCGCCGCTCATCAAGGAGAATGTAATTACATTTTCGCCTGATTCATGACAGTTTTGCATAACGAAAAGCCCGCCTCGTGCGCGCAGATATTACGATTATTAATGAGACAGCCACGAACAGCATCAGCATCAGCATCAGCATCAGCAACAGCAACACCATCAGCAGCCACAAAAGGCTAAGGCAGAGGCCAAGACGATGGCTCAGAGCATGGAAGACAGCTAACAAGGGTCGCGCTTGACATCAGCATTGGGCCGTAATCCGCCGTCAACTAACCACAAAAAGGTAAATACTGATACAAAATATACTGATGTTAATATATGTATGTGTGATATATGTATATATTATGATTACGATATACAAACGTTAGCTATCACAGTAAATGTCTGTAGTCAGGAAAAAAAACATAATGAATAACAAAAATATATTAGTATATACATATATACATATTTTCCATTCTTATATGGAATCTAATAACTATTTTTTATACCCTGAACCCATTGAAAATGGGAAATCAGGGTATAATGGTTTTGTTAAAATGTGTGTAACAGGCAGAAGGAGGCGTGGCACACCCCACAAAGTATATATATTCTTGATCAGGGCGACTAGCTGAGTCGCTTTAGCCCTGTCCGTCTGTCTGTCCGTCCGTCCGTCTGTCCGTCTGTCCGTATGATTGAACGCGTCGATTTCAGAAGATATAAGAGCTAGAGACTTCAAATTTTTTTAAAATGACCGTAAATACAGCGCGCATATCGAGTTTATCACCAAAAATCGATAACTCATCTCTTTATTTTTTTATCGATAAAAAACCTTATCGAAATGCAGTTATAAAATTATATCCCCTACATCTTTAGAGCTAGAGTCTCCAAATTTTAAATGTAGATTCATAAGTACGTTATAAAATTTCGATTTTTGTTCAATTTCACCCCCTCACCCATAAGTTTGTAAAAGGCGTATTTCAAATACTAGAGACTTGAGCTTCGGTACATACACGCATATTATTGATATAAATACAATCTAAAAGTTAATCAATAACGTATAAAGTTTTATTGGGTGCAGCATATAATATGTTTTTTTCTTTTTGTTTTTACTCTGACAAAATCATTTAAAGTTGCACCTGTTATATGACTTCCTTAGAAAATACAATGGTGTGTAATAATACATTTAAAATTGAAGCATTACTATAAAATAAGCTTCTCTTTATCTATAACATGTAAACACGTGAACATCCCCGACTTTATAGCGCTAGATGCCGTTAAATCAAAACAAATCAAGTAATTCATTCTGTGACGATCTTTACAACCGCTCAGCTGATAAAAAACATTAGTCAGCCAGCGAGCAAAATTGCTCCAGTTATGGTCTCTAGCCCTTATCAGCAGAAACATAAATAAAACCCAGCCGTAGATGGGGCAAGCTGCTTAGTCTCGTTTAAATATCTGAGTACGGCTGTGACAAGTCTCGAGGCGGTGCAAGTGCAAGTGCAAGTGAAATCCGAGCACATACTTCAATAAAAATTGTTATTTTAAGTGCCGCCAAAGAGACACATTTACGTATTTCAAGCGAAATGGGTTTCGGAGCAGTAAGCTTTATATTTGTTTTTATACTATTCATAAAACAGCAGATTAACTTCTGGAATATGCAAACACAAAATTGCTAAGCAATTCATAATATATAAATAACATTGAAATTATACAAATTCAACAAAAGTTGAGTTGAGTTAATTCGTCATTGAGATCTGAACTGGGATTAATTTTTGTGAACTGAGTAATGTGGATTTATGTATATATGCATATATTGTAGATATATTTATTTACGAGTGAAACAAAGGTTTTTTGTGCGTTGAAAAAATTTTAAATGTATTTTAAGTCAATTACTTGAAGATTAAAAATTGTCATTGTGTCATACAAGTTTTTACTCAAGGCGGAAATACAATTATTGTGGCTTAATTATATATAATTACAGTTATAAAAAAAAAAAAAACATTTAAAGGGTATACGAGGTCTTCGCTAACTTTAACTCTCCTTGGTAAAGCAGCAAGTGAATATTAATGTTAATATTTGAATCAAATTGTTTTCAAAATATTGCTTAAAGTTTCATTAATTCATAGGCAGATTGATGCTAATAAAGTTTAATATATATTGTGTATTGTGTATATATTGTGTATTGTTTATATACTTTCGCTCAGCTGCTTCAATAAACTGGTTGACAATTAAAAAAAACAAAAATTAATAACAAAAAAATTATATTTTAATATAATGAACTGCACCTGACAAACATACTCAAACGACTTTATTCTCTCAGTGTTACAAGAAATATGGTAATCCATTCATTGCAGTTCGAACTTGAGGTACTTCAGGCCCATAACCAATATAGGGCCAAGCATGGTGCGCCTCCATTGGAGTTGGATGCAAACTTATGCACATTTGCCAGCCAATGGGCGCAGGTAACATATTCGGAATCATACATATACGGATATAACTAATCAATTTGCACAATTTGTACAGCATTTGCTAAACTCGGGCAGCTTCCAGCATCGCCAGAACAATAAGTATGGAGAGAATCTGTATATGGCATCCGGTGCCAATCTGAACGGTGCAGCCGCTGTGAAGTCGTGGTACGATGAAATCAAGTACTATAATTTTGGGTCGCCCTCGTTTCAATCAAGTACTGGCCACTTTACCCAAGTGGTTTGGAAGGGTTCCAGGCTTCTGGGCGCCGGAATCGCTCAGAGGTAATCATTCAATAAGCATTCTATACGATGAGAACATTTTACTCTTAACTTTACTTTGCAGGGGCAACACAGTTTACATAGTATGCAACTATGATCCACCTGGCAACGTTATGAACAACTTCAGTGAGAATGTTTCGCCTCCAAACTGAGATTTCGGCAGTGACAATGCATTTTCTTTTGATAAACTGTACTCTATATACCTATACAATATATACATATACATATGTCAATTTGTGTTGCATAAACTTTATATATTATTATCTGTTATTAAAAATCTAAAACTACTTGCTTATTTTGTTTGTTTACATACTATTTTGCAAATATCATATACTTGATTATGACAACGAGATGGGTCGTGCTATCTCTTTTAGTCTCAATGCAAGGCCATCATCTTATCGATTTTTGCATTACTTTTGTCACCCTTCCCATTTAAGCAAATATTTAAAAATCATTTGATTTTATTCTTTATATAATTTATTTGAAAAATCACTGTTCATAATCACATTAAATACAATATTATTATAAATAAATGAACTGAAGTAAACATGTAGGAATGTCAAGGTGCACTTAGGATTAATAACAAAGCTCGTATATAGCTTTCGACCGATTCTCGATGACTGCAAAAATATACATAAATAAGTATTTTTCTCGCATTCTCAGAAAAGACTCAGAGAGCAACCGATTATCGCATTTGTCCCTTAACGAGCTCAGAACGAGAAAGCGTTAGACGAACAACTGCTATTTGCCAGCTATGATTAATAATAAACAAAATAGTAGGAGTAGTCATAATAGTAATAGAAATAAAATCGCGATTTTTGCTCACTCATATATGTAAATAGAGTGAGTGAAGAATTGATCATAAATTGAGGTTGGAGAAAACTGATTTAAATGACTAAAAGTAAATATATAAGGTAAAGTTTAAGTTAAAATTGAACATATATAAAAATGAATATAAGAATATAGGATTCTAAGTGCGAGTGTGTAGGAACAAATAACTAAATGAAAAGATAGTAAAATCTATTTATATACACGTACAAATGTATCGATAGATTGGCGTATGCTATCGATTATTGGCTACTCTAATTGCATCTACATTTCAAATTAAAGACATTCATAGTTAATAATCGAATGAAATCATTAATAAGTAAACAGAACTTGAATCTCTGATATTTCACCTCCTTAAAGCTTAGCTAATTAAACTAATTGAACGAATTGAAAGCGGACTGCGACTTCGATTAGTTCAGGTCTGTGGCTACTCTTCGATGGTGCAGAGGGTTTGGCGTGGATGCGAACGGGCTGCGTACGTATTGCTGCAGATATAGCCATTGGTTTTGGCCTTTGTGTGGGCCACTTTGAGATCCTTGCCAGCAGCGGCATCTGATTTGGAGAGCCGTTGCCGGGGCTGATGGCGCTGCACGTGAACGCCCGCTAGGCGGAGTCGGCGATAGAGCGAGATGTATTTGCCAGCCGTTGTCGTTCGGGGCACAATGTACTTCTCACAGAAGCTGGTCTTGGTGCGGGCCGCATCGCTGAGCTGGGCGTAGCTCAGGGCCTGCAGGAAGGCCAGCACAAAGGTGTAGCAATTGTGGCTGCTCTCCTCGTACCGGGCTATGGACCAACGCGCTGAATCGCCACAAATCTAACGGGGATGAGGCAGACAGACATCAAGCATCAAGATTTGCATGCAATCCGCATATATGCATGTACATACATATATGCGTATGTACATATGTACATGAAGTGTGAACTCACCTGTTCGAGCACCTCGTCCCAGTAGTAATGCCACGGCTCTGGCACATTCCCCACCAGCAGCGATTGCCACCAGTCGCGGGGATTATCTTCGCGCCGATGCCGCCGCAGTCCATCCCTATCGAATTCGACAATGTCGCCGCCGGATGTGGTCACCGCGATATGCAAATCTGTGGCGTTGCTGTAATCGCTACGGAAACACACGGCCAACACAAAAACGCATCAGACACATTTTGCATATTACACAAGCCAGACAAATACAAAAATTTCAAAGCTAAAAATCCCTCAAATTTCTGCACGGCAATGGCTTATGCAGCAGCTTCACTGATAACACCAAATTGCCGAACAAATGTCTGGCTTAACAATGCTACAACAATGAATATTTCCATCTAACTGTTACGATTCTATGTAAATCACAATCATTCCACTAAAATTAAAGTTCAGTTATAGTTCAGTAACAATTCAAAGAAAAAGTATTTCGACAATCAACATTTACTTTACACAAAATTGGATTAGCTAAAAATAAGAGCAAATGATGCTCATGCGAAATTATTTACACTCAAAAGTATTTATTTGTGTGGAAAGTATTTATGCATTGGATTAAAATCAAATTATTAATTTATGCAGTTATTGAAAATTCCAAATGAAAATTGAACTTTAAGTTTAAATATTAATTGAGAATGAAATATAGAATTTAAATCAAATTTTAAATTGTAAATAAATACAAAAAATGTGTGCAAATTAGCTAAGACTGAAGTATAGATTAAGAATTTTATATATTTTAATAATATTATAATTATTATTATAAATATTATTTATTAATTTTATATATGCTTTTATTATCGATATATTTTTCTTTAATTTTATTTCTGTGACTGAACCTAAAGTAGAGTCTATACTACATACACATTATTAATTTTATATACTTTATCAATATTATAATTTTTTATTATAACTGATCATTATTATTAATTATCGATATATTTGTATTTATTTTATTTTATTTTTTTTTTTTAAGCAGAAATCTTTTATATATTATTTTTTTTTTATTTATTATTTATTTTTTTTCTGCAAACTGCCAAAAGTATGCTACATATAAATTGTTAGTCTTTGTCAATCTCTGAACATTTCAGGTATCTAAACTACGAACAAAAAATTTAAATAAATACAGAGGAATCCAATAAAAAATACAACAGAAGAAACGTATGCATGGTAAATCACACAAATTATATATAATCTAGAACAAGGTCCACAGACGAGTCTAGCTTCTTAATCTTGACGTCATATGGCTAAATGCATCGATTTCAAAAACTTAGAAAATTAAAAGACTACAAAGTCTATTTGCATGGATCTCTAATAAATGTATATATCAGGGTAACTTGAGGGTTTTCTTGATTTAGTATCTAGCAAATCGTTTCTAGAATCAATTTTCATCTACTTTCTTTTATCTAAGACTTTTGCCTGCCGTGTAAACATGTTCGAAAAAAATCCAAAATTTTGCTATAATAAAACACATTAAACTTCTGCCTCGTTGGCTGACCAATCAATTATTATACGCTCGCAAAGTAGCGCCATTTACTTACTTGAGAAAGTCGCCGGTGGAGGGACGCAGGACGATGGCACACGGATGCTGCGTGGCCCGGACAAAGGGATAGGGCAAGCGAAAGGGCAGTAGTCTCGAAATGGTCATGGAGCCAACACCAGATGCGTTTGCTACAGCATTTGCAGAGCCATCCGCATTCGCATTCGTATCCGCATCCGCATCCGCATCCAGTTGCGCATTGCAATGGGGACAGCTGAGGGGCAGAACGAAGCAGAAAACTTTTACGTTGCAGTGATGAAAACACAGAATGCCCGGATCTGAGGTAATTGTGGTTGTAGATTGTCTCCTTGTTGTTGTCGCTATTGTTGTTGCTGCTGCTGCTGTTGTTGTTGTTGATGTTGTTGTTGTCGCCAACATGACTGCCTCTTTGGTCAGTTCGGATTGCTCAGCTTGCACCCGTATTATAATTGATACACTTTGTCTCTATTGTATGTTCTCGTGGCTCTCGTTGTAGTTGTTGTTGTTGTTGCCTCTTTGGTCCTTGTGGTTACGCAGCACTGCAATCAAACGAGCATTTCTTGTAAATAAGCCAAAACCAGCCGAAATGTGACCAAAGCTGTTTGTACGATTTGTCCAAACCTTGGCCGTACCACCTGCAGCTTTTGCGGTCATGTCCTATACAGACGAAGGCAGCCAGACATTTTTTTTTTAATATTTTCTTGTTTGTTAAAATAAAAACTATTGAGCGACTTACATATACTTTCCTATAAATAATTTATGATATTCGCAACACAAACGCAAAAGCCAAATAAATTTTCGTTCGAGACTTTCAAACTTTTTAATAAACTCCCTCGCACCCAATCTATTTACATATGCAATATTATTTTTAGACGCCTGAGCAAACAAATATCGTCATGTGTTTTGTCACATGCTCGGCGCTAAAAAGCCGGCTGAGGTGAAAATGGGCGAAAACGTAAACAAACCGGCAAAATGAAAACAAATCTCAATCAAAGTGAAATATGAATTAAGTCCAGGCGCAAACTCACCACGACGCAAAGCGCTGGCAGCGCTCGCGCGAGAGCGAGCCGGCAATAGCGTGCGAGGGAGTGTGCACGCGCCTAGCTAGCTAGCTAAGTTGAGAGAGAACAGCCCCAAGTTGCATTTCGCTTCGCTGTGGTGAGTATGCTGCAGCTCACATCAAATTTCCCTGACGCTGTCGCTGCGGGTCGACCGTCGACGTGCAACGCGTCAGCCCGAACCTCGAGGCGGGACCAGTTGACGGCGAGCCGTGCGAGCAGTCGGTCGTGTTGTTGTCGCAAAGGGCAGCTAAGAACTGACTAACAGCGTTGCCACACACGCCCAGTGAAATCTGTTTTATGATCATCATTATCACAGTGAATAACAGCTGAGAAAACCTAAGCAGAATTATTAACACAAATTGAAACAGTCTTGACTGGTGTTAAGTGCGCGCCAACAGAAAATAAGTGAAATAATAAAGAAAAGGATTTGATTGTTGTGCCCAACTAGGGTTGACCGGCCTGAAGGATATGCCGCATTATCCTGCCAAAACAAAAATATAAACACTCAAGTCGCAGCACGCCGCCGCCCTTGTCGCCAAAGTTACGTGCATTATTTTACTGTCCCCTTTTGCCCTGTGTGTAAAAGTGTGTGTGTGCCGTCGTCGTCGTCTGTGTGTCACCACGTTGCGGTCTCCACGTAGCCTAACCACCCGCCGCTCGAACTTTTCCCGCTCCGGTACGCTCTGTTTGTAGTTTATGCGGTTTGCGACCAACTACCGCGCGACCCCCGCTCAAACCCTTTTTGCGTGTGTGTGTCGGTGCCCCTGTCCGTGTCCGTGTCCGTGTGTGTGTGCGTGTGTGTGTGTGTCGCTGCTACTGGCAAGTGGCCGCCTCTGTTGCATGGCAACACTTGGCTAATCGATGAGGTGCCGAAAAACGCCAGACACACACACTCAAGCGGCCAGCTAAACAAGGATATCACAAGGATAATGACCTAAACCGATCCGTTCCGGTACGTAAACCTAGCACAAACATTTCTGCGAAACAAACAAACAAATGTCAATTGAAATAGGCCAAGCCAAACAAATTTAAGAGCATTAACTGATTCTCTACCAACTTTTCGTGGCCGATTTGCGGCTGCTGCTACTGATTGTTGTCGTTGTTGTTGTTGTTGTTGTTGTTGTTGTTGATGTTGCTGTTTTGGTTGTCAACATTGTCAGAAATGTTAAATGTGACATTTACGCTTTTATCGTCGCTCTCTCAAAAGATAACCAAAGTTGGCAGCCGACACAGCACAAACACGAAAATGTCCAAGAAATTTTCTTAAATTACTTAAATTACCAAAAACAAAAAGCAAAAAAAAAATTACTCTGGCTTTGTCGCTGTGCCAATTAGGGGGCGTGGCACATGCGGGCGTCAAATAAACTGTTTACTTTGGCCAAGTTTGCCGCCGCAAAAAGTTGGCCCCTCAAAAGATGACAGCCTCGCTGCAGACATTTTGATATGGGTCCAGTCGTCCAGTCGATATCGAATGAAATTCGCTAGACTTAGCAACAGTAAACGCAAATCAAACAGTTAAATGCGGTCTGGGTCTAGCCAGCTCTTGATGAATGAATATACATGTATTTCAAATGCAAATGAAAACGATGATGGGGCAACCATAGCTAAACTCCTATATGTGGGTTCAGTTAGCTGAAAGGGTTGGCAACAGCTTGAAAATCAAATACTGAGAGAGAAAACAAAGTTTATTATATTTTTAAAGAAAATTTCTATGGAAATTAAGTCTTATATATCTTCATATTTAATTAAGCTCTTGACAGCCTTTGAAATTTGCAAATTGGAAATAATTTAAATTTATGTGATATTTTAGCTTTTTCTTATATTTAAATTTCATTGTTGTGCTCATTCAAAAACAAGATTAGAGTATATTAGTTTTTTTTTTTTTTTTTTTTTATACTTCACTTATTTCAATTATTTTTTACTTGTTAAAAATTGAAAAAAAAATATATATATATATATATTAATACATATATATTTGTCTATTAAATTTGTTATCTATTACTTTAAGTATAATGATTTTTTTTTAATTGCTGTTATTTATTGCTATTACTATAATTATTATTTCATTTTTCTCGTTTATTTATTTTTTATTTATTTTTTTTTTTTTTATAGCAATATATGCATAAATATCTCTATTCATCTTCAACAATTCATTCGATTGTATATTGACATTTTGATTCGTTACAAATTTATTGCTTTTCTAGCCACGCCCATAGGGAAACGGGCAAAATGCCAACGAGGATATTGCTATGATTTGCATTCTTAAAGCCGAATTCAAAGTTGGCCAGCAAACTTGCAAAAACATGCATAAAGCATTTTCCCCTGATTAGAGGTAAAAAGTTTTCATGGCTAAACGCATTTACATTCCAACTCAACTTTACTTTACTTTAATGTGAAGTATAAAATATTTTCAAAGGCGAATATTGCAATTTCACCTCTTACTTTCTATAAACAAAAATTTCAATATAATTATTTCAGCAAACCCAATAAAAAACCAAAAAGTTTTATTTTATAAATAATTCTTCAAAAAATATTCACTCTAATTTCGTTTAGAACTTGCGAATAAAATGTAACCACAAAATAAATAAAGTTAGCAAATGGAAATAGCCAAAACAAATAAATTTGAGAAACCATCAGAGAAATATAAAATATCAATGCATATACAAATTTATTTATCTACCAATTGAGAGCAAATTAAAAATCCTTTTAAATAGATTTATGCAAATTTGTTATAGGCATATTTTGTTTTGTTATTTGTTTTGCGAATTTAATTTAATTTTCTATTTCGAAGACATTCAGCGAAAGTAACAGCAGCAGCAGCTGCTGCACAGTGAAAAGTTCAATTTGTTTTGGGTTTTGGGCAATTGCCGAATGGCAAACACCAAAGGCAACAACAACAACCATACATATATGAGCTATATGCTAAGAATAATGAAATTGATTTAAGAAAATGTCATGTAGATTTCCAGTTGAGTTTAAAAAAAAACACACACACAAATAAAGCTACGAATATGAAATACCCTAAAAGAGACTTTTCGTATATGATTTTTGACAGCAGTTTAAATTTTTTAAATTTCCATTCATTTCCTCCTGTTGTTAGGTATCAAAGGTATTCCCATTTATGCAACACACATTGCCTGACAAAATTGTTGGACTGTCTGTCAGCCAGGGCAGAGATAACGAAAAGGCGACGCAAACAAGCGGTAGAACAAATGCAATAAGAGATATGACAAGGACACGCTGCAGCCTTACTTTGCTGCCCTTTATCATCTGTATCCCTTTATGTTGTTGTTGTTGCTGCTAACACGGTATCAGCAGAAATAACAAACAACAATCTCAAGTGCGAGCTAAGAAATCCAAACAAACTTTATCTTGCGAATCAAACATGCCAACCATATACACGCACACACACACGCAGACACACGCACACATGTGTGAGTTGTAAGAGCAGTTGTCAGAAATGAAATTACAACTTGCATCCTTTGGCCAAGGACTTCTTTCAAAACGAATTGTTTGCACAGTGAAAACATAAAAAGGCCAGCTAGAAGAAGATGTAGCAGCTGAAAAAAATGAAAGCAAAACTCACGCATTTTAGTGAATTTAATGAGATCGCTGCACACACACACACGCACACACAGTTAAATGAGAAGTGTGCGCAAAATTCAGCAATCAAATATTTATGCACAATGTCAAGCAAAATGCAAAAAAAAAAAAAAAAAAAAAAAATTGGAAAAAAAAACTGTTAAAACATTCTGCCAAACAGCAGCAGACACATAAAAAATGCAAAGCATATAAAAAGAAATAAAAACGTGAGAGACAGAATCTGCGAATCTGGCTCAAAAATCCTTTGACACTTGCCAAAACCTAAACGCAGACGAAGCAAGACGAATTCTTAATGCTCTTAAAGCAGTAAAATATTATCTAAAAATTAACTAAATATATTTTATGTATAATTGTAAATTAAGCAATTATACTTATTATTTTTATATATCTAAAGATATATAATATAATAATTTAACTTTCGTGAATGAGTAAAAAAAAAATAATAATATTTTAATGCGTAAATATGTCAGCAATTTAAATGCAATTTTATTTATGTACTTTTTTTATGTATTCAGTAAAAACAATTTGCTATTATTCTTATTTTGCATATTTATATTAATTTTTTTTTTAATTTATATAATTTTATATATATAAAATTGTATTATTTTTACTATTGGGAATTACATTTGAGAAATTTGCTTTGTATATTGATTACTTTTTATGGAATTCAATTTGAATTTGTGTAGAGCAAACAAATTCTAGCAGAACTTTTATAAGAAATAGACATCTGCATGGATGCACCCAAAACGGCAATTAAATCATTCATGCTGAAACTGAGTAGAGACTACAATTTAACTACATCCTACAAAATAAATAATTAATTCTAAGGCTCGCCTTCAATTCACGCAACATTTAGCGTTTGCCTGGCAAATCTTATAGCCAAACTGAAATGCCCCGTGTGCTGCAATTAAACTTGAAATTTCGCAAAGTTGAAGTGCGAACAGCAAAAAAGGCTGCAGACAGGCAGCAAGAGCAACGGCTTTAAATGGCCTACACTAATGGCATTGCTAAGCCAACTGCCGACAGGCAGCAGCCAGTTAAAGTGACTCAAAAATGTTTATTGTCAGCGAGCTCTTTCTTTGCTTGTATAATTTTTATACCCTGAACCCATTGAAAATGGGAAATCAGGGTATAATGGTTTTGTTAAAAGTATGTAACAGGGAGAAGGAGGCGTGGCAGACCCCACAAAGTATATATATTCTTGATCAGGGCGACAAACTGAATCGATTTAGCCATGTCCGTCTGTCCGTCTGTCCGTATGTATGAACGCGTCGATTTCTGAAGATATAGAAGCTAGAGACTTCAACTTTTTTTTTAAATGCTCGTATATAGCACGCGGATATCGAGTTTATCACTAAAAATCGATAACTCATCCCGTTATTTTTTTATCGATCAAAAACCTTATCGAAAACCAGTTATAAAATTATATCTCCTACACCTTTAGAGCTAAAGTCTCCAAATTTTAAATGTAGACTCGACTGCACGTGATAGAATTTCGATTTTTGTTATAATTCACCCCCCACCCCTATATCCACCCCCTTACCCTCATCTCTGTAAAAGGCGTATTTCAAATACTAGAGACTTGAGCTTTGGCAAATATACGCATAGTAATGATAAAACCACATTCTGAAAGTTTCATGAAGAACGTACGTCCACAAAAAAAGTTATTGAACAATTTAGTTCTCATAGTAAGCCCACACTGCAGCCCATGCCTGTTAATGCGTGCGTGCCTATGGGTGTCTATGTATATGTTTGCGTGTGTGTGTGTGTTTGTTTAAGCTGAATGACACTAAAAATTATTGAAATGGCTGTTGCTCGGAGGGTTCAGGGTATCTCGTAGTCGAGCAGTCTCGACTAGAGCTTTCTTACTTGTTTTTATTTTATTTTCTTAACATCCTTAAGCTGCCGTACGCTCAACTAAATTGCAACAACAGCAACAATATGACCAAGCTAAATTGAAGTCAGCCAAATTGACAATAAGGTTAGCCGTGGTCCATGCACCACGCAGAAGTTGCTCAGGCGAAGGCTCGAAAGTGAATTAATTCAGAGACACGCACACTCTGAGAGGTACGCACTCAGGTGCGCTCGACATGTATGATAGCTGTGCCTGGGCCAGGTGGACTGCCACGTTCCTGCCATAAGCCTATACGCCGTACCGTTGGGCAGCCGCACAAAGCCCAAGTGTGCGCGCTTTGAAGTTTCCGCTTCCGCACTGAACAACGCATTGTTGTCGTTGACGTTGTTGTTGTTGCTGCTGCTCCTGCTGCTGCTGCTGCTGCTGCGAGACACTCATTTCAAGTTGGTCGCACATTTGCACAACAACAAACAAGCACACACGCGCATGCATCCGTACACACACGCACAACCACACACACGCAACGTGCGTCGATTACTCCTGAGCAGCTTCTTCGCCACTGCGACGATGTTGTTATGCCCTGAACCCATGGCAGAGGACTCTTAAAAAGGGCTATATTGGTTTAATGGTGACGTTTGTAGCATGTACATAATCTAGATGAAGCTCACAGTGGTTCTAATCATTCCAAGTTTATCAATGTCAGAGCCAAAATGGTTTAATATTATTATTCTCTTGTATTACAAATATTTTACACTTCTATAATTGAAATATAAATCTATTATTAAGCTTGATCATTCTGAAAAAAAATTTTAAATTATATGAGAGCAAATATTTAAATGCATATGCATAGCTTTCTATATAAAAATCATATAATTCAAATTCGAAGGATACTATTCGATTTTCTCATTACATTTTTCAAGCTGACTTTCGAAATATCAGCGTTCTTAGTAAATATGAATAATAAACTCAATATTAAAACTTAATACGAAAAAAAAAACATAAATTAAATTAAGTTTTTAGGGCATCCTCACGTCGAGTACTCCTCCTTTTCAGGCACTTCAATGTTGTTGTTTTTATTGCTGCTACTGCTGCTGCTGCTGCTGCTCTGGCTTAAATCATGTAAAATTTTAAATTTAAAGCTCACATTATGCTGTCACCCTCTCAGGGGGTCGCTGCTTCTTCAGCACATTCTACCGAACACCTAATTTAGTTTAGTCTTTGTTGTCACTGAGTTAGCACTTCTGTGTGCGAATGTCTGTGTGTGTGTGTGTGTGTGTGTGTGTGTGAGTGTTCGCTCCTACAGTACAGCAGCGAGAGGTTCTTAATGTGTTTTGTTATGTAAAACTTGACTGTGCTTAAAGTCTGCACAATAAGCGCAATATATTAAATATTTAAGAAGAAGAGTATCACATTTATATATTAATTATATATTTTATTTCTTATTATTTTATTTATATTATTTATGATATTACTTAGTTTAAAATGCGCCATTACCCCAAAACAATTACTTTAGCTGCGCTAACCGGCGTCTCTGGCATCGCCGCTATTAATACACCTGAAAGTGAAACACTCTCAAGATTTCTGGCACCTGTCATTAAATCTGAGAGTTTACTTCGACTATTTAGCGCGCACACACACACACACTTACGTCTTGGCACTTGGGTGCGCAGATTTGCTTGACGCCTCGTTTGACTTAGGGCCCTGCAGCATTGGCCATTTCAGAAATGGCTACACGATGCCAAGCTGCCCCACACACACACACACACCTCACCTCAGTGACAAGGGTAAAACGTAAACCCAACACGATAAACAGCTGTGCTGGGGCTTCTCACACACACACACACACACACACACACACACACACTAGGGCATGTCTCTGTGCTGTGTAAGTTTTTTCATTTCGCTGGATTCTTAATTAAATTATGAATTATGCACAGTTAGTTAAATAGACGGACAGCAGTTGCCACACACACACACACACACACATAGAGGAGACGAGTGCGAGTATGTGAAGCATGCCGCATATTTCTCTGGCTTTCTTGCGGCTTACATTGGCAGCGGATTTGCTGGACGAGAAAATAAAATGTAAACAAAGCTCTCGCTCGTTGTTGTTTTATGCATTTCTGTTTTATGCAGCGCGCGGGGTCGTCGTAAATGGCATTACTAACCCAAATGCCAGTTATTGGCGAATATACAGAGACACGCGTGTGAGCAGGTGCGAGTAAGTGCCCACACACACACACACACACACACACATACACAGATATACGGTGGCAATGTATGTTTAAGTCGCTTATTTATTGCAGCGACCTTAAATGGGCACAGCACAAGTGAAAGTGTATCAAGTTACGAACTAACTTTGTGTCGACCCTTTTCTCCACCTCCCTACTCCCTACTCCCTCCACATACCTCACACCTCACACCCTCACACTTCTAGCTACATTTGTATCTTTTTTGTATTTGTATCTCGTATTTGCGCATAAAATTGTGTGCGTAATAAAAGCGCATAAACTTATCGTTATTTATGACCGCAGCGTGAGCGCGCACACTATATCAAAAAATCATAAAAAAAACACCGAAAGAAAGAAAGCAAGATTCTTGTTATGATTGTGCCACGGCGCCAGAGTTCTCAGAGTTTGAATACGTTTTACATTGAATGTAATCCGCATAAGATGTGATCGAAATTTGACTATATATAAATCAATTTCAGCGCAATGGCAAACCTATAATAGTTGTATGTGTAAAGTGTGGAAATAGTTTGCAAAGTATGTAGTTGTAGACGAGTATTCATATATTATTATATGTATATATTATATTATACGTTGATTTAATATATAAACATTCTTAAATGGAATGGAATAAGGTTTACTCAGAGTGGCTGATCATATTATTGTTATTTTATTTAGTAAATATTATTATAGACATTTTCTTATCAACTTTTCTATATGCTTTTTATTCTATTCTATTGCGTATACTTCATATATTGCCATCTTTTCATATAAACAGTTATCAGACATATCAATAATAGAGGGATTTATGATATTTGTTGTTGTTCTATGTTTTTTATGTTTTATATATATATATATTTTATATATTTATATAATTGATTTCAAGGATCTGAGATTTGTAATCTAATTTTAATATTCATTTCTGTGAGCTAATTTGATAAACCTGTTAAAAGATTTAAATTCTAAGATTTGATTTGAAAAACTTTATTTTTTTTTATTTCAATTTTTTTGTTTTTTTTGTTTTATTTTATTTTATTTATTTTTATTTTTATTTTTTTTTTTAATTCTTTTTTTCTACAAATTATCACCCATATGAAATAGTTTGCGGTCTCTCAACCTGAGCAAATTCCCCACTTTTCATATCACTCATAAAAAGTTTACATTTGCTACACCTACGGACATGACAATCACAATGCTGTTTTAATATTTTCAATTGAATTGAAGCTAGAGCCTCAACCGCTTTGCAACTCGAACGGGCGCCGACACGTGTCGAGGGGGCGGGGCAGCGTATGGAAAGCAATCCAGTTGCCAATTGGATAAGCAGTTGCTAACCAATTGCCAGCATCATCAAAGTCAAACGCAGCAACAGCTAGCCACCCGGCAGCAACAATAACAACGGAAACAACGGCTTCAACCACAATTCTCGCCATGTAACAGCGGCAAAGGACATGCGGTCAGCGGTGCCTGTGTGAGCAGTGGAGACTCCTGCTCCTGTTCCTCTACAACTGCAACTGCTGCTGCTGCTGCTGCTGCTGCATTTGTCTGGTCAGCTCTTCATTTGGTCAACAGATGCTGACAGTAGCCCACAACAACAGCAACAGCAACAGCAATAACAACAACAACAACCAGCGGCAATAGCCGTCAACAACAACAACAAACAGCGTTCGGGCTCTGTTGGTGGTTTTTATGTCGCCAGCTCTGATGTGCGTCGCTTTTGCCTGTCTTTGCTTTTGGCCAACTCTTAATTAACTTGCCTGAACGCCGCGCTGCTCGCCAGCGAATTCCTTTGAGCGCATTTTATTTTTATGCTGCCAACAACAACAACAACAACGACAATGTTAAACGCTTGACTTTTCCGAAAATGGTTTTTCATCAGCGCTGCGCACACTTTGTAAGCTAATTTAATTGCAGCTACGTGATGTCGCTTAATCAGACAAAAATATTGCAATTAGGGCGTGGCATTGCCACCCTCACCAAGCTGTCAGCCAGCGTAAATTAACAGTAATTTGCTGCTTATTGGAAATAGTTGGTAATTAAAACTGTTTAGAGAGCGCGTCCGAGCTTAACTTATTTAAAATGTGATTCAATCCAAAATAATCTACGTCCACAACGTCTCGACCATTAATTATTGTCAAATTAGTTTAGTATTAATATTAATTTTACAACAGCTTGACACGCGCGACATTTTTTTTTTTTTCTTTTTTTTTAGTAAATTGCATTCATATATATACATATATATTTTTTATTTTTAAAGCTGAACTTTCTGCGTGGATAATTTGTTCATGATTTTCACTAATTAAAAATAAATAACAAGGCATTAAGCATAATACATTCGATTTGAAAGTAATGGGAAATTGGGTTAGGTTTGATAGAAATGGGGATGATATTCTTCATTATTATAAAGGGGGGCGTGGCATGCATAGTTCTAGGGCCAGATTTATGCCTATATGTATCGTTTTGAATAATAAAAAAAATAAATATTAATATCTGGTTAATTTGCCAATTTAATTTAATTTGTTAAACCCGAATAAACTGATTAAAATATTCCATAAATATTATATTCTAAGAAGGCAAATTAAAATAAATATTCTGTAATTTATAATTCTATCATAGATGACCTATGCTGCCATTCGTCATACACTAGAGTAAATGAAAGTGAGCCCAGCCTGTAATGCTGCACAAAACCAATAAATTTATAGCTCTGACGCTGATGGTGATGGCGAACAAATTGCAAATTATAAAGCTGCATATAAATTAACTCAATTTACTTTGTCAATTACCTATACAAACACACACTGAGGCGAGAGAAAAAAGCAGCGAGCCACAGTGTGTCACAGAAATATACGCGCTCAGCCGTTAGCCGTACACAAATTTTTAATTACGAACGCCGCACACACACCTAAGCCCCAAAACACTCTAGATAAATATGCCACGCCCACCAACAAAACAGCGCAACATCACGAGGAAGGCAGGGAAAAATGAGTTTTTCTTCTTCTGCTTCTTCTGATTTTTTTATTTTTTTTAAGTGATAAAAACTTTTATTACCAACACGAGAACTACAACAACAGCAGCAAAGCTGCAAATATTGTCTGCAAATGGAGTCGAGAGCGCCCAGCTGTATGCAACACTTTTTAACACGAATGCAGCACACACTCACACACACACACACACATTGCTTTTCTGGCAAAGCTGTGCAAAGCAAAGTCTTTGGGTAATCGGAGCAGAGTTGCTGTGCGGCTGCCTTGTATAATCGATGTATCCATGCCGTTACCATATCGCCTCTGTGCCTATCCCAAAATTGTCCGCCCACCCTCACCACTCCCCCTTATTGTTGACCATGTTCTTTATGCTGTTTATGCTACATGCCGTGCGGCTGTGTTGGCGTTTTATTGGGTTTGCGGCGTGATTTTGCGGCGTGCCTCATAGGCGTACAACGTAAAAGGCAATTGCCTGCTACGTACAACAATTTATGTAGCATACATTTGTGCTGGCTGGCAGAGGCTTAGACTCATAGAAAAATATATGTATATAAATACATACAAACATATATACATATATATAAATATATATACATTGTATACATATTGTGCACTTATCGATTTTTGATAAATAAGCTGAATCAGTTCGTGAAAGTTCTTTTTGCCCAAAGCACTTGGAGCTGAAGAAGTGGCAAAGAAAAAGTGAAACCAGCTAGAATATAATCAGAAATAGCTGTGAAATACGACTGAAGCATCAGAAACAATTGCTTCAAGAATTGCTTTTTATACAAGTAGCTGACCAGCTTTTGCTCGAGAAGATTAACGATGCTTGAATGCTACGAATATCACATAAGAGCAAGCGATGTCTAGTGGAAAGTATCCGACTAGAAGATACCCTTAATAGTGCAAGATACAATTAAAAAACTGATGAATATAGGAATCCCAGGCGTTTAGCGCTATTATTGAAAACGAAAATCTAAATTAGATTATCGATTTAATAAGGAACCCGAAAGAAGTCATTCAGAATTTAGGTAAACATGATCTGGAAAAACTGTAGGAGACTTACGGTAATCTCTAGTTAGTAGAAATACCGATCATACTAAGGCACACACAGAGCGACGGATGAATAGAAAGGAAGATAGAGCGACGAAGGCCGAAAGTTAGATAAAAGCAGAAACTGATGAGCGCACTGAGAGAGGATCGACGCACAGAGGAACATACAGTAATAAACGCACGAATGCAGAAATGATTTGAAAGATGAATGAAAGAGCTGGTATAGATACGGGGAGACGATCTTCAATAATTACTAAAAGTGTTAAAAAAAAAAATTGATATATAAATGCATTATGAGGATCATGCAAGAATTTATATGCTACAGAATATTAAAATTATAAAACAAATAAAATGCTTTCGCAATTAAGTCAAAGTAAAGCTGTTTGAGCATTCGGGAAAACAATAAATTCAATATTCAAAATACAAAATAATAATAAATAAAATAAAATAAAAATCATTTACATACTTCTCCAAGTATGGCTTTCATAAACTTAATCAAAAAAATTAAAAAAATAAAAAAAAAAAAAAACTTTTTCAAGTTGAATACAACTTTTTCCTTTGGACTGGTATTTAAATAAACCATCAATCGCAATATTTACAATTTTATCAAGCAAACAAAAAAATCCACGTACGACTCCGCACTGATGTCCGCTGTCGTCTTGAATGCTCATTCTTCAGCTTCGCCTTATCCCAATAAAGAGGTTCTAACGTAAATAAGTAGCTATATCTAACAGAGAAACAACACAAACAGCGCCAACAAAAAACGACAACAGTATAAATGGCAAGACAAATATTTTTTATAAATCCAGTGGAACAGATTGCTTTAATAAATATTGGACAAGCGTAGGAAATAAACGTGTTTACACAGTGAGAAGGAAAAGCGCAACGCCCAACAAAAGTGCGGAATAAATACAGAGAAACAACAAAATGGAGCAAAATGAAAACGCAAAGAAAATCAACGGCCATTTAAAAAAGAGAAGGCGAAAAAAACACTTTTAAAACACATTTAGAAAACAGCCACGAAAAGAATAGCAAAGAAATACAACAGCAACAAAAAAATTGGAAGAAAGCGAAATGCTGGGCTGTTGGGTCAACTATCAAGGCGGGGCTGCCATTGCCAAGTGAGTGTGGTGCAGGACGCAGGAGCTGTGGGTGCGGAGCGCTACTCGCACAGTTAGGGGCGCATTAAGTAAGCTGAGCAGCAGTTCACGACCAGAACAAACGAGCCGCTTGTATCACGTGACGTATACGCAATGTGCTCGCATCATATGTGACTGACTGACTGTGTATGAGTGTGTGTGTGTGTATGTGTGTATATATATCGAGTCACAAAAGTCGCAATGTCTGTGCTGGCTGCTGGCACTTAATCTTCCAGCTGCAGTGCAGGATATACGGCTAATATATCTGCTGGCTTCACTAGTCCACAAAGCCTCACAGAGTCTTGAATTGCCTAGCTTCAGATTCCTGAAGCGGAGCCCAGGGTACAAATGCTTTAAGCCAGACAAAAGTATAGCCGTGCGGTACATTGGTATTGGTGAGCTATGGCAGTTTTCTAAGCCGCAACTCTAAAATCACTTGAGTAGATGGTTTTGCCAATTTATTTAATTTAATATTTGTAAAAATTTTTAAAAATTTTACTGTCAGAGTAGAGATTTAAAAAAGGAAAATTTAGAAAATTTAATAGTAAAACTGTTTAATTATATACATTATTGTTCAGAACAAGAAGAATCTATCAGTCCTTATTAATGCAGCCATCTCTTAATAGAATGTTCAAATGTAGACTTGAAAATTATATTTGGATATGTGAAGTTAATTTTGCTTCAAGTTAAAAATAACAAAATAAAATAATAGTAAAAACAAATTTTAAGATTGATTTGAAAATGCATACCATATGTTATACAAAATAACATCAAACCCAATAAAAATCTGTCTGTATGTGTGGAATAGTAGCTCTGTAAACTACATAGGGTATTGCCCAGTCGGATACTCCCGACTAGATATTCATTCTTTGTTCAACTTTACTGGCGAAATAAATGTTAGAAGCTAGATGACAAACAAAATATTTAGACGCACACAGTTACAACTAATTGCCATCAATTAATTATATAAAATATATTTTAGTTTTGTCAGATAATCACAAAATAGCATGTCAGTCAGTCATAAATATAGTTCCAGCTCGTAAGTCTTGGGATATTAGTTTTATATGCAATCACAAAAAATCAGCAAATTCTAGTATAAACAAAAAGCGAAAACCAAAGATATTACATATTTAAATCGCTCACAAAATTTCTGTCCACGTGAATTTCGAATTTGAGACATGCAAATAATATATTTTTATTTGTAAATATACATAAATACATACATAAAAGATTAAGAGACCTTTCACTACATACAAATTCAATTATACAATATCTGCAGAGTGTGAGTGCTCGGCTCTAGCTGTCCAGAGCAATGCATGAGTTATGAAAATTATTTGCGGCAGCTGCGGTCGAGAAATTGCACATAATACGTCAAAGTCAGAAATTGATTTAAGTCAATTAATTTAAACGAGCCACAACAATAACAGGCCACGCCCCTGCCACACCCATGCGCTCGCCGTCGGCTGGACACGCTGCCATTTTTTGGGGCGTGTGGGGGGAGAGTGGAGGCGATGGCGTCGTCTCAAGCGTAATAAGCAATCGGAAGTGGTTGCCAGACACGTATAACGTGTTGGTGGTGGAGCTCAAGTGGTTGAGTTTGAGTGGTTAGGGGGTTTGGGGGTGTGGGGTAGGACTACCTTGGTTACCAGCCAGCAGAGGGGCGTTGTAATTGTATTAGTGCAGCGCAAACATGAGCTCCACACGAGGAGTCACTGAGGAGTCCTCCGCTAATAGGGTGGGAATTGTATTTACTCATATGTCTTGCACAGACAAGTTAATTATTTTATGGTCAGTGTGTTTATTTTTGGCAAATCGATTTTCACGCACTCTAATGTACGAAACAACAGAAGCACACACACACACACACACATACTTCTATTCTCTTTGTTTACGGCGTGTTGCCTACTTTGTAACTACTTCAAATAATAAAATATTTGGCCAGCTCGCAGTTTCTAGCGCTTTATTTGCTCTAGCCAAACGCCCAAATATTTGCAGAATGTTTGTCTGAATTAATTGACAACATTTTAAAAGTCGGTACGACTCTCTCTCTCTCTTTCTCTCTCCCCCTCTCGTTGTATAGTAGCTGAACTCAAGCAGAGACACTGACTTTCAACTTCATTTGCATTTTATGCCCTCCGCATATTTCGAGTTGAGGCTTTGTAACCCAAGTGGACATAGAGTGGGCAGAGAGAGTATATTAGGTTTGAATTGGTATGAAAATATATCCAAAGAGCTGGCATGACTCATTTATGGGCAGAGAACAATTTCAAAAATGTTATATTCTGATATAAATCAGATGAAATCGTTAATAATTTTAATTATATATTTTTATTATTATTATTATTTGTAATATTATTGTGCTATAAATCAGATTTATTATTTTTAAATTTTAATTATAATATTTATTATTTTTATTTGAATCGCTTTTCTTACTATTATTAAATTAATTTTAAGATATAATTATATAATTTATTAATATAAATATATATTAAAATAAATTTACTTATATTAAATAATTGTGTAATACTTAATTACACCATTTTACTATTAATTATTATTATTTTAATTTTAATTAAATACAGTTTCTTAACAGATTGATATCAAAATAAAACTTTCTCAGCGATATATTTCATTGAGAAAAAAATCTTTTTTAACAGCAAGTTAATTTGCAGCCCAAACTTTATGCTGCCACGCCCACTTCCCGCTAAGCAACTCAACTTTAGTTGACAGCGCATAGCGTCGTTGCCTACAGCCAACTGCAGTGTTTTTACTTGTTTCCCTTTTTTTTGTTTGCCCGCCGACGCTTTGCATAAATTCAAAAACAAAACTTTTTAGCTTCTACAAAATATATATGTATATGTATATATACGTATAGAATGAAGAAAAAATAGAGTAACTCATCTCACGAAATTGGAATATACTGCATAAATATCTATATATACAAAGAGAGAGAGAGAGAGAGAGAGAGAGAGAGAGATAAGAAAAGTCTCTCTAGAGACAGATATTTTTAAAAAATTCGACTCTGCAATGCACGTCGAGTCTTCTCAGCCAGCTGATATGCCCAATGCAAGAGTATTCATAAGCATAAAAAATAAAACTAGCTTCGTATAATAAACAATAGGGTTTTAATTAAATTTATGTGCACAAATTGCCTGCATAGTCACAGCAAAAAAACAAAAAAAAAAAAAAAAACCATAACAATAATGGAATGCAGCAACAGCAGCAGTTACTTTAAAAGAATGAAAACAAAATCCTAACCAAAAACAACTAGTTGAAGGCTTTTTTTGTTAGCCAACAAATTTTGCTGTTGTCGACAGTTTGAATGCAAAATACTTGAAGAGACTTTTGCACTTCATATTTTGTAGAATTTATTTTTATATTTTTTTGTTTTGTTGATTAGTTTAAGCCTGCAGACAACGACGAGTTGGGCTATTTATTAGTGCACTCGTTTTTATCGTTGATTCTCAATTTAGTTCTCAAGTTACATTTATCTATGAGAGAAACTTGAGTCGATGGCAAGCTTTTAACCTCAATTATGTTCCTTCAGGCATGCTGATATCAAATGTGCAGCGCCTTTGACGTGCAGCAACAGACAAGAGTCAGCTTACGGCAATGCATCATTATTAAACAAGCTGAGTGTAGAGCGAGCTGCAATTTCTTGCATGCATTCAACTTGAAACCTTTCAAGGAAACTTTACTCAACAGCCAAGTGCACACACACACAGAGAGCTATATAAGTGCAGATGTATATATGTATGTATATGTAAGAAACCTGTTCATAATTACCCAGCAGATTACACATTTCGCCTAACAAGGCCCATTCATTAATGTCATCAAAAAGAGCAACAGCAGCAACAGCAGCAGCAGCAGCGTCTGCAAATCTGCAACATTTTTGTTGACACACCCAGCGGCCAAGCGGCAAACGGACCACGTTAATGACCCGCCCCAGACCCGCTCACTAACACAGCTGCAAGTCCGTGCAAATGCCATAAAGAAGAAAATAAACAGAAATGGAGAGCAGCGAAAAGAAACTGAAAGAGAAACATCAGCAGCTACAGCAGCAGCCACAGCCAGGACGTGCTTCTCGTCTGATGTTGGCTTTTTAGCATGAAAACCCAGGTTACACACACACACACACACAGATACACACCTATACAGAGTCACACACAGTCACATTTTGCGCTAGTTAAAATTTCCGAAAATTTGCCACTGCAGGTGTAACCAATTTGATAGCATTCCAGCTTCTGCCTCGAGCTCGACATTGAAGAGCCGAGTTGTTGCATGCCAGAAGCTAGCTGCAGCAGCAGCAGAGCCACTCGACACCACTCACGACCCACCTACACACACACACACACACCTACAGTCAACATTCGAGCATGTCACAGAGCAAATAAGTTGAGCGCAGCTGCTGGCATTGCCATGCCACAGGCTGGTCCCCATTTGGTTTGGTTTGGCTGGGTTTGCTGGCAACGTGTTGCCAGGATTATGGCTACAATCCAAACCTACTCCATTTCGGTGCAGGCAGGCAGGCAACAATGCAGCCAAATAGGAAATCAACCTTATCATCATTTTGATGATCTATTGCAGCAAAGCCTCGACGTTGCGTTAGCTTTATGATTCAACTCCCTCTCTCTCTCTGATTGTCTCTCTCTCACTCTGTCACTGTGTCTCGTGTAGCTCTTGCAATTGCAACTACTGCCACAATCCAACAGCATTATTATCCACTCGTTGCTGTTGCTGCTGCGTTTGTTGGCTTTCCAAATGCAACATTCTGCACATTACACATACGTCCCGTTGGCCTGCTAACTTTTATTGCCTGCTCGCAACGTTAAGTCGAATTTATGTTGATGTCGCTGCAGCTTCAGCTACATTTTTGGCCAGCGATTTAATTGACGCTCGTTGGTCTGTCGCCAGTTTCCAATTTCAACTTATCATTCGCATTGCTCTGTCTACTAAATGCACTCGAACAAAAAAGTTGTGAACTTTTTTCTTCTCGCCTCGCATGTGACTGGGAGTTGGCGCCGTTCTACGACCTATATTATTTCCCTTCATAGTGCTCAGAGTCAGCTCAGCTCAGCTCTGGCCTGCTCTGGCCTGGTCTGGCCGGGTCTGCCTCTAGTCCATTTTGTTTTAATGGCCAAAACCTAAGCACCTCGCACACATGTGTCAAAATATGTGAATTGTGAACAAGTTGGTGCTTTTATTTTGACACATGATGCGCCGAGCGGACGGACAGACGGACGGATGGACAGACGAACAGAGTGAAATGCTATGAAATGTTTTTGCCATATGCCCGAAACTCTGAATAAACTTTAGCAGTTATTGAACGCATACAACTAAAGTGTGTGTGTGTGTGCTAGAGAGAGAGCGTGAGCAAGAGAGAGGGGGAAATAAACTGTCATGAGCTGGATTAGTGCAACAACATTGAGTAGCAGCTGTGGTCCGTCGCTGCTTCAACTCCGCAGCTCAGCCAGAAATCGACACAAACGAAATATTTTCATTTTAAAACATTTGTATATACTTTTTGTTTAAATCGCTCATAATGCGCACTCAAAAAATAAAACGTTCAAGTGTGTGTGTGTGTGTGTGTGTGTGTGTGTGTGTGTGTGTAGCTTTCTTTTGTTCAAGCAATATGAAACTTAGTATTAAAATCAAGTTTGTATAAAGTAGTCGACTGGTTGATACTCTATGAAAATATATACATATATCATTTTTTTGTTCTTCTTCTGATGCTCAAAACTATTAGAGAGCAACATTATGTATAGATAGCTGCCTAGCAACAACAGCGATATCGATCTGAAGTTGCTCAACCCAAATTGTTGATATTTTAATTAGGTATTATATAAAATATATGTATATATTTATATAAATAATATTTTAGATATATTTTTATATTTTATTTTGAAGATATATTATTATCTATCTCTACACTCTCAAATTTGATTGAAAGAATTTCTATCAGTAACCTGCATAAACAACTCCTCACACATCGAAATATAGTTCTTCATTTAATTTCATTGCAGCACAATTCCTACTCGTACATTGTTAACAATGTTATTCTGTTCTATTATTTTCTTGCAGCTGGCAAATTGAAAACATGCAAAATTAAATTGCAGCTGCAAAAAATGTGAACAGTCATTGGGGCGAGGGAAGAAGTCGAGCAAGAGCAGCGAATAGCAAAACGAAACGAATACAAACTATAAAACCATACAATAATACATAAAAATAATAGTAAAATAATAATAAGAAGAGCAAGAAGAAGCAACGGACAGTGCAGTTCCCGTCAGTGAAATGCGATGCCCGGCAGACGCCAGAGACGGCAAATGCAATATAATGGGAAGCAATAAAAACAAAAATAACATAAACTGAATGGAATAGTTAAACAATTGCTACAGCAAACAATGCAAACTAATAAAGCACCTAAAAGGATTCAAATTGCAGTTGAGCGCAACGGCAAAGGGCAAATAAAACAGCAGCAGCAACAGCAACAATCGAACGTGCCACGGGGCGTATGATTGATACTAAAAAGCGACAACAGCAAAAATAAACTAGCTACAAATAAAACTTAACAGTAACTAAATGCTAAACGCCATGGAACGTGAAATGTGCCGAAGGCGTGATCTAATTGCTAATAAATGCATTAAATATGCGAAAGCAATGCCAACAGCAACAGCAACAATTGCTGCAGCAAATGCGACAACAGCAACAACAACGCCGCTAACGGCGAATGGAGCAACCACCACTGTGGTGCTTAGCAGCTCAGCCACGAAACCATTAACGGACATGCAACGAAACCACCTGCTAAAGATGCCAACAACAACAGCAACAGCAACAACGACAGCAAACAAAACACTCGAATTACCAACAACAACAACAACAAAAACAACAGAAAGCCTTGGCAGGACATTAAGAACATTGGCACACAGCTGGCCACAATCTGGACTCCTGTTGACGCTCTGCCTGAGCCTCAGCCTGGTGTGCAGCAGCCAAGCGGGCTTCGCTTGCCTCAGCAATCCGTGTGTATTCGGCGTCTGCATCGATGGCCTGAACAGGTGAGTCAAATGCGTTCCATATGCCGGCTCAGCTAAGTGCAAGGCCCCAGCCCAGCAGCCATTGCTTATTATCGCCAAGCCAATAAACTCCGTTCAACACATTTCGAGTGGGCAATAAACTTGCACCACTTGAGAGCAACGGCAGCAACGGCAGCAACGGCAACAGCTCGACCGTTGCCATCAATATCCCATGCCCAGAGCCAGCACCACACAGCCGGCACAAACATGTTGATGCCGCCACTTTGCAGGCAAATGAATTTGCCACACAGTTAGCTCGCCGCAAACTCTTCCTAACTGCCCACCAATCCACCCCCCTTTTACCCCAGCCGACCCCCCCCCCCCCTCCCTTATCTTGGCGCTTTTTATGCATGTGCCACCTTTTTCACAAATGAGGCCAAGCTGTGGTCGCCCCGAGTGCCCACTTCAGCGGGTCGGCCGGTCATTGAGGAGCGAGTGGTTTCAATTGCATAAGCTGCGCATTATTAACTTACGAGTGTGTCCGATGCACATCCTTAGGCTCACTAAATTATGCAACTAATGCGGTTTAGCCCTGCGAACTTACGAGTTCGTATCCGCACATTAGACTCAAGCTGTGGAAAAACTCCTGAAGTAGGTGAAGTGAAGTGAAAATTATTAAAATAAAAAAATTAATCAATTATGTGTGGGAGGCATATGAAAGTGAGGTAAAGGCTATTGGAGAACATATTTAAGAAATTTTAAATCAAAGGAGAGATAGAAAGAAAGTCAATATATTTTTCTAATATATATGCTATATAAATTAAAATATATATTTTATATGTATAAACTGTATTTGACAGAACTAATAGTCTTCAAAAGATAATAGTTTTAGCAATGAAATATAGATCAATAGATTCGTTAAATATTCTATTTAATATTTAATAAATTCCCAGTAGATTTCATATATGAAAAGCACAAAGAGACATAGTAGACGAGTTAATAAGACATATTAAATCAGCAGTTAAACCAGGCCGCAACTATGATGCGAGCTGCAACCACTGAAGGCCATGGCCTACATATTATATAAACAAATTCGTTTACTTTAACACGAGTCCATAGACAAAGTGAATATAGTCAAAAAAAAATATAAAGCATGTTTGCATATTGTATAAAGTTAATATCAGTTTGTTTCTATCTATATACACTGCTATCTATATATACATACATATATATAAAGGCAAGTTGTTTGAGATTAACTTAAAGTTAATATTGGAAACTTGAAGCTGCTACTCAATATTCGGCAGAAGAAACACAAGCGAAGTTTGGTCTCTCAGTCTCGTCTATTGAGAGTTTTCGCTCAATAACTTTGCCCAATTTGACGCGCTGTACATTAGTTATTCTGTTTAACTTAAGCTCCAGTGCATATGGCCATGCATAGCTATAAATATTATTGCACAAACAAGCCAAAGATGATGCAAACAGCTGCCAATGCTCCTCGCCGCCTTCTCGCCGCCTCCTTGCCGCTCAGCCAGCAGCAATACAACTAAGTAACTGCCATTTTATTCTCAACTTGCCGCGATATGTGGCCAGAAATGGGAAATGGGAGCTGAGCTAACTCTAAACCTCAACGGAGCGAAGCTTAGAGCCACCCAATCTCATAGTCTGTGAATTTGCAGCATAAAAAGCGTTTACGATACTTTTTACGATAGCTTCACGGAGCGCTGCAAGTCAAATGCGAGCCGAAGCAGACGGTTGAAATGTTTTCTAGCGCGCTCTTCTTGACATAACCGCCATTTCGTGGTGGCACCGTGGCAGTGGTGCGGGGTTAGAGCACCACAAACACAAACACACACACATACACACATACACAGAGAGAGAGAGAGGCAGCCAACTAGCCGGATAGAAGTTTATGCGCTGCCAAGAAAAATTTATAGCTGCAATTAAATTTAACACGATTCCATGAGATTTAAACGGATTAACTGAATAGTTTTTGGCCCATCTTAAAGTTTTTTTTGGGCAAATTCGGTTATGGCCGCCAGCGCACTAGACTTATCCGCGTACATTGATATTTTATTGGCTTATCGTGGTTTATGTTCAACTAGTTTGCGGCAATAGCAGTATTTATGATTCGTATCAGAGATGAATATGTTTTATGACCGTCGTTAAACTGCTCAAATGAAATGCTCAACAAATTTGTTTGCCAACAATTTTGCCAATGAAACTTCAACAAATTTTCTGCTATATAGATGGTATGGGCAAAGGCAAAGATGAGCTTTAATGGAGTGTGTGAAGTTTGCCAAAGTTGAAGTTCATAAGATAAATATGCTTGAATAAAAGATATGTATTTATGTTTGAATTAAATATCACGTTAATCACGTCAATCGTTAAGGCTTATGATGTAGTAAATTGAAATATAGAATAGTTTTAATTTGTTAATGGTGACTGATAAACAAAAGAAATTAAAGTTAATACTGGAATATACTGGAGCTCTCATTTCAATTTACACTAGAAAGCAAACAAACGCAATAAAAACCTTAAGACGGCTACCGCCTCTCTTTGCAATTCTCATCTGCTCCCTTTGCTATAACTTCTAATATTAGGTTTGTGGCACTTAAAAGGATTTCAGAAAATACCATTGTATAGGAATTTCCTAAACTATTTATCACTCGAAAATGCATGCATTGCTTCATTCGTCCTTTGCTGCCATGTAGCCAAGCCATCACATGTAACATACATGATGCTGCCGCTCCTGCTGCTGCTAGCTAATGCGATGCCCCAAGGCCATTTATCTGATCAGTACAATTGTTTTTTTGGTTTTTCTATTCGGCTTGCCAACAAATCAACAGGCCTCTAGGGCAAGCAAGTCCATGTCGAAGGCAATAGCAAAAATGTTGATGCTGCTGTTGCTTTTGCTGTTGCTGCTGTTTACCCAATTCAATGCCCTCTCCAAACAGTGCTATACAAATGCATCCTAATGTGATCCATAATAAAGGAGTGCCTCCAACAAGCCTGCAACAAAAGTTCTTTAATTAAGCTGTGTGGGCCAAAAAACTTATACGGAGAGGGAGTGGGCAAGGCGGAATGTGTGTCTGGCATGTTGAGGCATGTCGGTGACATTCCCCTGACACCGGATACAGTTTCAATATGTTACCGTTACCGTTACCGTTACTGTTACAGTTACCACTCCAGTTGCTGCTGTCGTAGCCATTTCCTTTTCAATTTCAATTCACTCTTAGCTGGAAAAACTAATCCCAATTGGCTACCAAATATTTATTTCCACTACTCAAGCGCAATGTTTCGAGTACGTTGGCCATGTTTATCGCACTCGCCAGAGCACTGAACAAAAATCCAGATACATTCCCTCCTATTAGATAAATATACAATTGTATGCGCGCACACACACAGCCACAGCCATGAGCCGCACTCCAATCACTAACAAATGGTGTTAACACCAGTTCACACTACACTGCGACAAATAGAGTTGACTCCAAGTTGCTCAAGCATATGGAAGCTCTGAGTGAAATGAAGTGTTTTGATAAACCGGTCACAGCTAATAATGATTAATTTGCTGAAAGCTTTTTAAAAGAATTACTCAGCACTCCACAGATAATAGCTTTCAAATTTCACGCAACTTGAACTGAAGCGTATGCTACTTAAAGATCAAAGGGACATTAATCAAAATTCGCATTCTTTTCTACCCGAATAATTATGATAATAAATTTGTTTATAAATATATAACCTTTGAATACTTTTTATTGTGGATCTAGCTTGATTCTGTTTTCCGGCTGCAGTTTGTATTTTCTCACAGTGTAGCTGCTGCCCTTACTCTCAATCTATCTCCATTTCTCTCTGTCTTTACATGCTCCACCATATTGTGCTATTTGTAAAACTATTTTTATCTAAAACGTTTTCTTGTTGTTATTTCACTTTTCTCCTCTTCTATTTTGTTTTTTCATTTTATGGGTTTGCCTACAAAACTTTTTTTGCTGAACGTTTGATGCATCATTGACACACCGCTGCGCCCACACCTACGGACTGCCGACTCCCGCATGTGCCATGATAACAACAACAACAACAACAACAACAACAACTACTACTACTACTGTTACTACCACTACAACAACTGCAACAATGAGTACAGCTCGTATTCGTGTTACTGCATTGACGGCTACACAGGGATCCAGTGCCAAACGAATTGGGACGAATGCTGGTCGGGCCCCTGTCAAAACGGCGGCACATGTGTGGACGGTGTTGCCTACTACAACTGTACGTGTCCGGAAGGATTTTCTGGTAAGTGTGTGCGGTTTATTTTTGCGCTACGCCAACACAAACACACCCACACACTTACATATACATACTGGCAGACAGACATACAACTACACACAGATCCCCACAGATAGTACAACAAATACTACTAAAAACTTGCACGGCCCACTGAACAGCCTCTTGCTCTGTCCATGTGTGTGTGCTCTGTTACAGCATCGCACACCACGTGCAAAATGTATTTTTATTAAGCCAACGCAAAAAAAAAAAAATAAAATAAATAAAATAAAGAAATGAAATAAAACAAATACGAGACGCCCACAGCAGGCACTCTAACACGAAATGCAACCACAAAAACGAAGCCTCGTCTGGCCACCTACGGGCAGAACTCTCGGCGAGACTCTGAATGCACCGACGCACGCCAAACGTATTTGTAAAATTTGCCAAAAAACAAAAAAAAAATACAATACACGCTTTACCCTGCATGAGAGTCCTTAGGCTAGGCTAGGAAAAACATATGGCTAAAAACGTAAAATTTATTATACATTCCAGATGTGTGCTAAATAGTATTAAAAATGCATTTTATAGTATATTTGAGATGTGTACTAAAGAGTACTAAAGCACATTATTTTATCTATATGCACTAAAAGGGGTCTGAAGGGTATTTTATAGTATATTCTATGTGTAATAAAAGTGTACTAAAAATGCATATTTACTAAAAGTGTGCTACGGAGCTCTATAAATGCATTTTATGGTACGTTCTGGATGTGTACTAAAACTGTACTAAAGAGTACTAAAAATACATATTTTCTAAATTTTATATAGAAATATTATTCAAGTAGTACAACTACATAGAATCATAATAAAAAAAAATTAAAAAAATAAAACTTTTTTATTTTTATGTTTCTATTTTCATAACAAAAAACTATTTTTCTACTATTCCTAAAATACCAAAAAGAGTATTTAATTTTGCGCCTTGGCCAAACATTCCTACTTCTTTCTGGCTTTACTTTTTTTACTGCATTCACTCACATGTGTCTATTATTCTTTAAACGCTTGAGCAAGAAAACAAAACTGGGAAATAACACAAGCAAAAAAAAACACAGACAAATTTTAAAAGAAAGCGTAGAAGCACTTAAGCCGAAAGTTAGTTACGCTTACAAATTTAGTGCAAGATTACTAAATTAAAAAGTACAAGTTTATGCAGCTAAGCTAAGCTAGCAAGAAAAGTTTTAGCACGAACTTAAATAGCTTTAAGTTTTACTTAAAATTTAGAAGAAAAGAAACCCCAATATTAATTTGCTACAGCTCATTTCTTGCTCTGGGAAAATGCTCTATAATATCTAACAGAAACGACGAAACTTCAATATTATGGAGCTGTGGCATAGCTCCTGCTGAAGCCAACTTTAATGTTGTCTATTGTGGTAGTCAATGTTGGGTTCTTAACCTGCCACTTGCTACGTGTGAATTGTTGTGTGGCTCACCAAGCGTGTGTCTGTACGTATATCTATATATATATATATGTACATGTGTGCGTGTGTGTGTGCGGAAGTCTCAGCATGAATGTATCTAATGTTCATCCTTTTGGCTTCGTGTACTTTCCGTCCGTTACGTATATATGTACATATATATAAACACATTTACTTTTGCTACGTGTGAGAAGCACTTAGTGGGGTCTCTTAATATATATATGTGTGTGTGTGTGTGTGCTTGAAAAGTATCTGAGAGTTGACTTTATAAAATTTAGTGAAATTTATAGCCATCGTGTAGGTGTTATATGCATTACCCATCAACGGCAACTAATACCAAATACAAATTGCTACAAATTTGTGATCCATGAAACTTGGCAAAGCCAAATAGCTCGATGGGGTGTGCGGGGCGCACGGGGTGAATGGGATGCAGGGGTTTGTGGCAAGGTGTTAGGTAATTGACATACAGTTGGGATTAGCAGTTTTAACCCAAAACTGTGAAAACATGTCGGAGCTTAGCAAATGCCATAGTTAGGCGTAACACATGTCGCTTAAGCTAAGCATTTAACATGATTTTGTGACATGGATCGGTGGGGATACATTAGCCTAGACTCAATTTGTAGGAATTCGCAAATGCAAAGTAGCTGATGATTACTTAAGTACTAATTAATTATACATAGAGCAGCCGCACCTCAGACATTTTTAATTATGAAAATGAAGCACCTGGCAAACACCTGTAAGTGCTCTTGAGGTTAATATGAAGTGTTCAAGCATTTTCTTTGAGTCTATTGCTTCTCGTTTTCGGGAGAAAATCTTTATGAGACAATCTAAAAGTATGTATGTCTAATACATATGTATCTATAAATCTGTGTTGATAGAGCCACTCGAGCACTCTAAACATATTCAAGTCTAAAATAATGCTTTAATATACAGACATTGCATAAAAGTGCATTTAATGTTCAGTTCTATCTTTTCCGTCTGCTCTTCATTATACAGTAATTATCTTTAATATTATGTACCCTATAGTCATCTATTTGTTACTTCGCATTACTCATACGAACCGTTTGACGCCACTTGTCTGCGGTTTGCTCTCTTTCATATTCCCCTAACACAACAATTGCATTAAATTAGCATAAATAAAAGTGTACAAAAAAACGAGGACAAAAACACGAATGCATTAAGCACTGCAAATGAAATTAGCGCAAAATAACAACAATAACAAAATAAGAAAACTATACCACTAGCAGACAATTGAATACACTACAGATATTTTCTGGTAAAAATAATCAAAATAACATATACTTTTAAAAATTGTATAAACAACTGAAACTGAAACTATTAGCTAGTTTACTCTATGCAAACATTTCTTCATTCGTTGCAAATACCATAACAAATTGGTAATGCCATTCTGCTTAGGGCAACAAAAAATATTGAAAATTATGCATGGCGTTGGTTGAGCTAACGATTTTAAATGGATCAAGCGGAAAATAAATACAATAAAGCCAGAAACTAAGCAACAGCGTATGGAGCAACAGCGTATGCGCTACGTAGAGCAAAAAAAAATTGTATGTTAAATAAATTCTGTGTAATAAAATACAATATATACAAAAATATGCTTTATAAAGCAAAGCATGCGAAATAACTGTATATAAATGCACATATATTGTATAATAAGCAGATGGTTGAAAAACGTGAAAAAGCAGGAAATGAAGCTAAAACTATGCAAAAAGGCGTAAAAAAAAAAAAATCCACACATATAAATTGTATATACATATATACGTACTATGAAATGCTTTGAATGCATAGAGCAAAAAAAGAAATACTAAACAGAATATAAGTGAAAATAGTCAACAAAAAGAAAAACGCGAAATATATATAGTTGAAAAGGCACAAAGGGAGAGTAACCTCAGCTCCCGTGGCCTTTTTAACCGTTTGTTGAATTCAGAAACGCCGAAAATAAAAACGCAAAAATCTACATAAACAAAAAATAAACAAAATTCGTGCTGCAATTAAAAAAATTTAAAATGCTAAGCCAAAATTGAGCGACTAAAAATACTTTATATTTTCATATTTGCATTACTTTATAACAAATTTATAACCCAGCTCTACGCGCAATTCGTCGTTGAGTATTGAAACTAAAACTGTTTGAACTCTAAAGAACTGAACTCTAAAGAGGCAAAAGTTAAAATCCCAAAACCACACGAAATATTTGAAAAAATATATATATATGTGCATTTCAGTTAAATCCAAATATAAAAGAAAGAAAATGAAAGAAAAATAAAATGTATTTCAAATAACTTTTATATATTGCATTATAAATTACCAAATTCGAAATAAAAGCTACTCGTTAAATTCAGTGCAAATAACAATAAATAAATAAAAGCAGATCAAAAATAATAAAAAAAAAATTAAAAAAAAAAACTGATTTTAGAAAAGAATTATTAAACTAATAAAATACATAAATAATTTATTGCCTCTATTATAGACAAATTTCGGATACACCCCTCAAGCCGCCCTCATTATTCACAGGATATTTACATTAAAATGGCTTCTGTAATGCGGAGCTGAGCAAACGCTCTAATTAATATTATGAGCGCTTCGCGTTTGTTTGCCTTTCACCTTTTGATGTGCATTTGCTTATACAGCTGCATTTTGAGCATATCGCGGCCCTTTGAGTTGATCATCGCTTTGCCAGATATGGGAAACTCAACAAGCATTCTCACGCCCAAAAGTCGGCTATGTTTTTTGTTTCTTGTATTTTTTTTCGTTGGTTTCTGTTTGTGACCCACTTACCGAGTTTTCTGGTTACTATCACAACGAACAATTGGCAGGTAGATAGCAGGCTTAGCCAAGTTAATTGTTAGTTTTGCTTTGCTTTGCTTTGATATGGTTTTGGTTCCAGGCTTGTCTGCTCGTTATGGTTTCTTTTTCAGCTCTTGTTTGCTTATTTTTTTGGGGATACTCTGCTTAATTATCTGTATGCTTGAACTGCTTTTCGCTGTTGTATAACTGAAATATAAAAAACGTAAAGAATATCAATGTAGTAGACAAGGTTAAAGAAGGTTAAGCAAAAATAATGAGAGTAACGCTTGAAAACCACTGCAAGGCAGGGCAAGCCAAGCCAAGGCTGTGGTTCGGTTTGGAGAACTAGCAGAAAGTGATATAAAGCTTGTATAAGTTGAATTGAAAGAGAAGCCAGTAGAGTAGATTTTTTTTATATATAGTATAGGGATGAACTACAAATATAAGTAAAAGTACAACTAAACTACAAAAAATCGACGGAAAGTCAGATGAACCGCTTAGATAGTGTAGTACAATATATGAAATATGAACTGTAACACAGAGAATATAATCTACAAGCCATCCGTTAAAAAATTATTATTATTACTATAATTCCTTTAAGATATTATATTTTGCATACAAGTTAGTTCTCAGTTTATGGCCAAGAGCAGCAGCAGAATCTTTTGCTCATTGCACAACTCTAATGGCAAGGCAACTAACAATACTGCAATGCTCAGCAGGATAACCTTGCTCTCCTTGGCACATACGCACACCCTTCCATAAACACACACACACACACACACACACTAATACACATACTCGCACACACAATAGTTTTTATGCCGAGCTAAAGGCATCTTCTTGGCTCCCTTTATGCAATCATTGCAGTCGAGCCAACATTTGAGAGCATTGCATAGACCAAAGGAACTTAGGGGCATTCAGCGCGAAAACAATGCAAATTGCAGTTGGAAGCCATTGCCAGGCCTATTCACATTGAAATTCGCATTTCATATTCAAGCAAACAACAGAAACTACGGCTGCAAGTCAACAATAAGCAAAGGTTTCAGAAAAAAAAAAAAGGAAAAACCTCTGACTCAGTTGCGAGATACTCGCTTGAAAGTTGATTCTAATAATATAGAAAAAATATATTCTAAAATTTTGTATTGATATTTTTATAATAAAACTTTGTATAGTAGCAAAACAAGTTTTAATGAGCTTCCTGTGAATAAGTTAGAGTAGGTTCTGCTGGCAAAGCTTAATCTTTGCTTGATATGATAAAGAAATCATTAGTTCAATATATCAGCTGAGTTTGCGCTTGTTAAGCTTCTCAAGAGCTGTTAGGATAGCTAAATACAATTTTTTCTTTGATATCTGCTTTATTTCACAATCTATATACCCAATATTATGATTGCGGTATTTTATTTGATACAAAAATGCATTCAAATTGCAGCATTGCAGATTTATTTTCATATATATTCTCATATATATACATATATCCTCATTTTGCTGATTGTGCTTTAACTTTAGCTTGCTTTATTTTATTTGCATGTTTTTTAAGTTTTCCACCTTTATCAGCAGCTGAATATGAATATGTGACTATGTGATTGGAAACGGGGAATGTGTTTGTTCAACTCTCTCACTCTACTTCTGCATCTTTCCCTCTTGAGCTCACCACTCTCGAGCCAGCTGCACCTCTGTGTCTCTTATGCATTTTCACGTATTCAATGCACATTCATTCAATCAAACATGCATTTGGCTCAGCTGCTCATTCATTCATACCTTCATTTCGCGTACCGACAGATTTTTTGTCTTCCTGCTGCCTTTTTAATACACTTACGTAAGGGGTATTATGGTTATCAGATGTAGATGTAGATACAGATACAGATACAGATACAGATACAGATACAGATACAGATACAGATACAGATACAGATACAGATACAGATACAGATACAGATACAGATACAGATACAGATACAGATACAGATACAGATACAGATACAGATACAGATACAGATACAGATACAGATACAGATACAGATACAGATACAGATACAGATACAGATACAGATACAGATACAGATACAGATACAGATACAGATACAGATACAGATACAGATACAGATACAGATACAGATACAGATACAGATACAGATACAGATACAGATACAGATACAGATACAGATACAGATACAGATACAGATACAGATACAGATACAGATACAGATACAGATACAGATACAGATACAGATACAGATACAGATACAGATACAGATACAGATACAGATACAGATACAGATACAGATACAGATACAGATACAGATACAGCACCAATCTAAATTCACATTGATCCGTTATCTCTTTATCTCTCAGAAAGCGCATTTAAACTTCCACATGCCACTGAGAACCCTTCCATTACTATTTTCCCTTTTCTTTTCTTTTTCTTTTTTGCCAATCGGCATTGCCTTTGTGCAATTTTTGCCTCACAGGCGACAGCTTCAAGCGATTGCTCCATTTTTGCTTTGGTTGTGCCGGCTGGCCCCACCAGCTCCCGCTTATTCATAACTATGGGGCAAATACTATTTGGGACATTTAAGTCGCATCGTTTCCAATGCAACTTTAAAATGTTGGCAGTGGGTGATTTATCGAGGGACCAAAAAAAAAGGGAACTGAAACAAGTAAGAAAGCTCTAGTCGAGACTGCTCGACTAGGAGATACCCTGAACCCTCCGTGCTGATGTTCCAATCATTCTGCACACATACATACACATGCATCCACCCCCACGCATAGGCCCGCGCTCTGCTAACTGCGCAGTAAGCAGCGACTGCGCTTGGGCTGCGCTGCAGTGTGGGCAATATTATGAGAATTTATTTGTTGAATAATTTCATTTGTAGACGTACAATCTTAATGAAACTCTCAGAACGTAATCATTATGTGTAAATGTGTGTACATTCCAAAGCACAAGTCTCTAGTACTTGATATACGTTTTTTACAAATTTGGGGCGAAGGGGGCGTGGTATCCAAAATCTGTAAATTACAAAATGTGTGTGCCCATCAAATGTATATACACAGTAAATCTGAAGTCTCTAGGTCTAATAGTGTTCAAATTAGGCTAAAAAAACAATATAAATTTATCGATTATCCTCGATAAAAAAGATATCGAATGAGGTATCGAAAAAATTTGATAAACTCGTACTGCGTATGGTATACACGAGTATGCATACAAAATTTCAGCTCTCTAGCTCCTTTAACTTCTGAGATCGACGCACTCATACGGACGGACGGACGGACAGACGGACAGGGCTATATCGACTCAACTCATCGTCCTGATCAAGAATATATATACTTTATGGGGTCTGCGATGATTCCTTCTGCCTGTTACATACTTTTCACAAAACCATTATACCCTGATTTCCCATTTTCAATGGGTTCAGGGTATAAAAAGGAAACAAATCGAAATTCATTGAATTTCACGTGGCTCAACGATTTACATAAATTTTTTATTTCATTTGCTCAATGGACGTTAGATGAAACGAAAGAGAAATAGAAGGAACAAATAGAGCGAGAGAGGGCGCAAACATTTCAGTAATATGGTACCCAATATTAAAATACATTTGCGGCTATCCAATTGTCCTCATTTTGTAGCTAATCAATTGCCTTTTGGGGATTTTAGTTTTGCCGATTTTGCTGTGCGAGTGTGAGTGGGTGTGCGGTCCTGTGTGTGACGTGAAATAAAATATTCATAATATTGCATATTGATTTTATAATGGAATCTTTAGAGTTTATTGAACTTTTATACAGCTTTTGACACGCTTCATATTGGATTTGGGATGAGCATTAGCTATATAAACATAACAATTTATTGTGTTTGATAGCGATAAAAGCAAAGCAAACGCTCTTTGTGCACAAAATTAGGTTAATTGTGGTATATAAATAATATCAAAATATGCTAATTGCCACCAATAATAATTTACTTTTATTAGTATATTTTAGCCTTAAAGGGCTGAGCTTTTAAAAATTTAATTATATTTGAAAAGCAATAGAAATAGACTTAATAGTGCTTGAATATATATTAATGTAATGAAAAAAAATATATAAAATATAACAATGACTTATTCAAATAAATGGCTAATAAATACGTCTGCATCAACTGAATGCCGAGAGCTACTCAGAGCCTTAGTTAAATCCATTTAATTAATTACCACACATTGCATGCACTCGAGAAAGGCCCTCACAGAAAAGAGATACTAATAGAATGAGAAAGAGAGACAGCGCAACGTAAACAAGTTATGCTCATTCGATGCTGCTGCTGCTTCTGCTGTGGCAGCGGCAATGCAATTTTCTCACTTATAAATTTAGCCATTCAAGTTCAACACAATACTTTCTAATTTTACGCAACGTTGCTGTCAGTCGATAGAAAATTTTCCACATGCAATTCAATGGAAATGCAGGAAAGCTGCGCCAGCCAGCCAGCCTAGATGTGCCGATTCAATAGAAATTGGCAGACAAAAAAAAAGGGGGAAAAATATCAGAAATCGTATAAAATACCAAGAACTAAAAAGTAAAAGGAAAACGAACTCTAAGCTAGAAATATAGTACAAAATTCAATTAATTAAAAGCCGTAAAGCACACACTCGCACACAAACGTACCCCAATACATATATACATACATACATATATTCTTTACAACAGGAGAGGCAGCTGCAATTGCCGTGAAAATGAGCTGGCTAGGATTCAATGGGCTGGGTCTTGCAATTGTCCTGGTGCCGCTTGGGGACTTCCAGCTGATGCTTTTCGTTGGCACAGCGAAAAAGTGCAATTGAAAGCGCAACAATGCGCACCACAAGACATTCAAGCAGCCATGTGACTCCACCCACACCAAAAGCTAGGGGATATGCGAATTCGAATCGCTTGGGCGCCGCCGCCCACGCCCCCGCCCCCACTCATTTTGCTGACTGAGTGACATACTCGAATTGCTTTAGCAGCATTCAGCGCTCGGATTTAAGGCTGGCTTCTGTGATTAGTTTCCCCGCAGCATTCACAGATGAGCTCAAGTGCATTTCATTGCTCACTGTCACATCGAGTAGTTTCGGGTCGAAAATCCAAAAGCCACCGAAATAAATTGCCTTTCGTTTGGATTAAGTGCGCATACAAATCGCAAGGAAATACGCCAAATAAGAAAAGCATATACATATATAAATACAAAAATATATAAATCTATATATTTAAAAGAAAGTTGTGTAAAAGTGTTACGACACTTATAACTTATAACCTGACTAATCATAACAAAAAAACACATTTGATAAAAAAAATATTGAAAAATAATATATATGTATATTTCACTGTCTGTCTCTCTGTCCGTCTGCCTAAGAAGAGCAAGGGATGCAGAAGAACTCCAGGAGATCATTTAGAAAATGCCTGCACCAGCAGAGAATGTTCCCATTGCTCTATCTGGCGCCCTGCTCAAAATTGGAGTGGAAGTCGCCCTATATAAAGGGCAGCAGCTGTGGAATTTATTCAGTCGTCCAGACAGACCCGGTGGGGTCAGTCGTACGTGCAGGGCAATTTTTTTTTTTTTTTTTTTGTATTTTTTTTTGTTTTTGCTTTATTTTATTTATTTATTTTTTTTTATTTTTTTTTTATTTATTTTTTTTTTTTATCTAATTTTTTTATTTAAACTTTATTTATTTAATTTTTTTTTTTGTATTTAAATTTTTTTTTTATTCAAAAAAAAATTTTTTTTTTATTGAAGAATTTTTTTATTGAAAATTTTTTAATCTTAATTTTTTTTTTTTTTTTTTTTTTTTTTTAACAAACACTTGCATTGCCCGTACACGTGCGACTGACCCCTCCGAGTCTGGACGACTGAATAAATTCCACAGCTGCTGCCCTTTATATAGGGCGCCTTCCACGCAAAGCCTGAGGGGCACTCAAATTTTGAGCTGGGCGCCAGGTAGAGATCGTTGCAGTCGATCCAATGGGAACACTCTCTGCTGCAGGCATTTTCTAAATTATCTCCTGGAGTTCTTCTGCATACAGTTAGGTGCATCAAAATTGCAAGAGGCACGAGATGAGCGAAACCAGCAAAGAACGAAGAGAAGCGCGCAGATTCGTAGTCAACAGACATAGAGGAATTAATGGATAGGGCAAAGCAACGTTTGCCGGGGCAGCCAGTATATTATATTTATATATATACATATACATATACATATACTACAATTGTAAATATATATATCTAAATATATTATTACCAGGGGACATGTCACATTTAAGTCTAATATATGATAGCTAAAGCCTGTGGGTGTGCGCTCATTTGCATGCTATTAACTTTTATTACAGGTGTCGTTCAGCTTTAATATAAGGTATAGAAACAAAGTTCAGCGAACTCTTTAAAAGCTGTTTAATTATTCATTAAATCATATTGAACTGATTTGGCAATTTTGATAATGCAAGACTTTTTGAAGTTTGTGCAAGTCAGCTTTTTCATTCAGCTAATGTTTTAGCTGTGTTCTTTTAAGCACGGCTCCATCTCGTATTCTGTAAGTCACATAGTGTAAGTCACATAGTGTAAGTCACATAGTGTAAGTCACATACAGCGCTCTCGCCTATATATACATATACATATACATATATAATAATATATATATATTATTGTAGCATGGAAATTAAAGTGCATTTCATTGGGTTTTCATTCACATTTCACTTTTACTTAAATCAACTTATGGCATGAAGGTAAAAGGAACTGCAGTATAAATATATGTATGTATATTCAATAAAAATCTTATTTTGATTACATTATTGTTAACTATTTGATTTCACTTTTAATTAATATATTCACTTTATGCAAGGAGCTCAACATAATCTATATATATACATATGTGTATGTACATATGTATATCGTATATATAGTTTCTCGTTCATCTCACAGAGCTCGTGTTTCTATTACAATTTGTTGCTCAGCAATAAAATGGAATTTCTTAATTATAGTGAAATGTGAATGGGACTGTGAGTGTTTTGCAGCATTCGCATTCAAATTATGCAGAGCTGTGCACTCATTCAATTATTTATACTATTATATGCATTTATTCGTTCGCTCTTTTAACGTACACACACACTAGCACACACATGCGCAGGAACAAAGAGCCCGAGCGAACTTAAAATGCAAACGAAATGTGCAATATATTCAACTCATGGAATTTTTAATACACTGTAGAGTAAGCTGAGCAAAAAAGTAGATTTGAATTGAATAATGGCCGTCTTACATACTGTCAGCTCACTGTAAGCTCAAAGTACAGTCCACATATATTATATGAGAGCAGTTGCTTATAGACTTTAATACAAGTCAACCGAAGTAATATATTCCTCTACAAGCTTGAGTCTCAGCTCCTTTAGCAACTCATATAGTTCTCAGTCATTCAACAATTGTCGCCTGTGCAGCGCATTGCAGAGTCGTTGACAACCGTCTGATTCATATATATATATACATATATATATATATACTTTTTATTATTATTATAAACGATGCCATATTCGGAATGCTTTCAGCCACTCCTGCTGCAGAGCTGCACCCCGCACGATCCGTAAGAAGCAAATATGAATCACAAAATGTGTGCAAATAAAATTCAAATTTCAATTTGTGCATCGACTACAACAAATACAAGGCTTGAGCAGGGTAAGCGGCATGGACGGGGGGTCAACATTGCAAAAGTTGAAAGTTCATGCGTATTGAAGACTCGAAGCCAAAACAAATGTTTTTACCTTGTTGCACAAGTGTTTACACTGCACTGGCAATAGACAAAAACGAGAAGGATGTGAGCAGCGGCAGCAGCTGCAACATCTGTGGCAGGATGCAGAAGACAAGGCGAACAAAAAAAAAAATTATACATAAATCAAGTGCTAAAGGTGGAGAATATTATTCTATGTAGTTAAGATATGGAGATCTAAAGTGGTTAGGAAAGGCGAAGCAGATGCTAGATAAATAATATGCAAAAGTTTGGCCAAGAAAATAGAAAGAGAAAAGGAGGAGAGAAAAATAGCGAAAGAAATAGACAGAGAAAAAGGCTGTGAAAATAAGAAATGGAGGTATTACGATTAAATGAAGAAAGGAAAGGGAGAGAAAGACAGATATATACATATATATGACAAGAGTAAGATTGAAAGAGCGAGAGAGAGAGAAAGAGACAAAGAGAGAGAGATAAATAATGAGACAGACAGTATAAAACGGAAATAGAAACAGTAAGATTGTGATTGACAGAGAGAAAGAGGCAAAGAGAGATATAGAGAGATAAAGACAACGATAGAGAGAAAGAGGGAAAGGTAGTTAGAGAGTGATAGAAAAGGGGTGAGAGGTAGTTAGAGAGCGATAGAAAAGGGGGTGAGATATAGTAAGAATAAGCTTGAAAGAGCGAGAGAGAGAGAAAAAGAAAGAATCATTAAAATCACGATTGCAAGAGAGAGAGAAGAAGAACAAGATAGAAAAGGGGAGATAACACAGAGAAAGCGAGGGAGAGTTTCTTCTTTTAGAGAAAGATAGACAATCAAAAATATAAATAACTTTCTAGCTCTTTACACGATAAATATACACATATACATTTACATCAAATCCAAACGAAGTTAACACTAGAGAATCAATCCGTGTTCACAATTTGAATCGTCACGCTGAATTGTCACGCTTGTCAATTTACAAAAGCAAACGCACAATTTATCAATATTTGTGCATATCTGAATCATTTGGTCATACGGTATGCAAAGTGCTCTCGGCTCTCTTTTAGCAAAATACAATTTTTGATTAATGCTGCATTTCAAATATTTAGACATTCAACGAACAACAATAAAAGGAACGAAACGAACGAAAGAAACCAAAATAAAATGGGCCAAAACGAATGCCAAAAATAAAATCCGACCGAGAATTGTGTTGTAAATTTCAGATTCAAAACAAAAAACTCTGCGCACAAAAAAAAATAGAAAGAAAGAAAAAATCCCAAAAATAAAGAAAAATGCCGACAACAATTGAGGTAGCAGAGTGTGGCAGGCGCAGGGAGCAGGAGTGCTGGGTGGTTGGCTATAACATGATGGCAACCAGTTTCGTCCATTAACCACCAGAAAACAAGTAAGAAAGCTCTAGTCGAGACTGCTCGACTAGGAGATACCCTGAACCCTCCGTGCTGATGTTCCAATCATTCTGCACACATACATACACATGCATCCACCCCCACGCATAGGCCCGCGCTCTGCTAACTGCGCAGTAAGCAGCGACTGCGCTTGGGCTGCGCTGCAGTGTGGGCAATATTATGAGAATTTATTTGTTGAATAATTTCATTTGTAGACGTACAATCTTAATGAAACTTTCAGAACGTAATCATTATGTGTAAATGTGTGTACATTCCAAAGCACAAGTCTCTAGTACTTGATATACGTTTTTTACAAATTTGGGGCGAAGGGGGCGTGGTATCCAAAATCTGTAAATTACAAAATGTGTGTGCCCATCAAATGTATATACACAGTAAATCTGAAGTCTCTAGGTCTAATAGTGTTCAAATTAGGCTGAAAAAACAATATAAATTTATCGATTATCCTCGATAAAAAAGATATCGAATGAGTTATCGAAAAAATATGATAAACTCGTACTGCGTATGGTATACACGAGTATGCATACAAAATTTCAGCTCTCTAGCTCCTTTAACTTCTGAGATCGACGCACTCATACGGACGGACGGACGGACAGACGGACAGGGCTATATCGACTCAGCTCATCGTCCTGATCAAGAATATATATACTTTATGGGGTCTGCGATGATTCCTTCTGCCTGTTACATACTTTTCACAAAACCATTATACCCTGATTTCCCATTTTCAATGGGTTCAGGGTATAAAAATGTGCGTCCAATTCGAAAAATTCATTCATAAAACATGCCGTCGATTGCGGCGCAGCGACTGCTGAGAGTGAAAATTCAAGCAGCCCCTCCACAGCCACCTCCCCCACCACCTGCTCCGCCACCTCCACGACGACCGACACGCAGACACACTCAGGCAGACAGAGCTGACCATTTGCGACCCCTAGACTCAGCGCCAACCCCCTGAAGCAGCCCTCGCTTTTCCATTCACGCACATGCAGCAATAAAATGAAAATCGATTTTCACTTTAACGACTTCACACATAACAAAAAAATAAAAGAGGAAAAAAACGAAAATAACAAACAACACAAAAATTGTGGAAAAGGCCTTGCGGCAAACGCTGAAACCACAAATAGAAACAAGTAAGAAAGCTTTAGTCGAGACTGCTCGACTAGGAGATACCCTGAACCCTCCGTGCTGATGTTCCAATCATTCTGCACACATACATACACATGCATCCACCCCCACGCATAGGCCCGCGCTCTGCTAACTGCGCAGTAAGCAGCGACTGCGCTTGGGTTGCGCTGCAGTGTGGGCAATATTATGAGAATTTATTTGTTGAATAATTTCATTTGTAGACGTACAATCTTAATGAAACTTTCAGAACGTAATCATTATGTGTAAATGTGTGTACATTCCAAAGCACAAGTCTCTAGTAATTGATATACGTTTTTTACAAATTTGGGGCGAAGGGGGCGTGGTATCCAAAATCTGTAAATTACAAAATGTGTGTGCCCATCAAATGTATATACACAGTAAATCTGAAGTCTCTAGGTCTAATAGTGTTCAAATTAGGCTGAAAAAACAATATAAATTTATCGATTATCCTCGATAAAAAAGATATCGAATGAGTTATCGAAAAAATATGATAAACTCGTACTGCGTATGGTATACACGAGTATGCATACAAAATTTCAGCTCTCTAGATCCTTTAACTTCTGAGATCGACGCACTCATACGGACGGACGGACAGACGGACAGGGCTATATCGACTCAGCTCATCGTCCTGATCAAGAATATATATACTTTATGGGGTCTGCGATGATTCCTTCTGCCTGTTACATACTTTTCACAAAACCATTATACCCTGATTTCCCATTTTCAATGGGTTCAGGGTATAAAAAGAATGAAAAACAAAAATTGGAGGAGAATAGAATAGAGGAATATATCGGCATTGCATAGGGCCATAGAAAGGTGACCAATGCAAGTCGAGGGCTTTGGGTGCTGCTTAGCTGCCAGTAGCTGCAGTTGGTCAAATCAAGCTCAATTCACAATGCTGCCACAAGCAACCGAAGCCACCAACGTGACCCACCCGGAGCTAACCGCAAGTGCGTCGAGCTCCCCCACAACTGCGGCTGACATCTTGCACTCTCTCTCCCTCTCTTGCTGCTGCTTGACCACTTCCTAGACTTCGGCCTGAATTGGAGCGTAATGTGACATTTCATGTTGTGCCTTTGGCAACAAAGGTAAATTTTCCATGTTGCTTTGCGGCTTTGACTGGCTCCTTGTGCAACGTGTCGTATGCTTAACATAAAGTGAATTATTTTCTGACTGTTTGCCCTGAAATGGCAGCTACAAAGGCCAAAGCAATACGCAAAAGCAGAAATGGCCACAGTAATACTAAATAATAAGCAAATGTATTAAACTCTTTTAATAAGCCAAGTATTTTTTTGTAATTTTCTTCAAGCGTCTCTTTAATGTTTACCAAAAAATATAGTGCGAAAAACGTTTAATGCAGCAAATAAAAAATGTATAAATATTTTAACATAAATACACGTTTTACTAGCTGACTTTACAACCCACTCACTCCTTCTCGTTGTCAGTCTCTCTCTCTCTCTCCCTCTTTCTCACTTGCCCAAAATGGACTGCCCAGATCTGTATTTATGCAGGCCATAAAATGCATCTAAAGTTAACAACGACAGTAAATAAAATTGAGGCACGAATATTTGTGCAATTTCAAGTATGGTTCCATCAAATCATAAACCAACGGCATGGCCCATAAACAAATTGAATTGCCAATGGCCAGCACCAAACAGCCAGCACCCAACGACCAACATCCATCGTCCATACGCTGCTGATTTAATGGATGAGCCACTGGCTGTGTTGGCTCAATGAAATACGCCAATGGAAACGAGCATTCATTACTCAAGAGCTGGGCATAGGGTTGCAGTTCCACGAAATCGAGTTTAAATTATTGCTTCTATATTGATCTAATACCAATAGAGGTGCAAAATCTTTGCATGAGTCAAATCTTTAACACGCAGCCTCAAGGTATGCAACAGAAATTTAATACGCTTGTTTGAGAATGGGGCAACGAATGTCATGAGTGTAACAGTTTTATACATCAGATCAAACACGCACACGCACACACACACACACACACACACACGCATACGTCATAAGGCATCAAATGTTTGCTCACCTTAAGCTCATGTTGACTAGTTTGCAACAATAGGAAAAGCATTTGAGAGAGAGAGAGAGAGAAGAAGCTAGCAAAAAGTCAAAGAACATGTGTGTGTGTGTGAGTGTGTGAAGCTGTTTAGTCACAAAGTTCTCATAGACTTAACTTTAATTACAACTTTTGTATTGGATTATTTACTTAGTGCCTCGAACTTAAACTTTAGTTTCTTATTTCAGTAGAATTGCCTATAATTTGAGTTTAGCTTCAGGCTATGATGTACACAACAATGAGTACACAACAAGACTTTGTCGAGTAGACAAGTTCTCAGATACTTCTCACTTTCAAATGAGCTTTAGAAATGTTGATTTTGAAAACATAAAACACTTTTCAATAATCTTTTCGAATCTTTAAATATCTTTGACTTGATTGCCTTTTAGCAGTGGTTTGATTTGAGCTTGTCTGCGATTAGTTATTTATAGTTGCAAGAAAATCAATAAGCAGATAGTTTAGCTATCAGGCATTTAACTAAATATTTATAGCTTATTACAGCAACCCATTGAGCAACTAATTATTCAATTATTTGACAGCCAGACTTAGTCTTTAGTCAAATTTAAATCTACAATTGAAGCTATGAATTACAAAACATTTAGCTAAACGTGTAAATAAATGATGATTTGATTAGTCAAGCTTAAAATTCAAATACTACAACTAAACACAAATCAAGCTGTTGAAAGCCATAGATAAATGAAGATTAAATGCTTACAAAATAAATCAAGTGAATATATGTACATGTACATACATATGTATGAAAAAGAGTTTTATGAATATAGGACACACAAAGTATTAATTAATAAGTGTTATCAATATAAACATTTTTGTAATTTTATAATATTTCCTGAAATATTTCGCAAAAAAAAAAGCTATGTGGGACAAATGAGATAGAGTTTAACCCGAATACAAAAAATACACAGATTTAGGAGAGTAACATATCTACAAAATATGTAATAAAATTTTTTTACATTTTATAAATGGTTTTTTTAATTTTTATATATAATTTTTATTATAGAACAAATACTCATTTTATGAGAAAAAGGTTATTACGATTTAACAATATATGAAAAATTTTTATGTTTTGGAATATTTTTTTAAAAATATTATGTAGAGCTAATCAAAAATACTCGAGCCTTCGCAGTTTATGCAGCTAACACAATCATATTAAGCTTAAATATTTTTTGAATATTTTCACCACATAAATTCATAAAACATTTGTAAGCCATTAAGCTCTCTTCTTATAGCTGATGTTTAAACCTCTTGACATACATACATATATATTGAATAAATTTTTGTAGAGCATCTGTTAGTCAACAGCAGAATTTTTATTTTTTTTTTCTTCCTTTACTTGTATTCTGCAGCTGGCTCTGACACAGTTTGTTCATTGTGTTGATTTAGTGCTTATGCAAATTTAATATTCGTGCGTCTGTGCGGGCGCACCCCAACCGCCCATATGCATAGAGGGGCAACACAGTTGCATTATAAACAAAATACACTCACACTGACACACACAGTCACGCCCACAAATTCCCACACTGAGCAGAGAGACATTTATCTTTTGGTCTGGCCATTTATGAGTGTGCATCTGCATAGCTACATTTTTATGTCCATCAGTGTATTTGGTATTATTTATGAGCACAAGTGATAAATTGTTGCTGCCACGCCCTCTGCCCACCTGAGCGCTACATTCTTATTTTGTATTTCATTTATTTTTCGTTCTTTTCGTCAATTGTGCTGTGAATGAATGCAATTTCTGTGCATTAAATTAAAAAGTTGCCGCGCCATAATTTAGACAAAGTGCAACAAAAGAATTTACTAGCTGCTAGCTACGGTGCAGGCTTTTTGACACTTTAGTTTCGACACTTTGAAGTGCTTTTGTACAAGTTTTTTAGGTCCGTCTGACTAACGGGAAAGACAAGACAGACAGAGGCACAGACACTTGAAAGATACGAAGCAAGCAAAAGTTTTGGCACAGGATAAACTTGGAGCCAACTTGTTGCCAAAATAGAAAACTAGCCAAATAAATTCTCTCCCCAAAAAAAAAAAAAAAAAAGAAGAAAATGAAAAAAAAAAACTGCAGACAAAACATTTCGCGAGCAATAAATTTGCAACACAAACACACGCACGCACACACACACAAACAAAAATCACTCATACGCACTGTTGCCAGTGCCACAAACAACGCAACGAAAATTATAGCATACACAATAGGGCGCTTCTCAACACTGCCAAAGACTTCCTGCTGTTGCCTTTGTCCGTCCGTTCGTCTGCTTACCCCCCAGTTGCTGCCACTGGCAACCACTGATGGCGCACTCTTCACCACTCTCTATCTCTCCCCCTCTCCCTGCACCCTGCCTTGTCTTGTCGTCAGCGTCTTTTGTAGTTGTTGAGCAGAAAATTGAAAAGTATTTTCAAGCATTGTTCTTCGGGTTGTGTTGCTTGTGCTGCTCACGTTGTGTCTGCGTCCTGTGTAACAAATAACTAACTTGAGGGGCATAACAACTGTTTAATATAGCACCATATCGAGCATATCAACTATATTTCTGTTATGTAAGCAAAGTTCTATAAATATTTGTTAAAGCATACTCAACATAGCCCTGACTAGACTAAAATAGTTACTTGATATGGATATCTATATTGATATTTATATATGGCGTACGCACCCTTTTCGAAATATGTATATACTCGCTCTCTTTCTGTATGCAAATATCTGTTTTGCATGCCAAGTAAGCAAGCTTTTCAATAATTTCATTTTTAGTTGAGCTTTATTTTTTTATAATTTTGTATTTATTTATTTATTTATTTATTTATTTTTTATTTGCATTTATTATTCTTTTATGTTTTTACTTATTTATTTTTATATATATATAAATTTTTTATTTTATTTTTTTAATAATCGTTTTTTGTTTTATAAATTTTTTTTTAATTATTTATTTTTTATTGGAAATTATTTTATTTACTTAGCTTTTTATATTAAAACTTTAACCTGTTAACTTTTTTATTGTTATTAGTTTAATATCTGTTTTTTACGATTTTAAAATTTATTTATTTTTTTTTTGGTAACATTTTTTTTAACTTTTTATAATTCTATTTTTTTTTTTTTTTTATTAATTTTAAAATTAAAATTGTTCATTTTACCATTTAATTTTTGGATATATTTTAAAATATATTTAAGGATTTTAAATTCATTTTTAATTAATTTTTTTTTTTTATAACATTGTATCTTGCATCTAGTGTACTGCTATCTTTGGTGTTGCTATCTTTAGGAGTTTAAGCTCCTTTTGAATTAGATTTTTTTTTGTCAAACGAAAAAGTTTTTTGAGTTCAGATTCAAAGCAAAACATCTATTAAACGCTAAGAAGACCTGCTAGAGCATAACAACTTCGACTTGTGCAGCTAACAAAATTTCTAAAAATTTGTTGCTATTTGAATGCTTGACAGTCATCAGTTAAAGGATATATATATCTATATATAGATACGTTTAGCTGGGTGTGTTTGTGTGTATGTGTGTACTTTTGAATTGCTTATATTGGGTGCACCAAAATCAGCACTTGAAGTTTTGTTTTGATTGCCATCGATGCGCCCGTATCGAAAAAGTTGTGCGCTTTCCACTTGGTTGTGCGATGTCAGATAGAGCAACAAACAGCGTTATATAAGGTTGTAATGGATGCTAACAGAGAGTGAGTGAACGAGTGAGTAGCAAGTGAGAGAGTATGGAAAAAAGAACTCTTTCATTGCTTAATATAATGAAAAGTCATTCAATTTCACTTCGATTGTGTGCATTTGTTTGTAACCATCTAGTTAAGAGTTGCTTGAAAAACAGAGTTTTCAACGTTTTTTTTTTTTTGTATTTGCATTGGGGAAAATGAATGATGCTTTGAATGGAATATATCGATGCACTAATTGAAAAGCAAAAAAAATTATATTTGGATTTTGGGGTGATTTTTCTCGATGCAAGCGAAGAGCAATTAGGACAGCAGCTCCTTTGATGCTCTGGTCACATGAAAACAGAGCTAACGAAAGTTTATTTATTTATATTGAATGAAAATGTATTGGAAATCAAGGCAGAGCTACAAGGGTCAGTAATTTGAATACACTTCAGTTGTGTGCACATGAAAAATGAATTGGGAATGCATAAAGGAAATCGCACACAATGCTCAACTATAAATATTATTTGCCAAAAGGGCAGAGCTTTTAATAAATATATAATATGAAATGCATATATATAGAGTTTGCATTTGCGATGCGAGTAAAAATAACAAGTTTTATTTATGAGCCATTTACACGCCACACTGGAAGCGACAACTTTAACCAACTGACATAAATTTTTAATTAAAAGGACACAGAAACTGTTGCAAACTTCATATAACTGAAACGAAACGAAACGAAATGAAATGAGACGAGACGAGACGAGACGAAACGTCACGGAATGGAACGTTCTGAAACAGGACACAAGTTGCACATTGTGGTGCCATCAATTAATGTCACTTTCTCAACTATCCCTCTCTCTCTCTCTCTCTTTCTCTCTCCTTATATGTCTGTTTCGCTTGCTCTCATTGTTTTTTGGTCACATCCCACGCGAATGTCAACGCCATGAACGAACAGGCTCAAATTGTGAGGAAAATGTGGACGAATGCATGTCAAATCCATGTCAAAATGGCGGACTTTGCCGTGACCGTAACAATGGCTACACCTGCACCTGCCAGCCCGGCTATCTGGGGGATCACTGTGAACTGGATGTGGCCGTCTGCGACACGGGTAAGTCTGGGTTTGTGGGAGCTAACCAAATCGCTTTTGCACTCATTGTGATCCTTGGTTACAGGCACTGGAGCCCGCTGCCAGCACGGCGGCGAGTGCATTGAGGGGCGTGGCTTGGAATTTAGCTGCCAGTGCTCGGCGGGCTGGCATGGCCGCATCTGTCAGGAGGAGATCAATGAATGCGCCTCCTCGCCCTGCCAGAACGGCGGCGTCTGTGTGGACAAATTGGCCGCCTATGCCTGCGCCTGTCCCATGGGCTATACGGGCGTCAACTGCGAAGAAGAGATACTCATCTGTGCGGACAATCCGTGCCAGAACAATGCCCTCTGCCTCATGGAGGAGAATGTGCCCACATGCTACTGCGTCCCAGATTATCACGGCGAGAAGTGCGAATTCCAATACGATGAGTGTCAGCTGGGACCGCGCTGCATGAACGGAGGCGTTTGCATTGACGGCGTCGATACCTTCTCCTGCTCCTGCCCTCCGCTGCTGACGGGCATGCTGTGCGAATGCCTGATGGTGGGTGAGGAATCACTCGATTGCAACTACACTGCACCGGCGACAGCTGCACCACCGGTGGTGTCCGTTACACCGTCGGTGCCGTCCTCCTCGACCCTAGCCCCGCCCACTGTGCGACCGGTTACGCCACCAGAAACGACCATGGCCCCAAGTGCACCACCCACTACAGCGCCAGCACCAGCTGTAACCACCATGACGCCAATTGAGTTGCCTTCCTCGTCCGCATCGTCTTCGTCGGAGGAAACCCTGGTAGAGGTCCGCGTAACGGTAGCACCACCCGAGAGCGACAGCCACAGCTTAGACAAGGTGCCAACCACAATTAGGCCGCAACCACAGCCAGAGGCCCCAGAGCCAACAGCCGAGGCACAGCCACTGCCTGCACCCACCACACCACCGGCTGGCGGCATTTCTTCAGCCTCCACCTCGTCGTCCGAGGAAACTCACGGCATCTACACTACTCTACCCCCAATGCCGGCGCCCGGTGTCACCGCCTCCTCATCAGCCGAAACCTCTTCGGAGTTGATTACCTCCGAGGAATATACAACGGTGCGGCGCTTTGATGTCAGCGGCAGTGGCAGTGGTAGTGGCGCCGGCAGCGGCAGTGGTTCCAGTGAGGAACCCACCACCACAATGCGAGCCACTGTAACACAGCCGCCCAGCATAACAATTGCCGTCGATTATGCATCATCGAGCAGCTCCGAGTCGGTGGAGCAGCCCATAGCCGCAACCACACCCAGCAGCATCTATGTGCATCACGTAACCACATTTGAGACAAGCATCTCGGTGGACTATGCACCCACACCGACACCCTATTTTCCGCCAGAGACCACAGTGAGCCCGACCAAGACGCCACTCGAGGAGACAACGCGACATATGTGGACCGAACTGCCCACCACAGCGGCACCATTCTTCACGGATTATCCAGCTGAGGTGCTCATCACAACACATCGCACCAGCGCTGGGCGATTTACGACGGTGCAGCCACCCGTACAGCAAGAGACCACCACAGCACCACTGGACTATGAGCCGCCCAGCGTGGAGCTAACCACGGCACAAACTCCGCACATTGTGGTAACCATTCTGGAGAGTAATGCAACGCTTCCAACCACAACACTATTGCCACCAATAACAACCCAGCGAGAGCCCCAACCACAAACGACTCATGCAGCCACTGAAATGTCAGCGGAATGGGAGCCAAGCACCACACAGGTGCCACCGCCCGTAACCGTGCCCGCGCCTATGGAGATAACCACATCCCAGGCTATGACCACTGAGGACTTGGTGGGGCCGCCTGCGCCGCCTTTGATGACCGTCGAGTCGCCTCGTGAGACAACCACGCCCAGAACTGTGGTCACCCCGGCACCCACACCATTGCCCACAGAGCCACCAACTGTGCCCAGCTTGCCTGCAGTTACGGTGCCACCAACTCCGCCATCCACACAGTCGGCACAGACGATGCCACCACCCACACCGCCCATATATGTCTACAGTACGCCCGGACAACCGGAGATAGCGACGCCGACCAAGTCCCAGGTAACCGAGAGCAGCGAGGAGACTGATGGCGCCAATACGGTGGCCAGCGGTGGTGCTGGCGGCTCTGAGGGAAAATCTGGCGATGTTGACTGCATCAAGCTCGGCTGCTACAACGGCGGCACTTGTGTAACCACATCGGAGGGTTCCCGGGTAAGTAACCATACCAAATTTTTCCATGAGCCCCTGATCAATCGATAGACGTTGTATTTGCGGTTAACAAAAAGTAAATAAATAAATACACAACTTCAACAATTTTCTACCCCATTAAGCGTCTAATTGGCCATAAAACAGCCCCTGTGGGCGACTCCTGTTACATTTATTCCAGTCACACTGCCCCACCCGCTGACCCATTGACGACTCATTACATTGGCGCCAACGTTCTAACTACCTTGGCAATAGGCAAACAAGAATTACACCTGACCAACATATGCTCATTGGGACCTTCATGAGCCATGTGTTATCCAGTAAAATTGACCTCGATTTCAAAAGAGCGTTTGCTTTTTACTGTATACAAATATTTGCATTTTGAAAAGCATATCGAAAAGCCTTACTTGAAGCGGAACATTAAAGCTCTCACAAAGCTTCAGCTGAAATTTAGTTAGTTTGATGTGTTTACGTAATTAAAATATTTTCAATACGAATTCTAAAATCGAATGACATTTAAGATTATAGTTTTTAGCAGTTTTATATTATATTACATATTTATAATATATACAATTGAATCTAAACTAACTAAACCTTAGAGTTTTAAGAATAAAGCTAAAGCGAAAAGCTCCTCAAATAAATCTGTTTATAGAAGCATTCCAGCAGCTTAAACTTTTACGTGCTTTAAAGCTGCTTAGAGCCAAAGCCTAAAGCATTAATTCCATATATTTTTTAAATCAAAGTGTAAATTATATTCGCAGCTGTTATGCACAGAATACTATAAAATCTACATACACTCCCAAAGAATTTCATTCAAAGGGTATTTTTAATTAATGCTATTGGATAATTACAAAGTGCTGACAGCACGAACCGAGCACAAAATCAACCTGTTCTCAGCTACACACTTTTCAAGCTGAGCTAAAAACAAAAATCTCCAGCACATGGCGGAAACTAGATGCTATCCATTTAGTAAGCTACTCTGCTAAGAGCTGTGTGCTCGGCAATTAAAATTAGCAACTAGCATCAACAGTAATTACTTGACAACCAATATGATGTGCATAAATGTTGAAACTAGCTTTAAGATTAATGATTTTCACAAAACTCATGAGAATCACGCTTGATAAATAAGTTCTCATTTGCGCAGCAGAGAGAAACTTTAATCACAGCATTTAATAGCGGACGAACTATAGTGGACGAGAGATAGCAACCGCACACACATACAATGACAAGTCGAAACGGCAAACAGACAGCTACACACACACACAACCGACTAAAACCCACACACACACACAACGACACATAGATGCACAGCGAACAGAGAGAGCGAACAGAAGCATATGCTGACCTCATGCGCTTGGCCCAATGCATAAATAATCATGTATGTAGCTTGTCGAGCAACAAAAGGGGAACAACAACAACAACAACGCTACATCGAGGCAACAACATTTGTAAGCTCCTTACTTAGTTTGATACAAACCAAACAGTGCCGAATCCTGGCAAACAGCTAAGATGGCATCGAACTAGAGTTACATTAGGACAAGTCGAGTCCCTAACAGAAACCATTCCAAATTATGCTCAACTAACAATGCATGCAAAGGATTTCATTAAATTCTAATTGAAATATGACACATGCATCTATGTGAGAGAAATGAAATAGATTGAATTGTAAAATTAATTAAATAAATAGAATAAAAAATAATATAATTATAGCCTCAAGTAAATACAGCTTAATTAAAGTGTGCCTGACTTGAAATATATATAATTATATATATCTATATATGCTATTCAGTTAATTCGATTACCAAAACCAATTTGTAGTGAAGGCAAAAAACTTTCTAATTAGCAACAAATCAATCAAAAATTTTACATACCTACCTATATTTCAAATTCAGATAACAACTTCAAAAGTTAAAACACATACAATATATTTATTTACATATATGCTCACTTATTTATACAGCATAATTTATAAAAATTGCCTGCAACTCATTTCCCTGACAGGTGAAAACTTTTGGCAACTAGGCCGAGCAAGCTGTCTGTTTCATGAGGCAGATATCTCATGCAGCATCATCAAATGCCAATTGCCTTCGCAACAAAATAGTTAACAATCTCTCTCCTGCCAGTTAGCCTCAAATTTTAGGTAAAATCACACAAAATAGCACAGCAGCAAAATTTTGTTCTGAAACAAAAAGCCACAAAAGTGTCTGTGTTGTTCCCCTTCCCCTACCCTAGCTGCTCTGCCATGACCAGAGTAGCCGAGGATTCGGAACTAAATGGGCCAGCTGTAAAGTCTGCCTATTCAACTATTTATGAAAATACTTGCGGTATGGTAATTCTACGAAAAAATAATATTTTGTTCTCTGACTGGAGCTTTGGGACTAGAGCACACATAACTGAGGGGAATGGAAGCATTTTAAACTAATGTCTGACAAATTGAGCACAATTAGGAACAATACAGAGAGATATCACAGAACCATTATAAGTCCCAGACAAGCCCACATTTTTGTTGGGGTGTACGAATAACTGGCAAATCGACAGTTGTGAAAACAAAACCTGTTTGGCCCATTCCGGATAGTTAGGAAAATGTTTACGAAGCGTTTAATTTCATTTATGCACGTTATACAACACTGGAAAAATATATTTATTTTAGATAGAGAACTCCAGTGGAATTAATTTATTTATAAAATGTTGATATTTGTATATTCCAAATTTAAATTATACAAACATTTTTATTATAAATACTTTCTTTAATTTTAGCTCAGTTTTTTATTTAATATATTGTATATTATTCAATATTATATGTATAACTTTTAGAATATACAACACTATTCAATTTCAACACTACTTTTTTCATAGCCTAATATAATTGGATTTTAAATAGCTTTTTCTGTGTCTATTTACAAAACTTTCCGGCATTATAACTTAAAATTTAACACGAAACACGTTAGGCAACACTGAAACTCCTTTATTAGCTCAAAACCGCCGTGTCTCGTCGAAGTTGCCCCATCTACACACACGCACACACACAGGCGCACTCACAGCTGCAGCTACTAATAAGTTAAATATTTAATTTTCATAACAAATTTCATTGCTGAGCATGTCACACAGAGCCGCAGAAAAGTAAAAGCACAAACAGCTAAAAGCTAACCAAAACAAATGACAGGTGTCTGTGTCTATGTGGGTGTGTGTGTGTTGAAATTATTTCATAAAGCAAATGCCACTTTATTGTTGCCAAGTGATTTAACTACACACAAAAGTACTCAGTCTGTGTGTATGTGTGCGTGCCTCTGTCTGTGTGTGTTTGTGTAGTTTATCCGTTAATTTTGAGCGCCGAAAACGTGCTACCTACCCATACCTACATACATACATACAAAAGCTAAAAGGCAAGATAGACAGAGACACACATACATACAGTCGGACAGACACTTACATATGTCAGCTGTCATTTCGTTTACCCTTGTGTACAGTGCGCGCGGGACCGAGGAGCGAGTGCGAGGAGTGCGAACTTATGAAAAAGCATATTTTTAACGCGTCTAGCCACCAGAGCGAAGGCAGCGCATAGAGAGACAGAAAGAGAGCAGAGATACAGAGAGACAGAGCGAGAACTGCACGCAAAGTGGCACTCGCACTCAGCGAAAGTCACTCGTAAAGTGGCATTAAGCACATTTCAAGTGCCAGCCGCTGAGTTTGGGGTTTTTGCAAATGTTTGCCTGGTTTTTGACTTGCAGCCCCCGCTGTTCTACCACACTCTCGCTCTATGTGTGTGTGTGTCTCGTATTCTCTTTTCATTTGCCACGCGTCACATTTGCATTGCGCGCTCTGCCAACGCCAACGCCAACGCCAAAAGCTGACGCCACTAATGAAAACTTTGTTGAGCCCCTTTAAACGCTCACCACATGTCTGTGTGCGTCTGCCTAGTGTGCCCCGCCTGCATTGGTTTGACGCTCCGCTCCATGTCTCCAAATGGCACGGCAAGGTCTCAGCTCGTATTTGGCTTAATGCGCTCTGAGTGCCGCCTTAGCTCTGAGCATCTGCTCCAAAAAGTGTGCTCTTCCCACACAGCCCTTCATCATTTCCTAGTTGACACTTAAGGGTCCTCTTACAATTAGTATTGTACATACATATACATACACATATGCAGAGCACTTCAATGCAGCAAATACAAATCCTTTTGTCATTTCAAGTATCAAGTTTGATATGAATATATGTATATAGATACTTATAAGACAGGTAAAAAGTTTAATTGCTGTATATAAGAATAGCAATACAAAATTAATAAATATTATTTAAATAATATATATAAAAATATAAAAATTAAAATTAATAATAAATAATATAATAAATTTTAAAGACAATACATAAGTCTGGATGTTTTTTTGAACCATTAAACACTATTAATTAAATATTAATATAATCATTAAACATTAAATCATTATATAAATATTTCTTATCCCATATAAAGTGCTTCCTACATATGTATTGTATATAATTATTTTCTCCACATTAAGCGCCATTATAAAAGTTTCAATAAAAGTTCTACTAAAAGCTCAGGTTTACCTTAAGACGCGTCTGAGTGGATAGCATAGCAGAACAAAGAAGACTAGAAACAAATTTTTTTTTATTTTATATTTATGAACCATTATAAAGCAGATTTAAGCTAACTAAAAAGTTTACAAAATTTTAAAGTTGAAACATAAAATATAGACTTTCAAGCTATTGGCTTTAATCATGATGAGAATCATCAAAAGCCCCAGCTAAAGGCAAATAAATAAAATAGAAAAATATATCTTCATTTATATAAAACATGCTAAAAGAATCGACATAAAATAAAGGATAACAACTAGAGCTCACATCTCAAATGATTGTTAGCACTGCGAACATGAACAGCAAGTGTTGAGTTTTCATTTTCATGCAATTACTAAAAACCGGCAAAAGCTGATGCATCAAAAGTTTCCACATAACGGAATGCATGCAAAAGTGGCGTGCCAAAAGCAAAAAAAAAAAAAAAATAGATACAAAAAATACTTGTAGCATGTACATAGCTACACAATTTGTTGCTCCCGCGGGGCACTGGCGGCTTCGCTATAGCTATACGACCTGACCCTGGAAAACAAGGCCTCGCCCCCTCGAGCTGCAACATGAGGCGTTGATTATTGTGTAATACCTCGCCTGAGCTCGACAAATACAAAATGAAAATATGCTAAGGTGCCCAGCCGTTGGCGGGCATGCTCGACTAACATAGTACATCCTGAGCCAGCGCTGCGTTGCACTCTTACAAATTCTCCAGCTTCCTTTCATGCATATATATTGCACATACATATACATAAATATGTATTTTTAAAAATTTATGCACAAAAACACACGCAAGTTTGCAAGAACAATTCAGCCGCAGGCTGTGCATTTTCTTTTGTGCATGGAAAATGCGTGCGCGGTGGAAGTAATCCATAGGATACATATTTTGAGATACTCGAATTTGTGGCAGCAGCTCTTGTTGGCGTAGTACAGTTATAATGAATGATTAACTGATTAAACCTTAGGATAGTTTATACCAGATACAATATATATTTTCTATAGTTTTCATCACAATCATGCATCATCCTTTGAATGCCTTTCATATATATAGGCATCCACAGTGGAAAATTATATATAGACATATAGACATATAGACATATAGACATATAGACATATAGACATATAGACATATAGACATATAGACATATAGACATATAGACATATAGACATATAGACATATAGACATATAGACATATAGACATATAGACTTATAGACATATAGACATATAGACATATAGACATATAGACATATAGACATATAGACATATAGACATATAGACATATAGACATATAGACATATAGACATATAGACATATAGACATATAGACATATAGACATATAGACATATAGACATATAGACATATAGACATATAGATAATAGAACAATAAGAAAATGCCTCCGAATTGTTGTAAATATGCAACAACAAAAAAAGAAGATATTTGAAACAGCGAGGGGCCAGCAAATTGCAGTAATTTTAATTTATTTCTTGAAAGTGCGGCAAACAAAGTTTAGAGCCAACACGAGTCCTACACGACTCCAGTTTCAATAAGCAGTAGCCGGGCCAACGGCAACAAAAATGCCAATAAATTGAAAAGCAATATGAATTAACTTTTTGGCTCGCTCGCTCGCTCGCTCCCCCTCTCGCTGGCTGGGTGGCCGGCTGGCTGCAGCCGAAGTATTGTCCTGCTGCGTCATTGTCCTGGTTTTAATAATTTATGCCCCACCAAAGGGACACTTAAAATGCAACTGAACTGCAACAACGAGCCAGCAATAGCACCCAAAACTTTTCATGTAACTTCTGCTTTAACTACCCAGACTGAGAGAGAGAAAAATGTAGAGAATGGGCATGGAAGGAACACCACAGCGAACCCCTTCGCATTGAACAAATGAAGTGCAAAGCAACTGAAGACTGCGTCCCGGGTGAAAGGGCAAACTATTAACTGGCAACAGCCATAAGGACCTTCAATGAAACATGAGCGACGGTTGCCACCAGGCCAAGCACCTAATGGAACTTGGTCATATGTTTCGCAAAATATGAAAAATGTTTCATTTTTTCTCTCTTCTCTTTTGGTATATGTGCTTCCCAGTATTCCCTCATGTTCTCGTGTGGCCCTTAGACACAGTTTTATAACAATTTTGAAAAGTTCTCAACTTGGCTCAGACTTAAGACTCTGCACTTAAATAGATAGTTTTAAGCTTTGAGCACTTAAACGGAAGTGATATAATAATAATAATATGGCGATTATTATAGGAATAGAAATCTATACTTTTTCTTATTAACAATAATAATAATGGGAATTATATTTTTTTTATTTGTATTTTTATATCGAAGTCAGTTATTTGTTAGACTAGTAAAAAACAAAATATATAAAAAATGCTATACTTGAAGTAAAAAAAAAATTATTTAGTTATAGCTTTCTGAATTCATATATCTTTTCTTGAAAGGTTTGACAACACTTTTATTTTAATTATTGTATGATATTTAATGATTAATATTAGAATATAGCTTAAAATTTTAAAAATATTTGCAAGAAAATAAAAACCGTTTTCTATTTAATATAAAAAAATCAAACTTTATAGTTAATAAGCATAAAAATATTTGTAAATGCCCTTCATCTATTTCAACTATAAAGAATAAAAAAAAAATACACATCTAATCTAATCTAATTTCTCATTCCATCTCCCTCTCTCTTTTTATCCGTCTCTTTTAGTGCGTTTGCCGCTTTGACCGCCAGGGGCCGCTTTGCGAGCAGCCAATTGTCATACGGAATGCCGCCTTCTCCGGCGATTCGTATGTGTCGCATCGCATCTACAAGGATATACCGCCGCACGAGGCACTGGATGCCGTGCTGCCCATGCACATACAGCTGAAGGTGCGCACACGGGCCACCAATGGACTGATCATGCTGGCCGCCGCACAGGGCACCAAGGGCGGCCACTATATGGCCCTGTTCCTGCAAAAGGGCCTCATGCAGTTCCAGTTCTCGTGCGGATTGCAAACGATGCTGCTGAGCGAACTGGAAACGCCTGTGAACACGGGCCACGAAATTACCATTCGAGCTGAGTAAGTGAAATGCCCGGCCACGGAATGCAATTATGTGGTTCACAGCGAACTGGGCCCCAAACCCAGTCCCAGCCCAACCCATGGATCAGGGGTCAGGCAGGCTGGCCAGCTGGCAACTTTGATAGAAGGGAGGTCGGCACGTTAATTAACTTTTTAAATTGCGCCTGACACGAGTGTCGAGTGTCGAGTGTCGAGTGTCCAGGGGCAAGCGCTGCTGGGGTTCGGCATGTGGGTCACTGTCAATGCTGCAGGAAACGGCAGCCGGATGCCGCCATGGAGCGCAGGCCATTAAAGCTGCCTTATGTCGATTTCCATGCCGTTTGGCCACCACAAATTATAATGCTTCAAGTGTAGAATAAATTGCGCTAGTGCCGCTTCGTAATTTTTTTTTTTGTATTTTTTTCGGCTATATCCCAGCCACAACTGCTGCTCCGTGCCGACGATCTTTGGCTTCGCATTCATGCGTAATTAGTTGGCGTAGTTGGTTTTTGGCTCAAATTTAATTTGCCGCATTTTCTGCGCTCGCTCGCAAAACGGAAGCGGAAGTTGAATGGCTGCAACGAACCCCAGAGACAGATACTGGGGAGCAGCGTAACTTTAGCGCCAAAGGCAAAGTAAAGCGTAGCTCTTGCGTAATTAATCGTTTAACTAACAGTTCCCGAAACTCTGCGCACCACTTTCAAATGCGAAACGTAATGGCGCAAAGGACAATTACGATAACAAAGGCGATGCCAAAGAACTTAAACAGCAGCTGGCCCCGCCCGACCAGCAGTGGCCCCCAAAAACCTCGTCAGATAAATCATGCTGCGGCTAATTCAGAAATAAGCTGCACAAATATGTTAAGCACAAGTCCACTTAGCGCAATGAGATCCACAAAAAGAGCATTTCATTTCATGTGTGCTAATAGATTGCACAGAAATCTCTTCAAAAGATAAAATTAGCCGAAAAGTTTGCCAAAATGTGAGAGAGTATATTAGTTTCCACGTGCGTCTCTTCCTATAGAGCGGGTCAACTGTGCGTATGAATATCAAGTATTCGAGTATCTGGCTAGTCAGTTTCTATAGTTATATAGCTAAAAATCTCAGCCAGTTGACTTTCTGTAAAGTTTAGTCAGATATGATAATCAAACGTTTATTATAGAAATATATCTAACCCACAATTGAGATCAAAAATATTTTGCATGATGAATCCACAATCAGAGCCTTAATTAAATACAGTCGAGTCTCGATAATTTGTACTCCGCTATATCGAAAATCGCGATAAATCGAAAAGAAATTCTATCTGCTTGACAGAAATTCGTTCTCAATATTTTCAATTTCTGTGGAAATCGAAAAAAATTTGCATCCCTTGCCCTTTTAAATTATCGGGATTTTACTGTATATAATGTAATACATAATTTTATATATATACATACAATATATACCAAATATGCTTCTTATTCCCATACATATTCAGAGAAGATACAGAATAGCAACCAAATTTGAAAGCCCTTCAACACTTCAACATTTCATTTAAATAATAAAACAAAAAGACTTAAATAATTTCACATTCATAATCGTCATTCAGCCAAAACCGCCAATAATATTGCAGCAATTGCTTAACTGTAAGCCCTTTTAGCCAATTTATTGTTGTACTACCTATGCTGGCCGCAGAAACCGAACGGAAATTTATATGCATGGAATTCAATTCGAGTGCTCGCACAACATGTGATCATTTACATTGAACTGGCCATTCGCAAATTTACAATTCAGTCGAGTGCAATTACTTAGGACGAGGCGGGCGAGCGGGGGCCAGTGGGGCTCGACGAAGTTCGATGGGGTCAGCCATATGGAAAATGACCAAGTAATCATTTCACAAAATCAACAAGCAGCAACGAATTCCCACAACGCCGCAACGACGAGTGGCATAAACAGCACATTAAGGAATAAATATATCAGGCAAATAGGTCGCTCGGCTGGCTGCGAGGGCAGGCATTGCAGTCAGACGTGAGAAAGTGAAAGAGAAAGCAAATAAGATGAATGTAGTCAGCAGTAGCTGACTGCGCAATGCACGCTCAGCATTTACAATGGAGACTAGAGGGAATTTTTATGGAAGTGCTCGAGCTACATCCGAAGCAAATATAATTCATACGGCTCTTCTACTCCATAAATCAGACATAAATACAAACTAATATACTCCTTTAGCTGAAGTCTATAAAAAATCAACACACACACACACACAGCAGTCTGGACTGGCCTATATAAATAATTTACTGCTTAGAGCGAGAGGGCTATAGTAATGGGCATCTGATATCTCTTTCTTGTTTTTATGACTATCGAATCGACCACAAATTTACTTTTTAGCACTTGGTCCCAGCTCGGGGCATACTCATGTGGTAGAAAACTGGGTCCGCCACTGGATTTACGAGCAACAAATTTATGTTTGTTGCCTATTTTTATTTGACTTGCGTGCTTAATGGCCATGCCACCAGGACACTTCATGTTCATGCCTCGACTACAACGCCTACGACTGCTGTTCTAACTCCGACTCCTGATCCAGTTCATTTGCCCAGAAGCGATTTAGCGTCTCCCAGTCGACGCGACAATGGCAATGAACATAGACCTTCCAATGAACTAGTTCGTGACACACACTCACACACACACACAGACACAATTATGATTGTCCTGCGGCAAAAGTGCTGCTTGAACTTTTCCCTCATTGCTGCCTTTCGCTAAATTTTCATTGAGCCAAATCGCGCCTAATGAGCCTCATGCCCCACGCAATTGACATTTTACTTAAGGATTTCGCTAGAAGTCCGTGTAATTAGAAAGCAATAACAATTGCCGCACAATTATGAAGCTTTCGCTTAATCTCAGCTAAAGCTTTGGCCGTTCCGCACTTCCGAGTTTTTTGCCCTAACTAAATTAAGTGCATTAAGCATTAAAGACCGCAACTTTGCCGCCAACTTAAATTAGAGTAGGAAAAAAAAAATGAAATAAAACTTTTTGCTGCTTAATCAATCGCAGCTAATTGCTCGAAATATATTATATTTATATGAAAATCTCTAAAATTGTTGTCCTTGACTCGAGTTGATTCACTGTTTGGCTGCGGCTAAAAGCCAATTTCAAGTGCTTGAAAATTGAATTGCTGTGAAATTTGTGTTTATACAAAAGCATTAGCAAGGCCAGCAGCGGCTGTTAACTGCTTTTAAATGTTTAATAATGTGTTTTGAAGAGTTTTTATGCTTCTTAATTCCGGGCGCCATATTTTTGGGTGCTTAAATGCTAACAAAATAATTTACAATAAGCTGATTAGCTTATTGATTGAATTACTTTAAGGATATTGTATATCCGAATTACAAAAATAGTAGCCTTATCATTTAATTTTCTATTTTAATAGTATTTTCATATTTATGTTTATTTTTATATTTTTAATTGAATTATTTATTTTTTTAATTTAAATTAGATATATTTATATTTTATTTTTATTTTATTTGTATGACTATTATTTTTGTATTTATTAATTAATTCTTCTTTTAATATATTTTTTTAAGCATATTTTTAAAAACTTAAAAAAAAGTGAAATAAATAAATATGTAACAACTATAATGTTTCTTTACATATCTAAATTACTTTTATTTATTTATTTATTTATTTTTAGTTTATTATTTCTGTTGCTGCTCAATAAATAAAAGTACAAATCGAGCCAAAGTATAAATAAAAAACTGTATCAATAAAATTTTGATGTCTCCCTTCTCGCATTTAATGTCAACATTCAAACGTAATGAACGCACTGAGATATGAATCCCAGATCGTATATAAAATGAAACAAATAAAAAAAACGTGACAAAGAAAACAAAATCGGAAACATTTTCTTGCCAAAGAGCATTCAAATAACGCCAGGTGACATTTACCGTTACAAAACAATTCAAACAAAATTCCACAACAACAACAACAAAGGGACAAAGGAATCTGTCGATGGGGTAGGGTCAAAAAAAAAAAAAAAAAAAAATGCCGGACGGAGCCTTTATTTCTGAATGCCCAACAGGCGCGCCAAAAATTTGACAGTCGATTGACAATACAGCCTATTGGCAGCAACGGGTTGCACAGTGACACAAACCCTACGAAAATTGCATAATAATGAAGAAGAAGAATGGTTAAATAATTAATATAATTTACTAAATGTTGAGCATATATATAGAGTTTAATAATAAAATTATGCTTTGAAATTATATTAAGTTTATAGATTTTTCTTTTGGCTCATTTAAAAAGAGTTTGTCCGCCACGGTGCCATGGTCATGGGGTTATGTTTAAAGGGGGGGGTAGCGTGTGCCATAAAAGGTCAGTTGAGAGAAAAAATGTTGTCCATTGGGGCTGGGTGAGGGGGGTTTTATGAGGCATCTTTGTGCGGGCGTCATAAATATTTGCACGCTTCGGCATGCTGAAAATAACTTTTTCTTTTCTCATTTTATTTTATACATATAAATATATTTGCTGTTGTTGTTGTTGTTGTTGTTGTTGCTGAATACCCTACGCAACGAAAAAGTTGCCCGCAGTGTGCGGCATATTAAATATTTTATATGTGCACTACACAGCCCGGGCAGCTAAAAGCGGGCCGCAGGGCCAGCTGAGAGACGGGTAGAAGTTGCCCCGAGCCAAAGGACATGGGACATGGGACATGGGGCTCGCTGTGGGCGGTGAAACATTTATCGCTGCTCCTGCTCAACCGAAAACGCTTCTGTCTGCTTTCAGATTGGACTTCAGCCGCAATTACACGCACTGCAATGCCTCGCTGCTCGTCAACGACACGTTGGCCATGTCCGGGGATCAGCCGACATGGCTGAAACTGCTGCCGCCGCGACTGCACACGCCCGAGGTCATATTGAACACTTGGCTGCATTTGGGCGGCGCACCCCAGGCGCCAATTGGCCTCATTATCGAACTGCCGCCAGCCCAAAGCGGCACCGGCTTCACCGGCTGCCTACATACACTGCGCATCAATGGACAGGCTCGCGAAATCTTTGGGTAAGTGCTCCTTAATAGACCGGACTGCACACATAGCCGTTGGCCAGTTGGCCAGTTGGCCATTTGGGGGCGCAACTAATGAGCGAGGCAAGTTAAGCGTTAGATATGAGGCCGCCTCTTAAATGTTTATGCCACATACGCGCTTCTAAGCCGGCGGCCAAAGCGTGCCACATGCCACCAAGTGGCAGGTAGCCCGGTATACAAGCTCTGCGGGAATATGCAGTAAAATCATCCGCAGAATGAAATGGGCACTAAGCCCAGTCGATGCGAGACCTCGCCTCGGCGCAAAGCAGTTGCTAAGCTTGGGCACATCAAAAGAAATAAGCTAACGAACATTTCTGCCATTGAAGTTTACGGCGGAACCTAACCAAGCAGAAAAATGCGTCAATCATAAGCGTAAATAATTGAAGGAAAAATGAGACCCGAGAAGAACAAACACTAGTCTAGAAGCGAAATCATCCATCAAGAGAAAGCAAAGTCCGAAAATTAAAGTAGAATCTGAAATTAGAGCAATCAGAAACAATATCACTCGATAGCCAGCCAATTATCGATAAGCCAAGTCGATATCAGAACCTCTAATTATAATCAATTTGGGTTCAGTTTAGACTTTTATAATTAGAAAAGATTTTATTGAAGAGCAGTGAATAAGCGATAATTGCTAAGCACAATGTGATACAAAACATTCGATAAAATAGAGCAATCGATAAACAATAAACAATAGACAACCTTTTCGATATATGTAGATCATTTTAGAGCAACATTAAACAACGAAAAGTAAATAAAAAACAATAAACGTACTTTGATATAAAACATTCAATAAAACACATTTGGAACTCACCCTTCGACAATCAGCATTCGATAAATAACAGTCGATAAACGTTCATCGATAAGTACCAGTTAATAGACAGTATTCGGTAAGGCGCATAGACAGACAGCAGTCAAGTAACAGTAACCTAAAAACATAATTTGATAAGCATTAGTCGATCAACACAAATCGATATACATATTACGATAATAAAGATATGATATAAACAGTATTAGATCAAACGAATTCGATAGAGATCAGTTGATAAACAGTATTATAAATACAGGATTTGATAAACAGTAATCGATAAACAGATTCGATAAAAAGCATTTGATTAGCACTTCATGATTAGTGCTACGAAACTACTTAAGTAAATTAAGGCAAACCATCAATAATAGAATCTCGATATGAGATCTATTTTTATTTTATGAGTCGAAAAGGTTATTAATGACAGTAAACTAAAATGCAAAGACAAATAACATGATAAACTATGTTATACATATATACGCTAACCAAAAATATATCCCACTATATACTCGAAACAAGAAGAAAATAACATTTTATTATAATAGAACCAAAGATAACTGATAAAACTCTAAGAGAATCAATCGATAGCCCATAATATATATGCATATATGCTCAAACTATATGTATATATTTCCATTAGCATTAGTATAAACATAGTATAAACTCAATTTACTGTTCACTCTCTGTATTGTTATTAATATCGATAAGCATTGGCTGCGTTAAGCCTTGGACAGTTTAATCCAGCAAATAGAAGGAAGACAAAATGTCAATGCTAAGGGGGCATTACGAATTAAACCAATTTTAGCACTTTGCAAACGACGGATTGTGTATAGATAGTCGTATAAGGCGGAGAACGAGTCGAGAAATGCGAAAGCCATTTGTCAGCGCATTAAAACGCGCTCACCAACAGCCGGTCAGGGCGGACAACAAGACAAATGGTTGACGGGGCGACACGCTGACAACAGAGTGGGCGCCACATAAAGGGGTACAAGGGAGGGGGCGTGCCGGCTGTAGGCCGGGACTCGGAACAATTGACATGCGAATTAGCAGCGGCGTAATGAAATTGGAGATGACACTAACCAGCCTTTTAACCCATTTCTCACCCCACCTCGCCCCAGCGACGCTCTGGATGGCTTTGGCATCACGGAATGCGGCTCGTTGGCCTGCCTGTCGAGTCCGTGCCGCAATGGCGCCGCCTGCATCAAGATTGAATCGAACGAACTGGACGAGAACGGTGACAAGGCTGAGAAATGGAAATGCAAATGCCCCACCGGCTACATGGGACCGACCTGTGAGATATCCGTGTGCGAGGACAATCCCTGTCAATATGGTGGCACCTGCGTCCAATTTCCGGGCAGCGGCTACCTCTGCCTCTGTCCGCTGGGCAAGCACGGCCACTACTGCGAGCACAGTGAGTGTCACTTAAAATATTCCCCTTTGAATTTATTTGCTTTACTCTATTTTCTTTCTGTATTTGTTCCTTGACAGATCTCGAGGTGGCACTGCCCTCCTTCTCGGGCAGCGTCAACGGTCTCTCCTCGTTTGTGGCCTACACGGTGCCCGTGCCTTTGGAGTATTCGCTGGAACTGAGCTTCAAGATCTTGCCACAGACCATGTCGCAGATCTCGCTGCTCGCCTTTCTGGGCCAGTCCGGCTATCACGACGAGAAGAGCGATCATCTGGCCGTCAGCTTCATACAGGGCTACATAATGCTAACCTGGAATCTGGGCGCTGGCCCGCGACGCATCTTCACACAGAAGCCCATCGACTTTCGGCTGGATGCACCGCGTGTGCCCTACGAGATCAAAGTGGGTCGCATCGGTCGCCAGGCCTGGCTCTCGGTGGATGGCAAGTTCAATATCACCGGCCGCTCGCCCGGTAGCGTCAGCCGCATGGACGTCCTGCCCATACTCTACCTGGGCGGCCATGAGATTGCCAACTTCAATACGCTGCCACACGACTTGCCGCTGCACTCGGGCTTCCAGGGTTGCATCTACGATGTGCAGCTGAAGGCCGGCCAGGTGACGGTGCCGCTGCAGGAGACGCGCGGTGTCCGGGGACGCGGTGTCGGGCAATGCGGCACGCGTGAGTGCCACAGGCACGCCTGCCAGCACGACGGAGCCTGCCTACAGCATGGCGCCACCTTTACGTAAGTCATTCTTAAAGTGGATAAATAGATGTAGCTTTTTTTCGGTAGGGTAAAATTGACCTTAGCATTATCAAAATGCACAGTGAAAAAAAATATCATGATTTCTCATTTTTCATTGGTTCCGGCTAATGAAAGCTATACAAAAATAGAAATCTTAATGTTTGTCTAAAAGAATTCAAATTGATAGTTCATATATGAAAAGTTTTTTTTCCTAAAGATAGGTAAATCTTCAATATTATATAATACATAATATTGAATTATTGTATATTTAAATTCACTCTGATAAGACTCTACATAAATGTACAAGTCTTTAGGATTGGGTATTTCATATTGATACTATTTTTTATCGTAGTGAATTCAAATCACTCAAGTGATACGACTAAAAGACTGTTATGTGAAATCAAACTAAACCGTTTTAAACTATATTATCCAACCCGAATGGAATGAGTTTGATCAAAGAATTTCGAAGTTTCTGAAATCCATTTTTGCAGGTTTTCATGATAATATAATAACGCCCAAGGCAAGGTCTTTAAGGTCTGCAGTATCGACTTATTTTTTTAATCCAATCAAAATTATTGTTTTATAAAATAAATTAGTCCGACTAGATTCGAGTTGCCTTTGGGCCAGAAATGGTTCGCAAATTGATGTCTAAAATGTGTAGCAGCTGTCGAGCAACGGCTGTTAGTAAAGTCCACTAAAAGTTAACGAGTCTCATATAAAATCGAATGATATTTTCTTTTCTCATATTCCGGCCACAGTTGCATCTGCCAGGAGGGCTGGTATGGACCGCTCTGTGCCCAGGCCACAAATCCCTGCGACTCGTTCAATAACAAATGCTACGAGGAGGCCACTTGTGTGCCGCTGGTGAATGGCTACGAATGCGACTGTCCGGTGGGACGGACGGGCAAGAATTGTGAGGAAGGTGAGCATAACTTTTATGATTTAATATTGATATACATATGTATGTATGTATGTATGCGTGTGAATGTATATTCAATAATGTATTATTGTGTACATAATATCTTATTACCCTCGTTGTAGAAATACGTTCACTTAGCGACGTCTCACTGACCGGTCGCCGCTCGTATCTGGCCGTGCGTTGGCCCTATCTCTATGATGGCGGGGATAAGCTGGGCGCCAAGCGCTCCCAAATGGTCAGCTATCGCAACTTTACCAAAAAGCTGCTGCCGCCCAAGCCCATCTCGACGCCCAGCACACACTTTGTGATGAAGCTGCTCAACGAGGTGGAGAAGCAGCGCAGCTTCTCCCCGGTGCCGCTGATGGGCTCCAAGACGTTCGAGGAGCATCATCGTGTGCAGTTCTTTTTCATTGAATTCCAATTACGTCCGCTCTCCGAGCGCGGTCTGCTCCTCTACTTTGGCACGCTGAACAACAATCAGGATAAGAAGATTGGATTCGTTTCGCTGTCGCTGCAAGGTGGCGTTGTCGAATTCCGCATTTCGGGACCCAGCAATCATGTGACTGTGGTGCGGAGTGTGCGGATGCTGGCCATCGGCGAGTGGCACAAGATCAAAATGGCCCAGCGCGGCCGCTGGCTAACCTTGTGGGTGGAGGGCAGCGCCTCCTCGGCCCTGGCTCCGTCCGCCGAGGTGCTGGTCGAGCCGGATGCCCTGCTCTACATTGGCGGCCTCAAGGATCTCTCCAAGTTGCCGTACAATGCCATCTCCGGCTTTCCCATACCATTCCGTGGCTGTGTCCGCGGCCTCGTCGTCAGCGGCACTCGCATTGTTCTCAACGAAACGAATATTGTGGGTAAGTCACAAATGCACAGAATATGACTGCAGATAATTGATGGCACTCCCCAGTCCCAGTCCCAGTCCCAGTCCCAGTCCCAGTCCCAGTCCCATTCTCAGTCTCAGTCTCAGCAGGCAGCATAAAACATTTCCCATTAATGAAAAGTATAAATATACTTTGCGTATGTATTGTATATATATATCAATTAAATTAATAACCATAAATAATGGGCACATGCAAGTCGAATGAGTCTGTGGAAAGTTATGCCAACTGAGAGTAAAGGAAAATGGAACTCGAATTCCAATTGGAATTTTGCTCATTTTATTCACAATAAATCAAGAAGAAGACAGCTTAAATTTTGAATAAATATAAATTATTTTATTTTCTAATATATCTAAGCAATATATAGCCCACGTTTGCAATCAAAATATAGTTCAGCAATTTTTCATAAATCTCCAGAAAAGTCTGCAGCAAATTAACTGGAACTCCCACTCCAAGGCTTAGAGATATATTTGATGTCAATTTGTTACGCCAGCAAATGTATTTTTAATTTATTTTTTAAATTTATAGTTTAATATTTATTAATGAAATATGAAGTATATACACATAAATATTACTTATTAAGTAAATTAATTGCTGTAATTATGCAACTATAGATGTGGGAGATACGGCCTATTTTCGATTTACCACGCCACTGAAGGCATAATTCAATAGATGAAATCTTCAGTAATGCATCTAAAATAGTATAACATATAGATTGTGCGATTTGCCATGCCACGAACCGACAGACAGACGGAGAGATGGATTGAGCTCTTCACTCTGATCTAGAATATATATAAGTACTAATGAATTGAAAATTTGATCAGCCACGCCTAAACATGATGCCATCTCTTCTCCTTTTCAATAGGTGCCGAGCATCGTTATATATATAATTTAATTATATTAGTAATTATAATGCATTTATTTGCTTATAGAATCGCGTAACATCCGCGACTGCGATGGCACCGCTTGCGGCGGCGATTCCTGCGAATCGGGCGGCCACTGCTGGCTGGATGAGAAGCTGCAGCCGCATTGCATCTGTCCGGACTATGCCAAGGGGGATCGTTGTGAATACTCGGAGACGTGCAAGCTAATACCCTGCAAAAACAATGGACGCTGCTTGCGCAGTGGCCGCTGCTCCTGCCCCAATGGCTGGGGCGGCTTCTACTGCGAAATTGGTAAGTAGCTAACGGAGGGGGGAACGGGTGGGCCAACGGGCGAGTGGCACATGCCTAAGCCAGGTCAATGACCTCGGCGGGGCTCTAATTGAAAGTTTTTGGATGCGCTGCGCAAAACTGTGGGTTTTTTTCTTCGCTGTTCATAATTGCCAACTCGTGTGACGGGCTGTCATTTCCTGACTGCAACTGGGATAGAACAGGTTGGGGGGCCAGGCGATTCGTCATCGAATTAGTCAAGCGCCAGATGTTTAGTTAGTGCTTACTGTCCGTAGCAACAATAAAAAGAGTAGAAGCAACAGTAACAGCAACAACAACAACAACAGCAGCGATAGTAGCTGGGCAGCAATGAAAGGCATAAATCATTTCACTTGAAAATCTTCAAAACGAGTTTCATAAATCTCCAGAGCCAAGTTGAAGTTCAATGTGTCAGCAAAGTAAAAGTTGAGCTTACAGCAATATACAGAAGCTACAACGAGCAAAGATCTTAAAATGTCAGAAAACTGATTTTATTTTTTATTTACTTTTTTTTATATAGAAATTGCTTTTATCTGATGTTCTCGGCTCAAATGCCGAAACAAGTTTTCAATTTCGAATGCTAAAAGCAAACGACAAAGCCCAAAACCCAAAAAAAAAAAAAAAAAACAAATAAAACATCAACAACAACGAAATACAATCTAACACAACAATATTATTATTATAATTAGAGAACTACAGCGAGGGGGAGACATGAAAGCAAAACCATTAACAGCACCACGAATCTTACGGTTCGATGCGCAGCGGGGTCAGGAAGTTGAAATCGCAAAAAATAAAGTAAAAATAAAAAAAAGTCAAAGTTAACGCTAAAATTAGTGATCTACAATATAGAAGTATATATGTATGTATATGCAAACAAATATATACATACAACAATAAAATAGAAAAGCGTAATTTGCATGCCTGGGAACATGCTTTACTAACGAAGAGAACAAACGCCCATAGGAAATTCCACGAATAAAAAAATATAATATATATATATATATATATATATATATATATATATATATATATATATATATATATATTGTATTTAACAAACAGAACAGAAACCTGGAGAGTTGGGGAAATATAACAAAAAAAAAAAAAAAAAAAAAATAGCAATAATATAACTGTGCGAAACAATAGATTATATATTACAATATATATATTATTTAATGTATATATTAATTTTTATATATAAAATATATTACAATTTAAAATCACAAACCATTATACCCTGATTTCCCATTTTCAATGGGTTCAAGGTATAACAAGTGCGAGTATTAGATCCAGTTGCGTATAATCTATTGCATAATACTATTAAGTACCCAAAATCAACTACATATATTTCAAGATTAATCAAAATTTGACGATTCCGGCGTAAACAGCAGTAGCTGCAGTCCTACAGATACTAGAATAGACATTATACTAATCCCATATACTCTTCTAATTTCTTGACACAACAGTCTAGGGCAATAAAGCAATTAAGGATCCATAGAAAAAAAAAAAAAAAACATTTGTATATAGATGTAGATAGACTGATAAGAAACTTGAAATAACAAAGTTTATATATATATTTAAAATAAAACGATAATTAATTTTGAAACAAACTTTTTGCTGCATTTGCATACATTTAAATCATTTATTAAGCGGCATTGTGTGGCTTTAGTTTTTTATAGAAATCTATAGGAGACAAAAGAGTTGATAAGATTCATAAATAATACATAAATAATAATCAAATTAATTTTTAAAAATATATATAGATTAAATTATAAAAAAAAAAGTATAAATTTAGTAATGGCTAAGCTAGTTAATGTTTCATATAAGCAATTTTCATACTATTATTAGCAAAGACCAAAATTACCATACCATATATCTGATCTATCTATTACTATTAGTATTACTGAAAACACCCCAGTCAAAAATTTGTCACTTGAAACTCAAATGAGAAACAAAAATTAAGAAATAAAACCCCAAACAAACTACGTACGCAGGAAGCCTCAAAGCTTTGTGCATAAAACAGAGTTTTATCACTATTTGTTTTGTGGCCAGGCTGAGTTATTCAATTGACTGTTTGGTATACAATCAGTATGCTAGCTGGCTAGCTGGCTGGCAGCCTTTCACTTATTAGCAAAGTGAATTAACATGCCACTAATAACAATAAGCCATAAGCCAGCTGGTGAAAACACGAAGCAACAAGTGCAATCAAGTTGAGTGGCAGCAAAATGGGAAAGACAACAAAACGCAAATTCATAATCAGAATCCAAAGAGTGGAAGTCGCGGCTATAGCAATAGACGAAGCAGAGGAAGAACAACACGTAGATCTTGTCGAACAGATAAGATAGAGCCCAGCCAAAGAAGCGCCAAACGAGATCAGGGACTTGCAGACAGACGAAAAGACAACGGCCAAATGGCATAATGAGCCAGACATAATGAGAAGAGAGAACTGAGATCTTTACGTGTAGTCGCACTAGAAATACCCTATGTAGAAATAGAGAAGCCTGAATATAATGTGAAGCTTAATCAATAGGTTTACCTATATATAGTCTTGCAATATATCGATATACATGTACATAGAGGTTATATTCTCTTATGAATTCAGATTATTTTTATTATTTTTTGTTTTTAATATTGAAGTTATTAACATAAGGACTAAAATAAATGAATTCATGAATAATAGTTTCAACTATTGGCGTTACAAAATCTCCCACAAATTCAATATACACTACTCTACTGCTATATTGATCAACATTGGTCTATTGTTAATGATGAAGTAAATTGCATCTCTGTGACGCTGTTGCCGATGCTGTAATTTCATTATGCATTTGTAGCACACACACACGTACACCTGTAGCATGAGTACATGCAATATGTTTTATGCATTTTAACTAACTTGCTGCTCTCCCCTTCTCTATCTCTCCCTCGCAGCACTAAGCAAACCAACAACACCGAGCTTCCGCGGCAACAGTTACCTGATCTTGCCACCCCCTCGCATACCAATGAAAGACAAACGCCGCGGCCCTTCGCTCTATGCACGTCCGCCGCGCGAAGCCGTACAAATATCGCTGAACTTCTCGACCATCGAACCGGATGGCCTATTGCTCTGGAGCGAACACAATCAGCAGAAATTCTTGGGTCTCGGCTTGGAGAACGGCCACCTGAAGCTGGCGAGCAATTTGCTGGGCAGCATCAATGATACCGTGCAGGCGGCAGCGAGCGGCTTCATTGCCGATGGCGCCTGGCATGGTACGAGCGTGCTTCTGGATCGCACGCGGCTCGAGCTGCAGCTGGACGGGTCCGTTATATTCACAGAGCGATTGCCCGAGCTCAATCGAAGGCTGACACCAACACCAACAACGACGTCGTTGCAGCGACGAGGCGGCAAGGAGCCAACGATTAGCTATGAGGATATTTTCTATTTGGGTAAGCGTTGGTCACACTTTGCATGCTAATTGGAAAAGGCTAGCTTAAGCTTGTGACGTCACGGGCCTAACGTATTTCATCAACTGCCCAACTGCAATCTCTGCATGTTTCTCAACAATTAAAATTAAATCGTTGCGCAGACTTACCCTATGTTTTGTAATTCATAAATACTGCTGATTGTTTATTGCCAGTCTTTGAATTCATCAAATTTATTCGCGACGCGCGAACACACAAGTGTTAATTCGCATGGAACTGTAGCGCCGGCGCAGATGTGCAATACACTAGTAGAAAGACGCGTCACGAATCAACGGTGCACAAGAGTGAGCAGGATAGCTGCGAACTTTCAACACGGCACGAAGGCAGAGAGCGTCTGCGCTGTGTCCGTCCAAAGATAATTTAATACCTGTTGCGCTTTCTGTTTGGTGTTCTGATATCCACGTTGCAAGCCCTGTACACACTTTCAGAGTTTACATGGCAAGCATTCACACCAAATGTTAGATCACTTCACTCAGCAACAAACAATTTTGTGTGATACATTCACAAAAATACGCATTACACCACCGCGTCTAGAGGGCTTTCAACAATTACTAAGCCTCAATTAATAGAGATGTGCAACGGCACAAAACATTGAGTGATCATATATCGATGAAACATATTGCTATTATGCACAGATGATCTATTAACACGAGCTTAAAAAATCGGAAAAAATGCTGTTATATTTAAAAGCAAGCCAATTGGTCTCCGTAAAAAATATATGTGATTTAATTAAAGTCATATAGTAAAATCGAATATTCAATATACTGTGTACTACATAAAAATATTTTGTATTATTATTATTATTATTTAATTTTCGTTAGCCACGCAGCTGCCTATTTTTTAATCTACCGCTTAGCACTGTTAGTTAACAGAGCACTGTTAACTCGCAGCTGATAGGAGCAGTTGCAAAGAGTTGGCAGCGCACGATTTTTCTCATATACAGTCTTTAACGGCTATTTGAATTTTGGACTATTTAACAGGTGGATTTCCCAATCAGGAATCGGTTAGCAAACGGACACAAGGACGCTTTTACGAACCATTCAAAGGCTGCCTACAGGATATACAATTCGGTGCAGAGCCAACAGCCATTATAAGCGATTTCTCAGCATACCAAGGCGAAAATATTGGCTCATGTGATTTGCATGGTGATGAGCCGATTGTAGTATAATTCGACAGAGAAATCAAAAATTTAAATGAAATGAAAAAGAAATTAATATTGATAAAACAAATTGTATAACCAAGCATTCGTATATTATTGTGAATTACAATTAAATAATTGTGGACGAAATTTCAAGTAAAACTGAACACAAGAAAGAAAAATTTCAAAAATTTAGATGTTAAGCTTAAGTGTTAAGGGAGTTTATATTTGCAAAAGCCTCCTTTGAAAATAAAAACAATTTTAAAACATATACAGTCGAGGCAAACGAAAAGAAACATAATTTTGTAAATTTTATAGAAATAACTGACAAAAAAAAAGGAGAAAAAAATTAACAAAAAGTTTAGACAAGTAAAAACCAAAAAGAAAATGAAAACAATGTGGTTTACCAATAAATCGAAAAACAAAAAACACTAAAAAGAAACACTTGAATAAAAATTGTAGTTTAGGTTCTAAATCTAGAAGAAATACCAGATACTTCTCTTACGTACATAAGTGATATTTAATGTGGAATAATGGTAAAAGACAAAGAAAACAAAAATGATAAATGATAAATGAAAGTAAAGACATGCTCCTTAACTAAAAGACATTTCTTATTAAAATATACTATATACATATGTATGTATGTGTAACATTGTTTTGTTGAGCCAACGTTTTTGTTATGCAATTGTGTGTTATATATTTATATCTCTATATACCTTATTGTGTTCTCTAATCAAAACTTTTCTATACTGCCCTCTAAACGAAATAATTAACAATTTTCTGCCATTTTGATTTCTTATTAAATATTTTTGAAATTTAGTTAGATTTAATATTTTGTTTAACAATAAAAAAAAATAAAAAATAAAAATAAAAAAAAAAACAAAACTCAAATTGAAGCCATTTAGTTGCCTTGTAGTAAGTTAGTTATGTAACTCGCGCTCTGATTTATGGTTTTCGTCAAGAATCTATTCAGCAACTTTGACTCTACGTATAAATTATGGAAACAAAATTATACAATACAAATAATTATTCTTATAAAAGTGAAATCAAGTAGTAAACAAACCAGAAAAAAAAAGAAAAGAAAGAAACAAAAAAAATATATATATATACATATATACAGTACTTTATTATACAACTAAAAGGAAAGGAAAAAAAAACAACCAATGTAACCAAAATTACATTAAGTATGTAATAATTATTTCAAGTTATAATTTGAACAAATAAAAAACAAAAATAGAATGAGTTAATATGCTCGTCTTTATTTTGCTTTTGATCGGACACTGTACTTTGTAGCGTTTCCTTAGATAGCATCGTCTGGAATGATGTCATTTAAATAAGATCCAGTATTTCGACTCTATACCCGACGTTTTAACTTTATTAGAGATTACGGATTCTACTTCGGCTTGCGCATGAATTTTATTTGCTGTAAATACCCGCATAGTTATATATCGATATCTATGTACTATAATAACTGATCTTACCTAATTGGGTGAAACAATTGTGCACATTCATGCCGCTCACGGATGACGATTCTATGAATATCAAATCGTGCAATGCTGCAAATTCCTGTGCTTCAGTTTTGCTTACCACACGATTCTCTTCCATGTCCGCCTTATTGCCGGCAAAAACAATCACCAAATGAGGTGAGAGCTTTCATATTTAATTATATACATATATACTAATATTTATAACTTTTAATCCACTCACGCGAATTGCTATTCGTGAAACATACCTTTTCTTTTAGTTCGATCACCCAATCCATTGCCTCTTCGAAGCTATCGCGATTCTGAATATCATATACAATAATAGCTCCTCTACAGAGTCTGTAATACATGTGTAATAGATCCTTGAAGCTAAATAGAGAATTTTTCGATATCCTTTTTGAAATACTTTTAATACAATATATCTTTAAATACCGTTTCTGTCCCGAAGTATCCCATACCTTTAGCTTCACAACTTGATTACGCAGGATGAATCTTTTCACTTTGAACTCAGCTCCAACTGTGAGCTTCATCCGTGATGTACGAGGCGCTTGATCGGATAAGCATTGTCGCAGTAGCGACGATTTACCTACATCGGCACTACCGAGTAGTATCACTTTGTATTCAACACTTTGTTGAGAACTCATTCGTGAAAGTCGTTTGCTCCCGATCTGCTCTCGACGGCTTGATGTGTAAAACTAATATATTTCGCATGAAAACTAATTTCTAGTAGACTCATTATAATATTGATTATTGAAATTATTATTATCGTTGCTGTTGAGGTAAGCACATGAATTTTTATGCAGAGAAAGAAAGAGAGAAAGAGAGATTTATACCCTTATTTAAAATGCAAAATCAAGAACGAAAACTATGATTCTTAAGCGCACTCTCCTCCGCTCTCCCTATCTCACCCTCTCTCTCTCTCTCTCTCTCTCTCTCTCTCTCTCTCTCTCTCTCTCTCTCTCTCTCTCTCCTTCTCTCTTCCTGTGGTTTCTTGATAATCAAGCATACAATATATGTACATATATGTAGCAATATATAGAATCACTCTAAAAATCTTTCTCCAACAATACCATCCTAATGTTTTATTATAAACTGACCTTAACTTTTGGTTTTATTTTCGATAGATGCTTGTTTTTTTTTTTCTTCTTCTTCTTTAATATATGTAGCTTTGCTCTCTTTTATAATGATTTCTTTTTACAGTACACATCTGTCTATTGTATCCCACAACTGCAGCCAGTGTCCTTATCTAATCTAGAGGGCTCGGAACATTTGGGCGCTTTAAGTTCAGCAGCTGAAAAGTAAATATAAGACTAATATCATAGACGAAGTTTTGTATTTTATACTTTACCCATAGCATGAAAAATCTCATGAATATTTGTGCCTGTTTTAGCCGATGTCTCCATGAATATATAGCCATTATCTCGAGCATATTTGCTCATCTGGGCAGAATCAACGCACATATTATCCCACAAATCTATTTTATTAGCGGCTATGGCTATGACCAAAGTCGGGGCCCTCTGAAGCAGGTGTTACATATAGGATGTATGTACATATATATGATTTCCTGTAAATAGCATTTTTCGCACAAACCTTTTGGCGTAATTCCTCGATCCACATTTTGCTGCAAATATAACTATATCGATCCTGAACATTATAGACAATCAGCGCGGCCTGCGCATCGCTATAATACATAGGCGCCAGGCTGTGCCAGCTGATCGAATATATATGTATGTAATATATACACATATATATATACAACTAATACCTACCGTTCCTCGCCCGCCACTTCCCAGGTATCAAATTTGAGATCTTTATCCAGATAAAAACTGGAAAAGGATGCAACTAGTGTTTTTTCCGGAACCTCTACAATTTTCCCGTTAATAAAATAGGAAACCATAGAGGATTTACCCACCTCTGCAGAGCCCAATATTACCTATTTGTAGCGTTTGATTAGCCAGGCTATTGTCTCTCCACGTTTAGCTACCGACACGCCCTCTTTCAAGTGCAATTGTAATTTAACCATTGGCATTTTGAGATCTCTGTTCTGGAGCATTCAAACGCGACTAAAGAAAATATTCCATTTCATATTATCGTAGAGCTCTGTTCTATTCAATTTAAAGTTAGCTCATATGATTAATCTTGAATTCTGAATCAGATCGATTTTTTCTCAATATTAGAATTAATCATATATATATGTATATATACGTATATATGTATGTATATATTATACATAGCTACTGCTTCAGCTGGCAAATTTGAACTAGTTCATTTTGCCATTTCATTATTTCAGAGTTTTACAGTCCATTTTTGAAATCAACTAGTTCCATTTATGCTACTGAGCAAATAAAAATTATATTCCGGCTGTTCACAGCTTGAAAAGATTTGGGGAACGTGTTTTGGAGACTTTCTGAAGTCTTTCGAAACAAAGAAAATAACAAAAAGTCCCTCAATTTTCTAGTTAATGGAGCTAGTTCTTTATATGATGCATAGCATTTTTTTTTCAACTAGTTTTTCTTTTTCTTGACGGAACTAGTTCAATTTACACTTTAATAAACAATTATTTCTTTATACATACAACAAAAAATATTAAGACTTCAAATGGATGCTCAAGTGTTAAATAAAAATAAAATAATTAAAAATAAAATTTAATTCTATTTCATAAATGATTTTCAACTAAATTCCATAAAATGTTATTTCGATTTTTATATATGTATATATATACGATTTTTATTATAAATGTTTAATTTTTAAATACATTCATACAACATAAAAATTATAAATTGGAAAAAATACACACAGCTGTTTAGGCGTCGCACACTGCTTAATTTTCGTTTTTTTTTTTTTGTGTTGTGTTTTGTTTGCTTGGTTGATCGCTGGTTGATATATATATATATACATATATAGATGTATATACATATATACATCATGTACATCTATATATAGTAAGTAGATTAAAAATCAAATACGATTTGAGAACCGAGATAAACAAATTGTGAACTTAAAGTATTTTTAGCAAATTTTCAATTTGTGTAGTTTTTTTTTTTTTTTTTTTATATACTTCAACTTGATCGGCCTAATACTTCGTCTTATATGTTGCATAAGAGGGTTTACGATAATTGATTTGTATCTTATTTAGTTTTATGTATAGCATTAAATCTTTGATTGTTGCTAGAATGTGAAATAATTGTTGAAAAAAGAAGAATAAAGCTAAACATAAATGGAACCAAACAAATTATAACTATGAATAATTTCTTTCGTTTTGTTTTGTATTTTTTTAATATTTTTTTTTTTTTTTAGATTTTCATTAGATTTTTTTTTGTTTTGCTTTTTTTTTATACTTGTATATATATAATTTATATAAATTGCAACTATCACACGTGCCCAACGCAGCTGGAGAGAGCCGGATAGGCACACACATTGCCACAGATCGAGGACGAGCGATTTTTCTCTACTACGGATCTGATCTGAACTGAACCAAAACTGAACTGATCTTACGGTTTATCATTATCTTCGCTATATATATATATTTATGTATATATATATATGATTTTCTCTTATTTGGAACGCTGCTGAGAACAACTGCAACTGGAATTTTTTCGGCTTTCGTAAGAACATTCACGAAAACATTTCATTCTGTTTTTCTTTTCCTTTTTTATACAATGCAAATTTTTGTTGAACATTTCTACGACACGACGTGAACGTGAATCCGCTTTCTTTAATGCTTACGTTAAATTTTATTTAGAATGCATCTACACGCATTTGGTTTGAGATGAAATCGAAGTCAGAGCTCTTAAGTGGCGGCTATGAACTATGGGGCCAGATATAGTAGAAATATTGTTTAAGAGCGCTTTTATGGCTTGGTGTTAACGGGGCTATGTGTTGTTCTTTTTTTTTTTTTCATTTTATTTAAACTAACTTTTTCCTTTTATCTTTTGTTTGTTGTTTGTTTGTTTTTTCATTTAATTTAATTTATAATTAATATTATCTTTATATGTTTCATCATCATCCTCATCTCATCATCATCATCAATCATGAAAATTAAATTGTTTGCCCCTATGAGCCCGCATTAGTTTTAAATTTTAAATAATGTTTTTATTTATAATTATCAGCATAAACTTTTCAAATCTCTCGTTGGAAATTTCATTTTCTGCAATGACAAAAAGCAACCAATTTAAAATTGAAATTCTATACGATCCAATTAATTTCGCTGATGGGCGCACACAACACACACCTACAAAGGGACATCACTTGCAACAGTTGTTCGTCGTTTGAGTTGATTCGTTTCCATTTGGCTTTATAACAGTTCCTGGATTGTTGTCATTCTTGGGTAGTTTCTTGGCTGTACAACAATTTATAGATATTATTATTATTATTAGCTGCATTCAGTTAATATATGATTCATTACTTACCAATTGCCAAGAAGATATCATTGACATTCATGCCCGTCTTCGCTGACGTTTCCATAAACAACAAACCATTCTCTTCTGCATATTGCTTCGCTTCATCGAACTCCACTACGCGAATGTTCGATAAGTCCGCCTTATTCCCAGCCAGCGCAATGACAATGTTCGGTGAGGCCTACAAAAATGCATATATATTGTTTGTATAGTAAATAATACAATATAATTCAAAAAAATCAGAATGTCTTGAATATTCTAAGATTTCATAACATGTACAGTTTCACCTTAAGCTTTAAATTTATTTTAAATTATTTTTGCTATCCGTTTTATAAAACAGCATTTGGGTTATATAGAAAAGATTTCAAATCCTAATCATATAATTTTTTTCATTCAAACTATTGTATGATTAACTTGCTTGTTAGATACTTTTTTGCTCAGCTAACTAAGTTAGCTTGTCTATGCTTAAGTCTCTTGTCAATAGCAATACAAATATATCATTTTCTTTATTCTTCAAAAAATATTGCCACTGCCCATAATTTCGTAATGCCTGCAATGAGCCGTCAACAATGGCAGAAACAATAAATGAGTTCAATGCACAGCAGAATGCTTCAATTCATTAAATATATATATACACATACATACATATATATATGTATATAAAACAGACAAATAAAATTCCATTTGTGTTTATGAGCATATTCTGCATGTTTTTTTCGCTTCTGCTCGCATTTAGCTCGATCACTCAAGAGAGCATGAAGAAGAAGAGCTCAAATGCCATGTTTACTCACTTGTTTATGCAGTTCCTTGACCCAGGTTTTTGCACGCTGAAAACTGTCCTGATTTTGTATGTCATAGACAACGATGGCGGCCTGCGCACCTCTATAATACATGGGAGCTAAGCTGTGATACCTGCAGAAAGAGAAAATATTTTAGACAAATCAGCCTATGAACAAGTTGTAAGCAATCAAATTAAGTAAATTAATAATTAATTTTATATATTTCTAATTGCTCTCAATTTTTCGAGCCAGCACTTAAGCGTTAACAATCATGTCAAGTGAAGCATTAATATTTAATTTAATGGTTACATTAACATTGAATCATTAGCATTCACATGAGGTAACCTTAACAGCTAATACCATTGGCATTTACATTTACATAGAGGCGTTAACATGTACAGCAATATGAATGTTAATAGATATTTATATTTATGTTTACATGAACATTCCACATACACATTATGGCTTATGATCATTATACGAATAACATAAATGTGTACAAGGATATTAATATTAATTTTAAGTTTAACTTTAATATTCTTAATTACAGTATAATTGAATTTCAACGTTAACTATTACATGACAATAAAAAACAAACAGCAATCACTAATATTAACATTAACATCTTAACAGCTATTTATGTTGAGACTTACCGCTCCTGACCGGCTGTATCCCAGATCTCGAACTTGACCACTGTATCCTCTATGCAAATGGTTTGTGTTAGAAAGGCCGCACCTATCGTGCTCTCCTGATATTCATGGAACTGGCCCTTAACAAAGCGCAGCACCAGGGACGATTTGCCAACGGCCGATTCGCCAAGTAGCACCAATTTGAATTGGCAACTTTTATTCTGCGAGGTGCCATTGGGACGTTGTGCGGCTCCAGAGCTGGAGCCCCCGCTGCGTGGTGTTGTTGCCATTATATTTCTGTAGCTGTGGTTGATGTTATAATTGCGCTTAAAACGTAGGAATAAGCCTTTTGATGCGAGATTTGTTCCGGACGGTCAAAAAAGATTCGATTTTCTCTCAACCTCTCACTCTGGCCAGATCTGTCTCTCTCTCTCTATATGTATGTTTATATATATCTATATCTTGCTCTCTCTTTGTCTCTGTCCGCCTGTGTGTGTGTATATATAATCTAAAAAAGAGAATAAATATTAATGCACAAGTTTGTGAGAATTTCGCGGCTGCTGATAAATAATAAAATAATGCTGTCAACGTCATTGGCCGTGCGGCGCCTTTTAGTATTTGCATCCGCGCTAATCGAAATCAATTAAACAAATTCTCATATTCTATATAGAGAAGTGCTTATCGATGAACTGAAGGGGCAGAATATAAATCAGAAACGCCCCATTAACACAATCGAAATATGAATATTTCGAAAAAGCATCAAATGAAAGATAATAAAAGAAACAATAAATAATTTAAATATAGCACATTCTAAACAATACCCAAAGCTGCTGCATTTGATTATTAAAGAGCTTTTCCAGCAAAAGCTTACTAATACAAAGGCTCTTCAAACAAGGCCGACTGAAGGCCGATAGCTTATCTACAATCAGATACGACCGCATATGTTATACGATGTACATATCGTATGAATAACTGAAATATGTATACAATATGCATTTCATAAAGTTTTTGGGGTTGTACTATATTTTGGAATATATGTACATATAGTATATGCTAATTGAACGACAAAGTTCAATGTCAAGAATTTGTGTGGAGGAGAAATACTTGCGTGTCAGCAACAAACACAAACACAAACAAACAGACACACACATACATACATTCAGTTAATTGCGAATTGCGCTAATCACAACTACAACAACAAGAACAACATAAGCAACAGCAACTAGGGGAACAACTAAAAATACTTCAAACACGCGCAACACAATAGGCGAAACCTTAAAAATGTTTAGGCTCAATTATTGTTCTCAAGCCTGTGAGTGTCACTTTTTTTAAGCAAATAAATACAAAAGTTTTAAACACTACTCATCTGGTTACAAAATTGTTTGTTTTTTTTTTTTTTTCAACTTCAGCAAAACACAAACTCAGACAAATGTAAATTCTTATCAGTTAAATGTCTATCTTATCTGAGTTACTCATATTATAGTCAACAAATTGCTCACTTTGGCTACTACAGAAATAATACAAAATGAAATTAAACAAATATGCGCGAAACGCGCCTACGAAAAACAGTAAAAACAGTAATAGTCTGTAAGGTAAAGGCTAAGAGTGTTACCGCAAGAGTAATTTGGTTTGACACTGCTGTAGTTTACATAAATGTCAAAGATGTTAGCTAACATAAATAGAGCATGAGGATTTACATTCTCACCAGAGCAGAAAATTCCCCTGCATTAAATTATGCCGCATAGAACACATTGATAGCACGAGAGAAACTCCATAGTAAAGGCGAGAAAGTCAAAAACTTGCTTGCAATGAATCATATTTTTTAATACCATAAGTAATAAGAATTTATCTGGTAAAGTTATGTTTAATTTAAGTCAAGTCAAACCGCAACGCACACACGCGTTTACATTTCGTCTCTACAATTAACTAACGGTGAAATGCTAAACTGTACAGAGAAATCTCGGCTGGAAGAGTGACAAGAGAGGAAATAGATTTGGAAGTGAGACTGATAACCATGGATCTTGCGTTGATGAGAGCAGGCTGAAAGCGGATATGTTAAGGAAAGAGAGAGCGTGAGCAAGAGAAAGAGCAGCAGAAGCTGCGGGCGCGGGTGCGGGTACCAGTACAGGCAAGGCATTGCTGGACTATAGACGACAAAAGAGAGCGACAAAAATCAATGCAAAATGAATTACATACGTATTCAGGGGACAGCGGGTGAACAGGCACGCACGCAGAGGCAATGCAAGGCAGAAAAAGTGAAATGTGGCGCATTTCGTTATTGTTGTATTATTAAATTAAGCGTCAAAGCAGTATTACAGCAACGATGCAGGTAGACAGCATCAACATGAACGCAAATCGAGTAAAAACTTGATGCACTAACATTTTTGTACGTTGTCTATTGTTTGCTGTGTGTGTGAGACCCGTTGGAGGTTTTGGCGCTTTGGAGCAAAGTGCAAACACACACACAAGTAAATATCAAGTTGTCAAGCACGACTTACACACACACACACTTACTCACACTCGCAAACTCAAATATGCCAAATGTATGAATGCGAGTGTCGCTATTTATTTTATGTTACTCTCTCATTCTCTCTCACTCGCTGAAAGTAAAAATTTTCACTTGTTTTTGTATTTCTGTTTGCCGTGACGTCGCGACGTTGCATTTATCTGAATTGTATTAGAGATACCTTACTGAAGTCTCCCTTGTGGCAAAGCTCGCTTCAGATTTTAATTAATCAAAAGATCACATGATTTTAAAAAGCAAACATTGTAAATTAAATGAACAATATTGATAAATGCTTTTGCAAACACGACTGGCAATTCCAACAGCTGGCCACACCACACACAATTATGAATCTTAAAGGACGTAGTTTTGATCGTACCGAACGGGGAAAATAAGAAAACATTCAACATCGAGCAGAAAACAAAAGCGGCGCGCAACCCCTTCAAGGAAAATTCAATAAAGTATAAAACAACGGTATAGCGACAAGTCCGGAAATTACCGTAGGCAACACTAAAGAACAGCTGACGATGCGTCATTCACACAGAAAACGAAACGGCTGACATACACACGCACACAGCCATACAGCCACAAGAGAACAAGTAGCAAAGGGAAAAAGCAAAAGAGAGCGCACTCCATACAATTGGAGCCATTGACATAAAAACGTTGCTGCTTATTAACGATCTGCGATCAATGGAATTTGCAGTTTATTTTATAAACTTTAATATATTAAACTATTTTTTATAGCTATGTAGTTATAGTAGCAATACCGACTGTATGTATGTATGTATGTACATATTTAAATAACAAGCATAGTACGAGTACAAAATCAAGTCAACAAGTGTAATGATTGAAATTTGAGGAAGAAAAATAAAAAGATAATAGAAACCCCTATAGGTTCAATTTTAAACACGTCAACATCATTTTTATTAATTTCAACGGCCTCATCATTAATGACAGCGCATTAAAAAGGCGGATACAAAAACAAAGGAAATAAAATTTGAGATTTTGTTTACATTAACGCACAGAGAGCTTCACAATTTTGCTCTTGCCCAGGGTGGAAATATCAGAGGAAGGCCTCATGAAGCGGGGGCGTTGAAGCTGGCATGACGATAAGCAACGATTGTAGATAAATCCGTAGACACACACAAACAAACAAACAAATATTCACACACACATATACGCATGTACACATTCGTAGAATGAGCTCCACATTCTAAGACGCAAAAAGCGAGTGAACAAAGAAGCAAGTGGAGAGGGCTAAGAGCTGCAAAGCTTAGCCGACAACTGATTACTAAACTGTGCCCTTCTTCACTTTCCCGCACCTGTAATTCTATTATTCACAGTTATATTGCCCTTTTGGTTATCATGCAGAAAAACAAACGCACATTTATTGCGCTATATGTGGCCACTGTGCGCTGCATTTAAGCACTAATACTTGGCAGAGAACTCGTTCTGTCTTGCTTGCTCACATGCTTTCGCATGTAACGCACCCAATTTCAGGGACAGCTATCGCGCTCGCTCACTCAGGCTCGCAGAGCAGCAGTATTTGCATGTATCAGTGTGTATGTGCCAGTGTGTGTGTTTTGTGGGGCGAATTGATTGCTGCTCACGCTCTCTTTCTCTCTCTTGCTACTCAGCGCCAGCTATCGATGACGATTGTAATGGTGGACATGAAAAATTTTACACAACTTTCTTAATTAATGGAAAAACAACAGCGCCCTTTTCACATGCACTTCTATGCTCTCACTTTTTGTTACGCACTTTAATTGTAACAACGTTTCGTACACTTTACTGCTGCAACTCACTCTTTGTTTGTGTTTGACTGTGATTTACGATTTCTTATTTGCGTTTTCGAACGTAGCACAGCCACGGAAACTTGGAAACAAACGCACGCAGAGAGAGATAGACAACGACTGACTGTGTCCCCACGACTCTCCACAGATTCAAGTCTTGTTTTTATCAATTTCGTAGCGCTGCACGTATTGTGAGACGTGACTTGCACTATTTCGGTCGGCCCTTTAGTTTTGGGTGCAGTCCGCGAATATTATTGTTTTTACCACTCTGTTTTTTGCGAATATTGCCTGGATTATTGCTGAACTTGAATCCACTTACAATTTTTATTAGTGATGTAAGAAAACATCGGATAGTCGTTGTACATTTTGGCGATATTGATTGATGCTCATTCGATGTATCTTTATCGTGGCTTTCGACTAAAAGTAACCGATTTACATAAAAACATCTATACAATTTTCGCTATTTTAACAATTAAATTATAATTCTGAAAATATTCTTATTTAAGGATTTATCAGTCAAATGTAAATCTCTGAACTTTTCAATAAACGGACCAATACTTCATTTTAAGATCTTTGTGGTATTAAATCATAATAAAACATATAATTTAATTTTGTGCTGTAAAATTCAATATAGAGTATTTTTTTTATTCGATTATTTTGATTTTGATTATTGAGCTATCGAAATTGAATATTTTTATTTATCACTTTAATCTACAATTACAATAATAATGGGGGTTTCAAATTCTATAATAACAAATTCGTGAGCCAAGTATGTGATCCACCCAATATATTCGTACATATTTAAAATCTCCATCTATCGATGAAGTGCTCTCTTCACACTTTACGTGGCGTTCGGTTCGGTACTTTGATTTGATGTCGTTTTTGACCAATTACAGCAGAACTTGCAAATTATATGCCAATGTTGGTATTTTCGGTATTTTGGATTAATATGGCCACATTATCATTTTGAGTATTTTGTGAATGGCAGTAAATGGTAATAACATTGCGAGGCGAGAAGTGAAAACGTTAATCGAGAATCCGAAGTAGGATTTGATTAAATAATTGAAGCTCAACGGCAAAAGTGCTACCGAACAACCGTGCAAACGTATTAAGTAGTGATCAGCAGCAATACATAGAAACTGTGCACGTCTTGCTGCGAAGTCCCTTGCTCACGCACACACATAGCCATTGACATTTGTGATCTGTGCTCTGCGCCTCCTTTGCTCGTACACTCACACACACACAGACGTACACTGTGGTCTCCCTGCGTTTCGTCGTAGTTTTCACAGCTGCAACGCAAATTCGAAAAAGGAGCTTGCAAATTTGCATCAAGCGTCCCGGAAAAGCGCATTCAAAGCGCACTGTGCTAAATAATCGGATCAAAGGTGTGCAAATTATTGATTTTGTTTCGATTTAAACAATTTTCATATGAAATTTATTGCATTTTTTTTTTCAATCGCTCCATTGCAATTTAAATTAAAGTCATTTGCTACAAGCTGTTGCATACCAGATATCTGTGTAATTTAAGCAAAATCAAGGTAGTTTTTTTCACTAATCCTGGCTGCATTTGCACGTGGCGCTGTGTGCCTGCCTAGGCGTGCCCTTCGCATACACACACTGCATACATCTAACTGGCCCGGAATTTTCCTTTGCCTTGCTTTGCCGTGCCACACACCAGCAGCAGCAACAACAACAGCTCTATAGACTAGACAGAAAAACGGAAACGTAACACGAGAACTTTCATTTCGTGATCTGTCCAACTTTATATATACAAAATTATTGTTAAGGCTGAGGCATAGACTGATGAATAGCTTAAGTAGATGACTGACTGATCCAGCAAAAGCAACGCAGACAATTTGCACAGTACAGTGATTACTCACAAAAGCGAACGATTATGCTCGAAGCAGACAATTTTATTAAGTGCATTGAGAGAAATAGTTGAGCTGTAGAGTGAAAACTCTTAACGTGGCCGTTGTTCTTCTTGAGTTGGCCGATTTCAATTAAATTTTCCATATGTGATTAACTTAAACTAACTCTATTTGGTCTTTAAACTTTATATAAACTTTTTCTACTCTAAGAAAGTGCTATTTTAGATCTAGAGATGAGAACCAAAAATTTTCTTTCTTTTTTTTCACAAGTTGAGAAAAGTAATTGCACTTGAAATTCTGAGCCAGGCCTATGAACGCCATTGAAACTATTTATAACACTGCCAAAATGTCAACATTTGTTTCATTATATCATCGATAAGCTCTTAGATATCGATTAAGTTTAATGTTTAAAGAGGTTACAAATCCTGTCTGTTAAATCTTAACAGTTGAACTAGCTTCCTGTTTATCATGTCTGTTCAATCGTAATTTTTGAACAAATCTTAACCCTTGAACTGACGAACAGGATCCGGGATGGGAAGCTTTACAGTACTGAACAGTACATACATATATGTATATGTTTAGGTTATAGTATTGCAATAACACGAGTATATTGTAGCTTTTATGTGTATCCCTTGCATTACAAACCAATGATATCTTTTGAGGTTTTGTATTCCAAAATGAACTCTAATGCTTATATCTGATATATGTATCTCGCCCTACAAGCTTTCTTATTTTCAAAGCTGGTATCTAGATTTGCGAAGAATGCAGTCATGGATAGAAAGATGAATAGATATTTAATTGATTATTACTACAAAAATATTTACATATATACATATTCATCAAAATTCACTTAAACTACACTCACAAATTTATTCCCAATTTCTATCTCTTCAGATGGAACTGTTGCGACAGCCACGTTTAGCTGCACGGAGGCCAAAGAACTAAGCAACAGCTGGGTGAGCCGTTGGGGGCGGTCATGAGAAGCATGTTCCGTCCGATTAAGAAGATTTTTACGTACATACAGAAAAATGCCAGCAATGGCACCATGTTCGGCAGCACAAACAACGTGAATGCCGATAATGAAGCCACCAGCAGCAGCTGCATCGTCGGAGGCGCTGGTGAAGCTGGCAGCGGCAGTGGAGATAGAATGGAACAGCCCAAGGAGCTGGTGCTGGAGGAGCAGCTGCAGTTGCCAGTATTGAATGGAGAAACGAGCCAACAGCTCGAGGATGATGACATTGAGCGTCAAATAAAAACATCAATTATCGATGCCAGCAAAGTGCATGCGGCCAAATCGAAAATTGTGCTGCCGCTGCAGCTGCAGCTGGACGATGAGCTGGCGGACTTTGCGCACGAGCCGGTGTCGCTGATAGTGGAGGAGGAGGATGATCTGGAGGAACAGTATCTGGAGCTGGACAACTTTCCCAACAATGAGATTATTGTGCTGAGCGATAGCGAGCTCAATTCATCGCTCGCCTCGGACAACATATCCGAGGACCCGCTGGCAATAGATGACTTTACGCAACCATTGCTGCGCGAGGATGACAACGAGGTGGAGCTGGAGGTGGAGGAGGAAGTGGAGACCAACGGTAATTTACTGTGGCTTAAGCTGGACACGCCGGCTCCAGCCGGCAGCAATGGGGACAACATCAGCAGCAGCAGCCGCAGCAGCAACGGCCTCGTCGTCGAAACTCTGCCCAGCTGCAGCAGCAATGGAACAACGGCTATTATCCAGCCAACCACAAAGACCAAAGAGGAGGAGCTGCGCAGTGACGGTGGCTCCGATTCGGGACTGGGCAGCGAGAATGATCGACACAACACAACAGTAGCCACATCAACAGCAACAACAGCAACAGTTAACGGCTCGCAGAAGCCGCTGCGCTCGAACCTAAAGCGGCGACTGGACGACGATGCCATGGAGCTGGCCTTGGTGCCAGACATGAACAGCAGCAGCAGCAGCAACAGCAACTGCTGTTCGAGCACACAGAAGCGCTCGAAGCGTTGCATCAACTTTGATAGCGTTAAGGTCTACTATTTTCCGCGGCAGCAGGGCTTCAGCTGTGTGCCCACAGTCGGCGGCTGTACGCTAGGCATGGGCGCCCGGCACATTGCTTTCAAGACGATGACACTGGCGGAGCACGCGGCGGAGCTGAGGCGTGCGCATCGCAGCCAGAATCAGGAGCAACAGCAGCAGCTGCAAACGCGCGGCTCCAGCAGCGATGACAGCGAGGAATCCGAGGAGGATTATCTGAGCGAGGGCAGCAGCTCCGATGCGGACGATGGCTCCAACGGATTCCTGCAGCCGGTGACGCCCAAGCAACGACGAGCGCTGCTCAAAGCGGCTGGCGTGCGGAAGATCGATGCCAGCGAGAAGATCGACTGCAAGGATATACGCAATTCGCGCGAGGTGTGCGGCTGTTCGTGTCGCGAATTCTGTGACCCGGAGACGTGCGCCTGCAGCCAGGCGGGCATCAAGTGCCAAGTGGATCGAGCGATGTTCCCGTGCGGCTGTACGCGCGAGGCCTGCGGCAACACCGTGGGACGCGTCGAGTTCAATCCTACCCGCGTGCGCACCCACTATATACACACCGTCATGCGGCTGGACATGGAGCAGCGCCAGAGCCAGGGCCCGCCGACGGCAACTGGCAATAGCGGCCTAACTGTCTATGGCAGCAGCAGCAGCGCCACCGGCAGCAGCGGCAATGCTGGCGTCGTTTCACCCGCTGCTGCTGCTGCCGCCGCCGCCTCGCACTGCTATTTCATGCAGCCGCAGTCTAACTACAGCTCTGGCTATGCCTCGCCAGCGTACACGCCCGAGTCGAGCTACTACCAATCGCAGCACCAGACGCCGGGTCAGTCGACAGCCTCGCCTGGAGCCACAGTCAATGGCAGCGGCAGCAGCAGCAGCAGCAGTAGCGCGGCGCAGCAGTCGAGCTATGCTGCCGGCTATCCGCAGCTGGACAGCCTTGATGCGGGCCTCTTTACGAGCGGCAGCAATGCCACGCCCTCGTATGGTGAGCTGTTAACGCCCACCTATCATCCGACCGTCAGCTATGGCAGCACACAGGTGAGTGCGAAGATGATTCACCGAGTGAATAACAGACTTTCCTAACAGATGAATTCGCTTGCAGCTGAGCTCGTACAATGCCTATCAACAGACGACGACCTTGTCGGGCGGCATTGTTTCGCCCGGCGCGTACAGCTCGTGCGCGGTACCGTCTGTGCCGCCCTTTGGTAATGCCACCACCACCGCCTCGAATGCCACGCAATATCAGCACGCGAATGTGCTGGAGACCACCGCCGCTGCCGCCATGAGCACCAGCAGCAGTCTAGCCATCACGGCCAGCAGCTGTGCCACGGGCCTGGGCCGGCTCACGGGCAGCGTTCCGGTGGACTTTATCAATTTGAATGCGCCCAACAACAGCTCATCACGCATCTCGCAGATCAATGATCTATTGCAGCACAATCGTAATACCACCGCCGCTTTGGTTGCTGTCTCTGAGGGCTATACCACTGTGCGCAGCACCAGCAGCAGCAGCAACAACAACAATAACAACAACAACAACAACACTGGCAACAGCGGAGGTAACAGCAACAGCAACAGCAACACCAACAGCACCATTAGCACCGACATCGATTCAATTGATACGCCGCCCATTGTGGAGGAGGCTTCGCAGCGCAGCTGTATGACATTCGAGGAGCTGCCACCGCCGCTGATTAATCCCACGCCCATCGTTGCCGTTGTGGAGCAGCAGCCGCCGCACAAGCAGCTGCTCGCTGCGCCCACAACGCCGCAGCCGCGCCAACCGCTGGAATCCAGCATCGGGTTGGAATCCTGCAACAGCAATTGAAACAGGATTTGCCCAAAATCTGTGGATAGTTTTTATAGCAATTTTACACAGCAGAAGACTTAATTATATTTAAGTGGCAGCGTCTAAATCAAAATGCGTGTTTAGGATTTATCAACATAATGTTTGTTTCGGGCCACCATCGTCCCAACGTGCCGCCCGCCTTCCTTCGTCTCTGACGTAACCAAAACTTTAGCTGGCAGCTGGCAATCATCCGTTATGCATGATATGCATAATGTCCGGCTCGCCTTGTATAAAATCAGTTTTAATTGTTACAACTCTAATTAGTGTTAAGTAAAAATTGTAATTTAGTCACTTCGTTGCTTAGGTTTGGAAAGTATGTATTATTTTCTCTCTCTCTCTCTCTTCGCCTTAGCCCAACAACAAATAACAATGAATATATAGATATATATATGTATATATATATTTAAATATATTTTGTATTCCGCTCGAGCAGAAAATCACGAGAGCAACCACTTCCTTCCGCACGTCTAGCGTTGTTTCAACGAATTTAATCCAGCTGGGCCTTGAACAATTCAATGTATCAAATAAAAGTGATTTGCTTTTAATCAATTTACTTTTCAATTTAATTGTCTTTGAACTAACTTATTGCTTTGCATTTACATTTGAAAACTAAATTCGTAAATTAATTCAATCTCTGTAAAATGTCTTTGTTTTTTTTTTTTTTTAAATCTTCTGTTCATAAGTATTCCTTTAGCTTTTAAGTTCCCGATTTGACCTTAGCTGATTAGCCTTAATGAACCAACGGCGACAACAACAACAACAAATACACATTAGACATGAATTAGTAATATTTATGTATATGCAGCATAACGAAACAAAAATAAAAAAAAAAAAACTTTACTAGAAAAGCAGAAAGTAAAACAAGAAAGAAAAGAAAAACCTTCAAAATGAACCTAAATAAAAAGTAAAAAGTAAAAAAGTAATTGCAATTATTTAAATAAAATATTGAATACAAAAATATATGATATGATTGTACTTATTTTTGAGTATGTGAGTTGCAATAGGGCAGGTTCTATTAATTTCAAAGTGGGCGTGGCAATTGTTATAATTTCTTGATTATGATTATCTATAAACTTGTCAATCTGGAAACTTAAAAGGGTTACTGACTTGAAACTTAAAATGAACAAGTTATAATGCGGCCTCTCTCGAACTGGTTTATTATTTTTTTTTTTATGAAAATCATTCGGCCCTTAATGACTTTGAAAACTTTAAAAGCTATAACGGTGTCTTCAGTTAGGCCTAAATGCTGTATATAGAAATGCATAAGTAATATAATATTTATTAATTTATTTATCAGATATATCTATACATAATATATTACCGAATTTTAACAGAGCTTTACCTTGATCCACAGATCTTCAATCAACTTTTGAGAATAAAAGTTAGATAGAATTTGAAAGCGTTTAAAATTTGTGTCGAATTTGCGATAAATTTATCATAAAACATTTTAAGACTACACAAAAAAAAAAATAGATATGTATAGACATATATATGTACACAAGAAAGTTATATACGTATATCCAAATTTCTCTAGACATCCCTGCCAAGCACATTATCATAGTTAACTCCAATTTGACTGCGTATCTGATCCGTAATGGCAATCACCTCCAAGCTATCAGCATGCGTGTACCTGGGACTCTCCAGCAGACGCTTCTCGATGCAGCGACGCACTTCCTCCGCCTCGTAGCGCAGCCCACACGAGTTCGTATAGTGAAAATCAAATTTGGCTCTGGGCAGTGGCCAGGATTCGGGCGCATGATTGGCCAGCGTCAGCTGGGTGGGACACCAATAGTTGGACAGCTGCAAAAGTGAGTTATAAAAGTGTTATAATAGAAGCTGTTATACAAAAGTAGCACAGAATTTTTTAAGCAGATATTGAAAATTTTACGAAAATCTAATTAGAAAGTAAATAGACATAGATGAATTAACCAAGTTGTGTGAGCTTTGAGGATTTCCCATATAAACAAAAAAATTTTTTTTTAACTTAAAACTATCTGGAATCTGCGAAGAAATCCTTTCACATTCACACGACTTTAACCTAGCCGTGTAGTGTCAACACTACATCGGTTCTCATCGGGTTGGGAAGGTCACAGCTGTTTGTGCGATAAGCTCACCTTAATCTCGCCTTTGGTGCCCACGATGATCGCGTCGTTCTCTAGGTTCTCCAGGCCTGTAATCAGCGCAATCAGACGCCGATTATCGCCATAGTCCAATATGAATTCGGTTTGAACGTCGACGCGTTCCGCATTCAGCTGAGTGCCGCTGGGAGTGATCTTGACGGGCGCTGAGCCAAAGACGAACTGGCCCAGCTGCAGGGCATAGATGCCAATGTCCAGGGTAATGGAGCCGCCCAAGGCGCGGCTGGCCACGCGCTCCACATTGGCCAAGCGGAAGCCGTGCTGCAGCTTCACTAGCTTCACCTCGCCAATGGCATCGCCCAGGAGCAGCTCGCGCAGCCGTTCATAGCTGGGAAAGCAACGACTCCACATGCCTGCCAGGACAGTTAATTATCAATAGGCAAACCCCACAATATCCTTGATTCACTCACCTTCCATGAAGAATACGCCTCGTTGCTCGGCCAACTTGTAGAGCTCCTGGGCCTGCTCTAGGCCCAGGCACAGCGGTGTCTCGCAGAGCACATGCTTGCCCCGGATGAGCATCAGCCGCACCACAGCATAGTGAAAGGGATTCAAGGTGCCCACATACACCACATCCACCTCCTTGTCCAACGAGAGCGCCTCGAAGCCATCGTAGTGCCTCGGGATTTGGTTGCGCTGCGCAAACTCCTGGGCCCGCGAGCCCTCGACGTCGGCAACGGCCAACACTGCGTGGCGCGAGTTCGGAATCGTGCCCAGAGCAGTGACAAAGTCTTGGGTGATTCGTCCAGCTGCTGCAATGCCCCAATTCAGGTTTTGACTTTGCATTATAAACAGTCGATATGTATACTAGATATATGTATGCATATGTGTCTATAATTCCGTGTGCTGTCGACTCGCAACTGTTGACACAACTGCCGGAGCGGATCGGACGCGATGTGCGCCAAGTGCGCCAAGTGCGCGTCCTTATCAGACCCAAACATCTGCATTCACTGCATTTGCACTTTTTCATTACATACGCAGCTGATAACAGTGAATAACACGAGCCGCTAGTTCACAGTGCTCTATAGTAGGTATACCTTTGTCAACGCTCATGTACATACGTGTATACATACATATATACATATATGTATGTATATATATGTATAGCGCCATGTTCCCTTTGATTAAATTCGAAGATAAGTGAGCTTTCTCGTTGGAGCGAACGAGTTTTGCATACTAGAAATCCTTTGAATTTGATATATATATGGTAAAATATATATATATTTTGTAAATATATAAAGTTGCAATGGAAAATCTGAAAAGGCTCAGGCTAAATTTCGAACTCCCGATAAAAGGATAACAAAATATTTATATTGCAAAGTAAAAAAATAAATAAAATATTAATATTACTTTTACAAAATATAAAATATATAATAAAATTAGTCTTTATACCCTGTAATATCACAACAAAATATTATACAAAATTAGTTTTCTTTATTTAGAAAGTGTTATTTTATTTTTTTAATTTTTTTTTTTTTTATAAAAAAAATTTTTAGTTTTACATTTTGTACAGCCATTTCTTAATTGAGTTATTTATAATATCTCTTTAGCTGATGAAGCTTACTCATATTTTACATAGATTTGTCCCAAGGTTTCCAATATCACGCATTCTAATAGCACTTGTCACATGTCCAACAAATATTCAGCCTTATCAGTATCTTATATATACAGACGAGCCTTCTTTTTAAGGGACTGATTAAAAGTTGATGATCTCACATTTGAAGTTTTAACGGTCATTAAAGGTCACAAGACATTTGAAATGTAACCAGTTTTAAAAGCTCTATAATGAAATGATTCAGCATTATTTTTCATACTTTTCATTCTTATTGCCTTAAATATATGCTTCGGATATATGGTTAGGGAAAAAACTTTAATTTAAATTAAATATTTGTTCCGCTATCCTATTTTATACCACTTATATAAGTTTTATTAACTTTAAATTCTATATGAAATACATATATAATATTATAATACAAGCGCATAATAATTAAAAGTATGAAATCTACTATATATAATTAAATGCAAATTTATAAAACAATACCGAGATTTTGAAGCTTTCTAAGCTTTTCTAATAATTTACACTGACTTCTCTAGACAGATCAATTTATATAAATAAATAATTTATTTAACTGTAGACAATCTTTTGTCCCTGTATTATATACTTACATATATGTAGCATATATTTTTTCAGTATGGTACTTTTCACATACACAGTTATATAGTATATGTGTAAAGAGTATAACATATATATTTTGAGAAGCTCTCCTATATATATTCTACTTATAAATATTTATTTTCAGGCGTGTAAAGAGTATAACATATATTTTCAGAAGCTCTCCTATATATATTCTACTTATAAATATTTATTTTCAGGCTGCAGTCGTGACTGAACTTACAAGTGCTTGCCTATAGCTTGATCTAAACAAAATCAAAGCCATTGGGAATCGGGTTGCTAGCTATGTTTACAATCTAGTATATACATAGACCACTTTTAATAGAAGGCTTATCACAACAAAATTAATAATTTAGAGTACCCTAGCTGAACTAAATGACTTGGCATTGATTGTAATTGAAAAATTTTCTATGATGATTAGATAAGTCATGGGATTTAACTAACAGAGCATACATTTATTATAATATGAATTGAAATAAGAAAGAAATCAAGTATACTTTTATATATATATATATATATATATATATATATATATATATATATATATATATATATATATATATATATATATATATATATAAAAGTATACTTGATTTCTTTCTTATTTCAATTCATATTATAATAAATGTAATAATATAATAATAAATGTATATAATATAATATATATTGTTATTTCATTTTTTTCTTTTTTATTAAAACAAATATTTTATGCGTTTTTTACTTTTAAAAATCTTTCAATTATTTTTATTTTTTTTTATTAGTATTTACAAAAATGTTTTAATATTATATATTATACTTATTTATTGTTCATCGTATTTATTAAGCACGCCGATCTGTTTCCGAATCGTATCCTCGATCTCGGCAAATAGCAAGCTGTCCGCATAGCTGACAATCTTGTTCTCCAGCTCGCCGGCGAGTATGGACTGACGCACTGCCTCCGCCTCGTAGCGCATGGCTTCTGAGTTGGCGTAGTTGGTCGCATGCTTGCCCTTGGGCGGCAGCCACTCCTTCTCCGTGCCATCGATGTCAATCAGTTTGTTTGGCGTCCAGAAGTCGATCAGCTGGAATGAGGAAATCAATCAATCGATATAGAATAGAAGCACATAACAGAAATAGAATTCTGACGTCACCGAGCTTCGATCAGTTGCCGGCAACGTGAAAATTGTTTATCAATTTTTATATCGCTCTCTCAGAAAATGCCAATTCATTGACTTACCGTTACTTGTCCTTTGGTGCCCTTGATGATGGCCTTGTTGTCCAGCTTCTCGCGCGATGAGATGCGCATGCGTGCCGTACGCCCACCACTGTAGGTGAGCGTGGTGCTGACATCATCATCGATGCCCTCGGCATTGGTGTGGCCAGTGGATTCGATTTTCTGCGGCGGCTCCTGGAAGGCCCACTGCGATACTTGTATGGTATAGATGCCCAGATCATAGACGACGCCGCCACCCAGCTCGCGTTTTCTGCAGGAAACAGTACGGAACAGATTAGCTCAAAGCAATTACAGCTGTTGCGCAACCACTTACTGCAAACGATCCACATTGGCCAAGGGGAAACCAAAGTTAACCTGCACATCCTTGATCTCGCCCAGAGCTCCGGTGTCAATGAGCTGACGCACATGCTGATAGGAGGGGAAGAAGCGTGACCAGACAGCTTCCATGAAGAAGCGTTTGTTCGCCTTGGCAGCGGCCAGAATGCCCTCCACCTGTTTCTTGTTCATGGCCAGCGGCTTCTCGCAGAGCACGTGCTTGCCATGGTTCAGCATCAGCAGGGAGACCTCATAGTGCTGCGGATTCAGCACGCCAATATAGACCACATCTAGACGTAGATGGACATTAGAAAACAGCTATAAATCCCAAAGGAACTCGATACCTACCCACATCTTTGCTCTTGGCCAGCTCCTCGTAGCTGCCCAGGGCCGTGGGTATTCCGTGCTTTTTGGCAAACTCTGCGGCTCGCTCCTGGGCGCGTGCAGCCACAGCTGCCACCTGGTGATCGCTGGCGGGCAGCGTACTAAGTGCAATGACAAAGTCCTCGCTAATCTTGCCAGCGGATGCGATGCCCCAGCGAATCAATTTGCCCGACGACATGTTTAACGGTTCTCCAAACACCTTCGAATGAGCTCAATATGAGAAATGCTGTTAGTTAAATATGAAAAAGTTGACGCAGGTAATGCATATTGGGTGTGCTATCAGCTAAAGCAGAGAGAGAGAGAGCGAGAGACAGGGAAATGGTGAGAGTATGTACTTTTCGATAAGGCTCAATGGTAACACTTGACCATTTATCTGAATGCCCTTTGCAGAGGGTAGATAATAAATTTGTTAATATTCATAATATAATTTAAAAAAAAAAAAATAATATTCATTCATATTTAATTTTAACAAATTTAGGCTGCATAAATTGCAAATATTTGTTGAGGCTCACAATATTTTAGATGCAGAATGACTGAAGTATTCGTTAAAATGATAAACTCTTTAATACAAAATCTATTAAACAAAATACAAATTAAATTGTGTCTAATGGAAATGACTTTGTCATCACTAGATGAACATTTTCATGAAATTATCACTAATTAACCTGAGCTCAATAATTTTCTATACTAATCGCATTATTTACTCAACTAGCCTCTATATTAATCTAGTATATTATCTATTAAATATACATATGTATGTACATACGTCAACAGGAGAGCTCATATACATACATATGTAGCTTTTATTCTGCTAATGTGTATGCATGTTAACTATACTTGCAGAGCACGATTGAGTCTTTAACAGAGCTTGCAGAGACCGTGAGAGACTGAGAGAAAATCACACATACATACATACATATCAACTATTTAAATTAACATTACAGCAAGTCTATTGGAAAAGCTCTTTTGTTTTGAATATGAATTGTAGTTGGGGAGAAAATAAATGCAACAGGTGGCATAGCAGCCATATTTTATATAATAATTGCTAATGCGCATATTTGCACTTAGAATGTGTTCGCATATTATTCTCTCACTTTCTGTTTCGAGTTTTTATTACTTTATGCACAGCGGCTACGTAAATAGCTGCTCAGTTTACAAGTATATGTATATTGACACACCTTTCTCAGCAGATCAATATTTTATCCTGAAATAATTAGGACGCTTTTGTCTTTGTCAACCGTACACAGTTGATATAGTGTTAGAACTATTTCCAAAAATTAAAAACTTTCCGAAGTGTTTCTGTAACAAATAGACAACTTTTAAAAGCTCACTTTAACAGGTGTTGTCACTGTTAAATTTCTCTATCGTGAGCAATTTTACCAAACAATGTTAAACATTTAATTATTGACACAGCGAAAATTATTTTATTGTGATCAACTTCAGCTTTATCTATACTAAAAATAGAAAGAAAAAACACAAAACAGAAAAAAATAATATGAGAATGGAATAAACCGCCAATTAAAAGCTTGCCATTCACAAGTAAACGTTGCGCCAAATTGAACGAAAGAGCACAACCAGGGCTAATCTTAAACGAGCGAGTCTGAAACGCCGCAGCCCTGGTGTAGGTACTGTGCGCGTTGCAAGTAAATTTTTGACTGCCTTATTTTCTAAACTATTTTGCCAACTGTGCGAACAAAAAGCCTCATTGCTGTGCCGCAGTTCGCATTGCGCAACCTCAAAACGTCTGATCAGAGCGCTGTGACGTGCTAAAACGCGATTGTAAACATGTCCGAACGCTCCAAAGGTGACGTGTCGTCGTCGTCGCGCGTCAACAACAATGCAAATCGAATTGTTAAAAATCCACTGCTCAGCGCCTCGGTGACGGGTCTTAGCTATGATGACTTTCCCAATAAGCCGCTCCTGTTGCCAGCGGCACCGCCTGTGGTGCATGCACCACCCGCACAGCCAGCTAACGCTCTCATCGCTGGCATTCTCAAACGCGGTAAGTGTGTCAGACAAAAAGAGAGAGAGAGAGAGAGTGGAGTTCAAGTTTTTGACAAAGAGAGTGAGCGACACAGAGGGAGAGCAGCGAGTCGATTGTCACTTGTTGCTTCCATGTTCCACATTTCGACTGATAAGCGTTAACAGTTAACGGTATTTTTATTGGGCAACACTTAAAGTTCGTCTCTACATATATGTATATATTTAGTTGTTGTAGTTGTTATTTTTGTAGTGGCAGCGTTTCTCTCTCTTAATCTATTCCATGCTGCGAGTCGAGTGCGAACGATACGTGGGCAGCTCCAGTGATACCTTGCGCCGCTTGCAGCACCACATTATACTCCAAATCAGCAGCACTATCAGCAACAGCAGCAGAATGGCGCCCAGACAAATGGCAGCGATCGCCGCCTCCGTCAGCACAATATCTCGAACATCAATGTTGATGCTACGCTGATTGCCCGCCGCGTCGAATGCCGTTATGGCCACCTTCGGTTCGCAGCAGGAGGCCATATAGGTGGCCTTCATGGGCTCCGTGGTGCCGGCCGTATAGTAATTGCGATAGAACAGGCCATCCGCGGGCGCTGACTGCAAGCGCAATATGCCCGATTGCCAGTCCTGGGCAGTGACATCCAGCGTCCAGAAGCGATCGCCACAGTTTTGTTCATCGCTCCTCACATAATCGCAGCGGTTGCCAAACTCCCAGGAGAGATTGGGACCAGTCGTATCCTAAAGATAAATGTATTAATATTTTATATAAAACTGTAGCTAGTTGCAGATATTTCTGCAGTATACCTGCGCATCGATGCTGGACACGACCTTTAGGCTAACCGCCAAGGTGGCCGTTTCTGTGCCATAGCTAGTAAATGTGACTCTGTCCGTGGTGCCGGGCGAGGTGCCCGTTGGAGCCAGCACAGTCAGACGCACGGTGCTCGTCTCCCGCGCACGCAAATAGAAGCTGCAGGAGAGAGAGGCAGAAAGAGAGAGATTTCGCATCAAATATACTCCTGCCTCCAGTTTCTTTGCTCACTCACCCCGTTGGGCTTAGCTGCACTAGGAAGCGTCGCTCGTCCGTCACCTGCACCGTCTGATAGACACGCTCCGCTCGCATATTGGTCACTTCAAATAGCAGCGTTGCGACCTGACCCGCGTTCAGGAGCAGCTGCGACTGAGTATTTAGTTCGATTTTGGTGCCGCAGCGTTGCAGCAACATGGCATTCAAGCTGGCGCGCTGCGGCTCGCCCGTAGCAGCGGCAAATTGGGTTTGATTCAGACTCGTCGCTGGCTGCACTAACTCCGTTTCCGAAAAGGTTTCCACTTCGCTTTTGGGTGAATCCACTTCGTTCTCTAACTTTTCCCGCGACTCAGGAAACTTGAGCTTGGCCGAACGCGCCAAGGAAGCCAAGGGGCTGACGTGCACAGCATGGGAATAGTAGCTATCGATGCGTTTTATAATTTCACCTGTAATTGAGCAAAGAAATATTAATTGAACTGACCGGAAGTAGTTTCTAGAAGCGGGATTTCGATAGTATGTATGATTGTCGTTGTTGTTGTCGTTGGTGCAGAAAAGCAGCTCTTTGGATGGCGTCAACAATCATTGCGCTCAAATGACGCCCAAGGTTGATACGGTTATCAAGCACCGGCGAGCAGCGTTATCTCTACAAGCGAACCCCGAGCTTGTTGTTGTTTTTATTTTTCTATGTTTTTTTCGTGGTTCAGAAAACGACGCATCTTAATTATAATTTGTTCAGTTGTATGCGTCAAGCGCGTTCGCCAAGTTGCCTTTTAATTGATTAGCTGTGTGTTGAAACTTACCAAGAAAAACATCTGCCTTACGCTCGGCGCGTATGAAAACATTGTAAGCGGTAGTTGGAGATTCCGGCGTCAGCTGCAGCTTTAGGATTGTCGCCTTGCGCAACTTGTTAAGTGGTACGTAGGCATCCAGTTCATCGGGGTTGGTATTTCGCGTATCATTGCTTGATTTAAATTTGACGTGTTTCTTTAAATTGATATCTAAATGAAGACAGAGAGGGAATGTAATGCACACATAAACAAATTAACAGGTGTATTTTTGCCATTCACTGCGAAGGGTGTAAAGAACAGCTGTTTGGCATGCAGTGCTGCCAGACTGTTGGCGGGCACATTGTGTACATAATCAATATATATTAATTAAATATTATGCGCTCCAGAGTTGCAAAAAAGAGTGCACATAATTACAGCTATTTCATGCAGAGAGTTGTGTGTTATTATCATTAGCTTTAATTATATGTGCATATTAACTATAACTCTTGAGCTGGCAACTCTACGCTGAGCAGCTGCTCTGATATGGCTGTTATTCGTAGTGTTGTTGTTGTGTAAGGAAACTACTTCTGCAAAACATTTAACATATAAACGATTGTTTTTCGAATTGTGAAATCAAACCAATCACAAAAAAACATAAATAATTGAATAGCGCTGAAGTGTTAAGTGCGGTGCCGCGCCATTTCATTTTTAAACAAAGTCAACTAGCCAACTGACATGGCCCGCGGCGTAATATAAGATTACCAATTCGTGTGCATCATCAACAAAGTCGCCTTTGATTTTGGGCCACTTTCGAACTTGGCCATGGCAGTGGCCAAATGCATGCCAGCCGACTAATTGTGTATGTATTTGTCTATATAATTGTGACTAATGCTGCAACGTCAAAAATTTGGCAACAGTTTAAACAAATGGCTAGCTAGGTTTGTATGAATGTGTGTGTGAGTGTGTTTAATATGTTATATGAACTTGATATTGAATATTTGAAAATTAGCATAGTTTAAAAAAATACAATGTGCAATATATTCTACGTTGTGACAGGCAACTTCAATTGATTTGTACAAAAGGAAAATGTTAAAACGGCGCTCGCGCAATGTGTGTGTGTGTGTATGTGTATGCTATCGTGTTTCTGTGATTGTGTGCGAGTGGGAGTGTGGGCTGTCATCGGCTGCTCGTTCTCTTTCTCTCTATTTCACTCTCTCTCTCCCTCAGAATAACTTCCGCAATTCTATAACTGTGTTTATGGCAAAGTTCATAGTGTAGTTATGATAAATAAACAGTGCCAATAATTATTAAAGCTCTAAATAAATAACAATGAATGAATAAATATTGAAGTGAAGTAAGAAGCGCTCAACTAGGCTTAATATATTAAGGAATTTTTTAACTGATATTAGTTAGGTTTGATGTCTGCCTTTGACTCATAGAAACTAAGGTTTATCGATTATTCCATGATTATCGATATACACATCAACTTGAAGCTGTAGTATTTTGAGTTGATTTTGAAAATTGTAAGTGAGCTCATCTTGCTTTAAATACTTTCCTTGAGCTGTATTCTTTTATATAATCTTGAATGCTAACACAGAGCTCTTCTTGCTTACGTTAATTGTCTTTCTATTGCGATAAGCCGCCTTTCACATTCAAATCTGTGCTGAGATAGACAGTACGAGAGTGCTTGAGTCATTGTTGCTTTTAGTCGGTTGCATTAGCGTAATCTATTTTGGGAATGTTTGAACTTTGCACCCAGACTATGTGGACACAGACGTTGATGTGTGATTAATACGCAAGTCGTTCGATTCGAGACCAATTTTGATAGCAATCATACAAATAAAATGAATAAAAGTGACTTGTGGTTAGGAAACATTCACAATTTGTGCTCGGCATAGTCGAGAGAACGTTGTGTTAGTAAAGTATTAAAACGTGCCAAGACATATAGACATACAATAAAATATACGAATATTTTGTATACTTACGCTTGGGACAAACAAACATAAACAAAAGATCGGCAAGTGCAAATTGTTGTAGTTAAACTTGTGCTGGGGTCGGTTTGGAAGCCAAGTACGCCGAAAATTTATTGTTTTTTTTTTTCAGTTATTGCAAAGTTATTTGTGTGTGTCTTTTTTTTATTGTAGACTCTTAAAGCTAAACATTTATTACTTTCCTAAACATAAACATATATCTGCGTCTGTATATAATATTTGAAGAAATTCTTTTGTACTGCAAGTTAATGTTAAGTATTTAGCATTAAGCTAGCGTTATGGTTAAGGAAAGCGTTGGAGGAGTATTCAGTTTTTTTTTTTTTTCTTTTTTGATATTTACATAAAAAACAGAGGAAATATAAGTTGGAATAGGAGTGGTTAGGGTAGGGTAGGGTAGGCGGTTAGTTAAAATATAAAACTTAAAGCTAAGCACATATAAATAAGTACAGTTGACTCTTGAGACATTTTACAACACTGGCTTTTTAGTAAGAAAGTATAGATATTGAGATAGAAATAGGGCGTGTTTGTAAATGGGTTAAATTAACATATATAGTATATAGAAATACATACATATATATATATTTATAGTTAGCTACAAATCAACTTAAATCGATGCTAGCCTAGGCGTGGCCATACGCATGTGCCACGAAATTGAAGATCCCTTATTGTTGAACCCTTACACGCTGAACGTTTACAACACTATTAGTATGAAGTACAACCCTGTTTTTGTTTTTGTTCTGCTGCTGCTTCAACTCCAACTACTTGGTTAGTATTAAGAGAGTGAGATAGCAATAGATTGTGTGATATATGTGTGTGTTTGTGTGTATGGGTTTGGGTTTGGGTTTATTGGCTTAACTAACCACCATTGGGCGTTGCCAGTGTGGCACGTCGCATATTGGCATCGATGCGCACATGTAAACTGGAAAGCGTCGTATCAACAGGTAGCTCCAGCTCCTGGTTGCCTTGATACGCATCCGAGACGAGCGTTAACTGCAATTAGACATTAGAGAGAAAGAGAAAGAACGAGAGAGAGAAAGAGAGAAGTGGTTAAAGCATTTATCTAGTTGTTGTTGCTTTTGGAATGTCTAGTTTCCTTTCTATAAACAAATTTGCCCTTCACTTTTCTTTCCATAACCTAGTTTTGCACAAAGATGCAACATCATCAACACAACAAACAACTAAACAACAACAACAACAACAGCAACTACTACTACAGCAGCCGCGAATCGCGTCGTCGTGCTCTTGAGCACCTGTCTGAAAGGTAATCCAAGCTGCTATTTGCGTCTCACTTGGTTGCTTGGGTAACACTTGTTGCTGTGGTTGTTGCTTTTGTTGCTGTTGTTGTTGTTGTTGTCGCCACTTTCAATTTCAACACTTGGCAGCAGGCCGACTGCTAGCTGCTAGCTGTTGGCTGCTGGCTGCTTGCCTGAGCTCCATCATAATTTTAATTACACTAATTACGCTCGTACGATCATTTGTGCTCTTTACCGTATTGCCGGCGATATGCTGTCCATGCTCGGTGCTCACAATATGAATTATTTCGCCGCCCGATCGTATGGCCACCTCGCCCAAAATGCCGCCCACGGCATCTTCCGTCTCGTTCTCATTGGCCGATCGCTCGCCGTACCACAGCATAAATAACTACAAAGAGAGCATGATTAATAACAGTTATTCATGTCTTAAGGAACTCTCTTTAAGATTCAATTTACTCACGCGAATGCGTTTTTTGAGCAATGTGATTGCCGCATCCTGCACAATATCCGTGTGCGGCGGTATGGCAGCTGTCGATATGAATATGGCGCTGTCGTAGGGCACCAGTTCGGCGGCCTGTAGCACGCCCACAAAGGCATTGCCGCCCTCAAGCTCTTTGGTGCTGTTCAGGCCCGCTATGAACTCTCGCGTGTTGTTGAAACTGAAAGCGGAAGGCACACCTAAAACAATCAAATTTAGATTGGTAATAAGTTAGAAATGATTTTACATCGTTTATTTCAAGTGTCCGAGTTTTTTCTTAGTCTGCATGGTCTTTCATATTCATATTCTTCAAAAAAGCATTAAGAATTGAAATCTCAGGAAATTTGTATACTTATATACTTGAATACGCTTAAAAGATTTATCGATATAATATCGAATAATTTTATCATATCTTCCACTCTAGATAAGTTATATTATAATAAAATTCATAAAAGTTTTCGATATCTTAAGTATCGATTAATAATCGTCTATTAAACTTGCAATCGATAGGTTTTGAAATCAAACTTCATTTTAAAATCTTTTCCTTTCTGTTATCGTTAGATAAATTGAAAATCGATATTTTTTGTATAAACCTTAAATTTCTACCATTCATATCATTCTTATGAGCATCGCCCGTTATCTGTTCTAAAATGATCGATATCCACTTTAATCGATAAGTTTTCAAAGTTACATACCTGAGGCATTCAGCGTGACGAGCACGATTTTAATATTGATATTCTTGTCCTGTAAGGCATCTATGTACAGCCGCTTGGTCTGGTCCAGCGATGCTGCCGATGGATCCACTATAACCGCCAGCGGCATGCGTATGTAGACGTCCTTGATGTAGTTGCGCAGCTGATCGGCCGGCAGCAGTTCCGGCTTGGCCAGATGTATGTGCTTTGATTGCTTGCGAGGCGCAGATGTTGTTGGTGTTGGTGTTGTCGTCGTTGTGGTTGTTGTTGTTGTTGTTTTTGGGCTGGGATTGGCGACTGGTGGTGCGTTCGTTGGTACGGCACTGGGCATTGGCTCGGGCCAACCACCGAAGCCGGCGAAACCACCGAAACGTGCCGCCAGCACCGGCAGTGGTGCCTCGGTTGTTTTCGTTGTGGTTGTTGTCGTTGGTGTGCTCTGAATTGTGGTCGTGATGCGATGCTCCGTGCTGTCCAGCTCATCGTAATAGTACTCCACGGAGCTGGGATTGAACGGCTTGGCTTTGTGGCTCATGGGCAGCTGTTGTATGTGAGCTTGGGGCTGTGCCGGCTCATCCCGATAGATGACGCCCTCTTCCTGATCCTTAGGTGTGTTAACGGGCTGCGTTTGCTGCTCCACCATCATATCATCTTCGGCATAGTCGGGCTCCGCTTGAGGAAATCTCTCCGCCTTTGCCTTGCGCACATATTCGGGCACTGTTGTCGTTGTGGCTGTGGCCACCTCCTCCTGCGGCTCTTTGTGGTGCTTTTTCGGCTGCTGTTCGGCGTGCTGCTCCTCATCCTGCATCTCCTCGTAGTAGTACTCCTGCGAATGCCGGGCCGGCTTCTCGACTTTCGTCTCCTGCTTGTGTGTGGGCGAATCTTCCATAACTTCGGCAGCCGTATTCTCGTCGTACTCTGTGGTGGCCGATGCAGCAGTGGGCACTGACATCTCGGTGACAGCCGCCGGCACCTTGTCCGTGGTCGATATCTGCTCCACGGACTGCAGCTCATTGACTGTCTGTGCGGGCAGAGCCCTTTCCTCAGCATCGATGCTGTTGCGTCGCTGCTGTGTTTCCGTCTCGAGCTGCACCTCCTGTTGTGCCGGCTCATAGATGTCATCACTGCCGCCAACATCACCGTCTCCCACATCTCCGCCATAATCCTCGCCCTGGGCCTGCAGCAGGGTCAGCAGCGTGAGCAGCCAAAGCCCCAGCAGGCAAATTCTACTCGTTCGCAGTATCATTGCAATGGAATGTGTTTGGCTGTGATATTTAGTTAAGTCTTCTGCTCGTTATCTCCCGTGACTCGATCAGCATCCAATTAGAAAATCTACAACAAAAATGCACAACAAGAAATGTCATAAATCAAACATTTTTTTGAAAGCTACCAAATGCGACTCTTGATTGATTGACGCTCAGTAAATTGACGCAATTATGCGCGATCATTATTATTATTATTAAAATGTATTATTGTTAAATTGCCGTTGTTTTCGTTAGTTTCGACACTTTCGCAATGCGAAAAAGTGAAATGCGCTTACAATTATCCTATTATTCTGCTATTAACAAATATTTTCAATTTAATTATCGTCAATGGAGTCAAAATATGGAAAGGGGCAAAAATATGTTCACAGCTTTAAAGTTTGCTGATTCTAATTAGAGAGCGAGAGAGAGAGAGAAAGAGAAAGGAGAGTTCGATTTAGAGTGGGTAGAGTAAGATTAACGAAAAATAGCAAACCACAATAATACTAAATGGAATACTATTTATAGAGCTTGAAATGGAAACTAGGGGAATTTCGTTGCCTTAGACTAAAGGCAGAAAAAAATTATAAATATTTTTTTTTTGGATTATTGACTATTGAGTATCAGTTATCGGTTATCCTTTAAAGCCTATTATTCTTGCATGTAAAATTTGTTATAGCTATATATTAAATATATTTATATAAAATATAATCAACAAAAAATAAAAGTAATTCTGTTTTATTGGATAATAGACTTATGTACCTTCAAATATATACGAATTTATTAAAGACCTATGCAATCATATAGATCTATAGATAGCTGATATCCTATAGATGTTGAGTATATATATCCTTAGCTCGACTTCTATAAGTCGTTATGTATATCAATTTGCAGATCTATGTTCATATATAATAACTCTTATAGCAAAAACCATATTTTTCTTGAATAACATCACCTTAGAAATATAATTCGCTACACATAAACAATTTTCTGCATCTCCGCTCTTTGAAATATCTATTTTTTTTCGGTATTTAGCCAACAATTATTTAACAATTTGCTGCGGCTGCTATTAAAAGCTAGTTATAAGTAACCAAATATAAAATAAAATAACAACAATTTACGCTGATCACGCACTTTTCAATTTGAAACTTGATGAACGCCAAGCGAAATATTTTCCAAAAGTCATGTTCATGAACATGAGTCAATGTAAAACATTAAAAGCCGAACGAGCAATAAAATGTGCTTTAACAATAGCTCAAAGAAAACACAAAAAACACTGATGGGCAGACAAGAAAAAAATTAAATAAAATTAAAATTGCTGTGCATAAGCAATTTATATAGTAGGAGAAAAGTTTTCGTTTTGCCAAAAATACAATTTAATACAAATAAAAGCCAAACAACTCGTGATTAAATTGAGTAGCGCATTAGAAACTTGTATAAATTGATTGTAAAATGGATAGAAAAAAAATCAAACAAATCAACTATATGGTCAAGGCTTTTTGTTTATATTTATTATTTGTTTTAAAGTTTTATCGAAACCTGCTGCAGCTGCAGAAGAAGAAGCAGGCGGCGCTTAAGCCGTTGACATTAGCAAATGATTAAAGAGTGAGACGCACAAATGCAACAACAGCAACAACAACAACAACATTGACTATCACTTTATGAAGATATGTTTTTATTAGGCCCCATCAAAACATCGGTAAAAAAAAACAACTAATATAACTAAATAAAACTGTTGCCTGAGCTTGATTAAATCTGACGTTTTCAATGGGCTCAGATACCCTGTAAAAGCTGAAAATGATTGACGACGGTATACGCTAGACGACTCGTTGACGGTGTTCGAATATTCTGCAAGAGTTAGATTAGATACCCTGTAGGATCTACAAATGAAACACAGAAATGTTACGGTACGATACGATATATTTTATATAATATATTTGAATATTAGTATGTTTCTTTGTAATGAATATATATATATTTTTATTTAAAACTAGTTCTATGATTAACCTTTCGTAATTTATTTCCCCATAGACTCTCCCTCTCTGTCTCGCTCTATATTTGTAAAACTTTATTTAAATGAATTTATAGTCATTAACTAATCGCATTCTACATAAACTGTTTCTGTTTCTTTAAGACTAAAATGAATTCAAGAAATGCCGCACAATAGTTTTTAAAGTGTCTCCAATTTAATCTGCTTATAAAGGGTATTTGCTATTCTCACTCTTTTTCTTGCATATTGTGAATATGCCTACGCAATTCCCAATGCTGTTTCGGTCAATTTGATCAACTTTTAACATTTAATTAACTAAATGCAATTAGCACTTGGATTGCGCGTCATGCAAACAATAAATATAAAAGACAAACACATACATAGATATACATATATATATATATTATATATGCTTTTATTTACTTTTATTTTGTGGATGAATGCATTTTGCTCTTATTGGCTTCGAGCTGAAGAGCGTCGTCTTGTTTGAATAACAAATTAGCAACAAATCAATTTGAATGATTGATTTCTTGGCTTCGCTGTGGCTCTCCGTGCGGCTCGTGATGTATGCAACAACGTGGTCAACTCAAGCGAACAGCTGTCATTAATTAACGACATGCAAAAATACAATAAAATTATAAAAAAGAAGAGATGTATAAATATATATACATATATATGTATATGCCATATTGAAACCCCTAAAACTGAAACTGAAACGTTTTTTATATGCGTGAATAACAACAACAACAACGATTATGTGGAAATAAATTAAGTTAAAATATTCTGCGTTCGATTTTCTCGTTTTTCGATATTTTTTTGGCAGCTGCTCACGACGCCTTTTTTAATTTTTTTTGTAAATCGAAAATTGATTTGTACATTTTTCAGGCGTTGCAAGGTCAATGCGCATTTCATAAAGCCGGTTCGTTCGTTCATAGAAGAGAGGCCAGCGCCGCTGCCACTTAGAGGCAGAATTGAGCTGCTGCTGCTGCTGCTGCTGCTGCTGCTTCTGTTGCCCTGACATCAAATCCCCTATATCAAATGAGAACTTAAATTCCTCTAAACGATCGCATTTAAAATGATATGCAGTTCCGCTTTCAATGAACGATAAATGCGGAATGCAGCCGAATAACACGTTCGATTTGTCAATCGACTGATTATTGACCTTATCGAAGACGTTCCGTTTTCATTCATGAAAGTATGGCAAAAGCTTACCAACAACGAGATGATAGCAGCACGTAGTGTACTGCATTATATCTAAATATATGTACATACATATATAGTATTTTTATATAGCGCATAGTCTCTCTAAAGGTTAAACACAGTTGCTCACATTGCATATCATCAGTCATGCAACTCATCCTGTCACTTGTCAAAACTTATAATACGATTTCCTTGCCTATTTATCAGGTTTGAAAATGAATATATTATCCAAGGCTGGAGCACAATTTGAGTTTAAATAATGCTTTCTGACATAATCTTTAAACACTTTACATATTTATTTATTAAAAAAAAAAATGATGTAAAGCAAATGCTATTAAATTGTATGTCTGAAGTTATTTGAGAATATTATTTAACGATGAGACAATAAGCTGATGACAATGAACTTTAAAAGCAATTCAATTCAATTACATTCAATTTGATTTAGCTCTAGGATGTGATTGATGAGTTGAAGACTTATGACTACAGCAAGATTTCTATAACAAATAATTTACTTAAACTTGGTATACAAAGGTGCCGTTATTATGTTTTCTTTCTATATTATTTGCAGTATCCTATGGACTTATAAAATAAGATACCGTTTAGTCAGCTTCCTGTTTACAAACGCCTTTTGGCCTATTTAGTTACAAAACACTTATAGATAATATTTATAGCCAATGATGAGTCAAGTTTTCATTCATAGTCTCATTATTTGCTATTATTATTTATATATGTATGTATGTATATTTTGTAGACATTAAGCATGCTTGAGATAATGAAATTTCTGTTCATTACTAGCCAAAAAAAGAATAAGCTTTCACGTCATAATGTGAGTAGGTTGTCGATAAAGCTCTTACGAGAACCTCCCGTTTTTATTTTCTATATCTATAAAATTTAATATTAAATACCAATTATATTAAAATTGATATTAAAATTAAATATCAATTCCTCGCAATTTTTGATAAGCAAACTATAATCTACAAAAAGATAATTTTAACCCACCAGGAATTTCTAGAGAATAAAATTCTGTTGATAAGATAAATACTAAAAGACAATCAATTTGTGTGCCCTGCTGATTAGAACCCGTTCTAAATGTTCTCAGTTAAGTTGAATCGGTTAAAATTGCAGAACTATTAATATCTAAGATCTAAGGCAATGATATGCAAAATATATAGATACTATAGCTACATATTTATATTTATTTACGTGCCATCGTTAAAGGCATTCAAATCTTTGCATCGTACGAATGAGACGTGCTTATTTTAATCAACAACAGCATCAACATCATCAAGATCTTAACTCTGACATCAATCAGAGCTGCAGAGTGAGAGAGAGAGAGAGAGATAGAGAGATAGAGGAGTAGCGAGCGTGATGTACATATTTCGATTGCAGCTGACGTGAGATTGTGAATTCTGCGAGAACTGAGCAGAAAACGATTCGTAGTTGAACCGATCCGAACTAAACTAAACTGAACTGAACTGAAGTGTTAGCTCAGACTGTAATTTGTTTATTATTATTTATAGGCAATTTATTTTTTTAATTAACGAAAGACAACAGGCAACAGAATATTAGAAAATCAAAGGTAAATGCGTCAGTTCATCAATCAGCAACAGCAGCAGCTGATACTTATTATCATCATGATTATTATTATTTAAAATTCTATAAACAAATTAGAAACGCGCAATTATTCGAGTTCCCGGTGATGTGAGTAGGTGTGGGCTGAAGGGGCGGGCCGAGTTGGGACGGATGTAATTCAAATAGCGCGTAAGCATTTGAGATATGCTATGACTCTTTTTATTGCCCAGCAAATTAATGAAAAATAATTGCAAAAATTATAAATTCAAATTGCGTTTTTGCACACTTTTTGCTTTATTTCGCATTTGTTATACCCTAAGCGTATCAACGGCGGCCAATAGTTCGTTTACTTTGAAGTTTTTGGCAAGGAAATTGATTATGGAAAGTGGACGGTTTTTGGTTTCTAGAATTTTGCATTCAAGAAATGTTATTTGAGAAAATGATACTGTCTGATGAATGCATAACCATCTAATATTTATTTGCGGATGGTAGTTTGTGATGTTGCTGAGATAATCGCGGTAAGAAGGCTAAGTTGAGATATATTAGATATACGATATATATTGCAATTTGATGTAAATATTCAATATTAGTTTTATAGTTTGAGAGCACTACATAGAATTATAATAAAAAAGTTCTTGAGAGAATAAATTTACATTTCATAGTACACTAAATTCAAATTTAATTTAAAGAACCTTTAAAATTTGCTTCATTATATATTAGTTTTTTTTAATGCTTTAAAATTCACTAACTATTTCTGCTCTAAGCTCGTTTACAATGGCAAAACCAGAAATAATCTATTCTTAACTTATTTTTCTATTACAACAAAAATTTGAAAAGCATCTATTTCAACTTATTCAAATGTTTAGCTAAAATATTATTAAAGATAATGTCCAAAACGCTTTGAACTAAATTTTCTGCTGATAGCAAAGAATTCCAAGTAAAGTCCATTAGCATTGACTATATATAATTTAATAATCAACTATATGAGATTCAAGCGAGAGCAACTACACTGCAGAACCAGGGTATCAACCTATTTTAGCACTTTGCACAAAGAGGGAGAGGGAGAGAGAGAGAGAAACTGCAGCTCGTTGTTTGCTTTCTAGCAGATTGTGTTTGCTTTAGAAACGCAAATAACAACAAAATTGCAATTGCAGTCATAAGATGCAATCGGTCTCTGGCATTTGTTTTCAAACCCTTTTGGAAGAACCCACGCGCCGTCGAGCAACAGCAACAGCAGCAGCAGCAGCTGTTGTTGTTGCTGTTGTTTTATTGTTGATTTTTCTTGACATTGAAATTGCAGTAGTTTTGTAAATGATTCGTTTTGATTGTTGTTTTAATTATTAATTTATTTTGTATAACTTTTGTATATTATTAATTCGTTTGTGATTTATAAATAACACTTTTTAGATATGCATAAATTTGTGTTCTTCTTTAATTTGACTTTTGACATTTCGAGCAAAAGATTCTTTTTGTTAGCTTTTGCTCTTGTTGCTGCTGTTGTTGTTGTTGTTGTTGTTGCTGTTGTGCCCCTCACACTTGCCTTGTATGCGACTTCTTGCTGACGACGTGGCTGGACGGTCCAAATTGCATATATTAGCAATAAATTGCGAGTATTATAAATAATTAAGTTTTTTTTCTTCTTTTTTGAAAGTATGGATAGTTGGCGCTGGCAAACAAATGACTTAGGCAACGAACTTGTTTAGCGGCTGCACTTTATAAGTTATGCGACGATTGAGATTTTTGTTGCTGTTCAATCAATATGTAAAACGAATGCACTTTATTTATGCATTTTGCGCACTTCTTTGCATTGTTTATGAATTGCCAGGGCTTATGCAAAGCACAATAATAATAATAATAATAACAATAAATAAAAAAACAATCACTTGCACTTTAGTACAAAACAGACAGACGAAACTCACGCACACAGAAAAAACTCAAAATTCAGCGTGCTGTTGCTCGTATATTGATTAACCCGTTTAAATTTGTTGTTGTCGTTTTTGTTTTTGGTTTGTTTTTGCTTCTTGCTGCTTGCGTTGATTTTATGTTCGTTTAGTTGAGACACACACGTTGCGTGTTGTTGGTGTTGCTATTGTTGAACAGTTTTTAGCACTTGCGGCCGCGCCGACGTCTCAAATGAAACTGAAAGCAGACACAGAAAACAGCGACCAACCAACGAACGAACGAACGAACAAACCAAACCAAAAGCAACTCAGCACCACGATCGCTGTTCAGTTTCAGCTCAACTCAACTTGGCTCGATCAGCGCTGCTGACGTCGACGCTGACAGCAGCAGCAGCAGCTACAACAGCATTCAGTCTCGTTCGCTCTGTTTAGTTGGAATCTTAAGAGCGTGATGCTGATAAAGTGGCAACGTGCTGGCCCCCAAATTTGAATAGGCGCCATATAGATATAGCTATGTATGTGTGTGTGTGTGTGCTATATGTGCGATTATGTAGTATTAGTGCTTAGAAAATATGACAAACGTCAGAATGCTATATAGTTGACGTAGATTGACTGTTTAGATAAGCATCACATCGCTTGTAGAATGTCTGAAAAGATATATCATCTTTGCTGCGTTTGCTTTTGACTAATGGGCAGAGGAAATTTTTAATATATTCTATTGCCTAAGCTATAGAGAGAGGAATATTTACTTCCATTAACTCAAAGTATTGTAATCTGTTCTATATGAGAATTCATTAATTATATATTACATATTTGTTTAATAAAAGTTTTGACTGATACAAATTTTATCAACAAACATTTTTTTCTTCTATAATCCAAGCTAAACTACTATAATATTTATTTATTTTGCAACAAAGTTCTTTGCACGTTGACCTTTTTATTTGTCGCTGTCATTAAGCGCATTAAAAATAAAATAAAAATAAATATGCTTAACACAAGTCATCAAAATTCATGCAAAAAACAAGTAAGAAAACTCTAGTCGAGAGTGCTCGACTACGAGATCCCCTGAACCCTTCAAGCAACAGCCATTTCAATCATTTTTAGCGTCTCCCTGCTTACACAAACACACACATACACACGCAAACACACATACATAGACACCCATAGGCGCGCACGCATGGGCTTCAGTGTGGGCTTACTATGGGAACTTAATTGTTTAATAACTTTCTTTCTGGACGTACGTTCTCCATGAAACTTTCAGATTGTGGTTTTATCATTACTATGCGTATAATTGCCAAAGCTCAAGTCTCTAGTATTTGAAATACGCCTTTTACAAACTTGTGGGTGAGGGGGTGGATATAGGGGTGGGGGGTGAAATTGAACAAAAATCGAAATTCTATAACGTACATATCAATCTACATTTCAAATTTGGATACTCTAGCTCTAAAGATGTAGGAGATATAATTCTATAACTGCATTTCGATAAGGTTTTTGATCGATAAAAAAATAACGGGATGAGTTATCGATCTTTTGTGATAAACTTGATATGCGCGCTGTATATACGGTCATTTTAAAAAAAAGTTCAAGTCTCTAGCTCGTATATCTTCGGAAATCGACGCGTTCATACATACGGACGGACGGACGGACGGACGGACGGACGGACGGACGGACGGACAGACAGACGGACAGGGCTAAATCAACTTCTCTCGTCGCCCTGATCAAGAATATATATACTTTGTGGGGTCTGCCACGCCTCCTTCTCCCTGTTACATACTTTTAACAAAACCATTATACCCTGATTTCCCATTTTCAATGGGTTCAGGGTATAAAAAATATAAATAAATATAGCAAATTATAATAATGTGCAAGGCGAACTGAGGTCTGTCACACTCTGTAGGAGGAAGTTCGTCTACCCAGGCGCCGCGTTTAAAATGGAGCGTGTATCGAATTTAATATGCTTGCTCTGTCTGCCTCATAAAACTCATAAACATGCCTCCCATGTAGAGCCGGCTACGTTCGATTTGTCTATCAATAAAAATGAAGAAAAAACGTACTAAAACTTAATCAATTAACACGGAACTGTTTTGGACATACATTAAACGGAATGATCCAAATCCTATGACTAAAGTATTCCAGTTTGGTTCCAAAACAATATATATACATATGTATATGCAAAATAGAGTAGAATAAGAAAACCAAAAGTAAACTGGAATTTTGCTTTCTTTGTTGTTGAGAATTTCTTTACTATGAAATCGCTTTGTGGCTTGTTTATTGTGTTGGCGTCTCAAGGTTCTTTCAATGTTGCACTTAAAACTAAAGCGTTTGCAGAATGTTCAGCAGCAGCAAACGAGAAATTCTACACGCTAAATATTTATATTCTTTTGTATTTTTACGAGACATTTTCTCAACTCGTTCCCAACTAGAGCAACAACAATAATAAAAGCCAAAACGCGGCATTTGTTTTGTGTGTGTGTGTGTGTGTGTGTATGCTTTTTTTTTCTTTCCAACTTTCGTGCAAAATTTGAAGGAATTTCTATACAATTCTTTTTTTTTTTTTTTTTGGTTGTAATATGAGAATTTGATACTCGTATATCGTATGACATATGCCATAGATATACGCTGAGAGAGCAGCTTATCTATTGCACGATAACTGCAAGCATTTAGCTAGTTGGCTTTATGTATCATACATGAAATGAAATTTCACGTATTGCAAGTAAATATATTATCTTATTAATATAATTATCATATATATGTTTGTACCATCACCGTTTCCTTCTCGGTCTGTCCCTTTCATATGTTATATATATACATACATATTATTACAGCATGTTCTCAATCTATCTGTCTTTATTCTCTCTCTCTCTCTCTCTCTCTCTCTCTCTCTCTCTCTGTCGTCATCCTTCTCTTCTCTCGTCCTCGCTCTTTCACCTCCTCTCTCAGATATCTCTCTATAGATACCCTCTTTCTCTCTCTATTTCTGCTTCCTCTAGCGCATCTCATTGTTCTCTGCTTGTCAATCCCTCAATATATTTCTCTCCCTCTCTTAGTCTCATCCTGCTTTCATGTCTCTCACTAAATATTTTTCTCTCCCTCTTTGTTTTTATATATATCTCTCTCTCTTAAGATCCTATATCAAAAAAGATATCTTATTTAACTATTTTGGCTCTACCTTGTTAGCCAACAACAATCCCTACCATATTTAGCAAGTGTATTAAATCTGCGACTTGACGTTTTTTAATGATTGTTCTCTTATTTTATTATACTTTTTACTTAGCCTTTTTATTTATTTTAATATTTTTCGTGCTCGCGCTTTTTCAATGAAGCTGTCGCTTTTTTATGACAACAACAGCAAATTATGCGTCCACCTCATCTACTTGTTGAGCAAAATGTTAACCGGCATTATTGTTGTTGTGGTTATTGCTAAAAGTTTTTTTTTTTTCACTAAAAAAATCGTGTACGCGCTGTGACCTACGTGCGTTCCTCAAAACTTCCTCAATGCGGCTGAAGAAGTTGGTTGCGTCTTTGAAAAAAATTTTCTTTTTCTGTGGTTCGTTGAATTTTCGATTGCAACACTTAGTTTATGACATACTTGTATGTGTACATACATATATATTTATGGCATACATATAAATAGATATTTTATAAATAAATTCAGCAAAGAATCTACGTAAATCCTGTTTCAGACAAATTCAGTTATACATATCAAATTCATTTATATTTCAACGACTCGGCATTTTATAGATTAAAAATGTGTAAAATGTATATAAATAATCATATACATATGTATATATAATATATTAATAAAACCACATCGTTAAAGAAAGCTGGAAATCTTGAATGAATTCGACTTATAACTGGAATCTCTTACCCACTCCTTTGATGTGATTCGTATTTATATAACGTTATGAATTTCAGCTTGATTCACTTAAATTTCACGCTCTATTATTTATTAAATTTTTTTTTTTATTTATGTAAATTTTAAAATTGTGTTTTGCTTTTTACAATAAACTTATTTATTGCACATTTTGCATTGAGAATTTATTCGCCTCACGCAATTTTCATGCATTTTGCGCTTTCGTTAAAAATGTTGAAATTTTTTGGTGTTGTTATTGCATTTTATGTTCACAATATTGTGTTGCTGTTATTTAAAGGAAGTAAAATGTAAAAACCCAAATATACTGATTGACATTAAGTGTTTGGCAATCGTTTCGTGAATCTATATAGTACACTCGCAATATGTATTAATTTACTTGATTAGCGCTAATTTTATGATGATCGAACGATCGATCGATCGATTTGATTGAAAACACACTTATAAAGTCAAATTCCCATTATTTTTCTTAATTTGTTGTTGTTCGGTAGATGCTAATCAATCAAAAGATTTACCAACTTGTTGCATTCGCTGCCCAATAAACGTTTTACACTTTTCGAACTGGTGAGAGGCCGTGTTATTCGCGATTATATATAGTACTTAATATCTATATATATATATATCTCCTTACGTGGGTGAGCACAATTTATTATCATATATTCTTGAATACTGCTGTACGAGCTAACGATCGTAACGATACTAAAACAACGTTTCCTAATTACACGCCCTTTTGTAGTCGCAGCTCATCAACTTGACTTATAGTTGTGCAATTGTGTGTACATGTGTATGCGTGTGTGTTTAAATTTGAGCGTGTCTCATAAATTGTTTAAATATTTAGCAATTGGTTGCAAGCGGACATAGGCATAATAAGCTGCAAACAGAGCGCACCTTATTGATAAGATTATATTGCTAAGAATCTATAATGGAATTACCAGGCAGTTGCCCGAAATGCGTCACAAGGCCGCTGACTCTGACAGACTTGAGACTGGGTGTGTGTGTGTGTGTGTGTGTGTGGCTTTTGGGCTGGGGTGGAACTAGACATATTTTTGTTGGAATTACCCAGCTAACAGAGTTTAACAGACATAAACCCTTAAAAAGAAAAAAAAGCATTTCACTTGAATTTGCAGCTACCTGAGTTCGTTCTCTAAGTCTTTTGTTTTTGTGCCAGCCTCTTGGATTATGGGCATGACTGCCGGTTTACGATGCTTGCCGGGCATAGAAATTTGCGGCAAATCAGCGTGCTTATAGTTCACAAAGCTAGAGAATGTATAATATATGCATCTGATCTGATTCTAAAGGCTTCAGCAAGACGAAATTCTGATTCAAATCCTTTGTTTCAGTATACAATATAAAAGATTTGATAATAATACAATAGTAAGAATAATTCATAGACTGAATCTTAAATTTAAACTCGAGCTTTAATTAGTTTAGGAGCAAAATAATGCTGAGTTACTTTGGACCAGCCGCTTCAGCTGAGCTGAGCTGAGATCTTAACAGAAAGTACTAATTCTAGTTCAAACTGGTTCAGCTCATTTAAAACTAATTCTTAGCAATTAAATCGAAAACTATTTTTACTTAATTATACATCAGCTCTATGAAATACCTAAAACATAAAGCTCCAACATTTTACATATATTAGCCACAATTATATCTCACTAATCGACATTTTTTTTTTTTTTTTGGTCTTTACGAAATGTTCTTTATGAAGAGAAAAAGCCAAGTGTATAAATGGCTTCGACAACATTAAGAAAACAAGATAAAAACAAACAAAAAATGTTGAACATTTTCATCTTCTTCTTCATCGTCTTCTTCTTCTTCTTGTGTGTTTTGTTGGTCGTTTTGGGGCTCTTGTTGTGATGGTTATAGAAAAATCGTGCATTTTATTTATATCATCGTTTTGCCGCTGGCAGACAAACCGTCGTCTCGAGCATCGCACAGCAGCGTCTCCAAGCAGCTCCAAGCACGCATTTTTATTGGGTTTTTGAGTTTTATTTTGATTTCATTTCGCTCTTGTTTTTTGGGCATTTCGTTGCCGGAGGGTTCAATGCCAAAAATGCCAAAGCTGGTGTTTATTTATTTAATTTTTGTTTTCTTCGTTTCGTTTCTTTTATTTTCTTTTCTTTTTGCTTTTTTCAACATTTCTTAGACATTTTTGTGTTGGATCCCTCATTTTTGGCATGCGACCTGCACGAGCCTTAAACCCAAATTGCTGGCAATCTTTTCGGGGCATCTTTATTGGTTGTGCAGAGTGTATGTATGTACGTGTGTGTGTGTGTATCCTGCAAATGATTTCATCGTCTCTTGACGTGCTTATGTGTGCCTTAATTGTTTTATTTGAGTGCTATTATGTGCAGGCACTTGGAGCAGACGACAGCGACTGGTTTTTTTTTTTACCCTTTTATTTTTTTGCCTGTCTTAAGTGCTTATGCTGGCTCGATTCGTTTATGATCGTTATGATGTCATGCCAAAGCAAATTCCTCTTCATTTCTTTTTAGTTTTTTTTTTGTTTTTTTTTTTATGCCTAATGTGCGGTTCGGGCCATATTTGAGCTCTGCTGTTCTACTTTTCATATGTGCCTAGACTTTGCGGTTAGACAATCGCACATAAACGTGCACGCATAGCCACATATATTTGCTTTAACAATTTGTCAAAAATGCGTCATTGTCATTGTCGGCCTTTTGTAAATATTAAAAATATATATATATATATATGTATATATATACATAAAAAAAATAGGCAAAGGTAAAAAATTACAACAAAAAAAGAGGAGGAAAAAAACATTTCTAGACAAAACTGGAAATTTTTGCTGTTATTTAATGACTTTTAAGCCATACGTCCCTCTTACAAATCGTTTTCCAATACGGTCTATAGCTACAAATTTGTTTAAAGTTGTTTGCTGTCGATGTTTTTGTTTTTTGTTTTCATTGTTATTTTTTGTGTTTGTTTGCTTTGGTCGCTTCATAGAGTTACATTAGTTAAACAATTGGCTGACGCCTTAAAAAACGACAAAGTCAAGTGAATTGAAATCTATATACCAGATGGAAAATATGGCATAATATCTCAAGTTAACTGGAAAACAACAAATGCTTTGTTTTATTATCTCTAAAATGGGTTTCCTGTACTTTTTATTTTCTCGTATGACATATTAGAATATGTGTAGAATAAATAATTATAACTATTTTGCTGGTTTTGACAAATAGTTTATCGTCTTTTTTGCCCATTAATGTCAAGGGAAAAGCCCATAAATAGTTATCTAATATTTATTACTTTAAGAATTAATTATTTTTAATTTATTTCATATCCTAAAAGTCTTTCTCAGTAAGTTTATTTGTAAGTTTCTCGCTATTTATATTTATATTTATAATCTGTAACTAATTGCTTATCAATTCCATCAAGTTTTATTAATGATTTTTCGCTTAATATGCATATTCCAACTTTAATTTCTGTTATGTAAACTTGTAATAATCTACCGTTGTCAAGTCTTACAATTACTGCAGCTGCATTTGCAGCGCAGCAACAAATTAAATGTTATCGATTAAAATATTACAATATTTAATTAAGACTTGTCTTATAACTATCGTACTTTTCCTTATGAGAAAAATTTCCCTTGCAACATTTCCCCTTCGAATGTAAAGCTTAGGGACATATCGATAATTATGACGCCTGTTACGCATAAGCACAGTGTTGGTAAACAACGCATAAAGATGATTCAGAGAGTAAGCGAATATACAGCCATTCGTGACAATTGAGATTAACTGGGTCGTTATATCAAGTACCTGCTCTATCGCTAGCTGTCAGCTAGAACAAATTACAGTTATGCAACAATCACACACGCACACACACTGATGCCGGACACCTGATAAATTCTAAGAGCTCTATCTATCTAACTGTTAGATATGAGCTGCTCTTAGGTGATCTCACTGCTCTGGCTAGCTTTTATCGCTGCTGCTGCAGCTGGCGGGTGCTCGCAAATGTGCCAAACGCGAGCATAAATATTTACGATTTCAAATTGCAATGCTTGGAATACCTGAACACTGGTTGTTACAGCAGCTACAACAAGGTGTTAAAAAGAGAAGAAAGAAAAACCAACCAAAGGCCGGCACACAGCCACATAGTCCACAGTTCGAATCACGTTTTAAGATCGAGGTGAATTCTTACTACCGACGCTTACCCAGCCAAATGGCACGTTTGCTACGGCATCGCTCAACGGCTGCAAGCCCTCAGAGTCAGTCGCAGTCAGCCTTAGCCACAGCCTCAGCCTCAGCGTCAACTGCATCTGCATTTGCACTGACTTTCTTTCTGGCCCAACGACTAACTAACCCGCACACACACACACACATATACACTCTCGAAGATGATAGCAATACGTAAATAAATAGAGAAAAACCAGCTAAAACTAACAACTTCTTCAAATGTCATGACATTTGAGCTCGGCTAATGCCAATTTTTGGCTTTTTATGAAGCTTGGACTAGCGCAAGCGCATAAATATTTGATTTTCAATCAAATAATTGAGCAAATGAGAATCGGCAAAAATTAAGAATGATAATAATTTGATTAGAAGTGTGAATTGTGTTTTGAAAGTGCAAGAAGAATACATTTTTAATAAAAATATTTTGTAGCTTGGAGTTTTTATGTCTAGCTCTTCAAGTTATGTAAAAATATTGAAAGTTGCAAAAATGTTTATTAAAAGAAAAATAAATAAGATGATTTGATTTTTAATAAACATATTTTGTAAAAAAAAAATATAAAAGATATTTATTTTTTATGAAAATGTTTGGTAGCATGTTGGAAATAATATTTGGGCATTATGGTTTCGTCTTGAAGTCTTGTAAATACATAAATATAACACCGCCAAAAAGTCTTTATTTAAAACTTAGGTAAAGTTTACTCTATTCCATAAAATATATAAAACATATATATTTTCATTGTTAGGTATTTAAAAACAAAAATTAGTATATAAAACAAAGTAAAGTATAGCCTAATACGAAGAGTAAGCAATATACTCATTTCATTTGCCTGAATGAGTACAAGAAAAAGAAATAGATTCAAAATGTATATGCAATACTTTATTCGATCATGGATAAACTGAAGTGAACTGTGCTGCTTCGCTTCATTCTGCTCTTTAGCTAATCACTAGATAGTGACCAGTTGGAGGCCGCCTTGATTTTGATTAGCATATTGATTAGTTTATGACGCTTACTTCCGGAAACTGAGGCTACGAGAATAACTCATTTGGTTTTCGTTTCGATTTGCTTTTGCAGAGCCCAAAACCCTGGTGACCGTTGGACAGCCATCCGGTATCGACGAAAGCGAAACGCTTGACGAGATTAACTTGAACGCCAGCAGCAGCGACGACTCGGCGACAGCAGCGAACGCATCCAACAATCCATATCCGAGCGTTGCGGATGCCAATGCGAATCCGTTGCTAGAGCCGCCGCTTGCCGCAGACTCTCTGCTTAGCCAGGCGGCGTCTTCGTTTGGAGCCTTGCCCTCGGTGGCCTCCAACGTCTTCTCGACGTTCTCGAAGCGCATATACGCGGGCACACGGGAAGCGGACGAGGCTCAGCCTCAACTGGACATACAGCCGACTTATATACAGCAGGCAGATCAGGTGCACGCAGCAGCTGCTGCACCACCGCCCTTCTACGCCGCACCACCGGCACATGCCGGCGAGGCTGCACCAGAGCCGCCGAAATTCTATGCACCCGCTGAGGTGCCTGGCTTAGCAGCTGGCGCTTTGCCACCGCCGCCCCCGTCGGCTGGACAGAACACTTATCGCATCAGCGCCAGGAAGAAGCTATACGCGCCCATACCCGGTCTCTCTGAGCACCAACAGCAGCCAGTGCCAGCCGCTGATCCCTTCCAAGCACCACCATATCCTACACAGCCATTGGCAGCAGGCGCAGCAGCATTCGAGCAGCCTGCACCACTGCCCGTTCAAGAGGAACGCAAGAGTGGCGGTCTCTTCTCGCTCACTAGTCTAGTGCCCTCTGGCGTGTTACAGAACATTTCGGGTCTAGTGCAATCGGCCACAGGCAGAAGCAACGAGCCTGCCGCCCCGCCACCACAGGCCGCCTACAATCCAGCTGCCTCTGTTGGCTACTTTGAGATCAACACATCCTCTGCTGCTGTTCCGCAGCCTTTTACAAACTATTTTACGCCAGCACCTCCGTCGGCTGCTCCCGATTATTTCGCGCCATCCCCAGCACCACCCACTGTAGGTGGTTACTTCAATCCTCCCGCAGTTGCTGCAAGTCCGGCTAATTTCTTTACGCCAGCAACAGCGGCAACAGCATCTGCACCACAGCCATTTGCTCCGCAAGGGGAAGTCTCCCAGCAACCTGCTGTCCCTCAGCCACAAGCAGCCGCTCAGGTACCACCATCAGTGGCAGCAGCAGCACCGCCACAAACGGGACTAGCAGCACCACCACCGCCACAAACGGGACTAGCAGCACCACCACCGCCACAAACGGGAGTAGCACCACCACCAGCAGCAGGATTAGGCGCATCGCCGCAAACGGGAGTAGCAGCAACACCAACAGGAGTAGAAGCACCACCATCAGTGGTAGCAACTGAATCAAAGGCACCACCACCAGCGCCAGCAGGAGCACCACCGCCAACGGCATTTGCAGCGCCGCCACAACCGTCAGCAGGAGTAGCTCCACCACCAGCGGGTGCAGCAGCACCACCGCCAGCGGCTGGACCTGCACACTCTTCGTATCGCCTGCAGAAGGGTACGCGTCTCTACAGGAGTCCACTGACAGCGCAGGAAACTGCAGTGCCGCCAGCCGGTTTTGGTCAGCCCACAGCACTAGCAGCCACGCCCTTTGCGCCCTACACAGCACCCGCTGCGATTTTTAATCCTTTTGGTGGAACAGAGCCAAAAGAAGTTGAGCTATTTGCAGCACCAACAACATCAGCTGCACCAGCGCCAAGCCAGGAAGTTCCTCTGTTTGCAGCTGCACCACCACCAGCTGCGCCAGCAACATCGCTCTTTACACCACAGACATCGACGGGTCTCTTTCAGCCGCACGAGGCTAGTGCGCCAGCTGCCTCGCTCTTTGCGCCGGCACCAACCGAAAAAGTTCAGGAGGTTCCTCTCTTTTCCAGCTCAACTGAAGCAAAGCAAGGACTTCCAACGGACACAGGCAACAATCTTTTCACGCCACAGACTCAGAGCTCAGAGCCGAACAGCTCTGCAAGTCAAAGTCAGGAAGTTACACTGTTTGCACCACCTTCAACAGCAGCTGTTTCGGAAGTTCCACTATTCCCAACATCGCAGAGTTTGCCCATATTCTCACAAGGAGCAACAGCAACTCTCTTCACGCCGCAGCTGAATACTCAGCCAGAACCACAGCAGCCAAATCAGCAAAAGGAATCAGCGCAGGAAACATCTTTGAGTACTGCACCAGCACCACCAACAGTTGAGGCTGATCAGCCAGCCGCTAGCAAGGCCGACGAAGCAGCTCAAGAAACACCCAAATCACCGCCAACTGCTTTATTCCAAGAACTTTCAGCAGTGCCTGTCTTTTTTCCACCTATACGAACAGCAGCCACTGAAGCTGGTGAAGAAACTCCATTATTTGTGCCAGTACCAGCAGCAGCAGCCACCGCTCAAGCGGGTCAAAGCGTAGAGCTTTACCCACCCGCAGCGACAACAGCAGCAGAGCCCGATTCAAAGAATCAGGAAGCTATACCAGAAACAAGCGCGCCACAGCCAATCCTTAACGCCAACAATCTCTTTGCACCACCAGGTACAGGTGGGTCAGCTCAGGAGACTCTAGGAGTAGCAGCACCACAGCCAACAACCGCTGCTCCTCCACTAAGCACCAGCGATTTATTTGCACCACCTGCGCAGGCACCGGCCGCTGTCTCAGATCCGCCTAGTGTTGCGTTGACCACTCAGACAACAACCACATTCTTTAATCCGTTTGCGCAGCCAGTGACCACACCGCTGCCCCAAGATCCGTTGCCACCGCCCGTTGGCTTTGTGGAGCCCAGCAGCACTCAAACGGACGGCAATTCACTTTTCGCCGCACAGACAATTGAGCCGGTGTTGCCTGAAGCCGAGCCTGCTAAACCTGCAGGAGCAGCAGCAGCACCACCGCCGCCACCACCACAAGCAGCGGCCAGCCAGGACAACGCCTCACAGGCGAATCCATTCCGCAGAGCCGCCGAGCCTGCACCGACATCAACAGCCGCGACTGCTTCATCGGCTCTGCTCAGCTTCTTTACGCCGGCAGCAAACGGCAACGATTTCAATTTCTTTGCAACAGCACAGCAGGCGGGACAGTTTCCGGAGTTGCCTCCATTGAATAACGTAGCACCACCCGCACTAGCGCAGGAGCCACCTGCTGGCGACGCCGCCACGCCCCATTCCAGTCAGGCACTTGGCTTTGAGAAACTGATCAGCGACTCTCAGCAAGCAGCACAGCAAACGCAAAATTCAAACGAAAATATCTATCAAAATTCAAGTGTGAACACATTTTCCGGCTATTTCGGTAGCCCCGTAGAGGCGCCAGAGCCAGCCGCACAGCCAGAAGCACAGCAACAGCAAGAGCAAGATCAACAGCCGCTGGCTGGCTGTAGTTCGGCTAATTTCTTTGATCACTTTGCCGCCGGCGGACAGGGGCAGGAGGATCAACGCATACAGAACTTCTTTAACAATCCACCGCTGCAGGATCAGCCAGCCGCACCGGGTGAACTCAAATACGATATTGTGCACAGCGGCCTGCCAAACAAACCCTTCGAGCAGCGCTCCCAAACGTCTGTCTCCAACATTGTGGAGCCGCCCTCATCTGCCTGCTCGGAGTTCTCCACAGCAGCACCGGGCTCAGCTGCCAATCCAACAAACAATCAGCATCAGGCCGATCGCCAGTCGGACTATCTACTACAATCACATCTGGGCGAACTGCCCGAAGAGTTGCTGCAACAACTGAGAATGGCCAACGATAAGAATTCATCCACGGTGCCATCTAGCGAGGCCTTGGTAAGTCTCAAGTCTAGCTGAAATACGCAATGCATAAGCAGATATAAATATTCACATTGTTCTCCATTTACAGGTCTACACGCCCGTATTGCCGCATTGGTTCTACAAACGCAATGTGGATGGTAAATTCGTGTGGACACCGTTTAGTCACTATGACTCAGCGCTGTTGGAGACTAGCCTGAATAGCGGTAAGTGAGGGGGACAACAAGGAACGTTTTGGCACAGCTTGATTCAGAGCTGGATCAGGCCCTAAAATTTCAATGGCTAAGCAAGTCGGAAAGTCGAGTTGCCAGACTAGGAGATATCCTGAATTTGGTATCCCAAATGTAACAACTGCATGGAAAATTTTCCGAGATATAATTTGATATCTGAACGGACCTACTCAACAAATTTCTAGCTCTCTAGCTCCTATAGGACCTGAGATCGACTTTCAGAAAACATGAAAATAATTCTCAAATTTCGCATTTTCAATGAACTCAAAGTATAACTCTCGCTGATTTTAAAGATCTACTTAAATTCACAATCAAATTCTCTCTCTCTACTTTCCACAGAGGAAACCGACTCATCAGCCATTGTGCCCGTCGAGGGCGGTCGCTACGATGTCAACATCAAGGAGCGCACCAAGACACCCGTCTATTGGGAGGGCAAGGCCATCGAGGTGCGTCGCTGTTCCTGGTTCTATAAGGGCGTCGATGGTAAATATGTGCCCTATGCGGAGCAAACTGCAGAAGCACTGGAGATGGAGTATAGACACGCGACCGAAACAAACGAATGGCATAAGAAGATACCGCTGGCCAATGGTGAGCAGGTGACCATGCATGGACCCAACGTTATTGTCCACTTCATGCCACCATCGCCCGCCGATACGTGGGGAGGCAGCGTGCAAGGCACGTCGCGGCCGTTGGTCGTGAAACGGGATTTGAATGACTTTAAGATACAACAGGGCGAATCTCAGCGTGTGGATCATTTGCTGTTCATGGTACATGGCATTGGCTCGGCTTGTGATCTGAAGATGCGCAATGTCGAAGAAGTCGGTAGGTGAAAAAAACAAACTATTTAGAATTAAAAACTCATTCACTCAACCCTTTTCTTTAGTGGATGATTTCCGTTACATTGCCCAGCAGCTGGTGCAGTCCCACTACAAGAACTCCACGGACATGGGCCTAGTGGGACGCGTGGAAGTGCTGCCTATTGAATGGCACGGTCATTTGCACTCTGAGGAGCTTGGCATTGATGAGAAGCTCAGGTCCATTACGTTAGAGTCCATACCACGATTGCGCAACTTCACAAACGACACGTTGCTAGATGTGCTCTTCTATACCAGTCCCAAGTACTGTCAGAAGATCATGAACACGGTGGCCGATGCCTTGAATGAAACCTATTTAAAGTATCGAATGCGACATCCCGAATTCAATGGCGGTGTCTCGCTGGCTGGCCACAGTCTCGGCTCGTTAATACTCTTTGATCTGCTGTGTCACCAGGAGCCGCTCAAGGAGAGCGAAGAGGAAAATAAGGTGAGCAAATGAGCAGAGATCAACGACTGTATTCTAAGCAATATATAATAATAAAAGCTAAATAATCAACAGGAGAATCCTGATCAACTGCCACAGAAGAAGGGAACCGAATCGAAAAACGTACAACTGCCCAACAACGATGCAATGATGCCCAAGCAGGTCAGCTACGCCATGGGCATAGGGCCGGCTGGCACTGGGCAGCCGGTGATCAACTACACGCAGCTAATTTTCCATCCCAAGAAATTCTTTGCTCTGGGCTCACCCATTGGCATGTTTGTGACCATACGTGGCATCGATAAGCTCGGCCTCGACTTTCGGCTACCCACATGTGCGGGCTTCTACAATATATTCCATCCTTTCGATCCGGTTGCGTATCGCATAGAGGCGCTAGTCAATCCGGATATGAAAGGCATCCGCCCGGTCTTGATTCCACATCACAAAGGACGCAAGCGCATGCATCTGGAGCTGAAGGAGACAATGACACGCGTCGGAGCGGACATAAAGCAACGATTCATGGATACGTTCAAGACGACATTAGATAGCGTCAATTTCTTGGCTACGGTGACCAGGGTCAAAAAGGAGGCCGAAGAGACGCTGGAAAAGGAAGTGAACTCTGTAAGTTTCCAGTTAACCAGCATTGATAAACGAATTGGCTACTTACGAATTCTATAGAGTAATTCGCAGATATTCCATAAACAAACTGAGGACACGGATGATTTGTCAGCAGCGACTACTTCTACACATGCGCGTAATCGTACCGATTCAGAGTCCACGACAACGTCAGATCCTGAATTCATTGAGCTTGACTTTCCACTGGGTAAATTGAATGACTCGAAACGCGTGGATTATGTGCTGCAGGAGGCGCCACTGGAGTTCATCAACGAGTACATTTTTGCACTCAGTAGCCATGTGTGCTATTGGTGAGTAGTGGATGAAATATTGCTTAAATTTAGATTGAAACTTGCTATTATATTTTGCAGGGGCTCTGAGGACACCATATTGTTTGTGATGAAGGAAATCTATGCGGGTTTGGGCATAAGCACCGATAGCCAAGTACCACAGCAAACTATGACCATAGAGAGGCCCAGCTCACGAAGTAGCAGTGTTGGTCCGTCGCTGTTGCCGATGTGAGTTTGAGTTGAAATTTGGACACACTCTTGTAGACCCCTTACATTTTATACAACCTATTATTACAAATATTTAGAGACAATTTATTTAACTATGTTATTTGTTAGCAAAATCATACAAAGAATTTTTAAAATGTGCAACTCTAACTTGGTTAATGGTTTTATGAAATTAAGAAGAAGAACGGCATTGACACGAATATTCTTTAATGAAAATGATCCGCAACAGAACGTTAATCTATGAAGCTTAACAAACAATTAATTTCTATATATATACAGAAACTATTCATTGCATATCCTCTTTGTGTGCTGTTGTTCTTTTTGTAATAACGTGTTTATAATATAAATCCATAATTTGTATGCTAAAGAAAGTGTATGTCTATTAAAATTAATCAATAAATTGCGATACAGCAAAAATAAATTTACTAAGTTATTCAATTATATTTTGAAATAATTATTTTCGATAGACTAGGCGCGAAGCGTATATTATCGGTGATAAAAATAAAACAGCAATCGGATTATAAACTAGTGTTGTTGAAATTATTCACAATGGTTTAATTTATCGGAATCGGGCGACCACCACAAATGTATCGTTCGACTACCACCAATTCATTCATTACTTTCTATTTGTTGTAAATATTTATAAAAATGAAATAATTTCGCGTAAAACCAATCCAAAATATACCAAAATGAGGCATTAAAGTGTAAACAATGTTCGATGCATGTTGTTGAACAACAAACAAATCACTATTGCGTATTTTCCACCTGTAAAGTGCGCGCACAAGGACGGGGCCGTGCTGTCGTCGACGTCGTCTTTTCGCTATAATTTCCCAGTGCCAAAAAAACTAAAGACAGTTAAAAAAAAAGCTTGTAGTGGTGTTACGCGCGCTAAAAGGCAATACCTGGTTGAAAGAATCGTTTTCAGCACACCAAAAAACGCCAAGATGATGACGAAGTAGACTATAAAAATTCAGCAGGTAATCAGCAAACTTAGTAAGCAAAATGTGCCAACAACAATTCGCAGCGCTTCAGTGACTATCAAACGCCACTTGCTCGCTCGCCTGCCCAAATACATAAATACATTTGTGTCTGTATGTACATATGTGAATGAGTGAGTGAGTGTATGATGCAAATGTTTGTATGTATAATTGTGTACATTCTTGTTGCAATTATTGTTGGTGTATTCGCTGCTGAAGATGCATTAGTTAAAGCTTATCTGTTTGACGCTTTCGTCTGTTTCAGCTGTAAAAATCTATTTGGTAAATTTATGTATGGGAACGAAAATACTCACACAAAGCTCGGACAAAGCACAAACTGCAAGATAACAACAATACATGCCAAATTACTACAACTACACTTATCGCAGCAACGCCGCCAAAGCTCAACGGAATAGCCGAACGGAACGAACCCAAAATAATGAGCTGGCTTCGTACGAGTCCATTGCGTCAAAGTCTGACGCGCAGCGGTGGCAGCTCTGGCAACGGCAACTCTGGCACTGCAACGACGATGCGTCAACGACCCATAGACGCAGCCACAGACTGTGATCCGCGCGCCTGCTACGATAGCTTCTGTAAGCACTGGCAGCAGGCGCACGAAATTATTCAGCATCCGGGCACGCCCACGCACGATGATGTGCTGGGCGTGGTCTCGCATTTAGATTATATGGTAACGCTGCTGCTGGTTGAGCTGCATCACTGCAACAAGGTGTCACTGCCCTCGGCCGATGCGGCACCCCCAGCAGCGCCCTGCCTGGAGTACTTGCTCAGCGAGAATCTACTGGACAAGCTGTACGAATGGGCCAGCTCCACGGGCCGCTATGCGAACGCTGTGCGTCTGGAGCAACTGAAACTGTACGAACTGCTGGTGAGCCACTCGCGCCACCAGCTGCTGTGTCACGAACCATTTCTGCGGCCGCTGCTCAAGATACTCGCTTCGAGTCAAGGCGAAATCTTTCCGCCTGACCTGGAGAAACGATTGGTCATACTGCTGAACCAGCTGTGTGTCGTCCTCATGCAGAATGTCCACCTGCTCGACCTATTCTTCTTTTCGGCCCAAACCCAGGTGCAGGAGCAAATACAGAATGGAAGCTTGCCTGCGCCCAAGAGTGGAACAACAACCAAGTGAGTTGAGCTTTTAACCTGAAAAGGCTAGCTAGCTATATATTCAGCATTACGATCATTAATATATATTCCCTCCGTAGTTTCATCATATTTTCGCTGCTGATACCATACGTGCATCGGGAGGGCAGCTTGGGTCATCAGGCGCGCGACGCTCTGCTGCTCTGCATGGCTCTGTCGCAGAAGAACTCCAACATTGGCCACTACATAGCACAATACTCGTCCATTTGCCCGCTGCTTGTCACCGGTCTCGGTGGACTCTATTCACGCCTTCCGAACAGCATCGAGATCAACTCCATTGACTGGCATCGCATCACGCCCGACGATGTCACCGAAATACCCGAGCTGACGCTCTTTATGAACGCCCTCGAGTTCTGCAATGCTGTGGTGCAGGTGGCCCATGAGATGATTAAGCAACAGTTGCTCGACTTTATGTATCAGGGCTTTATAGTGCCGGTGCTGGGCCCGGCTATACTGCAGGTGAGTCTCCGTTTTTTGCTTTGTGCTCTCACACGTAAAAACTTGTCTTCGATGCATTTCTGTGGTGTTGGTTGCAAAAATTTGTCAATTGTCCATTGTCCTTGGTGCTCCTGTCTCAGTGTGTGTTTGCTTTCTACCTATATATCTATCTATATAACTACGTTTATGCGCAATCAAAATACAATGTGCTTCCTCAATGAGAGGAATGTCTGCTTTACACTCAAGATCATGTGTGCGATATAAGCGTAGTATATATATTGTGTGTGCTATCCTATTCTTCTCTTTTTGGGCCGACCCCAAGCTAACCAAAACACAAACACCTCGCCTCGAAATCTCGAAACAACTTTTTGCGCTCCAATTCGCAGACACTGAAGGGCAAACATTTTCAGACGAACATCGACTCACAAATCTCGGCCATGTCCTATCTGGACTTGATATTACGCTCCATTACGGAGCCCGGCCTTATGCGTGCCTTTGTCAAATTTCTCTTGGATACGGAGAAATTTGACGGTGAACGAATTTTGGATGCTCTTGTGGAGCGACTACATTCGCCCGATGCCAATTTGTGCATGGTTACGATGGCGCTGTTTGACACACTGTTGGGTTTGCACTGCGAGGACCTGATGCTGGAGCTGTTGCTGAAGTATATGCTGCCTGGCAAGCATGTGCCCATCTCGCATCGCCACAAGATCAACAAGATCGATCCGTATCTGAACACGACCGAGTTCTTTTTGGAACTAACGCCCGATGTGATGAAGCGCGCTCGTGATCTGGCGCGACCAAAGAGTGTTCAGGAGATGATTGACCCAACAGCATCGGCAACGACAACGGGAGCAGCACCCTCCATGCTGCTCAGCTTGCCCTCGCCGGTCATGAGCAAGACGATCGGAGCCAACTGGAACTACTATGGCCACTACACGGGCGACAGCCTGTATGCCAACGTGCAGGCGTATCTGTTTGAGGCACACTCGCGGATCGCTCAGTGTCAGCGCGACTGCAGGAAGTGGGCGAACAGCTATCGATATCAAAAGTGGCCCAGGCAGGGGCAGGCACGGGCTACAGCCCATGCTCTGGAGCTGGCCAGGCAGTTCTTCAGCGAATTTGGCACAGCAGCTCCCGTGGGTGCGGCGCCTGTTGCCAGCGAATCAGGCGAGAAGCAACTGGATAGCCTGCAATCGTTAGGCGAATCCAGTGGGTACGAGTCCTTCAAGTGGCGGCCGGCCGATGAGGATGCCGAGGGCATCGATGTGACCACAACAACAACAGCATCAGCCAGCGACACGGATCTGGAGCACAACAACAACAACAACAACAGCAGCAGCATCAGCAGTGGGCGACGCGACTCGTGGCGCATATCGCACAGCAGTCGCAACGAGATATTGCTCACCGACCTGGATTTCTCGGAGGATTTGTTTGCGCAGGGCACCGTAAGCTTAGGTGAGTCGCCGGATGATATACTTTCATAGAGCACATTTTGAAATACGTTCTCCTTCCACCACTTGGGCAGGTCCCTTTCTGAATGCCATTTGGAGCAAGCTGCAAACCTTTACGAGCAACTCGTTGTACGTGAACCTGCATTTAACTGGGCTGATCACACGACTCGCCTGGTATCCGCTGCCGCTCATCCACTCGCTGTTGCTGCGCTCCGACATTGCCATCACCTCGGACACGCCGTCGTTCCATCAGGTGCTGCGCATGCTCAAGCAGCAAATCGATGCTGAGCTGCCGGTCGCCGAGAACTCGCTGGAGATTATCGATGTGGCGCGCTCGTACCTGATCGATCGCGAGTTCCGTTTGGTCAATGCGCGCAAGATCAGTGACAATTCGCCGCTGCATCAACAGCTCCAGCACCAACAGCAGCTAGCGCAAACCAACAGCCTCACGCACCATCAGCAGCAGCAGCAGCAACAACAACAACAACAACAACAGGCGCAACAGCGTTCCACCTATGCAACGCTGTCGGCAGCAACGCCTGTGCAGGCATCGCCCACCAGTGCCTATGATCCGTTCAGGCGCAGCGACAACAAGCGTCGCAGCATTAGCAGGTCCATAACAAGCATGTTTAGCCGCCGATCAACATCGTCCACGCCGGCATCAAATGGAAATTCAGGTACGTGCTGCTGTGCTACACGACTTTTCTAACCATTTTGCACAATTTACTTTTTATTGAACAATAAAAAGAATTCACAAGTAAACAAACACACAGCAGCGGATGTTGGAACAAGGCCGGTTATGGGATCTTAACCATTAAATGCACACATAGATACACACACACAAACACAAACACTCAAACACATACATAAAGAAACATTTTATAACTGACTGATTCCTATGGCCAAATAATCATTACACAAGTTCGCTTAATTCGACTTTAATTTGTAAAACATATTAATTTATGACAATTTATGTTATGAATACTGAAGCAGCATTATAAATTGTCATTAAAATATATATATTGTTCAGTTTTCATAATATACATTCTCATATCTTTAAGTTGCTTTAAAAGTATTTAGTTATTAAGCTTTATAAAATGCTTATAAAATATTTCTAAGCCAGCAAGCTTTCCAAATTTAATCATAAACTGATCAGCTTAAACTCAAATTTATTGTTTATAAATTAACAGCACTAACTAATTTGTAATTTTGTAATAATTTACATTTTATTAAGTTTACATTTTAACCAGTTTGAACTAAAATTTCTTTACTATTATCAACACATTTGTAAAGCAGCAAACTATACTGATAGACAATTGGCAATTAGAGCAAAATATTTTATTTTATATCTATACATTGTTGTCATAATATATTATTAATAATCATAATTTATTATTACTCATCAATTGTGTCATGCTTCAGAGATAAGGCTGCTCGTCTAGCTTAGGCTCAAATTGCTTTATTCTAAGTAGACAACGCCAACTAAACTTAGAGGCAATCGAAAATTATAGTAATTTTTGTAGCTTTATAGTTGTTGCTATGTGATATTACGCTTTGAATTCAGAGATAAAAGGCTACGTGCTACGCGCTGTATGCCCGCATGCTTATTTAATATCATTAAAAGTTAATGCTTAAATGTACTTAATGATAACTGTCATATGAGTGACATGAATATGTTGGCCATTGGAATCGCAGTTGATGCAGCACACAACAAACACATTTAACGTAGTTTTTGTACAATGTCTGCAGACGTCGTTGCTTATAATGAAATTGTCTCTCTTTTTCTTTATTGTTTACTTGCTTTTGAATCGATATGAAAAACAAACAAAAATTATTCTACTACGAAATACTACTTAGCTTCATCTGGCTTATCACAAATTTACGCATTCTTCACCGGTAAATATTTCACGCTTAAGTACAAGTTCTATAAATATATATAAAAGATAATAATAATATGATATATACTGATATATAACAACCCGTACTACAACCCGACTAAACAACTTCATTATTGCATTGAAGCTGTTGAGTGTATTTAGACGCCTCCTGTAGCTTTGTACATATATTGCTCTAACTGTATCCACTTAATTAACCGACGTTTACCAGTTCTCGTTAACCCATTGACTGCAGCTGCCATGGGCGAAGTAACTAATCCAATTTGGTACATTACAGGCGCTGCATCCACGCTGGTGGGTGGCAATGGTGGCGAGGGAAGTGGCGCACGTGGTGCTGCGCAGGATAGCGCGCGGGGCAACACATGCGAGACGAGCCTCAGCACTGCACCGCGACAGGAGCCACAGACGAATGTGGGCAGCAGCAGCAACAGTTCGATTGGTGGCTCCACGCAAACCTTATCCGCGACACACTCGTCGAGCACGCTGCACGGCGTGGAGAGCGGACTGCAAACGGGCAGCTTTAACTCGGAGCCAGTGTCGCTCGATTCGGTGGCCTCCATGGGCATCATAGCAAACACTAGCGGTACGGAGCGCTCACGGGACTTGGCCCTGTGCGCCGTCCTGCTGGACGAGTGGCTAAAGGAGCTGGCGGCAGTGGCGCTGGAGCAGAGCGTTGTGCTGGTCACGGAGCAATTGCTTTGACAACGGACAGGCAGTTACGCAATACGCAATGGTTATTGGATTTGTTGACGTTTATTTATTTCACCAGTTTGAATTATGTTTTTTATGGAGCCCATTATTTGCTGTTAAATTATCAATATTGTGTTAGTGTATATGTGTATTTTTAACCAATTTCGTACGAACAAAGTCGCACTTTTGATCAGAAACAAAACAAAAAGCTGAAATCACTCGTTAATCTATTTAGTTAATAAGCTTAAAATTGTAATCAAAAATCGTTGCTAGCTGACAAAACAGACAAATTAAGTGTTCAAATGTAAAAATTTATTCTAATTACAAGCAATAGGCATATACAAATTATATGATATATATACACCTTTATATAAATGCAATTAGAGCAAGGAAGAGGAGGTAAAATTATACACCACAGCATACCATTTAAATATGTATACATATTTCTATTTTTGCAATATATATTTTATGCTTTTATGTATATACAACATGAAATTATAACAATTTTTAACTAACGTGAAAGTATTAAATTGGTCCAATTAGTTAAAACAGCACAATCAACAAAAGTGTTTAATTTTTTATTGTAAAATGAATAAGTTCTAAAACAATTTTCAAATAACTCACTTGGGCGCCAACAATTGAAGCTGTCTGGCAACGCTGCGTGTGCCTGCATAACATTGATTGACAGGCCAGTGCTGCACAACGCATACTCATTCGGCTGCTTCTGATTAGATTGTGAAATAATAGAAGTAAATAAATTGTAAAAATCAAACACACAGGCACACGTGCAGTACAAACATGCAAAAAATGTTGGGCCGATTGCAGGCTCACGTCCTACGTCCAAATATCACATCGTTGGCGTTTGCTCTGCGCCAGAGCTCGACAGCTGCAGCGGCGGCAAAGCCAGCGACCACATCAAAAGGTAAAAACCCAAGTTATTTTATTACAAGACAATGATTTACGTATTGTCATGTTAGAATTTCGTGATCGCCAGGTACGTTTCAATATTAAGAACGAGCAAACAGAAGGGCGGCCCTTATACTTGGATGCACAGGCCACAACGCCAATGGATCCGCGCGTCTTGGACGCAATGCTTCCCTATTTAACCAACTGCTTTGGTAATCCACATTCGCGCACCCATGCCTATGGCTGGGAGACAGAGCAGGCTGTGGAAGTGGCACGCGAACAGGTGGCCAAACTAATTGGCGCCGATCCCAAGGAGATTATTTTCACATCCGGCGCAACCGAATCGAATAACATAGCAGTTAAGGGCGTAGCTCGATTCTATGGAACTAACAAAAAGCATGTGATCACAACCCAGACGGAGCACAAGTGCGTGCTGGACTCGTGCCGGGCACTCGAGAACGAGGGCTACCGCGTCACCTATTTACCTGTGCAGGCCAATGGCATCATTGAGCTGAAGCAGCTGGAGGAGGCAATGACTCCGGACACATCACTCGTTTCCATTATGACGGTCAATAACGAGATCGGAGTGAAGCAGCCCATTCAGGAGATCGGCAAGCTATGTCGCTCACGCAAAGTATTCTTTCACACGGACGCGGCGCAAGCTGTGGGCAAAATACCCATCGATGTGAATGCCATGAACATTGATCTGATGTCGATATCGGGCCATAAGATCTATGGACCCAAGGGCGTTGGTGCCTTGTATGTGCGACGTCGGCCAAGAGTGCGTCTCGAGCCCATTCAGAGTGGAGGTGGTCAGGAGAGGGGTCTGCGTAGTGGCACCGTGCCCGCTCCTTTGGCCGTAGGTCTGGGCGCAGCGGCTGAGCTGGCACTGCAGGAGATGGACTACGACAAGAAGTGGATTGACTATCTCTCGAAGCGCCTGCTGGACACCATAACAAATGCTTTGCCGCATGTGATACGTAACGGTGATCCGGTGCACACCTACAGCGGATGCCTCAACCTGTCCTTCGCCTACGTCGAGGGTGAATCGTTGCTAATGGCTCTGAAGGATGTGGCGCTGAGCAGCGGTTCGGCCTGTACCTCAGCCTCGCTGGAGCCGTCGTATGTGCTGCGCGCCATTGGCACCGATGAGGATCTGGCGCACAGCTCCATTCGCTTTGGCATCGGACGCTTCACCACCGCCGAGGAGGTGGACTACACGGCCAACAAGTGCATCAAGCACGTGGAGCGACTGCGCGAAATGTCTCCCCTATGGGAGATGGTGCAGGAGGGCATCGACCTAAAGACCATCCAATGGTCCCAGCACTAGTTACCCAACCCATCACAATTGATTTTGTTGTAACCAACCCAAGCAAATAATTGAAATGCATTGCATGTTCGATGCAAATAGAATGTTAATGGAAAAATGTTTTTGTTTAATTTCAATTTGTATACAGAAAGCCCCCTGTAAATATTAGCTAAAGCTCGCTCGACGCTTCGATGTCAGGTGAGCCAAGGTGAGTCGCACTCCAAAGTGCAAAAGTTAGTATTTAATTAGCATTGTTATGGCAGCTTGGGCCAGTTCCAGGCGAAGGTTAAAGTTCAGTTGGCTTTCTTTTTGCTGTCGCCGCCCAAGATCTTGCGACGCAAAGTGAACATGTGCATGTAGAGCTGCGGGAAGATGGGAATGTAGCCGAGCATGACGATCCAGAGGAGCGCATAATAGGAGAACGTAGCATTCAGCTTGTTGGGCATCTCCAGGCTCCAGACACTGTTCTCCCGGGCATAGCGCTGTGCCCACCAGAAGCACAACAGCTCACCAGTTACTCCAATGGGGTACAAGGCAATGAAGGTAGTGTAGCGCAGGAAGACCACGAACTTGGGCACAACCTTGATGATGTTCAGGGCATAGAAGCCGTAGCGTATAATCTCAGTGATGGACCAGGCGAAAAGTGCGATGGGCAGACCGGGCGACACCTTGCCTGTGGGTGTGGCCATGACAACGCCGACGACCACCATCATGCGACTGAACACTTGGAAGGTGGTGACCACAGGATTCGACTTGACCAAGCCAAAGACTGCGTTCAGGATCTCCACAAAGGCGGCATTCTGGAAGATGATGACAGCAAGACGTGTGTAGTCCCACAGCGTGACTTGAGCCCGGAACTGGGGTCCTTGCAGCACATAGTAGTTGATCAGCTGATACAGGATGTAGCTCCAGCCCCCCACCTGAATGGCATTATAGGCAAACAGATAGATTTTGGTCAACGATGACGGCTCTTTAGAGGCTGCTTTGATTGGTTTAGTTGCTGTCTTTGCGGACATTGTCGACTATCTGTGAACTTTCACCCTGTCAACAACGTATTACATATGCTTTTAATTAACTAGTCGCTCTAACGCAACCGCCACTACTGATAGCCCCACTTTCACCTGACGACGCGATTGCTGATTGTTGTTGTTTTATTGTCACAAGTATCGATATATGTTAAGCAATGACAGACCTATCGATTAATAGCTAAGCAGCATATGTTCTGTTAACGAAAAAAGTGCGCGCTGTTAAAATCAAATCATCAAATGTAAACACTCTTTCTGACTGCTTGGCGCGTGCTACTGCTGCCCGTTGCTGTTCGCCTGGCAGAAACCGAACCGAAAACCGAACGTGTCTGAAAACTCTGGCACGGTCTGTGCACATGGGTCGCGCACACACCTGCCAGCACATGTGCGGCGATTCTTTCCCCAACTTTGTTGCTCATTTTGCCGCCGCTGTGCCGCTGGACGGTCTTAAAGCTTCCCTGCCTAGTATGCTGATCACGGCACGGCTACTGCAAGCACAGCAAAAAATGTCCCGCAGTGCAAAAAGTGGAAAAAAATGCTTATTCGTAATTATCGATTAAGCGCTGTAATTGGAGAGTACTTTAAATTGTATGTTAAAAGTGCATGCCTTACATACATCGCGTGTATGTACATACATTGTATGTATGTATGTGTCTGTACAACATGGGCTCTGCATGCCATTCCGAGCTTTGTGCGCAATGGCAATTTTTGTGTAATCAACACGTGCTATGTGGGCGGAGGCCTAACAACCACGCCTACCGTACAAATTAATTTGCAAGAACAGAGTTCTCCAGGCCCAGAGCAGAGCACTGTTATCATCGGCTGGCTGGCTCTGCCTTATCAACAACTGGCATCGACTGACGACTGGTGGTCGTCGACCGAGGGTTGCGACGCGGTGACGGTCGCGATACAATTGGACTAGTTTAGACAGCGCCCACAAAAAGGCCGATTGGACAAAGCAGGAAAAACGAGACCCCGCCAAAAGTGAATTCCCTCTTTTTTACCAGGCGACCAGCAAAAAGAGCTCGATGATATCTCATCACATTTAACACTGGTGGAGAAGGTGCGGCCAAGTTGTGTGTGCGAACGAGATGGCCGTAGTTACAGTGGCAGGGGTTTGGTTCAATTGCCATGCGACTGGTCGTATGTGTGTGTGTGTTTGAGTTGCTTTGCTTGTGTGCGAGCGTGTGTTTGCATGCCGAGTGAGTGTTGGCTGTTTGCTCTTTTGCCGCTGAGTCTGTGTGTGTCTGAGTGTATGCCATAATAAGTAAGCAGCGGGCGCTTTAAACGATTATTACTGGCAGTTAAGCTAATTGTTCGCACTTTGAGCTGAATTGCAGTCTAGCTGTGACTTATTTTTGTTACAAGGTAACTCACGTTGAGGCTGTTGCCCTTTGTAGATAGCACGCATTTAATTAGATGTGTGTAAGTATGTATAGGTGTTTTTGTAGTATTCGTATTTAGACACTTGTGCTGCTAATTGGGAGGCTTGACTAGCGGCAGCACGGCATTATTATTTGCCGCTCTTGCTAACGCCCCATAGATGGCGCTCTGACAAATTGCAAATTTCCCTTGGCCAAGCTCGGCAATTATATTCGACAAACAGGCTGAATACGCCCCCAAATGCGCCCGGACATGCCCCCAGCGACTTGCTAAGCGTCACAAAAACAACAAGGAAAAAACCTCTGCAGGCATACACACACATATATATGTATATACATACATATACGTATTGATGTAAAGCAACAGCGACATGTTTGTTTGAAATTCTAACGCAAACAACAGAGCTCCTCGCCTCCCCCCTTTGGGCACACGGACACGCACACACACACCCGTTGCAGCACGTCGCACGAACATTTTGCGCAAATTTGAGTAGTCATTTTGTTTGTTCACATCACAGGCCAACAGAAATGACGCCAACAATTGCGATTGCGGCTACACACACACACACACACCAACACACGACCGCAACTACAACTATGACGGAACGGTTTTAGATGCCACAGTTTCGCTATTGTTGTTGCTGTTGCTGTTGCTGATGGGCTGGCTGACTAGAAATTGAAATTGATTGCAATGGCGCCTTATAATCATGGCCCCCGGCAACGGAAGCGACACATTGGGGGCCCCGGACATTTTGTTTTGTGCCCGTCATTTTGCTTATTGCACAAAACTTAGCTAGGCTCGCAGCAAACGCGAACAGAGCTCTCGCATGTGACTAAAATGCCGCAAGCGGCAACTACAGCGCGCATTCGCCTCCAACTAAACTAACAACTACAACTAACGAACAACAAACAAACAAAGCAAAAAAACATCTATTATTGTGGGCGTTCAACGTTTTCCCACATGCATACTAACAGGCAAACAGCATGCTCAGCTACAGATCGCCATGGCAGAGAGTTGCGTGCCCCAACAACCCCACAAAACAAAATAAAAGATAAAAGTCAAACTATACACAGACACACACACGCACACAGAGACACAATCTTGCACGAGTACAGACTGTTACATACATACATACATACATCTGGCTGTGCCTGCCTGACCACGATTGAGTGATAGTAGGTTATGCAAAGCGGTCAGCTGTTTTCACAGCGTGACGTCATTATTTCAGAAAATGGTGCGCGCGCGTTTAAATTTGTATGAAAATCAAGCAATTTTGACACTGTTATCTGTTTTAAAACTAGTAGACTAAATAAAACGAGCTGGGAGGCTAATCATAGGTTCTATATAGATTCACGAATCGGACAATATGAAGGTTTTTGCTAATTTTTATATTCTAAGTCGTTTTCCAGGCAGTTATTGGTCACCCAATCCCTTGACCACTTTTAGAATGGCTTTAATTATATTATTTAAGGCTTTAATTTTTAAAACTAAATAGTTACGACTAAGTATTATGCATTACTCATCAATCCGCATCATAATATTCACTAATTTAATTTATTATATTACGAATCTAATGGCCATAGATGATACGCAGCAGTGTTAGGTGATGCCTTGCATTTTAGAGCTGATTTAGAAAGATTATATGTTTCCTTGGGTTTTAATACTCATAATTGTGGTCAGTTTTCGATTTTGTAATTAATACACCAATTTTATTTCATTCCACCGGATGTTTCCGACATGACAGCAGGTGTGAGCAGCACCTTTATTGGTGCAGCTTCAACGTGTACTATATTTGAATATGTAGATAGTTTGGCATAAGTAAACCTTATAGATGGCGAAAACTCAGTTAACTATGTCCATCAACCATTCCTGCTGACATATTGGCCATTGTAGCCATATCATTGCTGCTTTCGAGAGGCCTCCCAGTTTATTCCATTATATACTGATTTTATTTATTTTATGGTAATAAAATTAATGATTGACCATTTTTAAGGTATGTACTATTGAAAATTGCATATATATACTTAATTTTACTTGTTTTGGCCGATCTCTGCTGAAGCCTCCACCAAGCTTCAGCCGGGATAACATAGCAAAATCTGAAAATGTGACGTCACAAGAGAGCTGTTAGTTAACATTAAAAGTAACGGGACTGGTCTTTGCGCAACCTACTGTGTCTTTTAACAGTGCTGCCTGACATGAGTACATGTACATCTCTCTGTATATACATACGTATGTATGTATGTATGTATGTATGCATATGCGTGATTGTGAAGAAGCTGCCAACAGTGAGAACCAGTTTTTATGTGCGTGGCTGTTGGGGCTGTTCCACTGCTCAGCTGCTGCTGCTGCTAGTGTTTGTCTGGTGGTCAGCGTGTGGTCAGCCTTGAATTTTATATATGTACATATGTATGCATGTATGTACATATGTATGTAAGTATATTCATACAATAAATACAACTACCAGGCGCATTTATGTTTGTATGTGCATACGTATATTTATGTTGCATACTGTGCCAACATACATATACATATTTCATTTTAAAATATTTGTTTTACTTTATTAATATATCTTATGCATGTTACTTTACATATGTATTTATAAGAACAATATTTATAAGTAATTGGCAAATATTTAATACTATAAATAATTAAAAAATATGTAATGCTATTAAATATTTAATAATGAATTATAAATAGTTTTTCCGATAATATTTCTAAAATTATTATTTATAAAACATATTAATATAAAAAATTAAATAGTTTTATCATTGTATTAAAATTATAAGTACATATAGTTCTAAATGTAAATATAGTACATACATATATTTACAGATGTGTCTCAGTGCATGTACATATGTATTTATTATATTTGTTTGCGAATGTGATTGAGAGATTCCAGGAGTATGTAGGCCCTTAGTTTACCCCATACGTAATCATCGATAATCAACACGCCCGCCCATAATAAGCACGCGTCCCATGTCCGCGTCCATTGGAGCTGCTCGCAGCTACGATTTACGCTGCTTCTGCTGCGCCGCTGCTGCTGCTGTTGCCATTGGCATTGGGGCCATGACGCTACTTGTTGCTGGGTTGTGTGCGCCTGTTCCCCAAACTGGATTTTGGGGCCTGACTGACCGCACAATTAAAACGGGACGGACAGGCATATTATATACATATATTTATATAAATATATAATATAGGTATATATATAAGCGCAGGCGTTGATGCGCGTCATATTTTTTTGCGGCAACTACAGCTGTTTGTTGCCTCACGTGTTGGGTGTGGTTAGTTACCGTTAGCGCGGCATTACATTTAGCGAGAGTAACCTTAACCTTAGCTTCCAAAAAAGCTCAAATCACAACCTGTGCTATGAGGCGCCCAAAATGCAGAGCAAGTGTCTGCGGCAGCCAAAATGCGTTGGTTGCCTCCCAAAAAACCAAGAGAGTTCATTTGAATTGGCTGCCACGCATCGAGTGAATCGTGGCGACCCCTCTGCCCTGCCCCATCATCACCAACACAACTCGAACGAAAACTTGTTCCATGAGTTTCAATGCCACTCGAAAAATTGTATCAGCTGCTTATGTCATCGTTACTGAGCAGCCAAAACTCAGGCCAAACAAGTCAACAAACAGCATTTGCGAAATTTCGCTTTGACCCACTGACTACCGAAAATGTTTGCGAAATTTCGCAAGTCGCGCAAAATCCTTGAGTTTCAAGGTGCGTCCTTCACTTGGCAATGGGAACGGCCTTAAATTACGGTCAAGGCGAGCGAACGGCCAAACGAGAACGAGAACGACTCGCTTAGCCTTGTGTGGGTTCTTGACGCGTTGTGCGCTACGCACGGCATATGAGTGCGCCCTAATTCTAATACAGTCAGACAGACAGAGCTTTGAGACAGGCAAACCATTTGATTGAGCTAGGCCACCAATCGGAACTAACACTTAAGCATACGAGTATAAGAAGACTCTTATATAGAGTGCATGGCGAGTAGAAGAGTTCTCCACACACACTCACACAGACACATACTCACACTGTTCTGATGCGAGTTGTACCGTAATATCTCGTCGCTGCGTTGTAGGGCGCACACAAAGAGTCTCACTCGGTGGCGGATATACAAAGCAACAACAACAAAAGTAACAACAATAACAATAATAATACAACACGTATCTGCCAATACGCAAACACAACAAATAAGCAAATTATTCTTTAGCCGAGGCTGTTGTGTGTCATGTGTACGTTGTTTTCTGGCCGCCTAATGAAAATGTTGCTGTTCTTGTTTTTTGTTGCTGCAATACACGTTTGTTGTACAAACAACACATTCACACACACACACACACACTCAGCCAGCACAATAACAGTGCTGTCAGTCGTCAACACTTCGTCGTGAAGGTGGGTCATTGTGAAATGACAGCGCCGAACCAACCAGGCGCCCAGCGACCAATGGGCAGCGCCAGCAGTGTGAGCGAGACAACGGGTGTGTGGCGTGCGCTGAGTGGTGTGTGTAATACAAGCGTTGTCTCGCTCGCGCCTGCAGCCACTGGCACGATGCTGTGCGCCGGTGCGCATTTTTGCGTTTGAAAGAAACAGGTCGTACGCACGCAAAAGACCCGCGGAAATGCGACGACGACAGACAGGCAGGCAGGCAAGGCACGGCACGTGCTCGCTGCTCCGCCCAGAGAGGTCGGACGGCGAGCGGCTGTCGCGTGCTGCGCACCTGTTACTTAGTGTCATATTTCGCACAAAAGTTCTGCGACAATTTACGATTTAGACGAGAGAGAGCGAGCGAGAGCGAGTGTGAACGGAACGAACCAGCCGTTGCCGCCGCAGCACAGCCGTTGGAATTTGAATTTGAATATAATTTAGTTTGTTCGTCGCGTCGCGTCGCGTCGCGCCGTGTTGATAATTCAAATAAAGCCGCACAAAAATGTCTTAAGACGGCAACTAAGCCCGGCTAATCCGGGGCTAAGTGTGCCGTGTGGCCTTTAATCCGCCTTAATTAAATTCCACGCCCTCCATCAAGGAGCACTATAAAATGGTCGTCGTCCAATATGTCAGGGGTCAGCCAAGAGGCGAGACATCCACGGCGAGCATGTGGCTCAATTCCCAGCAGTCGCAACTACAACAAGTCTGATTCAGCCAGCCAGAATGTATCTTAGTCAGGACGAGTTGGCGGGACCACAGCCCTATGCGAGCTACCTGAACGACAGCTCCGGCGATGCGGGTGGCTCTGTTCTGCCCTTGGGCCACGATTATCCGGCGGAATATCAGCACATGGTGCACGCCCATTGGCGTGGCTTCCGTGAGCCCCCGATCTACTATCGTGCTGGCATCTACATAGCCTTCTGTGTGCTCATGTTTCTCAATCTCTTTGGCAATGGTCTGGTCATCTGGATATTCTCAACGTAAGCGAGACTATATACCTACTGTATGTATATCTAGAATATATTTACTTCATTTCCAGCTCGAAATCTCTGCGTACACCTTCCAATTTGTTAATCCTCAATCTGGCCGTCTTCGATCTGTTCATGTGCACCAATATGCCGCACTATCTGGTCAATGCTGCACTGGGCTACATTGCTGGCGGGGATTTGGGCTGTGAGATCTATGCGCTGAATGGCGGCATCTCGGGCATGGGCGCCTCGATCACGAATGCCTTTATAGCCTTTGATCGCTATAAGACAATTTCGAATCCCATTGATGGACGCTTGAGCTATGGCCAGATAATATTGTGTATTATTTTCACCTGGATGTGGGCAACGCCCTTCTCGGTGCTGCCGCTCTTTCAGATCTGGGGTCGCTATCTGCCAGGTGAGATGAAATTCCTTATTCCCTTTTTTTGTTGTTATATAAGCTCTGCTTTTAGAGGGCTTCCTGACTACGTGCACCTTTGACTACCTGACCAATACGGATGAGACCCGCCTGTTTGTACGCACCATTTTCGTGTGGGCCTATGCCATACCGATGACCATGATACTCGTCTCATACTATAAGCTCTTCACCCACGTGCGCACCCACGAGCGTATGCTGGCAGACCAGGCCAAGAAGATGAATGTGAAATCCCTGTCGGCAAATGTAAATAATGATTCCATGAGCGTGGAACTGAGGATTGCAAAGGCGGCCCTAATCATCTATATGCTCTTCGTGCTTGCCTGGACGCCCTACTCGGTCGTGGCCCTGATTGGCTGCTTTGGCGAGCAGCAACTGATAACTCCGTTTATCTCTATGCTGCCTATGTTGGCCTGCAAGTCGGTGTCGTGCCTGGATCCATGGGTCTATGCTACCAGCCATCCCAAGTATCGCCTCGAGCTGGAACGCCGTCTGCCCTGGCTAGGCGTACGGGAAAAACATGCCAGCTCCGGGCCAACAGCTGCGCAGGAGAGCGTGGCCAGTGTGAGTGGCGATACGTTGGCGATGAGCGTGCAGAACTAAGCGGACATGGAACAGTTATACATGCATATATGACACATACTTAGGCATATAGGATCAAGCAATGAACTACTAAGAGTTCCAAAAATACAAAACCAAAAAAAGTTGGCATTCAAAAAGAAACTGCGATCAGGTGTGCATACTTTTCGTATAGATAGTGCCAAGAGCTAAGTTTGAAGCAGCTAAATTGCTGAGGTGAGGTGCCGCAGTCGTAGTTGCCCATGGCCGCTTGCCCGTGTCCAATGGACAGCGGCGTTCCAACCACCACCAACACTCGGACAGGCAATTGAAAATTTCTCATTTCTCATTCGACGCGAATATCGCGACTGCGCTAGCTGCAAACGCTGCTGTTGCTGTTGCCTGGGGCCCCAAGCAGTCGCAGCCCCAGCGTCTGATGAAGTTGAAAAAGTTGCGCTTCTTTGTTGCTTGCGCACATCCAACCAATCCGCGTGGCCAACAGCGGCGTTTCAATTCACCGAATGTTCCACACGCTAACAGGCGAACAGACAAAACAGCACACGTTTACAACATTTCTACACTCAGTTGAAAGCCTGATTGGCTGATTGCCTAGCTGTCCGACTGCCTAACTGCCTGACTGTGTGACTGTGTGATTGCCTGAGAAACCGCATCACACCGACGAACGATACCCGTGCGCTTGTATAAGTGTCCATCTATGTGTCTAACTGCCTATTGCCTGCTGCCTGCTGCCTGCTCTATGAGCGGAAGAGAGAGAAAGCGAGAGACAGCCAACCCAGTCCGCGTCGTGCCAGCAACATTGCAAGACCGAGCCGACAACAGCCAACCCGAACCCGCAACCGAACCCAAGCGAGCATACACTCCCCACACACTCACACATTCATACACTCGCACACACACACTCCTCGGGCTGGGCCGGGGCTGCTTCTTGCTCTTTAAGAAACAACAAACATTTTTACTAGGTCTGCATGAGATTTAGCAGCATGCTCTCCACACACCACGATTAGATTTTCAATGAAAACTCAATAGAAATTATGTTAGAAGTCTCGCAACAGGTGCGACAGAGATGAATATATCGTGTAGACAAACTTGTGTAGAGCATGAGTACGCCAGTGATTGTGTGTCTGCTTGTTTCTTTTTGTTTATGGGATTAGAGATGCTACTGCTGTGGCTGGGGCCTGGGCAGCATTCGTTTGATGTGCTGCTGCTTGTGCTCCATTCTCTGTGCTCCTCATTGTCGAACGGATAATCCAATTTGCGCACTCAATTGAAATCACTTCCCCATTTCGTGTATAAGAAACACACAATTACGCTTTGGCTCTCTAATGGGCCGCTTCTCATGCGATTCGACACCACTTTGCGTTCGTTTCCCTCTTACATTGCTTGTGCGTTGTAGAGTGTGCGAGTGTGGGAGAGAGGCAGCGAGAGTCAAGCGACGACGTCGACGACGACTTGTTGCATGTAATAATAATAATAACGAACGAAACGGTATCTCGTAGCTGTTTAGTGGATGATTAAACTGAATTTAATCGTTTGCGAACAGGCGCACAGCATTTGGCTGTATGCGGCGGCGCAATTTGCGGGCGGGTTGCAGTTTCTTTTTCGAAATTAAAACGATTTCAAATTGCCCACTCAGAAGCGTCGCACAGTCAGCCAGCCGACCCAGTGAACCACAGGTGTTATCTCGCTCGCACCGCTGCATCGACACACAGCGACGGCCCGTTGCCAGTTGCCAATTTGCTGCGGTGGTTGTTGGCTTTGTTGATTGGGCTGTTGTTCCAGGGGCGGGTAGGAGAGTGTCCATGCTCAGGCATCAAATGGTTGTTCACTTCAAGTAACTCGAATGAAATTCTATATATGTAGAAGTTATACACTTGTCTGCGCATGCCTGTTCGCAACAGGGCATTCATGCTGAGTTATTTGCAGCTCTCTCGCTTGCACTCGTCACTTTCACAATCGAGCAACTCACTTTAGCCTATTACACTCGCTCGACTCTCACTCTCTTTCTCTCTTTCGCTCTATCTCTCCGCAACACAACAAAATTGTGGCCCATTAATCGTCTTGCTATTATTTTGGCAATCCTAATATGTAATGCCAATTCATGGGGTGGGCGCCTGTTAACTAGCAGGCAACGAGCGCGCGAAAATTAACATGACGAAAATCGATAGGCGGCCAAATGGCGTCGCTCGCTGCGCCCAGTTCTGTGGCTCTGTTAGCATTTGAACGTTAAAAATTCGATTTTATAGAATGCAGCAACGCCCACAAAGGCCGCAGACGTAGACGCCGACGACGCGTCGTTGTTCGATGGCGTTTCAACAGCGTTGAACGCGTTCAGCTGCTAATTGTACAGAGTGAGAGAGAGACCTGCCCCGCCGCCTGGCCCCACCCAGCCCGCTCGAGTTGGGGTAATGGTAGGTAACAGTGGTGTCGAGTTCGAATGCCTATGTAGCTAACAGACCAGCAGCTACACATTCTGCGCGCCTCTTAGTTATTATGTCAGATCTGCAATGCGCGACTATAAAATACGTAGTCGGCCTCTGAGAATTTATTGACTCGCCGCCCCCGGCACCGGGTGTGAGTTATAAAATTGATGGCATAAACTGTCATGAATTTATAAATATGAGCGCGAGGGCCACACTGTTCGCATGCGGCCCGGACATTTGCCAGCTGGCCATTGCTGGGCGCCTGCTAATATTTTTCGCTTGTATGTTGGTAACATTGTCATTGCTCCAGCCGCGGTGTCTCTCGCCGCAAGTGCTGCTGCTGTGACTCTGGCAACGCCGCTGTTGCCCAACCGTTCGCACCTGCAGCGCGCATGTTAAGGCTGCTAGCTGGCTGGTTGCCTCTTTGTATGTAAGAACAACATGTTGTTGACGCGCGTGGTTGGTTGTGCGGTTTGTGTATGCACTCTCGAGCATACATATTATTTGTTGGAGGCAACCTCACAACCTCAACATTCTTGCGGTCTCGTGGCAGTGCTGTCGGGCTGCCAGATTCGATCGCTGGACGCCGCGCCACAACATATTCGCCCTGGCGCGCGCTCTGGCAACCCTGCTGCCGTCGCTCTGCCCGCTATGCGCTACACTCGGCCCGCCAAAATGCCGAAAGCATTCCAAGCATAACAATGCCGTCTGCTTTACGCTGCTAGCCTGTTCGGGCAAGTAAGTGAAATTTCATGCAAAACCATTCTTCGGAAATTTCAAATTCCCCACATACTTTTGTGTCGCGCTGTGTACACATACTGATACATATAAATACATATATATTTTATTTATTTATTTGTTTTTATTGTTTTTTTGGGACTGCGTAATCGTGATCAAGTTGTTTGAATGGGATTTTGTTGTTGACGTTGGCGATGTCGCTGAATTTGTTTATTTCGTTTATTTACTTATTTTTAAATAGCAAGTTTTGTGATTTACTAGTAAAATATGAATGTATGTATGCATGTACATATATATTTCATTTGTATTAGACTATGTACACATGTACGTATGTATGTACGTATTTGCGTTTTGCTTTGAAATTTAGGGTAATTTAAACGTAAACACTTACGTTACAAATTGCCCCACCATATTCATTTAATTGGGGTAATTTGAAACGTGTCATTTTAGCATTATAGTTTAAGTACATATGTATGTATGTATGTATTTATGTGTCTACATATGTATATGAACATACAATATATGTGATACTTTTAGAGAAATTACTCTATATATACATATGTACATACATATGTATGTATGTACGTACTTATATTTTAACTCCACTATTTTTGGTCCGCTTATCCTCGAGTTAAAACATGTTCCATTCCGAACTGCTTTCAACATTCGCTTGCAGCATGTTAGCAGACATCGCCTTGCAACATGCAACAGTAAACCAACATTTTACATCAAAGCCAACTTGTTGCCTTTGTCCGCTGTTGGTCCAGTGAAGCAGCTAACTCGCGGCCAATTCCGCTGTGTTGTTGTTGTTGTTATCAAATCCAAGGGCATTTACTTACGCACGGCTGCTGGCGAGGCGATTCCTTAATTTCAAGGTGAATCAAGTCCGATACGGGTACAGGGCGGACAGCAATGGGAGAGACACGCGTTTAGGGTGTGCAGCTGCTCCATCTTCGGAGTTAGACGCACTATTGTCCTCTGTAAGTCCTCATTGTAACAAGCGCCCAGAATCAATGTCTTACGCATACGTCGCCCAGACTCTGCCGTAAAGTGCATACAGCGACAACAATAAAATCAGCAGCAGCAGCCACAACAACAACGAAAATGCCAATGCAAAAAGTTGCCATAAAAAGAAGCCAAGCGAAATGTCGTCGCATCGCTGAAAGTCACTTTGCTTGGCGTCGCCCAAAAATAAATGCAATGCGGTCTCCATATTCTCACTCAGTATTCATCCTACACGCACACACGCGTATGCAAACATCCACACACACACACAACAGTAGTTGCCTTTGAGATCGCAAGTCGTTGATTAACAGTGCTCCAAGTTCATTGGCCGAACTCAAGGCGATGTGAAAGAGGAAACTGAGAAAAAATGTACAAATAAAACAAAAACGTAAGCATCATTATAAAATAACCAAGATTGTATGTTTCTTGTACGTTCTGTGCTCCCATTGGATGTTTCAGTTTCGCTCTGGTTTTGCGAACTCCTTTAAAGGTCATGGAGCAGCAACACTGAAGCAGTTTAAAACAAATCAAGAAAATTTCCCTTTTGCGTTTATCATAAGCACAAGTGTTTACCGCAAATTTGTATGCAGCAGTTGCACAGCAGGGGAATATCAATCGGATGCATAGCTCCTGTCAGTTGCAATTGATTGCAACATATATACATATGTATGTATGTATGTAATAAAGTGTACCTTAAATTATAGTAACTAATGCAAGAGTACTCTGTTAATTTGAGCTTTTTAATATGTGCATACATAAGTAGCTTACGCAAATACATAGATGACATGACATATACACATGCATATGTACATACACACATGTCTATGGCGAAGCTTTACTCATTCTCTTAATTGCTTGGATTCTGGGAGAGGACATTGAAGCTTACGCATGTTAAAACCACACACACATAGACAAAGCTGCACACTTTTCGAACTCTGTTAATTCACTTGTTACTTACATGGGAGAGAGTTTAAGTTGCCCATTCTACAGCTTATTCTAATAGGTGACACACATACATACATACTTTTCGTCTAGGAGAGGGAATGACAGTTGTTCGCTCTACGCCTTGTGCATGTAACGACCAAGCTCCCCTCTTATCCGAATTATGTTAAAGAAGAGAGTTAATGCATGCTGAGAAAACTCACACATAGACAATGGTGCACTTGAATTCGAGATGTGTTTGGACACTCAGTTCAGCGTGCACTGTCAAAGGAGCAGGTGCCTTTCGCTTGTCGATTAGAGAGCAGCATTTCGCATAGCCAAAATGAAAGCATCGATTTCAAATATTTGCTTGTTTATTTGCATGTTACAAACATGTACATCAATATGTACATATATTTAGCTTTACCAATTAATATAATATATATATTGATTACCTAAGTCTAACACTTGAAATACACATTTTGTTCTGGAATCGAATGGGGGCATCTAGCCGTTGTCTAAGTACAGCTTAACTAAGAACCTCTAAAGTGCCGATTGAGTATATTGGATAATTTCCTTAGTTGTATTAAAATAATATTTGGTGCCATTCAATTAGAGTTCACTGAGAGAGGACTCTAATGCTATAACTAATATATGTATACGCGTGTGAATATATATGTAGGTATATATAATTGTCTTTATAATTAGTAATATCAGCTCCGCTAGCAGAGCAAGGCAATGTTGCCACTCTCGTTGCCGGCAAGGAAAGCTCGATTAAGTGGCAACACCGCCAGTGAGGTGAGCACGCCCCGAAATGTTTCGGAGCGCAGTTTGGTAATGGTATGAAGGGCATGAGAGTTGGCCACATCTGCATAGACGCCCACACGATTCCCAGTTGTGGCATAGACCAAGGAGGAGCCAACGCTTTGCAGGAAGTGGGCCGGTTCCGGCGGTGGTCTGAAAGGGAAAGAATTATACATATTAGAGGAAATTATGTAAAGAGTAAACTTCTAGGTTTATCCTACTTCAACTGATAGTGTAGAATGCCGTCCAGGGCATGCCACACGGCCAGGCTGTGATCCAGCGCCGAGCTGATGAGCACCTGATCGCTGGGCGCCGTCAGCTGCAGCAGATCACATTCCATGGGTCGCCAGTTGTTGAGCACGATGCCGGTGCGCGTGTCCAACTGGACAATGACGCCCGAAGAGAGGCCGGCGGCCAGCCAATTGCCCGACGGAGCCACCGCCAGGCAGCGCACCGTGGCATTGGGCAAGGCGGCATGACAGACGCGCCACTCATTCACGTACTGCATGGAGCGAGCATCGATGATCCGCACCGTGGACTCGGCTGTGCCGGCGACTACGAGCGGGGAATGCGAGGGCAGGCACTTGACGACGGTGACTGCACTATGCCGCGGTGCATCCAGTATGGCCAGAGGTCGGCCTATAAACGGATCCCACAGATGCACGCCCGAGTCACAGGAGACGACATAGCGCAGGGACTCCAGAAAACTCAGCGAGTTGATGGACTTCTTGTGCGCCGTATAGGTAAACTGGCAGGCGGTGCTCTTGCGCCCATCGCCCTCGCTGCGCAGCGACCACAGTTTGACCGTCTTGTCCTTGGAGGCGGATATGAAGCTGTTCTCGTTCTCCAGAGCGTAAATGGCGCGCACGGAGTTCGTGTGACCGACAAAGGACTGCAGGCGAATTTGCTTCAGATTCAGCGCCTGGTTGTCCTTCTCGCTGCGCGTCGTCTCGTGCCGCCAGTAGGCCAGCCAATTGCCCTTGAGGTGCCGTGTGCTGGGCATGTGGTCCAGCTTGTAGGCCACCATATCGAGCAGCTCCATGCTGCTGCTGGGCACCTGCAGTCGATTGCCGACGATCTGGGTGCCGAAGCTATTCGCTGCCGTCTCACAAGGCGCTGCATCTGTGACATCCACGGGACTGAACCGATTGGCCGACTGGCTAAGCTGTGCCGTGTCCTGGCCAGCGGCTGGCTGCTCATGCTCGTGGCACAGCGTGAGCACAAACTCCATGTTGCTCAGCGTGCGCTTCATTATGGACTCGCCCAGGAAGCGTAGCAGCGCCAGGTAGGCGGTATGCGCCAGCTCCGGCCCAAACACGTCTCGTAGCTCCTCCTGCGCTCGCTCCTGTTGCCCCGGACCGCCGCTCAGTGAGAGATTTGCCAGATTGCAGCTGAAGTCATTGGGCAGCCCGAAGGCCTTATTGAAGATTAGAAAGAAGGGCGCAAAGAGCGACTGGCACAGATGCTCCCGCGTCATATCCGATCCGATCCGCACGCTCAGCGCATAGCTCGCATCCAGGAATTTGCGCGCCAGCACCGATCTGCCCAGATAGCCGCTGGGCATGAGCAGATTCGTGGAGCTCAGCAGGCGCAGTATGGGCAGCAGTATGGCATCCAGCAGTATGTGCTGCAGGTGCTCCATAATGCTGGCATCCATCAGGCAGGGCAGCATGTACTTCACCAACTGCAGCGAGCTAATGATGGCGCCCTCCAGGCTGCCCGTCATGCGCTTCGAGCAGAGGCCAATCAGCTCGCTGATGTGTGGAAAATACTGCAGCAACAGAAAGTTTTCCCCATAGAGTGCTGGAAAATTGAAATAGTTTTAGGGACAATTGAGGAAGTATACATATGTGAGCACAGTTCACTAATGTTGTCAGGGCTTCAATTTGAAGAGCTCGAAGCAAACGGCATGAGATGAGCATACCAAGAAATTCTTGTAGGGTTCAACTAAACATTTCTTGAAAATTCTTGATATGTCTGACTATTTATTAATCTCTCTAAGTAATAATGGTTCAGTAGGTTCTTTAAATTTAAAGTTAAGTAAATAACTTTATCATCGTATCGATCGATCGGTAAGTGGGCGTTTGACAGTGGTTCAAGTTTATTTAATTTTTGTTAATTATACCCTGAACCCATTGAAAATGGGAAATCAGGGTATAATGGTTCTGTTAAAAGTATGTAACAGGGAGAAGGAGGCGTGGCAGACCCCACAAAGTATATATATATTCTTGATCAGGGCGACGAACTGAGTCGATTTAGCCCTGTCTGTCTGTGTGTCCGTCCGTCCGTGCGTCCGTATGAACGCGTCGATTTCAGAAGATATAAGAGCTAGAGACTTGAACTTTTATTTTAAATGACCGTATATACAGCGCGCATATCGAGTTTATCACCAAAAATCGATAACTCGTCCCGTTATTTTTTTATCGATCAAAAACCTTATCGAAATGGAGTTATAAAATTATATCTCCTACATCTTTAGAACTAGAGTATCCAAATTTTAAATGTAGATTGATATGTACGTTATAGAATTTCGATTTTTGTTCAATTTCACCCCCCACCTCTACATCCACCCCCTCACCCATAAGTTTGTAAAAGGCGTATTTCAAAAAGTTATTAAACAATTAATTTCCCACACTGCAGCCCATGCGTGCGCGCCTATGTGTGTCTATGTGTGTGTGTTCGCGTGTGTATGTGTGTGTTTGTGTAAGCATAGAGACGCTAAAAATTATTGTTGCTTGAAGGGTTCAGGGGATCTCGTAGTCGAGCAGTGTCGACTAGAGCTTTCTTACTTGTTTTAATTGATGTTTTCAAATATTATTAAATGTGAGAGAGATAGCTACTGTCTTTTGTCATAATGTAAGTTTCAAATGTTATTATACCCTAAACCCAAAGAAAATTGTAAGTCAAGGTATAGTGCATTTGATATCTCGCTTAGTTTAGATTTTCTTTACTCGATTGAAATAAGTTGTGAGCCACTGTATATATACCTATATATATATATATAATTATAGAAACAATATTATTCAACAGAAATCTACGTCCAATGTGCCTAGCTACAAGGTCTAGTCGGGAGCCTAAGCGAGTAGCCAAGCCCTGAGTCAAGCAAGTGTGAACTATGAATTCTATATTTCCGGGAAATAACTTCTATTTAAGCCCAGTAAATTGATTAACAAATAAGAATGCCCGCATATGACTGTCAATAGATGATGTCATCATTATCGTTAGGCACACAGACTTACCCGCTATCGACATGAGGCACTCCAGAACCCGCGCCGCGCTGCGATCCCCGACGACCCGGGCATTGGCAATGCTGAAGTAATTGAGATTGGAGGCGGTATCGGTTGATGATTCAGCTGGGCTGCTGCTGCTGCTGGCTGCCTCCATCTCGGGCAGCAGATTCTCCTGGCCGACATAGCAGAGGGAGAGCAGCTTCAGCAGATTGCGCGTGATGTGGCGAGCCGTCAGCACCGGTCCCAGCCGATGCGATAGCCAGACGAGACTCTCTGCGCTCATCTCGCTAATGCGATTGTTCTGCAGGGCTTTGGCCTCTGAGATGCGCGATATGACCGAGGCCTGCAGTGAGTCAGAGGCCTCGGGGTCTGCCTGCGGCACCGACTCCGCCGACTCATTGGCCGCTGTGCTGGTCACCTGGCTGATCAGCTCGAAGCTATCGACGCTCTTCCTGGAGCCAATGTCACAGTCGATGGCGCTCAGCTGGAAGCTGCGTCGCAAGCTGCTCGCGGGTATCTCGATGGTCGGCGAGCGGGGTCCAATCAAGGGCGGGGGCAATGCAGCAGGCGGCGTCTGTCCTTGGCTCTGCAGTGAGAGCTTGTCCGGCGAGAGCTTGGCGCCGTACATGAGCTCATTGATGGCCAGCTTGTCGGGTGAGCTGCCATCGGATTCGCGTGCCTCCTCCGCAATGGCCGTGGACGAGGGACGCATGTCGAAGGAATCGATCGATTTGTTCTCCTGATCCTCCTCGAATGTGAAGAGCTCTTCAACGTCTGGCTTAGGCTCCGCTTGTACGACTGGCAGCTCCTCGGCGGCATAGCTGAGATTCTTGCTGGTGCGCCGACTGCCCGCGCTATGGTAGTGATAGCCATTGCCCTGCTCCGGCTCCTTGTAGCCACCGACGGCTTCGATAAGCGGCGCAATGAAGTGCTGCAGAAAGCAGCGCAGTCCGAAGCGCACGATCAGGCGCAGCAGGAAGCTGTGATGATAGAGCTTCACAGATTTCCTAGACTTGAACGAGCTGCTCGAGGAGAAGCGCAGGTGTCCCCCATTGTTGTTGCTGCTGCTCGTGCTGCTGTTGGCCTCGTCCACCAGGGCGCTGCTCTCCACGTCGTACAGCTTCAGCAGGGGCTGCAGCAAATGCTGTTGCGTCTGCGCAATGCCCAAGGCTTGCGCTACGGGATCGAAGAGATTCCAGGCCGTCAGTATCGATGTGCGCTCATCCCGCAGCAGGTCTATGATGTGGGGCAGCAGCAGCTCCACGGGTGCAAACTGCTCGTAGGCATACGAGAGGGGTTCCAGCAGGCGGCGCACATGGGCACAGGAGGACATCACCTTGCACTCGGCTATCTTGCGCTCGAAGAGCACTCGTTGGCGGTCCAGCTCGGTGTAGCGGGCACACTCACTGCCGCCGCTGCAGTTGAGATGCGTGAGCAGGTCGAGCAGCTCGAAGTTGAGCTGGAAGGCGTGCAGGGAGCGCACAAACGCATAGACCGCAATGTAGTGGCTGGGAAAGGGCAGCAGCGCCAGGCTGAACATCGGCTCCAGCAGCTGGGCCGCGCTCGTCGGCACGGGCAGACCCTGAACCGGATCATCTTCGCTGCGCTCCAGCTGTAGCAGCTGACGCACCACGCGACGCACTGGCATCGGCAGCTCCTGGCCGTGGATCTGGGCGAGTGTGCGGCACGCAGCCAGCCGGCACTCGAAGCTCGCACTCGGACCGTTGCTGGTCAGCAGCGGTCGCAGACGCTGCATGGCAAACAGCTCCACAATGAGGCAGCCCAGCACCTGCAGCTCTCGCGTCCGGCCATCGCTCAGCAGCTGATGCAGACTCTGTTCGCGTCGCGCCGGCGGCACCAGCAAATTCTTTGAAGTGGTCTGAATCGCGCCATCGAAGGCGAACAGTTGATTCGTGAACGAATGCTCCGCCGAATTGTGCTCGAACAGCAAGTCGCTGCTTATCATTTTCTCCTCTGGATTGGCGGAGGCGCGCTGCTGTGGAAAGGTGCGCGCATAGAAGGTCTCCAGCGTCTCCAGCTGCTGCAGCAGCAGTGCAGGATTATATTGCTCCGGCAGCTCAATGAAATTGGTCATATTGTAGAAGTTGGAGCCGGAGCCGGAGCCGGAGCCCGATGGCTCATCGCTCGGACGCAGCGACATGCGCGGCGAGCTGTTCTCCATGGAGCCGCTGCTCTTGCTGCTGGAGGCTGCGTGCAGGTTATCGCTGCTTCTGGCCAGGCGCCGGTTGGTGTGGCTAATGCTGTTGCCATAGAGCTGGGACATGCGCGGCGCCGTCTTGCTGAACCACGGCGACACATAGCGACGTGGCGGATGGGCCTGCGTGAATAGCTGGACGATGCCGCGCTGGCTGAGATTGCAGTGCTGATCCACCAGGCTGAGGCAGACATTTTTGGACTTAATGGCCGCCTTGCCGCTCAGCTTGTAGCTGCACAAGAAATAAATATGCATATAAGGAGAGAGTGCCTAATTGAAGCCATGCTAGCCTTACCCGAAGTTGAGGTCAATCCAATGATGCAGTCGCTCGCTTACGTGCTGCGACTCCAGCGCTTCGCGATGCTTGCATATAAAGTCCTCGGGACAAGTGGCCCACGCCGGCAGTTCCAGATCGGGCAGGTCTTCATGTATGCTCTTGAATATCATGGGATCCGAATAGAACTCGGGTATGCATTCGTCGGGCGTCCATTCCTGCAGGCGCTGTATAGACACCGGATACTCGGCGGGCACCCAAATTGGTCGCACATGGGCGCAGAGTATGGACTGGGGTGTGCGTCGTGCCATATACACAAAGTACGTGATCTCCGAGAGAAAATCGGATACATGGTGGGCCACCTGTAGCTGCTCCACAGGCGTCACAGCCTCGGCAGTCGCGTGCTGGCTGCCATGCGTATACATGAGATCCAGATGGACGTCGCCCTTGTTGAGGCGATACTTGCTTTTGGTCAGATCGCGCCAGTTCTGGCCGTTGCGGGCCGCAAAGTCCGTGACCCAAGGCATTATGTGATGATGGGCAGCATTCGTGAGGCTTCTGCCGCAGGCATTGTTGAGTATGGTGAGATAGTCGAAGTTGGACAGTTGTCCATTGCACCACATTTCGCAGTATTCGCGTAGATTGAACTGAGCCGGATCGTAGGCCAGCTTGAGATCGATGGTGCTGCTGGATGGCAGCTGTTCGGGTGAGCCGGGCAACTCGGGGCAGCTTAGCGGCGACATGTCCACCGCTGGCGACTGCTCTCCCATCAGCAAATTGCTTTGCAGGCGCGGCAGCACCTGCAGCCAGAGATTCTCGCGCAGCATCACGTGCTGCAATCGCAGATCGCCCAGGAACAGGCCCTGCGACTGTAAATACCTTGACAGCTGTAGCAGCTGGTAGATGATAAATAGCGTCTTATTGTAGCCCCGGCCCAGCAGGGCGGGACTGTAACTGATGCAGTCGTACAGGCTGCACTCCAGCGCTGGCGGGTAGTGAAAGATGCAGAAATGTGTGCTCGTCTCGATGGCCACCAGAGCGGGCAGCACATTGGCATGACAGTCGCCGGTCAAGTTCACATCACTGTTAGAGATTCCATCACCCTCCTGTTGACACGGTATCACTGGGCAGTTGTAGATGCGTTGTATCAGCTCCCGGAGCACCACATCGTGTGGCTGAAATCCTCCACCTTTCGCTGAGATCTGCTTGGACTGGGTGCCTGCATTAGATCTACACTGCTTGACATGGGCGCCTGCATATTGCTTGTAGGCTGCCTCCCACAGCTGCTTGAAGTTGAGATTGGCTACATTTGCTACAGCCTGTGAGTAACTCAGAGGGAAGTGTGTATTATCACCGTTTGCTCCTCTTGCTGGCAAGGGATGGACTTTGCGTTGCGACTGCTTGCGATACGTTTGCACTAATATGCGCGTCCAGGGATGCTCCAGTTGCCCCGTGGGATGTGCGCGTCTGTCCAGCTGGGGCCAGGCTGGGAATTGGGAAAGTTTGCGATGACGTTCCAACGCTTGCAGCCAGCCCTTATCGCATATCAGCTTGTAGAGGCCGTCGTCTGATTCACATACAACATGCTGAGGATTAATACCGATTTCTAGCCATATCGCGTCGTCGCTATCGCTCATGTCTAGGCCTCCGACATCCACCTCCAACTGTATGAAGTTAGTTTCAACACAAAAACAATACGACTTGTGCAAAAATAGAGATGGACATGCGTTATAAATTCTGTGTACGATAGGTAGCATGGATGAGCCAAACGATATATTTGAGTATAAATAACAATTAAAGAGTTTATTAATGAATTAACTATAATAAGAACAATATTGTAATAAAATTCTCACTATGTACTTATTACAAATATTGTTTACATTACAGCCATTCATTTTAAGGTTTCGAAAATATTGTGTGATATATCGCAGCCTCAATCACGATGTTTCGCAACACTATCAGCTGTGCTCGATGAGGCCAAAAAATACCAAAGAAAAACGATTATTATTTGACTTGCGATAATGTTTTTCGATAACGTTTGAAATTTGTTAAGCTGTGAAGCATGTTGCGGGTTAAACTTATAGCATTGTTTACTTTCACCACTAAGCCATCAGTTAAAGGTTAAATCGACTTATTTCTGGGTATTTAGAAAACCACTCGACGTCAGGTCAATGGCCAACAAATTTGTGTCGAGTTCAAAAGGCCGACAGCATCCACAATGCTGCGAAAACACTTGATGATATCTTGTTGAGTGGTCGCAAAAGCCAATGCCATGTTATTGTTATTATAAAGAATCGCGCAAAGAAAAATAAAAGTATATACACATGCATACATATATATTTTTACATATATAATATAAATAAAGTTTGCTGTATGCGGAACAGCAAATGAGAGAAGTAATCTGTGTTAATTTATTGCATGGCAATCTACTGCAATGGGCGTTTTTTCACTTTCGTCGTTTCGTTATCAGCGAACTGTGATTATTATTTACTTATGCAAAATATGTATATGAAAGCAAACAATTTAATGAAAATATGTAAACAAGACATAAACACTCTCGTTTTTATTTAAAAAACATATTAGGCACATCAAACTACATATTTCCAGCGTAGTGATGAAAGGAATTTGAACATGTAAGGTTAGATTTAAAAAAAATGGGTAACAGGATATGTTTGTTTATACTTTTCTTTTATTCTCTCTTCCTTTTCTGCTTGTTCGTGGATTTTTGTTTCACATGCCGCTTCCTCGTGGGCAGCCTAATCTTATCAACAAACGTCTGCAGACTCGAGAATCTATGCTACCTTTATTATTGTTATTGTATTCGTAAATATTTATTTACTTTTGCCCTGCTGTCGGCAAACTTCACTTGAGCACATTATTACATCTGTTCGTAAGGTCAAGGTGTTTCATTGTTTGACTCGCTTTTGTGTTCGTAATGGTATGCGTGTGTGTGTTTGTATTCAAATTAGTTACTTTTATCACACATTAGCTGTGGAGCCCACCAAATGAAGCCATTATAACAGGTAAATGTAAAGAGTGGGTCATTCATCTATAGAAGAAACCCCGTTAATAGACGGACAAATAAACTTTCGATAGGAATACTCAAATATTGAATACTCTACAGTTGAATATGGTCAGGAAAAATCTCATAACATCACATGACATCGAATGCATTTCACTTCCGTCTTAATGAAATGCCGGCTAAAAATATATTTTAACACATTTAATTCACGAGTATGAAGTACCTGAATTTTTGATTTCATAATGCGTGCCGCCCCCAGCTACTGCATCGGAATCCGGCTGAGTTTATTAGGAAACACTCGAGCAAATATTAAAAAAAAAAAAAAAATGCTTCAATTAAATATTTAACTCCGCTGACAAGCGGACAGACAGTATTTGCGTGCTAAAGGTTCTTACCGCTTTTCACACTTTTAATTACTTGGGTATATTCAATTTTGTTTTGCATGCATATTATATGAGTTGTGCACAGGTGTTTGCAGGCTTGCCTCCCTGATTAGTTGAGGGACTTTATTTTTTATTTTTTTTTTAATAAATTCTTTATCATATTTAATGTACTTGTATTTGGCAGTAAATAATATAATTGGAGCCTTCGAAACGTGTTGGGAAATTCGCACTATAATTAATGTGTGTGTGTTTTTAAAGGCTCCATAAATGCAATCGAACCATTAATGAGCCGCACGCGCAATTAAGATATTAAGATATTACGAATTTCGATGACACACCTACTAAAAGTAACAGTTGAGAATGTTGCACTCGGGCTTAGCTGACTGCATGATACTCGCTTAGGGATGGTATAGCTAATATTTATATTTATAAAAAACCTATTACAGCCTTATAAGATAAGATTAAGCCGCAAATATTGATATAAATACAGCTGAACCTTCACTAGGAGGCACAGACTGTTGCACCAACAACAAGATGAGATCTGAGCCCATATACCCATTTCACATCATGAACGAGTGTAAAAAAGCAAAGGAATAAAAAAACTCAGTTTGAGCTACATTCAGATGGGTGAATTGGCGGCGTACGACTTCAATAAACTGAGTCACATGCTGTCAGATTTATATCGGATATATGCTTCACCATCGTGCCCCATGTCGAAAATAGAAACCCTAAATCTTATCTACTTCTGGCTGCAGTGGAGTGCGGTCCGAGCCTTTTTAAAGTGAAGCCACGATGCTCTGCGGTGCAAAAGTCATTGCTGGCGCTATAAAGATTAGACTGTATATTACTATTAGTACCGCTGTAAACGCTATATTTAAGATAGCAAGCTCTAGTTGGCTTTACGACATGTACATAAGTTAGATAATGCGACTGAAGGAATACCATTTGCTAAACTGAAAAACACAATCAAATGGAAAATAATTGAAAAAGAAAAAAAAAACAACAACATAGCGGCAGGGTAAAGATCAAATCGTGCTAACCGATTCCAATACAAACAAAAACACACATATATAAGTATATATATTAATATATATACATATATATATACAACTCTATTTTAGTTGACAGCCTTCAATTTGCTGGCACTCTCCTCTAGATTACTAAATTCAACTCTTGAGTTTGATAGCTAGATAGGCAATTGTACGTGTTCCACTCCATTGCAGCCAAAGTAGTACAAGTCTCGTGACAGCAAATTGTGGATAATATCTGAACTAACTAGGCAAGTCAGTTGAAAACCTGTGCTAGCTTTTACTGGCCGCGACCCTCAAAATGTCAAAAGCTGTCTTTGTGGCAAGCTGTTTTAATTGCTTAAGTATTAACTGGTTTCTTTCTGTCTCTCTCTCTGTCTCTCTCTCTTGCTCTGTCTCTCTGTACGGTGGTTACCCTCATGAGCTATGACCTCTTCTGAAGCAAATTGTTTACTTACTTTATTTCAGTTCACGTAATGCTCATGGCATAACTTTAAATAAATAAAAAAATACCCGTACTATTGGAATATTATATAGAATTTCTATTTACTAATATGCATTCGTTAATTCCCAAACGATTGAGAGTCTAGTTATAGACATACATATAATGTATATTATCATGTAATATAGTTATAGCGATTGAGCTTATTAACATTAGAGCTAGGCAAATGCCTTTTCTGATTTCTAACAAGAATAATACGAAATTTAAACAAAAAATAAATATAATATTTTATATAATTAAGACTGTAACTATAATATTATATAAAAATATATATAAAATATAATATAATATAACAAATATTATATTTTGACTTGATCATATCATATTATAATATTGATTTATGCTTAATTATGATATAGTTTTGTTATGAAGCTTATATATATTAATATATGTATATATTAATTTCGTATTATGCATTTGGTGCCCTTTTACTGACTGCTTAATTCCCGTTATTTGTAATATATTGAGCACTATATACTATTTTCAGATATTATGCGGTAGAGCTCAAGAAGGGGATCATAAAATTGTTAAGTCTATCTATTCATTTATCTCAATCTATCAATTTATCTATGTATATACATGTCAATCTTTCTATCTTTTTGCGATATATACAATATATCTATATATTCTTAGTTACTTATCAACAGGTGTATATATATACCGTTATTTAGAGTTTAACAGTAAACGCCTAATTGTCTAGCTATCTTAACTATGTAAGTACATAAAGCTTTTCAATTTCAATTAGCATATCAAAAATTATACAAATAATTGTTGCTAAAAATTGTTAATTATTACTTATCTATTTTTTAAAAGCCTTAATCACCCACTAACTACTGCTAGCTAGAATTATATTGCAATTGAATTGCAATCAAAACAAGTTTTCTCGTTCTGCCCCCTCAGCTCAGTTCGATGTAACCTAAATACAAATATTATAAGCATCTACACAAATATGTATATGTTTCGATTCGAGCTGAAACTTCTTAACAGATACAAGGTCAGGGACAGCAATGCACATTTGAAGCTGCCACTTAATGATGATTATGTTCATGATCATTACGATTATACAGCGAGACAGTGACATATGGCTGCAAGTGTGATCCCTTGCCCGTTCCTTGCCCTGTCCCAACATAAATGAGAGTGTGGTTCGCAGTTGACACTTGAGCATGGGAAACGTCTCTCACTGACATTGGGATTGCATCGGGCCATTACTTTCGACTTGAGGAGCTAATCAAGTGCACATTCTGCAGCTCTTTCTCGCCCAGTGGCGTCTGTCTGGCCTGGGGAGGGGGGCATATCGATAGTTGTTTTGCCTACGCCTTTCGCTGCTGCCTTAATTGACCCAAAGCGCGCAATGCGGCGCCTATTGGAGCGCGGTTCGAGTTATAGTTCCATCAATTCAAAAGGTCACAGTCCGCACTCTACTGATTGACAAAACTCTTGCCTAGACGAGCGACAGAGCCATAAATAGACGGGCATCCATAAAGGCATTTCATTTCGTACGCCTCAATTAATTTGGTCGAATAAATAACGCAAAATACGCGAATGGAAGTTAGATATTGAGAGTATGAGCAGTCTGAGTCCATTTTTGTATTATACATATATACATATCGATATATACATATGTATATATATGTATATAGAGCACACCAGTTGTTACCGGAAATATTTTCGGTCATGGACACGAGGATAGCGGTTTGAGCCGGATTTGGGACTTTACATGGAAATATACCCGACTTTTGCATTCATTTTCAGAAATACCCTAACTTGAGGGCTTTGGTCGATTTGCTGCCAGACAGTTTTACGTAATTAATAAGTTGTTAATTATATTAAATATTGTATGATATAATGTGATGGTGATATTTTTGTTTTTAGAAAATGAGACTTGTTAATATACAAATTTAATATAAAAATGTAATATAAAAATTTAATTTTAGTTGAAATATAAAATTTGTACAAAATGTGTCAGAATTTTATAAACAAATATATGTACATATTTTACTATTTTTTGTTATTTTCTTATAAAACAAAAAAAAAATAAGAAAATAAAAATTCTTTTCTAAAACAAAATTTAAATTTAAACCAACTACAAAATATATAAGATAAATAAAACTATGAATAAAAACAAATTCAAATAATCATAAAATAAAAATAGTATCTTTTTTTGTTGTTATTATATTTACAATTAAAATATATTATATTTATAATTAAAATTATTATATTTATAATTAAAAATAAAACATTAAAACCGCAATGAGAAATAAAACAAAGATAAATTTAAACACAAATTACAATTTGAATAAATATAATAAAAAGAAATTCAATTTGGAAAATATATAAATGTATGATATATGATAAGACATACATAAATAATACTACAATGAAAATTAAATAAAAATAAATATAGTTTAGGCTGAATTTCTTTTTTAATAACCATAATGGAAAAGGGTATTTGAAATACGTTGCACTTGAGTAATATGTTCTTTCGATGATTATTTGGCATAATTTTTGTTGATTAAAATGATGTACAAACAATTCAATTTCAATTGCAGAATGGCTCTTTATGATCTGGTATGCTGCAAGTCAGCAGGCCAATTGAAGAACCAACAGCAACAACAACAACAACAACAACAACAATGAAGATCATCACACGCAGCTCAACCGAGCTGTCTGTCAGTTCGTTCGGGATTGGATTGTGTCACATGTGTGGGTCATTTGATACGTCTGTCTGCATGGAGGAGGCGCTCTTTAATTTAAGCTGTCGTCGACATTCATTGAGCCACATATACGTAGAGTTCTTCAGGGTTAGCTGAGGAGGGCAGGAGAGCGAACCATAAATATGCTGATAGCATTAGCCATTAATAAATATGTTTTATTAGTGGCCGTTATTATCAATTAATATGCCATTTCATTTTTGGGCACTTTTTAACATATATGTACATACATATATCATATATTTAGTATAATAATATATCATATAGTTTGCAGTTTGTTAAGTGTTTGCTCTTGATAATCAGACTCTTGTTGAGTTCAATCGCTGTTCGTTTACTCTGCAGCCAGAACAAAGTGTGCCATTGATAATAAAATAAAAAACTTGGCTGATAAACCTGCAGTGGTCGTAATACACACTTACAGAGAAATATATGTATATACATACATATATATAGGGCATAATACTTAACTGTCGCCAAGCACCGAGCCTTTCGCTTGATAAATAATCTATAATCCAAAGCCGATTGTGATTTGTTTTAATCTCTATAAATGTACATAGCTGTGGTTAATACATATAATAGATGTTTTCGAAATCTAACGTAGTTAGATAACGCTCGTATTTGATTGTCTTTGGCATACGGATCACGTTGCGCCTATAACAATTAAACACTGGCAATGATCATTCATTTAGATCGCTCATTTACTGGTTTTAGGCCACAGCTCGAGTTGCGCTCATGAAAGAACTATGTAGTAAACAATAATTTTACATATAATATACATATATACATATATATATAATATATAATGTATGTATCATAACTCAACCGCAATAAACCGCACAATTTGCACCAAGCTAATGCTGAATATTGTAAAGCAGAAAAAATCAAAAACAAAAAATACTGCTATAAACCAATTTTGGTTAGAAATATAGATGTAGTTGCATATTAACTACATGCATACTAGGTATATGTATGTATAGTAAGTAGTACATAGCGTGCCCGCCCAACTAATAGTGAAACCATTCACTTTAGCACCCAGCTAGAACCAGCTACTCACACCTCCTCCTTCTCGAGCTGTCTCTGCCCCCTCGTCTAAAAACATGATTTAATTGCATTTCACATAGAAAAATACAAAAAAGCAAAAAAACTAAAATATTGCACTAGTTAGATTTATTTTGTTTTGTTTTTCATTTGTAAGAGAAGTTGCACGTATTGAATACTCTGTTTTCGATAATGGAGCTTTTCTTTGACAGCTTGTCATAAATTAGCTGAATGTAATTAAGCGGCATCCCGTGGGAAATTCCAGACTAGCTGAGTAGCCTTCATATCTATGGTTAGTCTATGCCTAATGGAATTTACATTTATGTTGCTTTATTAAAAAAATGATTTGTATTCAAGATGAATATCTACATGTGAAATTTGATAGCTCTGACTTTTATGGTTCCATAATTATGTTGAACAAATGGATATGGAAATCGATTTATGTAGATATAGAAGAACTGATAGTAAAATTTAGGTGTGTTTACTATAGAAAAAATTATATATTTCACATTTTTATGTTACTAGTTTCTATAGTTCAGACAGATGTGCTAGATCGATCTAGTTAGAGTTTTTGCCCATAAATCTTATCCATAACATATGTGTATACCCCATGGCTTAAAATGTTAGTAAAGGGTATTATTTGTATAGACAATTGTTTTAATTTGAAGTTTAATGACCATTTGCTACAGTTAAACCCTTATATGTATTGGCCATTGGTACTTTAGTGTAGTTGTTAGTTCTATAATATTTGTAGCGCGTGTTCGATAAGTACATGATTCACTGCGAAAACCCGTTAAAATATTCAATACAGCTCCGAATCGAAAGTTAAATGAAACGAAAATGAATTCGTACAAAATGAAGTATTTAAACACAAAGTTCCTTGGGCGGGAACGCACGGAGCATGTGAAAGACGTCGACGGCGACGACGACGACGACGACGTCGATGGCGATGGCGACGACAACGTCGTTGACCACGAGGACGGGTAATTCGGCCAGATAGCGATTTTTATGAGTGGGTTCTCTTAAAACTATATGAGCGTAGAGTATGTATGGGCGCACACGCACTCGTACAAACATATGTACATGTAGAGCTTGCGATTCCTTGACGCATTGATCGACGCTGACAGTGACGCCAGCAGCAATAACTCTTAACAGCAGTTGGAGCCTCACACAGTGGAGCAAAGCAGAGAAGCAGCAGCAGTAAATGAGCAGCTGCGACTGAGCTGCGCAGCAGCAGCAGCGCTTATCTGCTCGCATATAAACTAAAGTCAGTGGAAATAATTTCTCATTTGAAATTTAACAGCCGACGTGCGCGGAAGGCAGAACAAAAGCGCGGTAGATCGTGTGGTGTGAAAAACCGCTAAAACCAATAAACGACGACAGAGTAAAAGCACTCACACCAAATAAGAGACGAAATAGTAGAAGAAGAAGCAGAAACAAAACCAGCAGCCGCAGCAGCAGCGCAGCAGCAAAAGACTGAAGAAAAGCCCACAAGAAGTGCGTGATTCCAGTGCACTTTCATTGCACATTCCAGTCTCGTGCGCGCAGTACGATTCGAGTTGCCGTTGCGTGCGGTTCTTCACCGCTGTTTCTCTGTCTCAGTGTCTCTCTTTCTGGCTTCGTCGCTTCCCACTGTCTGTCGCTGTCTCTGTCGGGTTTTGCTTTCGCTATCTGTCCTGTTGCGCGTGCGCCAAAAGTGAAAAGTGTAACAAAGCAGAATTCATAAATAAATCGTGTACGCCGAGGATCTGTGCGACAAAGTCTGAATTATTATTGTTTTCGCCGTAGCGAGCACGTAATCGGTAACCGTGGCGAAGGAATTGTCAAATTTGTTAACATTACAACAAAACACGGCTGAGATGACACAACAACCGCAATGGGGCATAAGTTTATCAAAGTGTAAGTGCAATAAGAATCCAACTCAAGCTAAGCCAATTGGAAGTGCATGCAAGTGTGGGAGTGTGTATTGTGTGTGTGTTGTTGTGCTTTGAATTGGGAATTCGAAATCAAATTCAAATCGGATTTCGAATTCGTTGAACTCTGGCTCGACATTCTTATAATGTATTTTGTTTAATTATTGCTCAACCGACATTGACCGACAACAACAACAACAACAACAGTAAATTGAATGCAAACTTAACTTTTGAGTGTACATACCTCATACATATATACACATATATATATATATATATGTATATCGCATAAAATAAACAATGACAAACCATTTTTTACTTCTCTGCATTTGCACTTCCGATTCAGTTTCTGTTTTGTTTTTTGTATTCCGTACATGATTTGGTTACGGATGCGATTCTGTTTGATCTTTGTTTAGCTATAGCATTATATGCCAGGCACGCGTCAACATAATCATCAATAATCTTGCGGTCAATCGATCTCTAATTTGCCTATTTCTATGTACAAATGACGACGTCTGGCATCGAATTTGCATGTGAATAAAGAAAGGCGAGACGATGACGACAACAGCTAAAAGAAAAAAAAATAATAATAATAAATAAAAAACAATAAAAAAAAAAAATATTTACAAATAAATAAAGTAAAGCCCTGTTTAGTTCTGAGAGTTATTGGAATTTCTGAGCTGCCTACGCATGTTTGTAGGGTGCACAGCATTGGGGCTTATCGTTTTACACAGGCCTTTTGTTCAACTACTACGTATATATACATATGTATAAAAATATTTAAATATATTTATACTATATTTAAGCTACAGCCCAGACATCCATTTACCTTACTTGGCAATTTATGATCGAACTTATCGAAACGATGTCAAATAAAGTAGCAAAACGTGTTAATATACATATATATATTCGTGAATTCTTGAATTTTTGATATTTTGTATGCCAGACAACTCGTCTTTTACGTATATTTATATTTAAGGTAAATAAGGCTGATTATATATTTGCAAAATTATAAATACTTTATATAAACAAAAAATACCAATGCCTCTCTTGAACGGCACATTTTTTAATGCCTATATAAGAAATGTAAATTATAAAAGTAGCCTTTTTTTATTTCATAATTCCAGGACTATTTCTATTATGTTTAGAACTATTTGAATTCTAAATTTGAGTCTAAATCTATCAGATATCAAGCTTGAGTTAAAAAGAAGCGAATCTATTAGGTAGCAAATAAAATTCTGTTGTGCCTAAGCAATTATCATGAACCTGTTAAATTCTCTCCAAAAACTTAAATATAAATATGTGGACATATACATATATATAGGTTCTTCTGCTGCTCCGATGGGGCAACTTGAGTTAGCGGGTGACCTCCTTATAAAGCCAATGCTCATTTCCTTTCCATTGTTTTATTTTCTATCTATCTTTTTTTTGGGCAAGGTCAATGTAATAAACGAGTTTTCTTTCTGTGTTTTTTTTTTTTTTTTTTTCTTATTACTTTGCTCCAATGCGTTCCCTTCCTCCATAATAATACTTTCAGTCTTGGGCAAGCATTTCTTTTGTAAGAACTTAAGCAAGTTTAAATGTATTATGATGATATATGTATGTATATTTAGTATAAATCTTCGAAATGTTGCAATGCTTCCAACTGGAATTATATATAATTTTTTTTTTTCGTTTTAGCTCGTGCGCTTTTATTTGTCGTATGCAAATGTTTATGTTTTTGTTAAAGCTGAAAATAGTGGGAGAAAAATGTTTTTAAAGTTTTTTTTTTGTTTTTGTTTTTTGTTTTATGTATTTTTGCTGTAAACGTGAGTTAGGTGCTTAAGTATTTTCCTTTTGTTTGAATGGGTTTCTTGACACTTATGATTGATTATCCAGCATGTGTCATTGCCTCTATTATATAGCATATAGGCTTTAAAGTCGAAGATAGGCTCGATTCTTGGATTCTGTCCGGCATAGTTGCGATATGCATTCTTGGACTCATTGAACTCTTAAACTTTTCCATGCCTTATCCGCAGTCGAACTGGATCAGTGCATGCATATCATATAAACATATGTACGAGTATACAATGTGTTGCTCGTACTTCAACCTCGTGCTTCATTTTCGCAACAATGAGCGTGTAAAAAGTCATGTCTGAAGAAAATGTACAAAAATGATGTCGCCAATCACAATATAAATATATAAGTATACATAATAACTGATAAAAATAAAGACTCTGCTAGTTAGGGCTTATCTCAGATCTTTGTCACAGCGCAAAACTCATAATTTACTCAAGTTTTTCCACTTAAAATGCAATTGCAAAGAAAAAAACTCCATTAACTTTAATATATGCAGCTTGCACATATATTATATTCTAGTCAGCTAACTATTATAATAGCAAAATGGTTAGCGCGAGGTGCATTCAAAGAGTAAAGTATATATATATATATATATTGTTTTTTATTAAAATATATTCAAGAAGTTTTTAAATCTTTGTTGTATAAAATAACCTCGAAGATTAAATTTTAATTTGGAAATACTTTTTAAACACATCTCGTTTGTAACTATTATAACTAACTGTTCAATCAATTTAAGTATTCGATGTAGGTTTTAAAGAAGCGGTCTTGCTTATATACAATATTATATGTGTTATTCCATTAACTAATGAATTTTTAGCACGGAAATGTACTATACGTAGTTCTCATTAATAGTTTATAATAGTAATTACTTGTGCTTATCGCATAATACAAATCTAAATGTCTGCCTAACCATATCTACAGAGCTATCAGCTATCAGATAACCCATCCGGGCATACATAATAAAGAACTCAGTTGACGGAAGGCTACTAATCGTGATTGAGGATTAGAATCGAGTAAATTATGGGCCACTTCATGATATGATTAGCGCCCTATTTACATATAAAAGCATATAAGTACACCATATATGTATATATTGTATATATCTATCTATATCTATATAGAACCACTACCGGCTTATCAATACCTTTTCCCGGTTTGTAGTGCCTGGTAATTGGATTGTATTTTATTTGAGAATCGTGTTGCTTATAAATCTTATGCCGGCTGTCGGCTTTCGGTTCGAGTATTTGTTAAACACTTTGGTAAATATTGAGACATCATTAAATTGTCTGCCGCTCGTACTGGAACTACGTAAATACATATATATAATAATTTATGAGTGCTAATTTCTCTGTCAAATAGAATTGCAGCTGAGTGACGTCGATTAGATTTACTGTTTACTTTTCTCAATTAAACCCAAATCCAATCTTCCAAAAAACTGAATTAACAACTGATAGCTGGAAATTGGGCCGCGAATTAAGAGTTTTGTATAGGGGAAGTGGGTGCTACGGCCGGTGTCGACTGAAGCGTGGATAATTATGGGTGCGACAATCAACACATCCACAATACGCAATTTTGTTTTTATTCTTGCTCTAATAATATTGTCATGAATTGGTTAGCGATCAAAAGTAAATAGATAGGAATGCAGCGAATGGAGTTTAGCTGACTGCATAATACACATTCACGATGATCCGCCTGATGATCTTTGGTTATCCACCGGAGATATCCAAGCATATATTGCTGTGGACAGAGCAAGAGGCAAAGAAATCAAAGAAAAGCCTGGCCTTCCAAATAAAACCAATATACTCCCTTATATTTCCTCTAGTTATGAAGTACAATTGTCAAATCTCGCATGCCCCTACTATTATAATCTACATATGTACTGCGTAATGTGTTAATAAATTGTGAAGCTCATCATTGACCAAGTAGTAAAAAGCCACAAAAAATAAAAAAATAAAAAAATAAATACAAAAATTACAACAAAAAAACATGTTTACATTAATTTCACCTTGGCATTTCGTAAATTGGAAAATAATAAAATAAAATACAAAGACAACCAAATTGAGAAACGCAACATTCCCAAATTGAAATATCTCTAGAATCGAGCCATATCAATTTGTTTGGTATTTATTCGTATGTATTCGTACGTACGAATGTTTTCTGAATTTCAAATTAAAAGCCGAACAATAAAATCAACTTGAGCACAAATGGTTAATTGCTGAGCAACTGTGCTTTTATGACTCCTTCCTCGGATTTAGCCACGTTAACTTATCGCGAATAACAAGAGGAATTTCTTAACTTATCAAGACATAATTTCATTTAACAAATTACGATGATATGATGCCATAAACACGAGGCTATAATTCAAATGAAAAGTACATTATTATTACAATAAATTCATAAATATTTATATGAGATTATGCAAGCGCCAAATAGTTTCACAGTTTTTTCCCACTCTTTATCGTTTTTATTAAGCAGAGAGTTTTTTTTTTTTTTTTTTTTTTTTGGTTTATTTCCTGTATTTTCTACTCTTTGTCCCTTTTTCTGCATATCCGTCCTTCAATGTCTTCTTCTGCCTGTTCATTCCTTTGACTGTCTGTCTATCTGTCGGTCTGTCCTTCGTCCGACCGTCATTCTATCTGTACTGCCTTCTGTCCGTCCGTTCTTCTGCTTGCATATCTGTTCTTCTTCCGTTTATTCCTCATTTTGCCGGATCCTTCTTTTTCTTCCTCTTCTCAGTCACTCTTTCTCTCCTTCTTCTAGCAGTCAGTTTGGCTATCTTTCTAACTGACTGTCCTTTGCTCAGTTCGTCATTCAATCCGTCCTCCTTTCTGTCTGTTCTACTTGCTATCCATTCATCAATTTGTCTGTCCGTTATTCTCTCTCTCCGTTCGTCCTTGTACTAGTAAATTCCATCTATAAGTCTCACAACCTTGGCATTACAACTGACTGCCCCACAGCACGCGATGATCAAGTTTCTATCCAATTTATATTACATCATCGATAATTTTGTTCAATTAATACTCTGAAATCAATTAAAATTGTTAACAGACTTCAGTTTCTTAAGCATACCTCGAATGTCCATGGCGCAAAATGGATTTGGATTTAAAGTGTATAAAGAGGAAGATTACTTTCCATTTACATGCCTCTCTCCACGTTTCCATTAGTGAGGATGCAGGGTATATTCCAGTCGATCACTGCTAACTAGACCATTTTAACTTGATTTATTTATTCTAATTTCGATTACGTGCCTGGCACACATTACAGCTTCGCCGCTGACTAATTGAAATGAATATATATGTATATACGCATATATACATATATACATATATAGCTAGCAATCAAATTTAATTTGTCATTTAACAGCTGAAAATTGATTTGTCTACTCTAATTGAATAACTTTCAAAATCACCCAAGCAAATTGGCGATTTATTCACATGCTAACTTTTTTAGTGCACTTCGATGGGCACTCACAAATTTGCATTGACGTCAACGAAACTTTTGTACTTAATTATATTACTAATTGGAAGAGTCGATTAACTAAACTCGATCCGAACTCTTGACTCATTTGCAGACTTTGTGCTGCCACAACGTGTGATATTGGCCATAATGGGCTTTCTGGCCATCCTGAATGCCTATACGATGCGCGTCTGTCTCTCCCAGGCCATCACGGTGCTCGTCATCAAGAAGAACAGCTCCGAATCTGAAGATGGCGGACCTGCGATCTGTGAAGCCGATGATTTGGATAATGGCGCCGCCTCCGGTAGCGGTATATACGAATGGTCCGAGGAGCTGCAGGGCCTGATTCTGTCCTCGTTCTACATTGGCTACATTGTCACCCATGTGCCCGGCGGTCTGCTCGCCGAGAAGTTTGGCGGCAAATGGACTCTCGGCCTGGGCATTCTATCGACGGCTGTCTTCACGTTGCTCACCCCGCTGGCCATTGAGCAGGGCGGCTCCGACTGGCTGATTGTGACGCGTGTCCTGATGGGCCTCGGCGAGGGCACCACATTCCCCGCATTGAGTGTCCTGCTCGCTGCCTGGGTGCCAGCCAACGAACGTGGCAAACTGGGCGCCTTGGTCCTGGGCGGTGGTCAGGTGGGCACCATTATGGGCAACCTGTTATCGGGCGTCTTCCTCGACATGTACGATTGGCCATTTGTCTTCTACTTCTTTGGCGGTCTTGGCGTCATTTGGTTTGTCATCTTCGTAAGTATCCTCACATGTTTTTATTACATCTTCATTTCCTTTTCAATATGCTTAAAGAAATGTAGTGCATGCATCTAAATCCAGCTACTATCATACTAACTTATAGTCTTATATTATGAATTGGTTTCTTATAATAACTAAGTCAGGTTCGACAATTAAAATTCATCAATGCCACTTTCCTTTGTTTGTTTTCATGAAATTTGACCCAATATTTTATACTTGACCATACTAGTATTTTGTGTTCTTAACCTGTTGTTCTACAAGTTCATTATAATATTTAATACGACACTATTTCTCATACATTTTATGTAAATTTTTCTGGTACAAACTAGTTAGATTCACTTCTTCAAAGAGACAAAAATGTCTGTAGCTCAATTGGGTTTAGCTATACATATTTAGTATTTTAATAAATATTTATGATCTATATGATCTGTCTATAACACAATTGTACTCAATTTGCTTGCAGGTCTTCCTGTGCTTCAGCGATCCCAGCAGCCATCCGTTCATCAAGCCCTCGGAGCGCGAATATCTGAGCAAGGAGATTGGAACAATTGGCCGCAACGACAATCTGCCGCCGACACCCTGGAAGGCCATCCTCACCAATCTGCCGATGTTTGCGCTGGTCAGCGCTCAGATCGGTCACGATTGGGGCTTCTATATCATGGTGACGGATCTGCCCAAGTATATGGCCGATGTGCTGCAGTTCTCGATCAAGGCCAACGGCCTGTACTCCTCCCTGCCCTACGTGATGATGTGGATCGTGTCGGTGGGCAGCGGCTTTGTGGCCGACTGGATGATTCGTCGTGGCATCATGAATACGACCAACACGCGTAAGGTGATGACTGGACTGGCTGCCTTCGGCCCGGCCATCTTCATGGTGGGCGCCTCCTATGCCGGCTGCGATCGTGTCCTTGTCGTCGTCCTCTTCACCATCTGCATGGGCCTGATGGGCGCCTACTATGCGGGCATGAAGCTCAGTCCCCTGGACATGAGTCCCAACTATGCTGGCACTCTGATGGCCATCACGAACGGAATTGGAGCGATAACGGGCGTGGTGACGCCCTATCTGGTGGGCGTGATGACACCAAATGCCACGCTGCTCGAATGGCGCACCGTCTTCTGGGTGGCCTTTGGCGTGCTCTTCGTCACGGCCATCATCTACTGCATTTGGGCGTCCGGCGAAGTGCAGCCCTTCAACGATGCAATGATCGAGCCACGCAGCGTTGACTTCGAGGCCGAAGAGCGCAAACCGCATCCCAAATCGAAGGCCCTGGAGCAGAGCTCCTAGATCCAAACAGATCCAAAGTGCCATAGCCTAAGTGCTCCAGTTCCAATCCAAACCGTGTGCGTGTGATGTTTTCGTCCACCTGTTGAATTTCGAGAATTTTGTTGTTATGGAACCGCCAGAAGACATTCTTAATGTGCGATCATCTATTGCAATTGCTAGTTTTATAGTATGCCAAAATGTCGGCCCCCAGTGCGCTGTCTAAGTATATATATATATGTATATGTCTATATCTATAGTAAGTTATAAGATTTTAGCTGCAGTTATGGCCCCACCCCAAAAGACTCCCAAGCCCCAATCCCATGTAACCTATGCCTGTTATAAGTAGGATAGATCTGCTATCCACTCCCCGTCCCGCACGCTCACCTCCCACCAGCACCTGCAGCAATTTACTCTCTTAATTATTATTTAGTATTTAAACGAAACAGCAAAGAAAATTCAACTTTAGTTTAGCAAAAAAAAAAAAAAAAAAAAAAAAATTGAATGATAATAATAATAATAACACAAAACTATAAACAATAATAAGATAGCATGTACCTAATTTGCATTGCAAAATGTGAAGTGAAGATGGCAAAAACATTCTGTTTAAATATTGTACGAAATTTTTTAATTGTTGATCAATGTGTAATACATGTGCTCTTAACTTAAATGTTAAGACATAATTGTTTTTATAATGTTAGTTCAAATAAAGTGCATAAACTAATTCAAAAAATTGCGCAAGTTTTTTATTATTTGTGAATATTATTATACATCTCTCGAGAGCAATTTATTGTTTTTTCGTTAATAGAATTTTTGAAAAAAAAAAGTAGGAGTGCTCTAGTACTCTAGTACTTCAACTAGAAGAAAGCTTAACGTGATCTATTTTTTTTTTTAAATTTCCCCTTGAATAGAAACATAGTAAAAATTATATAATTTCCTCCCTCCATAGAGAAAGAATTATTTTGTTAAGAATATTTTAAAGAGTACTTGGAAAGGCTTTCAATTAGTTTAAAATATACAATATTTAGTTGAAATTATATACTTATTTTTCTTTGTTCTCTCTTACAACATTTTGCTCAACATTTTCACCTAGTCTTTTATAGGCACTTATGACTGTATTGTATTGTTGTACAAGCAGCTCAGTATAACTCAAATGACATCACATCAGAGCTGTGATTTATTTCACATAAATTTAGATTTTTAATTAAGTATTTAGTTTTTTTTTTTTTATTTTTTTAATATTTGTATTTATTTTTTACAAAATGCCACAAATGCAACCAAAATTACGCAAGTTTTTTGACTGTGAGTAGCGAAGCAGGAATGGGGCCATATAAAGCTTAATCGTTATAGATCTGCAGGTGCGACAGCGCTTGGTGCTCTGCGCCTTTGCCCTGTTGGCCATTGTGAATGCCTACAGCATACGCCTGTGCCTGGACTTCTCGCTGGGCCGCATTGCCAGGGATTGCAACGAGTTGGCCGCTGTCCAATTGAAAAATGCGCCGCGCTCCTGGCGACAGACTCCGAAGGCGAGTTCCGATAGGGCTCACAATCGATATGCGTCGAATAAGGTCTTGTCGGCCATAAATGCCTTTGCGGCGAAATTTAGCCCAACGCCAGATAGTCCATATGCGGCGAGAAAAGTCCGTCAGTCGAGAATCAGTCAAAGAGCGAAAGCTGCTCATAAGGAGAAGCCGGCTCGTCCGACGCGACAATCGCGTCGTGTGGCAAGGAATGCTCCGTCGCCCCCATATCCCAGGCAAAAGAGTGGCATGGCATGTGAGCCGCAGGTATATCAGTATCCACGGCGAAAACCTGATCCCATTACCGTGACCAACAGTGCCGACATATGGACCAAGGAGGTGCAGGTGCTGATCACAATATCCTTCTATGTGGGCTACATGATCACCCACATTCCGGGCGGGCGGCTGGCGGAGCGTTACGGCGGCAAATGGATCTTGGGCGCTTCGATACTATCGTCGGGTATCTTAACCCTGCTCACGCCCACAATTGTGCGCAATGGTGGACCCAAGTCTGTAATGCTGCTGCGCATGGTAATTGGCCTATTCGAGGGACCCACGTTTCCGGCTGTGAGCGCGATGCTGGCCCAATGGGTGCCGGAGAAGGAGCGCGGAATGCTGTGCAGCTCGGTGCTGAGCGCCGGCGAAATAGGCATCATATTTATGCACCTGGTCAGTGGGTTTACGATCGACGAGCAGGATTGGGCGGTGGCCTTCTATGTGGTTGGCAGCGGAGCGATTCTCTGGTTCATGGGCTTCGTAAGAGATCTCTGCCTGACTAGCTACAGATAATGTGATTGATCCCTTGCAGGTTGTGGTCTGCTACAGCAAGCCGGATGACTCGCCGTACATACAGAGCAGCGAGCGGGAGTATATCAAGAGTCAGGTGTGCGAAACACTGGAAACGGAGCCGGGGGATGCCAATGAGGCTGTGCCCTGGAGCAACATGCTGATGAATGCACCCATTTGGGCGCTGATTGCGTCCAACATGCAGCACGATTGGAATCAACAGGAGTTTGCCAAGGAACTGGAGCAGATGCTGATTGACTTGGAGGCCAAGGGCAAATCCTATTGGAACGAATTGGAGACCAGCGTTCGCCTGATGGCGCCACATCTCTACAGCTGGCTGGCATCCCTCACCTCCGGCTCGTTCAGCGACTATCTGATATCCGAGGGCATACTGAATCGCACGCAGACGCGTCGCCTTATGTCCTGGCTGGTCTTCTTTAGCGTGACCATGTATTTCATCCATGACAAGGAGAGCTCGGCCCGACCCTGGAGCATCTTGGCCTTTGGCGCCTATTATGCGGGCATCAAGCTGCTGCCCCTGGACATGAGTCCCAACTTTGCCGGCACCTTGATGGGCATCACCAATGGATTGGGTGCGCTGCCCGGACTAGTGCTGCCCGTGCTGGAGAAACTGGAGGAGGAATACGCCATCATTGGCAGCATTCGAGCAACCCTGTGGTTTATCTGCGCCGGCTATATATCGGGCGAGGTGCAGTCCTACAATCAATCGGCAAATCGTTCCTGAGCCTAATTGTTGTTCTTTTTTTTTTTTTGTTCTTTTGTAGTTACAATGTTTATAATTTTGTTAAAGCTAGGCTAACATTTAGCTATATTATATAGTTTTCGCTTAGGCAACACTATACATATATACATATGTACATATGTATATATATAGAAATACACGAAAAGATACTTAACAGTTGTGTTATATGTTTCATTAAAGAGGACTTTCATTGCTAAAACTAGAGCACAATAACTAAAATAAGATTTTCCATATCTTTTTATGTGTCTTGTGGATATATAACAGGGATGATCATTTGATTTCATTGATTAGTGTGTGAGGTGCTTGTCTGTCTGTCTGTCTGTCTGTCTGTCTGTGTGTGTGCGTCGATTGGGATTAGGTCAGTGTAAATATACTTAGGTAGCACACACAACGTCAGTTGAAACGCATTTAAATGCTTTAAATTTAAATGCTTGCTTATTTGACTGCCATCGTCCCGCCATCGCGGGTGGAGCAGGTGGTGGTGGCGTCCAACGTTTGCCGTCCTGTACTCGTCTACATGGCTCACTGTTGCATGAAACCGGATTGGGCCATCGCCGACACGGAATTCATGTCGATGCCCAGCTTGCGGGTGACATTGATTTGAGCAAGCGCCGCATTACGCAGCGAGTACACATGGACCAGCTCCGCCTGGCTCTTGGCATAGAGCAGCGCCTTCTCAAACAAATCAACAGCACGCCGCAGCTGGGCGCGCTGCACCTCAACGGTGCCGAGCGTCTCATACGCCAGCTCGCACTTGGGATCCACTTCGATGGCACGATTCAGCAGCGATACAGCGGCATCGATGTCGCCGCGCCACTGCAGCATCATGATCGCCTGGTGGACGAGCAGGGCGGGATTTGTGGGCGCCCGCTTCATGGCCATGTCGTAGAAGTTTTGCGCCTGCGGGAACTGCTGCTGGTCGGCAAGCACCTGAGCCATCAGACTATAGCACTCGACACAGTCCGGGAACTTTTTGATAGCCAGCTCAAAGTCCTTTATCACGCGCTCCAGGCTCTTCTGATCGCCGGACATCAGTGCCAAACGGTACTCGGCATAACATTTCTGTACATTGGCAATGGCATGATTGGGCGCCAGGCGCACAGCCTTGTCGAACTCCACCAACGCCGCGTCGATCTGTTCCAGCAGCAGCAGTATCTGTGCACGCTGATGATATACATCTGGATTGTCGGGCAACAGTTTCTCGGCTTCCTCAAAGTCAGCCAGTCCCTTGTCTCGCTCCTCCGTCTGAATATATAACGCAGCACGTCTAATGTACGCATAGGTCCGCAGTGTAATGTCCGCATCGGCTAAAAACGAGATGGCCATTAGAGAAGGAATGCATTATTCATATCGAATTGGGGGATCGATTCAGTTACCATTTGCCAGTATGGCGTCAAAGTCGAGCTTGCTGTCGGCAAAGGAGCCGCACAGTAAATGGAATGTGCCGCGCATTAGCAGCGCCTCCACCTTGTACTGCGATTCCGCCTCTGAGGATTCAATTTCTTCGGTGCATGCCGCAATGATCTCATCGTATTTCTGTTCATCGAACGCACGTCGAGCGCGTATGAAACCGCGCGGCGGCGCATCATTTTCCGTTGGTTCGGGCAGGACGATCTTCTGCAAGGGGTCGGCTATAAAGGAACGCATGTAGGTGTTAATGAAGCTGGACGAGGGCACCACCGGCACACGATCCCGCAGACCCTTTTCGGCGTCAATGCGGCCCGTCTCCTTCAGCACGCGATCGGCGAACATGATGGTGTTGTTGTTCTGAAACATCTCCAGTATACAGGTGGCTGTGACATCGTCGAGGCACTCGATCATATCCCTGGTGGCCTCATGGGCACGCGCCCGCCTATAGTAGGCCTTGGCATAGCGCGGATTGTATTCCAGCGACAGGGTACAATCCTCTTTGACCTTGTTCCACTTCTTTAGCATTTCGTAGGACGCAGCGCGATTCTGGTAAAAGATTGCCATATCCGTTCGATGCTCGGTGGGGCACTTATCGATGGCCTTGTCGTAGAAGCTAATTGCCTCATCGTATTTGCCATTCCTGTAGCAAATGTTGCCCTCCGTCTTGTAGTTATTAGCCTCCTTTAGCGGCGACATCTCTTCGCCCAGCTCGGCTGATTTCTTTTTCTGCTCCAGTTCTGAATCTGTGGCGGTGCCATCGATGGACAGGTTCTGCTTCTCGATTTTGCCCTTCTGTCGCGTCTTGCCGGCATCACTGGACTTGCCTGGCGTCTTCCCGCTTTTGGCGCTGTCGCGCGAACTGCGATTCAGCACATACATGCCCAGGCCAATGGCCAGGGGCGTGCCCAAGATGAGGGCCACCTGCCATTTGTTTAGTTTGACGGAGTTGATGTTCAGGAACGTTGCCATTTGTGGGCCTTCCTAAATATGTGTGCAGCTGGTAGAAACTGCAAAAAGACGAAAACATTGTGTAATAATCACTGCCCGACCGTCTTATCGTACGCACTGGGGGCTCTGAGCGCTTAGAGCGCGAATAGCGGCGATTCGCTAAGTATATACCGGGCGGGGGGCCACGATTAGGGCAGCTTTAGCATTGCCCTTCCCCTTATTGATTTTTAACACATGGTTGGGGTGATGGAGTGTGGGTGGGCGACCATTGGTTACTCACGTTTGTCTTGTAATTTAACACTGCAATGAATTTTGCAAATATGAACTGTTGCTTGAATGCTTTTTAGTGAAAAGTAAATAAAAATTAATATTATGGAATACAACTAGCCTGCTTAGAAAATAGAACACACCGAACTACTGAACAGCTGCGTAACAGTTGAGCTGTTGAACGGCTGTTAGGCACATGTGACAGCTGGATTTTGCGTGCTGCGGAAGCTCTCTGCTATGAGACTCTCTTAAAACATTCACCACTAACAGAATGGCACTGCGATAACAGTTCAATTCGTATCAGAGTTAACATATATGTACATATTCTTATTTGAATGGGTCAGAGACAATACGAATAGGGAATAGCATAAGAAAGTACATATCCATATGTGTATGTAACTATAATTAATATTTCTACTTAACGCCCTCACAGGAAGACACATTTATTGCATACATATATGCGAGGCAAAGGCCAGAGAATTATTTCCGTTTCGATACTAAGCAGACATTTTGCATTGAAGTTTTGCGATTACAAAAACAAAGGGGAATATTTACAAAAACATTCATATGTACATACATACATACATGTACATACATATGTATATACGTGTGGTTAACGATCGCAAGGCGCAAAGCTGAGTGCAAATGAGTTCAACTAAAAGGCTAAAAATATGTACATACATACATACACACTCGCACAGTGCGGGGATGCAATCGGATGCAACACAAATATGAACAAAGCTTCTTTTCTGACTGTGTGCGCGTGTGTGTGAGTTGTGTATACGAAGCCCACTTCCAATGCAATAAATACACAACAAAATCTCTCTATATTAGTTTTCTTTTTTATTTGATAAGTTATACCTAAAGCAAACTTCATAATTTGAAACGTACTAGGCTTAAGACTAAATTATAAGTCCGTAAGTATATGTATTAAGTTTAGGAAATTGTAGAAACTAGAACTATATTCAATACGTAATTCCAGTGTTTTTTTCCGCGACAGCCGACAGTGCCAGCTGCCGCCGAAGCAGCTTCAATTCTCTTCCTCCCTTTTCCTTTTGGGTTGCTTGCTTTGAGTTGCTTTTAAATTTCTTCCTTATGCTCTTTCCTTTTGCAATTTCAATTCAGTTTTTTTTTTTTTTTTTTTTTTTTTTGTTCTTTTTCACACTCTCAAGTCTCTCGATGTGCTAGTGTCCCGTTCTTTGTACACCTGGTGTATCAGTTTTTCAATATTTTTTTGTTGTTGTTGGTGTTCATAAGTTTGGTTAAAATTTTCCTCGAGTGGCCCGACGGGTCAAAGTGGTTGGTATGTTCGCTGGCCTCCTTCTTGGAGCGCTGCTTGCCGCTGTGGCCCGAAAAGATGTGTTTGCCATGGTCAAAGTTGTAGTGCTCGTATTCATCAAAGTATGCCTCAGACATGTTGCTTGTTTCTTCTTATATATGTACGAATGTATGAAATTGAGATCTTGTTTATAATTGTAGGTATGGCCTTTCAGTTGTTTTTCTCTCCAGATTTTTCTTTTCGGATGAAAGTTTTTATTTTTGTTTGTGCGTTACTTCCACTTGTTTTTAGCTACGACGTTGTCACAGTAAAGTACGAATGGAAAATGAACTTTTTGTCGCATACGGCCACCTGCTTATATACTACTCGGCCAGAGCTTTTTCTCGAACTGCTTACGAGGTTTGACGAGCTGCTCTCTCTCTCTCGCTCGTTGATTCTCTCACAAGCGCCTGCCCTGTTGACAATTCAGCGAGGTGTATTTCAAGTTGAATGATTATTTTTAACATTTTTGCATTTACCTGATTAGTATTGTTGCTTTACTTTTTAACCTGTAATAATTTAAGTTAAAGTAACAGCTTTTTCAATTTGGGCATGGATTTGTCTAACTTTTAGGTCCATATGAACGGTTTACATGGCCAAAACTGAATACATTTTCAAATATGTATGTAGTTAGTTACCCCAAAAGTAAGCTATCGCCTACTAAGATAAGCAACAAAATTATTTTGAGTTTTACATGTGTATGTATATATGTATGTATGTCAAGTCTGGAAATTTCTATATCATTTGCTATTGGGTTGTTTGTTGTGATGCTCGTTGCTCTCTTTCGCTCGTAAAACATGTATGCGCTAAAGTTCTAGGAGAGAGAATGAGGAGCTTTCCACAATAATTGCTGCGCAATTTAATTTTTGTTGTGTTTACAAAATGCGCGGTAAACAAAAAACAAAAACAGAAACGCAACGTCAAACACATTTTTCGCCTCGTACATAAATTATTTTAAATGTCTTTCATAATAGACACGTTTTCCAATATACATACATTATATGTATGTATGTATATGTACATGCATATGTACATATGTATGTATTTCAGTGCAAGTGTATGCAATTGTTCTCCCTTGACGCCACGTCAGTGTCCGGGAGAGTGCACATGTGTATGTATGTATGTGTAAGGGGATCTGATGTTGCATAATCATTATGGTCGGGTATCAAACACATGTTGCATTTCCAAGTCACTGGCCGGCTCATTACCAAAAATTTTCCGCTACAAATAAAATGCCAATATAGAGGAAAACAAATTGAATGCGAATCCTCAAACAACAAAGACCAGACGTGTTCGACAGCACGTAAATACAATATGTGTGTACATACATACATATGTATGTATGTATGTATGTACATAAGTATGTATATAAATACATATGTATGTATGTATGTATTTTTGCGTGTTAGCTTAAGAACGAAGGCCTGTCCCCACGTCAGCTGACGCTCTCTTGTCCGCCGACCTACTTTCCCCTTTTGCCCATAAGGTTTATGTTTAGAAAAGAAGCTTTTAAATTGATTAGTAGACCACTTATTTATGTATATATGTATGTACATACATACATATACAAACATAAATGCATTTCTTACGTATCAGACGTGCCGGTGATAAGCATTGTTTGCCGCTATCAGCTGGCAGACATATTACTCATTCAACACCTCGGGCTTTCTCGAGCTATACCGAATCAAAAGTTCAACGTGCTTCAAAAAACAAAACTTCGAGAAACATCGTAATAGAAGATTCCCGAAGTTCGGAAGTTGTTGTTTTTGTTCTTCTTAATTTTTCGAATTGATCAGTGTACTGGCCTTGAAGTGTTGTAAAAGCTGAAAATGTTGATTAGATTGTTGTCTACGCTAAGCTTAAAGCTTAGGTGTCTGTCTTAGCTAACGGTGCTGGGTAACCAATTTTAACATTGTTTACAAATTTTAATAATCAAAAGATTTTAAAGTAAGACAAAGTTCTTAAGGTAGAGAATTTGACACAACCCGTCAGCTTTTCACTGAACTGCAGCGACGCTCTGGACGTTTATGTGTTGCCCCTTGACTGCCAGCATATCCGTGACTTGATCAATTAGATTGATCATCAATTGGCTCTCGCCGTGATTGAACAGCGTGCTCTCTGTGCGTCCGTTCAGTATGCATTTGCGCATCTCCTCCATTTCATAGCACATGCCAATACGACTGTCGAAGTAGGTTGGCCGATCAGTACTTGGCAATTTGAACTTGATTTCCCTATTATTGAATAACAATAATGTGGGACACCAGAAGTTGTTCATCTGAAATGATTGGGAATAAGAAATTGGGTTCTCTTTTGTTTTTTGTATATCATTCTAAGAACTTACTGTGACGGAGCCTTTGGTACCGCGTATGCTGGCCATATTCTCCAGATTCTTCTCGGCGCTGAGTTCCAGGATAGCGCATCGATTGTTCTTAAACCACAGCTCTATTTCGGCGGCCACATCAACGCCCTCATCATTGAGCTTGCCCGCAGCCTTCACAAACAGCGGAACCTCTCGATAGATCCATAACGCTAGCTGTATGCAATCAGCCGCCCAGTTCTTTGTCACGCCCGCATAGGTCGTCCTGCTGGTCTCGGCGATGGGCAGACGCCAGCCCAATTGGCACTTCACATCATAGACTGTGCCCAGTTTCAGTTTCATGATCTCGCTGCGCAGACACTGATAGGCGGGCAGACAGCGCGACCAGACGCCCTCCATCAGAAACAAACCACGTGCCTTCGCCTTGCCTACAAGTTGAACCACTTGCTGCTCATCCATGCAGAGTGGCTGTTCGCATAGCACGTGCTTGTCATGGTTGAGCATCAGGTGACACAGCTCGCAATGCATGCAATTCAGCGGGGATATATAAACGGCATCTGTAACATGTTAAAAATATGACTGCTGTATCTGTATCTGTATCTGTATCTGTATCTGTATCTGTATCTGTATCTGTATCTGTATCTGTATCTGTATCTGTATCTGTATCTGTATCTGTATCTGTATCTGTATCTGTATCTGTATCTGTATCTGTATCTGTATCTGTATCTGTATCTGTATCTGTATCTGTATCTGTATCTGTATCTGTATCTGTATCTGTATCTGTATCTGTATCTGTATCTGTATCTGTATCTGTATCTGTATCTGTATCTGTATCTGTATCTGTATCTGTATCTGTATCTGTATCTGTATCTGTATCTGTATCTGTATCTGTATCTGTATCTGTATCTGTATCTGTATCTGTATCTGTATCTGTATCTGTATCTGTATCTGTATCTGTATCTGTATCTGTATCTGTATCTGTATCTGTATCTGTATCTGTATCTGTATCTGTATCTGTATCTGTATCTGTATCTGTATCTGTATCTGTATCTGTATCTGTATCTGTATCTGTATCTGTATCTGTATCTGTATCTGTATCTGTATCTGTATCTGTATCTGTATCTGTATCTGTATCTGTATCTGTATCTGTATCTGTATCTGTATCTGTATCTGTATCTGTATCTGTATCTGTATCTGTATCTGTATCTGTATCTGTATCTGTATCTGTATCTGTATCTGTATCTGTATCTGTATCTGTATCTGTATCTGTATCTGTATCTGTATCTGTATCTGTATCTGTATCTGTATCTGTATCTGTATCTGTATCTGTATCTGTATCTGTATCTGTATCTGTATCTGTATCTGTATCTGTATCTGTATCTGTATCTGTATCTGTATCTGTATCTGTATCTGTATCTGTATCTGTATCTGTATCTGTATCTGTATCTGTATCTGTATCTGTATCTGTATCTGTATCTGTATCTGTATCTGTATCTGTATCTGTATCTGTATCTGTATCTGTATCTGTATCTGTATCTGTATCTGTATCTGTATCTGTATCTGTATCTGTATCTGTATCTGTATCTGTATCTGTATCTGTATCTGTATCTGTATCTGTATCTGTATCTGTATCTGTATCTGTATCTGTATCTGTATCTGTATCTGTATCTGTATCTGTATCTGTATCTGTATCTGTATCTGTATCTGTATCTGTATCTGTATCTGTATCTGTATCTGTATCTGTATCTGTATCTGTATCTGTATCTGTATCTGTATCTGTATCTGTATCTGTATCTGTATCTGTATCTGTATCTGTATCTGTATCTGTATCTGTATCTGTATCTGTATCTGTATCTGTATCTGTATCTGTATCTGTATCTGTATCTGTATCTGTATCTGTATCTGTATCTGTATCTGTATCTGTATCTGTATCTGTATCTGTATCTGTATCTGTATCTGTATCTGTATCTGTATCTGTATCTGTATCTGTATCTGTATCTGTATCTGTATCTGTATCTGTATCTGTATTTGTATCTTACTTACCCACATCTGGGCAACGTGCCAGATCCTCAAAGCTGGTAAAAACATTGGGCACCTGATACCGATTGGCAAATGTGAGTGCCTGCGATCGATAGGCGTCCATGCAGGCGGTGATGCAGTGGCTGTCCGGCGGCAAAACCCTGATTGCGGTGGCAAAGTCTTCGGCCAAGAGATTGACGGGCGCAATGCCCCAGCGTAGTTTCCGTTGCGACTCGCCTGAGTTCCATTTAGATTCGCTCTGCCTTGCGCTCTGGCGACGAAGTGCATCTGGCTTCATATGGTGCAAACAACGTCCAGCCAAATCTGCTAGCGAGGTGGGGCAAAGAGTGGAAAGGCGGACAGATTAGCTGAGCAATTGCCATCTATAGCAAAAACTACGTCGAACTGTGGAGCGAGTCGCGTAAAACGCATTTCATTCATACAAATCGCATGGTTTGTTTTACTGTATACTCATTCACGAAATGAAATGCGTATATTGGTTTTGTGCAAAGTTCATCTTGCTGTCCGAGAGAATGAAATTTAGTATGTATTCTCGAGTTGACTTAACTGACTTACTGATAAGCCAATTAACTTTTTTATGCTGAATATAGAGATTCTCTCCCATAAAAATCATTTACTATAGTATTGTATATATAGTTAAAGAAAACTAAGTTTATCAGAATATCAACAATATTGTCAACATAAAAATATATGTATATACTTTGGCTTTTTTGTAAATTTGTGTAACTAAGTGTAGATTAAAATCAGAAAAAATGGTGTTTATTTTAAAAGCAATAAATAATTATGTTCAGTAAATATACCAACTGTTTTTTTTTTAATGGGAATTAATATCCAAAAATCAACCGGTCAAAATATGCCCCATACAAAAAATAGTTGAATAGCTTAAGGAGACTGTTGTTGTGGCCGTTGGGCCGAAATTTGAACTGCTACTCTCAGAAGTACCAGGCGAGCAGAAATGAGTAACAGAATGAAACAGGTAAAATCGTATTTAGCAGAATAATGGTATTACTCTGTTAAATAGCAGTATAACAACAGTACACTGTTATTGTACTGCTAACGAACATTTTGCAGCCTATTTCGCATTTCTGTGCGCCTGGCAGTTCACCAAAATAGCTATGCAAGTTTTAGAAATGCTAGGCGAACATAAATAAACAGTACGGTGGTATAAAATGTTAGTTAACAGTCTATTAGCGTAACACTGTTGTCTAACATAATCAACACTGTTAACTTAAATTTAAATTTATATTTTAAGACCTCCCTACTTCTCATTTCTGTTCGCCTGTTACTTCACCAAAATTTTCGCTAAAATTTTGATCTCAGCGGCAGCAACAGCCGTTTCAGGACTTTTAGTAGTATGAGTATACTGCAGTCGGTAATGCCCGACTGCAATGTTCTTACTTGTTATCTATATATATTTGTTTTTGTTTTTTGTTTTAGCTTTTTCCACGAATTGGCGAAATTGCGGGTGTTGCTGTTCGTTGTCTATCCATCCCCAACAGGTTACTAGACGAAGTCTCTGTCTCTGTCTCAGTCGCAGTCGTCGTTGAAGTCGCCGTCGGGGAGTGGCAGGCAGAGAGAAGGCGACCAGCCCATCTATGTCGAAACGAAGACGACGATCGCATTATGCGGCACTGTTTAGTGTGCGCCAGCCTCAGTTCCTCCATAATTAGTCATATATGTTTAGCATCAAATGTTGTGAATGACTTCGCCAGCCTGGCTGCCAGTGGATCAGCGGCTCTTAGCCAGTCAGCCATGAGCCGCTGAGCACGATTCAGTGTTGGCTTAATCCAATCAGAATTGAATAAGTATATATGAAATGTTTTATAAGATGTGATTATAATGATATTTCAAACACTGAATAATGAGTTATAGATGTATGATTAATGTGAATATGCTTAAAATTATATTGTATATGTATATTTGTATCATAATATTATTATGTAATTTCAGCACTCATCTGAGTAAAGCTTTCAATTTACTTTTATATGCTACTCATATCAAATAATGCCTTTCGGCATTTAGTAATTTATATTATCTATGATTCTTGTGAAATTGAAGAGATATGAATTTCTAATATTTTAGATAGGAAATAGATAAAGCAGCTTTCAGGATATTTGCTCTAAGTTAAGCTTACTACATAATATAGATAAAAGTTGTTGGACTTCTATGAGATTTAAATTTCAATATTAATTAAGGCCGTTCAAGTGAGCTTTTAGTTTACAATTATTGTTTAAGTTACAGCTTAATTTTTCATATCGAAGTTCTGATGAGCTTTCCAAGCTTAAAGTTTCTTTTAAAGCATACAATAACTTTAAAAAGCTTTAAGCTTAAGTGAAAAAAAACAACTAAAAGACTTTAGCTTCACTACAGTTGTATGCGCAGAGCTTTAGATAACTTATCAGCTTGAAAAATCGTGCTCGTGACACGACACGACACGAGCTCAGCTCGATTGAGTGGCAGCTGAGTGGCTGGTCCTGGCCAACTAAGGTGCTGCACGTTGAGCGGCCATTAGGCGGCGCACTTTACGCTTAACGCTTACACTGCGTTCTGTCAGCGCTGGATTTTCACTTTCTTTTAGAAACCGTACGCTACGTATGCAGTTGATGTTTGTTTTTGTTGTTGTTTCTGCTTTTTTATTTTTATTTTTATTTTTATTTTTATATTTCACTTTTCAATAATTCGAATTTCGAATGCGTGCAACAATGTAGCCAAAGCAAAGTGCGAGGAGCTCTGACGGCGCGCCGTAGGCCAAACCAAAAACCAAAAAGCAAAAGCAAAAAGCGCATGAAACACAAAATTTGTTTATCTAATTAGCTATGCACCGGGCGACAACAACATTTCACTTGGTTCATTGTGGCTCGATTTTCGCCAGCCTTAGCATGCATGACAGGTGCCAATAGCGGCAACAGCAGCAACGGCGGCAGCGGCAGCAAATCGAAACTGCCCTAACCCAAATGCAGGCCAAGAGACAAATGAAAGTGTTCTACGCAAGGGGGCGGAAGTTGTTGTGGGTGAAATTAATATTATGGCTAGAGTGAAAGGTTGCCTAATTTCAGATCGTTAAACGTGCACCGCACTGCCTGAGCCTGTGCGTGTGCGTGTGCGTCTCTCTGATGACTCTTTCCAAGCAGCGACATGTTCATTAAAGCCGCACAGCACCATAAAACACAAACAACAGCAACAACAAGAGCTAGAGCCTCAGCAAGAGCAAGAGCTGAAAGGAAAAACAAATTTACATGCTGGCAACATAAATCGTTGCACAAAATATTTAACAAGTCAGCAGCAACAGTTGAAATCAATAAATTTATTGATACAATTTATATACGCGGCGCAGGACGTTCAACATGCAACACGCAATGCAGCGCTAATTAGAGGGGGGGACAGCAGCAGTAGGCAGCGGCAGCTGCGGCGATGCGACGGCAGGAGACTGCAACAAAACTAACCAAATGACCAACTGCGGTTGCTCGCCTCCATTTCTCATATAAAGCGAAGCCGACAAAGCGCAGGGGCAAAGAGCTGAGTGGGTGTGTGTGTATGTGTATGAGTATACATGAATGTGTGTGTGTGTGTGTCTGTGTGTAAGTGGGCGTGCCTGACAAACAATTTCATATTTACACCAATACAGCGCACTTACTTTGCATTCTTTTGTGAAAGTCATGCAACGTCAAGTTCGTTGCCTAAGTCTTTTATATTTTGTTATTTTTTTCTTGCAATTTTTTGACAAAAATTTCTGCAACATTTCGCTTTAATTAACACATCAAGCTAATGAGCCGGCTTCAAAACTAACAACAATATTGAATGATTGTCTCTTTATCCGTATGAGCTATTGTTGTTGTTGTTGTTGTTGTTGTTGTAGTTGTCGCAGTAAGCGCTTTAATAGCTTTACAAGTTTTATGCATGTCTCAAGTCGCGCGACGTCAACAAAGACGCACACGCCCAAAACACCAACCACAACAACAACAACAACAACAACAACGAATCGACAATAGCCAGAGCCCAGCATGACTGGACTGTCACAGTTTGTTGTTGCTGTTGTTGTTGCTGCGGCTATTTGCCTTAAGCTCTTAACATATTTTTCAATTTCAGCACCAAAGAAATGTTGATTCAGTCAAATGCCAAAGATTGCTTTTTATGCAACACACATAAAACATGCCAATTGTACTTGTCCATGCAACAAAAGCGAAAGTTGGATCAGACATTGACCGCCCAAGTAGCAACAGCAGCAACAACAACAACAACAACAAACTTCTTGGCCAGCTGAAGCAGTTGCAGCTCTTAAATAAGTTCAACCTAGAAAGTCTTATACGTGTATAAGTCTTTTAGGTACATACATACATATATAGTACATACATATGTATATATGAAACTTTTTTTTTTTAACATTCTTTTACATATTTTTGAAAGCTTGTCACAGCTCAATTGTCGATTGTTTGGGTGAAATGTTATTTGTTGCTTGTGCCAAATAGCTGCCAGCTGAAACGCGTTAAGAATCACGAATCTATCGATTAACCATATAATAAGTTAACCTTATTTGGCTATAAGCAAAAGTGTGTTCAGAATATTTACAAACTCTTCTGGTAGTCTGAACGACTTTGGCATAATTGAATGAACTTATTTGTTATTGATTTGCTGGTATTAACTTAAAGTAGTTAGTATAGTTAGTTTATATTATGTAAATTTGAATCAATGTGTTAATTTAAAAGAAATATTAGAAGCCAAAGTAATTTATAAACAAATTGAGATCATTTATGTATATATTATATAATAATAAATAATTATATATACAAATAATCATAAAAAAATAATAAAATAAAATAAAAATAATAATAAAGAAGAAAGCAAACAATAGCATATAAATAAAATAAAATAAATAATATATAAACAAATAAATATAAGCAAATAAATAAATAACAAAATAATATAATAAATAAAGTATAAAATATTTTGAATTAAAGAAAATCTGCTTATGAACTTATAATATTTTGTTTTAAAATTTAACTTAACAATTGAAAAATCAAACAAAATTACTTAAGCTTATGTATTTACCTAATAATTTATGTAATTTATGTATAAATTTATCAATAAATAAAATATAAATACAAAATGAAAATGCAAGGGGAAAATGCAATTATTTTATATAATAATCCTTAGTTACTTAATCGACTTAATCGAGATTATTTCAGCCTCTAAAAGATATTGTCAATATTTTGCCAAGATACTCCTCTGCTTAGAGCGCATAGCAATCGCCTATCTCTAGCATGCTAAAGGAATATGATTAACATTGCGCTGATATCATACGAAGCGTAAACATTGTCTCCGGTTTGTTGTGTTTGATAATCCCCGCGCAGACAACTTCATGGTCAGTCTGGGGCCGTCAGTCAGTTAGTCAGTCAGTTAGTCAGCAGCATGTTGCAGTGAAAAGTGAGTCTGTTGGCGCAGGCGGAGTGGGGGGAGGGGTCGGAGGAGCTGTGGAAGGCGCGAGACCAACTAGCCAAAAGCAATGCCAAAGCCAAAGCCAAAGCCAAAGACAGTCGAAGCAGCAGCCGCAACAACAAATAATAAAAGACGACAACTTTGGCGTGCGGTGATGCAGCTGCCGACGGCGACGGCGACAGCGACTGCGACGCATTTATATTGATTCGCTTTGGTCAGCAAAGCAGCGACAAGTGCAGCTGGCAATTGTAAAGTAAACGCCGCTTGGCCTGCAGAAGAGATGAGAGGGACTGAGACAGAGAGAGAGAGAGAAAGAGAGAGAGGTGGGACGTGGTGGGACGTGGTGGCTTGGGGTCTCAGTCTGGCTGCTTGTCTGGTTCGTTGTACTGCAGCAGTGACGCTAACGCCGCTGCCGCTGCCGCTGCCAACGCCGGCGTTGACGCTTCTTGAGCAGTTTTCGAATTTGAGTTTTGGCCAACACAGCGCGAAATCAGTTAACAAACGGACGCGTTTTGAAACGGATGCGCCAACGAGTAAGCCGCACAGCCTCTAGCCGCTAGCCTCAAGCCTTCAGTTTCAATTTGAGTTTCGGCCTCAGTTAAAGTTTCCTGCTCCTCGAAGCAGTGCGAATGACTTGGCGAGTCTTCGGTCCGCGATTCGCAGCACGTCGGGCTCTGTCGCCTAAAAGTGAAATTTACTGAATGAAATGAAATGAAATGCTCGCCAGACCCATGCAATTGCCATCGGAATTGGGAATGGGAATGGGCTAGCGATTAAGCCAAAAGTCTGATTATTCACTTATTCATTTGTGACTCGTGACTCGTGACTCGTGACTGGTGACACTAGCGGCAGCAACTGGAACAGCAGCCGCAAAGGAAATGACTGCAAATTATCTAAACGCAAAGTGATAAACATTTGAGCAATAGTAAAAGGATTATACGACGACAACGACAGAGTAGCTACAATCAACCGCACTCGAGTGATTTGTGTTTCGTATTTATCTCGCGTTGTATGGTAGGTATTTTCTTAATATTGATTTTTTTTTTAATAAATATTTTATGGATACATGTGAATATATATATGAGATAATCTTAGAAGCAAAAAGGTGATTGACTTCATAATATAATATAATACAAATTTTAAAATGAAACCAAAAAACAAATTTTAAATTAAATTAAAAAAAAAAAACTCTAATTTAAAAAAATATAAATATACAAATTAAAAAAAATGTTAAAATTTTTAAAATAAATTATTATATTATTAAAAATGTTGAATTAAATATAATTATATCATATAATTAAATATAAATTTTGTTTTTATATAAAATCACAGTAAATGGGTTTATCTAAGAAATATATATTGTAATAAAAAAATGTTAAAAATGTTTTTTTTTATGATTTTGAATTTTGAACTTTTGCTATCCATTTAAATTTGATCTATTTAATAATACATTCGACAAAGACATGCGCTTAGTTCAAAAGTACAGTTTAAATATTAATGAAATATATTTTCAATATTTTCTAATCAAATGTTTTCCTTTTAAGAAATAACTAAACAGTCTTGCGCCTCATATATCGAATTATTCTGCATTCTAATATATTCGTTCACTCATTTAATCTCATATATCAATCTTAAGTTCCGATTCAATAAATGAAATGCAATTGCTACATTTACAATAGGCAGCTAACCGATATTAGCATACATAATCGATAATTAGTTCAAACCGTTTCATTTATGTTTACCTATCGATTGTTTGCGCTGAGTTGATGCTCTCAGCAAACTCTCAATTCTCGCGGCGGATGCTGCAACTCTCGGCGAAATCGAATGTGCCATGCTATTTGCGCTAAGAATTAAGACGAGCGTCAGCTAGCAGCAGCAGTAGCCGCAGCTGCAACAACAACAACAATAAAACACATTCATCACTCATACGCTGCGTGGCCAGCGGCGAGCGCCAAATGTTCGCATTGCAGTTGAAGGAAAAGGAGACAAAGCCAAACACTTGCAACTGTCGATTTTTCCAACTGTGTGTGTGTGTGTGTGTGTGTGTGTGTATTTATCTTTCACTTAAAGTGAAGATGACATTCTTTAAATGAAATTAACTGCCGGCAGCAAAAGCAACAACAATAACTGCTGCTGCTGCTGCTGTTGTTGTTGTTGTTGCTGTTGCTGTTGCTACTGCAAATGTTGCTGCTGCTTTGGCTGCAATTAGTATTTGTCTTTGCTAATACGCTGCCATGTTGGTATGCATCCCCAGTTTTGTTGTTGTTGTTGTTGTTGTTGACCAGTTGCTGCTGTTGTTGTTGTCGCTTTTTATGTCACGCATAAAAAGTGTCGCACACTTGAATGAATCTTTTGGCTTTGGCTTTGCTTGTCACTTAGTTGTTGTTGTTGTTGTTGCTATTGCTGTTGCTGTTGCTGCGCTTGTTTGTTTATTTATTGGTCGGTTTGTTAGCTTCATGCATTCATGCCTTTACAGCCGGCTCATTGGCTTAAGCGTTCACTTAACAGCAGCCGTCACTTTGCGAGCGAGGTCTCTGGGTTGGGCCATTGCCAGCTGGGTTTGCAGACAGTTTGAAGTATCGAAAGTACATTGAGTACGTATTGAAAAAATATTGCCCATATGCACACAGTCCAGGCTTGTAATACCCCACACATCGTCACGTATTCCAATGTTGATCTATCGTGCTGATAAGCCAATATATTTCACTCTCGTGTAACCTACACTCAGCGAAACTAGGATATAAATAACTTGCACTTTTCAATTGAGTGATATGTTAATTGTTACTCAAATTACGAACCATATTTGATTGGCAAAGGCAGATATGAATGTGCTTTTAAAATAAACAAGACAGAGGAGGAAATGTAGGTTTAATAAATGAAAGTCAAGGTGATCAAAATATATAAATAATAATAAATACATATTCAGCAAATAGCCTAACTTGCACGGATATGTTAATTTCATTTGGTCTGTTAAATTATATTATGCTGTTAACGCAATTAAAGCAATTTCTGTGAAGAACATTTGATGTTATGGCAAATAGAAAAAATTCTGTTAAAAACATTTGCTTTGCTTAGCTTTGTACTGTAAATAGTTAAGTTCTCATATCTATGTTACTATTTACATTATGTAAAGCATAACATAAAACCAAAGAGATTTTATGCAGTTACGTAAAGTATCTGATGTATGTGACGCTTACATGACGTAAGAAACATAACATTAACATATTCCCTTATGTGGTTCTCACTACATATTTTAACAGCAGCTATTGTAAAGAGAGACAACTTATTAAAATGAGCTACAGTCCCTGTTAACAGAACATACTAATGTTAATGAGGCTAGAAGACTCTGCTGGGTAAACTCAAATGAAATTCAATTTCATTTACAGTCATTTCATTTCATAATAAAGCTCATATTACATACTCCGCTTGCTCAGCATTCGAGCCTAAGCATAAAATGTTAGATCACAACATTTTGCACAACAACAGCTGAGAGCGACGCATGGCTAGAGAGACTTTCGAGCCACTTCCTGCAGTTCGTGCTGGCTTTTTAGATAAACTCGTTTAACGACCGTACTGACAGCTCATTCGTGTAAACATAATAAAAGTCAATTAAATAACAAAAAAGTTATGCATAATGAAATATATTATGCAAAATAAATCGTAACTGCAGCCGTTAGCGAGCGCATGAAATAACAAGGCGACGCGACAGTAGTGTGAAAATTGCAATTAACAACCATTTAATTGGCACAAAACTAGGCCTAACTCAAGTAGTTGAGAGTCGTTTTTGGTTTTTACTATTATATTGTTTATAAATTATAGTCATGATGTAAAAACATTGCAGCAAAATTAATTTAAATAGTTGCAAACTTATTGCAAGTTAAAAAAGTAACAGAAATAAAATCGTTTTTCAAAATAGATCTAAAAACGAGTGATACAAATTAAAAAAAAAAAACTAGAACAAGAGCTGGAATTTTCGCAATCGATCTATCTCAACTCTTATGCTCTCTCTCTCTCTCTCTCTCTCTTACCCTTCCATGAGAGTTTTTAAAATATATCTGATAAAATGCTGAAAGTAAATCAATTGTTCAGGCTCGACCGCTTCGTGTAATTCACAATTTTTTGTTTCTCATTCACTTTTATTATAAATAAAAGTAATTACCGCCAATTCTGTGCAGGCCACGCCCCGAAACTAAAAACGAATACCGACAAGTAATTAGCCAACTTCGGTGGCTTCTTTAGCAAAGCCGTCGGTGAATTTTATTTGATTTTAATTGCTGTCCGTGCTGAGATGTTTGCAATTTAATGGCTTTATTTATGCGTGTAGTAATCAAGTCAATTTTTACGATTGCCGCCAAGCGGCAGCAGACGCCGTGCAACAGCCGCAACAGCAGCAACAACAACAACAACAACCAATATAGCTGCAAAATAAATGCAAATTTTTGTACATATATTTTTTTATATGTTCCAAAATCGAAAAACCGTGCACAAGTTTCACTTTCAACGGGAACACGTCCGATGACAGCGCTGCGTGAAGCTGACTCCGAAGCTTCGTTGAGCGACGAGCGAAACCCTAAGGACATGCACCAAGAGACATTACCTTTTCTGATCTGCAGAGAGGCTGTCGTCGTGGTTGGTTCGCTTTTAAATGGACCACCCAACGAAACTGATGTCTCAGGCGATATGATTTTTAATAAAGTTGCCTGTGCGCCTCTTTCTCTCTCTCTCTCACTCTTTCTCTCTCTCTCTGTCAGTCTCGGCAAACTGTTTCGAGCACAGCTGAGAAATCTCGAGATCACGTTGAGTCTTCATAATGACACGAAGTCAGAGTGAGACAGACTAGAAGATATCCTAGACTAGGAGATATGCTTGACTACATATATGCCGAATCGCTGTTGCTCAAATTAAAGCTAACAGCTATAATATATTCAAAATGACTTTTTATTGTTGGCCTCAGCCAACATATCTCAGCAATTATGATTAACAGTAGTTAATCTTAACAAAATCCTCAACTACCTCAAAATGAAATGCAGACCAATTAGATAATGCCTAAAACTTGAAACGAACAGTATAGCTGTCTAAAGCGCGTTCGTTGCCCAAGTCTTTCGTTGGTAGTGGAGGCCGAACGATTGAATCATCTGGAATGCATAATAGAAGCAAAAAAAAAAAAAAAAAAAAACAGGAAAATAAAACCAAAATAATTTGCATTTGTATTTCCAGATAACCCGCACCGTTTCATGATGATTAGCGAACGCCACAAAACCCTCAATTTGCTGTCAATATTTTGCGTCTGGCTCTGCCTATATGCCGCCTGCCACGCCCCCTGTGCAGCTGATGAGGTGTTTGAGGTTTTGCCACAAACGGCAGCCGAGGCAGCAGCCGCTGCGAGGAGAACGGCAGAGGCTACCAGTCAACAGGATGAAGTGAATGTCTTGACGTTCGTAACGCCCAATGCGACGACAGGTGAGCCAAGCTGCGGAGATGGAGAGAGGAAGGGGAGCTACCTGAGTAGAGCTGCTGACAGTGGGGTGCATTTGTCAGCCTGATGCGAGCTGCCAATGAACCGCATGAAATGCCGCAAATATGAAAGATTTGCACTTTGATTTTGTTTCAACCGCCAAATGCCGACATAATTGACACGACCACAAGATCGGCCACGGCCAGAGACGAGACGCAATCACCTGTCCACCTGTTTGCTCTGCATCAATCGCATCGCGTGAGCAGACCGAAAGAGAGCGGTAGGAGGGGTTGGGCGGTAGGGGGAGGGGGCTGGGGCTATTTTAATGACCAGCATTAGGAGATCCAAACAATTTTAACGCAATCATGCGCGGTATTTTAATGTGGTGCAGCGCGAATGAAAGTGAAAACGACTTGGGACTTGGGCAATTATGCAAGGATAAATGGGAATACCAAGAGAAAAATACGTACATATATGTATATATTGTATATACATACATATATGTGAATGGCCAGAGCGTAGTTCGGTGCCGCCCAGAGCCATTCAATCTTTGGCCAGGCACAAAAACCAATTGAGCCAAACAAATCGAAAATTGCCAGCAACAAGATCAAAACGCCCAAGTCCGTCCGCTCATTTCCTAGTTCGGTGCAAGTCCTCACGTTGATCTGCGTCGCAGTCAAATGGAAAGCGATTTGTCTGGTTTCAGCCAACAGCTTATACAACTACCATGGAGAGTCTCTATGTATCCCAGCCTCAGTCTCAGGCGCCGATTGCCCGGTTGATCAGTCAATCACTTGTTTGCTGTGTTGATTGCCTGCCTCGACTGATGGCCTCCCAGCGCTGGCTGGCCATGATCTTCCAGCTGCTGATTGCCATTTGGCACACCGCCTCAAGGCAGCTTGAACTATGACTTCAGCTGCATTGGATGGCCTGGCAACAGTCATAAGTGCCGCACTTTGTCATGATTCCCACAGCTGAATGGGAGGTCACTCACTCTCTGCATGAGCAGCGGCTAATGCAGTTGTCTTTAGAGGGGGCCTTCTATGAAGGATGAGTAGACGAAACGAGAAAATCACTAGATGAATATATTTTGTGAAAATGTATGTAACAGGGAAAAGGGTCGTGGAGTATATATATACACATATATTCATTGTAAGGGCGACGAGCTGAGTTGATATAGCCATATACGTCTGTCCGTCCGTCAGTAGTTTTAAACGCGCCCATCTCAGAAGATATGGGAGCTACAGACTTAAAATTGATTTGTTTAGATCCATATAAATCACACGCATGGCAAGTTATTTCCAAAAGTCGATAACTACTGCCACTTCTGATGATCGATTAATCATTTATAAGTATCGTTATCGAAAATCTGTTATAAAATGATATCTCCTACATCTTTAGAGCTAGAGTCGCCGAGTTTGAAATGTAGATTCCCATGTATTCTATAAAATTTCAAAAGGTTCCGAGCTTTTCTCGTAGTCGAGCAGTCTCTACTAGAGCAGTCTTGCCTTACCAGATGCACGGGGCCAAAACATTTGTTAACACTTTAACGAGCTATGATTGGGCGGCTGCCAGGGGGCATCGTTCGCTCCATCTGGCTGCCTAGCTGGCCGCCTGCAGGCCCGTTTGATGGGGGGCAATTAAAGGTGCACATGTTCCGCTTAATTGATGCAACTGTTCGTTCGATTCATTGCAGCGCCACGGGTGGACCCCAACAACAACAACGAATGGCGACCGCTGGGCCACGGGGATCCACTGCAAAAGGACCCCACCTACGACTACAGCCCGCCGGCGCTGGATCGGGTGCGCTACTGGGCGGAGAACAATGCGAGCAGCGGCCAGGATGCCAGGCAAAAGCTGCCCGCGGACCTGTTGCGCAACAAGACGAAGAGCGAAATTCTACTGCTGGGCGTGGCTGGCGAGCGGGGCAGGCCGACGCAGCAACAGAAGCCGCAGCATCCGTCGATGCCATCCAAGTATGCGCCCATACGCCGAAGCTACTATGCGCCGCAGCAGATGCAGCAGATGCAGCAGCAGCAGATGCAGATACAACAGCAGCAGATGCTGCACATGCCACACACGCATCTCATGCCGCCGCCCATGCTGATGAAGGGCATGGGTCATGTGGAGTATCGCCACAACATCATCAACTCGCCCAGCAGCAGCTCCTACATGAGCTACAGCTCGCCCAGCACCAGCAGCAGCTACAGCAGCCACAGCAGCCACAGCAAGCCCTCCAGCAGCACAGCGCACTACTACAGCAGCACCTCGAGTGGCACGGTGCCCTGGTATACGCACTCCCAGCCCAGTCTGTCCAGCATGTCCAGTCTAGCCAGCCTGTCCAGCATGGGCGTGACGCAGCCGCATCGCATGAGCTATGCGGATGCCCATCATCAGGAGTCCATGCAGCACTACAGCTTCTCCAGGCCACAAACCGTGAGCTATGCCCCCAACTCGATCCAAGCGCATGGAACGGGCGCCAAGCCCGTGCGCAAGCCCTGGCTGCACGAGCTGCTGCAGAAGGAGCTGGTCAAGCCGACCATGAAGCAGCGCATGAAGCCCACAATGCCGGCGACCAAGTATCTGATGGGCACCACCAAGCCGCAGTCGATGGCCAGCGCCACTCGGCCGCCCTTCAGCTATGCGCCGGTGACCTTTGTGCCTGGTCCACCCACTGTGGCCACGGCCACGGCGAGCAGCACCCAGGCCGAGCTGTATATAACGCCCACGATGGCCATGCCCACGGCCAGCGTCGGCTTTCGACCCATGCTCATGTCCAGCGCACAGCCAACGACACCAACTACAGCAACAACAACAACAACAACAACAACTAGCACAGCTTTGCCCATTTATAAAAGTCCCACCACGACGAGGACGACGATGAGCAGCTCTCGGCTGATGATACCACAGACGAGCAATCTGGCCCAGCGACCCACTGTGGCGCCCGCCTTGGAGCTAACCACCGATGCGCTCTTCTCGCACTACAAGCAGCCGCCCAAGCCGCTGCTCGGACCCATGTATCTCATTATAGAGGGTCACTCGAAGGTCAAGACATACGGACAGAATGAACTGGATCCGCACAGTCCGAAAATTGTGCCCGTCATCTCGAAGCGTGAGCCGGTGGTGCGAATTGCGGATCCCAATGAGAAACGCGGCACAGTCGAGAGTTATCAGGTGAAGCATTTGCATACAAAGACAATGCCAACAACAACAACAACGACAACAACAACAACAACAACCACAACGACGACGACAACGACACCAAAGCCAGCAACAACAAGAGCAACAACCACCACAGCCCCAACCACAGCGCGACCTCGTCTAAGCGCCACAACAACGCCAACTGCAGCCTCGACTAGCCAGAGTCCGCCAGCGAATGGTGGTGGGGTTCATGATCTGCTTAGCCTGCTGGACAACATGTTTGCCGATGCGCAAGATATAGTCTCGACCAGCTCGCTGGCCACGCCCACAATGGGCAGCAGCACCGTCTTGAAGCCGGTGACAATGAAGACGAAGCTGCAGCCACAGCAGCCAGAGCCGCGCATAGGCAGCCAAGGGGCGAGCATAGAGAGTCTGCTCGAGACAGCTGACACTAATGATGATGATGATGATGCTGATGATGATGCTGATGATGATGAGAAGGTCAAAAATGGTTCACAGATCGCGACCAGCACGGAGCCTGAGCAGCCGCCGCGTGCTACCCGGCAAATCTTTGACTATGATCAATTGCCCGAGTCGCGTATTAAGGCCGAGGCCAAAGACGAAGCTGACTACGATAATGATGATGATGATAATGATGCCAATGATGATGAGGAGGCTGGCGAGTTATTGGAGGATGGCGAACTGGACAATCTGGAAGATGTGAGTGAAGACGAGACGTCAGATAGTGAACATAATTTACTCAAACGCATCGATAAATTCGTCGATGATGTGGACGATGATGGCGATGATGATTTGGACGACTTGATTGAGGGTCTAGCACCTGGCCAAGCTAACGACGACGCTGACGATGACGACGACGACGACGACGACGGGGACGACGGGGACGACGTCGAGCAGCGTCATTAACATAAATTCAGCATTTTTTTGTTTTGTGTGTTTCTTAAAACTGCGCTCTATACCAAATCTATCAGAAATTTTTCATACACCTAATTGTTTAAATTGTAAATAATAGTAAGCTTTAAAGAAGTCGATGCTGTTAGCTTTTAGTCTTATACTATCATGTATTGTTTGTTGTTCGTATTGTAATTTAAATTAAATTATCGAAAAATGTCTTGTTTTTTAGTTTGATAAGTGTGCAATAATTGACAATAAATATTAATAATTTATTTACATATTATTTCTCAAATTTGAATTTTCCTTTTAGGTGAATCTGTTTTACAGCTAACAGCAAGCAGTTAACAGCAACATTTAGCAACTGCAACAACCTAGGCATAAAGCAGTCTATCGAAAACTATCTTAGCAAAGACAGCCACCTTATGGGGATCGTTACTCGCTCTTTCACTAAAACTTCTCTTATGTTTTCGCTGCTGCCTTAATCAACTGGATATGGTTGCGTGCTCTCTTTTGCTCCCACATTGCTTACAAACGTTTGTTTGTATGCATGTCGTCGTCGAACGCGCTCTGCAATTTTGCTTTGTTTATTTCTGTTTCGATTTTCAAAGCAACAGTTGAGAATTTGACTTCGAAGGGAACGGTAAAACAGACCGCTTCCAACGCTCTCTGGAATAAGCTCCATGCGCGCCGTGGGTGACAAATAACAGCAGCTATTCTACACACAGCTAAATTGTATGACAAGTGTTTAAATTAAGCTAATCTGCACACATATAGTGAATATCTCAATTCAAATTGGATCAACTACAGTTTTATGTGCATTGATTTAAGCGGTGAATATGAATGTTTTGTGTACATATGTATTTGTTTTTGTGTTTGTTTACCTAGCGTCTAACTGACCGCTAAAAACGCAACGTTGTTGCTGTTTTATTTTGTTCGTTGCTTCGCTTTCGCTTTTGTTTGCATATTGATGAGTGAGCGAGAAGACAAATAAGTGAAGACAGAAGCAATTAAGTGTAACCATGTTGCAGCTTGTTTCTCTCGCTCTTGCGTTCGCTCTCTCTATCTGTTGACTGTTCCATTGGAATTGGAAATTGCAAATTGAAGCAACAAAAACTTAGACAAACACGTGTAGTTGCAGCCCTTGGCTAATGAGTCAGAGGCAGGCGTGGGAAGGCCTCCCGATAAGTAACAGTGTAAAAAATAACGAAAAGAAGAAATCAGTCAACTATGTAACTTTATTCACCCGCACTTGGACTTTGAAAGTGTGACTAAATGTGTCGGTGTCAATATACATACATATGTACATATATTTGATCAGACTGTATATACATACATACATACATATGTACATTATGTATATGCCTATTTCGAATAACCTTGATTTGTCTGCTAGCGTCTTAAAACAGATTGAACAAATATTTTGAGTAGTTCGCGTCTCTCGCCAAACGACAACAAAAAACTAACCAAACAAACTTCTAAGCAGAAAACAGGTTCAGCGATCCAACGTGCAAAAACACAGAAACAACACCAAAAGAGAACCAGAAAGAGAGGCAGAGCGAGAGTGCGAAGTTGAATGAGAGAAATGCATATAGCAAACAGACTGCACTGAAACTGTGTTTTTCCTCTGAACTTAGCACAAAACCATTTGGAAGACAAATTCCATTGATGTAAAAAAAAAAACAACAAAAAATGCTGGTCTGCCTGTTACGACTTCTTATCAGCCAAATGTCAGACGTCGCTGATAGTAATTCGGTGGGCGCAGACACCAGTTGCCGGCTGATAAGCTGTTCAATTCAATTGTGTATAGCCAAGCATCCGTTTACATTGTAAAGAACATACATACATATGTACGTATGTACATACATACGTTTGAATCATTGCGTCTGAGCGCCCACATAGTAGTTCTAATTGGAAGTGAGATAACACGTTCAAACGGTCATTTATATAATCCATGCCAAATAATTGAACCTTATCACCGCATCTTAGGTCAGCTAGGCAACCAAATTGACCTGCATTACTGACCTACTTTAGCTATGGGCTTCGATTCTCGCCAATTTTGCCGGTTTGACGACCGGTTTGCTTGTGTAATTAGCTTACTGACCATGTGCTTGAATTAATTGCAAGTGAGCACACAAAAAATACATATATAAATATAATATATATATATATATATATATATATATATTTTTTTTTTAAATATATGTATGTATATATAAAATGTGGTTTAGTCATTTCAACATCAGTCAACAATTACGTAATATGTACATACATACATACAAATACACTCAATCGGAAGTGTATTGGTCAGTCTTGTTGGAGTTGTTGTTATAAGAGTACAAGATATCGTAATGTCAATGCCCTGCTTTAAAGTATAAGTAAATACGAATAACTGTATTAAAAAGCGCAGCAAGCACCTTGACAATGTAAATATTCACACACACGCACACTTTTACATGTAAATGTATATAAATACTTTTATTCTTTGTCTTCTACATGGTTGGTATTTCCACATGCGTTGGCTGAGTGCAGCTTTTGTACCACATTCTCATTCCGCTTTGCTTCGCGCTGCTGATGAGCCATAATAGCTGCCTAATGGAATCGCGTCACGATGACTCGACTGTGTGCACGCAAGCATGCACAGTGTATAAGAACTGCTAATTGTCATACGCATGAGTATAAGAGCAGTGCAATGTTATTAGATCAACAGCTGAATGGTATACGGTATACGTAGTGCAATGGCATGAGCGGGCGTATAAGAACCGTGCTATGCTATGCGTAATCGTATAAGAGATGTGTAATGTTATTAGATCAGCAATGTACAAGAACAGTTCAATGATATACTAACTGCTTTGATACAGTTCAATGCGTGTGGCAACACTTTGTTTTACCTGCTCCAATAAGCAAGCCATAAACTTTTTATAAGCCGTGATAAGCGGGGATATAAATCGTATTTGTTTATCTCTCTGTTTACGTACATATATTAAAAGTTAAATATAGTCGAAGCAATGTTCATTAATTAAATTACTTTTATTCTGATTTTGTTTAGTTCAACAAATGACGTAGAATATTCACTATTCAAGCAATTATTATATTTTATTGTGATAACCCCACCAAATGGCGCTGTGATTCAATGCTGTCTCTTTTAAAAATAAACCAAAAAATATGTACATTAAAACATTCATATTTGCTTGCAGTAATTGCTTAAACTAATTTCTAATCATATTTCTGCCCTGTGAGAATATCAATAATAAACAAGTTACGTGAACGCGAATTGCGAAAGCGAATCGTATCGCAAACTTAAAACACACACTAATTCCCTATATATATATACATATATGTATATGTACATATAATATGTATCCCCATAAAATGTATAGCTAGTATATCAATTTTGGAATAGTCTTGAGTGTGTTTCTGTGTGCGTTTGCTTGTTTTGTATATATTAGAGAATGTGCTGCCATTATTTAATTTTTGCTTAATAAAACTGCCCTCGAGCAGCTTTTGTTTTTGCGCTAAATTTCATTTAGATCACTAAAGCATTAGATTAGGAGCTAAACAGAAACAACAAACTTAGCTAATCAAAAACAATTTCACTAAATTGCTCTTTGTTTTGGCTAAATTACTTTGATTTGAAGTGTTTAAAACAATTTCAACTATTTTAATTAAGTTGTAAATGTTTCATTCGATGGCTGCTTAAGAACATCTTAATGTAAAATATTTACATATTTAGAGTTGACTTTATTGGATTTAGGGCAACTTCACAGTGCAGCAACTTTCTAATCAGATTTATAGCAAAGTCCAATTCTTATTTGAAAAACATTACTTTCAAGGCTGTTTCAGCTTAGATTTCGCTAATCAGCGCAGCATAAAATTTGCGTTCTGTTCAAGGTCTGTTTTATGAATAGGAATATATATATAAAAAATAAATAAAATTATAATTATAATTCTTTAAGTAATTTAGAATGTAAATAACCCACAATGCAAGCAAATAAAGTTAATAATATTTTGTAAACAAATTCTATTAGGAGGGAAAAATTAAAAAAGTTAGATTAATAATGACTCGGATTTGGCAAAATCCCATAAGCACACTTCATTTATAGGCGGAGAAGGAATATTTTTATTTTTTCGATTTGCTACTGCTCCAATGGAGGCAGTTATAAAATTTTTGTTTTTAAATTTAACCCAAAAGCTGTAGATCTGTCAAAAATACATATGCATATGTATTTTTTCGCCTCAAACAAAGGCCCATAAATTTTGTAATTTTGTTTGGTAAGTGAATAGAGGAAGTCAACAGAACTCTATAATTACCTAGCTACCACCTACTATAGGTTTTTAGGTTTGGTTTGTTAATACGAGTATGTATTCTAAATTTTATAGTTACAACAGTTACAATACAATATATAGTAATAGCCTTACTGTTATACAAGTTGTAGTGGTAAACGAATGGGAAATATACTTTATAAGATGAGTGCATTTCAAGCCTCTAGCTACAATAGAATAAGCGGATGGATCGACAGTAGGGCGGATATTGCAAAAAAAAAAAATAATAAGAACTAATATACCCATTATATACCCATCTTATGTAAACTTGGCATCGTTTATCTATAGCTATAAAACCATATAGAAATGGAAGTTGTATATATGAATTTTAGCATTCAAATTAATGATAATTTGCTCCAATTAGAAAACCAATTTGAAGTCATTTGCTGTTAGTATCTTGAGGTATGAAAATCCTTTGCACCCGTGCTATTTTAAGATAATGTCATTGAGCTAACTTAGTCTGACATTCAGCGTCAATTGCTCCATTAGAATTTGCAATGCAAATTGACGACTTGCGATTTGCGATTTACGTTTAGCGATCACCTCGCGTGTTAAACTATGCACTACAGCTAATCTTCTCGATCGTGTAATGCCTGTTACCTGGCTCGGGCCAGACCGAGCACATGCAACTGCTGCTGCTGCTGCTGCTGGTGCTGCTTATCACAGTTCAGGTTTTGAAGCCAGCTAACAGCTTCCAGTTGCACAGATGTGTAAATATGTTTCTCTACAATGTAATCACATATATAGTGGATAGGTAAATATTAATTAACTACACAGTATGCCTGTACTTCTCTCTCGCTCTCGCTGCCTCTCGCCCTCTCTTTCCTTCTCTGTTAAAGTGCATGAACTTTAGCCGCAAATTGTTGCAAACCAGCTGCGGTTTTATGATACACGAGAGTTTAAATTTAGACAATAATTTCCAACTGTTGCGATCGTTGCGATCTGCTGGCTTAGCTCAAGAGCCTCGTTGATAAAGCGCTAATAGCTGCAGCAAAAGCAAACTATGATTTTGCTTATCAATTGCAAAACGTTTAGTGCTCTAAAGGAATGCGAACGATAAGATTCGAAGAATGTAAAAATAAATAAAAACTATTAATACAAAAATGAATTGAAAGCTAATCGAAGTGTTTCTCTTTGATAAGCACAGCCGTGCAGCTATTGACAACGCGAGAGCCATGACAGCGACCAAAGATCCCAAGGATCAGGTGCCCAAGACAACGACGCAGCCGGCTCAAAAGAATGGCGCCGCTGGAGGATTAATGAAGCGCTTGCGACGCTCCGCCTCTGTGACGGAACATAATCTAAACAATCTGCGCAATCGCAACTCGACGCAGCACCTGTTCGACCAGCATGGCAATCCGATTGATCTGCGTCAGTATCGCAAGGTGCTGGACAAGGATGAGAACGGCAACGGCACCAGCGAGAAGAAGCTGCGCTACAGACGCACCCAGAGCGTGACACGGGCCGAGGAGATCTCCAACAAGGAGGCCAAACTGCGCAAGGCACAGCCCGACAGATCGTGAGTGAAGAGAGAGAGAGAGAGACAGATCTGATTGCTCACCTATCTAACGATCATTTTGTAGCATTCATCGTCCCCGCGATTCGTTGTTCTCCTGGAGCTCAGGCTTTACCAACTTTACGGGCCTGGTCAACTGGGGCTTTCTGCTGCTCTGCATAGGTGGTTTGCGTTTGGGTCTAGAGAATCTGATCAAGTGAGTATATATATAGAGAGAGAGAATCCTAACTAATCCTATCAACCTTTACAGATACGGCATACGCATCAATCCGATTGATTGGTATTTCTTTGTGAGCGGACGCGATCAGGGCGAAGGTCATAATGCTCTATTTTTAATCTCGTGTAAGTATGCTCTCTGCCCGCACACCGCTAGACGAGTTCGTCGATAACTCTCTTTGAACTTTCCCTTTCAGACTCTTTTGTGCACATCTCCCTCTGTCTGGCCGTCGAAAAGGGTTTGGCTCTGGTAAGTACATGATTTACTCACTTTGCAATTTGTGTCGGCCCAGTTGGTACAAGCGATAACTGCATTCATTCATTAGCCCCCACATCGTATTTAGGCGAACTTAGTCTTAAAAAGGTTGCTGTTAAAAACTTGTAATTTCCAATTTGAATTAATGGTCGAAAAGAGATTAGTTTTAAACAGCTGCTACATGGCTGAGCCGAGAACTGTCCCAATTGGATTTATGCCTTTTGTTTAATCAGCTGACGGCAGAGGGTGCTAAGCATACATGATTTGCTTTGAAAAACTAGTTGAAATTTATTCTGCGTTATTATTTTTTTATGCAAAATGTTATACAACTCGGTTTTAATTGCAGTTCAGCTCAAATTATGCCTCCCTCTCGAATTCTCAAGCAATCGAATTCCATATTGTACCTCTTTTCAAACATAACTATATATTGATTATATTATTACACTTATAAACAAGTCTTGTATGACAATTAATAATCCATGCATTGAGTGTGTTTGTATGTGTCTTGTCTTGCATATGTATGAGAGCAGCAGATGGACCTATGCAATGCGTACGCCCGCCTGGTCACAATATTTCATCACCATTTCCTTATAGTTTAGCTCCAGTGGTGTGATTAAATTGGTCACCTCGGCTGACGACACAGTCTGCGACAAGTTGGACAAGGCTCTGGCCAAGTATTGGCGCAAATCGGTCACATCGGCCAGGTGATCCACCTGCTTGGGCTGTGCAAATGTGAGTTGAGAGAATGCGGCCTGGTAGCCAGGCTCTGCATCGACCGCAACATCTGCGTCAGCGCCACCATCGAGTCCATCCAAGTAGGGCAGCTTTTCGGGCGGGCGCTCGAATAGATCAATTAGTGCGTGCAATAGACGGGACCAGAAGGTTTTGTATTGTCCAGAGTAGACTTCGGGGCATTCAGAGAGCAGCTTGGTAACGCCTACAGCAACAATCTTGCGCTCCAGCTCCTTGGCGACCTTAGCCATGTCCGTGATGAACACGCGCTCCAGCAGCATGCCGAACATGCCTGGTTGTATCTGCTCGATGAGCTGCACCAGCGGAGTGCCACCGACTTTGACCACATAGAAGCTGAAGAACACAATGATGCCATTCAGATACTTGGCGGTCTTTGAGAGCGACAGACGCTGAAAGAGCAGGCCAAAGATTTGCCGCATGCTCGTCTGCAACTCGTCGGCGTTGTAATAGAACAACAAATTCTGCAGCAGATAAAAACCCTCGTGATCGTTTGCCTTGGATGCGATCATTTTTTGGAATATGCCCAAAATGCCATTCTGAAATATTAAAATTGTTAACGATTGCTGGGACAGTTCATTGTTTCGTAAACTTGATTTACCAATTTGCCAAGCGCTTGGATCTGTGCAGAGCCTTGCCTGATGAAGATCGACAGCAGACGAATCAAAGGCGTTACATTGCCACGGCGATCCCATAGAGGCGGTGCCAAGAGGCAAGGGAAGAGTGCCCAATAGGGTTCCGGTATGGGTCCACTGCCCTCGCGCACTTCCATCAGAACAGACAACATTTGAAATACGTAGGGCATAAATTCCGTGATGTCCTGTTGCAAGATGCCCTGGAAGACGGGAAAGAGTGCTTCCTCAAAGGAACTAACAGCCGTAGCATCCGCTTGGCAAACGATTCTGGAGAGGACATTAGTTAATAAATATCCTTTCAGCTCTTGAAAATAACATACTTAATCGAAAGAGCCAGTGTCTCAAAGAGATAATGATTGAACAGCGGGCGAGACGGATTCTTGGCGACAAATGTGAGAATTTCGGTGAGGCGTGGCAAGGCAACGGCCATAAATGGCAAAGCGCCCGCCTGTAGCACATGGAAACTGCGCATGATGGCTAAGCAAAAGAAATAAATGAATTAATGATAATGTTGTATATATTTCGAGTGCCCTTGAACTCACCTTTCATCACGTACTCGTTCTCCGCTGATCCAGTCAGCGAAAGCGTTGCAAACAATCCACTAACTAATTCATTGGAGTGTGGAGCAATTACCTGGGGGCCAAACAATAGCGTATTGTTCGCATCACGCATAGTTAATATCTTTTCCAGCGAGCAGGCCGCATAGCTGTGCACCACAATGCTCTCGGCGGGCAGATGCCGAATGAGATGTGGCAAACAGCCTGCCAATGTTTGGGGTCCCAGCAAACTGCGAAAGACCATCACATACTTTATAGAAGCTGCCTTAAGCACGGGCAGTTCATTCACTGTGCGGGACAAAGGGAAAAAAGAGAAAAGTTTAATGCCAACTCAACTCATATATATATATATGGATAGCCCACGGTTTGAACCAATTACTAATTACCATTGGGTCGCTCCAGCTCGGGCACAATGTGCTCGGCGCAGAACTGTGGCAAGGGCACCAGCTCGGAGGTCTGGGTAATGCCATGCTTTTGGGTGCCACCGCGTGATGCCCAGGAGGTGACCAAATAGATGGCCGTATCTTTTGCACGCCAATTGGCAACCGGATCCTCTTTGTACTTGGCCAGCAAGATTTGTAGGTATTGGCCAAATATGCCAAAGATCTTCTGCTCGAAGTTGATGGAGAGCGTCTTCACCAGATCACAAGCGGCGCGTCGTCGCGTATCAATATCAGAGCCTTCAATATCCCGACGTATGTACTCATCCGGGCTGTCTTCGAACAGCTCCTCGTCGGAGGGGCGTATGTCCAAGTTGGGTATGACAACTTTCTCACAGATGCGCGCCAATATCTCTGGATTCTCAAAGATGGCGTGATAATGCTTGCGCTCAGCGACCACCGAAAGGAATTGCAGGGCATTGGAGACGAGCTAAAGCATATATGATGCACCATATAATACTGAATGCAATTGAATTATAAATCATACTCACCGCATCATATTTCGTGTGCAGGCTGGTCTTCACCAGTAATTCCCAGACGGCAGTCACAAACTGTTCCATGTAGGGCTTGAACTCCTCATCGTATTTACGCGCATATAGACAAATATTCTCACAGACCTGGGAGCGCAAGTGTTCCAATACGCCGGCATCTTCGTCATCATCGGTGCGTAGAATGGCGACATCAACTGCCAGCTGCTGTAGGAAGGCGCTCATCCAGGTGCTCATGTTGTCCTCAAAGAATTCGGGCAGATCTTGTGAATTGAGCGAGAAGAACACCTTGTTGACCAGCACCAAAGAACTGTAAATGACCTTCAAGGCCTCAGCGTTGCCTTCGTGCAGAGTGCTCAGCTGCATGGTGGCCTGCAGCAGTTCCGTCAATGGCTTGGCCATTCGGTCCAGCACGAACTTGATCTCCTCCCATAATGCTTGCGATTTAAATTCGTAGCGATAGCGCTTGAAAAGCGAATGTGCAGTTTGCAAAATGCCGTTGATCACATTGAAATCACCGGAGGCGAATTTCTCCACCATTTCGTCAATCAGCTGCGGCCATTTCTTGGGAAAATCATGTTTGCCAATGATGCTGACCGCATCGCTCAGCTGCTTCTGCAGTGCCGTCGGCGAATGCAACATCAATGTGACAATCAGCGTTTTGATTGTGTTGCGATCGCTCGCATGTATGCGATCCGGCTCGTCGCTGTCCTCGTGTGCGGCCCAGTTGCGTTTGATGTAGTTCTTGAATGCAATGGCGCCCGCCACTCGTATGGTCATGTCCATGGTGGCCTTGTCGATTAGGTTCAGCAGAAGAACTGGATAATTCTGCTGCAACTCTGTTGATTCCAGCAACTTTTCGGCTGTTTAGTGAAAAAAAAAAACATGTTTTATTTTAGATCTTCACAAGCGCGCAAGATATGTTCGTAAGAGATTAAAAGAGAAAGAGAGTTACTCGATCAACAATCTCATTTTTTGCCGCTGATTTGATGAACCGCTAAGGTACCGCTGTTTTCCCGCGCGCGCACCTATACAATGTTGCTCTCTCTCTCTCTCTCTCGCGCGCGGTCTCTCTTAAGCTCACACACACATACTTACCAGGTCTGCGGACATTTGGATCTGCGCTAAGCGTCTGTTGCAAATAGCCGGCAAGCAATTGCAAATTGGCGTCTGTGACTTCCATTTTGTTGATTTATATTTGTTTATTTATATTTATATATCACGTTGGTTTTTGCGTTTTTGATAAGTCTTGTTTAACACTATTTTACAACATATAACGAAATTGCGCACACAAAGCGAATAAAGCGACCAAGCGTTGTGCGAAACGGTGGAATGACGAATGTGCCGACGGAAGTGATGGGGCGTTTAGCGATGAACGATAATTAGGACTATCGTTACGACTTCTAGAAATACATCGAACGTTGTGCAAAAAGTTGTATACTTATAACTATCGATAAATAACTGACTGCTTTTGAATATTTGCAGGAAATAATATCCGAAGGCCTTGGCATGGCTATTCAAATTGCAAACATACTTTTTTCGGTTTTATTACCGGTAGTCATAATACATCTCAAAGGATCTGCATTTAGCATAAGTGAGTAATAAGAGGAAATCTATTTTTTATGTATGTGTTAATATATATATCTATAGTGGGCGCAACTACTGTTTGTTTCTACTATTCCGTACTATTCCTTAAACTTTGGAGTTATGTGCAGACTAATATGTGGTGTCGGAAGACGTATTATCAAAGGCAGCCACGTGAAAGACGACCAAGTATTACGGTAGCAGAGCTGAGTAAGTTCTGAGTACTTCTTATTATTTAAGAACAAACATTCTAATTACTTTCTTATTTCTAGAGAGAAAGCATTCGACTGGTGGTGAGGATGATGAAGATGTAGCTAAGTTGGTTCAATATCCCGAAAACTTATGTTACAAGGACATTATGTACTTTTTGTGCGCACCAACTCTTTGCTACGAATTGAATTTTCCACGCACTTCGCGCGTCCGCAAGCGTTTTTTGCTGAAACGTTTGCTGGAAGTGCTGATTGGTGTAAATGTTTTGATGGCTTTGTTTCAACAATGGATTATACCATCAGTACGTAACTCCTTGATACCATTCTCCAACATGGATATGGCTCTGGCCACAGAACGTCTACTGAAACTTGCAGTAAGTACGTATTGTTTTATATATGATAATTTATATAATTTGTATGTTTTTTTTTTTTTCATAGCTTCCAAATCATTTAGTTTGGCTGATCTTCTTCTATCTGTTGTTCCACTCTTTTCTGAATGCCATTGGCGAAGTGCTGAATTTCGCAGATCGCAATTTTTACTGCGATTGGTGGAATGCAAACAATATTGATACATTTTGGCGTACCTGGAATATGCCGGTGCATAGGTGGTGCGTGCGTCATCTATATATACCCGTTGTACAAATGGGATATTCGTCCCGCCAAGCATCCACAATTGTGTTCCTTTTCAGTGCCTTTTTCCATGAGTATTTGGTAAGATCTATTATGAAACTTTTGAATACTATACAATTCGATTTATTTTATTTTATTTTTACAGGTTTCAGTGCCATTGCAAACGTACAAGATTTGGGCTTTCCTCGGCATGATGGGACAAATACCATTATCAGCAATATCTAGATATGTCGAGCGTCGTTTGGGTCCGCGCATGGGAAATATTATAGTTTGGGCATCTATTATATTAGGACAACCATTGTGCATTATGGCCTATTATCATGACTATGTCATTACACATTATCAGAATGCACTGAATGGCACTGAACACAGGTAGACTTTGGGTAATACTATCTGGTCCGTACTTTTCTATAATTATAAGCCAAATGCAAGTTGAGGAAACTTGAATGCCACATCCAAGTCATGCATAGTACTGAGTAACATAAATCGATTGTTATTTTATGCATTTGTTAATGATCTTAAGCTTTATGTAAATAAAGAGAATGGATTTTGTATATCTTAAAAATGTTGTTTTATGTACTTACGCTTTTCAACTAGTTCCTGAGAGCGAGATCATATTTTGTGCTTTGTCGAGCAACAATAGTTGAGAGGCGATAGCTCACCCCTAGCGTGCCTTATCGATGTTTTGCCATACACTATCGATTAACGGTTGCTCTACTTATTTTTTCTCTCCTCCACCAGCACCAAGCCAAAACATATTTGAGTTATTTTTCAGAAGAAAATCAAGTGACTTGTAGTTGAAACTACAAATTTATGTGCGCGTGTTAAACTAGCTAAGTGCACTTAATAACTCCCGTAATTGTTCTAGAGATAGGCATCATATTGCTTAGGTAAGCGCGAATACCAATTGCAAATTGGTCAATAGCTCATCGGCGTTTTCGCGACGCCCGGCACAGACACACACACATGCACAGTCAACATAAGCAAGTACACGTATATACGCACACGCACGCATAGGTTTTTTGTAAATGTGTGAGTGTTACTCGTGCTTAGAAAAGAAAATTTTTTTTATCGGTTGCAAAAGGCGCAAACTGTGCGAGTGAAAACCGCAACGCTTTAAATTAAAATGCTTATAATTTCCAGAAACGTTTGGCGTTGTCAGCAGCAGCGACTGCTACAATTCGGGAAATCATCAACGGTCTACAGCAGCTCAAAATCGACACAAAAACAAACTAACTTAAGTAGTTCCAATAGCAACGGCAGCGATCCGGCAGCAACAGCCCCAACAGCGGCAGCAACAGCAGCAGCAGTTTGTAGTCACGTAAGTCTGGCGCACCGATTAGCGCAAGGCACAAATCTCATGGTTTCGTTTATTTCTTGCTATAGATCATGAGCGGTCGGTATCGAGGAGGAGGCGGAGGAGGTGGACGTTATGGTGGTGGAGGTGGCTACGGTGGTGGTGGTGGCGGCGGCGGCGGCGGCGGAGGGGGTGGCTACAACGACTTTGATAACTACCGGGGCGGAGGAGGTTGTGGAGGGGGCGGCTATAATGACAATTTCGGCCCTGGTCCAAATCCCTTCAACAGTAAGTAATTACAATAGGAAACTATAAATTGCACAGTCGACAAAAATGTCAACAACGATATTGTTATCGACTGGGGCGATTATCGAGAATTATATAAATAATATGTATGTCATATGGCTGAAGTAAATTATAATTGAACTTTTAGTAGCTTGTGAAGCACATAGAAATGAAAATTGAAATATTGCTCTATTTCACTTTAAATATTTTTATAAAGGATATAATTTTTTTAATCTGCCGAGACGTAGTAGATAGGTTGTTTACAGGAAACCTAAGCTTAAATATAGTTTTGATACATATGTATATCAATAAGGCATTATTGAGTTGAAGCTATATATGATATGTATTAAATGTTTTTATTTTCTTAGTGGGTCCCAATATCTCGGGCAATGATCTGATGCAGCTGATGAGCGCCATGGCCAGTAATTTTAGCATGAATTCACAGCCACCACAGCCAATGCGTCAGAGTTGTGGAGAGTTGAGGAATCATCACTGCGGCATGTTTGTGGAGCTCTCAGGGCGACTGTTCAAAAAGCGTGTAAATCGTTTTGCTGAGCTGCGCGATCGTAATGGTGGCGCTTGTCAGCTGGTGGTGTTGGAGGACAAGCATCCACGAGTAGCACGGCGCATGAACAACATGCCAGAGAACACAACACTCACAATTGTGGGCCAGGTGATGCGAAGGCCACATAATTCGTGTAATCAAACGATGCCCACGGGTGAAATCGAAGTGGAGGTGCAGGACATACTCAGCATACATTTTCCGGCTAGCGGCACGAAACGCGCCGGCGATAAACGCACCTACAGCACCATGGCACAGCAACAGAGCAGCCTGGGCATCACCAGCACGGAGTACAAGATTGCCAGTGAGTAGATGAATGATAAATCATAATAAAACATAATTTACTTAACTCTATAACTCGTCTTGCAGAGAATGAGAATATCTTGAAATACTTTGAGAATCGTGATCTCACCTGTAATGATCTGCGGCGAGATGATGTTGGCAAAACAGTCACCTTAGTGGGCTGGATACCATCGACAAAAAACAACAAGTTCTTGCAGCTAAAGGATGGCTATGGTCAGACCCAGCTGATGATCGAAGATCAATCCGTGAGTAAATTTAAATATAATAGATAATGACTGTGACTAGGAATACAAGAATAGAAGTTGTTTAATGTATGCATATGTGCTTATGTATATATTAACTAGAATTTGTTTATGAATATATGAAATCTAACCGCATTAGCAATATATAGTGTATATTTAATTTTCCAAAAGTACTGTAATATAGAAGTTAAAGGTAGTCTCATAAATCATATGTTTATATAAATTATTTGCATAATTAAAACTTCCTATTTTTTGTATACAGCTTATGGACACCTTTATGTCTACACCGGAGCAAACTGTGTTGCAAATTGTCGGAAAAGTGCTCGGTAGGCCGAAGGCCAACATAAATTTGGTAAGTGGATAAAACATTTTTAAAAGTCGCACAATATGTTAATATGATTTTGATTTTTGTTTTTTATCCATAGAAATATGACACTGGCGAAGTGGAAGTTAGTGTGACCAGTGTGAAAGTGTTAAATCCCGATGACCCCTATGAGGGTCCCATCAAGGTTAAGGAGAAAGTACAGAAGATGTCTATTGATGATCTCGAGGCCGATGAGGCTGCGGCTGCTGCTCGCAACGCAATCAGTGCCAATAATGGTGAGGGCGACGTGGATGGCGGTGAGACGAGCGCACCGAGCACAGTTCAGGCTTGTGTCGAGCAGCCGCGTCAGAAGGTGGCGGACACGAACAAATTTGCAGATCGCACGCACAACTGTGGCGAATTGACCTCGAATGACATCAACGAAAAGGTCGTCGTTTGCGGCTGGCTGGAATTTCAACGCATGAACAAGTTTTTCATACTGCGTGATGCTTACGGTCAAACGCAGGTGCTAATCTTGGCCAAGACAAAGGGGCTGGAGGAGTATGCTGAGACAGGTGTGCCCATTGAATCGATTGTGCGCGTCGAGGGTACCGTTATTCCACGTCCAGCAGCCACCATAAATCCAAAAATGACCACAGGACATGTTGAAATCGAGGCCGACAAGATCGACGTACTGAACGCAGCCAAAAAGAATCTCCCCTTCGAGATACGTAAATTTAATCGCGCCGGCGAACGCTTACGCCTCACGCATCGCTACTTGGACTTGCGCTTCAATGATATGCAGCATAACTTGCGGTTGCGTTCGGCGGTTATAATGCGCATGCGCGAGTATTTGATTAACTACTTGGGCTTTGTGGAGGTGGAGACGCCAACGTTATTCCGCCGTACGCCCGGCGGTGCCCAGGAGTTTGTGGTGCCGACACGCAAGGCGGGTCACTTCTATTCGCTGGTGCAGAGCCCACAGCAATTCAAGCAGATGCTGATGTCCGGCGGCATCGATCGCTACTTCCAGGTGGCGCGCTGTTATCGTGATGAGGCCACTCGACCGGATCGTCAGCCGGAGTTCACACAGCTTGACATTGAGTTGTCGTTCACTAGTCGCGATGATATAATGCAACTGATTGAGGAAACGTTGCGCTACTCGTGGCCCAAGCACTTGCCCAAGCTGCAAACGCCATTTAGACGCATCACATACGAAGAGGCCATGGAGAAATATGGCACCGATAAGCCGGACACACGATTCTGTTTCCTGCTTAACAACGTCTCGGACATCATCGAGAAGAGCGAAAACTTCAAGGGCAAATATAATAACTTTAGCGCCTATGCCATTGTAGTGCGCGCCAGCGAAGCCTTCTGGAATGGAGCCGCACGTAAGCACTACGAGAGCCTGAGCAAGGCCTTTACGGGCACGCTGTTCGTGCGCAAATTCAACTTTGCCAAGGACGTGCAGGAGAGGCTCACGAAGCTACTGGGCACCGAGGTGGCCACTGAGATTATTGAGAAATTTGATTTGGAGGAGAACGATTTACTTTTCCTGTGTATTGGGCCCAAAGAGGAGACGGTTAGTAAATTATTACTATTATTTGCATACGATACTTAACTGCATCCTTCTCCACAGCGTAATCTTCTGGGTCGCATTCGAGTAGACTACCACGATTTCCTTGTAGAGAATGTCAAAACGAAGAAGCCCAACGAATATCGCTTCCTGTGGGTTGTAGACTTTCCTCTGTTTGAACGCAACCCCGTTACAAATCAGCTGGAGAGCGTGCATCATCCGTTCACGGCGCCGCTTGTCGAGGATCTGGATAAGTTTGCCACCAGCTGTGACAATCTGGAATCCATACGGTCCGAGGCATATGATTTGGTCCTCAATGGTCAGGAAGTGGGCGGTGGCTCAATGCGCATTCACGATCGTGATATGCAGCAGTTCATATTGGAGCAAGTTCTCAAAATACCTCACGATCATCTGGCGCACTTGCTCAGCGCTCTGGAGTCTGGTTGTCCGCCGCATGGCGGCATTGCATTGGGCCTTGATCGTCTTATAGCTATATTGTGTCGTGCACGTTCGATACGCGATGTGATTGCATTCCCCAAGTCACTCAATGGTCGGGATCCGCTCTCTAATGCACCTGTACCCATTTCAGAGGAGGATATGAAACTCTATCACATCAATATACAGGAGACTGAAGCCGAAGAGGACAGCACAGGCAACGACGCAGCGAACTCACAGGAGGACGATGATCCAGACGCAGTGCGTGCCCCACCGTCGCCCATGTCGGGCACCAGTGACACGGAGCACACCTCGATGGATGTTGATGTGAAAAACGAGGTCGCTGACGAATTGCCAGCGTCAACGTCAGCGCCAGCGCCAGTGCCAGTGCCAGTGCCAGAATCCACAAGCACAAACGATAAAGCTGATGAGGCAGCATCGCCAGCAGCAGAGTTGTTGGATCCAGCCATAAAAACAGAAAAAACAGAAGATACTAACGCAGCATCCGCTGTTGCCGAAACGTTAGAGCCGACAGCAGATGCGTCCTCGGCTACACCAGTGACGCGTGCCAAACGCGTGGTCAAGAAGAAAGTGTAGGCCGCATCGGATTGCCGGCGACAAGAGCAGCATCGGAAGTAGAGATACGGCTTAGCATTTTATTCATAAGCTCAAATAATAAATCAAGTAATGGCGTTGCAGGATGCCACCAAACACCAATCAATATGTCATCGTTCGATTGTCAGATGTAGGGCTCTATCGCAACAGGAGGCAGCTCCTGTCGAATTGTATTGTAAATGCCAAATGGGCTGCATTCAGTGTCTACTGGCTTAGTTAACCCATCTATTATCCACTCCCATTGCGGACGCACCTCACGCGCACGCCCACCAACATTCGTAAGTCCATTCTTAATTATATATATATACATATATACATATATGGCGATTTATTACAATTTACAATATAATTAAATACGAACTGCTATTGTATTGCGATTTGTTTAAAAATACAATAAATCAATTAATAAGATATAATATGTATGTATTTAGTAGTATTTATAGTAGGGGTAGCCATTACAGACCCGCAACTAAATTTTTAATTTTTATTTTACTTCACTTTGACTACTTACACCTAGGGGAATGTTATGTTGGATCAAATTAATACTACTATTACTTTAAGTTCAGTTAAATTATCATTGGAATGTTATATGCATGAGAGAGTCTTTCAGATCCTCTGTGGGTTATGGGCAAGGGAAGGGAGCTAAGCATTTGTGGTGTTTGGTTAGTGCACGTTAGGCGTGCTGAATATATCATTGTCTATGTAGCCATAGGTAAGATTACGTCTGTAATCCCACCAGTTTAGCGGGCTCCTCAGCTGACGATCATCGGGCACTTCTGTAAAATCGCCCGAGCCCACATCCTGCTCCTCGATGGAGTCATCGCTCTCGGCTTCCATAATTTGTGGTGGACTGTAGCTGGTCCAGTGCTCATAGAGATCGTGCGTATCTGGTGTGCTTGGCAGATTATTGAAATTGTAGGCCAGCTTGCCGAACGGATCGATGTGCTGCAGCAGGGGATCCACACCCTGCATTGGTATGCGTTGCGGCAGCGGAGGTGTGCGTGGACGCTTGACACCAAGCGTGGGCAGATCCGTCCACTTGCCCAGCGCATAGGGCGAGGTGTCGTTGGTGTCTATCAGAAACATGCCACGCGTGCCGGGACGTACATTGTCACCGGCCTCCAGCAGATAGTTTGTGGGCGGACACATGCCCAGCAGGTAGGAGATGTAGCTACTGCAGGCCCAGCCCCAGAAGCCCTTGGGCGAGCGTATGGACTCGAGGTAATATGCATTTGCGCGCTGATGGCTGCAGGCAAAGGAGTCTGCAACGAACATTCATGAGTTAATTAAATTCGTTGGTCTTCCCTTTCAGATTTGCACCCACTCATCCACTGTGGTCCTGAGCATCCCGGCTGCGAAATGCCGCCATTCATATAGAAATCAGCATGTCCGCAACGCTCCAGCTTGCCCTGCACCAGGGCATTCGTGTGAATCACGTCCACAAAGGCCGCATCGCTGGGATCCAACTTGTCATTGAGGCCGGCGGTAATGAACAGTGGCATCGCAGGATCCAGCCCCGTGATACGCGGCAGCTGAAATGATTTCAAATTGCGCGCTATATAGTTGGGCACCTGGGCGCCCAGCGAGAAGCCAATTATGTGTATATCCGTATTGTTCATCTCCACCAGACGCTCGATCAGCTGCGCCGTACAGGCGCCCGTCTGCCGCGTATTGTGCACGGCGCTTATGTAACAAGGGCTCGGTGCCAGGACACTCCAGTCCACATAGATTATATTGTAATCACCTTTGGCTAGGTATTCTATAAAGGATTTTAAGCGAGTTTAGGTATTTGTATAACTAATCATATACTGCACGATGCATTCTAAGTATGTTTCAAGATTGTTTGAAGCTAAAGAGTAGTATATATATTAAATAATATATGTATATATCATCTAACATATTTCTATGATTTTCTAGATGCAAAGCATATAAAAGCTCTTGTTCTTATGAGTATGTAGTTATTTATTTAAGCTAAGTACATTTTTTGAAAGATCTTGGGTAGCATTAATAAGGAAAAGACGCTGCTTTTCTTTCTTTCTTTTATTGCAATATATCTGAAACACTTTCCTATATTGAATATAATTTTTTTCTTTTCTGTTTTAAGTATATATTTCTGAATATATATTTCTTATAATTAAAAAAGAAATCTGTTTAAATATAGAAACAAATAAAATCGGATAGCTATATCTATTGTATATTGTTCAATAGAACTATAGCTTTTGTATATTAATCTATCGATCTTCATTCCCCTTCTATCTACTATTCTATTATGTATATTCAATATTCCAGAAACCAATCGGCTGTCAAATTCTCGAAAATTCCACACATCTAATTCGTAATCCTATTCGCATCATTCACTCACCATCTCGCATTTGTTGCAACGGACTCAGGAACATATCGGAGTTGTAGCCATGTATGAGTATTTTGGTGGGATTTCTTGGATTGAAGTTGGAACTGGTGAGATTGGATAGCTCTGGCGACTCGTCAATGTGCAGGTTCTGACGGTCCATGACATTTTGACGCGTGTAAATATAGTATTTGACATCAGGATCGGGGCAGCTGCGTCCAATGGCCCATTTGCAGGGTCCGAGAGTGATGTCTCGATTGGCAACTGGTTTTGCCGTCACATCATCCGATTGTGGAGCCGACTGTGTAACGAAATCAAATACCGAGCCGCCCTGGCAAGTGGAGGCTAGAGAAAGATTGCGATTCAGTGTGACATTAGGGCTAAGACCGTTTTGGTAGTTACCTGAACACAGGCAAGCTATGGCCAGCAGCCTGTAGTAGTTCATCTTGCACGCTGCTTATATTTATTTCTCGAATTAATAATAATTAAAGCGTGGCGGCGAGCTGTGCCTGCTCCGAAAATGTTGGAGAAACTGAATGCCGGCCTTTAAGCCGATGACCAATTTGGCCAATGTGCTTGGGCAGCGAGTGTGAATGTGTATGAGTGTGTGTGTGTGTGTGTGTGTGTGTGTGTGTGTAAAGTGAGAGTTGAGCATAAAAAAAGTGAAAACATTGAGAGTCAGAGGATTAGCTAACTGTGAATTTAACTGCTGAGAGACCAATGCAGACCTTAAGTTTATCTGCATTCACACACACACACATATATATATATGTATGTATATGCTACGTACGTGTTTGCTGTTTCAATAAGTGAGCAACGTATAAAAGTTAAGCACGTCGCACAACAACAACAACAGAAAAGAAGCGAACGTTCGCTGAGTGCTGCTTGTCTTCTGCTTTTATAGCGCTCAAACCCTTAAGACGTACATACATACATATATGGAGCGTCGGCTCCATGGGCCTACGGCTTTAGAGCGCACAGATAATGCCAGTTAAATACAAATATTTTATTCCCGACCCACGTCAACATACTTAAAATTGGGTTTGTTTTTTGTTTACCCGCTCGGAATCTCTGGCAACAGTTGTTAGCCTAATTGGGGCACTGGGGGATTATTAGTGGTGTGTGCGAGCTATACAATTGATTTATTAATTGATTTTAGATTTCTTTTCTAGTTCTGGGCAATTTCTATCATTTCTCAATTTATTAGCGCTGCGTGTGGCTGCCAACGCCCACAGTATATGTATATTCTTTATAGAGTGTATATTTAGACATATAAATACTATATCTATAGTCTGTATAGCTGTATAGCTGTTGTCTATACTTTCAGGGGCACTGATAATCTTTTCGGCATGGAATGTCAAGCAGTATGGAAACTAATAGAGCAAGCATTAGTGCCTAAACGAGCGCCATCTATGACATTCTCATTCTCCCGCTCTCTCTCTCTCTCTCTCATCTCTGAGGGAGATGATCTTACAGGCAGGCAGCATCCATTAATTTATTTATAACTCAGTTTAGCAACATTGTCAAATTTATGAAGACTTTTCAAGTTTGACACGCGCTACAAGTTTAACTATATCTGGAAATATATATAAATATATTATATGAAATACATACATACAATTTAAAGACGTAATACTTAGTGGAACACTTTATAGGTTTATTGTTGGGTACAATACTTTTTGGTAAATCATGATCCACATTTTGTATTTACTGCATTGACAAAGTATTTCCATTGCTCAGTCCGGCAATTTGGATGAGTCCTTAGTAGCTTCATCGACTATGCGTCTAATCTTACGTCTCATTACTTTCCTACTATTACATGGATTATCTTCCAGATTGTTCCTCAAAAACCGAACATATTGAGCAGATTCAATGCTCAAATCGAGATGTATATCTTGATCGGCTGGAGGGATAAAATCCTCATCATCACTCGGTGTGTCCTAATCTTTGGAAGTCTTCTGAGGTTCTGGAATCTCCTTAGCTTTTGGTGTCTCTTCAGCTTCCAAATGTTCCTCTGGTGTCGGAGTTTTCTCACCTATCAGAGTATTCTCATCTTTCGAGATTTCCTCAGCTTTCAGAGTCTCGCCAACTTTCGGAGTCTTCTCAGCATTCAGAGCTACCTCCGCGTTCGGAATCTCCCCATTTTTCAGATTTTTCTCGACTTTCGGGGTCCCAGCTTTCGGAGTCTCATTATCGTTCGATGTCACTTCAGCTTTCGGGATTTCCTAATCTTTCAGGGTATCCAGAGTTTTAGGGATTTCCTCCTCTTTCAGGGTTTTGTAGGAATTGAGTGCAAACGGTTGTCCCTCGCCTCAGATCGATGTGAATACAATGAGAAAATCTTATCGATGTAAACTTATGCAAAGGTTGCAAGTCACTAGATTTTAAATGTATCGAGCCGAGGCAGGCAGACAGATGGGCAGGTCTAGATGAATTGGCCTGTTAATGTCGATTACAGGAATATACAGTGCATGAATAATGTACTCGTACAGCAGTACATTCTTTTGATTAAATGCATAAATGAGATGTCTTTAATGTGTAAATAGTTTAAATATAACTGTTCTATAAGTTAACTTTCATAAAAATAATATATGTATGTATATATAATCATGTGTATATATACATACATGTACTTGGTATATTTCTCTGATTGTTAGCTGTAACGGCCGTTAAGTAATGTTACATAACATAACATACATATGTTTTTATCGGAGTTGTTTATGATATTCGTTTACTGGAAATAGAAATGAGAAATAATAATAATTAAATTTCTATTTAGAATCATATATATGTACATTTATTATGATCTCCCATCTGTCTGCCTTACACTGACTTTTTAGTTGCAAATATAAATATTTCTAATTCTACCGATCTAAAACTATCAATTTCATCTCAAACAGCAATTGCAATACTTTGAAATTTGAGCCGTGTAACGCCGGTTAATACCTGGCAATGAGTAATAGATTGTTGACATTTTCTGCGTCTAATTCGCTATAGCGGAAATCTGTAAGGTCAAGGCGTTAGACGCCTGGGGCATGCGCTGCTATCATTTGTTGGGTGGACGTCACACTGTGCTCCACATCTAGTCGGGGGCTTATCAGCTGCTGCTCGGCTGTCTGCCTCCGGCTGCGATGCCGAGACGTAGTACTAGCGCGCTGAGGCTCGCGTGCGGATGAGCGAAATGCGCTGGCAATGGCAGTTGCCGATGCTGCTGATGGCCCTGCGACTGGCACATGGCGCAGGCACGACAGCAACTGAGGAGCAGGAGGACGAGGCGGCCAGGTTTTTCACTCGCCTGTACAAGCGAAATCTGCAGCAGCTGGTGGCACTGAGGAATGACAGCGCGGAGCCCTGTGATGACTTCTATGCACATGCGTGCGGCAACTTTGGACAGCTGAATCGAGCGCCGGATCCAGATGATGCACTGCCTCCGTTTTTGTACAACATGCAGGATCGCATGCAATTCTTTGAGCTGCACTATGATCAGTTTCAAACGCTGCCGGGCAAGCTGCTGGCCGAGCTGTACGACGAGTGCAGGATGCGAGGGCGGCAGCACGCCCACCTGGAGCACATGCTGGAGCAGGTGCCGTTTCTAGCTGCCCACCAAGAGGTGCTCGCCGGCTGGCCCTTCCTGCGCCACCAATGGCAGCGCCGGCAGCTGGACGAGCAGCTCAACTGGATACACTTGGCCGCGCAGCTGGCGGCGCACGGTCTGCCCACACTGCTGCACATTTACTTTGCCGAGCAGGCCATCTATGTGGCGCCAATAGCGGAGCTGCCCTGTCCCAGCCAGCGGGAGTTCCAGGCGAGCATGTCGGACGTGCTGGCTGGCCGTCATGCCCAGGTGGGGCGCATTGTGGCGCACGAGATGCGCATGCTGTGCCGAGGCATGCGCGGTGAGCTGCCTCTGGCCACCAGTTTGACCGAGGGTAAGCGAGAATGGCAGAGCACGAGCACGAGCACGAGCACGCCGATGCCGGGACAGGAGCAGCTGCAGTTGGATGACAATACCATGGACTATATGCAGACCTTCTTTGGCCTGCTCAACTTTACGGCGCAGCAGCTGGTAACGGCTCGCAAGCTGCCCCTGAATGTGGTGCACATCACGCGGGCGTGGGGCGTGCTGCGCCAGACGGAGCCGCGCATCGTCTACAACTATGTGCTGTGGCAGGCGCAGCAGCGCTTGGCCTACGGGGACTGCTACGAGCTGGCCACGGAGTTCGAGCGGCTGCTGCACGCCGAGTACTGGCAGTGGCACGTGCTGGCGCCACAGCTGACGCGGGACGTCGCCCTGGCCATGTACCAGCTGCACACGACGCGCTTCCAGAAACGCCGGCGCTCCACGCTGGGCAGCCGCGACTGGTACGGGCATCTGTGGCCGGCGTCTGTGGAGCGCCGCGAGCTGCAGGTGGCACGGCTGCTGCAGGCGCATGCGCAGCACTATCTGAACATCAGCGAGCTGACGTCGTGGTATGGCCAGGTGCACTTCCGGCCGTACCACTTCTACGGCAATCTGCTGCAGCTGCGACGCGCTCAGCTGCGGCACAGCTTCCAGTCGGCCTATGTGGATGCGGAGGACGTGCAGCAGTCCGCCTACTTCCTGCGCCACTTTTTGCACTTTGTGCTGCTGTCGCTGCATCGACCCATGTATCACTACTACGCCACGCAGGGCCTGGAGCTGTGGCGCGACTCTCGCCTCCTGCAGGACACCGACGGCTACTACACGGCACTCGACTGCCTGGAGCGACAGACGCAGCAGCTCTACGACGCCCGGCTGGCGGCCATCTACCGGCCGTTGAGCGCGCATGAGGTGGCCGATGTCTTTCACTTCCATCGCTCGTTTCAGGCCGCTCTGCGGGACTATCGCTTCTGGCTGCAGGGCGAGCGATTCGTCTTTGCCGAACAGTTTGTGCTGCAGTACTTCGGCCTGGACGAGCATCGCATACTCTTCTATGCGGTGGCGCAGCAGCTGTGCAGCCGCCAGGACGAGATCTTTGCGGCCCAGCTCAATCGGGGCTACATGAATCTGCCAGAGTTTCAGGCTGCCTTCAAGTGTGCGCCGGAGGCACAGATGAATCCGCCGGCCAAATGCATGATCAACCGATGTGAATAGCCAATTGGAATTTCTGAGAGTTGAATGAGAGAGTGTTATTCAAATAATATAATAATACCCATTCATATATAAAATTTGATTAAATTATAATTAAGATTAACGAACATTATTACAATGAACAATTATTAACTTGAAGAACTTTTTTCACATTTTGTTGTCTATATGTATATTTTAGATACAAATGTTAAGGGACTATATACATATGTCTGTTTAAATTAGCTTTAAAAATTTACATATATTATACATTTGTTATCAACCTAAACTTTGTTGGTCTATCGATAACTTTGTTTACTTAAAATAGTGCAACGTAAATTTTATACAATTGAAATTCGTCTAAATTTTAAGTAAGGGTTTTCCAATTTATATTGAAACAAGTTTATTGTTTAATATATTGTTTCAGAATAATTGAATATATTTTGTTGTGTTTGGGTGTTGAATTGATTTTATTCTTGTTACTAATTTTTTTCTATATACTATATATATATATTTTTTTGTTGGTCCCCATGCAAACTTATGTATATGAAAGGGCTGTTATTGGTTATAGCGTTTCCGGAGTGTAACTACGTAAATCCGTCGGTCCCGGAGTATAGTTTACTTTATTTATTACTAACTAGAAATTAATGAATGCCCAAATTCGAAATATATGAACTTAATTTGTACTCAAAATAATTTTAAATTTAATTTTGTATTAATTTTCAATTTGACTTTTATTTTAAGCTGTAAATATCTTCACACAGACCATTTGTTGTACATTCAATTGCTATTAAAAATGTAAAACATGTACGTTTTAAATGAGCTGCAAGTAGAATATGTAAAAAATGTATAAATAAAAAATAAGTAAATAAAAAAAAAAAAACATAAAATATTACTATAAATAAATTTAAAATTTCGTATTTTAGTGCTTTCAACACATTATTTTCTCACACTTTCCTTTCTTTCCGTTCTTGACTGCATGTCAAGTAAAATGTTTTCAAAATTTAGTGATCATTGAACCTAAAATATTTGCAAACATTTTTCAATAATTGTTTCAGTCATTATGCAGATGATTGCGAGAAATATTTCTAATATGTATGTATTTCTTTGTATTGTTGTTTTTCTAGAGTTCATTTCGGGCATTTGCGCAGTGCATTTCCAAATTGAGTTAATGACAACTGTCAGCTACTCAATAATGGCATGGAAACATGGCCCAAATTATGCGTCAAATTCTTGTTTACGAAAGTGTGGGCCGAGTCTAAACAATATATGTACTATATGAACTGTGGTATAATATAAAGCATACACTATACACGCTGCTCTGCTTATTTATTAGCATTTCGTCTTAGGTTTTCAGATCCTCACAGCTCAAATTCAGAATGTAACTAATTTTAATGATATTTAAGAACCTCATCTTGAGTTTTGTTGAGTTCCCTTGCAGCTGAAAGGCTGGGACAAAAGACTTGTGGTTGGAGAGATTCGCAAGTGTTTGACATGAAACAAACCTGTTTGGCCAGTGTATATAGTATATAAATTATTTTTAATGCCAAACAGAATTGTTATACCATTTTCCATTATTTCATTTTTATGTTTTTCAAAACATTTTTGTTGTGCTTTTTAGCGGTTGCGGCTGCTCGCAAACTGTCAAAGCGGCTAAGAAAATTTATTTTATTTATTTTCGATGTGGATTTTCGCTTAAACTTTAAGCATGCTCCAAGCAACATTTTCTATGGGCATCTCACTTTGGCCAATGTGTTTTTTGGAATCGAAAGCGAAGCAAAGCTAGCACTAACATATACTTATACATATGTATATGTATGTATATGTATATAGACAGACATGTACATACATATATTCATTTTCCACTTGTCAGTTGACAGCGCAACGTTTTTCTCTTGAGTGTCGTTCTTTTCCCAAATATCCAACATCTAACTGTGAGTGCGTCTGTGTGCAGGTGTGCGTGTGTGTGTGTGTGTGTGTGCTCTTTTTATTTTATAGATACTTTCACGCCAATGTTTTTGAATTTTTGCTATATTTTGCGCAACCCAGCGGCCAAGTGCGTGAATCGATTTTAGTTGGGCCAAAGCCTCGCTGCAGTTAATAGCACAAATAGTCCGCAAAACTAAAAGAGAAAACAAACTAAAAAAAAGGTAACCCCAAGGCAACGTTGGCATTATCTTGTGTCGAGTGAAATCGCTTTGCGTAATCCCAATCGAATTTAAGTGTGCCGTGCTAATAAATTTATCGAGAAATATTTGGAACTGTTCCAATCTATAAAGCTGGAATTATTATTATGCCAACAATTTTTGGTCTATATGTACTATAGACAGACATTTTGATTGCTCTATCAGCAGTACAACAGCAACAACAACAACAAAAACAGATTTAAATAGAAATTAATGCAGAACATCAAATAAATAGTATACGCGTCTGTATGGAGAATGTCAGCAGTTTAAATGCCATTTCATATGATTTCTTGTATTCGCATAAAAAGAAATAAAATAATAAAATAAAACACGCTGTATAATTCAAAAACAAAATGATATGTGTTTTTTGAAAATTAATGGGCGCCTTTTGAATGCGGAGAGCTCATAATATGTATATTATTAAATATTCACGCACGAGCAAATATTATTAGTGCCTGACCTTTGCGAGGTTGTCTGAGCAGAGATAAAATCATCCAATTGGAATCTATTATGATACCCTAATAATTTATTAATTGCCTGTATTTTCCAACATTTATTTATAGCGCTTGAATTAAAAAAATGAGTGAGGCCACGAATCTGTTCACCACCTTCGGCATTTTGGCCATTTTACTGTTCTTCCTCTGGATCATCTATGCAGTGTTGTAAATAACACTGACACCAGGCTGGGGCATAGAGCAAAGGTGAGTGTGGCTTTGACATTTGAAAGCAAGAGAACTGATTAAAAATAATAATATATGTCTACACAGAGATTTGGGTAAAGCAATAAGGAATTTATAGTATGTGCACTAACACTATATATAGGAAATTTGACAAAAGCTTTGAACAACTAGAAATATTAAGTAGAGTGGATCTGGGGGATAAAGTCCTTAGGCTGGAGTGATGAGAGTTGCAATGCCAAAAAGCGAAAAATTGTTCTATATATAAACATATACACAATGTTCTCGAAAATTATTTAGAAAAACTTTTAAAGATACTTTATAATGGTAAACAATATAAAATTGTAAACAATTGCCTGTATATACATATATAGAAAACGAAAATTTAATATAAAATGCTGTCTTTAAGAAAACCAATTCCGTGAATTTTCAAAGCTATCCAGATCCTCGATATATACCAAACACACAAACTATTCCAAACACACACATTTAAAAAGGAATCTTTAAAATGTGTATGCACATAGCAATCGAAAAATTCAATTAGCAGCAAATGTAGGGCAGAGTCGGGGCTACGCGCCTTGAAATGTTTTGGACATGTTTCAAAAAAGCCAAACAAACATGTGGCACAAGCGATTGGAAAACGTATTTAGCTGGCCAAAAGAAAATAAATGCGAATTGCGATTTAGACTACGGCTGCCTGGAAGGTAAAGTAGCACGTCGGCCAACCTTATAGAAGCAATCACCGAATAGCAAAGAAATAAATAAATTTCGAAAAGAATAAAACACTGCACGGGGTCCAAAGCAATTTGCCAACGCCTCAAATGAATGATGGGCGCGTTGAAAAGAAGAGAAAGAGTGAAACTGGGAGAACTATGGAGAAGTTGGCGCAGAAAGAAGGCTGTCAAGAGCTATAGCTACAGCTGTAGCGCCCACACGCATTCACATGGAATCCAAACATACTTATATACTTATAATATTGCGTATACGTACGGTGGTCCACACATATAGAGACGATGTGTGCCGCATCAAAATATGCGCAACAACTGGACACCCATACGTGTGGCCGGCTACCATATATATCTCTGAAATATATTTGTGTTTGGGCCATATGAATATATATATATATATATATATGTACATATATATAGTCACATATCTAAATATTTATATATGTACATATATAAACCATAATTCCAATGAGCTGGCTGCTGACTGCGGGCTGCTGTCCGATTTTGATTCTAGATAAAAATTGTAGGCCAGTTTGTGGAGAAATATTTTTTGGTGCGTTTCTCAGTTATTCCGTGCCATTTGCTACGAACGGTCCGCCGATTCCTGCAAGTACCCAAACTGTGTGTAATCATATAGAGTGCATTGATATAGCAGACCTTAAACAATACTCATAGCTGTGCTCCACGCCTGACTAATTAGTTAATTATCATTTTATTTCTCTATTAAACAAAATTCAGCAAACAACAACAACAACAACAGCAAGAACAACAAAATGAATGAAGCCAGAAGTTTGTTTACCACCTTCCTAATCCTGGCCTTCTTGCTCTTCTTGCTCTATGCCTTCTACGAAGCCGCCTTCTAAATTATTATTCGACTCTACTAGTTCAAGGATTTATGCTTACATGTTGAATTTTGAATTCCAACAACAACATTTTCAAATATGATACAAATCAAAACAAATTTACTTACCGACTAGGATTAAGTCGCTAGCATTTAATGGATTTCTATTAGTACCCTAAGTCAGGTAAGTCCGAACCAAATAGGAATCATAATAATAAAAAAAAAAAATAATAATTCTAATTATTGCCATCCATTGCAAATCAAAAAGTATTTTCCTTTATATTGGCTCATAATGAGCAGCTCTCTGACATTAATTATTTAAATTAGCAAAAGCGAAAAAATCGAGAAACATATACTATATAGTTCAGCATAGATATAGACAGCCATAGCAATATTTCACGATTATGCTTGGGTTCTATTTTTTGGCAACGCTGTCAAAAGTTGCGACATTACAAAAAAAAAAAAAAAAAAAAATAAAAAATAAATAAATAAAAAAAATAATTTTCCAAAAAGTTTTCAATTTTTTTTTTTAGCGACATGGCTGACTAGAGATCTAACCTACCCTGCGATATATGTACATATATATAAAACACATGTATGTATATATATTTTGTTTATGTATGTGTACATGTATATGGAATAGCTTTTGAAATATTATTGCAGCGTGTGAGATTTGTCAAATGAATTCGACGTGATATTTTGAGCGTTGATCCTATTCTGATTTCCGTTAGATTTTTTATTTTTCTGATTATTTTTGAATATTAGCGAAATGCATAAAAGCAAATGTATTTATTTCTTTCAAAAGTTGCGAAAATAGAAAAGGAATTTGCATAAATAAAATTGGATTTAGCAAAGTCTATTAAATGTGAAGAATTCCACATTTTTAATCTCAGCTAAAAATAAAATGTATTTACTTTTTTTTGTTGTGGCCATTGTTTATGTGTTTTAGCCACTTGAATGCGAAGAAAAGCCATTATAGTATATATTTAAAGCAACAAATTGAATTTCAATATTGGCTGCCAGAACGTAACATTTTCCCTTTTCACATAAATTATTTTGGAATTGCGATGGCGGGCAATAATTAGCTCATTGCAAACTAAATATATTTTACTGCTCATGCTGGTTGGCATGCCTGTAACAAATGTGTTCTTATTGGATGTTCTTATTGGACTCTGCTTTCCTGTAGATGACGTCAGAGCTGCAGGCAATAAGAGCAGCTGCCCGCTTCCATTTGGGGGCTCTGCGATTGCCAGAGGAAATGTGTGTTCCGGTGAGTTCCATTTGAGTTGAGCACACACATTTGTACATTTGTAAATAGTATAACATATTTATATTTGTCTATATATTGCAGTCATTCGTGCAATCCAATTGGAACGTGTGGGACACTCACAACTTTTATAGCCTGCTAGGCCTTGGCGTCATCTGCTCTAATCATAAATATAAACAGGCAACATTTTTGTTTCTCAATGGAATTTATTCAATTAATTATTAATTGACCATAATGTACAGTATAAGTGTGTATAGCCACAACAACAACAACAACAACAACAACAACAACAATAGCAGCAACAACAACAGCTCACGGCGCACATAGGAAAATTATTTATATAATTAATTATATAATTTCATTGTTTAACACTTTGCACATAATATGTAAGAACTTTATTTAATTCGATTTGCATTTTTTCGTAAATAGCAACAAGACCAACAGCTGCACAAGCAACAAAATGCAACAACAACAACAAAAATAACAACAACAAGCAGGAATAAAATAACAAAACGCAAAAAAAAAAAAACAAAAAAAAATTGATTTTATTCTGGGTTTGGCTTTCAATTTAAGAGCTAAAATAATTCAGTTATTTATTACAACCAACAATAAATGAAATGAATTTGTTTCAGCCGACAATTAATGCAATGTAACCGAAGTAAGTATATTTCATTAACTAGCTTTATCTGAAGCATCGCTAGAAATTTGAGTTACAAGATCATTTAGTTTGGGCTGAGTTTATGAAGGCGCAGTTCATGGACCTAAGTTTTCACATCAGTGAAATACATTTTGTTCATCTAATGTATGAATGAGTATCATATCTTTAACTGCCCAAATTAAATAACTCAACCAAACGTTGTTATATAACGCGCTTGAAGACAATTGTTTTGCAGCTCTATGAGACGTTTGTTATTAAGTTATTAAGTTATTAAGTTGACGGTTGCTTTGGAAAAAATACCACTAACGCTTTAGCTTAGCAAATCCCAAATTGACGTCTAACACGCCGCTCTAAATCATTGAGATATATGTAAGGATCTTGGTCTGCATTCATAAAATATCAAAATAATACAAGAATTCAGCTTGTGTAACCAAATCGTAAATCTGAATGCTAAAGTTCTTACCGTTAAAATAAAGTCATTTTTATCGATTATTATCGATTAAACCGAAACGAGAAAAAACTTGATAAACCTTTATTGACTATGGTATACACGAGTCAAATTTCACGGACAGGCGTCGGACGTATAGACTAGACGGACTTGATCAGTTCAGCTAGTCATACTGAGCATATAGTCTGCCACGCCTTCCTCTGCCTGTAACATACATTCATTGAATTAATATAATGTCTGTGGATTAATTTATTAATTTTATAATTATTATAAACTATAACATCATTTTTGAAATATGTGCGCAGTTTTTGGCTGCCGGAAGCAATATGTAATTTCCGTTTATGCTTTTGATTACTTTTGCGGCGCACACCTTTGATGGCCTCACCTGTTCGCCTCACTGATTGCGCTTTCGTTTCAGACTAATTGACAAATGGCATGAATGTTTCATTAGTCTTGGCAGCCACTATACGCTTCTCATAAGAGATGTAATTGCAACTGACTATGGCTGAGAACAATTAACTTTTAATTTAGTTATTTATTAAGTAGAGTAAAAAGCTATGAAAGTGTAGTCTCAACAGCTTGACAATTTAAAAGGAAACGCATGAAAAATGCTTTAAAAATTTGTATGAAAAGTTGTAAATATTTGAAATCTTGAGAACTTGGATTGGTGATATCAGATATTACATATATATGTATATTAATAAGAATTTTCTCATTATATTTCCTATACTTACATCAACATTTAAATTTGCACATTGCCTGGTTTCATTGGAAGTCTCTCTGACCTACTCTAGTCTAAGATCGCATTTTTGCTTCAAGCTGCACTCGAGTCTTTTGATTTTACACCCATCTAATTGCTCACATTGAAAAGCCTTAGCAATTACAGCGCCCTTTGGGCCATCCATCAAGTGCTTTAGAGGTTAGCTGCCTCAGTCGAAGACTTGCATTGTAATGCCAGCTTGCATAACTGGGGGCACTGTCCACTGCAATTGAGAGAGACCCTCACGAGTTCCACTTGACGTTCACTTGACGTTCATGCCGATGCATGTACAGTGATTCGAATTTGGGTTTTAGCCAAATTCAAGCAACGTTAAGCTTCAAGAATGCCAACTCGATGCAATCAAGCATGGCTTACGGATAGCTCTTCCGCCCGCTGGTCAAGACCGGTTATTCGGCTGTTTGTCGCTGCTCCACTCCAAGCTGACTCCTCTCTCTCTCTCTCTTACTGCTGAAATTATGCAATCGGCTGGCAAAAACAAAAAGCTGCATTTTGTATCCGGTTTTTATACGAAACATGTTTACAGTTAATAAATTGATTAATACTAGGCGCCGATATTTACAAGACTCTTAGAATGTACGAATGTGCGATAGCTGCCATTGGCTTGCAGCATGGCCTAAGTCAACTTCTTCTGGCTCAGACCCTCGAGGCGCAGTCGACGCGTCAACTGGTGTCCAATGAGCATGCGCAGATGCTGCGGCGCCAGCTTCATGAAGAAGTACTGCGAATGGGAATTGCCTGTATCAAAATTCAATAACTAATCAATTAGTTGGCTCACCTGCAGTCCGTGCGTCCAGAAGCCCGTTGTCATGCTGGTCTTGCCCAGCGTGAACACGGCGGAGCGTGCAAAGCTACGGGCATTGGGTATCAGGAAGCCGCCGCGCATCACCGAATCGGAGTACTCATTCATTTTGGTAATGACAAACATGGGCATGACCAGCTGAACGGTGACATTGTGCTCGGCCAGCTCCTGCTCCAGAGCCTGGGTGAAGTAGCTGACATACTTCTTGCTGGCCGCATAGACGGCCATGTTGGGCATCGGCTGCAGCTCCGAGCCGGAGCCAATGTTGACGATGGCGCCGCGGCGAGCCGCCTTCATTTGCGGCACAATCTTGCGGGTCAGCATGGTGACGGCGCCAATGTTGATGGTCAATATGTCCCAGATGGTGTCCTCCGGCACCAGATCCAGTGCCTCCGGATAGTCATACATTCTGCCCACATTGTTGACTGCAATGGATTCGGAGTGAGTTTTCACAGGGCTAAGGCCAAAGATGCCTATCGGCCTATCGGCGGAACCTTGCCTGCTCTTGGCAAGGCTGTCTCGACCAAAAATGTAAATTGCCGAAGCGCGTCAAAGCGTTTATGAGTTCGCCAAACCAAATTCGACACACAAATTATTTAGATGTACTTGAAAACGTTTGAAAAACTGGCCCTACCACGGCGCGGCAAAGAGCCATCATAATTGCACGCCATTACGAGTAGCTCTGCTCAGCTTACTGCTTTTGTCAATGGCATTGACAACAACAGCAATAACAACAACAATAACGCAACTTTAATTGTTGTTGTCACTCGTCATGCGGTTACAAACGGCTGCTGTTAGCCAACAATGAGTTGGCTACAATATCGCTCGAGTTTGGGGCGGCTGCCTCAGAGAGGTTGTTGATGTTTCGCGACTGAAATTCGATTGAAATTTGAAGTGCATTGGGTGAGCTTAACTTGTTCAAGTGCTTCATTTAGCGTTTGAGCTTTGAGCATATAAATTAACTAAAATTTGTTTAATTTTCCTAATGATCAAAGAGAGTTAAGAAATTGTAGGAAGAGAAGACAATAAATGAGTAAAGCTGAGGCTTAACCTTGTTATTATAAATAATTCCACGTTTAAATGCAATTTATTATTATTTTTTTTTTTTTCAGAAACATAAATTAAAGAAAATACATTATTATTATTTTTAGTATTATATATATGTATATATATAATACTAAAATAATAATGTAATATGAATCAAGAAACGAAATTCATGCTATACATCCGAGGCATAAGTGGAGAGCAATTTTTCGGTAAAAGAAAGATTCTGAAAATATTTACTCTGCGGATTCTTGAATGCTCAAGCTTGAAGCTTGAGCTTGAATGGCTCAAACTTTGAAATCTTCTCCAAATAAGACTTGCTTTAAAATAATGGATCTAGGCATGAATGAATGTATTGCAAAATATACATCTATATGTGCAAGTATGTAAATATATACATACATAATAAAATAAATACTGAAAGAGAAAAACTTCTGAGAGCAGTCTTAACTCTGGTCATATGTCTATGCATTTCAAATATGCTATGCATTCGCATTTGAGTTTCTCCCAGTGCATTCCACTTACCTAGTATACCGACTGGTATGCCCGCCAATTCCTTTTCGATTTGCTCGTAGGCCTCGCGTCCCTTGGCAAAATCGACAGCAATCCATTTGGTTTTCACCTTGTGTTCGCTCTCTGTAAAAGTTGTTTCGCAACTCAGCATCAATTCAGTTACATGCAGAATATGTTTGTCTACTCACCAATCTCGTTGGTTACCGCGATGAGCTTCTCCTTGGTGCGTGATATGAGCACCAGATTGAGACCTTGACGTGCCAATTCCTTGGCATATTCCTTTCCGATGCCGTCCGTCGCACCGGTTACCACTAAAAAGAGAAAGGAAAGTATTTTAATTATTCTCGGAGTGGAAGAATACTCAAGAGACTTAAGCAATTAGTCCATGGCTTTATTTCTCTCAAAATCATCTTCTCTTTTTTCTTGAAGATGAAGATGAAGAATGAATATGTGAATGTATGCATATATGATGATACGCATCTATGAATGTATGCAGATATAAATGTAAATTAATGATGAGCGCATGAATGTATGAAGACATTCATGTATTAATAAACGAAAGTTTGAAAGTTTGAAAGTCTGTTTAAATGAAAGCCAATTATGCAAGCTTCCATGTTTGGAATATAAATCATTGCAACTAAATAATAATCATTTCAACAGATTTTATCATTTGTATGCAAACATTACTAGATTTGCATTTCCACAAAACAGGTAACAGACTATACAGTTAGCTGCTTCACAAACCCTTGCTAATTACCTAAATTATCAGCTTATTTATTTGGGCATGTTTGCCACACCTATTAGTAGCCATTATCCAGCCCAAAACAAATACACACATGAGTTCCACAAAAATTGGCATAAACACAGAATACAACAAAAATAACAAGGGAAACAAATAAGAAAGCTCTAGTCGAGACTGATCGACTACGAGATACCCTGAACCCTCCAAGCAACAGCCATTTCAATAATTTTTAGTGTCATTCAGCTTAAACAAACACACACACACACGCAAACATATACATAGACACCCATAGGCACGCACGCATTAACAGGCATGGGCTGCAGTGTGGGCTTACTATGGGAACTTAATTGTTTAATAACTTTTTTTCTGGACGTACGTTCTTCATGAAACTTTCAGAATGTGGTTTTATCATTACTATGCGTATATTTGCCAAAGCTCAAGTCTCTAGTATTTGAAATACGCCTTTTACAGAGATGAGGGTAAGGGGGTGGATATAGGGGTGGGGGGTGAATTATAATAAAAACCGAAATTCTATCACGTGCAGTCGAGTCTACATTTAAAATTTGGAGACTTTAGCTCTAAAGGTGTAGAAGATATAATTTTATAACTGGTTTTCGATAAGGTTTTTGATCGATAAAAAAAGAACGGGATGAGTTATCGATTTTTAGTGATAAACTCGATATGCGCGCGCTATATACGAGCATTTTAAAAAAAAGTTGAAGTCTCTAGCTTCTATATCTTCAGAAATCGACGCGTTCATACATACGGACAGACGGACAGACGGACAAACGGACATGGCTAAATCGATTCAGTTTGTCGCCCTGATCAAGAATATATATACTTTGTGGGGTCTGCCACGCCTCCTTCTCCCTGTTACATACTTTTAACAAAACCATTATACCCTGATTTCCCATTTTCAATGGGTTCAGGGTATAAAAAAAGCTCGCTTGCTGCTGATGCTTGCGATCAGTTGATGTTGCTGTTGCAATGAGTCGATGCAACTGTTGCCGCTGTGCGACTGCGCAACTGGTCAGCAGGCGGCAATTGCTGGCACCGTTAAAACACAAGTTGCTGTTGTTGTTGTAGTTGTTACTGCTGCTGCTGCTGCTGCTGCTGCCGGTGGTGATGTTGTTTTTTAGCTGTTGGCCACATTTGTTGCCAAATATTTGTGCAGCGGAAATATTGACAGCGAATGGCAGCTGCAACGGGTCTAGCTGAATGAATAGCTCAACAACTGTGCACAGACTCTTGAAAGTTTGTCTATGTAATATTCGCCACCAATACTTGAAATTGGGGAACAACGATCAAGTAAAACTCATTGTACTCAAGGTCAAAAGCACTTGAGAATATTCAGAAAATAATATTTATCAAACGTGGGTAAAAATTAGAAAGTAAATAAGCGTATAAAGCTACTTTGCCTTCATGAGTCATATATATTGCTAAATTTGCAGTAAAATTTGGAAACAATTTTACATCTATTTTTAAACATTTCAAATATGCGGCTTAATTAAAATTTTGGAATTTCTTTTGTTTTTCCTTTTAATATTAAAATTATATAAATTTAAATATAAAATTTTACTGATTAAAATATATAAATATAAATTATATTTCAAACAAAATTTTATAAATAATAAATATTAGACTTTTTTATATAGTTTATATATATTAGAGTTTCACAGATATATATATTATGTAATTGTTCTTATTGGAATAGTAGACGATTCGAATATACTAAAATTTAATTACTTCCCATGCCAGCCGAAGTAATTAATCCAATTATTAAGCTGTATATATATACAATATATATAAAGCTGTATATAGAAATTTTGTGGTTATATCATGTCAAGATGTTATATCATGTCATTTATATATGTACATATATATAAATTAAATTAATGCACATACATTATGTGAATTTTGCATTCGCAAACATGTCGAAAATGTATCTTAATAAATCCGGTTTTGATTTTGCTTTCAGAGTGCGAGTTGAATGACTTCAATTTGCTCTATAAACAAAGCGTAAGTAAATATTGAGCAAATGAACGCCAGCCAAAACAGCTGTTCGATATGCCAGCCTTATCAATGAAATGGAGATAATCAACTTATCTAACAAACAGTTCTACTGAATGGCTACGATTCGATAAGTAATTGTTGCTTCATGCTGACTTGGCTAGTCTATGGATCTAGGAAGTAATTTGTAGTAATAATATAACATAGATGATCACGGAAAAAATTCTATTAAGCTGCCAATTTCTAGGTAATTGTCCATATTATATGCACAAATCGCATCTACGATACTTGTAATGTGCTTTATACTTGAACATCTTCGTATTATATAAGAAGCTCATCTGTTAACTCCCAATATGGTATAGTGATATTTTATAATATGTATATATTTGATTTTTGTCAGCCAGACACAAACACAGACAGAGATTGAGATAGAGATAGAGAAAGAGAAAGTGTAAAAGAGGCAAACTATTGTATTAGACGAAACTCACCTGCCCATTTGCCAAATTTATCCAGCAATGTTTGAGGCAACTGTGGCTGAAAGTACGGCTCCAGCAGCGCCTTGATGATGCTGATCAAAGACTTGAAGTTGTCGTAGAGATAGGCGGCAATGGCCAGAGTGCCGACCAGGTAAATGGCCACGGAAATGAGCTGCCAAATGAACGCCATGCGTAGCAGTGTATAAATGCTTAATTCCAGTGCCGGCTGCATAATGAATATAGTTGCTTCAGTATAAAGTCTATATGTATATATATACGTATGTGTATATAAATAAATTTGATAAGCGACAGCTGATAGCTGGCAAGGCTTATTTATGCAAGTTCAGTTCGGCTCACTAATCAGCATGATGGGCACATGTACTATATGAGAAACGAACGCGCACAGTTTTCAATTGGAAATTCATTGAATTTCAATTAAAACTAATTTTTGTGCTTATAGTTGTATTTCCAGCGTCTGCACGGCTTGAGCTGCGGCCACAAGTAACGAGTCGGAGCGTCGATCACGCACTAAAAACCGAAACCAAAACTGAAACTGAAACCGAAACCGAAATCAAAACTGAGCCCGAGCTGCAGGCCGCGCAGAGCTCACGACCACAACAAATCGTATATATGTATGTATATACATATATACATATTTATATATAGTTTTATTCGGGCTTTACAAGCTGCAATTGTCTCCCAAGTCATGAACACGAACCACAGACTGCAGATACACAGAAAGATACAAAAACCATGTAGTCTCGCCTTGCAGCTCTTTCGGCTTCTTTTTCGGCCTTTTTAGCTTCATTACTTCATAAACAGCCAGAGTTTGTGTTTTGCTCGCGGTGCGAAGATTACAAAATCTGGCAAATTATGAGACGTTTAATTATCGCCGAGCTATTGTAGTAGAGATTTTGGACAGTCTCCACGCTGCAGGCAAAAGTGTGATTGCTAAATTGGTTCACATTTCGGGGAGCTGTCAAGTGCATAATTGGGCTACTTACACCTGGACTCCGAATCGGAATATGTATATGCCTAGTAGTACTCTAGTAGCACTCAGCAGCTAATTGCTATCAATTAAGTGAAAGATGCATAAATTGTTTTCTACACGACATGAGCTGAACTTGGGGCCTCGGCTAATGATAACAAATTTACGTTGTCAAAGTGCTCTGACATGATAAACGATTGAAGTAAATAATAAAGCTGTGACAGAGGCCTAATAACTGAATGTCTTTTATTAGTGGAGTGTAGAAATTTATTTTATATTTCTTTTCGTTTTACTATACAACAATTAAATGCATTTTTATTAAAATCAAAAGTAAAACCATTTTTTTTTTCGCATTCATACTGATTTTTCAGATAAAGCCGAAGTCGAGCTTAGAAAATATTTCACAAATTTTTAATTTGAGATATTTGTATATCTTCTTCTATTCTATAAATTTCTGTTCTAGGGTATATTAAAAATCTAGAAATATTGTAATATTAAAATTCAAATATATCTGAAAGTACTGCCCCATTTCTTTAGGACGACTTTTACATTTCTTAAAATATATTTTATTTCCAGCCAAAATGTTTGTCATGTTTTTTTGGAAATAATAAAAGAAAACTCATTTTGTTTAAAAAACGCAATTTTCAATATATGAAAGTGCTATTCTATGATATCAAGTCTTTAAACGCCTTCTATAAGCTGACGTACTTCAATCTTTTTTCATGCAAAATAAACAAACAAAGCATACATCAAATGCCAAATGCTAAATAAACATAATAATTGAAAATTATTTTGATTGCACTTAACTTGAGAGAGTGAAAATATTTATTGATTGAAAAATCTAGCTGAATGACTTTATGAAAATGGTGTTGAGAAAATAAATAAATGTTTGGGCGCAGGTCTGTTCGACTAGAAAAGCTATTTATAAATACAAATTTGTAAACAACAATTCGATTTTATACATATAGAAAACTATAAATAACTGCAATGAATTACCTGCGCACTCCGAAAAACTAATTTGCGTGTCTGTCCGCGTGAAAAGACTAAAAAGAACTCGCCATAAAATGTTTGTAAATTCATGAAAAATTATTGATTTTGCCAGTGAAAACAAAAAACAACTGTTCATAGAGCTTTTTATTTGGGGAACAGATTTATACGTCATAGCCAAGACAACTAGCTAGGACACAAACCATATTTATTTCACTCACAGCCCAGAAGTATGCAATGCTCTTACTTCTTGTCCTTATCAGCAACTTTTTTGAAGAATATCTGAGCCAAATTTAAACGCAATCTCCATGGGAACGCCGTCATGGCCGCATTTTGGACATGATGCCAGAAATAACCAGGTGTTTCGTCCACACCATCCCGCAGCTGAGCCACAGCACTGCGTGCATACTGCTCCGCTGTGGGTATGAAGAGGCCGCCTCTCATAATGCGCTTCGAGTAGCTGTTGATCTTGGTGACCACAAAATTGGGCGAAAGCAATTGCACGTGGATGCCAAGGGGCGCGGCCTCCCACTGCAGCGCCAGCGTAAAGCTGCGCACGAATGCCTTCGAGGCGGCATAGAGCGCCGCATAGGGCACCGGCTGGAGTTCCGTGCCGGAGCTGACATTGACAATGGCGCCCTGCTTCTTCTCGGCGCGCAGGCGCTGGAGGAAGTAGCGCGATAGCTGCGCTGCTGCTAGCACATTTGTATCGATCAGCTGCTGGATTTGATCCTTGCTCACGCGGCCGACGCCACCAGGGAAACCAATGCCAACGTTGTTAACTGTGCGGAAGGAGGATGAGTTGAGTTCTAGATTAATGCATGCGTATAGTTACTTAGTATGGTTACGGGAAGATCCTTTAGCTCCTGCTCAATGTGATCATAGACGGCCGAGCCTTGCGTGAAATCAGCGATGACAATCTTCACCTGAACATTGCATTCCGTAGCTGAAAGAATTGGAAAAAGCTTAGTTGTATAGAAATTTCATGCCTCACACATTCCATTCCCTCTGCACGCACTTATTTCCTTGGCCACCGCCTTCAGTTTCTCCTCGTTCCTGGCTATCAGAGCCACATTGACGCCATTCCTTGCCAGCTCCATGGCATAGGCCTTGCCAATGCCATCGCTGCTGCCCGTGATTGCCGCCCAGCTGCCGAAGCGCTCCTTGATGCTCAGCCTGTGCCTCGCATCGCCAAGCAGGCGCAACTTCAGCAAGCGATAAGGCGTCCTCAGCTGCTCGTATAGATAAGCGGCGAGTGCGTATACTCCTACGCTGATAAGAAACGTCGATAGGCTGATGAACATTCTGCTTGAATTTCAATTAAATTCCCGTGCTTAGCAGCGCTCGACCCAACAACGGACTGTGTACATCGGCGTCGCACCACGACTGACATCGATTTGATATGTGATTCGTGTGTTTATAATATAGACTCACCGATTAAAGGTTCTTGCGCGGCATACAAATTCGTGCATTAAATGGCGAATACTCAAAGCAGACCTGAGAAGTGCGACAAGTACTACATTAGGAATTCCACACTCTGACCAATTTGGTGACTTTGTTTATTGCTATATCTGTCCACACGGCGAACAGTTATAATAATTATAGTTTGGCAATAAAATGTTTTCTATTAAAAAACATTTGATTGCCCATTGCTTTGCCTCCTCGATTGCTTATTAATTGCTATCCCATTGCGGTGCGTTTCAGGTCGGGTGCATCGCTCGATTTATTAGTATATTGCCCATGCACTTCCAAGGTCATTTCTCTGTGGATATGCTGACTGGATTCGGGCAGCGGCTATTGCATAATATCGCTGGTCTATTGATTGCTTCTTCACTTTTGTTGTATCGATAGTGAAATGTGGTTATCTTATCAGCTAAGATCTGTCGGAATAATTAGTTTGAAATATATTATTAACACGTAAGAGTGCTCTAGACGTGGGTATATCAACTCAGCTCGTCACTCTAATGAAATATATATATACTTAATGGGTTTTGCTACGGCCCTTTCTGACTGCTACATACCATTTCACAAAAGACGGTATAAAGAGATTTCCCATTTATAGAAAAATACTTTTTATAATTCGTTATCTTTTGCAAAGTTCTATTTGCTATCAATTGTATTTGTATGTATTTGTGTCTGTATGTATTTATCTGTTTATGCTTGTATGGAAATTCTGTAGGGGTATTCTAACAGTCTTTGGAAAAATTGTGTTAATGTATTATAATTTTGTGGTTGAACCCCTGTAACCCCCCCCCCCCCCCTGTATACACGCCTGGCTTAGGTGCATTTTAAGGATCCCTGCTTAAGTGCCCGCCAAACTTCAAATCGGTTAACAGTGCAAAACTGTTAAGCGATGATGGCGCAACAGAACTGTTAGTTAACATTAAAAGTAACGAAACTGCTGTTTGAATAACCTAAAGCGTCTTTTAACAGTGGAACCAAACGCTCAAACTTGGTGCAAAAAGTTAACTCAAATATGTGCTCGTCGTGACACAGCACGCATATTCAGATATTTTTGTATTACAAATTTTAGCTGTTCGACTCGTAAGAAATTAAAAAATTCTTTTGATTATCTTTGCATAAAATTGCGAAGAACTTTATTTATTCTTCTATTAAAATCAATTGCGTTTCTTGACTACCTTTGACTCGCATAATATAAAAAGCATTTTTGAAGCTAATTTTTAAGTGCTAAGCTAATGGACTGAGTATATTGCAAAATATAAAATTCATACATTAATTATTATTATATAAATATACGAAGCTTACAAATAATATTACACGTTTCTTGTATCAAATGTACTAATTGAGAGTGCTTAATCAATTAATTTTAGTTAATTAACTTTGTACACATTTTATGACTTGCAATTTAAGTGGATCGATCGTTGCGCAGTTTTCTTTTTTTCAGCTTTTCAATTTGTGGTAAAAAGTACCTCCTCGAAATATACAAGTGGTAAGTTATTAAAAAATAGATGTTATATTCATTACATATTCTAGCACATCGTTTGATTCTAAAATTCTTCAGGGTGTCTTTTCTTTAGATGGCCTAGATACAAATAGAGAAAGTCCAGAATAGGACTCTTTGAGTATAATATTGAATATCGTTTACAAACGTTACTTTGTGCTAAGGCAGAGTTACATTAGTTGGAAGATGTTCACGTTATATGAACGAATGATTCTTTACCTTTACGTTATTAAGTATAGTTGAGATAGATGCGCGTGAGTGTTCTCTTATGTCTAAAATCTAGAATGTGTATATACGTATAATCGCAATAATGTTTGTTAATATCAACGTTTGCCTTATGGTTATTAACCATGTGAGATATGTGAGAATGTGTATGAGTGAGTGACTGTGTTGCTCAAGTGTTCCAAGCCTACAAAATAATAACTAAATAATGACATTAATAGCAAGCGGCGATCTTAGCATTTTATCGTCTCTGGTCCAGTTTGTAAGCATAGCTCATCCTTTAAGCCTTCCAGTCCAAACGATATTCATCAACCAACAATAAATGCTGATTAATTATCCAACCTAAAGCAGTTTTATAAATATTCTACTTAGTATTATTATACATTTACTAAGGCTTACTAAACCGGACCGAAATAGATCCGGCTAGTCTATCTTACCCTCCTTTTGCGCTAAACTCAAGAACTCTTGCCATTTGCCCTGGATATCCCAATATTTTTCCTTAATATGTTTTCGATCCTGCAGATAGGAGACACCAAAGAAATATGCCTTCAGGACATCCTGTGGTCGAGTATCGAAATGCAAATAGACGCCCAAATACTTCTTGCTCTCCGCTATAATGAAGTGTTCATGGGGATCGAACGAGGAGACAATATCCTCGATGACATCGCTGCTCTTGTACTCATCTATGAGATTTTTTACGCTCAAGCCGAGTCGAATTTTCAGTGATACGGATACCATTTGGCCGAGAGTAACGCGTTCCAATTTGTTGACCTAAAAGAGAGGTAGTAGTTAGAGATATATATAGTATGAGGAAAATAAAGCCCACCTGCTGTGGTGTCAGCATTTGTGACGACCTAAAGAACTCCTCCAATGTAATGAGATAACGTGATTCGTTGAAGGTGCGCAAGCAAACAGCGCGAACAGCCTTTAGATTCGCATACAGATGCAGCGTGACCACAATATAGAAAACTGTATAAAGCATCGCTTGGCTCTTGATCATAGTCAGCAGATAGAGGCCCACAAAGGAGGCAATCAGATTGACGCACGTCTCCTGGGAGCTATCCTTGGAGGCGACATCCGCCAAATTGCCGCGCACCGCATGATGCTGCGTCAATGCAGCACGCGTCGCACCACCCGCCACGCCTACGATTGCCTTTAGCAGGGTGGAGCCGCAAAGAATTTGCGTGCTAAAATGCGGATATTTGGGAAGCACATAGATCTCAATGCCCATTGCCAGATCATTGAGAAAATCCGCTCGCAGTCGCCATTTCTTAGAGTCCACATCCAGTTGACTACCTTTCCACCAGGCAAATATAATGCGACCCATATGCCCGCTGCCCTCCTTTAGTATCCAGGTGACCGTCGCCGAATAGGCATTCACATTCTCGCTGCCCACTCCGATGCCTTTGAGAATGGCGTGTGTGCAGAGTGTGCCGCAAATGGTGCTGCAGAATGCTTGCACTGTATCCCAGATTTGATACGCCGCATAATCATCGGACACTGAGTCCGGATAGCCCTTGGGCAGAAAGATATTCTGCAGCACACGAAATAACAAGAACTTTTCCTGAATGACCAGCTTATCACCACGTAGAGGCACTCGCACAATATTGCTCTGATCTGCGGATAATGATGCTTGCATAATTGTCTACAGATATGATTATGGTATTATCAACTCACCTGCTGGCGTCACATACAGTATTTCCTCCCCTTTGGTACCATATTGTTCGCGAAAATGTATTTTCATTATTATACATTAATTCAACACAGTTCCTGCTTACACGAAATACGAGACCAGTGCGTGCACACTCACTGAGCGTAGGCAACATACTCACGCTCTACAGTTTTTTACAAAGCAAACAGTTTTTCTAATTGGAGAGTGGCCAACGGTGAGAGCGGCGTTAACATTTTTCGAAATGTTATTAACAGCCAGCGCGAGTTTTAAAATATATATTACAAGAACGAGTGACGCCGAAGAAAATTATATTGTTATTTTTATAAGCACATTTTTTAAAACTGCATCTTCACTCAAGGAATATGCACTAGCCTAACATCATTTTATTAATTATGTATGAAATTTAACATTCTTTCTGAGAGATTGGCCGTCAAGTTGCTAACAGTGTGGCAGCACTATGTGCATTGTAAAACAGTTTGGCAGCCCGTGCGCGTACGAAAAGTGATAAAAGAGACGAAACAAAACAAAACAGTCATTCAACAATTTGAAGCACAACACAAAAGTTCAAGAAAAGAAAACTCTAGACCCCAAAGGGGTCGCTTATTAATTAATACACTTATTAATTAATACAAAACTTAGAAAAAAAACAATATAATTTGAGTAAAAGTGAAAAGTGATAAGTTCGAAGTCTGAGGCAACAATCTAAATTTAAATTGTGATTGTGTGAAATAAAAGAAAAAGAAAAAAAAAAAAAAAAAACATAGTAAACTTTTGGCAACTACTTGACAAATTTTACTAGTGAGTTCGCCAGACTACACAAACACAATCGAAATACAGCAGGCAATGTCATTAGAGGATATTAAAGCAACATTACGCCGTTTTCCAAAGCTACTTGGGGGTTTTGGTATATTGACCACGTAAGTGAAAGCAAGTGCAATTGTAACAGCAACAGCTGGTCCTAGCCGCAACTACTATATAATTAAAATGAATGATTAACCATGCCATCTAAATGTGGGGGCTCGTCATTTCAAATTCTAGCTGAAATATAAAGGTCTTGGCACACATGTACCGAATGTGGCGCCACTTGGCCACAAAAGTAATTCGCCTGTATTTTTAAACAAAATATATCTAAGTGCAATTGCACTCAAAAAAAAAAAGAAGAAAATTACGTGTTTCCGCACTTGTTGCCATAAATCGAGCGATTGCAGATGTGACGTCATTTGTTTACAGCAATGTAAGGGACAATAACAACAACAGACATATTATTCACTCTGCACATTTTGAGCAACAGCCAACGGCCGTTGTTGTTGTTGATGTTAACACAAAACACGATCAAAACAAACGTACGATTTTGCCAAAATGAGATAGCACGATAGAGTTAATTTTGTTGTTGCTTTCATCGTCTTTCTCTGTTTTACTGCTTCTTGTGCGTAACAGCTGGTCAAGGCCCTCTCCTGATCAGTGATCACACCAACACACCGACACGTAAGCGCATAAAAAAGAAAACGTGCTGAGCGCCCAAATAGTGCGCATTAGTTTTTGCGAATAACGGCCCTCAACGATTTTTGTTTGTTATTGTTCAGTGCTGGTTATCTCGCTAATTTTAAGCTATATTTGGCTTGGCTAGTGTCAGAAATATTTATGAGTCATTTAGTTGATAACAATTGTAGTACATTTGAAAATATTCGAGAAAAGCGATTAGAAAATGTTTGAAATATGTACTACAGTTGAAAGAATTAGATACGCATACAAACTATAATTCAAAAATCAACATCTCAATTACTTAAAAATTCGGCTATTTTAGATGCTAGATTTTTATTTTTCAAAAATTGGCAACACTATTGTTTGTTTATACTTAAAAATTTGTTCTGGCGCGTGTGGCGCCATTTGTGTCTTGGTATGGGTGACACGCCCACTTTTATAAAACTAAAAGTTGTTTTTGTTTATGGCACGTTTTTGTCAACAACGTTTTATTGGCAGCTATTTCTGGCTTGTTGATATTTGGGTTAAATAGAAAGCAAACAAGCCGACGATATCGAATAAACAACAACAACAACAAGAGCAACAACAACAACATGCTAAATATATCAATTTACAAAAATTCGTATACTTTTTCTTTTAGCGCTGGCATCATTCTATACGAGACACCTCAAGTCCGTAAATATTTATCGCAATATGTGGAAAAGAAGCAACAGGAGCCAGATAAGCGTCGCACTGAGTATATTTACATTAAGTATCACATTTACCGGGAATCCATGCGGAAGCTGCAACAGAAACAGGAGGACGAGAAGAAGTGGATAAGCGTGATCATCAATCCCATTGGCAAATGGTGGAAGTCAGCGAAGCATTCGGTTGCCTGGCGTCTGCTAAACATAGCACAAAACGGCAGCCAGGCGGAGCGCTTGAAAGCCGTCCAACAGCTAATCTGTATGGATCACCTGAAGGATTGGGATTTCCGGCATTTGGCACAGATATGTGATGCACGTACATCTGTCTCTCTGGCCCGTTGCGGCGCCGATATGCGTTGGTTTGTGCCACTGCCGAGGCGTGGCTGCATCCGCAATCCCAAATTGTTGCTCAGTGACCTGCACACGATGCTCGATCGCTTGCGTCCCATGTCCTGTGTGGATCACTTCTTCAGTAAATACTTTCCGAATCAGGCACATGTGGTGAGTATATGGCTAAGTCATAGGATTAACCAAAAATCTTACCGATTTTGTACGCTCTTCCCTTAGAACGATGACAGTGAATTTTTAACACAGGATCAAATCATTTCGCTTTCCGTGTTGGACACTGATTTGATGAAGGAAATCATCTCATTTTTGCATCACATCACCAAGGATACCAAAGTTGCGGCAAAGATTATACACGAGGGCGGCTTGATGCATTTAATGGAATTGCGCAAGATTTTCGCCGATGACAATGAAACGCTTTCTACACTGTGCAAAGTTCTTGCTAATTTGTCCCTGGTTGAAGACGCAGTGGAGCATTTCTTTGTGTCTGGCTGGGTTGGTGCGTTGGCTGAGTGGCAACAGTGCCCCGATTTGCGTCTACAGGTTATATCGGCTAAGACAATGGCCAATCTGGATCACGATGATCCCAATCAGTTCACATACCCGCCCAATGTATATCCATTGCATCCGCGTGTGCGCACCCGACGCAAGCCCAAGGCGGATATTGTATTCATTCATGGATTATTAGGTGGCGTTTTCATTACGTGGCGTCAACGCGATCGTAAGCCCACTGAAATAGGGCTCTATGGCAAGAATGCCTTTTACACCAGCGAAACAGATGATGTTTTTCTTGTGGGCGAACAGAAGAGGAATGGAAATAGATCACAGTACAACAAGCAGCAGGGCAGACCTTTAATACCGGCACAAGTACAGCCCGATCCAAACAAGCACAATCTCAAAACGAAAGGTATTTGAAAAGAAATTCGCATTTTTATCCCGAGAAATACTGAAATTTCTTTGTACCCACAGAGGCTCTTCTAAAGACGAGCAAAAAGAAGGTGGAGGATACACATTTGAACATCAGCGATACGGCTACCAAAGAGTTTATGGAAACTCTATGCAGTGAGGCTGAGCTGGATTCGGACTGGGAAGTGGTGCATCCTGATATACCCCTGGACGCTAACGAGAATTGTCGTGGCAATTTTAGTGTCTCAGGCAATGAATGGACTAATCAGGATAGTAGCGAAGAATATACAAATTGTTGGCCCATGGAATGGCTGCCAGATGATTATCCCGATTCAAGGTAAGCACATCAGGGAATTCAGCTCAGTATTGATTATGATTTTCACATATAAATCTCTATTCTAGAATCATTGGCATTGATTATACGTCCGCAGTGACCGAATGGTCGGCCAACTTTACCAAGTATTGTCCGTGTGAGAAGGGCCAGGGTCATATTGATGTCCGGGCCAGCTCGCTGTTGGAACGTATTGCCACCGCCGATGTGGGCAATGGACGGCCTGTGGTCTGGATAGGTCATTCCATGGGAGGCCTGCTTACGAAACTAATACTGCTGAAATCTGTGGATTCTGTGGAAAAGAATGTGCAACAGCTAGCCAAGAATACGCAAGCCATTGTATTTCTGGGTACTCCGCATCGCGGCTCACCTATTGCTAAATGGAAACAGCATATGCAAGTGATTCTGTCGCCATCGATTGAGGTTAAGGAAATGGAAGAGAATTCACCAAAATTGCTGGAGATGCACCGTCGGTTCATGGGCTGTCTACATACCGTCCTGCGTCACGTGAATGTCCTTAGTGTGGCCGAAGGATCGCCTACCATGTTGACCACATTTAAGTTCCCGTTGCGCATTGTCACAGAGGAATCGTCGCGAATTGATTTCGGTGAATTCTTTTTGCTCAAAGATGATCATCTTAGCTTGTCCAAGCCGATCTATCGCCAATCGTTTCTCTATCAGCGCCTTCTTCACGTCATAAGCGAGGCCATCAAACAGAGCTCCGATCCAAAGGATACAGATGAGCAATCTGTGCCTCATACTGATCTGCTCACCATGAATATTATCGCTGTCATACTCAAGGGGGCCAAGGGTCTATTTGAAATGCTGCCACGCGTTGCCCTGCGCTTTACAACCTAAAAAAAGGATATCCAAACCAACTCAGAACGTAGCGAAATATTCATATACACACTCTAATCACGCTTGTACCTTGATTATGCTATGCATCACAGCTAGGAATTTTAGTTTGTAGTTAATCGAATTCAATAGTATTTCTCGTTAGTTCGACTTTAGCACCTGAACGTGTGTTCATAATGTGTATATATTTACATTAATATAGGAAACGACTGGAACATCTTTATTTACGAATATTAACTTATATCTTATACGTATGCTTAAGGAACGAATATTAATAAACACAATATTATTCAATTCTTTGTATATTTGTGTATATAAATAGGTATACCGGTATAGTGAAATTCTGGGGAATCTCTACAAACATATGTATGTACATATATAGGAAACCACTACAGCATCTTTGTACTGGAATCTTAATTTATTTATTAACGTATGATCACTTAACAATACAACATAAATATTTCTACTTAAATTAAACTATTTGTCAGCATTGGCCTCCGCTTGCTTGGCTCGCAATTTTTCCTGTGCCATTCGACGATTTTCTGCAATGCGCGCCATTTGCTCGGCGGATAGCTGTGCTTTTTTTGTTGCAGGGGTTGCTGGTTGAGATGGCGGGAGCGGTTGACCATAATCATGGATGCTGTCATCAGTAGCTCTCGTAGGACCAGCTCCTGTATATGGCGTGGATACGATAGCGTTACGTGAAAATGAAGGTGTCACCAGTGTGCTGCTAGTTGTGGATAGATTACGATTGATTGCCGGTGTACGAGGTGCTAATTTGGACATGGCAATTTGTTCGCCCAGCAAGGCATCAAATTCATCAAATGGTTCGCCATAATCATCATTCTCCTGATCATTAGCATCGTTCTGCAGTTCAATATTCTGTTCAGCTAATTCCTCCAGCTGACCCAATCGATAGCGTGTCATATGCACCTGCAATGGCTTCTTCTTGCCCAGACGTTCGATATTGTTTAATATATCGTCGAAAGTGTAATTCGGATACATCCGATGACCCCAATGTTGCAGACGCCGCAGGACCTCATTCAAATCGTCTTTCTCGTACCCCTTGCCTTTAAATTTGATGTCTTTGAAATAGTTTTCAATTGTATGCAGGCCTCGTGGGCCACGTAGCGTATCCACTGTCAAGCGTGGACGTGGATTGCGTACAGCTCGCTTTTTGGGTTCCACCTTAACGGCTTTTTCTTCTCCTTCGCCAGCTCCATTTGCTGTATCGTCATCATCGTCGCCAAACAGTTTTTCGCCTGCATCTGGTTCACCATCGCTTGGTAACTGATCATTTTCGGTGCCAATATTGTCATTGAACAGGTCGTCAACCCCATCCTCACCAAATATGGATGCCATTGAGATGCATTAAAGTCTACAAATCTACCACTCGACTATGGCAGAACAAGAAGCTAGTTTAGCGCCATTTTTCTGCTTCTTGCCGATGACATTCACATTAAAACTGAACACGTTTCACAAACATGCCAACTCGTGTCATGAGATATGGGTCTTTGTTACATAATTTATGTGACTTTAGCATGGAATGATTAGAATATACAGTAATATATTGCACCAATAAATTAATTTATAAATTTTCGCATGCAAAAACAGAGCAGACAACAAAATAGAAGTGGTGAAAATTAACAGTTGGCAGCGTGGCAGAGTTTAGCAACCCTGCACTCGTACAGCCTGGCAACACTGGTAACGCCATACTTCTAAAATGCTTTTTTCGGGCGAGTTTACATTATCCGCATAAAATCAAAAAAGCAGAAGAAAGAACTAAAAGAAGTATTTGAAAAGTTGTCAGTTGGAAAATAAACTAAATGTAATTGCCAAATGTCATAGCGTCAGTGTGATTAACACGCAAAAACATTGCAAACGCGCATTTTTCTGGGAAAAAGCGATAGCAGGAAAAAAATTTAGAGTGGTGAATATTTCCGTTTTACGCATTTTGCTGTGTTCGTCCATCAGCTGCGGCTGTCAAAAGTTGGCGTGCCGTGGTGAATAGCTACAAGCCGAAAACAAAACACGACAAAATTATGAACAACATTTTGTGAACAGAAAACAGGAATAAGAAACGATTGTGCGTGTGCCATTTGTGAATGTACAATGGATAACCGTTTCAAATGGCAACAACAAAGAGGTGGCTACATGGAGCCACCCAATTACGGTGGTCCCCCACATGTACCAAGATCCGCCTATCAGGTACCCTACAAGAACTACAAGCGACCCAATCACAATAACTACGGCTACAACAAGCATCCTGCCGTTGCCCCTGGCGTTGGCAACATCTATTACAAGCCACCGCCGCCCCAGCAACAGCAGCAGCAGCAGCAACAACAGCTACCACAACATGCCAGAGGAGTCGACGGCGTTGGCTTATCTCAAGTCCCTTTGCCGGAATCTGGGAGCAGCAGCAGCGGTTCAGATGTTGTCGCATTGATAGTGGAGAACAACACGCTGAAACGTATGATTGTGCTCCACTTGGATTTGATGCATACTCAAAACGAAAGTTTAATGGAGAAAGACAAGAAGTTGGAGGATCAAAATGGGCGCATCAAGACCCTACTTTCTCAAAACCAGGAACTAATGCAGCAGATAGCCAAACTCAGCCAAACCATTGAGGATCTCCGCAAGGAGTTTCGCAGGCATATCAAGCGTTCGGCAAACGATATTGATGAACAGCCCAAGGCCAAATATCAATGTTGCGCGGACAAACAGACACAGACAATAGAATTGCTGCAGCAGGAGGCGCTGCTCCAAGGCTATTCGACGCATGCCACACATTCGAAGCAAACGCAAAATGTTTTGGTTACATCTGTTACGGATTTGCCGCCAAGAACACCGGTTGTGGAGAATAATAAGTCTCGCAATGAATTCAATGGCGGCAAGAAGGTCAGAACCTTCTTTTTGCATCGTGTGCATCAGGAGGAGGAGGAACAACAGCAGGAAGAGGAAGAACAGCAACAGGAAGAGGAAAGACAGCAAGAGGAGCAAATTCAGATGGACGACTTTCATAGTCAGTTGGAAATTGTAGAGGAAGAGCAGCTAGAGCATGAGGAGCACGAGGCGCATATGGAGCACGAGGCGCATATGGAGCACGCACATCATGAGCAGCACGAAGAACTTGAGGAGCACGAACATCATGATCAGCACGAAGAACATGAGCTGCAGGAACAACATGAACAGGAGGAGGAAGAAGAGCAGGTGGAAGAAGAGCAGGTGGAAGAAGAGCAGGTCGAAGAGGAGCAGGTGGAAGAGGAGGAAGTGGAAATGGAAATTGACGAGGAACAGGAGCGTGTGGGTAATGAAACGCCCGAGGCAAATGACATGGAAATCGGTAACGAAACTGTTATCGGAGCTGAAGAAGAGCTGGGCGCCGAAGAGGAGACAGTCGATGATAACAATTACAATGGCCACATCTACGAGGAAGTGATTGAGATGGGCTCTGAAATAGTTAACAATGGCGACATAGACATGGGCATGGATGTCTCGCAACAAGAACTGCAAGAGGACTTGCTCCGACAGGTAAGCGCTTGCTATACTTCTCTTGAGAGTTTCATTTTTATATATTTTTATTTTCAGTTGCAAGATACCGCGCACTTGAAGCCACACAAGAAAGTCTCAAGCATCATTAAAAATGAGTTGAAATATTTAAATTGTTCAGACGATATTGTTAACAAATGTTTCCAATCGAAAAAATGTGATGAACCCACATTGCCTGTGGCAGGAGCTAAGACCACAAAGTCGCAATTGAAAGTTGCGAACAATGAAAAGGAAGTAGAAGATCAGTTGGGTGAAGAGAATGTGGAAGAGGTAAAGGGAGAAAAGGATGAAGAGCGAGAGCAGAAGGAAGAGCAGCAGGAGAAGGAGGAGCATGGTGAGGAGGATCAGAAGTGGGAGAAAAAAGAAGAAACCATCCACAATTCTTATCTTAAAAAGGAAATTGAAGAAAAAACAATTTCAGTAATGTCACAAAAAGTGAGTCTGCATTCTGCAACGCTTAAAACTGTGGCCAATCATCGGATAACCACAAAGAAGGAGCGTATAGTTAAATTTAAAAACCTGCCAATGAAGGGACCGAATACAACAGCAAAAACAACAACACAATCAAGTGCAAGTGAAAACGAAGGAATGAACGATGCCATACTAGAGCAAGATCTGGATACCATGGGCCATCAAAGAAAAAAACGAAAACAGGACGAGCAAAAGCATACGCAAAAGCTGGAAGGAGAGCTAAAATTAACAATGCAGCTTGAGGTGATAAAGAAAAAGCTACTTGAAAGCCTTGAAGAGTCATCCAAGTCGGAAAAACAATCGATGGAAAATGAACGTAAAACGCCACGCGAAGGCAAGGATCAGAAGCAGCCGAAGCACCTGAAGCAGAAGCAGCAACAGCATCAGCATCAGCTGGAGGCGAACCAGGAGGATCAGAAGCAGCCCAAGCAACTGAAGCCGAAGCAGCATCAGCTGGAGGCGAACCATCAGGCAACAGAGTCGCAAGTGAAAGCTGCATCAAAGGATCGTAGTGCAGATAAGTTGAAAAATAATCAGGCGACGGGGACAGCGAATACACCGAATACAGCAGCAAAGCACCAGGAGTCAATGTTAAGTACGTTTCCGCAGGAAGATGAAGACGCCTGGATGAATCAGCTAAATATAAAACGCATACAGCCGAAAGATCCAGCGCTGTTACAAAAGCAAAAACAAGAAGCCGAGCAAAAGGAGAAACTGGAGCGTGAACGAAAGGAGAAACTGGAGCGTGAGCGAAAGGAGAAACTGGAGCGTGAGCAAATGGAGAAACTGGAGCGTGAGCGAAAGGAAAAGCTGGAGCGTGAGCAAAAGGAAAAGCTGGAGCGTGAGCAAAAACTACGATTAGAGCGCGAGAAGCTAAAGAAAAAGCTAAATGATAGTCTTAAAGAACCACAGTTTGAAAAAGAAAAGAAGCCGATCGAACAGGAACGTAGTAAGACGCCACGTGACAGTAAGGAGCTAAAGCAGTCGAAACAGCAACAGCAGCAGGAGGAAAAGGAAGACCCCAACATTGAGGAAGAGACGAAACGCAAGCTGCAGGAGCATCTGCAGAAACAGCAACAGAGATTGCAGAGCCAACAGCAGCCATTGCCGCTAGTGCGTCTCAAGAAATCTCAGATGCAAAACACCAGCCTAATCTATCCACCCATTGCGCAGACAAGCGCCACAATTACGCCAGCGCCATCGCCGACAAATGCAACGTCGCCCAGTTTGACTTTGGCGAGTAGCAGCAGCAATAACAAGCGAGCTGCAACAGCAGTAGCAGCAGGAGGAGCCACTGCGCCAGCACCAGCAACAACATCTATACAAACGCCATTAACGCCGCAGTCTATTAGTAGCGTTAGCAGTGGCAGCAATAGTAGCAACACTAACACCACCAACAACAACAAGAGCACAATTATTAACAAACCGCGTAGCAATTCCAGATTTCTAACATCGTTGGAGCCATATACGACACGTTCGTGGGAGGACCAAGAGTTTCACTGTGACAATGAATTCTTTTTGGAGGAAGCAGATGAGCTACTTGCCGACAATCCCAGTCTCGAGATACCCAAGTGGAAGGTGATCCGCAAACATCCCTGTTCGGATGACAAGGACACGGAACCATTGAGTGATAACGACTTTGTGCGTCGCCACGAAAAGTACGTGCGCGATGAGATTGAGCGTAAGAAGCGCGATGCACGCTACATACGCGAACAGATGCGCAGCGAGGCGTTGCGTGTGCGTCATAATCAGGATGAGGTGCTGGTGCCGCTTGAGCCCCTGCCCATATCAACATTCTATCCGCTGCCCGAGGACATTGAGGCCGTAACCTATGTAACCGAGGTGCCCGTTCAGGCATTCGGCGAGAATGTTGTCAATCTACAGGCAGAGCAGAGCGAAAGCGAACCGAACTTTACACTGCCCTGGCTCGAGGCGGTGCACGGCGAGACGGCGATTGCCCGGCTCCGAGCGGAGGCTATGCCAGTGGCAACATTGGCCAGCAAAAAGCTGCCCACATCGGCGGCAGAGGCGCGGCACCAGGAGATGAATTCATCGTATGTGTTCCTCAAGCGGCGAAAGCGGCAAAGGCGACGTTAAGCGTGCCGCAGCAGCAGCAGCACAGTTGCCACATGCCACATACCCACAGATTGACGTTGCACATTGCTGATCTACATATATGTATATATATATAGATATATGTATATCAAATCTATATCCTTTTTTTTTACATTTTTTTTTTATTAACTTTAACTGATATCATTAATAATTATGTAAACAGTCGTTAGTTATAGAGAGACTTTAAAGCGTATTGAAATGACGTAAACAAAACTTATGTTAAATATTTATAAAACAGTTAAAAAAGCAAAAGCAAAAAAACTTCTCAGCTTTATCCTAAATTGGTTAAGAGCAAAATTTATTGAATGAGCAGGCTTTAACAAAATCGAAAACTGTAGACTTCAAACACCCTATGTATATGAATATTACTATATTTTCTTCTTTTTTTTTTTTTTTGTATTTCTATTATTATGTAATTTCTGCAGAATTGCGTGTATTCATAGTTTGTTATAAGGATCCGTAGCTGCCAACTGAATGCAGCCTGTTTACAGGGTGTGAGTGTGAGTGTGTTTGTTGTGTATTGAGAAATTCGTTACTCAGGTATATATTTGTATGAGTGTGCGCGTGTGTGAGAGGAGGAGATTTGTTGTGTACTAATAAATTGCATAGTTTATATAGAGAAGTCTGATCGTCATTTGACTAGTTTTTATAGGATTGCAAAGTAAGGGTAGATGAACAGCTGTCTGCATTTAGTACTGAGTCAACTACGGATCTCGAATAAGCAATCACAATACAATATTTGATTTTTGTTTAATTATAATTTTTGAACCCAAGACTTAAATTTGTTTCATTCAAAACCAAAAAAAAAAAAAAAAAAAAAAAAAAAAATCAAGAAATGAATAAGCGGCAAAAATAAATAAATAAATAAAACTTGATGAACAAGTTGTAAAAATAACAATTCGAGCTCTGAATTTTGATATATAGGAATTACCTTTGTTATATAAATTGATATGCACTATATATGTATGTATATACATATATGTATATATATATATATGTTTGTACTTTGTGCAACGTTTGTGTAAGCAGAAGAGTTTTGGCATGGGCATACCCTGTAAATTTTCTAGCATCTAAGAACATAAATTAACAACTAGCCTAAGTAGCCGGGTAATTATTTCTATATATGTATATCATTTATATATATGTATATATATAGACTCAACTGAATTCACATTCAGCAATCTAATTTATCATTTTGAAGGTTCTTATACAGCAAATCGCTCGATGCGCTTGTATATTGAAAATAACATTTATTTCTCAGTTTTATATTAATTTTCATTAATTGTTTTTAGTTTTGCTGTAATTTACTTAGCTGTTAATTAGTTCAAAGTGCAAATTTTCCTTGAATTATTAAAAAAACAAAAACTAAATAAATAAATAGTTATTCGCCCACTATAAAATTAAAAATAAGATAAAACTGTAAATGTAATTGTTTAACAAGTTTTATTGTAAATTATAAAAGATTATATATAACAATAATTAAAATAATAATACGTAAAATAAAGTAAAATGCAAAGATACTTCAATACTACAAATTGGACACATTCTACGATTAATTGACAGACAATTTTTAGTGATGGGCGGAAAGATTCGGGTTCGACCTATTTAGTGCTCTGTGTGAGATATTGATGGGCCGTTGTCTGCCACAGCTCATCAATCGTATCCAGGCTCTCTCGCCACAGTTGCTCGAGAAGCAGCCAACCCTGCGCCTGGGTGACCAGGACATAATCATTGCCTGGATGCAGGGTGTGTGTATATGCGCCCATGATCAAGCTCTGGACGAGTCGAGCGGCCACACAATACTTGAGATAGTTTCGCTCGTTGGTACTAATTGACTGGATGCTGGTATAGCCGGCAAGGAAAATGCCACCACTAGCCAAATCCTTCGCCTGCAACATCATGTAGGTCATGGCAATACCCAGCTCAAAGATTAAGGGCGATCGACTGGTGTCGCCGAAGTCAATGACGCCCGTAACACGATGTGCATCTCCGCTGGCTGCTTTAGCAAGCGCATTTACCACGATATTCTGCTCATTGTAGTCGCCATGGATGATCTGCAGCTCCAGTGTGGGCAGCACGCTCAGCACTTTCGATTCAAATGCCTCGATTACCTCCTCGCACAAGGCCTTACGCTGATGATCCTCGAGCACGTACAGAAAATCGCGCAGCTGCGGCACCGATTGCAACATCCAGAGAGTCTTGTGTGTGTCATACGCTTTGTGCGTGAACTTTTTCAGCGCTCGATCCAATTTGGCCAAATATTCACCGCTTTGATATAGCAAATTTTTGGTTGTCGGCACCTCGTGGAACATTTGACCTGGTATAAATTCCAATAGACGCACCACATGACTGTTTCCGTTGATCTGCTCCACAGAATAATAATTTCCACGTGCATTGGCGATGGGCCGGGGACATTTCACATTTTGCTTGGCTATTTTTGCATATCATATATAAAAGATACAGTTATTACTAGCAACAGTTGTGTAAATGTATTCAGCGTTTACCCAAGAAGAGCAAAAGTTGGTTTTGTGCATCCACAAATTCTTCCTTTTTAGAATCCAAGGCGTTGAGAATTTTCAGCACATAGCCATGTGGCGAATGCGAAACAATTAGCGGATTCTTGACGTTGCTGAAGCAAAAGAAAACGGAAAAAGTTAATTTTGAATTAAATTTTTGCAGTGTTGAGAATCGCAGAAATGTTTCTTATCACGTGCGATTCGTGGCGATTGGCAGCAGCAAGAAGCAGCATCCCAGAAGGTTGTTTTCTTTTTGGCGCGTATTTTTTTGCTAATTATTTTGCTGTATGCTGTATTCAATTTAATTAAATTTAACAATAAAATATAAGCAATTGTGATGGGTATAACCGGGCTGATACCGTTTTTAGAAAAGGCATCAGCCAAGGTGCACCTAAAGGACTTGAAAGGCAGCACCGTTGCCGTCGACAGTTACTGTTGGCTGCATAAAGGTGTCTTCAGCTGTGCCGAAAAAATTGTGCGCGGCGAGGATACGGATCTTTACGTACAGTATTGCATGAAATTTGTTCAAATGCTGATGTCCTACGATATCAAGGTGATTCTGGTATTCGACGGCCAACATTTGCCAGCCAAGGCACTCACTGAACAGAGGCGCCGCGAATCGCGTCAACAGAGTCAGAAACGGGCCAAAGAACTGTTGAGGCTGGGCCGTGTGGAAGAGGCGCGTTCCCAGATGCGTCGCGGTGTCGACGTCACACACGAGATGGCGCTGCGGCTCATACAGAGGTGCCGCGAGCGGAACGTCGACTGCATTGTAGCGCCCTACGAGGCCGACGCACAAATGGCGTGGCTCAACAAGGCGGGCATAGCAGAGTATATCATAACCGAGGACTCGGATCTCACACTCTTTGGTGCAGAGAAAGTCATATTTAAGTTGGATCTCAATGGTAACGGCTTGCTGGTCGAGGCTGACAAGTTTCATCTGGCCATGGGCTGCTCGAAGGATCGCTATCACTTCGAAAAGTTTCGTCGCATGTGCATTTTATCAGGCTGTGATTACCTGGACTCACTGCCAGGCATTGGCCTGGCGAAAGCGTGTAAATTCATACTGAAAACGGAGCAGGACGATATGCGGATAGCATTGAAGAAGATACCACAATATCTGAATATGCGTAATTTGGAGGTGAGTACGAGCAATTGGCATACGATTCGTAAAATATAAAAGTTTACATTTCTTTTTGCAGGTTGACGATGCTTACATTGAAAATTTCATGAAGGCAGAGGCGACATTTAAGCACATGTACATCTACAATCCGCTGGAGAAACGCATGGAAAGACTGCACGCCCTAGAGGATTATGAAACGGATGAACGCTATTGCAGCAATGCGGGCTCATTGCTGACAGACAGCGAAAAGGCAATGCAGCTGGCATTGGGAAATCTAAATCCATTTACTCACAAGACCGTGGACAACTGGCATCCGGATCAGGCAACTCCGCTTGCCACAAAAGCGGCGACAGCGAATGCCATTAAGCGCATCAAGCACAAAAGTATTTGGCAAAAGGAAGCCAAGGAAACTCCGCAGGAACTGAAGCAAACCAGTTGCGCGCTGTTCTTCAAGAAGATCGACTTTGTGGGCCAGAACATACAGGCTGAGATCGAAGCCAATCAACGGCAGGAGCAAGCGAAGCCCACAGAGGCTGAACTGATAAACGTTTACAGCTTTAAGGGCAAACGTAAACGTAGCCCGAGCCGGAGTAACAGCCAGAGCACGCCTCCATCTTCACCTGTACCGAGTAAAAGTCGCCACAACCCTTTTGCGAAGGAGTCACTGCAACGTCCGCTTGCTGTCTGTGAAAACGCATCGTTGTTGCGTCTGGTGAGCCCTAGCAAATGCAGTCCCCTGAAGTCAATGGAGCAGTCCAGAGTAAATCCCCCGAAGCGCTGCAATTTGACCGAGGTGCTAGAGCAGGTAGAGGTACGCAGTCGCTTCTTCAGTGCTCGCGTGTCGGAAGCAGAGCAAAAGCCAAGTGTCCCTAAAGAACAACTGTCAGATGAGAAGCAGCCACAGGCGCATGCAATGGAGCAGGAAAAAGAACAGTCAGTGCTGCAGGAAAAGATGCAGCCAGAGCAGCCAAATGAAGAGCCGACGCAAGCTAACATTCCAGAACAGGACTTGGAGTCCATAACCAGTTCAGTAGCAGCTGCTAGTAACGAAGAAATCCTTTTGCTATCCTCGGACGATGACAGCGCTTCACTGCCGAGCAGCCAGGCGCAAGCAAAGCCAAGGCCAAAATTGGCACCACTTGCCAGGCGCGTCGGTCTGTCCAAGCCAAAGGCGAAGGGGCGTACCAAGTTGGTGCCGATCAGCGAGAATCAAACAAAGTTAAGCATGTTTGGCTTTCACAAGCCACGCCTACTCAAATAACCTGCATTTGTATCGTGTAGTTATTGTTATTCAAGTTCCACATAATTTCTTTTAAGTTAATTTATTGACATACTAAGCTGACTAAGGCTGTAATCTCAAACACTGCCCCAATATCGAAATGACAAAAATATATATATAGATACTTATAAAATGAGTCATTAGAAATGTAAATAATTAGGGTCGAGTCGAGTCGCTTCAGTAAGCGTCAATATAAATTCCAATTGGCACAACGGTGTTATATGAATTGCACTGCAGTCCGCCAGATGGCGCTTCATAAGTCGTTGCAAGCACTTGGCAGCTGCAGTTGGGAATGGTGTTTGGATAGATTTATGAAGCAACTGATCATATGATCTGAAGGAGATGCGCCAAGGTAAGTGTTCAGCGTGTTTCTAGATAACACAAATGGGCTGCTGTCAAGGTGACCGAGAGAATAATAACAAACACGGCAACTACGTCAAGCTCCATTGCCCCCCGCACGACTAACTTTAATTAATATCGCTATAAATAAACCTATTTGTGCATGTGTGTGTGTGTGTGTGTTTGTGTCTCTGTTTACCCGCCCCTTCCGCGCTGTTTGTAAATATTTGTCATTTGTGCTCAAATACTCTCGCCGACGATCTTTAAACTTTTGTTGCGGAATGTGCAAGACAATAAACTTAAGATATTATTATATGCAGTCCTTATTAAATTTTCTTATTTTTTTTTATTACTAGTATGTTGTTTTCATAGTTCTCTAGCAATCTAGAGTTAAATGCATATGTATGTACATATATTTTTTTTTTATGAATTTCTTCACCATAAATAATAATATATGTACATAAATCTCTTCACAATTCGGACAATCCGGAGAGTTCAGATTGTTCCAAATGATCTGCTGATATAAGGGAATGTATTTAAAATTAAATATAAAGAATTTGCACATATTCTAAAATATTAGGATAATTTAAAATATTGTTTTCTCTCTGATATTTTTACTCACCAATCTTCCTGTATTAGATAGTTGCGATCATCGTAGGCCTTCAGCTCCTTTAGCTCGCTAACTGTGATACCGTACAGACGTCGCACCAATGGCTCCACCTGCTCCAGCTGCAACTTAGGCTTGATGTCCGAGCCGGGCTGCAACACCTGACTGCTGTCAGGCGGAATATTCCCGCTACCATTAGCGTTGCCATTTCCATTTGTTGACGTTGCATTGGAGCTCTCGTTCGCCTTGGTCAGCCTTTGGGCGCCATCGTAGTCGTGATTCAATGTGTACGATTTTTTGGTAATGCTCGTCAGCTCCACATTGTTCCACTGCTCCATTTTTATTGTCTATCTATGTATGTTGCTGTTCTTGCCTTTATCGGAATACAACGGAAAGAGAATACATTTAAGAGCTTTGTCGGCGATTTCGGAATACTCTATTCATAGAACATTATTTGAGAACTCTAAGGAAAGCTTAAGATCTTAGAAATTTGATTTGAGGGAGTGCAACACTCTAAGGAATGTAAACTCAATATACTATTTATCACAACGAACAGATATGTTTATGTAAAATAATCAAAAAAATAATGTAATGGTAAGAGATCAAAATACACACGCGATGATGTTGAATGCGATCGAAAAGTGCTTGGCTTTGCGTTCAAAAGCCAAATGAATTGAATTTTTTTTTCAGGGGGACGATGCGAAGGGGACGACAGCAGCGCTTCAATTGAAACGAGTTCGTTGCCGCGGCCGATGTTGATGTCGCAGCTGACGGCGTTGTCGACGCTAACGTCAACGTCAACGTCGCGACGTTGCCAACATCTTCTTCATATCTTTAAGGCAGTGCGTGTGACTGCAAATGTGTGTGTGTGTGTGTGTTTTTCTTTGTGTGGGTCACGCCTGCTACATTTGCTCTGCTAATTTTGTTATTTGTTTAATTTTTTATAGCATTTTACTGTTTACATTTTGATTGCGACTTGCCTACATTGTTTCCCCTACCTCTTATCCTAGCCCTGCAATTGGGACACTGCATCAACAACTCTTTCGAATAATAATTTGAATATACACTAGCCTTAAGAAATGAGTAAACGAGTTAGTATCTAAAATATTAAAAAAAATATATATTTACAAAGCAGATGTGTATGTCTCGGGTATGAGTGAGGCGCCAATAACAATAACAAATAACTATTAAAATTCTGTAATTTTTAAGGCACAGATTCAATTCAGAAGAAATCAAATCAAATCATTAGTCACAAAATATTTAGCAAAAAATAGATAAAATAAAATACAAAAACTGGTTTTCAAACTTGAATAAATGTTTAAGCCTAAATAAAACAAAATACGCAATTATCAAATCTTAGAGCGTACTATACACCGATGTATAAAAGTATGATAACTACAAAGACAAATATGTATGCTCTTAATTTTGTTTATCGCTTACTTAGTGGTATCATAGTCGGGTATAGTATATGTATCTGGTTTTGTTTATCAACATTGCTCAATCAGAGCGCAAAGCACATCGTGATCGTACCTCTTGAATCGAACTTAATGTTAATCATTCAGACATACATACATATGTATATATGTACATACATATACGTATATGTATATATATATGTTTGATTGAACTGATATATAATTTACAGTTTATGTCGTCTGAGTTGCAATTTAGATAGTACACATACATAAGTAACTAACAAGCGACTGCAAGCTTGCAATTGATAGACATAAACAAACTCAATTGACCTGTGCAGTATCAACTAATCTAATCAAATAAAATATACAATGCATTTTCTTGAATTCAGTTTATATACCCGGCAAATCAATTAAAGCTTAACATTGAATGACATTATGTAAATAAATGACATACAGGGTATCTCTTAGTCAGAAGCTTTCAATTAGAGCATTAACTGGTTCTTCTTCTCAACGCAGCGGGAGTATTGCGCATTTAAAGAGCTGCTTGAATGAGCTTTACAAACAAAGCTAGACAGAGAGCGAGAGAGAGAGAGAGTTAATTAAATATGCGCTTACAGTCATTATATAATGATTGTTAGAGTTTTTTTTTTTTTTTTTTTTTGAAGGGGCTACATCCGTTCTCACTTAAAAATACAATTTTAATGAATGAGCCGATGACCTTGACTTGAATGCAGTTTTGTTGCACTCATATGACGTTTGTAGCACTCGCAATACACTGCATTCGCCACTGGGCAGGCGCATATCCAAACAAATAAACAAACGAACACACACACGTACGCACATTGTAAATATGCACAGCTGATGGGTAATAATGGAAATTGGTGGCAAACAAATTAGAAGTTTCAGGCCTGGTCTTATAATTCAAATTTAGGTAGGCAAAACACGCACCTGTTTCGTACAACTGGTCAATTTAAACTAACGTTTGGCGTTTCGTTTTCGGCTGGCCGAAGTAGCTGGCTTGGAATACATAGAAATGTCTGTGACTGTATATGGGTAGCTGTGGCGTAATTTCTATTTTGTTGTATGTTTAACTACGCAATGATTTATTTGAAATAAAGTGTCGGTACAACAAAAACATTACAACAAATGCAAATTGGCTAAACTCTAGCGCAATGTACGAAAAACCAATTCAAATATTTCCCCCGCGCGTTGACATGTGAATGGCAGTTAGCTATTGCCTGCGCCTGTTGGCAGTAAACAGCTGATTTTATTTATTTTTGCACATAACCTCAAACGCACTTTGATTTTATTTTTATTTGTTGATTTTGTGTTTCGATTGATTTTTCGTTTTAATTTCATACTCCTTAGTTAAATGCTTGGTTTAATTAATTAAACTATGGATCAACTGTATGTGGAGATTGAGTTAAGCACCCAGAATGCGGAAACAACGATTTATACCAGCGTGCCTTCGTTTCTAGCGCTCTACACATATCGCTACCTCAAGGAGCCCCAAAATATTAAAGTTAACTTTGTGGCAAGCAAAATCGGTGCTGGTAAAATTGCTTTACGCAGCTCCCAGCTGAGACGCGAACTGACTGATGAACATATCACGTGTCGCGATGCCGCCACGCTGCCCGCCCTCAGGGATCTGCGTCTGCCCATCTATGAGCGTGATGGAAATATCTATATTGCAGGCACCTGTGCCGTTTGCCGAGAGATCGTAGCACGCCAACCCAACAATCATATGCGTCAACTATTGGGCTTCAAGGGTAGTTGCCTTCTGGCACCAGCGGAGGCATCAATATGGACCCGTTTCTGTGAGGTAGATGTGATTAATCTGGTCAGCCAGTTACAAGGCGGGGAGCTCCAGTTACGTGAGGTGCCCGTCGAAGTGGTGCGTTTTGAACAGCACATGAATCAGCCGGTGCGCATGCATAACATCTATAAATTGGCCAGGGAGCAAGCCAATCTAACAGAGAACGGTACGCCACTGAAACGCAAGGAGCGTGTGCTCATCGAATGCAGCATACCGAAGGAACAGCTTCTAATCGAGCATCGATTCGCCGAAGGCATTAGCTTTACCATTGCTGATTTGATACTCTATCCACTGCTGCGTCTAGTCTTCCAACATTGCGCACAGATGTTGCCGCATTTTCCACTGACCAGCACCTGGTTCAGCGAGGTGTGTACGCTTTAATAGATATTAATCCATTTAAATATTAATCAATTATATTGCAGATTGAGAGCTTCGACTCAAGTTGTGCTCGCATCCTACACGACCTGTATGTGCCCATACTTGTCGCTCCAGCGGAGCATACACAGTTACTGAGCATACCCGATTGTGAAGAGACGAGCCTCTATAAGGCGGATCCGAAACGTTATCGTCCACGAAATCGCATTTATACCAGTCAGTCCGAAGTGGAGGCAGCATTGTCCAAGCTGTCAGCACTACAGCTGCAATTCACTGTCGACTTGAAGCATTCGTTTGGGGAACAGCTCATCGACTGGCAGTGCATTGAGCCGACACATGCCAAAAGTTCAGCCTTGCCAGCGGAGCGTCTGGAGCGTAAGCGTCAACAACTCGAGAACATGGCCAATGCGGTTGTCTCGCTGGCCCAGCCAGGCGATCGAATCGTTGACTTCTGCAGCGGCACTGGCCACTTGGCTATACTGCTCGCTCTAAAGCTGCCCCAGTGCATCATCATTGTACTGGAGAACAAAGCCTTTTCGCTGGCGCACGCCCAGAAGCGTGCAGCTGAGCTTAAGCTGAACAATTGTGTCTTCTATCAGTGCAATATTGATTATTTTATGGGTCGCTTCGATATAGGCGCCTCGCTGCATGCCTGCGGCACAGCCACAGACATTGTGCTTCAGCAGTGCCAGCGCGTGAATGCGGGCTTCGTTTGCTGTCCCTGCTGCTACGGTTCCTTGCAGCCCATGCCACACATCACTTATCCACTGAGCGCTCGTTTCAAGGAGGTGCTCAATATTAAGGACTATTTGTATATAGCGCATACGGCGGATCAGGCACATGAGTTGGGTACTACCAACTGCAAGCCGGAGACAACGCTGCAGGGTATGCATTGCATGTGCATCATTGACACGGATCGCAAGTTGCAGGCCGAGGAGGCCGGCTACCAAGTGATACTTACACGTCTCAAGCCGGAGCAGTGCACGCCAAAGAATCATTTGCTAGTCGGACGTTATGTACGCAAATAGAGATATCATAAAATATATATGCTCATGTATTTTTTTTTATAAATGTTTATATTCTTCAAACTCTTCTCTGCCATAGAGTTCAGATTCCGGAAGAAAATTCATTCTTTTTTCATTCCTTTTCGACAGCTAAACAGCGGCCAATTATTTTTGTTGGTTTTCGTAAATATGTAGATGCCGTTTAGGGCTTTTATTTGAGTAACATGAAAGTGGCTTTGTAGAAAATGACTTAAATGGATCACCAATTACAAATTTACTAAGACGAGTTCAACACGCCGGGCGCCAGTCTAATTCTTTAGATAGATATGATTGCCGCCACGCAAAGCCAGCACCAGATGTAACACTGAGCCACCTTGCACCTTATAGTCCGCCGCCGTTTTGTCATCATTCCTAATAAAAGCACATCACAAGTTGTTAGCTTTAATTTCAATTTGAATTTCGCCAGACTCACATTTGTTTGCCGGAGAATATGAGACGTTGTTGTTGGGGTGGTATGCCTTCTTTTTCTTCGACGCGCTCCTTGATGCGATCAACCTTATCTGTTGGTTCAATGTCAATCTCAATTTCCTTGCCTGTCAGTGTCTATTTAAAAATGTATGAAAGTGAAAGAAAATTAGCAAATTACTCTATTTTGTTCAACTTTGCCGTTGTTGTCCGCCAAAGCTGACGCATGGCTAGCACGGTCGTCGTTCACCAACTTTAGTTTCATCATTTTATTTCCATTCGAGTGTTACCTTCACTTTAATCAGCATTGTATTAGTGTGTGTTGTGGCTTGCGTAAATACAAATTAATTTAAAATATTTAATTTTATTATAATTTTTCGCAAGCTTGTTCTGGTCGCGGCGTTTTTTTGCGAATGTCATTCAAGCGGTGCTGCCAACTTGGTGAAATACACTTAAACACACAGCTCCCTACTGAATGGCGATAGAACACGCTATCGATTGATTTCGATATTTTCGGCGGCGTTACATGGTTAAAATAATGTCAATTCAAAATTTACAGAATTAATGTTTAGTTTATTTTTGTATGACAAGAATATTTTGAACATTTTGACACATCTTTTATTTACATACTAAATATCTTAAACATACTTGAATACCTACATCAAATGCATTTTGTTTTACTCAGAGATCTTCATATTCGTCTCAGGGTAATTTTTTTAGCTTGTTTATGTCGTGGACAGCCTCGCTTATACGTCGAATGTCCCTAGCATACGTTCTGCAGCAGCCGCCAATGATTTTTGCACCCAACTGTGCCCACTCTGGGACGTAATTCTCGAGCGGTACACAGTGCTCGCGGCCCTGCCAGCCCGTTGTCACATCGTACACCTCCCCGCTGTTCGGATAGACCACCAGGGGAATCTGCTCATCAGGACTGCGCTCACCATTCAAACTTTTGAAGAGGGGCGTCACAAACTTGGGGTGGACACAGTTCACACCCACCGCCAGGCATTTGTCCAGAGCTTTACGTTCAGCTAGCAAATCCCAAATGGCATTCGCAGCATCAGCAAAATCCTCACCATGGGCAAGAGTACTTTCATCTTTGCATTGGAAGGCAACCCAGAACTTAACGTCGGGATAATCATCACACAGCATTTCGACTAGCGCTTCTGCCTCCATTTGACAGGGTATCGTTTCAATGGCCAAGGCATCCACGCCCGCCTCCAGGCATGCTTCAATGCGAACGCGATGCCAGTCCGTAATGGTTTTCGCTGGCACATAGTCCGCATAGCTTCCGGTGTACTCAGAGCCATCGTGCAGATGTGCACCGAAGGGCCCAATTGAGGCAATAATCAACGGATAGCCTGCGGATCAAAAGAGATTTAGAGACAGACCAACGTGGAATGAGTAGAGTGGAGTCTACCTTCGGGTATCGCCAGCTGCCCCTCATAGCATTCCGTCAGGTACTTCTCTTTGGCAATGTGCGCCAATCGCACTGTATTCTTAATCAGCTCCACGCTCTCTTGCTCGTCCAGTTCGAGATACTCCATGTAGCCCTCAACGCTCGTCTGATACGTGTTTGTCAATATCATATCAGCGCCATCTGTCGGCGAGCAGATAGAGCAATAAAATTACAATTAGATTACTTTGTTGCTAATTGGAGCTGTTTACACTTACTCTGCAGGAAGTCCAAGTGCGTATTGATAACAGCCGTTGGATTGGTGGCATTGAAGCGAGCACTCCACAGCGGATCACCATCCACAGAGTTGCCCACATGGACAGTCATCTGTGTGCCAAAGCCGCCATCTTTGACCAGTATTCGCGTCAGACCCATGATAACCCGTTGCTAGAGTGGGACAGGCGGGCAGAAGAAGAGTATTGGTTTATATATTAAATTAAATTTATACATATATCTATATAGTATTTCCAGGCACTGATTACATCGCTGTAATTGCGCTTATCAATGGCGCAGCGACCAGCTGGGCTGGACAGTTTTCTTTGCACCCAATGTGAGCCTTGACATCTGCCTAAGCGCACGACTGTCTGTCGTTTGTTTTTCTCGCTGATTAATATAATAATCGTAATAATGAAAACACATTGTAGTTGAGTCTGTTTACCACCCAATAGCCTTGTCAGTGCCACAGTTCACTGAACTTGCGCTATATCATTTAAAGACTTGAGAGCATTTCACACTCAATTGATCTCTATTATGGCAGATCTTGTAATTCAATTAGAGATGCATGTCAAATGCGTGACACCAAGTAGTCTCTGAGGGATCTAGGCTTTACGTTTTCTTCTCCTATTTTCTTCTTATGCCGTTTCCTCTTCTCTTCTAATTCTTTTCATTTTGCTCCTCGTCTCATCTGCTCGCCTGGTATTGCCTTGAAGAAAGAGTCTACCTTCTCCTTTTACCTTCGATATTTCTTGTACTTTCTTCTTAGTATTGCAGAGTTAGAAATACTAAGAAGAAAGTACAAGAAATATCGAAGGTAAAAGGAGAAGGCAGACTCTTTCTTCACCGTTTTCTTCTTTCTTCCTTTCTTTGTCTCCTCTTATTCATTTTATATTTCCTTGCTTTCTCGATCACTCTCTTTACACAAAGTTTCTTCTCAGCTCTAATAATTTAAAGCTCTCTCGAATATCTCTTCATCTCAATTTTAAATTCGTCTCAAGTTTCACTCACGCTCCGCACGACACGCTCTCCTCTCTAGGCACGGCTTCGTTGACACTCACCTTGGGGGCTTATAAATAGATCTTGTAATTGATTAAATTGTTGTTTTCTATTTGTTTGTGATGCGATCAACAATGTGGGCTGTGCTTTATTAAATTCCGTTCAGTCTGCAGCTGATATATGTACATATGTATGTATTTCTCTCTCTGTGTGTGTGGGTCTATATATTAATGAACTATGCTGTGCTGTGAACGTTCTAGGCGCGTTTAAGTGGTTTACAATGCCGTCTGATGGCTTTTATAGCTTGCCGCGTTCTTATCAGCGGCCAAAACAAAAGCAAAAAAATAATCAAAATAAATAAATAAAATGCAAAGCCAAACAAAAACAAACTAGTGCCCGGCTTAGTGATAAGCAGCGTGGAGTCCAGCTGCCAGGCAGACAATCAAGCCAAGCGAACGGACAGATGCACAGCCGGGGGCACATTGCTCCAGTGAGCTAAAATATCTGATGCAATACCAAGCGGAGGGCATTCACAGCCAATTGGATGCTAAACAGTATCCGATTCGAATCTCTAGTTGAAGCGAAAAGTGGAGGCAGCAATTAGTTGCCGCTGAATTGTATTGATTTGACTGTAATTGTTTAATCAGCTATTGGCTAAAGCTGTACATTTTCGCCGCCTGCTGTAGGCTTTGATAGCCTTTGACCTGTTCGTGTGAACCTAACAGACGGACATATGGCTCAGACAATCGGCGAGTGTACTTTAAACGGTACACAAGTGGTGTACGCACAACTGAACTGCTCTACAGATATGGCTATACATGGCAGAATACCAAAGAAGACTTCAGAGATGTGAGTATAGCAGCTATTTTAATATGATAAGGGTTTTGCATGACCGGTAAGGTCTGCTTTGTGCTTGGCAGTAGCATATCAGCGCCATCTATCGGCGAGTGGCAATCGCTCTTTACTTCTTGAATTCACATTTACTCTGCAAGAAGATTGGGTCTGTGTTGATTTAATGTATTGGTCTATATATGTAGATACATATATGTATTTGTAGAACTGTATGTATAAATAAATAATATACATTAATGTATACATATTTATATATAAAAATAAAAACTGATTCGCACATTTTAATGACATCAATTCACTTGATTTGTCGAATTGTTAATTCTTATCTAATTAGCAACAATTTCGTACAGTTAGAAACACTTATGAACTATATATAAATTTATATATGTATGTATATATATATGTATGCATATGTATATGGGTCTAGGCCGAAAAGTGAATGGAAATAAAAAACGTACACACGCACAGACAGGCAGACGGAGACGGACACAGCCGAGATAGTGACTATATAACTAAGGATGTTTGTATTGATGATAGCGGCTGCTGAGCGATATTTTCAATAGTTTGCCGTATCTCGTGTATGTCATCCGGATAGACGCGGCAACAACCGCCAATGATGCGCACGCCCAAGCGCAGCCACTCGGGCACAAACGAAGCCACATTCAGTCCATTGCCTGTCCACTCGCCACGATCGCTGTCGTAGATCTCGCCGCGGTTGCTGTAGACGACGAGCGGAACGGTATCGCCGTCGGGCAGCTTGGCCAGCAGGGATTTCAATAGGGGCGTCACATGGTTGGGATTCACACAATTCACACCGATGCCAAGGAGGCGCGATTGCGCCCTAAGCTTCACAACCATGTTCCACACGGCTAGAGCGGCCTCGGCGAACGACTCGCCATGCGCCAGACTAGAGGAATCCTGCCAATTAATCGAAGATTACAAACAGTTGGCAGAATCTATCAAATCAGTCCTCACCTTGCACTGAAAGGACACCCAGAAGCGAGGTGTGGCATAGCGAGTCAGTATGAGATCTGTGACAGCCAGCGCCTCCAGCTGGCAGGGCAGCGTCTCCACAGCGAGACCATCGACGCCCGCACCCAAGCAGGTGTCAATACGTGGTTTGTGCCATTGCTGGAGCTGGCTAAAGTTTACCAGATTCGCATAGCTGCCCGTATACTCGGAGCCATCGTGCAGATGGGCGCCATATGGTCCGATCGACGCCAGAATCCATGGCATATCCGGGCCAATATCCCCGTTATTTGCTGCCAACTCGCTCAGGTACAGCGACTTGGCCTGGCGCGCCAGTTCCACGCTCTTAGCAATCAGCTTGATGCTCTCCTCGCGCGTTTTGCCCAGATGCTTCATGAAGCCCTCCACGCTCGACTGATACGTATTGGTCAGTATAATGTCCGCGCCCTTACGCAGAAAGTCCAAGTGAGTTTGTATCACGGCATCCGGCTGGGTGGCATCGAACCGGGAGCCCCACAATGGATCGCCGTCAACCTTCTCGTTAACATTACGTGCCAGTTGGCTGGAGAAGCCGCCACATTTGACCAGGATGCGTGGCTTCTCCCTATGCTGATGCCAATTGCCGGTGAACTCGGGCACCATTTTGCTCCGGTTGGTGCTACGTGACAGCTGCGACTGCATACGGCAAAGCAAATTTATATGACTGTGTGTATATATGTATATCTAGGTTTATTTAACGCGATTTCAAATTGCGGCGTTTATGGATTTAGCCACGGTTTTTGCCTACGAATGTACGTGATTATTACGAATTTTGCTGATAACTTGATTTCCGTTTTGTTGTTTTCTTCGTCGCTCGCTTTTTTTGTATAATATTTTATCGTTGCTGGCAACCTTTCCTATTTACACATACAGTTGTATCGCATTCATCTTTTATTCTCATTTTCACACTTTCGCATTCGCGAACAGCTGTTTGTTGTTTACATTTGTTGTGCCTGTCGACTTAAATGGAGTGGCGTCCAGAAAAATGTTACTCCTTTGCTCATGAGCTGTGGAAGTCAGAAAGAGGTACAGTTTTACTCTAGAAGACTACGGAATTTGTCTAATATTATGCCATTTTCTCATTCGCACAGCTGATTATTTCTTATGCTTGTTGCGTTCAATCGCGTGCACATGTAGGTGAGCACTGCTTACAATGCGCACAACGGCTGCCAAAATAAAAGGCACAGTAAGTAGTTGCCTTACAGTTTCTCATTTTCTTTTCTGCCTTCGTCTGCTGATGTTGATTTGAGTGTATAGAGTGAGCGCAGTGTTTTGCTACTTACAAATAAATACACACCTACATATGTATGTATATAGATAAATTACCGTATTATATTATTGACACTATTTATGGTTTGATATTTTTATTGCATGCTTACAGTGGCGTGCACAAAAGTGTTACCATCAACCCAATGCACAGTGGCTGCCCAAATAAGACGCACAACGTATACCCTTTTTATTTGTGGTGAAACAAGTTTATTCGCCGAGTATAATATACATATATATACATATATATATATATATATATATATATATATATATATATATATATATATATATATATATATATATATATATATAGTTAATTTATATATAGTCGATAATAATAATACATATTCATAAACAAATTGAGTACGAATTTCATTGTTAGTAAATAATTTTTTTTTTAATTGATCTTTCTTTCATCTTGTTAGCGTGTTAGAGGGTATTATAATCACATTGATGTTTTGTATATATATGTAAAGATTATATATATGTATGTATAGATAATATATTTAAATAAATAATAGTGTTAATTTGACAAAGCAAATCATAGGGAAAATGCCATAAACAAATAAATGTAACTTTGGTAAACTTACGCAATCGTATAAATTCTATATAATGCATAAAGCAACATCTCTGGTCGTTCGAACAAATGTGCTAAAACTAATTTAATTTTTTTTATTGTTTCACTAAATAACAGTTATTAGTTATATATGTATATGTATGTATATCTTTTGCCATATAGATATAGATCAGCTGCTATTCTTTTGCCTTTCTAATTGGATTTCTAAGCTCTGGGTTCAAAAAAGCCAGAGAAATACTATTCTCAAAAAATACATGATCTGCACTTGAACGGTAAATCGTCTACAATATATATTTATATATATGTATGTATTTCTATGTGCTTGGAAGTTCATTGTGTGTGTGTTTGTATTTGTAACTGTGGCAGCTGCTAATGAAAAGTTTAAAGGAAACGCATAACAAATACAGAATTAAATAAAAATAAAAATAGAGTAAATACGCACACTGAGAGAAAAGCAACAGCCTTTCATCTAACCAATTTTTTTAAAAACATTGTCTCAGTCTCTACTCTGTTTTTGTTTGTTTAGGAATTTTCCACTTGCGCTGATAACAGCGTGCCGATAAGCACAGACGCAACTGTAAACGGTTAACCGTTTTAGGAGAACAAATTGGTGCGTCGCTTTAGCGAGCCGAACTTCTTTTCAGCCTCGAGCAGCATCTTCTCCTTGCGCACCACCTCGAACGGTATCGTCTTGGACATGCGATCGATCTCCTGATCGGAGGGAAAGTCCTCGAAGCTCATATTGCTGAAGCCCGTCTTGGCGGAGTTCTGAATGGTATTCGACTGAAAGTTGCTGCGATTCTCGTCCTGAGCCATGCCGCCGACGATATTGATATCGTCATCGTCGTCATGGGACTTGTATTGGAGGCGCTGATGCTTTTGTTTGCTGCCCGAGCTGAGAGATGAGGTGGAGCCGAGAGCACCAGCGCTGACCTTTTTATAGGCATGTCCCTTGACCTTTTGGGTGAGCTTGGCCGGCAGAGCTCTCACAGCCAAATGGGACTTTTCCTTCTTGGCCTTAACACTGATGGAGGCGGCGGCTGACGCCGTTGCAGCTGCTGCTGGCGCATCGCTGTCTGCCACCAGGTGGGCAGAGCGCAGCACCACGGGCTCCTCCTCGTCGTCGGGCGTATAGTCCGAGCAGCGTTCTTGAGAGATTTGCACAAAACCATTATCGGCAATGGGCAGCAGTGGCTGCAAATGTGGTGCGGGCTGTATTGGTGGTGCTGGTGGTATTGAAGCTGAAGCTGGAGATGGAGCTGGAGCTGCCGCTGCGATGGCGATTGTGATTGCGGGCGGCTGGGCAGGCTGTGTGCTGGGTACTGGAACTGGAACTGGAGCTGGCAAGGAGCAGGAGCTGATCGCGTTCACATAGACACTGCTGCAGCTTTTGTTCGGTTGGTGGTTGGTCAACGGTTCGGGCGTTTTATTAATTATTATCGAATGATTGATCGTGACAACAGGTGCGGCCACATTCATTTTAATCACATTGTTGTTGTTGTTGTGGTTGGGATAGTGGAGCTGGGCTGGATCGGGCGTAACGACAACACATTTGCGTATTACCTGTGGAAATGGCTCCGAGCCAAAGAGATCACGTTGCTCGCCATCGTCCAGTTGCTGCTGCTGCTGCTGCTCCTCCTTGTTAATGGGCTGCTCGATAAACGGATTGAATATGGGCTCATTGAACTCATCGAGCTGCGGTTGCTGCTGATGATGCTGCTGCTCTGGCTGCAGTTGCTCCTGCTGTGCTGGGAAATTGGCAAAGTTAGCCGCCTGGCTGGTCGGCGTCTCGGGCGCACCCTTGACCGGCGTCGATGTCCACATTTCCGGTTCGCTGGGTCGCGGACGCGGCTGTTTGGGCTTGGCCACACGCTTGAGCGGCTTGCCCACTGGCAGCTTGAAGGGCGCCATGGCAAAGACGTCCAGCTCTTCGGGCTCAGCTGGTTCGTTGCCCGCAGGTGCTGAGGATTCGTTACTGCTCTTGCTCTCCGCCGAACCATAGTCCAGCTCGTCGTCCAGCAGCAGCGGACGATCGCCAAATTTGTGCAGCAGATCGCTGGACGTGGGACTCAGCTCCTCGTTAACAGCACCACTGCCCACGCAGCCCGGGTTGACGTCCCCGCTGGCCGCTGCCACCGCTGCGGAGCGATCCTTTTTACGCATGCGTACCTTGACCACGACACGACTGCGCACATCATCCTCGTGCGTGGTGACGCTCTCGCACTCGGCATGATAGGCCGAGCTGCTGCAGGTCTTGACGCTCTCGCTGATCCCGTCCATGTCCAGGGGCACCACGCGCCGTGGCTTGGCCTGGGTGGCGCGCGGATTCTCATCAAATAGATCATCATCCTCGGCACGCAAATCGCTGGCCGAGCCAATGGAATCGGCATCATCGTCCGATTCCCCATTGGCCGCCGCCGCTGCCGTTTGGGCCGCTTGCTGAGCTGCCTGGGCAGCCACGGCGGCGGCCATTAGGTTCAGCTGCTGGGCCGCCTGCTGTGCCGACGATGAGGGTCGCTTTGTGGTCGCCGTCTGGCGCAGTTTCTTCACAATGGGCAGGTGCGTCGTCTTGTCCACCTTCTGGTAGGCCACCTGTTGGATCTTGTGTATGGTCTCTGGTATGTTGTTCGTCACGATCTGCTTGAAGATGGCCGCCTTTTTGGCGCTGCCGCCGCCAACGACGACGCCGACGCCGATGCCACCGCCGCCGCCATCGTCGCTGTCCTGCTGAAAGAACTCCGAGTCGGAGTCATCGGATGTGGGCTGATCGTTGCTGCGCAACTTCTCATACTTGTTCCGATCCTCCAGCGGCAGCTTTACGAATCCCGTGCCCACAGAGCCGCTCTCACTCTGCAGCCCGAGGCCAGCGCCATCGGAGTCTGTTTTCAGGCGACTTATCAGCGACGTTTTGTCCTCCTCCAGTGTCGGGGACAGCAGCCATTTGGATGAACTGGATGAAATGGCATTCCCTGCTGTTGGGATGCTGGGCGTGCCGCCGCTGCCCGACGAGCAGCTCACAATGAATTTGGCTGTGAATGAGATCAAGTACTTTTATGCAGTTTATGAGTTTACGGACTAGTTCGAGTGCGACATGGCTGACAGTTGGACAGTTCTGTCCGGGATTAGGATTACACGATCATATGCTTATTATATGTATGTATAATGCTATATAGACATTCTGTAGAGCTGTGTGTGAGTATCTATGAGCTGTGCATCTGTACATGTATATGTATATGTGTATGTATATGTGTGGTTGGTTAGTTAGATATGACGTCCTTGATGCCATCCTTGGAGCTGTGAGTTAAACGATGATCTATGAATACATTTCTTTAAGTGGGCTATGCACAGGACGATATAACTAATTTGACTGCAGATCAAAGATCTGGAATTTCATTTACATAATAGAGAATATCACCTATCTATGCTAGCTGTACTGCAGGCTGTGTTGGGTTAGATTTCAATTTACATAAAGGGACATATCTCTTGTCTATGCCAGGCTGAATAGTCCCATGCATATATAACATATTCAAATACTTGTGTCATATAGATAGTGCCATTTTAGAATCTAACAGATAAGTTTTCGTTTGAAAGTTCGTGTTAAAAGTTTAAGGAATCTATTGAAGGCCAACTAATTGGATCTTAATTTGTATAACGATATAATATAGAAGATATATATATATATAGTCTATGTATCTATTTTCACATCATATCGATTTAGTTAACATTCAATAGAATATAATATTAAAAATAAACTTAAAATATTCTAAAGTATTTTAGTTAATGTTTTCCTGTGAATAGCCTTTTAGTGTTAGTAAATAGTTATTAATAAATCCCATTTTGTTTCAAGTACAGTGAATGCTCGCAAGTAGGAGAATATTACAGTTAAATTCATTGTATTTCCATCAATTGAATACTATCGAGCATTCACTGTAGTGCACGCGGCTAAGTTAAGCTGATTAAATTTGCTTGCATTTGATTTTTCTTTTGGTTTATTGCATTTTAAATCGTTTGTAACTTTTGTTGCTTAACGCTTATACAATTTCTTCTTCATTCAACATTTGTTTATATATAAATATATATTTTGGTTTTGATATATTTGCGTGTGTATATAGATATATATATACATATATATCTGTCCATTGTAAGTTGCATTTGCTGCTGCTAATTAGTTTTATGTTTCTATCTTTACCTGACTTTTGTGTTGCTTTTCATTGCGCTTCATATTTGTTCATAATTTGTATATACATACATACATAAAGTATATATGTACATATATATATGGTTCATTGATTTTAAAAACTATATATTTACTCTTTGGAATAATACTTTAAGTTCTTCAAATAGTTTAGGTTTCTTTTTGTTTAATAATTTTATATACAAGTATTAACAGGTTTCATTTGAACATCTAATTAAACAATATTTTTATTTTGTGATCGCTTTTTTTCCAGGAACGAATAATCTCTCTTTGCCTCTTGGACTTTATGCAAATATATATAGATATATATTGTCTAGCATTGATTGGACATTTGTTTAATTATATTATTAACAATTTTGGTGCATTGCATTTCATTTGCTCAATTGCCGCCACATCCGCAGCGAACGCAGTTTAACGCGAACTTTGCGAAGTTGGGAAAGCATAAAATAAAAATTGTTATGAAATTAATTAAAGTAAATTTTCAATTCGCCTAATTTATAGTATTTAATAATTTAGCATAAAATGTTTAGAATTGCACGACTTGAATATATGTTTCAATTAGCTCAATAAATGGTTGTCGAATTTGATGATATGCAGCAAATTATTGCTTTAAAACACATTTTAATCATTTTTAATTGTTGTTTTAATCATATTTTGATATATTCTTTAGCCTTAATTTAGTTTACAGAAAAACACACAGAAATAGAGCGCATGGTAAGGTACAATCAAGTTGACTCAAAAAGACGGAGGTATATGTCCAAAGGCAATAGTAAAGTACAAAGAAAATTATGAAAAAGCTGTTTGAGCTGTTGCAATAACAGTTTTTGGTTTACATTTGCTGCCAACAATTGAGTTCGCTGTTATGTTATATGATTAACATAGACATACCAAATTATGTTATGTTATCACTGTTCAGAGAATCAGTTCAACAGTAATTGCGCTTTTAGCTTAACATAACAGTTATAGCAATGTTTACACTAATGCAGTCATACTTTCAATAACATTTTTGCTGTACTGTTATTATTTGATGGCTAGTGGCACGATTGAGTGATAGTAGGTTATGCAAAGCGGTCAGCTGTTTTCACAGTGTGACGTCATTATTTCAGAAAATGGTGCGCGCGCGTTTAAATTTGTATGAAAATCAAGCAATTTTGACACTGTTATCTGTTTTAAAACTAGTAGACTAAATAAAACGAGCTGGGAGGCTAATCATAGGTTCTATATAGATTCACGAATCGGACAATATGAAGGTTTTTGCTAATTTTTATATTCTAAGTCGTTTTCTAGGCAGTTATTGGTCACCCAATCCCTTGACCAATTTTACTTTCGCGTAGAATGGCTTTAATTATATTATTTAAGGCTTTAATTTTGAAAACTAAATAGTTACGACTAAGTATTATGCATTACTCATCAATCCGCATCATAATATTCACTAATTTCATTTATTATATTACGAATCTAATGGCCATAGATGATACGCAGCAGTGTTAGGTGATGCCTTGCATTTTAGAGCTGATTTAGACAGATTATATGTTTCCTTGGGTTTTAATACTCATAATTGTGGTCAGTTTTCGATTTTGTAATTAATACACCAATTTTATTTCATTCCACCGGATGTTCCTGACATGACAGCAGGTGTGAGCAGCACCTTTATTGGTGCAGCTTCAACGTGTACTATATTTGAATATGTAGATAGTTTGGCATAAGTAAACCTTATAGATGGCGAAAACTCAGTTAACTATGTCCATCAACCATTCCTGCTGACATATTGGCCATTGTAGCAATATCATTGCGGCTTTCGAGAGGCCTCCCAGTTTATTCCATTATATACTGAGTTTCTTTATTGAATGGTAATAAAATTAATGATTGACCATTTTTAAGGTATTTACTATTGAAAATTGCTTATATATACTTAATTTTACTTGTTTTCGACCACTTGGCCGATCTCTGCTGAAGCCTCCACCAAGCTCCAGCCGGGATAACATAGCAAACTCTGAAAATGTGACGTCACAAGAGATCTGTTAGTTAACATTAAAAGTAACGGGACTGGTCTTTGCGCAACCTACTGTGTCTTTTAACAGTGTGGCTAGTGGCTGAACACTTGCCTACACTGTTAGTTAACATTTTCACTACTTAGCTGCCTTTAGACATATAGTCCACATATTAAAACACATAATTATAATTGAAATGTTTGAATATTGTTTTTGGTTAAACAAAACCACAACCACTAATTACAGTTACTGTTAAAATTACTGTTACTGTTACTGTTACAGTTACTGCTACGGTTACTGTTACTAAGTTAATAATTGTGTCTCTAGCATAGAACCAGCACCAAATATTTGTTTTTGTTAGAAGCGCTTAGATTGGAGTTGAAGTTAAGATTAAGGTTATAGTTAAAGACAAAGTGGTTGATCAACTCGGCTTTGTCTGTTTGTCAAATTGTTGTTGCAACATACTAGAAAATATATATTGTATATATGTATGTATAATAGAGTATACTATATACAACAAATGTGCCAAACGTTTGTTCGTTAGTAATTGTGCATTTTGAATATTTACAAAAAAATATTGATATACATATGTATATAAATTTTATATGCATATATAGATTTTATAGAATAGTTTTAAGTAAGCTTTGACAGTAGGTTTGTCGCAACATGAGGATCGGCGTTCGATCTATGGCACTTCGAAGCAAACTACTACTTCCCCACTTCTCTCACACACCTACACCCACTCTCATTCTCTCTCTCTCTCTCTCTCGCTCTCTCTTTCTCTCTGTCTCAAGCCAATCGCTCACTTTCTGTTTTGACTGTTCTATGAGGATTTCTCTTTCTCTCATGAGAATCCTCTCTCTCTCTCTCTCTCTGTTCTTTTTACTGGGCGTCTGTTGTTGTTGTCGATGTTGCTGCTCTTGTCGCTGTTGCTTTGACTGCTGTTGTTGTTGCTGCTGCAGTTGTTGTAGTTGTTGTTGTTGCTGTGGCTGTTGTAGCTGTTGTTGTTACTCTACTGTGGATGGGTATTTTAGACTACGTCTACGTTCAATTCATTTTCACTTTCTAGATCGAGAGAGATTGAGAGCAACAAAAGCAACAATCGAGAAACTAAACGTATTTCTGGCTTGGCAACAATAAGAATTTTACAAATTTCATGCTTTACCTCCAGTTTTGCGCAACGAGCTCGCCTTCTCGCGTAGACCGGGCGGCAAACTGAACGGCGCTGAGCCGAACGGATCCTCAGCCAACGCAGCTGTCGGATTGGGCGACACAGCCGCGCCCATTGCAGCTGGAGTAGGACCTGTCAAGGCCGCCGTTGCCGTTGAGTTTGCTCCAGTTGCTGGTACAGAAGCCACATTTTGTTCCGTGGGCGTTAGCGTTGACGTTGTGGATGCAGATTTCGCTGTTATACCTGTCAGAGATGAAAGATCATGAGTTGCTGATTGACTGATTGACTATTGCATGATCTAAGCTTAAGGCTTTTCAAAAATCCGTTTAATCGGTTGATTGATTGCCAGATTGGTTCATTACTTTACTGACTGAGTTGGGATTTGATTCATTCTCTTCAAAAATGTATTGATTTATTGACAAATTGATGCGACAATTTGTTTATATAATGTTACATATAGGTTTATTGCATTGTAATACTTACTGCCTTGGCTGCCACGCTGTCGTATCTTATCGAACTCGGCCTCAAATATGTGATCCTCGGTCATTTGGCTGAACGGCTGCTCCTCCTCGAACGGATTCCAGGCCTCCACACGTTTGTCCACGGTCTGGCGCGCCAGCTCGTTGCTGGACAGGGATGTGACCGTGGCACTGCTGCTGGCATAGATGCCCGGATTCGAGGCGGCGCTGGCCAATGACGCGTTCGGTGGCCCATCTCCGCACATGGCAATGTTGTTGTTATACGGCGCCAGGAACTGGCTCGTCTCATTGGCAAAGGTTCTGCGGCGGCGCAACAAAATAATGCAATTATGAGTGTACGGAAATGGAAATGAGCATCAGGTGACAGATGAGCGGGGAAGAAGAGATAGCAAAGCGTACCAAATCAATTACATGGATAGAGATTAGATTAAGAGATGCCCTCAATTTGCAACCATTTCAAGAGGGGCAACATAATTGTGAGCATTTGTGTGGGGAGATTAAAATGGTAATTTTTTTTCGTTTAGTGTTATCAAAATGTTGAATGATAGTTATTTTAAGATTTAATTACATTAAACTTTTCAAAAAGCAACGCGAATTTGGATATAATACTCTTCATTACAAAAAGTATTGATTCGTAGAGGCACATAATTGGCTATACGAGTATGCAGTCTCACTTTAAGATTCAAAATTTGGCATGAGATCTAGAATATTAAGCGTTTAGGTTTAGTAAGCAACTTTATTTATTAGTTACATGAAAGTTAATTAGAGAGATAGTTAGTTGTATAAGAAACTAGTTCAAGCTTTAGTACACCAATCGATTTAAGAGTTATATGAATACTCTAAAATCGTGTGTTGACTTCTAATAATTATTAATTTGTCGTATACGTCATCGATTATAAGACAAGAAATATACAATTGGATATATGACTATAGTCTCTCCCTTTAATTAGGATCACAAATTTGTATGAGATCTAGAATATTAAGCATACTAAGCCCCTAACAAGTTGTATAGCTAAAATGAACAGTCTTGACCATAGCTATAAAAAATATATATATACACATAACTGTATAATACATATGTATATACTTTTGCACATATTTGAAACCTATATTTAAGGCTTGAATGGAAGGAGCAATAAAACACAAAAGTTATGGTGAAATTAATATTGTGAAATGTGTGTAATAAAATTTGTGCGTATTTTTTATGTGGAGCCAAAAGGGAACACATGATATCTTATGCATTTTTATTGACTTTGCGGCTGTTCATCGTCGTCATTTGTAGCTCTTAGGAGTGTAATGAGAAAACACAAGCAAAAACGTGGGCGTTGAGAGTGAAAGCAAGAGAAGAGTAGACACACACACACATAGAGATAACCAGATGTGGCTAATATTCATGGGGCACTTACTTATTGAAGGCCGAGGTGTCGCTGACATTTCTGCGATGTCCGGCGCCGCTTGATTTGGGCGGAGTGAGCATGTGCTTGGTGGGCGTGCCGATACTGCCGGTCCCGCCTAATTCATTGAGTGATGTATCTGGCAATTCACTGGTGGCATCGCTGGCAACAGCAGTCGCTGCTGTAGTTGTTGCTGCTGCTGCTGCTGCTGTTGAGCCCGTTCCGGCAGCTGCAACGGGTGCAACTGCTATGGCTGCCTCATTGAAGGGATCCGGATAGACGCTCGACTCGAACAGGTTGCTCACAGCTGCGGGAGCCACTCCAGTTGCTGCTGCAGTTGCTGTTGCCGGCACAGTTGGTGCTGGCGGTGGAGCAGTTGCTGCTGGTGCTGGTGCGGGGGCGACTGCCGGCATTGCTGGAAAGTTTGCCTGAAATTGCTCGACCACGGCCTGTGGTTGCGGCGATGTTATATTCTGGCGTGGTAGTGGACTGGGCGGTAGACCCAGACCTAATGCATTCTGGCCGTGCACTGAACTGGAGCCTTTGGGTCGCGAACGTGGCGCCACACTGGTGCCAGCTTCCACTATTGATACATTCTGCTGCGGCTTAGCTGCCTTGGCTGCGGCACTGATTCGCTTTGCCTCCGACTCAAACGGAGGCACCAACAGCTGGTCGAAATTGGGCATTGCGGATTTCTGCAATACGAAATCCCATTAGCATTTTAGTCCTGTATTGATAAAATTCAACTTACATGCAAATTCTGCACAGGATTATCTTTACCCGCCAGCCGGAATGCCACTTCGCACACCTGCCAAATGTTTGGACGTCGTTCCATGTCTGTATCGAGCATATACTTAATCAATTGATGTATGCCACGAGAGTATTTGGAGTTATCTGGTATGGCGAATTGTCCATTCTGTATGGCCAGCGTGCTCTCGCCAAAGGGCAGGGTAAAGAAGCATAGCTTGTAGAGCATACAGCCCAGAGCCCAAATATCCGCTTTAGTCGTAATACTCTTCCCACTGTAAAGGTCTATCATTTCGGGCGCACGATACGATAGCGTTGTATACTTCTGTATCTCTTCCTCGACCACACTGACGCCATGCTGCTGAGGATTCAGAGTTTTGGCTGTAGCCGAACCAAAGTCACAGAGTACGAAATTCCCAGCATCCGTTTGCAATATATTCTCTACCTTCAGATCCCGATGAATAATGGGCGTTTGGCAGTAATGCAAACGTGAGACGGCCTCGGCAATATCACAGAAGATGGTTAACACTTCCTGCTCAGTGAAGCCAACGTGCAATCTGCAATCAAATAAATACTATATAAATACACGAATATTTTGCATATAAATTTACACATACCTCGCATTCATCATGGCCAGCATGTGATGCTTGCAGTATGGCATTAGTAGCAGCACTTCGCACACTCCGTTTCCAGTTGACGTAATGCTCGAGTCCACATATCCGATGATATTTTTGTGTCCACTCAGATTGCTCTGCAATATAATGAAACAGATTAGCAAATGTTCATAAGTTTTTTGCATTATCGCTTACAGCAATTTGTATCTCGCGCTTGGCCACATTCAGATCGTGTTCATTGTTGACGTACATTCGTTTGAGTGCGTATTTGGTGGTTGATGCACTGCCTCCTCCATTGCCACGTGCCAGAAACACCATGGCAAAGCCGCCTGCAATAAGGGAATACATTCATTATTAGTCATCATTATAGATTTAAATCAATTGTGAAGGCTAGACTGTCTACAGCTGGCAACCAACTGAAGGCCAACAAGCAGCCAATATTCGCATACTATAACAATAAGGAGTATAATTCTTAAGTTGTTAGATTGGGCGAGAAAAGTTTTGAATACTAGAAAAGAATCCCAAAACCGAAATTTAAGTGCTAATGAAGCAAGAGGATTAGTAGGAAATGTATTCATACCTATAACAGTGAGCTTAACATAATCTGTTATGTTAATAACAGTTAACATTAAATATCTATACCAATAACAGACAGCTTATAGAAATAGAAGCTATTTAGCTTTAAATATCAATAACAGTAAACTAAACACAATATTTTATGGCGATAGTAAATATATGAAACAATAAGAGGCAACTTATATGGAAAACATTCCATAAATTGAAAATGTTATTAGCATACGCCTTAATTTACTCACGTCTGTTAAACATTAGGACGGTTATCTTTTGTAAAAGTATTCAAACTATTTTTACTTAACGTGAATTCATTTGTATATTTCAAATTGAAATCAATCAAGCCTTATCTACTTCTGTCCTAACTATGCCAGCTATATAGTGTATATAACCATTTTGGAATAGATTTTTCATTCAAGCACAACAACGGCGTTAATGTTAACATGTACACCTCTGGCTCTATATCTCCAACCTCAGCCCGACCGACCAAGTAGTTTCACCCTTCCTTACTCTGCTGCCACTCCAATGAACGATAAAAAGCGACGTAATACACATGCATACATACATACAAAATTAACATAATAGGTACATGTGTATATTTGTACAAAGCTGCTGAAGGTCACGTACAACAACAACAATAATAGTAACAACAGTAGCAGCAACAATGACAAGAATAATAAAATACACACATACAAATCATTTAGGGAACCCACAAACAACAACAAATGCGACAAGCATGCGTGTTTATATATGTATGTATATATAAATATACATATATATGTTTGTGTGTGTGCATGTGTATGATTGTAATTGTAACTGTAGCAGTGCTTGATTTGTGTTCGACTTTTTAGTTGGCGTTTGTGAAATTATAAAGTCAAATGTTAATCAATGCTGAAGGTTGCTAGCGTATGTATATCAAAAGCGAACAAAAACAATGCACACGTGCAATTGCAATTTGTGACGTCAATGAAAAAATCGAATAAGAAATTGCCCAAAATAATGACTAAGAAAGATAGCGGCAAGCAATCGTGGCTAGCTCCTTATGTTTTGGCATTTGCTTGCGCACTTAGTCATGCAATGGGTTTTTGTTTTTTAACCTGCTGGCAACACTGGTCAATTAACAGTCAAGTCAAACGACAACAACAACAACAACAGCTGACGCTGACATTCTATAGTCAATAGCAATAACAGCATTGCCTGCCAAGTTGCAAAAATAGCCAAAAATGAAAATAAAGCACATCTACAGATATCAATAACTGTAGCCAAGTAAAAGGTGGAAGAATGGGCCTTACGCACACGCACGCACACACACACACACACACACACCATTAATGCATACATACACAGGGCCAATAAGTCAATAATAAATGCAAATAAAATGTTGAGCAGCTGTTGAAAATAGTAGCTGCTATTTGCCAAGCACTTGACGATTGAGGGGGCATTTTGCAGTGCAGGATATTATTCACTTCAATTCAAGGACATTGGCAATCTCTGCAACTTGCCTTGGGCTGCGGCAGTGTATGCGGCTGGCAGGCGAAAGCTAAAAACAGCTGCATTTAAAATCAGCCAATTTGTATAGTTAGAGCAATTAGAATGATAAAAGGAGTAAATTGATTGAATTTATTATATATTAAATAATAAGAAGTTCAACTAAGAATCCCAAAGAACCCAACTAACTACTAAGCTCAAACAAATTTCCCTTTTTCCACATCTCACATATTTTTAGCTATAAAAAGGCTAGAGCAACAGCATTGCGGTTGAACTCTGCCTTTTGCGAATGACAACTATTTCCAGAGCTTTGTTTGCAAGCGTACAGAAAGAGAAATAGCAATATATATATAAAATGCTTGCTTTATTGGCTTGATTAATGTGTATAATTGATTGAATTTCTATTAATTTGTATAGTAGAAAACGGAATCGACAATTTCTTTGTGCCCAGTCGCGCAGCACGCGACAAGTGGCGCCGACAAATTGCCAAAGCGGAAGATGCAGCTGTTTACGCCCCACATTTAAAAAGTAAAACACACTAGTATATACATACATATATAAATATGTATGTGTACATATTTCACAATTTTTATCTAATCTGGCTAACACAATTTAAATCTGGTGGCAATGTCTGCTGGTGTAATGCCTTACGCACATACACACGCACACACACTCGTATTCATAAAACATACATATGTATGTATGTACATACATATTTAAATCTGATAAGCAGCTCACTTTCCCCCTCGCAATCGTACTTACCCTCGGCCAAGACATCCTCAACGGTGACCGTGACGCGTCCGACAGTGAAGACCTTGCCGACGAAACTGTTAGTCTCCTTGGATGAGGAGCTGTTGTGCGAGTTTTCCAATTTCTCATTTCTGTCGAACTTCGACAGGATTTTCTTCATTTTTGTTCTATTTTAGTTGCTGTTGTTTACTGCAGCAGCAGCAGCAGCAGCGACGGCGCCGTCAACGTCGACGTCGGCAGGTGAATGTGTGTGCTTTAATTACGTGGGCGTTCGACAACGATGGGCGTGTGTATCTTCCCGCCAGCCGTATAATTAACTCGATTTTTTCTAGTTTAATTAACTTTTATTGTTGCGTAGTTTTGTAATTTACGCTGCGCTTTTTCGCATTTGCATGGCAGCGATACACATGCACGCACACATACACACACACACACTAGCTCTCGCACACTTTACACATACAGGCACACGCACTCACACTATGGAAAAAGAAAGTTGTTCGATTTTCCTGATTTACACGTACGAATTTTACGGCAAGCTATTGCTTCACGAAATCAACGATATTTGGTATTATTTACTATTTATTGAAGTTGCACATTATTGTTTGTCTATATACACGGATCGCGGAATAACTATTTACAATATTTGCAGCACACAAAAAAAGAGAACGAATTTTAGCTGCAATTAAATTGGATTTCACTAACTGTGCAAGGTTGCCAGCCGATAAAAAGAATTAGAGCTGTGTAATTGGTGTGTCAATCGGGCACGCAATTTGCGTGCTTGCGTGAGTAGGTTTTACTAGCGCATATAATATAAGTATTGCAATTCTTAAAATTTCACAAAAATTTATATGTTCAAACATTTTTTATTATATGCGGTATAAACAATATTTAAAACATATACAAAATTTCTAGTGTCATGCTGGCATTACACCTGCTGTTTGGCGTTGCCACATCGTTTGCACAACAGCTGTCTAAGTTTTACAAAACATTTCCATGCGCAATTGAAATTTGCGCGCAATGATTAATACAGCTAAATATTTTGCATTGCTGGAAAGTTTAGAATTTAAACATGCTGCAAGTGAGTAAAGCGTTATTATAATTATGCAATAAATGAGAAATTTTATATTGCAGCCGATGGAAAAGAGTCAGTGGACAGCGCTGGATTGGAAGCTCTTCAGGCTAATTTAAAAATATTGTCAAAATATATTCAAAAGGATTTAAATCAGCAGCTGCAGGAGCTGTGCATAGCGCTACAAGTGGAGCAGGAGTGTGATGAGACTGATTTGAAAAACTGCGTCAATTGCTATATTATCCAACTGTTGCACGTGTTGCACACGCTGAGCATCAATATCAATTTCCACAGCGATGCAAAGGAGGATTTAATTTCGGTCGCTCATCTAAAACTTTGTATAAGGACCACGCAGGAGCTCAGCTATTATGCGTTGCGTTCGCAGTTGCATGAAGATTTCTATAAGTCAGCCGTTTTCAAGGATTTTCAGCGTGTCAGCTGCGAGCGGACGCTGATTTATCTCAGTGTGCAAATGTTCATTCGACTGCTGGCTATTCGTCAGCTGCACATAGCAAATGCCATGGAGCTGGTGCAACGCGATCTGCTGGCAGCCGTGATTAGTCTGCGTGTAGCTCAGCCCAGTCCGGAACAGCTTCTGCAACTGAATGTGGCACTCGCTTATCTGTGGCAAAGTGAATCCAAAGCGGATTTCTTTCGTCACGTGCTGCTGCTGAAGGCAACTCCAAATCTGTCTGCTCCATTGGCCAAAGAGCTTCATAAGCAGCTGTTGAGTAAACTGGGCGCAACTCATGGCTTTGCCAGCCTCTTGGCTGCTCTGCAAACACCGAATGCCACACAAAGCGCTGAAATTGTGGCCCAGATTGTGGCGCAGCGAGGCTTTTCGTTGCGTCTGCAGCAGCGCCTGATTGAGCAGATCTTCGACTTCTGTGCCATGCAGACGAATGGCATAATGGCGGGCGTGCTAAGCCTGCGTCGTCTTTACGAGCTGAATGTAGAGAATCGTGAGTGCGTGGATCGTCTACTGGGCAGCCATTGGCTGCCTTTGACATCTCCCACCGATTTGCTGAATGGCCTCATCATCTGGGAGCAGGCGCAGTTGTGCGCGTGTATCCGGCTCTGGGAGCAACTCTTCTGTAGCTCCAGCGTCGCTTGTTTGCCCAGCGTGCTTCTGGTGCCCTTTGTGCCGCTTCTCCTGCAACTCTACAAAGATCTCCCACAGCAGCTAATTGAGCGAAAGGCTTTGGCTGCTTTAATATTGCGTTGCCTGGATAATAGGGAGTCGAAGCAGGAGCTGCCTGCCGTGCTGCAGCGTCTGTATAGCATGGACCTGACTGGTTCGCCGCCTTGGCAAGCCTTGCATCCACGCCTGGCTATCAAGCAATCCTCCCAGTCTGGTCTTGTTACAGTTCAAGTGGAGCAACAGCACCAGGAGGGAAACTATTGTCGAGCTCTGACGGCTCTGCTCAAGGCTGGCAGCGATCACACGTTAACTGCGAAGATTTTTTTGGCTCTGTTTGAGCTAATGCTGCAGCTACTTCTGGCCACCCAGCCAGCAAGCACTGAGTTGCTGTCCACAGAAACTGAATTGGCGGATTTCCTGCACTCGAAATATCACCTAAAGCTGGAGCTCCTCGTGGCACTAGAACAGCTCGTTTGGCATGAGCCGCTCAAGGCGCAGCTGGCAGCCACTCAGAGCAGAAACTTCATTCAGCTGGTGGCCAAATTGATGGCCATCACAGTACAGCCTTCTGAGCTGGCTGAACACATGCAGTTGCTCATATTGTTACTGCTGCAGGAGCTGCTCGAGCGCAGCGAGCAAATGCAGCTATCGGAGTCCACTCGCCAACTGCTACAGCCGCTGCAGAAATTGGCTAGTGGAACATCAAATCCTTTGCTGCTGAATGCGCTGCAGCCGCTACTCGAATTGGTTGGCGGGAAGCAGCAGAACCGTCTGACTTCCACAGCTCCCTCAGCTCCCGCTTCTCTCGCATCCTTTCAGAAGGCACGTGAGCTCATCGAAAACGAGCAGCCGCATCTGCAGGTCTATGGCATACAATTGATGCTGGAGTCATTGCGTAACAAGGATCCCACCTTTCTATCCCAATCTCATCGCATTATAGCGCTGGCACTGAGCACACTCAAGCAGAAGGAGTCCTACACATTTCTCAATTGCGTCCGTCTGTTTGTGCAGCTGGTGCATATCATGGAGGCCGAGGTGTTGGACCTGCTCAGCGATGAATATCTATCGGAGACAGCTGATCTCGACTATCGTCTGGTTGTGGGCGAAGCCATACTTAAAGCAGCTCAAGAAATTGGTAAATGATCAAATATCCCTATATCCTTTATAAATTGTTTAGTTATTTATCAATTTCGATTTGCAGGTCCTCTCTGCTATCGTTATAAGGCCGTGCTCTTCAATTGCTTTTTGCACGGCGCTCGCTCGTCCTTGGATGAGTTTCGCACCTCTGCGTATGCGAATCTGGCGCAGCTCTGTCGCCTGCTGACCTACCAGGTGCACAGCTTCTTCCAGGAACTGCTGCAGCTAATTGACACCGAGCTCAGCTCGGGACGCTATTTGCCTGCCAAGCGTGGCGCCTTGCTGGTGCTTGCCGAGCTATTGGCCGGCATGGACAACCTGCTGAGCTACCAGGACATGCTCTTGCCCATCTACCGGCTGTTGCGCGCCATTGAGGCCAACGAAGACTGTGATGCACAAATGCGCCAACATGCGGCCAATGGCCTTAAAGTCATAAATGAAAAGTGCCGTGAGCTGCTGAAGAGCGAAGCACCTGTGCATCAGCTCCAGAGAGAGATTAAGGTGCTGGGCATTAAGGAACCCTCTACGAAAGGCAAGCGGCATATACTTGAGCTGAATTAGAGAGCAAGGGACGAGAAGTTAGAAGATATAATATGTAGCTGTAAGGACACCGTTCAAAGAGATCAATGACTAAGCAGAGCTATACGAAATATACAAAAATCTATAACTTTTCACGTAAAAGACGTTAAAAGGTAACTATTTATAATATTTACAGCACACGCCAAGAATTCCACTTAAAAATGTGAAAAAAAGGAGCTCAAAGATCTATTTTTTAATTAAAAAATAATTATATTTATACAAATTTACATTTATTTGAAATCAATTTCACACATCTCAAGCTCAATTTGTTATCTGATCAACTTTAAATTGATTCAGAAGAAATATACAAAATTAGAAAACAAATAAATTAATAATTGAAGCTACATGCATAATGTACAAAATTCAACTATTTTATATATAATTATTAATTAACATTTATTTGAAAATAATTTTACAAGTTTCAGCAAATTCACCGCTTTCAGTGAAAACTCAATTTGTCGTCGCAATTAATTCGAAAAAAGTTTACAAAATAACAAAAAAGTAAATAGATATTAAATCCATTCGCAAAATAAAAACAAGACAATCAACAATGGTAAAAATATTGGGGTGATCGAAAAAGAGTTTATGCTGAATGAGAGAGAAATGCACACGATAAGAAATATTAGTTGGACTCCAATTGGAACTAGTTGGCCTTGCCAATGGCGAACTCCGTTTCGATCTTGTCGGCGATCATCTTGGCAATGGCCAAGCTGCTCGTTGCGCCCGGCGATGGCGCATTGCGGCAATGGAGCACTCGTTTGGCCAGCGCTCCGCTGCCCTCGCCGCGATCAAAGACGAAATCGTCGACCAGATTGCCGCTCAAGTCGAGCGCCTGGGCGCGCACACCGGCCGGTCCACGCTCGATATCGTATTCGGTGATGTCGGGGATGTATTTCTGCAGCGCCTTCACCTGCAGATTGATGAACGCCGACTTGGCCATCTCGCTGAGGCCGAAGCCTATGTATTTGCTGGCCATCTTCAGGAAGCCTGGATAGCGCAGCGCATCAAAGAGCTCCAGCAGGTTGATGTCGCCCCAGCTGTAGGTATTAAATTGGATAGCGAATGGATTCGAATCTAATCTGTTGTCTACTCACGTATAGCCCTCCCGCTTCAATGCCAGCACCGCATTGGGTCCCAGCCAGATTTTGCCATCCATGCGCGGCGTGAAGTGGACACCGAGGAAGGGGAAGCGCGGATCCGGCACTGGATAAATATTGCCACGCACCATGTGCTGTTTCTCCTTGGACAGAAGCAGATACTCGCCGCGGAAGGGCACGATGCGTGGCGCTCGCGGACAGCCCGTCAGCTCGGCCAGCAGATCGGACTGCAGGCCGCCGCAGGTAAGAACATTCTTGGTGCGCACCTGCCGGCCATCCTTGCCACTGTGTATGGTAACGGGATAGTCGGAGCCTTCTTTGGTTTCGGTGAACTTGGTCACATTGAAGTTCAAGTAGATGTCGCCGCCTGCCCTCTTGAAGTCCTCGCCGTAATGCTGTGTGACCAGGCCCCAGTCCACGATGCCCGTGTGGGGACTGTGCAGCGCCTTGAGGCCTTGGCAATATGGTTCGATCTCCTTGATTTGATCGCCGTCGATCATGCGCAGATCACGCACCTGGTTCTTGATGCCGCGATCATGCAGATCCTCCAGCAGCTTCACCTCCTTCTCGTCCGTTGCCACAATCAGCTTGCCGCACTTCTTGTACGGTATCTGATGCTCGTCCAGGTACTTGTAGGCCAGGTTTAGGCCCTCCACGCACAGGCGAGCCTTCAGTGTGCCCGGCTTGTAGTAGATGCCCGCATGGATGACGCCCGAGTTGTGGCCGCTCTGATGCATCGCCAGCTTGGGCTCCTTCTCCAAAATGGCCAATTTGAGCGTCGGATGACGCAGCAGGATCTCTCGCGCTGAAGCCGCACCTACAATACCACCGCCCACTACCACAAGATCGTATTCACTGGAAGGAAACGGAGAATATAAATAAATACATATGCATACATAATTGAAACAGGTAAGTTTAGCATGTTTAATGTGCACATGTACACATGTATGCCTAATTGGAACGGCGAGTAGTACTTCTAATGTATGCCTAATTAGACTCTTGGGCAAGTAAAGGGAAATTGTACATGGCATATCCTTCAAAGGGAAATTTAGCAGAGATGGTGCGAAATTTCAAATTCAAAATCAATAAAGAAAATTTGTAGTATATGATATTATTCATAACTAATCAATAAATTTCAATTCAAAATATAGCAATATCGCTGGCAACTCTAAACCAGATACTCCGTGTTAACATCTGATTGGTATAACAATTAGCAGACAAATCTTGTTGGTTAAACATGGAACAGCTGATTCAACATACAACAAGAACAAGTTATGGGAAATTTTTTTACGAGTGGAATTCTTTTAATAAAAATGTCCCACGAAATGTGCTAAATTTTGCTCCTAAAATTTTTATGCTGTGCTTAAATACCAAAATATTGAATGAATATTAGGTTGATTCGCAATGGACGAAAATCGCAAATTAAATTTATCTGTCTCATTTTTACAAGCAACACGCGTTGGTTGTCGAATTTTCTTATCACTATGCACGCACCCTTTGCCGCCCGTGGCCGACGACATCGACCTGTGCTGCCCATCGAGATAGGGCAGCAGCTCTGAAGTAAATGCAGCAGCGCATTTGTACTGTTGTCTCAGTTGACCTCTCGACATATTCAACAGCTGTGACATTGTTTTTTTTGTTTTACTTTCACTTTTGTTTTTGCTGAAGACCTTGTTTGACCTTGTCACAAACTATGCGTTCCTCCTCCAGCAACAGTGCCAAAATACTAGAGCAGTGTTACTGAGCGACCGAAGAACTTTAACTTAGCAGCATAGCCAGCGGGCAGCAAAGAAGGCGTTAATTGGGAGGTGGGAGATCGCAAGAGATCAGCTGTCTCTGATAAGAGTTGAACTAGTACGTTCGCTCCGTGCTCGTGAGCCAAATTGCGTTTACAGCGTCTGTTAACTCATTGTTGCGTTCACTATTCAGCGGTTATGTATTTCTTCAAATCGCAGCCAAAATATCTTAAAGAATTTTAAAATGGTGTATATTAGCGTATTTTGTCTTAAGGTGAAGGTAGGAATACAAAAATAAAAAATGTTAATTTTGTAACGGCAGCTGGAACAGCTGTTTAATGTATGTAATTCAGCATCTCTAATGGTAATGTTATTAACAGTGCTGGTAAAGAATGATATTAGCGTTGTTTATTGTTTATTATGTTGTTAGAAGCACATCTGACGTTTAACAAGAATTTATAACGAGAAAGTGAAAAAATTTGAAATTGACAATTAAATTCGAAAAACAAGGAGACAATGCCAAATGCCCGCACACTGTGCAGTTGTCAATTGCAGCTACAAGTATCTGCATGCGGGCAGCATATCATTTCACAGGTAACTTTTTCCTTCACTCAAATTGAAATGAGAAGCGTTGAAGATGTTCGTTTTTCCCGTCGCAGATTTCCATTTAAGCGCAAAGACTTGCTGCAGAAATGGAAAGAGTTCACGCAGCGCAGCGGTCAGTGGATGCCCTCCAAATGGAGCGCAATTTGCAGTCGCCACTTTGTGGACGCCGACTTCAACTGCAGCAACAATCGGAAGACGTTGAAGAAAAATGCTGTGCCGACGGTTCGGATACCAGACGATGGATTAAATGTGCGTGTGGAGCAGGTCACGCGGCCCACAGTGGAGACGCAGCAGACACCGGCAACTGGCGGCACGAGGAGCACCTGTCGCTTCTGTGGCATTGCAGCGCTCAATTGCGTGTCGTTTGACAAAAGCTTCGAGCTGTTTGCCATGATCCAAAAGTGTTTTCCCACCTTGCAAATCCTTCAAGATGACACTCTGCCCCTGCCGAAGGAAATCTGTGGCGATTGCTGCCGTCAACTGGAGCGTTTCTCGCAATTTTGCGACGTTGTGATTGTTGCCCAGGGCGAACTGCAGCGCAAGTATCGGCGGCAGCTGAAGATCAAGCAGGAGCCGGTGGTACGGGTCAAGCAGGAGGCATGCGAAAGTCTTGACAATCTGTTCCCAGATGAGCTGGACATGGGTCTGGACGAGGGCTGCTGTGACCATGAGCCGGAGACGAACGACGAAACGGAACAAAAGTTTCAGTTCTGCAATTTTCCCATGCTCAATGCACAGGACATCATCAACAACTGCGACATCATGGAGATTATCAATCTGGACGATCCGTTCATCAACATAACAGACGATGCAGATGTTGTCCAGTCGCAGCCCGTCAATGTCCCAGTGCTGCCGCAAACGGAGCTGCTCAGCGAGGAGCACAACTATGCCAAGGAGGACTGGCAGCTGCCGCCACTGCAGCAATACAAAACGGAGAAGGTGGAGGGCGCTGAGCCACAGGAGCAACCACCAACACAGTCGCAATCGCAATCACAAGCCACTGCTCCAGCTGAGCCGCGCAGCTGCAAGCCCATTGTGACGAATGTCAGCCAGATACCCAATCCGCTGATTTGCGAACTGATGCCACCACCAGTGGCTAGCACCAAGCCCAACATTGTGGTGCTCAACGACAGTGTGGTGCAGTCCTCTGCTTTTCGCCTGCACAATTGCACCTTCTGCACTACGAAGTTCTTCACAGCTGAGAGTCTGCAGCAGCATTATGCCCTGGCACATGCCACGCCCGCTCCTGCGCCCGTACCCGCGCCCGCATCAGCTCCAGCGCCCACCGCCACGCCTACATCCATGCCCATGGTCAGCGTGCCGCCGCCCAATCTCAATCAGACGGCTCACAGCTCACTCAAGCTGGAGTGTCCGCCCGTTGCATCGGGCGCTGGTCTGCCCTTGGCCGCCCCCGTCGACTACTGGCAATCGGATTGGCTGCCGCCACAGCTGCCGGCCAAGAAGAAGATAGATATCCTGGACATGCAGCGCAGTTTCTTGCAATACAATGATCTGATAGCCGAGCCAGCAGTCAGTGCACCGCAGTCCCAGAACTATGCGTACGCCAAGCTGGCCGCTCGCTTCAGACGGCTGCAGCACACGTGTCGCCAGCTGCGCACGAATCAAAAATCTTTGGCCAACTCGCGGGCCAATCCTCGCCTGCGCTGCGTCCGCTGTGAGCGTCGCTTTGCCAGCGTGCAGCAGCTGCTGGGCCACAAGCGACGCAAGCGGCACTTTGGGCTGCCACCGCAGCGCACCTTTGCCGTCAAGTGCTTTGGCTGCATGCGGCTGTTCTGCTCGCGGCTAGGTTTGCGCCAGCACATGCGCTACATCTGCCAGTCGCTGCCGTTGCGCAATGCCCGGCTGCAGAGCTACAAGTGCCGGCACTGCCAGAGCATTAGCTTCACCCACTGGCGTTTCTACAGGCGGCACGAGCTCAAGTGCCGCCAGCGGCTGCGTTCGAAGCGACCGGCCAAGCGACGCTGTCGTCCAGCTGGCCACGCTGGCCACGCTGGTCCGGCCGGCCATGCCAAACGAACTGTTCACAGCTGCAGCGCCTGTCAGAAGACGTTCAGCTCGCTCACCGGACTGAAGCAGCATCGCATTACCCACAGCTCGGAGCGGAGATACAAGTGCAGCATCTGTGAGCGCGTCTTCAAGCGGCGCAACGGCCTCTCCCAGCACATCAAGGGCTATCATCTGCAGATGAAGCCGCACCAGTGTCCCGTCTGCAAGCACCGCTATGCGCTCAAGTGCGACATGCTGCGCTGTCGCCACTCCCAGCGACGCGGCGCCGCCCTCAGTGATCTCGAGCCAGCGAAGGCGTAACGAATTGTGGATGCTCTATTAATTACTTAACTTCAATTGTAAATGTTAAACTATAATTAATACATTATAATTAAGTATTAATTGTATAATAATAGCATAAATCCAAAAAATGACACTTAAGATTGATTAGATTCTTTGCAAATTTCTACTCTCTGCTAGATCTTTAAAAGTAATTACAATTATTAATTATTTGTGTATATTCATTATTGAATATTATTTATATTGTGTATTATTGTGCTTTAATTATAAAAGCTTATTAAATGTGCAAATAAATGATAAATTATTCTGCTTTATATACTTAAATAATAAGGCAAATTATTATAATGATCATAATTATAATGATATTTTTATTTTGTTTTCCGTATAATTGACTATCATATAATATTATATGTTTATTATCATTATCATTAGTTCTTATTTTCATTGTCATTATTATTTGCATTTTAATTTGAATAGTTCTATTGAAGTTGATTTTCTATTATGAATGATATCGACTTACCAGAAGGACAATGCTAATGATAATGATCATAATCAAGGAATGCAGGGATCTGCATGATTCTTGCAGTTCCACTTCGATTTTCGCGCATAATAAAAAGTCAGTTGATTAAATTTTTGCATTATTTTTATTAGCACTATATACATTAATTCATATTTAGATATAGTAATTGCCGTTATTTTCGTATTCTCGTATTTTCATGTTTATATATGTATGTATATGTTTATATGTAATATGTATTTTAATATTGCTTGAACGGCTTGCATGAAAATACTGAAATATTTAACCTAATTATAAATGAACCAAGAAACGTATTTGAAAATTACGAAATGCAAAAAATATTATGTACAACAAAGTTTTGAAAGTTAAAGAAGAAATTGTTTGATTTTTGTTTTAATATATTTATAATTTTGTTTTTGTTTTTCAAATTTTCAAATTCAATTTTAACATAAAACATGAGATTAATAACAAAACACCAAATCAAATTTATACAAAAAATGGCACCAACAACAAAAAAGAAATTAAAATTTTACACAGAAATATTTAAAAAATGTAACAAAACGGAACAGATAATTAAAAAAAAAAATATCCTAAAACTAAACAGGAAATTAATATATATATGTATTTGAATTTTCCTTTCACTTAAACACAATTAAAATTTATGATTTTGGTATGCTCGTTAACTAAATGTAAGTGTGGGAGACATATGTATATGTATGTATGCATATATATATAGAATCATATATATCTATATAGTGAGTTATATGTGAATGATTAGTTTATACTACGATGTGATGTGATATCAAAAACTTCTGCTCCGCACTGACACGTCCCTAAACAGTTTGCATTTGTTTAACCTACGCCACAAGGATTACGTGCTAGACTACAAATTATATAGTTTATGTATATATATATATATTTATATTTTCATGAAGAAATCGCTCCGATTGCAGCCTTACTGAAAGATGGCTGCACGCTGCTGGAATTGCTGGCGTCGCTGTGCACGCTCCTCCTCCTCGCGACGCCTCTCCTCCTGCTCCTGCCTGATCTCGTCGTGGAATTTGTTTGTGCGCAGCTGCTGCTCGATTTTCGCCTCAAAGAAGTTCTTGGCGCCGCTGACGCCCACCTGCTCCACATCGATTTCGGTGAGGCGCGCCAATTGATTCAGACCCGACTCACTGTCCAGCTCGCCGGCCTGCGCCTTGCGATAGATCAGCAAGAACTCACGGAACGAGATCTTTCCATCGTGGTCCTCATCCACCTCAGCAATCATCTTCTTCAGTCCCAAATGCGTTTGCGGTGCGCCCAGTTTCTCCATCATATACTTCAGCTCATTCAGATCCAAGAAACCATCCCTAGCAGTATCATAGCTGTAAAAGAAAAGAAACGACTTTTATTATATGCACAGGTATCTATATCTATATATATTTCACTGTGCTTTGGGACAAGGACGTTAACTGCTATTTCAATCCGCCCACCTGCTAATCGATAAGACGTGAAGGTAACCCAATTTCATGCTAAATTTGCAGCTCACTCGGCGCTTAAATTTCGCTTTACGTTTCGTTTTGTGCCAGGGATGACACTGCATTGAAATTTGAGCACAGCAAAGTGTGAAAGTATGGGAAGAGAGTAGAATGACTTGAAATTGTAAAATAAAAATGCTACAAAAACTTAAAAATCTTTCATGGTAAAACAAAAAAAACAAATAAAATGATGAAATGAGGTATAACGATAGTTATAAATAATAAAAGTTTAATTAAAGAAAAATTTAAATACATCATACATATTTAAAATAATTAAAAAATAGATGAGTAAGAAAATACGTAAATTTATTGAAAATGTTGACATAAAATATAAGATGGGCAAATATTGCTTGTATAGATATACAATAAAATTAATTGATACATATTTTCATTTAGATAGTATCAAAGTAAAATTTGCAACATTTAGAAGACAAATTCAACTAGCGGTTAATTTAATAAGTGGTTACTCCCGTTTTAACTTAGTTTCAAGCTAATCTCTTCTTGAAATATTTATTAATCATCGTCTTTTATGAGCACGAATTCGTGGATAGTCAAAAGTTCAAATGCTCGTTTGGGGCCACTTCCTCAACTGAACGTGTGGGCAGGAAATTGTACGATAAAAATGTAAATAGAAATTTTACTAGCTAAATTACGTAATGAGCATTGAGGCAGCGTGTGGCATGGAGAAAACGCAACATTAGCTAATGTTGCAGCAGCTGTTATTGTTGCTGATGTTGTTGTTGTGATGGGTAAATCGCGTGCGGGGCAGATGCGCTGGCGGCAACAACAACAACAACAACAACAATGTGGCTACAGAAAGCAGCACGACCTTGCCTCGCTCTGAAGGATGCCGCGAAACGAGTCAAACTAGTCGCATCTAAAAATAAGACAGGTTGCCATTAAAGTCGCTGTCAGGCAGTTAGCTAAGCCAAACCAAGCTCGGCCCGGCCAAGGAAAGGAAAGGAAACGTGCAACTTGCAACAAGTTGCGTTGTCGTCGTATTTGTCGTTGTCAACCAATTTGCTCATAAATAATAACGCAATCGATTACACATTGCACTCGATTACATACTACAAGCATCACTTTCAGTTTTCAATTTTCAATTTCGTTTTCACAATCATTAGAAAACTATTGCGAGATCTCGTCTAATGAGCGCTTGCATTAGCTCCCAACGAATTTGTTTTATTTTCTGTTCGTGTTTTTTTTATGCTTTCGTTGTTAATTGTATCGACAATTGCGCGGGTCGACAAATTGCTGGGCTGCTTGTCACGGCGATGAGAGTGAAAGTAATTAACGGTGACAGAAGCGGAGCATTAGAGATGGACGCGTGATTCGAGATTGTGGGCCCCGGTGAGTCAGACTTAAGACTTGAATATTAGAATGAGGCACAGTTGAACCGAGAATCACAGATCAATATTATCGCTAGCAAATTGGCAATGCCTAATTGTTAATTATGGTTCATAAAGATAATGTCTCCAGCTAGTTCTCAATTGATTTACCTAGTTTTTATTTTTTATTTTTATTATTATTATTATTTTTTTTTTTTTTTACAAAAATCACATTATATATAACTTACATATCATATCATCTTCTCTTTCTGCTTTCACATGATTCATATTGTAATATTAATCGGCACTGCGTTCCATCTCAACATCTCCCATATCGAAGGTGTTACCACGCATTTAGAGGCATAACAGCTAATTGTTGCTATTGCTCTGCTTCGTATTTAATTAACTTCAATTGCCATGAGCTACTTTGTCCGACTAACTCTGTGTCTCACTCGGTTGCGTCAATGTGACAATTGACAGACTTTTGCTTTTTTTCTTTCTCGCTATTATGTTTTTGTGGTTTTCTTTTCAATTAATTGGCTCGCTTAACACATGCTCATTAAACGTAAAGTTACGTTTGTTTGTTTTTCATGTAAGCTTAAATGGCGGCGATTGCATTTGTAGCTATTCAATTCCATTGATATAGTATTATCATGCATTAATACAATTTTCATTACTTTTCAGCTAACTAACTTTGATTAAATTAAGCTTTACTTAATGTAGTTGTTAGCTAAACTAAGATCAAGCTATGTTTACATTTTATTTTTGCTGCTAAAATGGCAGCACTGTGACGAGCAGCAGCACCCGCTGCACTTGCGCTCTCGCTCTGACTTAGGCATTCTCCCTGCAGCTCTCCTGTGGCCTTTGTGGCAACACTGACTGACCTCCTGCTTAGAGTTAACCTAATTTTTGTGTGCTATCGATTACAAAATGTTTTCAATTCACTGAATTTCATAAGTGCGGGTGAAAATCTAGATAGATGGATGCTTCATTGCATTTTGTTAGACATGCGAATTAAGTTTTTTTTTTCAGATATGTACATGCATGTAGGTTTGTACAGTTCAACAGCTAACGGGGTCAGCTGGCCATTGTTGTTGCATGCCGCATTTGCATCGTAAATCGTAAATCGCAAAATGCATGTTTTCAGTATATATATTTTTGCCTTTTGCTGCACTCCTAACCGCCTACCGCCTACCGCCCATCCCAACCCTCCACCGTAGACGCTGCAATTATTGAACGTGTAGTCGTGGCTTTTCTCTATTACCAACTTAATGTGACGCCAATTGTTGTTGTTGTTTTTGCTGTTGCCCATTGTGAATTTATGTATGTTTCTTAGTTTTTGGTCTCTCCGCTCTCTATGCTCGGTGGCCCAAGCGGGTTAATGCCAACGCTCAGCAGTCACAACGCGTCATGTTCTTGAACCTTTTTTTTTATACCCTCTATGAAGTACTCTTGGCATATAGCATAAAGCTTATAACATATGATATGTTTCAAGACAACCAATACATTTTCTAGAGTTGGGTCGTATCCTTTAGGACTTTTTCAGGATTTCGATTAAATTGTTTATTAATGAACAAATGAACTACTGTCTTTATTTATTTCATTTAAAAATGGACAGTAAACGAGTAAAGTTTAGCCATTCATTAAGAATTAACTTTTTCGTCAACAATTTGCGTATGTTCTACATATATTATTGAGTAATAAATTCAATTGAATTGTTTCTCAGTTTACCATGAACGATTGAACAATCATTATTGTTCGACTGAATAGGTTATTTATCGAGCATGAAATGCTGAACTAATAATAGACCTAGTAAAAACAAAAAAAAAAACTTGGCTGTTGGTCGACTTTGGTATAAGTTCCATCTCTAATAATTTCCAATCGCTATTTCAGTCTAATGTACGTCAGAGTATTCAATCTTCGCCTTCTCTGTCTCTAGGTAGTTTTTCTGTTTGTCCATTGGGCTTTTGTAACGGTTATTGTGTATAACGTTTAAAATGCACTGCACCGAGTTGAGTTTGGTGGATTTCTTCATGTGATTGCGCACAGGGCTTTAATCTATTGTAAAGTCAACTACAGCAAAAGGCAATGAATAATGAAAAACAAAAAAAATTGTACACAGTTGACGTCTTGCATACACAATATCTTGTTTATTTCGCTCAACACGAACTGACGGACGGACTGGCTGTCTGTCCGTCTGTATGTATGTCTGAATGACTGACTGACTGCTTCCATTTCGAAATACCACTTGCACCTGTGTACTCAAATATACACTCTGCTTGGGCCATTTATATTTAAGACACATGTAAAGTTTTGTGAGAAGTGCGTGCGCATAAAGTATCGATAAAAATGAGCAGCAGTTTAACTGCATCGTAAATTTGGCCAAGAACACAGAGCTACAGTAAAAGCTCGCTAGAATGCATAGCCACATTTCCATTATGTCTTATTTATACCATCCACAATTGATGTATACAAACCCAAATAAGTTGAAATGTGTTTCTTGGTGGAGCTTCTACAGTAGCCATTACCCAGGAATTCCCAGTTCAGGCAGAATATTCCAATCAGAGAGACTGAAAGAGCAATAGCAAAAAGGCATCATATTTTGACATTTCGAAATTGGAGCAACACAAAAATCATAGCGTTGCGTGGGTCGCATCCGATTATTTTTAGTTGCATCAGGAAACAACAACAACAACAACAACAACAACGACGCAACGAGCACATCTCTCTATGAGTCAGTGCTTGCAGTGAGCTGTATGGAGCTGAAGAACAATGCATGACAAACTGAGACTGAGTCGATAAGTAATTGCTGCATGAGCACCAACTAGAGATGAGCAAGTGTCGAATTTTAGATTACGCTTTATAGGGAAATTGTGGAAGAGGGAAATATCATATAGTTTTGTCAGAAATTAGTAAACACATACATGGGCTAAAGTTAAATTTTATTAATAATACAAGTTCCGCACAAGTCAAATATCGTGATTATTTAAACCACCAGTGCGGTTGGCTGGCTTTATTTAGAGAGTTCCCCATCTCTAATAGAATTAACTTTCAAATGCACATGACTAATTGTGCAGCAAGTTCAAAGCACAATGGAATGGAGCCGCAGCTGATTGCTGGCGATGATTCTATGTGGTTTTCATTTAATTTGATATTTCCGCAATTGAGTGGCACGATGACATTGCCACTAGTCAGAGATAATAAACTTAGCATACGTACATACATACATACATATATGCTGCCTTTTTTATTTATTTACTCTTACTCACTGTCAATCAATGAATGGTAATTGCAAGCACAATGCACACGCACACAACGTCGCGACGCAAGCGTGCGTGCTCAATAAGCCACGCTCAATTCCGCTCTCCGCTGACCGCTGCGAACGTTGCCAGACAGCTGGTCGCCTGCAGTGCAATTATGCGGTATATTTTGGCAAAGGTCAGTGAGCGCCAATATGGCAGCATCAGCACAACAAGCAAAAACCATTCACAATGACGATGCAGTGCTATCGATTGGCCAAAATAAGTTGTCAATAGTAGATAAGCAGCAGCAACAACAAAGGTGTGGAAATGCAAAATGTAAACACAAAATGTAAAATGACAAATACATTTGCAAATGTCAATGAACCTGCCCAAGACATGTGTATGTGTGCATGTACATATATGCATATGTTATGTCTATAGCATATATGTATGTATGTACATATTATGTGCTGTTTGCTGCACTTTGACCCGCTCGTTCGTCATAGACAGGAAGTGCACTGCAGTTTAGCCTAAAATGTGCAACATAACAACCCTTTCTTTTATTTTATTTTTTTTTGCATAAGTACTTTGGCCTTCGGGAGGGCGTTCTCTTCTGCTCCAGCGATAATGGGTGGTGAATGTGTGGTTTAATTAAAAGCTCTCGCTCCGCAGTTGACATGATATGAGCATAGTGTGCGTGTGGGGTCCATCCACCAAACAACCCTCCCGAGCAATTGTAAAGTGCGTGTAACTGATTTCCCTGCATGTCTGTGTGCGTGCGTGTGCGACAGTGCATGTGTGTGGTCTGTAGTGGTGTAAATTTTGCCATGAACCCAATTTGTAAGCACAAGTGGCCTGGCATTGATAGCGACGCTAGAGGTGAACAGCATAACGATATATCGTTGAAACTATTATAGACTTCATAAAAATAACACATGTATTGCTCAACAAAAAATTTGATATGCAAGACTTAAGAATTTGCTCATCCCCAATTCGATTCTTGTTGCTTTTCTGGCTGAACTGAAATCAAGTTGAAAATGCAATAAGCTAAAATGCAAAGCCCACATGCAAATTGAACAATGCAAAACCGAGAAGTGAGAGGCGTCAACATGGCTCGGTGGTTGGTATTCTCCACTTGGCTTAAGGATTTGTAGGCTTATCAGCGGCGGACAGACGACTAGACAACAAGCCCAATGATTTATGTATGGACAGACCCTTGAGAGCATGTGTGTCCATTAAATGCATGAGGAAAGAGATTTAAATCAATATCATTAAGTTGCGAGCGCCTGGCATTTATCGCCTTTGTCTGCGCATTCGCTCCGGAAAAACGTGCGGAAAATGGCGCATCCAAAATGTATGTATTTAATAAAAAACGACCCGGAAACTAAAATCCAGCAATATCAACAAATAATTACGACGCTATAAGAAACGCATTACATATTGCGTGTCCGATTAGCGCTGAGAGCTGGGCAAATGAGATTTCCTCTTCATTTTTAGGATACCCTGTACTTAATTGACAAAGTTGAGTTGGGATGGGGTGTATTGATTCGGTTCATGCGTAAGTAACTAGTATACATATAATTAGTTTATTTATTTTCGTATAAGTTACTGGAGATTTTCGTATGATTTTTGAATATTTATTCAAAACATTCTATCTCTAAAAAATAATGTTCAAAGTTCCAATGCTTATACTACTCTACTATTCAAGGGGTATTTTCTGATCTCTGCAGCATATACATCCATATATAAACAATTAAAAATTCAGATTCGTTTATGCGCAATTGGGTCGTGCACACACACGCGAGCAGACTTATCGTACTCTAGGAATTGTTTATGTGTTTGGTATATGTTTATGTTTAATCTCAGAACTGAATCAGAAACAATTTCCTTCAAAACCAAAATGACTCAGTAGAACATTTGTGTATAATATTTATTTTTATTTGATTATGCATTGTTTTTTCCGTATTGTTTGCTTTTACGACGTTCTTCCAGTTTCATAAAAAAATTAGCGCATCATCTGATAACAGGGGGCGTGGCAAGAGGAGAGGGGAAACTGCCGGGTTATCCAACTGGAAATGCCAGAAGCTCGCTGCGCATAAGCCACAGCCGGTTATTGTTTTTGTTATTGTCGCTCGCTTAACTTAAAACAAAAAAACAACAAAAACACTTTAAAAGATCAACTGAAGACTGCGATTGGCATTTTGCCGGGATAGTTCAGAGAATTCGAATTGAATATAATGCCCGATCAATTGAAAAACCAGTTTTATAATTGAAATGCACATAAAATTTAAGAAATATTTTGAATAGCTACAGTAAAATTTTAAAGCCAATGCTTAAGAGCAAATTGAAGATCATCAATATGAATATAAGCATATACATATGTATGTATGTCTAATATGTATTACAAATGTTGTATACCAAATTATTATAAAATAAATGATATATTCCCTATTCAGCTGAGCGTCACTAAGCTATAAAAACAATCGAAATCATCTACATATAGCCACAAATCTAAAAATTTCATTTATCCAACTGTAGTCACACTAATCCGATGAGTCGAACTGACTGTACTATAGTTACTGTATATATAATTGGTATAATTGAGATACATTTTCTCATACTTACACAAACTTCTTTATTCTATTCTCTATTAGACTAGGATGATTAAGCTAGACATCATATACCTGAAGGCCTTTGTTTGGCCCAATTTATGCTTAATTAGTTCTGTTTCATACTATATATGTATGTATGTATATTATACATGGCGTCTTCTGCAGACATTCTGGAGCTGCGTCAATTGCATTTGGAGCCCTGCCCGATTTCATTTTCAAGGCACGTTTTTTTTCGCTCGTTCGTTCGTTTATTTGTTTTACCTCTTGGCTCGTCTTACAAATATTTCAGTTTTGACAATGGGCCAAGCACTGACCCAGTTGGCCCCACCGGTGAGTCATGGCAAATGAATTCAAATAGGATACACAGGATGATAAACAGGAGTTATGTTTCACTACCGGCTGCCTGTTCACAGTTTTGTTTTGACAGCTAGTTAGCTGCAGTGCTCCAATTGGCTGGATGTGTTAATGGAAAGCATATACACACAGAATCCAGCTGTTAATTGCAAGAGCAATTTAATTACCAGGTAGTCTGTGTGTGTGTGCATTGCATGCTGTTGAGCACTGTTGCTGTGATAGCCATTTTATAGCTATAGCCATTATCATTTACAGAAACGTTTATCTGAATAATTGTGTAAATAAAGCATATTTAAAATGCACTGCCTTGAGCTCTTGAGAAAAATGGAAGGTTAACCTTTATTATTTCCCACAATTTTATAACAATTTCAATCGTGTACTTTTGTATTTGAGATCATTTTGACTTTTTATGGCCAAATATTTAGTTTCAAATCCAAAACATAGCTATAAATTTCACTTTTCCAGCTCTGGCAACGCCGGTTAGACACATGCAGCTGATTCAAAGCGCTGAATCAGCAGCAGGTTCTGAGAAGTTTACGAGTGAAAGACAGCAGAAAGAGAGAGACGGGGCATATGGCATGCTGTTTGTTTTTGTTTATTTCATTTTTTGTGCCTAAATATGCAAAGCGCAATCAGCGCGCGCAAAAGTCAAATTCGGATGAGCTTTGAGATAAGTTATCAAATACGACGTGTCAAGTGGTTGTCTAGCTTTATATACTCTATATACTGTATACAGCATACTTAAGATATTAAAATACCTAAGATTGTGCAACAAGCGCGTCATTGGAGAAGCCAGAAACACGGACTCCCTAATATTCTCTTCATTCTAAATCTTGCATACATATGTCAAAGTCAAAAGATCATTATAAAACATAATATGATAAGGAAACCCATATACCCGTTTGGCAGGAAAATTCTAGCCACTTGACGACTGATATCTGACAACTGAAAACTCAGGAAAACCGCAAACAACAAATTTATTTGAATATGTAATACTCAATCCTCTGAGTAGTAGCAGCGCGCCCACTTTGACTGAGGCGCGGAATTGAAATTTTAAACGACGATGAGTGCAAATGACTGTGACAAAGTCAGTGAAGGTGTGAGTCATGCTCCATTGCATTCGGGAGGGGTGATGCGGCTGAAACGGGCGCTGAAACTGAGCTGCTGGCATGGGTGGGGGAGAACTCGAGTGTCAGGCAGTTTAGTTGTCAATTAACCGCAAAAGTTTTTTTTTTGCTTTAGCTTGATGTTTGGCCTTTTTATACCCTGAACCCATTGAAAATGGGAAATCAGGGTATAATGGTTTTGTGAAAAGTATGTAACAGGCAGAAGGAATCATCGCAGACCCCATAAAGTATATATATTCTTGATCAGGACGATGAGCTGAGTCGATATAGCCCTGTCCGTCTGTCCGTCCGTCCGTATGAGTGCGTCGATCTCAGAAGTTAAAGGAGCTAGAGAGCTGAAATTTTGTATGCATACTCGTGTATACCATACGCAGTACGAGTTTATCATATTTTTTCGATAACTCATTCGATATCTTTTTTATCGAGGATAATCGATAAATTTATATTGTTTTTTCAGCCTAATTTGAACACTATTAGACCTAGAGACTTCAGATTTACTGTGTATATACATTTGATGGGCACACACATTTTGTAATTTACAGATTTTGGATACCACGCCCCCTTCGCCCCAAATTTGTAAAAAACGTATATCAAGTACTAGAGACTTGTGCTTTGGAATGTACACACATTTACACATAATGATTACGTTCTGAAAGTTTCATTAAGATTGTACGTCTACAAATGAAATTATTCAACAAATAAATTCTCATAATATTGCCCACACTGCAGCGCAGCCCAAGCGCAGTCGCTGCTTACTGCGCAGTTAGCAGAGCGCGGGCCTATGCGTGGGGGTGGATGCATGTGTATGTATGTGTGCAGAATGATTGGAACATCAGCACGGAGGGTTCAGGGTATCTCCTAGTCGAGCAGTCTCGACTAGAGCTTTCTTACTTGTTTGTTTCTAACTGCTGCTAGGTGTCAAAGTGAGCTGCGAGGCTGTAAATTGAGTTGAGCTTTGGAATAGGCTCTTTTTACGTAAACAAATAAGCAAACGGGATTAGTTTATACCCTGTACGGTGAGTATCACATTAGCTCATAAATTAGTATTACTAATTCAGATTCACTTCGATTCCACAAAAATAATTGTTCCCTGAGGAACAGAAATCTTATAGAAATACATTTTATTGAGCAAAATTTCGTAAATGCCTATTATTCAGTAAAAATACCTAACTAAAAAACTACTAAAACAATTAGTTTGAAATTCGACTTTATATGTCGAAAATTATTTATAAATGAAATATTTTGTATGAAAACTAAAAATCTTAAATTTATCTATAAATTTAAATAAGAAATTTCTGATATTTTAAAGATATTTTTCATTTAAAAATCTTAATAATTTTCAACTCGGCACGATCCATAGTAAACTTCTAATTTAACACTTTTATTTATACCGTTTAAACATAAATTTCAAGGATATCGTATTAGTTTATAAGAATTTCCTTATTTGTTAATCAACTTACGTATTGAAGGTCTTTTGGTAGTCCTTGATTTGCTTGCGCGAAAATTCATGGAATTCGGTGTAGACATTGACCACCTTAAAGGTGCGGGGAACCTCGATGCCCGCCTCCTGGGATTCCATGATCTCCTGTCGCCTATTCAAAATGTGCGCCAGCTCAGAGCTATCCGTAGTAGCTGTTGTTGTTGTGCTATCATCGACGCTGCCGTTGCGCGAGGCAGAGGATGCATTTGAGGAGACAGACATGTTTTTTCTTATTTTTGGTCTTTAAATTGTATTACAGTGCGCTGGAATTTTGTATGATACACCACACCCTGTGCAAAGGCAGCGACGGCGTCGGCGGCGGGGGCAGTGACGAGGATGTAAGGATACACACACACACACACACAAATACACTGACGCAGAAAAGGCACACGCAGGTCTCTCGAGAACAAGTGCAAGCAAGCCTTAATTTTTCACTTTTAAATTAACTGGAACTGGACAGCAGAATATATTTCTGCGGTTTAAATAGTTTGCAATAAGACGCGCGCGCGTAAATACCGGTGTAAAGTGGATTCTGTTTTTTGTACTTGAAAAACTTGGTGTCTGTTTAGAGCGCGTCGAACGTCCAAAGCACACGAAGTCGCTGATACGAATGAAAGGTAAAGCGAACTGAGAGACGCACACGAGCGTTAGCTGTTTTCTATTGTGAATGTTACTGCTATGTTAATAGACAGATATGGCAACGCCAGCAACGTTGACGGCTGAATGGCAAACAGCTGGACAGGAAAACATTCACGTGTAGCTGGCAAATTACAATTTAATTTCAATTGCAGTAAATTTTCACAAGTCACTCGAACGTATTTTGTAAATTTGATCAATTAAACACGGTATTAAAATGGGCAGTAAATTCCTGAACAAATTACTGCTAATTGCTGGCTTTGCTAGCTTGGCTCATGCCGCTTTTTCAGCCGCACATCGTAAGTAAAAAAGCCTTGTCAACCTTTGCTCGAACAGAATACTAAATTAATTCTAATTTTGATATCTAACAGATCGAACCTATTTGCGGCTAACAGAGCAGGAGTGGACCAGCTTACCTTTAGATGTTCGTACATAACTAATGAGTTTTATCTCTTGACTAATGTTAATGTTATATTTATGTTGTAGATCATTTTGCAAACGGTGATAAGCCTGGTGGTCGTTGTCTATAATATTATTCAAATCGTGGGCAACTTCAAGGAAATACGTGCCACCGTGGACATGCAGCAGAAGACCTGGGATACTCTTGGCAACTTTCCATCATTCTACACATTCAATCATCGCGGTCGCGCTTTGAGTCCCGGCTACAAGCCACCGCGACTCAACGAACCCGACGCAGAGCAATAGTTGCGCTAGCTAAATATTCATTTGTAGCCGGTTTAAATGTCTAGTTTAATGCAATTTTTTCATAAATTATGCTAAACAAATTTAAAATGTTTATTTTAGTTGTGAGTCGCATGGCTAACTGCTTGGCTAACTACCGGCTCCAAGTTTTTCCCCTGCTGTTGCTGCTCAGCCTGTTCCAGTTGTGTCAGTTGATCCAGCAGTTGCTCCTGTTGCATAAGCTGGCCCAGAAAATCCGACAGCTGCAGAGTTCCGCGAAGCTGTTGTCCGGGCGTTGCATTGCAGCCATGATCACGGCACAGACGACAGCCCGCCTGTCCGCCGGCGCGCAGCATGCACTCGTAGTAGAGTTGTCCATTGGAGCTACAGCCACGCATCACCTGCCTATTAAACGTATCGTAGTATTCCAGGCACGCGGCTGAGTGATCTGCCGGCTCGTTGGCTAACAGTCCGCATGGCACTGCATCTTGTCCATGCTGCACCTGCTCACAGTTACTGCACTGATGACACCACAGACGCTGCTCCGGATAGGCGCCCTTGTTGCAGAAGCTGCCCTCACAGCTGCGGCAGCTGGCAATGGCAGGCCCATCGCAATTGAAATCTGTGCGCTGGCAGCCACGCTGGGTCGTGCCATTGATATAGTTGACCACCAGGCAGGGTGCTGCTGGCTCAGTGCATTGCTCTATATCAATGCCGCCCGGCTTCTCCCAGTTGGCACAGCCCGCGGAGTTGTCACTGCTGCAGCGATAGCAGCGTGTAAAGTCTAAGGAATTGCAAGCCAGCTGATCGCTGTTTTCATCACATTCGTAGCAGTCGAGGATTTGTGGATCAGTTGGTGGTGCACCACAGCCCCGTTTCAGCTGCCCATTGGCGTATTCGCAGGTGTAGCAGGACGATGCTTCTGCCGAGCCGCACACCTGGCTTATCAAAGCCGTGGCATTGCTGCGACAGGTCTCCTTCTCCAACGAGTTGCAGCTGAGGCAGCGCTGCTGTGGCAAGCAGCCGGCATTGCAATTGTCGCCGCTAGCACATGTCTCCAGCTGTGCGCGTTGTGATTGCAATTCCTTTGGCAGCTCGGCGGCACAGCCACGCACCACTCGCCCCAGCTGTCTGTACGTGTAGCAGTATTGCTCCTGCTCCTGGCCAAGCAGCATTTGCTGTTCGCACTGCTCGAACTGGCTGACATTGCAGCGATTGCCCAGCTGAAAGAGATCCATTTTACAGCCGCGTGCCTTGAGCGAGTCACAGGTGGCGCACCTCAACGTCCAGGCGCCCAGTGCATCATTGCAGCCATTAATCTCGCATAGCTGGGCTGTGGCAGCTGCCGTGTGATTCGCATCGGAGGTGCAGCCACGATAGGCCATTGTCGAGCTCAAGATTTCCGTATAGCACTGATCCTCTTCGTGATGATAGCGGCAGGGCCGAGGCTTGCCTGCTGGTGCCCCAACACAGCTCTCGCCGGCACAGTGATGGCACTTGAGTCGTCCCGGTGGATAGACGCCAGCATTGCACAGATTGCTGGAGCATCTTTTGGCGTAGGTGGCCTCCGTGGTGGGCGTCTCTGCACCACAGCCACGATACGTTATCGAATCGACTGCAAAAATGCAAATGGGGAAACAATGGGGTATTATCTCATTGTGAAAATGTTTTAATCGTTACTTGAATATCTGATATAGATAATGAAATGATATAGAATATAAGTGATATATGCGTTCTCACGGCTTTATGGTTTAACGGACTGGCTTATAGTAATGGATTACCTACCTATGGACATCGCGCAGGTCAACTCCGTGGCGCACTCTTTGTAGGGCAATACACCCACCTCGCCCAGGGTCTGGGCGCATTCGGGCAGAGCGATAGAATCGCAATGATAGCACACAATGGCATTGCCTGGTTGCAGAGTGAGGCCTATGTAATATTTATGATTAACGCATTATTGGAAAAGCATTAGCTGCAACACTTACCGCACAGCCAGAACCAGAGCGAGAGCCCGGACAGGTGGATCAGCCGGTGGTTAGTAGAAGGTTGGCTCATTACGACGTGTTCTGCACCAGTCTTTGGTCAAATTGCTTCTGTACAATTGACAATTGAGATCCGTTTTATGGCTTATCACTGGGCCATAGAACAAAGGCCATTATCAGCCTGATACAGAGATACGGATAAGCCCTATTTGTGGCTAAGAGCTTAAGAACAATGGCCATCCACAGTGTGGTCGTTAAAGAGGAATTGACCATAAATATATTTGTTTAAATCGTCTGAGAATTGCAAATAATATAATGCAATGCAGAGCATAAATAATAAGTATTTTTGGCATGAAAAATCAATCCACATTTATATAGCTTCTGATCCTAATTTGAATTCCAATCTATCCGTGTATCGGTTATTGCAGGAATATTGAATTTTCTTGTTTTCGCTTATACCTAATAGGTAGATCGAGAAGATCTTTGCCCCTTATAAGATGGGATTACCAAGTCGTGTTGGGCATTGGGAAAACCCAATATACTCTTTCGTAATATAAAAACATTTACATAAAGTCGTGTCGATTGAAATCATTAAGAATACAAAATATGTACATACATATATACATAATTAGGGCTATAATAGGTATTATATATGTTATAGTTCGACTAAATTATTATAGCCAATGAGAAAGTCTCATAATGTAAATATATATTTCCAATCAAATGTGTACATATGTATAGAAATTCTTATCAGCACACGCACGATCTTACGACTTATTTGAATTCAAACAAATCAGAGAGGTGGGGAATGGCTAAAAATATGAAAAACATTTTTTTTGTGGATACGTTATAAACATGGAACTTGAGCGTCACGTGTGGGTTCTAATTAAAATCCTGTGAAATTTGCGCAAATAGTGAAGTCTGACGAAGCACTGTATAAAATTTGTAAAGGGTTTTGAAAGACATAATGAAGCAGAAATCGCATATATGTATGTATAGTATTTACATATGTACATAATGTAGTTAATTAGGCTATATATATATATTCTTAGCTTATAATATATATTCAATTAGTCAAATAGCCTCTCATATTTATAGTGGATTATATACATACATATATTATAATAGGCATTTTGGATTGAATTGGACTTGCATATTGACCTTGCGATTCGCCGCAGATGTCATAGGTCGAGCGCAAAATAGACATATCATTTGGACATGTTTGGATACTATATTGCTGTGGAGCACAGGGCTACAGCTCTGTTCAAAGTTCACATGATCAATTATTCAGGAAGAAACGGAGCGATTAAACGGGGAATGGGATAGGTTGGCTGGGAAGGTCGAGTGGTACCTGTTTAGTTAAATGGGTCGACTGTCATGTATCGATTTAATTTAGAGTCGGATAATTGCGTGACTATCAGCGACATATGGCCAGCAATTTAATGGCCTTGCTTCAGTTGCGGCCGCGTCGGCAACGGGACTGGAACAGACGGACAAACGGCAATCAAATTTAATTTGTGTATTCAATTTGGCTATTGGGCTATTTGCAAAGCTCTCATCGCATCCCATGCAAATTGGCAAACCAAATTCGACACTGATAAGCCACTTAAAAGCCTGATTGAGCAATTATTTCATCATAAACCAAATTGACAATGAACGTGAAGTTTCTGTGTTGGCTGCTTCTGCTGCTGCTGCAAGGGAGTCTGGCGCAGGATCACGACGATGAGGAAGTGCACCAGGATGTGGAAATGGTTACAGGCGTTCAAGTCAGCCCTACAGTAGAGGTGGAGACAGAGTCGGATAAGGCAATGGAAGACAAGTCCAAGGAACAGCTAGCAGATCCTGAATCGAAACCGGAGACGGTTGACGAAATCGAAATTAAATCGATGGAGCAGCAGGAGAAGGAAAAAGAGCCTGAGCTGGCAGCAGCTACGGACCACCCAATGGAAGAACACGACACTGAAACAGAAAGGGAAACAGAAACGGAAACAGAAACGGAAACGGATACGGAAACTGAACCGGAGGCAGCAAATCCAATGGAACACACGTCCAAAGAGCAAACGGAAAATGAAGCTGAAGCTGAGCCGGATATGCAACCACACCTCGATATTCCATTCAAACCGCCGGAACCGACAACCGACACAGACAAGCCAAAAGAGTCACAGGAAGCTGAAAAAGAAGCCGAAACGGAAAACGAAACGGAAAACGAGAAAGAGAAAGAGAACAAGTCAAATGAACACGATTATCAGGACGAAGGAGCAGCGTTAGCCAATCCTCCAACGCCGGAGCAACCACTAGCCCCAGCGCCCACAGCGCCCGTTAAACAAGTGAACATTCCAGTGCCCGTGCTGCCCACATCCTGCTACAGTTGCTCCAGCTATCGGAACGGTAACTGCTTGGAACGCCCAAAAGAGCAGCTCAACTGCCAGCTCAACGGCAAACGCAGCGGCTGCTATACGATTTACAAACGTTAGTAAATCTGAAATAATTATTATTTTATTAATTATTTATTAAGCTTTGAACGCATTGTGAATGTTTCTTAAGCTTTTCTTGGCTCAGATCTGAAATCATTGCATTTATATTGGCTCAGCAAGAGTAAAGAGTGTATTAGTTTTGTGAAGTATCTGCCTTGAAGTCTCTCCATCTGTTTACCTCTCTCCATATCTATTGATGCTAAAGTGTTGCTGCTTTAACTATGCTTTTTGATGCTTTCATTCTGTTGACAAACGTTTCCTTCAAGACATCCAGAAATTCTAAATCTTTTGTTACATAAACAATATTGAGACGCGAAAGAGCTACACAAGAGTGGACATTAGGAATAAAAATATATCATACATAAGTATTTAAAAAATATTAAGCATATGTACAAGATATTGTTACATTCTTGTGAATGACTGTGTTATTTTTTCAAGAATTTTCTACGTTTTCTTCCAGGTGATACGCAGCTCATTATGCGCGGCTGTTCGGCAGATCTGGCGGAGGAAGGGCACAAGTACTGTCGCAAGGAAACAAAACTCTGCCAGTTTTGCAATAGTTCACTCTGCAATTCGGACCTGGCACCAAACGCTGGTGCGGCTGAGCTGTTGGCCAGTTTAACGATTTTGAGTCTATGTGTGACAGTTCTATTGGGTTAGAACTCGTCGCATTATAGAGATAATGAAATCGCATTGCATATGTATAGGGAGGAAATAAATCTTAAGAACCTTTTCCATCTATATCAAAATTCACTTATATATTTTCACTTTATAAATTTTCGCTCTATATAGTATATAAGCATGCAGTATCAGTAACATTATAACAATGATTGATAACAAAAACATTTGCTATCAGCAGTCTAATAAATTATGTTTAATAACTGAAATGGATTTAAAGAAATTCTGAAATGTTTTCTTCACCAATTTTAATGAATACAACAAAAATAATTATTATTTCCTTGCTTTATAAATTTGCTTATTAGAATAATTTATTTATTAATTTTCAATTTGTTTATGAAATAAAAAGGAAAGCAACTTTCTTTTAGAGTGTTTGTCAAGTGTTTTAGCTTCCTAATTAGCTACTTTTTATCTAGAGGGCCTTAAGGGAGGTCTGTTAATAATGATTCATGAATGACTCATAAGTAGCATGGCCCGTACCGATTTGATTAATAAGTAGTATATATGTATATGTATTTTTTTGTTTGTCATATAATTGGCTTTGATTTGCTCTATTAAAATTAGATATATTTGTGCACAATGCAGATCACCGCGAACATTGACAGAGCCATTTGCTGCAATGCGCCGGCTCCATTGAATGAATGGGTGTTGCATCCCATGCCCTGGCATTCGATGCAGGGTGCGAGGCTCGCTTTTGAGCACTGGTATTTCATCACATCACTCGCCTCGCTGAGGCACCCGCGAATTACGACTCCATCTACAAAGATAAGACAAGTAGTTTATATGATTATATACATACATTATAAAAAAGTTTAAGCTAATTGGAGGTCGAATCTATTTCATTGCGAAATGAAATATTGAAATTTAGAATGCATGCTCCAGAGTGTATCTGAGCTTATCAACATTTCTATCTCGTGTCTTGGAGATACTCTCGGCTTCTTTGACCCTAAATATATCTCAGAGTATTTTTAAAGATTTTCTCAATACCTATAAATGTGTCTCCATTTCTAAGTGTAACTACCTATATTTCTAAAGTATCTATGAACGTATAATATTTAAGAGCATATGTTATCAAGTGCATCTCTCAGTGTATTCTGTAGGAATATCTTTGTTGAGTACCTCTGATGATTCTCATTATTTATGAATCTCCGTTACTTTACAAGGTTATTAGATATTTATCTCTGTCTTTCTATATAGAAGTGTCTCTTCACTAATAGCTAAGTGTATCTGCATCTTTTTCTATCTCTTTCTTTATCTTGGTAGTGTAGATATGAGTGTAGATATTTCTAAAAGTATTTATAAATTTATCATAGATTGCATCTATTTGATATCTTTTTATCTACGTTTGTATCTAGCTAAAGTAGATTTAATCTCGTATCTCTTAACTTATTTCTAAGCCCATCTCTTATCTGAGCACTCACTCCACTCTCCACTGAAGCATTTCATCGCATCGGGTCCAGTCAGACTGGAGGCTGGACAATTTTCCTGTCCGACCTCTGCTTCACGACAGGGCGCATAGTAGTCGCTCCGGCAGATCAAGCATTTGAATACGGCGTCGGCCGCGTTGCAGCTGTTGCCCTCGCATGCATCACAATTGTTGGTTGCGTTGCATCCGGCAGTCAGCTCATTGGTGCAGCCACGTGCCACGACACCATTGCCAAGCAGTTGGGTATAGCAACTGTTCACGTTCTGGGTATACACGGCCGCTGCACATTCAGTTGCCTTGCCCGCCTCCTGCTGCAGCTGGCACTTGTCGCTGTCACTGCACTTGTAGCAGCTGCCCAGCACACGTGAATACGGCCTGTTGTTGCAGCCATTGTCGTTGTCGCAGAACAGGCAGCTGGCATCGGTTGAGGTGGCCGAGCATTTATTGTCCGCCGCCGTGTCCGACTGGCAGCCACGCTGCATAGTGGTCGCACTGGTGCCGATCGTATAGCACTTCTGTCCTGTTGCCTGATAGATCGCACAGCCCAGCAGCATGGTGCTGTTGTCCAAGTTGCTGCACGACTCGCCGCTGCACTGGTAGCACAGGCGACGATCCGCCGGAAAGATGCCCACATTGCAGTTATCCGTGGCGCAGGACTTGCAGGTGGAATCATTCGCAGCACAGGCCAAACAGCCACGCACCACTGTACCATTCGACTGCAACTGTATCCCGCACTGCTGTGTGGGCGACCCGCATATCACATTAGATGAGCTCGCGCCAGTCGTCCTGCCGCAATCCTGTTGGGTGGCATCGCACTGCTTGCACATCAGTCCCGCGTTGCAGTTGTCCGTGTTGCACTTCAAGCAGTTGGGCGCGGCACAGGCGGGGTCCGTTGCACAGCCACGCGTCACATTACCATTGTCTGCAAAAAGTCAGGTATCTTTCATCAGGACTAGATATACTTGAGATACTCAAAATTCCTATCACTTACACTTTCATCAAAAGCATTTTGAATGTTTTAAACAATTTGAAGTTTTACATATATGGGAATACCTTATTTATATATACAACATAGTCCAAAGTCAGTCAAAATATTTACGGAATGTGAAAATCGAGAATTGATATTCTTAGCTTAAACCTTTTTTAAAAAACTTTTCGATATATGCAGAGCTCCAGTAAGAATCCTTCTCTTATCTATTTATATATACAATTATACAAATCTTTCAGCTATCATGAGTCCATGCAGGAATGATCTCTAAAAATTTAACTGAATACTCCGTAAATACTATATAAGGACTCTCGCAATTTTTGTTCCATAACACATTTCTAAAACATTTCGCACAGTGTTCTTCTTTTAATGCAGTCTAAAGTCAATTACGGTTTTCACAAGCGGCTTAATGATCAATAATGATTTGTGAACACATTCTATATCGTTGTAGGTGCAAAAATATATATGAAAATACATTTCTTATCGCATGTCCACCTTGCTGCCGATAAGTGCTCCCAGTAAGCTTTGTCCAATAAAGAACTTTGGTAAGCCAACTATTAACTTATCTGTAACCATATACAGTTGTGTGTTCGCCAATCCGAATTATGGATGATTCATGGGTCCCAGCGAGTGTATCTTACCTGTTTTCACAAAGCATTCGGTTACATTATCTGCACAGGCTTGGGACGTGCCTGTACCCGTGCTGCATGCTGTAAGAAACAATCAAAATATTTATAGATATCTACATAGATGTATATTTAAGATTGATCGATTGATCCATTTATTTACAAGTTTATATTGTGATATCTAAACAATAACTTACTCAGCGCCGCTACATCTTTATAATGGCTGATTGCGATAAGCGCAGCTATCAGAATGCTCAGTTTATGGCTTTGCATTTTGTAATTGAATTTGCTCTTCTCTATGTATGTATGTAAACCGTTTGCCACGACTGTTGCTCGCTAACTGGTCGTCTTTTGCAACAGGTAGCCGTTAGCCGTTGCCGTTGACTTCGATCCATTCCAGTTCTAATTCCATTTCAACACACACTACAAATTATCGTTATCTTTCGACTTTTGTATTTGTATTCAGTCAATTCTTTTGCTGATAACGGCAAATGGGGCGAGATAACATAGACATATATTATATATACATACGTATTTATCTATACAAATATACGTACATATGGTAAGTACCAACAAATGCAGTTTGAGCTTTTATTCGCAAAACTACGTAAACGCAGGCAAAGCTCTAAAGCTTGTTTTGTTTGGGTTCGAATTTAAGCTAAAGCACTTGCAGTTGTGCTTATTTCGGACTTGCGCAGTGGAGCTTTATGAGGATCATAGAGCTTTAAGCACTAAGGAAATTCTCTTGCAAATAAAAGACAATTAGAGACTAACTGAATGTTAGGGAGTTTTGTAATATTTTGATAAGTAATTTTAAACTATTTAAATAAGACTACAAAATTAACGTTTTAATTGAGTTTTATTTCTAAAACAATCAAACAAAAATTAAGGTTTATTATCCATATTAATTTATAAAAAAATAAAATATTAATATAACAAATCAACTTTTATACAGAAACAAATATTTGGTAACTTTTTATAAAAATAAAAACCTAAAAGTTAAATAAATATATATATATATATATAAATTTAAATGTAATGTAATTTCATTTTCATTTAGCTAATTATACATATGTAGCCTTTGATACATACACATACATAAATTAATCATTAATTGAGTGTACTAAAATTGAATGTAAATTAAAATACCAATCGAATGAAGCCCACAGCGACAAATTGTCAAGTCTTTAATTTATAGACTTTTTTTCTGCGAAGCGTACTCGTATAATTTACCATTTAGATTGTATCGCTAATTCGATAATGATTGAAAATTAGAGTATAGATTTAGTTGAATCACTTAATAGCTGAAATAGACATCATAAAAATCAAGGCTGCACCTTGAATAGCCCAATAGAAAAGTGGGAATAGTTAATATTTGATTTTGCGATAAGAACTGCATTGAAGTGTACCCGCCTATATGGACACAGACATATATCTATTTACATCTATATAAGCATATATGTATGTATATATAATATATTTATATATGACGCAGATGCCATATAGATAGACATGCAGAAAATATGATCGTATTTGTGCAGAAATAGTTTACTTTATAATCCCCACAATTGCGAAATGATGACATTGATTAGATAAAGTTTCCTGGAAACGCACCTTTCTAAGAGATCTCATTATATGCTGGTCATAAATATTGATACTCATTTATTTATTAAAAGTCTTGTGATTTTTTCGCAAGTCGACAATATTTGATTTTTGATGTACATATTAAGCTCTGAGAATCCTTAATGAATAGCCCAAGACATATAATATCGTCTGGGGTTTTTTCCAAATATTTAGTAAAATCTAAAAAAAAAAAAAAACACGAATCAGAGTCAACAAAAAAAAAAATAAATAAATAATAATAATTATAATAATAATAATAAAATGAGAAATAGAGTTTACCAATGAATAATTTCATATTTTGTAGTCGCTTTAAAGAGGGAGTTTTTAGTGAAGATTGACTCTTCTATGGGCAACATAGTAATTTGACCCCTCATAAACATATTCCAGAAATGAGTGGAATAATTCGATTTTTAACATTTTACAGGTTGCTTTCAATAATTTCCGTAGCTTTTATTGGATTACTAACTTACGATAGAGGTTGATAGATGATTTGTTTATCTAAGCAATTTAAGTTATCAGCAATTCAGTCAGCTGAACAAAGTGTCTGAAACGATTTTTTATAACTATTATAAAAGAAAATAAATATTCGATGAGTTTTTCAAATCAAAATTCGATTGATATGGTTTATTATATTTTTATTTTTATTATACCGTTTAATAATTTCATCTTGAAGTACAAATACAAATCACTTAATGGAAATAAGCATATTTATATATAATATAGATATACAATACATATATACATATGTGTATATTATAAAATTAACATAAGCCCTAGAAGAGGCTCTTCAGCCCTATGCCCACAAGCAGCAGCAGCGCTGCCAAGGACATCCGTAGACTGCCGCTGCCATTGCAGCGATCCATCTGGCACACATCGCACAGATCTCCCACTGCGTCCTCCGGCAAGCCAACTTTCTCGCGCACCGCCTGGCAGCCACTCTGGCCAACTGGTATGCGAACGCAGCCGCGATTTAGAACTGATCGAATAGAAGAGAAAAGAAAAACGATTAGAAAGGAACTGGAATGCCCTGCTTAGAAAGTGATCAGAAGAAGGGTATATTAGCGCAACAGTCTAGATATTTCTATATGTAACTCTGATATATCACATAAGTATCAAAAATTAACAAAAAATTGAAAAATAAAACAAAAGTCACTGGAAGGATATTCAAGAATGAAAGCAAACTCTTTCAAAGATAAAATAGAAACAAATATTACTTAATCTTACAGTTTGAGTATCATTACTAAGACTTCACAGTTTGAGAGTCGTGCATTTAACAAATTAAAAATATATGTATTCCTATCAAGATTTGCCGCAAAAGACTAAGCAAAAAGAGTTTTAGTCGCTGTATTACTCTTAGAGTCACCGGCTAAACAATCCAACCCTTACAGTTTTGTGTATACTGCTTTAGCTTTTACAGTCAGTGCGGAATCTGTCAGTCGTTAACACCCGCTCGCAGTTACTACAACTTCGCTCTACTTACCGCCATCTTTCTCAATGCTGTAGCAGGCCGCCGTACGATATTCAACGGCTCTTCCGAATGGCTCAAGGGAGCGATAGTTGCGAATCAGCTGATCGGCTGCCCGGGCGGCCAATGAGCGACGCGCACGGCCGGATCGAGCACCAGCAAAAGCGGATTGCTTTCCATTTGGAGCTATCGTTGTGGACTCTTCATTTATCGTTGTGGATTCAGGGCTTGTTGAGGAATCTGTAGTTGCCTCCGATGAGCTGGATGCTGAGGATCCGGTGGATTCTGACGTGTCGATCGTTGTAGATGCTTCACTAGTCTCAATTGTAGTTGGCTCCGATGAGCTGGAAGCTGAGGATCCGGTGGATTCTGACGTGTCGATTGTGGTGGAAGCTTCGCTGGTTTCAACTGTAGTTGGTTCCGATGAACTGGATGCTGAGGATCCGGTAGATTCTGATGTGTCGGGCGTTGTCGAAGATTCAGTGGTTTCAGCTGGAGTAGTGGAGGCTTCCGTTGTCTCTGCTGCTGAGGTTCCGGTGGATTCACTGGTATCCGAAGATGTGGTTGATCCAGTTTCTGCAGTTGGCGTAGAGGTCTCTGTGGATTCTGGAGTGGTTTCCGTTGTGCCATCGCTGGTGGGATCGGTGGTACCGGGCTGTGTTACTGTCGAGTCACTTGTCGCCGACTCAGTTGTGTCGCTCGACGACGAGTTATCCGTTGTGCTTTCCGATGACTCTGACGTTGGGCCTTCCGTAGTTGTTGTCGATGCTGGAATATCATCCAACTCGCAACTAACTAGCTGATCCTCATTCAGATCATTACAATCCGATCCAACGCATTCGTAGCACTCGAGTGCATTTGCTAAAAAAAAAAAAAATGAAATTACAAAATTGTTGATATAAATAAAATAAAAGTTTTGTGAGAAATAACCCTGATTGATAAATGGCATGGGTGTGTGTGCTCATGTGTAATGCAAGCCACTGATAACGATAAAAGATTTCATTCCAAGAGTTTGGGAGGAAACAGACTACACTGCAACAAATATGTTTTAAGTTGAAGTGAAGGCAATCAATGCAAATAAATAATGTTCCGCAAATATATTTATTTAAGAGAAGAAGAAGAATAGCATAATATTCGGGAGAATTTTTATGTATATAGAGTTGGAGGATACAAAATAGATAGTTCTCAATAAATATGTAAGTTGAAATATAAATAAATAAAGTTTCAAAAAATTAAATTTTAAAAATTATAAATAAGTTCTTTTAATTTAAAAATTTTTTAAAAACAAACTCAATATACTTGAAATAAGATCTTTATAAATTTGTAAATTGTAAAAAATTATACATTTTTCTGACAGTGTATGTGAGCATTGTAAATACTTGGAAAACTTGTAGTGCATAATTTAATAAGTACATATTATGTGAAAAATTCGTAGAATCGAGAATAACGTTCGATCGGGTGTCCTAGCTCGATTCTGCGTATACGTGTGCCATGGCATTCTTGCGGCATGCGTAACATCAAATGCGAACTAATTACAATAATGGGCATGGCCCTGGTCTTCTTCTTTGAATTGGATGGAACATGCTGATAAGGCGTGTGCCCCGTGCGCAACTAGCGTAGTTTGTACTTAGGACAATAAAGAAATGAAATCGATCGATGTTGGAATTTTGTTTTGGCTTTTGTATTTTTATTTTTAATTTTTAATTTCCATTTGTGATTGATTGAAATTGAAACTTTCGTGTTTTTTTGTTGTTGGCGCTTCCTTTCTCTTTAGCTAATATATCAATTATTTAAACATTTTTGATTTTGTTATATATTCCTTGAATATGCTTTTCACTGTTCGTCAACGAGTATTGATGATTGCATAAATCTTAATAAATGGACGCGTTTTGCGCGCGTTTTAAAACGCGCTGCTCACCTGGCCAAACGGCAGCGCACACGCACAAGGATAACAGCAAAAGGTAAATGAAACGCATTGCTATTTACAGTTAGTCTTTTATCACTTTGAAAGGATATGTGGCTCAAGGATCGTTTGGCTAGACTCGCGCTGCTCTCGCTTATGGACAACAGCTCGGCTCGACTCTCGAATGCAAACTACCAATTAAATAAATTGTTAACATGGCGCTTTTTTTTATCACTTGGCACCGGCCAAGATACTCATGGGTTGGCTGCTCGGGTCGGGCCAATGGCACTGATAAGGCCACACTGAAGAGCGCCCCGTTGGCTGGTTAGTCAGCGGTTACAGTGAGCACTCGACAAACGGAGAGTTGCCATGGCTATAAGAGCTTACTGGAGTTTCCCTACTTTTCATTAATTAATTTTTGTGCTAATCGGAACTGGTTCACCTGAACCGGAACCGAAAGAAATTAAATTAAAATTGAATTGAATTTCACACATAGAAGTAAAACTAAGATTAAAAGATTGAAAGAAGCCGCACGACTTCTTGGCTTCCTGAATGACACAGAGAACTACCAAAAGTAAGATTATTCTATAAGCATAACTAAAACTATGAAAAATGAATTTATAGTTCACGAATGGAACTAAAATTGAGAAATGAATATGAAAAGAAACGAAAGATGCACTGAATAAAAAAAAAGGAAGGGAAATCATTCATTTAGTTTAAAATTAAAATTAAAAAATAAATCAATGTGTGAGATGTCAATACATACAATTTATTTTGGTGTATAACTGTCCACACTAGCGTACGCTCACTGTACTATTGTTGTTTTTATGCTATTTTGTTGCTGAGAGATATTTTCGATAAGTCGATAAGATCGGCTATGAATTGAATGATACGCACCGCTGCTGCTGCTGCTGCTGCTGATAATGAGCATATTACGATTTTCAGGTAAAATATTTGTATTACCCAATATCTACGGCGTACTTCCTCAGGATATAGCCCATTTGCCCCAGACCCCAATTGCCGTAAAAGTGTGCTGCGATAAGCAGGAGCCATAAAATCTTGCTTCCTATTGACCACTCGAAATGCGCATTCCGATCGGCAAATACTCTAGGCCAATGGATTCTATGTAGATAAGCTGGAGTCTTAAGGGCTTGCAATACCTTTCACAATAGGTCTATAACGAACTAGACTCGTGTAATGGCAAGTCCAAAATTTTGTTGTTGTTTTTTTTTATCGCTTGGCAAAGCTTTTAAGCCAAAAGTTATGAAAACTGATAAAAGTTTCTGAATGTTTGTGTGGTTTTAGCCCAAAGACAAATTGATAAAAAATAAAAAAATCAAAGATAATTTTGAATATTTGTCTCTTTATATGTGTATATGTGTATGTGTATATGCGTATGTGTATATGTATTTAGATATAATAGTACCTAACGCCGGTGCAAGGTGAATATCTCTCTAACAATTTTTTTTGCCAATGATTCACATATTTAGACAGCCGTTTAACAAATGGGCTTTGTCTGCACAAAGCACGCGTAGTCGAACGAATAGAAAAAAAAAAAAACAATATATTCTCAAAAATATTTTAATAGCTACAAAATGAAAACCAAACACAAGAAGTGGGTTAATAAAGATAAATATTGCTTTGAACGGAACAATACGTTTCCATAAATTGCAAAAAAAAAGAAAAGAAAAATAAAAGAAAAGAAAACAACATATACTATGCGTTTAATTTAGCTTCAAACGCTTATCAACACGTAAAACAGCTCAGGGGAAAAACCTATTTCAATGCCAACGAAATGCACTTTTAGTGAATTAATCATGCAAGGGGTAAAAGCTTATCTAGATCGCTTAAATTTAAAACAAAGTACTTAAATATCAACGAATTTGAAAATATAACGGTTAATTACCCGTCTGTGTCTCTATCCTTATATCTAAGATGAATGCCTATACATACATATATGATTTTATAAATCGAGGTTAGCCCAGAAAGTATTGGATGTAGGTAGAGCATTTCCGTTAGGGTTAAGTTAAGCAAACCTAGCTTATAACTTTTTTAAACCAATTACGTTAAGTTATTGCAAATTATAATTTAATATTTTATTGATTTTTAATACAAGTCATAAGAAAATCAAAAGCTCACTCATTTCGCGTTATCTGGCGCCCAGTTTAAAGATAACTCAAAATTTAATAAAAAAAAACTTTCACTCACCCTGAGCTGTTTATCATGGTCAGAGATATGAATATATATATATTTATATATATAAATATATATACGTTTATTTTTTAGATAGAAATCATTATCAAATCGTAGCACTTTATAAGGCAAATAATTATATATATTTATGATTTATGAAGGTCAATTTTTCGAGAAGGCGAACACTCGTTCAACACTCGTTGAAGCATATTAGTTTATTAGACGATCGAAATCAATTTATAAGAAGAAAGAGCATTTGAGCTTAGAGCAAGTATCAATCAGTCGGCTCTGTAACTATTAATATCATATACGAAATGTTAAGCTCTTTTCCGATGAGTCAGATTCCATTTGCTATTTAGCTGTAAATTTCCCCTGGGAAAGTGATATATCTCTCGACGCATCGTATTTATAAATATAAATATTATTTGACTATTGCGCTTTTAATTTATGGCGCAATATTTTGATAGTAGAATGCGCACATACACTTTTCGTACGCACTGTTTGTACATAATAAATATAAAGCAGAGCACATTTTTGTCGATTTGTATTAGTATTTTTTTTTTTTTTTTGTTATTAATGAAATCTTATCTTATCTTATTGTTGCTGGTTTGCTTTTGTGCACTGTTTGCTCTGGGCAAATTTACTTAGCATAGCTGGGCCTAAAAGTATGCCCCTTTCCTCCTTACCAAAAATGTTTTTGTTGGCCCAACGCGGCGTATGCGCAATGGACGCAACGTTGACCCAGAGCTAAGTTAGTCAAGTGACTCAAGCGACACAGAAACTTCTGATGACTAGATATATGGAGCTTTATCTGGCTTCTTAACATGCTTACTTAAATCGTGACGAAAACTTTGAGTGCCTAATCAAATAACAAAATGTGCTAACGTGTAGCTCAGGTATAAATAGAATTCTTCTTAGCAGATCAGCGCGTTAATATAATTAGCATAGCTCAAAGAACTTTGTTGACCAAGTTAATTATTTATAAAACATTAGATAACAGACCTTTTAGTTTTATTAACTTTCATTTTTTATAGCATGCATAAATCTATTCAGATAGAGCCTAAGCTATACGAGATTTATGGAAGATTAAATTGAAGAGCTCTATAGTAAGAGGTACTGATTGTCAGGGTCCATCAACTAAAACAAATTGGCTGAAAAAAAATATTTGAAATAATTGAAATTTCTCAATCACTTTTGAAGAGAAAAATTGAAAATTCTTTAATGCATAAATAGTTTATTACATATCAATTAAATTGTCTTATGCTTCACATTTGGTTAGCTTTAGTTCATTTACAATTATATATATATATAGAGGCGTATATATAGTATATATATATTTCGATATTCGTGTGTGTTTGTTTTGTTTTTGTATCGCTTACAAATTATATAAAGTTTTCGCATGACTTAACAATGAGAGAGAGTGTGTGTGTGTGTGTGTGTGAGGTGTGTGTGTGAGTGTGTGTGTGCGCGTTTGCGTGTGTATTTGTGTGTACCTTAAACAAATGAGCAATATGTACTAAATAACACCGGGTTGGAGTGAGAGTTGGGCAACAATGGATGGGCGGCAGGGGGCGTCTAAGATTTGATGACGGCGAGGAACACTTCTCACAGTATTCACTTTTCATTTGAGCTGTAGCACAACTGCAGTCAGTGCGACAGCCACTGTCGCCAGGATGGAGGCATGCACCGTGGAAGTGGCAGCATTGCAAGCATTCATGGTGCAGGGATCACAATGCGACAACTGAGCGTCGACGTTCTGCACCTGAAGCTCCGTGCAAACCGATTGGTCCGCCTTGACACGCGAGCAGCCGCGTTCCAGTTGCTTCACATTGTTGACTATGGATGGAGATTGGAATTAGCATCGTCAGATCAGGAGTCACCTATATGTATATGCTCACCTGTCTTCTCCACCTTGTAGCAGTGATAGCTAATGCCAGTATCAATCAGAGCTCTGCGCTGGCGGATGTACAGATCTGTGGAGCTTTCTAACTCAGTCGCGTCCAACATTTGAGTCGATATCTGCACGCTATCCAATCTAGTTTCAGCTGGGGGCGTAGGCACGCCGGTGGTTGTCTCTGGCGGGCCCACTGTAGCAGGCGTCGGCATTGGCAGCTCTGAACTGGCGGTCGTCTCGGTGGTGCCTGGTTCGGTAGTGGTTTCTACAGCAGTGGTACTGGTCTCTTCGCTGGTGGTGACCGGTTCAGAGCTTTTGGTCTCTGGTACTGTATCTGACGTTTCATAGGGGTTTATGGTTGTCATGTTGGGCTCTTCGGTGGTTGAGTGTTGATTAAAGAAGTCCTCATTGCAGGCCAAGAGAGGAGTGTTCTTGTCCACCTTTTCACAATTATCGCACACATAGCACATCAGATCTCCAAGACAGGCTGCAAGTGAAAGCAGATAATGGTTACTGATAGAGCGGAATTGATCATTTAGCTTAGGTGTTTCAATTCGTAGTTTTACTTAAGTCCCTAAGGTAGATATGTATATTATTATGAGTCTTAGCGTTATATTAAACAGAAAATTTCCAAGCGATTCCTGGTATAAGCAGATCGTAATCTTTAGCCTAACAGGTAAGACCTCTATAACATATAAATACATATACAAGTCATTGTGGGTTTAAAACATAGAAATATATGATATAAACAGGGATCTAAGATTCAACAGTCTGTGTCCATAAATTAAATGCTCCATAAATTCTTAAACCATATCGCATTCGAAATTTTTACAGTTTAATTATGGTGATACATACATATGTATATATCTGGCCTTATCTGTATCTCCTAAAACAATTTACAGCTTTGGTAAACAGCGAAACAAGCAAACGATAAACTATTAACGATGACAAAGCGATCGAAAGTCGACCATGTGTGGGCCATAAATCACAGCAATGGGCTCAGAAGACTCATAGAAAATATTTGTCGCCATGTTTGCTCATTTCTTATTATTAGCTTTTAATGTGCGAGCAATGTTTGCATTAATCAGCTATTATCAAACCATTTATCGATTGAGCTCCACGATGTGTGAGGAGATCTTCGGCCATGCAAATTTCCAATTACTAAAAACAACAATCAGCAAATAGTTGGCTTCCTGTGCATAATGCAAACCTCCTGATACACTGTCATAATTACGTCAATTGCCTTATCAAAGCAGTCAATGTCAATATAGCTGCTGTTCACCAGGTGCCAATTGACACTCTGTACAGGTATGACGCATCGCCAACGGGAGCCCAGCCAATAGCAAAGTAGGCGGGGCTTAGTTCCTGTCTATTCAAATGCCAGTCAAACTGTCCACTGGTCACTGATAAACACCGAAAATTTGGGAGTTAACGACTAGCCGATACTCTGTTCGTCAATTTAAAAACTCCATACTGATTTTTGAGTTAAGAATTAATGTTACGCAAATACTTTAGAGGCCTTCTGTCTATGATATAAGATATTCACTGTTTGAACTGTAAAAATTCTTTTAATAATTTTAGTAGTATCTTCTATATGTTAAAGAGTTCTAGAGTATGAGCTTATTTCGATTGCTTTAAAACTATGATCTAGTAGTAATCTAGTATAACTCTAAAACTTTCTAAGGCCTTCGAGAGATATGCGATGATTCTTTCGATGATCTCTTCAGTTAGTCAGCTTCTAATGCCTTTGAGACTGTATTTTATTCTATTGGTCCAAAAGTGTTTGATGACTTTTATTAGAGGCGGAAGTGAATGTTAAGACAATGGAATTTCTTCATCAATAAATTAGCAATGATCATTAAACGATTCTGGAATGTAGAACTGTATACATTTTGTAGAATCCAGAAGTAAAAGTCTGGATGGATTTATGGGCCAAATAAAACTAAAAGTGAAAGCAGTTCCTTTCCCTTTTTATTGCTCAGTAGAATGAGCTCTAAAAAATAAATATACCCCTTATAAGCTAATCGTACAGTGTATGACAATATTGCTCATACGCTGCGTCTGCCCATTCAATTTGCCCACAACATTTTGCTACTACATTCGGCTATGATATTTATATATATATATGATATGGTTGAGTTGCCCGACTGTTGACTTAAAAATTATTAATAAATCACATTGATTGATGGGCAAGCGTCGGCAGTGGAAGTCGGAGAGAGACACCGGCTATAGCTGGAATGCGGCTTTAATGGCACGTGATAAGCGAATTTATACTTGATTTGCTCATGAACTTGGGGTTCATTTATTTACGTTGATTTTATTTTCCTTTCTCATTTGCAACAAATAAGAGTTGTATAATATCATTAGCATTAGGCAGCCACGACTCATCCAAACCAGTTTCGTGGCGAAAGAGAGTTACGATTGTTGCGTTCTTACGGCAAAGTATAATGCATGCACTGAGCGAAAATATTCCATAAATTTGTAATCTTGTAATTAACAATATGAAATTGTTGGAGGCAGAAAGTAGTTAATCAAGCTGAATTTACTTCTTAAAATATAATTTAAGCTTTTTAATGGTTCTACTTTTTTGAAGCCCATTTCTAATTTACTTTTTTTCAGTATATTTCCGCTCAAACAAGAAATAACTTTCAGCTTTTCTTATCAATAATTCATTTTAGCTAAAAATTTCTTCAGCCTATGAAACTTCTAACTTTATTCAAAATCAAATTAATTGTTGCTCAACAAGAATTGTTGTATGATCGAAAAATTTCAGTGTATTTTTCAACACTGCTATAGATTTGTTTTCTAATACAAGAATATTTTATTATAGATGCAATTACTGCTCACGCTCTGCTGGACTCAGCCGGAATTGGCACTATTATAATTGTAATTTATAGACTGACAATTAGACGAACTACTTATAAATAGTGAACTTTAGTTAGTTGCAGTATTATAGATAGTTATGCAGATGTATCTCTGCGTATGATGGGAGCTTACGTAAATGTACGTAAATGTTTTACATTTGTTGTCGAATCGGGCGGGAATTTCAGGTTATTGGATTTGGTGCTAAATGCTCAAGCAGGTTGTGGCTGTGGTTGTTGTCATTACTGTTGTTGTTGTTGTTGCTGTGCATAAGTGCATAAGCTAAACGACAGCTGGCATGTGTCCCAAACATGTCTGTACCAAGTGCACTGCAAAGTCAACTAACTGAAAAATCACAGCACAGTCGCAGCTTTTCAATTAGCAGTCGAGGCGCAGTTTCAATGTCAAAATCGAGATTAGCCATAACAAAAAAAAAAAAAAAAAAAAAAAAAAAAACAACATTTTACACAGAAAACTTGAACTGAAATTATCCACTTAAAGTGCAACCAAAATTTACAGCTGCCTCTCAAAACCAATTCAATTTCCACGTTAGAAATGGGACGTGTCGTGCTATATATATATTTTTTTTAAAATAATAATATAACAATATGATTCCGTAAAAAATCGGATATATAATAATATTTTTATTCAGTATGGCCTAGGAAAAATATCGATTTTTAATTTTTTAATTTTTTACAATATATATATATATTTTTTTTATTATTATATAATTATTTTTATCTAACATATTTAGTTTTTCTTTTTTTATGTGCTTTTTTCTTATTGTTCAATTAATACCTAAAAATCTCTTGCCTAAAATATATATTATTTTCAGCTAAAAGTTTCTGCATTTCGTATCATTCTTTTATTATTATTTTTAACAACAATTTGGTATCTTATATATTTATTTTAAATTTTTTCATACTATTTAATGTAAAAAAAATACATTTTTATAATTTGCTGTCTCTATCTCTAACTCTATTGTCTCCCTCTATATTATTTTCGTAAACTTTAAAGGTTCTCGATTGATAGATTCTTACAAATGTATACACGCATATATGTACATATATAAATAGTGATAGAATTTCTAAGTTATAAAGATGCAATCCGAAACTTTTTGACTCCATAATCTATGGAATCGAACTATAACTTATTTAAAGAGATATTTTAATACCTAAGTGTAAATTCAGGTCAAACCGTAAATGTTTACATACATATGTATATAGATAAAATACGACAAAGCTAAACTTAAATCAAAAGCTGTCTGCATTGTTAAAAATCTGTAATATATATGTCTGTGAAGTGTCAACATTTCCGCATCATAAAAATCAGGAATGTGAACGTACAAAATTGTCAGCCATATTCGCATTATTTACGATAATTATTTCATTTTTTTTTTTCGATTTTTTCCCCTTTATAATTATGGTTTTTTTTATGCACAAAAAAACATTGCGATTGCAATGAATGCAAATGAATGAATTTGTATTTTATAATTTAATTGTTGATTTGTTATTTATTAATTTTTGCACTTTTGCATTTCACAGCAACAAAAATATTATTTATAATTATTTTATCGTAACTTAGGTTTTTTATTTTTAATTTTTTGCATTTTATCAATTTATATATATATTTAATTTATAGTGCTTAGCATAGAGAAAAGTCCAAACTAATGCGGCCGTATCAATATTTTTATCACTTTGTTAATATCAGTCTTTTGGGCTGTATCAAATAGGATATCGACCCAGACACTTTGACACTCAACACACATTTTGGATTTTGTGTTTTTTTTTTTCTTTTGGGTTTTCTTACCTGGCGCGATGAGCAGCAGAAAAAAGGCGCCGTACAAAGTTGAAGGAAAACTGCGATTCATTGTGATATACTGTATATTCTATATATAGGTATTTATTTTAGTTTTAGTTGATAAAAACTTATATACACTGTTTATCGTATATATCGAGAACTAAACAATATTCAAAATATATGCATTTATATTTAATTATATATACATATATATGTATGTATATAGATCGATGCAAACGCGACTTCAGCTTACGCGACCGCAGTTTATGAATTCTGGAATTTAACTGAAAATCTTGTGATTTGTTTGAGACTTTTTATAGAGTTTTATAAGCCAGTTGCGCAGCGGCGTAAGACAGAGATAGCTAGCTGGCGTAAAAGAGACAGCGAGGCACAGCGAGAGAGAGAAAGAGAGCGCGTTTGAGTTTACGTTTGCCCGTCGGTAGTTAGTGTGCGTGGGTAAATATTTCTTTATTGATAACAAATTAATTTATAATGCAAAATCCGAATGGCCAAAAAAATGGAAATTAAGCAGGCACAAAGAGAGAGGGAAGAGAGAGCAACACAAAGCACACTCTCTTCGACTCTTTAGATTTGCCCTCTAGAGCTGCTGCTCTTCCAACTTGCGCTTGAAGCGCGCCAACGTCTGGGAATTCTCGCGAAGAGAATGAGAAGTCGGCGTAAAGGTTTTCCGCCTTTTTTTTAATGATTCAATGTCTGGGTTTCTTACAAAATCCCCACTCGGTACTTTATGCATGTGCATATCAAATACACTTTGAGAAAAACCTAATGGCAAAGCAGTTAAAAAAGCGTTTCATATGGAAGCTCAAAAATATATTTATTAAAATAATGAATAATGAAACTTAAAAAATTAAAAAAAATTTAATTTTTAAAAATTATAATGAATTTAATAAGTGAACTTCTTTTTTCCAGGTGTACAATGCATTTACAACTATTGCAATAAATTGTATGCTAATTCAACAGTTAGCACATTGTTTATTGTTGCTGGTCTGGTTGGGATCAATGTGCACACCTTGACGGGACGCTCCCGCCTTGAATATAAACAAAAGTCAATCCCTATATTTACTTCGTAGAGATACTGCATTATGCGTGTCCCAGGCTAATGTTGATGTTGATTTGGCTGTGGATGTCGCATGATTAATATTACTCAATATTAAAAGCACGCACAATAAACAAAGCTTGATTTCAATTTTTCCTCGCTCGGCTATATAAATTAACACTTTCTTATTTGGTATTTACCCGTGCCATTTACACCTATTGTGCAGCTGCTGTTGTGACAACAAGTCGTGAGAATCGCCGAGAAGAGTACGCCTGCACTACTTGGCCGAACAAAAAAAAAAAAACATAAATATAAAAACAAAACCACAAAAAAGTGTTTCATTTGAATGCACAAAAAGGTTAACAACAATCGCTGCTGCCCGAAAAGAAACCTTTGATAACAGCAAAGTCAAGGTCAAAGAGAGGTTAATGCGAAGCAAGAATAACCTGGATACAAGTTACAGTTTATAGTAATTAGCTCTAGTTGGCTCTAGTTTTTTTTTAACTTTTTTTTTTTTTTTAAGATTTGACAATTTCAACTAATAACAATTTATTAAAGTGTATAACAGAATGGTAGGAATTTTTTAATTTTCAATAATTGCCGCATTATCTATGAGCAAAAAGCTACAAGTGCTACAAATCGTATGTCCGATAAGTGATTAAAAAATTCATTGTTTTAAAATATTCTTTTAAAAATTAAGATAAGAGTTTTGTATTAATTACAATAAGAATTTTGCGTTTGAGATTAGAATACAAGAGTGGAAGTTGTTTATCTGTATTTGTTTTACTATTGACACAATCGACAGAAAATCTGTATAAACATCAAAATATTTGCTAAAAATCGAAAAATATTCACAATTGGAGCTTTATGTTCTTGTCAGGGCTCAGGTCACATGTTTTTTTCGACCCTGATTCTTTTCGGTCTCATGCATAGATCGTGCGTAGTGGTTTCATTTAATACACATCTATGTATGTTGTTAACTTCGTTTCAGTTGGCGAGTAAATCGTGCCGAATGGCCAAAAATTATGTTTTATGTCTGGGCATTACTGACGCATCAATATTTTTCAGACTGGCAAAAGAAAGAATAGCGAAAACCAGTTGAACGTAAAATGTGAAATTTGTGATTTGCAATTGCTGGCGATATCACGTAAATCGCCAAAAGCAAAACAAATATACATATGCATATACATATATTTAAATATATATATCTACATAAATCTGCTCCCTCACAGAACTCTCTCAGAATTCGTTAGCTGGCTGCGAAAACCCAATACTGATGCGACTGAGACTGACAGCGCTGTGCCCGGAAGCTTTAGGCGTTACTAAAATACAACAAGGAAGCCAAAATGCCCAGCCTGCCTTTATATGTGCTTCATATATACATATACATATCTATATAGTACATAAATATCGTATAGTATGTTTTATCGAATTTTGCTTTACAAATTTGGCAATTGCATTTACTGCAGTTAAGTGTGTGCGCAAAGATTGGTCGACTAGCAGATACACTGCTCTTTAAATATATACATATATTCAGTTTCGATGTAGTGATTTTAGCAACTTTTAACAGCATGTACATGTACTTATAGCCTTATTTAATATACCGCTTCGCAGACTAATTTTAAATGTCAACAGCTGTTCGTAACGGAGCACAAGTTACCTTAAAAGCCGATTCGTTTTTAGCGCTGCTTTGTTTCCGATATTTGTGCGCAAACGGAAGATTTGTTCATCACCTAATTAAGAACGGGCAACGCCTTTCGTGTCAGTGTCCAATTGTCTGGCTGTAAATCGTTCAATTCGCGGGCAGCGATTGCCACTTGAGGCCTAATGCTATCAGTTGATCAGTTTGATCATCAGTTATCAGCAATAGAAATGAAGTCACATTGATTTCGGTTTCATTTCTTAGCTTATCAGCTGCTGTAATTGATTTGTCATTGCTGTGGACTGTGAAACGGGTAGCCCGAAAGAAAAATGAAATGATTGGGCACTTTCCCTAGCACGAGCCCCTTATCGCCCCGGGCCAGTTGTACAATTAGGCAAAAATAGATCGGCCGCCCATTAGCTCACCGCGACTGGCACGTAATTAAGATCGAAATAGACTTGAAGTTGCGCCCACGCATAGCATGCACACCTATTTGTATTTGTGTATATATTGTATGTATGTGTGTATATTTATTATTATAAATTATATATAATTTTGTTCTGCTATCAATTACAGATCCACAAAGAAGACACTACGGCCAGCAGCGTCACAGCGAGCGGTATTTGGCTTGATAAACGCCCATTGCCACTGTTACCATTCAATGAGCCCACAACGGCGGCATTAATCGGCGAGTTGCAGCCGTTATGTTCGCATAAAGTGCATCCCAGCACACTCCAGCCATCGAATAGAGATTTGCAGACATCGCTCTGATTTTCATTGGTGACCAGGGTGCAGCCACGATTCGTTATTTCCGTGCCATTAACTGGACAGAAACGAGATCAAAATCAAGTTGAGGCTCATGTAAATGAAAGTATTGTTAATAGCATTATTATAAATGTTAGTATAGCTATAACTATTCAAATTGGAGTGTCTTAGTTTATATCTTATCATTATTCCTACTCATAATATTACAAGTTTTATCAACATCATATTTGTTATCAATATCATTATCATCTTAATCACGTCTTATTATTCAAGTTTTGGAACTGCTAGGCGAAACAGAGTTCCGAGTAGACGGAGACACAATAAGAAGTCAAAGTACAGTCGTAAATTAGAGATGCCCGGTAAACAGCTTTGACTATATAACTTCCAAAGTTTCCAATTGAGTTGGCAGCTGTTCAGCTAATAATAATAAATAGGCCCATTGCATCAGCATTGTTCAATCAACGCGCTAATCGCTTTTCCTTCTGTTACCGCTCTCATTTATCATGCCTTCGCGCACAACAGCGTTTAGATAAACTCTTGAGTATAATAATTCACATTTCTTAAGCATTGAGCTTAAGTGTGATTATTTGAATAATATGATTCGATACGTTCACTGATATCATTACAAGGAAACCATGTGTAAAACGTTTTCTTGGGTACCACTTAATCAATGCAAACAGTTTGAAATGTAGCGATAAGAAGCAGCAGGCAGAAAAGCCAGTTACGAACTTAATAGTAATTAAACTATTTATAGAGTCAGTTATCAGGTGGAAAAGCTGTTTTTAATCTTTTAAGTTCGAGTTCTACTTGAAATGGAAGATTGGCTTATTAAGGAAAAAATCCAAAAGTTCCCCTACCTAAAGTACTAGGTATGGGAGCTTTCATATAAGATTTAAAGCAAATATCAAAGCTTCCATTATTTTTGATTCCAAGCATTATTATAAATATATGTCAATTAAGCAATCAGTTATCCATCAGCTTGACATTAGTCAATCTGACATCAATCAGTCAGTCTGTCAGCAGTCAATCAATAAGTTATCAATCATTAATCAGTCAGTCGCTAAGCAGTCAATTGTCAATCAGACTGTTATCAATCCATTTCTAATCATTCTATGAGTCATCAATCCCTCATACAATCGTATACTATACCATACTTACGCTCTAGACTTGCTATATAGCACACGGCTCGCTGTGTGCTCTGGATCTGTCGCTGAGTCTGGCGACTGATGCTGCGTTTGTTTCGATAATCATAATCCTCTTCTTCTTCTTCCTCCTCCTCGCTTTCGCCATTAGTGGCGGCTGCAGCTGGTGCACCGGCTGGAGCTGCTGCACCTGCTGCTGTGCCCGCGCCAGCAGCAGCAGCTCCAGCCCCATTGTTGCCAGCAGACGCACCTGGAGCAGAATCTTCCTCATCGCTGTCATAATCATCCTCATCCCCGCTTTCGGATGCGGCTGCTGGTGATGATGCCGGTGCTGGAGCGGCAGCAGGCTTATTAGCTGCTCCTGCAGTGCCTGGAGCAGTTGCGCTCGCTGCCGGAGCAGCTGGACTAGCTGGACTAGCTGGACTAGCTGGACTGGCAGGCGCTGGATTGGGCTTCGGTGCACTTGATATAGCTGTACCTGGCTGGCCAGTTGCACTCGGCTGGTCCGCTGTCAAGGCTGGCACACTGCATACCTCCAGCTCCGTAAGGACCGACTGCTCATCGCAGTCCTCACATGTATAGCAACGCAGGGCTGCAAATCAGGAAATCAGGAATAACGTTAACTGCTCCACTCAGCGGATCAATCATCCCGAACCCCATCTATCGCCCAGTTAGTTTATTCTTTTCTCATGACAATTTCACCCACCTGTGCTGCTGACAGCGTAAAATGCCAGCAACAATAACAATAGGCAGATGAGACGCATTTTGCTCGCAATGACGATTATGAATAGTTATCCTGAGGATAAATATTACTCTCAATATTCAATTGTTAAATGACGTGTCACTGCGGCCGTAGCTACCGAAAATTTGAATTGAACTGCCAGCATTGATAGCGACACGTCGTCGCCGTCGTCAAGCTGCTGTGCTTTGGATGACTCTATCAAAAATTTCTACCATCTGCCCATTTGCTATCAGCACAATGTGACGGCGAAAATAATTTGCGGTACTGCTGAAACATGTCGTGCACTGTGCTGGATGACATGTCGAGCCGCCTCGATAGCATCACCGAAAAGAGTTTCAAATTAAACGTTCCATCCATGTTTGGGTGGTTGGGCGGTTGGGCGGTTGGGTGGTTGTGCGGTTTGGCAATTTGCTGGTTGATTGTTGGCATCTAACATGAGTAATGGGAATATTATCACTGATTGGCAAAAGACAACGTAGGAAGCCAAACTGTAACGATCAACAGGCAACTGTGCTACACTAGAAACTGTTAGACAGTCAACCAATTCTCATTGTAGATGCTCTCTACTTTGCTGCATTTCCTCTGGTACAGTTATACAGTTATACTGTTATACAATTACTATTAAAATAATAGCTTGTGCAGTAATACACTGCTATACTGTCATCCTGTTATAGTTACTCAATTTGACATACTGTTATACTGGCATACTGTTATACTAATATTCAGTTATACTGCTCAACTGTTATACTGTTCAACTAACCAAGGTGCTGTAAATAAAAGCCTAGCAATGGCGAGTGTTATACTGTTATATTGTCATACAGCATTGCTTGTGCATTTTATTTGCCATATTTTCATTTTGCTTATAAACTAAGTTGAGCTCTAAAAAATTGCATTTGTTTTCAACAATTCTAGCAGCAATCGAAATGTGCAGATTTATTTGTTTTGTTGTTGTTGTTTTTGGGCGTGGCCGTGGGACGTAAGCACTTAATTAAGCTCGCTGTGAAGTTGTGTTGTTCATTGTTTTTTTATTCGTTTATTATTTCACAAATAGTTTTCGGTATTGCTTTGTTCAACTTTTCTAATTGCACATTTAATTAACATTTGTTGCACGCCTCTTGTTTTTATGATTTTTCTCTCCTTATTGTTTTTGTTTTTATTTTTCACACTTTCGTTGATTGTTTTTAGCGTATTTCGAAAATCAGAGTATAAATACATACATTTTCATTCTAATATATTGATATACATAAACATATATATGTAGATAAATAGTTTTCTTGTAATATTATTGCTTAAGGCGCTCGCTTTTGTTGAAACACTTAAACACTCATATATCAACGGATTTTCTAGCATATTTTATGATTCGCACACTCTTTCCACTGTATTTTCGTTAGAGTATAGTAAAAAACGTTTTATCAATGGATGTTCGAGTTTTCGGAAAGAGTGCACAGAATTAAATACATTCAGAGTGCTTTAATTTTTTCTATTCATATTTAAATATTTTTTGTATGGTCTTGTAAAGCACATCTATATAAGTTTGATCTACCTAAAATACACATTCAAATCGAATACCATGAAATAACCACGAAGAAGCAACAAAAGAGCGCTTAAAAATTTCATCATTTATAATAAAAATAAATATTATTTCTAAATTAAGCAAAGATCTGACAATCAATTTTATTGTATTTTGATTTTCGGCTATTATTGTGTTAATTGTAGCGTTATTTAATGGTATCATTCATTTAAATGTTATATATTTATTATATATATTCAACACTGTAATGTGAACAATAGAAAATTAAAGGCATTTGGTGAATTCATACTTAACATTCAGCTTATCAACATTTGCTCAAAGCAAATCAATTACAACTCAATAAAGCCATAACAAAACATTTCGGCCCAACTGCACGGCAAAGTGCGTGTTAATTGACCAAGTGACGGACTCTCAATCAAATGAACTGAATTGCAAATCCTTGATATAAGACACATACGTTGGATGGTTACCGTTACCTTTACCCTTTTGCTAAATAAACACTAAATTTGTCCCCTTATTTGGTTTCTTTTTAGTTTTCTCATTTCGGTTATTTGCTTTTTCCAGCCAACTGTTAATTGAGATTCCCATATTTACTTGGAGTCAATCCGCCACTGCGGTAATGTATCTGTATCTCTGCAGTTGTCGTTGTGTATGTGTACCTAGTGTTCGTATCTTTGTATCTTTGTCGCTGTGTTTTTTGTACCAAGAGCCGTGTATCTGTATCTCAGTCGCCGTAGCTGTCTATCTGTATCTGTATTTTTGGCTGGTATATCTTCAAGTCGGTCTCTGCATCTCAGCTGTCTGTATCTGTTTTTGCTTTTCTATATCTTCAATCGGATTTTGTATTTCGAAGTCTGTCTGTATCTTTAGTTTTATATATATATGTATATAACAGATATTTGAAGCTGTTTCATCCTAATTGTATCTGTCATTGTAACTGCTTATGTAAAGACTTTTTCAATTTGTATCTGTATCTGCTTTACTTTACATATTTATAGCTTATGTACTGTAGCTTCGATGCTAGCTGTATCTTGGTCATCGCAGTTATGTATCTGTCCTATTGCAAGTATGTCCATTTATAGCCGTAATTGCAATTCTGTTTCTCTCTGTGTGTTTGCAGCAGTTCCACGTTGCTGTACTTTTGTAGCCATTGCTGCTCACCTGCATCGGTGAGCATTCGTTGTTGTTGCCGCATTCGTATTCCGCTGTCACTTACATATCTAGGGCTTTGGTAGCAATAAGAGTGGTCGGGTTTTGGGGTGGGGTCAGGGGGAGGTAAGGTTTGTGTGCTGTGATTCTCTTTTTTCCGTGTCGCTCAATGGCCACTCGAATATTTACAAAAGGTAAACGATAAACGTTAACGTTAACTCAACCTAAATGCAACCAATGTCGCCAGCCATCGCCGTCTATCGTCCGTTGTCCATCACTTCAGCACCGAAGTGGTCGTGCCCACAGCAGCAGGAGCAGCAGCAGCAGTGACAGTGGCCCCAACGACAACGATGACGTCAGCGTCACTGCAGCCGCCCCGTTGCAGCGATCCGTTTTGCAAATGTCACAGAAGAACTCCTCCTCCGGCGCCTTCTCATCCGCATCCTGGCCATAGCCTTTGCGTCGCTGCTGCTGCTGTTGGTCGTGCTCGCGTCGCCGCTGTCGCTGCCCGCCGCTGGCATCGCTGGTGATTCGCAGCTTCGAGCGCAGGATATCACATGCATCCGAGTCGCCAGTGTCCAGCTGACAGAAGCGTGCGGTCACCAGCTTATTGGTATTCGCTGCGGCCAATCAAATGAAAGAAGAGATGAAATGTTAGCTATCCAAAGGACTTTCACATTATCCATTAAAAATATATGAGCTACATAGATAGATCGAATGGAATAACTTAATACTCACGATCAGTTGCGACCACCTTTTGGCAATTCATGAGCGGATGCTTGTTGGCCCCATTATCGAAGTAGGAGAACTTGTTCAAGTCGAACAGCCAGGTGTCCAACGACTTCATTTTGTCCAATGTGCATTCCTACAATCCCAACCATTTCCAAGTGTTAATCATAAATATCTATAGTAAATATTTGTACATGCGCAACACGTACGAACAATGGCTAATGATTAATCAGACGTTGCCAGTCCAGTTCCCCTGCTAATTGTACTCATAATTGCCAATGCAGCTACCAGCTATTATCTTATCGGTGTCGTTATCGTTATCGTTATCATTTGTAGTTACTGTTGTTGTTGTTGTTGTTGTTGTTATTTTTATCGGAGATGCAACGGCCTTGCCGTGCATCATGCGTTGGCCCACAAAATGTAAACAGTCAGAAGTGCAGAAACTATATGACTTGGCTAATACTATTTATAAAGTTAAAAAATTACAGTGAATTTCTGGTCTTTCCCCTCTTTCATGAACCATTGACAAACTAAATTTATATCTCTTTAAATATATACAGTGGAATACAGATAGTTTTAATGGGATTATCATATTTTGCGGATGATAGATAGATTCAACTCTTGACTCGATTTGTAAGTGAATAGTATGAAGTTTGCTCAAATATACTGGAAAATTCTATCCATATGAGGGAACTCCTATTGAAAATAGCTTTATTGTATAAATTATATATCTTGGAGGTCTAAAATGTTTTGAATTCGTTGGGATATTTTTCAAAGTACCCAAAAATGGTTACGTCCTAAACGAATTGTTTCATGAATATAACAGTTTTTTTCTCTAGGCATCTCTATTTACCTACTGATATACATATGTCTAATATACTTTAAATAGCTCAATCAGCAAACTGAAGTTTGAAAATTCAGTTGACTCCTATTCCATGCCTAGATCCTTGACAACAGATTAAGCTATAAATATTCACTTAGTAATGCCAAATGCATTTCCAGGTTCGTTGCTAGGTATGGTTGAAATATAGAGTTGCCCCCAAGACGGTAGGGACTTATGGCTTTGGAAGGATGCCAGCACATTCCTTTAACGGTCACAACAATGACGACAACGGCGCACGTTTCCGTTTCCGTTTTTTCAATTTTTCCACTCTCTAATTTTTGTTTTTGTTTTTGTGTGTGTGTGTTTTTTTTTTTTTGTTTTTGCATTTTAAGAATTTATGTACTGTGTGCCTTTAATTTAGTAGGAGCTGCACTTTGATTAAGGTCAACGGTGTCTGATTAGGTGAGTGGCATTAACTGGACAAAGGTTAAGGACATACCCGATGCCAATTGGTAGACTCGAGGCGTCTATCAACTTACCTCAGGCACAATGCTCGAGTTGGACTTCAGATCCGCACAACTGGGATTGTCGCTTGAGTCGCACACAAAGCATTTTATGGCCGCGCCTGTGGGTTAGGCAACAATATGTTTTCTGATTTTATTTTTGAAAATAATTTCTAAAACTCTTAAATATATATGTTTGCACTTTTATTATATACTAATAATAATATACTGAATGATGTGTTGCTGCCTTTTAAGCAAATAAAGTAGATATATTTCTGAAGTCTATAGAAGAATTCAGAATACATAGCTTATGCGACGAAAGAGCTATTTATATAAAGTGTAACTCTCACAAATAAAGCTGAAGGCGATATTTGATTTATTTGAGAACAAGCCGGGCCGGTCCTCGACTTAAGAGATTTTAAGGTCTTAAGAGTAACGGCCACTTTGTCTTCTCCCAGGTCTGATACAAACACTTGCATATCTTTAGGCTGCAGTAGAAAACTTTTTTGTTATATATACATTTAATTTGGAATTAATAAACCAAAATAAAAAAATAAAAAAATAAATAACAAAAAAATAATAAAAAAAAATTAATTTAAAAAGTTTTCTAAGAAAAAAATTTATATTTCTTACTGATAAACAAAAAGAGAAGAATTTTTACATCAATTTATTTTAATTTTGTTACTAGAAACCAAAAGCTCCAAAAACTGAATTTTAGTAAATTATTTTAATCTCAATTCAACAAATTTTCATGCTTCACTAATAAAGAGATGAAACAATAACTGAAAGAGCAGATCGGAAGGTAAAAGCCTAACTTTATTTTGTAATTTGCAAAAATAAATTATAACGAGTTCCAAAAATATAATAACTTAAGTTAATGGCTTGAATATGACGGATCCTCTGTCAGTCCGGGTCAGGCATCAGGAATCACTATTTACATCTGTATGCATACTTTAAGTGATTTGACATAAGAATTGCTGTTTGCAATGGGTTCGTTGTATGCGAAGTAGCTAGGAATGTGTGTCTTTATACTTTGCATATGAAGTAGTATTAAAATAGTGGGACACGCCCAATGGATGCAGCTCAAGTCGAATGTGATGCTCGTTATTTCTGATTGTTAGCCTCTACAGATGGCATTACAAATATTAATTTGCAGATATAATTACTAAATATTGGTTTATCTGTATAGAGAACAGAGATAGCCAGTTCTTTAGTCACTTTTAAAGAATTGACCTAATTTGTAGAACAGAACATTGTGCAGTCGATCATAGACGATATACTTTTATTGATGTTGATCTGTTAACGAAGTTTCTATATTTTAAACTTTTAAAATCCACACACACGCACACACTTACACACCTTGTGATATGCAGCATAGGATGGGCAATAGCAACAAAATAGCTGACGACCTAATCGGGCGATGGCACATTTCCGTACAGCACTTTTCTCCGCTTTTCACCAGCTCAACAAATTGCACACAACACAATTTTCTTGCTTTGCTTTTTGAGACAGTTTCTCTTTTTTTATTTAATTTATTTTATTCCGCTTTATATATATATGTATATATTTCTTTTTTTTTCTGCACTTATTTTGAGAGACGCGTTGGCAGAGTTCCTCTGGCGCTAGCGTTGGCCGATTGCAAACTGTTCGAGGAATTTTGAATTGTGGCTGTTGCTGGCGTTGGCTCCAAAGGATAAAACGGAGACGTCATCGGCAAAATACACGAGCCCCTAGCCGAAGTCACAGCGAGCGACACGAACGTTGAGGCATGCGGGGTGCGGCGCGGCTCGAGTCAGTGTTGACAAAATGGCACAGATTTCCCTCTAATATATAGCGATTTTCATTAGATTAGCTTGCTTGTTAATAAATATGTGAGCAGTTAAAAAAAAATGCATTAATCATCATATCAAATTCTATAATTATTGTATTATTGTATTTGTTTCAGATTTACTAAGATTTTACCGAAATTTTGAATATTTCAGAACCAGCTTAGTTTCCCTAAAATTGAAGAAAATGTTCAAGAGGCTATACAAAAATTATATTAAGAAAATTCATTTAAAGAAAAATTTAATTAACAATTATCTTGAGCACAGCGCTCAGTGTTCATGCTTTTGCATGCGTTTGTATGTGTGAGTATGTATGTATGTTTGGGTGACATCACCTAGTCGCCCACTTCTGAATATCTTGATAAATTTACTATGACTTTTATTTGTAGCTCTTATTTTAGCCAGAAACGCGCTACATTATCCTGGCTACTCTGATTCGGACTATGTGCCTCTCGCGGCTCTCCAACTCTATTGTCCTTGTACGCTGCGTGGGTGCGTCGGCCCGCAGCGCTCGAGTGGATCTGACAGTAATAACCTCTTGGCTCCCACATGGCTGTGAGCCACAAAGAATGTTATTCAAATTGCATAAAACGTAGCCACATGCAGCCTCTAAGTCGGCCCCTTCCTCGCGCTGCTAAAACTGTTGCAGTACAAATACTTTTTGCATACATGTCTCTCTCTTGGTGCATAGGACTTATCAATCCAGCCACTTCTATAAAATGATGTATGCATAGGAGAGCTTAGAGAACAGACACAGAGGCCGCAATTAGTTGGCGCCCCAGAGCGAAAACTCATCCGGTTCGTGGAGTCATTCTGCCCGTTCCGCTTCTCAGCCTCGATATTAGCCTTGGCGTGGGCGTTTATTTATCGCATTCAACATCCTTTCTGAGTCCTTAGACAGTGCCACTGGCAAGCATTTCAAATTTATCATAAACAATGCGGCCTCTGATTGGTGTAGGTCACGGCCCTGGCCCACTAGAAAATATTTAGTAAAACGACTTGTAATATGAAATATTTAATGATTTATTTAATACTCTTTCGCATTTCAAATACTTTTTAAGTCTAATTTTTATACCCTGAACCCATTGAAAATGGGAAATCAGGGTATAATGTTTTTGTTGAAATGTATGTAACAGGCAGAAGGAGGCGTGGCAGACCCCATAAAGTATATATATTCTTGATCAGGGCGACGAACTGAGTCGATTTAGCCCTGTCCGTCTGTCTGTCCGTCTGTCCGTCTGTCCGTCTGTCCGTATGTTTGAACGCGTCGATTTCCGAAGATATAGAAGCTAGAGACTTCAACTTTTTTTTAAAATGCTCGTATATAGCACGCGGATATCGAGTTTATCACTAAAAATCGATAACTCATCTCGTTATTTTTTTATCGATCAAAAACCTTATCGAAATGCAGTTATAAAATTATATCTCCTACATCTTTAGAGCTAGAGTATCCAAATTTTAAATGTAGATTGATATGTACGTTATAGATTTTCGATTTTTGTTCAATTTCACCCCCCACCCTTATATCCACCCCCTCACCCATAAGTTTGTAAAAGGCGTATTTCAAATACTAGAGACTTGAGCTTTGGCAATTATACGCGTAGTAATGATAAAACCACAATCTGAAAATTTCATGGAGAACGAACGTCCAGAAAAAAAGTTATTAAACAATTAAGTTCCCATAGTAAGCCCACACTGCAGCCCATGCGTGCGCGCCTATGGGTGTCTATGTATGTGTGTTTGCGTGTGTATGAGTGTGTTTGTGTAAGCAGAGAGACGCTAAAAATGATTGAAATGGCTGTTGCTTGAAGGGTTCAGGGGATCTCGTAGTCGAGCACTCTCGACTAGAGTTTTCGTACTTGTTCATTTTGTTCTATCCTTTCTAGATATGCCTTGGATCGATAAGAGAATTCGGGAATATTCATTTTCAGACCAAAAATTTTGTTTTATTTTTATGTCTATCTTGAAGACATACATTACATTTTAGGTTAGGTCAGAGGATGTGTTCAACAAAATCGAAATACCCTTCTACGAGAGAGTATCAAATAAATTTTAGCGCCAAGTGCTGGCTAATGATGTCGTTTGTTTTCAATGTGTAAAGAACGAGCATGAAACTTGGAAGAGCACCGAGAACTATTTGTTGTTGAAGATCAGCGGGTCTTTAAGGGTCTTTTGATGAAAGATAACGCAATTCTCAATGGAAAATTCAAAAGAAGGTGCTAATATCAATTGAGCGTATGTATGCATGTATATATAAATTTGAATATTTAAATTAATAAGTTTACATTCAAATTGGAACCTGTACATGAATAGCTCTGAGCTCTTAGTTATGTGGAGGCCGAAAAATCTAGACGAGCCATTTCGCAAACTATATGCGAATGGAGGTCAACATTAAATCAAAGTTGACCAAACCTAGCGTCTGTTGCGTGACAAGGTCGCATTTTCTACTGAAATGGACGCGATTGCGTCCAGTTGCCAATTGTCGGTGACGTCGACGTTGATGTCATAATTTCAATTTTGTTGTTTTTTTTTTTTTTTTTGTTTTCTTTATTTCTTTATTTGTTCTGTCTTTTAACTTTTACGTTGCATGCTTTTTGGGCACATAATTAAAAATGTTTACGCACGTTTCGCATTCTGTATCCACTTCTCTTTCCGATTTGTCCAAAGGTCAGAGGAACCGCTGGCCATAAATTAGGTTTTCGATTTTTACAACTTGACACTTTTACCCTCATAACACGGCCAGCATTGCCTTATCTCATTTCCTTCTTGTTCCACCCAGTGATCAGTAAAAATATAGCACAACATTGCCGGAGTGCTGCGAGCACGCAACTGAAATGCTCAAATTCTTATCTCAAGCAGTGTTATGTGATATTTTTTATACCCTAAACCCATTGAAAATGGAAATTCAGGCTATAATGATTTTGTGAAACGTATGCAGCAAACAGAAGAAAGCATCGCAGACCCAATAAAGTAAATGTATATTCTTGATCCGTCAATCCGTCCGTCCGTCTGTCTGAGATCTCAGATATAGGAGCTAGAGACTTACAATTTTGCATGCAAACTCGTGTATGTATACCATACCACTAACCATACGCAGCATCATATTTCTTCGATAACTCCTCCGATTTTTTATCGAGAATAATCGATCAATTTGACTACTATTAGACCTAGAGACTTCAGATTTACTCGTTGTAACCGTTTCTTGAAAATGACCCACTACAAGAGGAAATGTTCAACAAATAAATTCTCATCGTATTGCCCACACTGCCGCACAGCCCAAGCGCTGTCGCTTATATGAAGAAGTGCAGTATGATAAGAATATTAACTTGCAGGGTCCAGGGTATCTCCTAGCGAGCAGTCTTGATTAATGCACTCTTACTTGTTCTTTACTTATCAGTCTCTCTCTCTCTCTCTCTCTCTCTCTCTGAAATACTAAAATATACTACTTTATCTACTACTACTATCTACTTTAATGCATGAGGATGAGGATAGGATGGAAAAATTGGTTTTCTATTCTCCAGACCAGTAGACTCACTAGCCATATGGTGTGTTGTATAGTTAATGGTAGTGGTACTCCAATATGATCATCGATCGATGTGGGTATACTGTTTTTATTTTTGTATATATATATATCGATACAATACACTACAAGCCTTCAATGCGACAGTTATCGATTATTCTGATTAGCCATACAGTTTTTATTACGCCTATCTCCATATAGTTTATCACCACAATAGTTTGGACTCACAGTTTTTACCAATTAGTAGTTGATTTAAGTCGTTTTCTTGTAAGCAGTTAAATCATGACTGCAATTATAAATCATAAGTATATAACCAAATCAGACCCAATAAAGGTAAAACTTCTACAGTGAATGCTATATATGTATATATGTATATATGTACATACTATACATATACCGTTTTATTTATTCCAGATACTAGGGCGCGGCTCCTATGGTGGTGTGTACATTGCGAAATTGACAGTGGCCATAAAGATACTCAAGTCTTCAGCGGAAGATAAATCATTTGAAGCGGAGGCTACGAACTTACTTCGCGCTCAACATCCGAATATTATAAGATTATACGGCATTTCAAAAAAAACGTCTGGTAATGAATCAGAATACGGACTGGTCATGGAATATGCTGACAATAATTCTCTCGATAAGTACATACATAACGAGAAGAACAAAAAGGATACAAAACCACAAAAAATCATACGTCAAAATCTAATGCTTCAGTGCGCCGAGGTATGTATGTATGTGCTCTCCAATTATTAATGATTCGATAACCAAAGTTTTCTATAACAGGGGATCGCTTATCTTCATAGTCTGACACCGTTGATACTGCACCGTGACCTGAAGCCCGCAAATATTTTACTTACAAATGACTACTGTACGCTAAAGATTTGCGATTTCGGAACGGCACGAGCAATAGGCACAGAAATGACAGCCGAAAAAGGAACTGTCACATATAGGGCACCAGAAGTATGTATTTCGATTTTTAAATGGAATTTGAATTTTTATTATTTCTAGTCATCCGTGTCTCTTGGCGATTAGGTATAAACTGTTTGATCATTGATATTATACTCATTCCCGAAAGTGAATACTTTCAAAACTGTTTACATTTAACATTTATGCATTTTTCTGTTTCTATTATAACTACACAGGTCACTGAAAATCATTACACCGAAAAATGCGATGTCTATAGCTTTGCACTTATACTCTGGGAAGTAATGTCTGGGGAAAAACCCTTTTATAAATATATAAATGATGAGAACTATGTTGACGCAGCGATTCCATACCAAATAAACAAGGGTACGAAAACTATAAAAAGGGCCAATCGAAATTTTATCTCTGTTACTGTTACAGGGTTACGACCAAACTTGATGGATGTGAACTCTGACTTCTGTGAGAATGTAGAAATCATGAAAGACCTAATTGAACAGGGCTGGGATGGAGAGCCATGTAAGCGGCCGTCAATGAAAATGTTCGCCTTGTTACTTAGCCTTGATCATTCCTCGATGAAAAAGCTAGAAAGCCCTTCTAACGATGATTGCAAATATGTTGGAACATCAAATTAAATAAAACTCTTACTTATGTACGAACGACATCATGGGTACTCTGATTGAGCACTTGAAGACCCAAATAAGCGGCAGTTAATGAAAATATTTTACGTAGTTACATCCGGAGGATGCTTAAACCAGACGGAACAGAAACTTTTATAACATATTTTAAAGTAAATAAAAATTTTTTTTATCAAAACAACAAAATTTCATAGGTTTATTTCTATAAAAATGTCGACTGTATAAGTGGATTGTCGTTAAAAGCAGAAACGTATTAAGCAGAGAGGCTTTTACATATAAGTTTGTATGAGGACCAACCAAGACATCGGTCGTTATAACCGGATTCCACTCTAGTTTCATCATGAACATTCATGAAAAAGCTAGAAAATCAAAAAAGTTTGTTGAGCTCGAATCGTTCATCTTTTGCTAACTTTTTGGCTAGGCTTGCTGCAGTCCTGAAGCGTTGATGGCTCTATTCTATATATGTACATACATACATTAGCAGGTATATACATATATTGCAACAGTTCTATTTTTACGATACATCGATATGTTGAACTAATGGAACTCAATAATTTGAAGGCTTTTCGGTAGTGCTGCAAAACCATCAATGGACCGTCCATCGATTTTGTTTGAGTCCGATTGTTTAAAATATCGATAGTATCGATGGTTCCATCGAAAATAGCTCCAACATTAAAAAATTGTTGAAAACTCATTGAAAAAAGAGTCAACTTTATAAACATTTATACTTAGTAAGCTCAAAACAATTCACGACTTTTCGTCTTAATTTATAAAAATAATATTTGTATTTCAGTTCATCCCAAAAAGTCTTATCCTAAAACTAAACTTTGCCTTGAATTGATAAGGGTTAATATTTATTTTATAACTAAAAAACAAAAAGTTCGACTGTGATTAACAAGAGTCTTAATATTCAACTTAAAATTAAAAAACAAAGCTTGATTATCATTCACAAAATTCTTGAGCTTAAAACTGAAAATCATTAATTATGGCGAGATCGATTGTGTCGCCAATTAATGTGCTTTAAGAAATTAAAACTTTGCCTTGAATTAATAGGGGTTCATACTATGAACTTACATGTGGTTTGGCGTCTGTAATGATCTATCGACATCGAGAAAATTCCATCGATCTATCTAACAAAAGTCCATCGATACTATCGATATTCCCATCGATGGACTTGCAGCACTACTTTTCGGCTATCATTAGTAACCTTTTACAATTCGAGAATGACTGATCAAATTGAGTGGAGTGGTTTAAAAGTATTTAAATATATTATATTATCAAATATGTATATAATAATTTTACTTTAACTTGACTAAATTATAAACATTCTAGAAAATTGGCGAAGGCTTCTATGGTGTGAGCAGTGTCGCAAAGTTGAAAAATTCTACTGAGACGAAAGTCTTAAGATATATTAAAATTGCAGATACAAAGCAACACGATTTTGAAGCTGAAATCCACACTTTTATGGACATAAAACACGATAATGTTTTATCAGTCAGCTTGGTTATGAATTTCGTCCAGAAAAAATGTCTGGTCATAGACTTTTCAGAGCTTGGCTCACTCTATACTAATTTACATGTAAATAAAGATCTACGATTTTCCGATGTACTCCTACTAAACTGGGTGCAGCAGTTAGTACTGGTATGTTCTAGGTTTTGTTGCTTTAAGATTTTGGTCCAGTTAATCAATCGAATCATTCACAATTCTAGGGTATTCAGGCTATACATGATAAGAATATTGTTCATGGCAATTTAGGTACTCGCAATTTATTTCTCTTTGACCACTATAAGGTATTGAAGATATGTTTGGATCCAACTAAAACGTGTGGAGCACCCATTTCCGCTTATACGGCACCTGAAGTTTGTATATCTTATCAAATTACATCATACACTTTTTATATATAACATCATATATTTTCAGATTCTTAAATATAAACCAGGCACAGCCAGGAGCGATGTGTACAGTTTTGGTATTATACTTTGGGAATTGCTATCAAGGAAGAAACCCTTTGATTTTGAAACAACAGACCCAATCCTCGCATCTATGATCTTAAGCGGTGTGAGAGAGAGAGAGAGAGATCAATTAACTTCTCTAGCTAATTTGCCATATGTTAATTTTATAGGTCAACGGCCCAATCTGGATGAAATGAAGCAATATAAGTTTATTGAAATAATGCGAAGTGTGATTGAACAATGTTGGGATGAAAATCCAAACAAACGGCCCACAGTGAACATTTTGAATATTATATTCAGATACGATTATGACGAATTTAAAAAATTGGAATTGAAGTAAACTAAATCCCACAAGGATAACGACATATTTGTTAGATCCTCGAAAAGGAAATATAGAGACTATATTTCAAATGTGAGAAAATATGTAATGTGGAATATATATTAGGAATATGTGAGAAAATATGTAATTTGAAATATATATAAGGATTATCTTGTTATTTTTATAGCATCATCGGCTTATCATCATCTGATTGTAGAGTATGCCGGATATGGATCTTTCTTTCACAAAACAATTTTCCACTCGTCAAAATCTGTGCTGTCTGAAACTATTCATAAAAAAGCTCATTTTGGTTATTTTCAAGAATTTGATCGATATGCAAAAAGGTGATCATGCATTATTTCGTCTATAGAGCTATGATCTATTTTTACTACACATGTTAATAGCATAAATTGACAAGCCAAGATAAAAATACAGCGGATATATCAACGTCGCACATTTTACAGTTATGTTAATCTAGACTCCTAAGAATTGATTAAAAACCTTATTGTCACCGCTACGATAGATGAACTCGATTTATTTGTTACACTTCATACACGTCGATACTATCGATATGTTCCATGGATAAAGCAGAATCTTTTTTGAGCTCAGTAATAAACGAGACTTTTTAATTCGCTGAAAGACTTCGTCCATCGCCTATAATCCGTTTATCGCCTATAATATTATTAAACATTGTATAAATATCGCTTTATCGATACATACATATGTATGTACGCAAAAATCGCTCGCAGTTGAATAAAGACTGTTCAGCGGTTTCGATTAGATTTCTACCATTCTTATAAGAAATTACGAATTATCCATACTCATTCATTTTTATTTCAACATTGCTGCAATCATTTTATCGTGAGCATTTCAAGCATGGCTGCTATATTAAACGATAAGACTCTAGAAAAAGGAAAAGAGGTAATAATTCTAAATGTTAAAGGAGGCAGTCTTGTCTCGATCCGCTATATACATATGTATGTATATATGTATATAATTGCGATTCAACTATATACATACTTATAAACTACATATTCTTTGGTTCTTATCTTGATGTTGACTCATTTTCTTTTTTATTTTTATTTTTTTTATGAAAAGACGAACTAAGCTTATTACATTTTAAACTTTATTTGTAGAGAATAGGCGGCGGATCCTATGGTGATGTCTACCCTGGGTCTGTGAATGTGGCCATAAAAGAAATCATCCGAGATAATGACTCATTGGTAGAGGAAGCCAAGAACTTACTTCGCGCTCAACATCCAAATGTTATAAGATTATTCGGCATCACAATAGAAAAACGTGAAAATCAAACAGTTTACACTCTGGTCATGGAATTAGCTGAGAATGGAACTCTTGATTCTTACATAAAAAAAAAAAAGGAGATGATTTAAAACGTCAAAATCTAATGCTTCAGTGCGCCGAGGTTTGTGCTCGCCAGTCATTAATGATTCGATAACCAAAGTTTTCTATAACAGGGGGTCGCTTATCTTCATAGTCTGACACCGTTGATACTGCACCGCGACCTGAAACCCAAAAATATTTTACTTACAAATGACGAGCGTACGCTAAAGATTTGTGATTTCGGAACGGCACGAGAGCTAGGCACAAAAATGACGAATCAAACTGGAACTTACGGTTATATGGCACCAGAGGTAAATATTTAAATATTCAAATAGATCAAACTATAATATTATAAGTAAGTTGTAAGACTAAAGGAATAGAGTGCTTGCTTCAGTTTTTGGGCAATAAGTTATTCAAGTTGAATTATTAGTCTAAAATATAATATTATTTTTACAGGTCAATACAGATAGCCCAACCGCATACACGGAAAAATGTGATGTTTTTAGCTTTGGCGTTATACTCATTGAAATGATGTCAGAGCTGGAATCCTCTAAAAAAGTCTTTGAAATGATGTCAATGCCGGATTCTTATACAAGTAGACAAGCTAACAAACGACTAAACCTTATTATTTGATGTATATTACTTTTACAGATGTCGAGTTAAAGTTCTGCAACAATGATGTCATGAAAAATCTCATTCACCAATGTATCCAAAATGACCCAAACATGCGGCCGTCAATGAAAATGTCGGCTTTGTTGCTTAGCCTTGATCATTCCTCGATGAAAAAGCTAGAAATGCCTACTAATGAAGATCATCACAATTAAGCGGAAGCCTGGAATTAATGACCAGAGCTGAATTAGTTACGTTACTGCTATTAAAAATTAATAAACAGGCGCTCTGTTACCTGCGCAGTAAGTTTTTATTTGTTACATAATTTCTCTTGTAGTAAGACTATCTTCAAGAAAATTAAGAACGTGATCATAAGGCTGAAATGTGTGTACGCTCCAAAGCTCAAGTCTCTAGTACTTGAAATGCGTTTTTTACGAATTGTGGGCGAAGGGGGCTTGGTATCCAATCTGTAAATTATAAATACACAGAGTATTCATCAAATGTGTATACACATTTAATCTGAAGTCTCTAGGCTTGACATTGTTCAAATTAGGCTGAAAAAACGAAATCAAACGAGCTATCGAAAAAATATGATAAGCTCGTACTGCGTATGGCATACAAGAGTATGTATGAAAAATTTTAGCTTTCCAGATTTTATATCTTCTGAGTTCTCGACGTTCATACGAACAGACGGACTGGGCCATATCGACTCAGCTCGTCGTGCTGATATATACTTTGTGGGGTCTGACATGCCTTCTTCTGCCTAAGACATTGGTTCTTGTTTAGAAGTTTGTTCGAAAATATCGATTATAACGATACTGATCCGATATTTTTGCAGCACTACTGTCATTGTCATTAGACACCTTATCAGTAACTTTATACAAGGCGAGAATGACTGATGAAATTAAGTGCAGTGCCATAACTGAATTAGAAGTATTTAAATATATTATACATACTATCAAATATGTATATAGCAATTTCACTTTTACTTTTACATTCTAGAAAATTGGCGAAGGATTCTATGGAGTGAGCCATGTGGCAATGTTTAAAAACCCTTTAAAGAAGATAGTTGTAAAATATTTTAAAATTGCAAATTCAAAAAAAGAAAAATTTGAAGCTGAAATCGAAACTTTTAAACACATAAATCATGATAATGTTTTATCAGTCTACGCGGGTACAAAAAGCAAACTGAAAAAATTTGTGGTTATGGACTTTTCAGAATTTGGCTCACTCTATGATTATCTACATCTAAGAAAATATATACAGATCATCGATGTACTTATACTATGTTGGGTGAAACAATTCATACTGGTACAGTCTCTGTTATGTTGCTTTGACTTCATGGTCGAGTTAATCTAATCAATCGAATCATTCGCAAATTTAGGGTATTCAGGCTTTACATGATAAGGATATTGTTCATGGCAATTTAAGTACTCGCAATTTATTTCTCTTTGACCACTATAAGGTATTGAAGATATGTTTGGATCCAACTAAAACGTGTGGATCACCCATTTCCGCTTATACGGCACCTGAAGTTTGTATATCTTATAAAATTACATCATACACTTTTTATATATAAGATCATATATTTTCAGATTCTTAAAGATCAACCAAGCGCAGCCAAGAGCGATGTGTACAGTTTTGGTATTATACTTTGGGAATTGCTATCAAGGAAGAAACCCTTTAATCTTGATATAACAGACCCAAGGCTTCCATCTATGATCTTAAACGGTGAGAGGGCTAAAATAAATTAATCAATTTGCTTGTCTAGCTACAATAATTTAACATATATGTTAATTCTAAAGGCCAGCGACCCAATCTGAATGAAATGAATCAATATCAATTTAATGAAATAATGCGAAGTGTGATCGAACAATGTTGGAATGAAGATCCAAACAGACGGCCCACACTGTTCGATTTGAATTTGATGTTCAAATACGATTTGAGCAAAGCTGAAAAGCTAAAGTCAATTGAGAGCTGTCTAATAAAAACTTGAAAATATGATAATTGCTCATTATAATATTATACAGTACAAATTTATTTAAAAAAAAAAATTCAATGAAAACTATACCCCGTTTTTGAATCGATGACCTTTTGGAGCTGGTTTGGAATGGCATCCACCAATTTTCGAGAGTCTTTAATGGGATTCCTTTCTACTCTTTTGTTACTTTAATGATCGACTTAGCCCTGTTCCAGCCCCTGTTCTTCGCCTCAATAATAACCTTAAATATGTTAGAAAATGTGTGAAATTTGGGAATACAATAGAATATAGATATCAAATTATAGACTTAACAAATTGAGTACAACTTTAAAAGCCGTAGGCTTAGGCCTAGAAGATTCACCATGGTTGCTAAGATTTCCGACATATTGTCCAAAAAATCGAAAAATGCATGTTATTTGAATGGTTCATCTGCTACTACTCTATTGATGGTTGACTGGAGGTTGAAGCATTTTTAAAAATATCCTGTAACGAAAAACCAAATGTCTTTGTCTACTTTATAAATGTACTCAATATATACATGTATATGTTTGTGTGGAGTTGTGTATAGCCAGAGCAGCGCGAGAATGGCAAAATTTGTTGACTTAAAGCCCAATGTCCCGGGAAACGGAGAGCGCTTTGCTTACGCACCCTCAAAAATCAACCACAAGAAACTAAAGAACCACAACAACAACAAAGTGGAGAAGACAAATTATTGGTTTGTCTCTCGCATAGAATTCAAAATCAATTTTTTTTTGTTTGGCGCCAAAGAGTCTACGAAAATAAGAGAAAGACTCACTGAATGAAAGTTAGTGTGTGTGTGTGTGTGGTAGAGTGAGATGAAGGATTTAGGGTGTGCTGGTGGGCGTTTCGCAAAACGGAAGCTAAAGATGCTCTAGATTTGGACGAAGGCGCCAAACTGGCGGCCAGAAACACACACGCAGTTAAATCCCCCTCCCAACTGTTCCATTCACAATCATATTCACAATCACACTCACAACTAGTTGAGCTGGCGACAAAGGCAGCTGTAAAACGAATATATATATGTAGCTTACTTGGCGCGCTACACGTACAGTGAAACTTGGCCACGATGCACCCACCATTATGGTTGGGAGTTGCTCCAATGCACAACTGGTATTCTTATATGCATATATACATATGTATGTATATATTTATATACATCAAGCGGTTGGCCATCCTCTCATTGATTAACGTTTTGAACTAAAGCTAAAAGACATATGTCGGTTCGTTTCAGGCAGAAATCACTGTACACGCATACATATTATATATACATACATATAAACCAATGTATCTCTGCTTCTAATGCACAACAACAAATCTTAAGCAAAGTACAACGAGCACGTCATCAAGTGCGTTGGAGGATAACAATTTGTATGTAGTAAAAATGTTGTGTCGTCAATGCCAATGGGTCAGCATGTGCTGTCCTTGCAGCATCATAACTGCAACAACCATAACAACAACAACAACAACAATATATTTAACGAGAATGAGGATCAACGATTGCAATCAAACCTTGTCGACTGCACCATGCTCGTTCACGTGTAAGTAAACATAAAATAAATATCGTTGTCCTTCCACTTATCATATACGAGCTCTAAAGCTGCAAATGATTTGTCACGCGCATTGCAGCACGCACACAATTGCCAATAAGCCTCATAGCAAATGTAATTCACAAGTCTCGGGCTTTCCAGCAAGACGGATCCATATACCCACATTTCGCAGCGCGAGCGCGTATTTAAAGTTATGCTATTAGTTTTGGCCGACAATGAAGCTTCGTAACTTTGAAGTCGACTGCGGGACTGCCACTAAACAATTTGCCAGACATTTTGGCAACAGATGTGCAAAAAGAACACAAGAAAATCCTCGCTGTATATATATGTATGTATGCACTGCAAATGAAAGGATATTATTGATTGGTTGGCGCGAAACTCCTTTAATGTATGAGCAGCTGAGCTATATTATTTATAAATAATAAAAAATAAAAAGCAGTGCAAAGCACAATTTTAATCGCTGGGCAAGTCAAGGCTTCCCAAAATATGTTCTGCTTCAAATTAGTCTGATTAAATACAAATATATAAATATATATATTTATACATAAGCAATTATTAGATTTTCAAGTTTTTATTATAAAATATTTAGATGGATAATTTTTAAAATTATGTTAGACTTGTGGCGATCTGGCATCACAATAATTCTCGATCGATACATTAGTAATAAGAATACATATACACACTTCTTAAGCTTCAGCGCGTCACATCACATGTACATATTACATCAAACTTAATCAATACAATATTAGCAAATCATAGCTGTGTTCTACTTTAATGCAAATAAATAGTGACGCATACATTCTCCACAAAAACCAACAAACAATATTTTCATAAATGGGAATCCCCATATTCACATATGTACATTCAGCAACAATTCCCATAGACTGCTCTCAATTGACTTCAGCTTTTCAGCTTTGCTCAAATCGTATTTGAACATCAAATTCAAATCGATCAATGTGGGCCGTTTGCTTGGATCTTCATTCCAACATTGTTCGATCACATCTCGCATTATTTCATTAAATTGATATTGTTTCATTTCATTCAGATTGGGTCGCTGGCCTTTAAAATTAACATATATGTTAAATTATTGTAGCTAGACAAGCAAATTGATTAATTTATTTTAGCCCTCTCACCGCTTAAGATTATAGATCGAAGGCTTTGGTCTGTTGTATCAAGATTAAAGGGTTTCTTCCTTGATAGCAATTCCCAAAGTATAATACCAAAACTGTACACATCGCTCTTGGCTGTGCATGGGCTATATTTAAGAATCTGAAAATGTATGATCTTATATATAAAAAGTGTATGATGTAATTTGATAAGATATACAAACTTCAGGTGCCGTGTAAGCGGAAATGGGGTTTCCATTCTTTTGCTTTACATCCAAACATATCTTCAATACCTTATAGTTGTCTAAGAGATATAAATTGCGAGTACTTAAATTGCCATGAACCATATTGTAATCATGCATAACCTGAATACCCTAGAATTGTGAATGATTCGATTGATTAATGCGATCAAATATTCAAAGCAACAAACCATAGAACATACCAGCACTAACTGTTGCGTCCAACTTATTAGTTGAACATCGGAAAATTGTCGATGTTGTTTTCCATGTAGAATATTATATAGGGAATAATGTTCCGAACAGTCTAAAAGCGAACTATACCAATGTCCAGAACCTCTTTTCGGATTACCTTCTAATTGAGATATCTCATCCCACACACCATAGAATTGTCCATTACGTTTCTAGAATGTTTATAATTTGGTAAAGTTGAAGTAAAACCATTATATACATATTTGACAATATAATATATTTAAATACTTCTAAATAAATTATGTCATTCCACTTAATTTCATCAGTCATTCTCGCCTTGTATAAAGTTACTTGTAAGGTGACTAATGACAATGACATTAGGGCAGCAAAAATATGGGATTACTATCGTTATAATCGATATTTTCGAACTAACTTTTCTGTATAAGAACCAATTGGTTTTGTCTTTGTTTATTTTTTTTTTTTTTTAAATAGTTTAGCGAAAGATCTCGATCAAACTGTCATGGAGGCAATAATTTTTGGTATTATTATTATTATTTAATTTTAAGGAACACATAGTGAATTTAAGTTTCTAGCTTAAATGAATTATTATAGTTTAAAAAATAATTTCAGTTATATGACTTTAAAGTTTTTGATTTGTTTGGATTAATAAATTTGTTTTGGTTTGATCTCTAAAGAGTTGTGACAACTCAGTTGTCGCTTTTATTTGAATCTTGAAATGGTTGTTAATATTTTAAAATATTTCTAAAAATATCATAAATATCGAAGGTACAAAATATTAATTTGTTTGCAGCACTATGAACCACACATACTATGGGTATGGTGTTGTATGTATCTAATACAGAATCTGGCTCGCTCTGAGACTTTTAACGCACATTTTCCAAGAAGATTCGTTTTAAAAATTGCGTTATCCACTGAGCCACTGAGCTATAGTATCGACGATTCACAAATAAATCGATTCAGCTATCGATCATATACGATATGCGAATCAAGAGGCGTGATTAGGGACACGAAAAATATCGATATTTCTCATGTCGAGTATGTATGCTTTCCATATATGTACTTACACTAACCGCACAACACAACATACATATACATATTTGAGTGAGCAGAGAGCATCGAGAGAGAGAGAGAGTACAAGAGAAACATTGAGCATAAATGGATCTTTTGTTGATCTCGGTCGAGCGCACGAAACGAAATGATTGTGCTTTCGTATATTTTCGTAGCCCGACCCTAAAAGTGAGGGGCCGTGCAAATACGAAGTTGATGTGCTTTACACTACGTGTTTGGTCTATGTGTTGCCTGGTTAGTGGCTGTATCGAGTAGAGAACAACATTGATACGCTAAAAGCTCAAGCCCTTCTGTCCGTATATTTGAACGCTTCGATTTCAGAAAATATAAGAGCTAGAGACTTTTGTCTTTGAAATTGGTTTTCCTTGGTTCGTGTACACCACGCGCATATCGAGCTTATCTTCAAAAATCGATGACTTTTCCCGATAAATTGTCTTCGATTAAAACATTATCGAAAATCAGTAATCAATTTATATCTGATACACCTTTCGACAATGAAGCTGCGTAACATTAACGTCGACTGCGGGACTGACACTAAACAATAAATAAATAATGATAATCTATGCATGAAAATGTTAAACAACTGTTCAAATTCCATTTGGAGCTGAAAAGATCCCAGGTTAAATATGTACATATATGGTTCGAGCTGCTGAACAAACAGATGCCCAATCAAGGAACGAGACCATTAATAAAACGATCTGCAAATTTTAGTAGAATACTTGTATAATTATGAAATACACAGACAAATATGGACTATATACTTAAAGTAGACAAGATGGAAGATATATTTAAACATAGACTGTTAGGCTGATTAGGTTTTTGAAATTATTCTTTCTGGATGAATGCATGCTGATAAAATGCGCGGCCTCAATGCCGCAGTAAACAGCCAAGAGAGGCGGCCAGGCAAAGAATTGTGGTCAAGAAGGATGCGGGACTGACTAACGCCGGTGCTGCATTGCAGCCCTCCTCGCTGCAGGTGCAAATGGTCTGCTTGTAGCCCTCGTTGTCGGCCGTGAAGCAGGCATTATGCGTTTTCTCCTGTATCCAGCCGCAGCTACGCTCGATGCGCCGCTCCTGATTGATTTCCAGCTGAATGATCGTCTTGCGGCAAAACGCCTGCTCACCCCCCTTGGGCGCACAGTCCCTCAAGTATTGATCGTCCCGCTGGGCGCGTGGCGTATTCACCACGAGGCTGGCGCAGTCCTCATTATCATGTGAGTTGCACTGGTGGCAGCGCAGACCGGAAACTGAGAATATAAATAGTGAATATATGAGCAATCAGTAGAAACTAGAAATGATTAAAAGGAACTTATGCAACGGATGTGAACGACTGCATAATGCCCGCTCACATACCAATCAGAGTCTATCTTTGACTTTTAGATATTTATTTAAAGAGGAATTTCGAACTAATCGAAAATCATCTGAAATTGATGATAAGAATAATAATTATTTCATTCAGTTTACCGTGGAAAAATCAACTCTTTGCGCTCTCAACGAATATGCCCAGTTCACTTCTTGGGCACGTATAACTATCGGTTCAACAAACTACAAACATTCAGTTTACCTCAAATGTTTGACTTTTTGATTAGTTATATATGTTAGAATATTTCCAATATAAATTTAAAATGATCAAATGTGAATGAATTGAAAGCTGACGAGATTTGTCTAAGTAAAGGAAAATGAATTTCATATTTAACTCCATTCATTAGGCAAAACCTTTTTAGATTTGCCTTGCAGCCTTGATTAGAATAGAAAAGCAATTTGTCAGCGATACTTCAACGGGCATGTAGACTAGACCTTTTGAATGGCATGCCAAATGCACCGCCCTTTTCACATGGCCAGACAGTTTGACAGCAAATTATTTTATTAGCCCGCCAAAATAACTGAGCCACCTTCACTCACTGGCTAAATCCAGAGGCCTGTGCTGTCCTGTTCTGTCCTGTCTTGAGCTGAACCTACTGAAGACTTGGCTAAATAATTGCATGTCAACTCTGAGCACTTCTTGTTGAGTTTCTTATTCTGTTGCTATTACCTCTGACACGCAACAGAACACAAAAACTTAAGCTAGACGGAAGCTGGTCTAGGTATCGAGCTATGAATACCCTAGCTTAAGCTTAATCACAATTTAACCCAATCAATTTTACTTTTAACTACTTTTAAAATGTTTCCAATGTCGTTCCATGGACACTCTCTATGGGAAACTCTCTTTAGGTCTCTAATTCTCTCTTTCAATCTCTCAACCTGTTTTGCACTCTCTCTCTTTGACTCTCTTTCTAGTCTCGTGTAATCAATCGTCCATTCACTCACTTTCTCTCCCCCTCTAGATCTCTCTATCTCTATTCCTCTTTCAAAATAATATTCCTTTCTTCATATATATATTTACTTCTTTCGTGATTTTCGTAGACGCTAATAGACTCTTTCAACGAATATCAAGTTCCTACAAGAGACTTGGCTTATGGATCAATGCCGTTTAACGTGGCGTATGCGCAACTTTTTGTTGCTTCTTACTTTGTTGGTAACATGAAATCCCTGACTTTTGGCCTATGCATCGTCGCTGTTGCCGACCCTTTGGTAATTAAGCCGAGCTAATAAAAAGCAGTTGCCATAAAAAAAGCAAGAGAATAACAACAGAGAAAGAATACAGAACTTTGCATTTGAATGTTGCATTTGTAATATTAGATTCGAGATATCATCGTATCTGACATTTGCATTTTACATTGCACCTTGCGGCTTGCGGTCAACTTAAGCTTGAACTTGTAGCGCAGTGTTTGACAATAGTGCGACAATGAAACGCGTAGCTCTCATATAACACACAAAATAAAACCTCTGAATACTCAGTCAGTATATAGACCTATATATACATATATACGTATATACACGTAAATATATGTATGTATGTATATATATTTATTTGTATATACTTTAAGATCCATAAAACTTTCTTATTTGCGCAGCTGATTAACACTAAAGAGCTATAATGACTTAACATTCTCAACTATGCAGGAATGTTGCGTGGGGCAAGCTACATTTAAGTGGTTCACAACGAAGAAGCAAAATACAAAAACTCCATCCAATTGAGCGTGGTGCATGCTCTACTGTGTATATATGCTTGATGCAGGCAGGAAATACCAAACATTGCGTTCAAGTATATTTTAATACAATATTTCGAGCTATGTTCAATTTTCTGAAAGCCCTGATACTGCTTCTAGTGTAAAGGGTATATTTTTAAATATTGTCCACTTTCACAATAGAATAGATATATAGAATTTTTCACTTCTTGCAGGGTATAAAATATCTAAGGTCTTATTTTCAAATAATCGAACAAATTTATTTCATATTTTCCCAATTCACTAATCAACTTAAATGAATATACGTATTATAGGGTATTTTGTAAAGTGAATTATGAATTATGTGTATTATCAGATAGAAATTGTTCCCGTCTAAACGATCATCTTTTAATATTTTAATTAATTTTAACTTGCACAGAGTAATTTCATGACTGTGTATCAATCAGAGATATTTCAGCAATAAGTAGGTTAAAATGAGTTACAATATGTTACTGGGTATCTAGCAGTCTAATAATCAATCTCATTAATCAAACAATTGACTTGCTAACACCTGTTCGGGTGTCTGTTTTCCCGTTACTCATGTCACATCAAAATTACAAACACCAAAATCAATTCTTATCAATTTAATTAATTATAGAAAAAACCCTGCTTTGTACACCCTATCTATTATCTAATAAAGAGTGTTGCGAGCGTTCCACATGAGTGAACTCAATTGAAAAGCCGAAAAACAAGATTCGAGCTGATTTTGTGTTTAAATTCGAGAATCAAGTAATTAATGATTGAATTAATTAAATCCGATATTAAATGAATGAAAGACAATACCCATTAGGAGCATAAACTGCATATGATTACACTAATTATACTGATTTGCCTAGCTTAATTAGTGATTGATTAAATAGCTGATTGATTTACGATCAGCACCTGCTCCAAGACTTAACAATGTGATCAAGCCAAAATATACGACTCAACCTTTTTTTTTTTTAAATCGAAAAAGTGGAAACCCTGGGCTATCTTACCCTTAGTTTCATGTGTATAATCCTAGTAATATTCTCTGTAATTACAAGAGCACACAAGTATAAATCATTTACCTGATAAGAGATTAGCAATAAAAGCGATTATCACGATGTAGGCGAGCGTCTGCGACATCTTTGTTGTTGTTGCTGTTGTCTGTGTTTCTAAGCAGCTGACTTCTCTCCAGCGAAGTTGTTCCAAAACTATGTGAATGGAAGCGTCTGTAGTGTGATCTTGCCCCTATAAAGTCGTTAGCTTTATCTTTAGATTATCTAAAATGCAAAGTAAGCAAAATGTGTAAAAAACTAGTATGAGCAAAATAATTAAATGTGCTTAACTAAAAAATACCCTGTACGTGTTTAGAAGATATGAAATATATCCTTAACAAAAAGAGCCTCAGATTTCTATAGTTACGAAAGGAAACTTTAATATTTCACTAGAGGATCGGGAAATGTGAATGTTTGACTAAAGGTTTACTAAAAAGATTGCAATAAAAAAATACACAAATATCGCGATACTTTCCAAACCAACCTCACTCAATATACCTTTTTATTAACTTTGAATAAGGTAAAACGTATAATTGAATGTGAATATATTTACGGATTTTTTTTACAATCTGGTTTTTGTTGTTCGTCTAAAAGTTGATTAGCATACAGTGTTGTGCATTTGAATTAGCAAGACTGTATTTGCTTAAAAATATATTGAAGATAAACTGTTAAGCACTCTTAAGCATTCATTTTCTATTCAGATTTTATTAGCATTATTAACATTTTATACGACACACTTTTCTTTAGTAATTAAAGACCGAACTTATATATGAATTTCAAATTCAAATTAAAAACTCACAATATTTTAATATTTAAAAAATAATAGTTATTAAGTCACGAGTCGAACAACTTGACGCGCTCAACGTCCAGATGAATCTGAAAACTTGAGTTGAGTTTTTCAAAACAAAATGATTTGGAAAACGCGAACATGAGAAGGTAAGAAGAATCAGACAGCAGCCAGCAGCGAAGAGAGTCTGAGAGAGAGGGCAGCTGAGATTAACTTGCGTCTGAATGCATGCATGTGTGTGCGCATGCATATGTGCTTGTGTGTGTGTGTAAGAGAGCAATGCAACATTGAATGACAACAGCAGCAGCTGCTGCTGCAGCATACATGAGTAAGGGCAGCTGAAGAGTGCAGCAATAGTCGTAAGAAGCAAGCGAAAAACTTCCGTTACTTGATCGCCATTAAGCTTAGCCCAGAGAGGGCATGAGACGGGGCATGAGCATTGGCCGTGAAGGTTGCCCATCGGCGTGCATTGATAACGCGCTGTGTATTCGATGCATGCTCGAATTTCGCTCTTACCGAAAAATAAGTCAAATGAAGCGCGCGTTTTTTTTTCGAACTAAGAGCCGCTTTCAACCGGTAACTATCAAACTATGACGTCACACTGTGGCTAAGAGACGCGGCCGACGCTCGCAACACGCAATACGCAATATTTATATTTGTTTACACTATTTACATATTTATTATTAAATATTTATTTATTAAATACAAAAAAAGAAAATAAAATGATAGTCCACCATTTATTTATTATATTAATTATGTAATTCATTGTTTGTATAAATAAAAGTATATTATGCTAAAATTCGATTCTTTTTCTGAATAATAATATGAAATGAAATTTATATAATTCCTTATGCGGATATATTATGTATATATAGAGCTGTGTACATGAAGGGACCTGTACATGATCCAGGGTATAAAAGCCTCACATAAGATAATTACACGATTTTATATAATTGCTTGTTTCTTTTAGGTAATCATTTATACATTGTTTAATGATGTTATTGACTACGTTCGTTGTCTGACTTGATTTGTTGTTTGTGTTTTGAGTTCTGTATGATACGGAGAACGCACAACTAAACAGTTTTATTTGTCTTATCAGTGGTGTGTTTAGCTAAAACTGGTATATGGCTACCGAAACTCAACCACTGTGGTTTCATCCAGCTTAAGATCGAGGCTAGCTCGACCGAGTATCTCGGCTTACAGAGCCCAACAATTCAAACCGGGCGACTTATCAAGCGAAGTTCAGAATATTTCAAAATTCATATTTGTCTTATTTTATTTTTTTTATGAAATACAGGTTTATGTATATACAGTTACTTAGATATGTATGTATGTATATATTTATGTAATGTTTTGCATTGTTTACTTGTTGATATTTTTTGTTTTGTTTGTATTTAATTTTTAATTTTTTGCATAACTAATGGAATTTTTCTCCTTAAAACTGGTTCAGAGCAGATCCCGCAAGAATGTTTTTTGGTTGAAGTGTTAGTTTACAATTTTACGTGATATATGGACAATATCAAACAATAAAACAATATGTGTTTGGGGATTAAAATATCAAATTTGTTAAATATTTTTACCTAAAAATAATTTTTTTTTTTTGTATAATGTTTTATTTTTATTTTATTTATTTATTTATTTTTTTTTTTTTTTTGTAATAATAATAGTGTTTATAGCAACGAATCGGAGTTAAAGACTTTTTCAAACCTTGTCCAATATTTATTTCTAATATTTATATACTCCAAAATGATTAAACTCACTGCTTTATTATTGTTTTGATAATTCTGAAATCCATATAAATATCAAATTTTGAATTTATATGTATATTCACGTGCTGAGTTGTTTTTAGACTGATTCGCTTAGCGTGTTGAAGAACAACTGAGTCCGAGAGTTGGCTCATTGAGGTGCTTAAAATAAACATTTCTGTATTTGTCAGCATTTGGCAACTGGAATTGCCGCTCAGGCTAAACAGCTGATCTTTCAAATTCCCATGCATACACACACATAACCTCAGTCACTCTCAACAGCTTCAGTTAATGTTCACACACACACACTCACAAACATATTCTTCGATACGTGCTTGTATTTGTGCTTGGTTTGTTTGTTCAAACCGGTTTGGTTTGATTTGATTTAGTATGTCTGCGAGCCCGTCTCATTGTCGCCGTCACACAAATACGCCACCGCCCACCCACACCCATTAGTTTCCACCATCCCTTACTGCCGCAGCATCTCACCATCATCTTCAACACGCTCTTAATGCTGCGTGACGCAATGTTTTGAAGATTAACTGCAAAAATTTCGGCTCTTTGAATTAATACACGACGAGATTTACTGTGCCAGCAACAACAACAACAACAACAATAGCAAGTGGACAATCTGTGTATGAGTATATGTGTGTCTGCCCAAATAGGTTCATTAAGCTGCCGAAAATAATGGGAATTTTAGCCTAGGAACCAGTATTTCACATTTGCTGTGAAGAGCTTTTAGCTGAGAACACAACATTGCCAGCTTAAAAGCTCTGTAAAGCTTATGAAGCAACACGCGGCGTATGCTTAACGCACGTAAGCTGAGACAACAGTAAAATCTCTGTAGACGAACAACTAATTTTAACTTCTAACAAATGAGCTTGAGAAACTCTAAATTGACATTTATTATTTGAATACTTGTATGAGTTTTGTAACTGTTCTCCCTAAGGAGGCTTTACTGTACAAATATGTTTTGTCATACGTTTTGATTATGCGTACTTAATCCCTAGAGTGGCCAGCTCTATTTATAGGCCTAGCATCTTAATGAAAGTGCTAATGAAAACAATTGGTGTGTAGACAGACATATGTGCGACAGAGATGCAACACATGCGGACTTCAGAGCGCAAGCGAGATAGCTGCCTAAAAGGGCGAGGTACTGCGAATGATAGAGATGCAGATGCAGATTGAAATTGAGAGTGGAATTGAAATTGAAATTTGGATTGGAAGAGCTCTGTCATTTTAAAAGCAACGGACGATCGCAAAAAGAGAAAAGAAATGTGTATAAAATAAGATAGCTCAATTGGACGGCGACAAGAATGACTTGATATGTGGATAAGAAAAGGAAACTTACGATTAAGCTTAATTAATATGTGGGGCCAATTTGTGCCTCCAGCAAATACTGGAATTACTCAAGGCAGGCGCATAAAGTATGGAATATTTTTAAATATATTATTAAATATATTATTGGTAAATATTAGAGGTTGTATATATAATATATAACAAATTAAAATTAATGCATTATTAAATTAATTACGTTATACATAATAGAATAGAATTGAAAAAATAAATAAAGTAAAGCTGAAAAAAATAAATAATTTACAACTCAATAATGATTAATTATTTATTAACTGACAGTTTTGTAATTGCCACAAGCTTATGGCCAGCTGGCAACCCTTAATTTTATCTTCGTTTCCTGCGAATAACAATCTGGCAGCGCCTTCTCGATTCCTGCGATAGCGCGGGGAGTGAACAGCAGAGTCGCTTGTGTCGATTGCTCTCGCGCTCGCTCTCTAAAGCTCAAGCTAAAGCTTGCCGGGCATTAGCCGCTGAATGGGCTGCGATGTACAGTGGCCCAAATTGACTGAATTATGTGAAAAATATATAATAAAGTATTAATTGCCCAAAACAGCTTTTAATAGCAGCGCCTACTGTTAACAGTTTTTTATTACAACATGGCCAAGTTGTTCGCTCTAACTTGACAGCTGAAAAGAATTCTGATAACTTTCTTTCATCTGTAACATTATAACACCTATCAGCCCTACTGTTAACAGCATTTATGTTGTCAATTTGAGCTGTTAATGTTAACCAAAAGCCGTCAAGCTTCAAGCACTTGCTATACTAACGAGTTTTTGCCAACAAAATTGTAATGCATGACCCATTGTACTGACGCTGCAGCTCTGCAGCCCTGTGCCTGTGGCTATCTGACCGACTTGCTCATCTGCTCATTCGTGCCACATTTGTCGGGCAAGCTGCGTCTTTCAGTTCCAGTCGCCTGTTGTCGCTTCGACGTTCTCGTTCTGTGACCGTGCGCCCTTCTTCAGTGTCGAAAATTTATTAATAAAAAAAAAAAAAACATACACTTACAAAATATAAATAAGAAGATAACTGCCGAAAAGGCATACCGAAAATCGCTCTAACAAATAGAAGATATAAAAAAAATCTAACCGAATTCTAGGCGTGTGTTTCATATTATTCAATAAAAAGAAATATGCAGTACCTCTATGTGATTAGCGCGCTAATTTTGGCAATTGCCGTGCAGCAAGGTAAACCCCTAACAGACCTCCCTCCATATACACGCTAACACACACACAGCCAAGCTCCAATTTCAAGCTCAACCAAAAATAAGATGAACAAAAATATAGGGGAATTCGTCAGTACGATTTTGACGATTACATAATGCGTGCGCGATGGAAGTGGAAGTAGGGGTTGCAGAGTCAAAGTCAGAATACGGTTAAGCGGCAGAGCGACCGTGCGGGCTATCAGGAGAAGGGGCGTGAGAAAGACAGAGAGAGAGAGAGAGAGAGAAAGCGAGACGCCTTGACGCCGCCTTGGAAGCCGGTCGCAATGGCGCCTTTTTAGACCACAAATCCAGCTGGCAAACTGACAATTGCAGTTGCCCAAACTGCTAACATCCATACCGAAAGGACAATCAATCGAATACAGTAAAACTAATTGTAACGTACAGCTACTAGAATAGTTTCATAGGCTAATGAGCAAGAGAAACTACGCCAACAATAAATATCACCACTAAAACTGTTGGCTAAAACTTAAAAGTCTCTTAGCTTAGTTGTCCTTGACTGGAGTCCCCACTGTAGTGTCTCCTCTGTTAACAGTTAATAACTTGTTTTATCCGTTGCTCATTATCGCATTTCATATCATAAAAAAAGAAATGAAATCTGCTCAGTCACATCTTAATCTGTCCTTTCCTTCCTTCTCTGAACTGGATGAAATGTGTGCAAGCGTTTGTGTGCTGTGTAGTTGTGGGTGTGTAAATGTGTGCGTGTGTGTATGGAAACGCAGGACATGCGCAGTCATGCGCTCTATTTGCCAGCCTGTCACTCGGTTAGCAGGCCTGGGGAGCTACTGCAACAAGACTCCCTATCTCTGGCTACCTCCAACCTCCCTTTCCGCAATCGCCTGCAAGTCCTCAAATTGACTCACTTATATAGAAGAGAACTAAGGTCGGCTGTATCCGACTCTGTCATACTCGCTTTGCATTTGAGAACTCTTTTCAATTTATTAATTATACTACTAATATTTTTATGTTTATAAATACATCTTGTTCTAGGACATAGTTTGTTGGTGATCTAGTAATTTGGAAGATATATAAGTAGTGAGATATTCTGCTATTTGAGCATAGCTTCCAAGACTATTTTACTTAGATTCTGAAAAATGTCATATACTCTGCTCAACTTCTGAACGAGCATCTATCAAATTAAAGCAATGATTACATATTCTATGGAAAGTTTTATAGTTAATATACATACGTAGTTCTCTATAAATATAAGACACGATATATGTACATATATACATATATATGTACATATATCGTATATACATACATATATATTTCTGTATAGATACATATGAAAATACATTAAACATTTCATTTTATATCCATCAATAAAGACCGTAAACAATCAATGCAATCTATATCGATTGACTGCAATAAGCTATATTAAATTGAAAGCGTATAAACAATATAAATTTATTGAAAAGTTAGAAAATAGTATATACGCATTAATACGAAGAAAAATAAAAATAATATATAATATATATAATTAGCTATATACATTTCTGGGTTAGAAAATCAAGTAATTAAAAAAGAAAATAAATTATTTATTAATTTTTATCATTATTACATTTTAATATACTCCAACTTTAAATAACAAATAAATTTGGTGAACTTATATATTTATTAATAGTTTCGTTATAATAGCCATAAATTCTATCAACACTATAAATAACTACAATATCTTCACGAACTATTTGCTTTTACTACTGTATGTAAGGAGCTACAAAGAGATATGCTTTGTCTTGACTAGACTTCGTTGCATTTTATGGACTACTTTTTCGTGTCCATTGTTTGATGAGCCACTCCAAAAAAAAAAAAAAATACACAATGGGTAGCACTTACTTTTGTCTGACTTATGTAACCCATTTAGGGGTTGCGCGAGGAAGCGCAAGAAAGAGAGAGACTCGAAAAAAATGCACAAGTTATGAAAGTCCATTAACATGAAACTGATGAAGCTGTTGGAGATTCTAATTCTAATTAGCGACTGGCTCTCAAGAGCCTAACGACCAGACACTAATGGAGACGCCGCTCAGCCCCCGACCATGGGTTGCATGCAACGTGTCAGTTTTTTAGCATTCGTATTGCATCATAGAGCGAGTCTATGTATTAATATCATACCGTATATATAGGCAGATACATATTTACATACATATGTATGTATATAAACGTATCATACATCTTAGTGGACAAAAATTATTCGTATAATGCGAATCTCGTGTGGCGTGTGACGACCTTAAATTCAATTTAGCTAAGTCAACGTCTCAATCTACAGTTTTCAGATCAGATTTATTTACACTTGGTCACTTTTTATTTATTTTTTTTTTTTTTTGTTTTGTTCAACAATTGAGGTTAGGCATAAGTGAGTGGATCCAACTTGATTGCAGATAGAAACATTTCCTAATTGGGTTTAGCGGTTTTGTATTCAATTCAACGATAAGCACAGAGAGAGGGTGTTAGAGACAGAGACAGAGAAGAGTAGATATAATAGTAGACGGAGAAAGAGTGGAAGGGAGACAGCAAGTAAAGAAAGAAAGAGAAACAAACATATGCTTAGAGTAATCCAAAGAGGAGAGTTAAAGAGACAGACACTCTGACCCATTGAAAGAAACAGAACAGAGAGAAAGAGAGACAGAGAAGCAGTTGCAGAAGTAATTATTATAGATAATAATAAATTGACTGAAATAAGCCAGAGCCTACACTCTGCATATCCGTAATCATTTGAACCAGTTCAGTCCGTATACCATAATAGTAGAAATCATTGAGCATTCCTTTGCTTGCAGGCGTTGCCATCAAGTGTTTCGTGTGCAACAGCCACAAAGACGCCAACTGTGCACTGGACATACCGCCAGACAACTTGCTGAAGGACTGCCAGGAGGATTACTCATCGCGCGATCGTGGCATACCCACCTATTGTCGCAAGATCACACAGATCATTGAGTTCTCTGTGAATAACCGTGAGTGGAAATTTGTGTAAATTAAGACAATTTGAAAGCTTAGGGGGACTCTCTGGTTCTTGTCATTGCAGTGCCTCCAGATAGCCGTGTGATACGCACTTGCGGTTTCCAGAATCAAACATCGACCAACTATTGCTATCAGCGTGCCGGCTTTGGCGGCCGTCAGGTTGTCTGCTCCTGTGATACGGACAATTGCAATGGCTCCGCCTCACTGAGCGGCATCTCGGGTCTAGGCCTATTGGCCACCGTTGGCCTGCTCCTGGGCGCCTGCAAGTGGTTGCAGCATTAAACCGTAATCGTGTAGCAATTGTCTTTCTTTCTCTTTGATTATTATTTTGTTTTCAAATCATACCTATTGAGTTCTGTGTCAGCTGTAATCACCCGAAAAGAAGAAGAAACCACGCCCAGCTGCTTCAAATTCGGGTAAGTTGTTGTAAAGCTGACCTTACCAAAAGCTAACGGAATAAAACTCCTTTTCTAGTTTCGTTCCGAAAATAAATATATTCTATTTATTTACCTCTCAATGTCCTATGGCAAAAGCTTTATAATAAAACAAAACAAATAATTGAACACTCTTTGATTGTATATAAAAAACAAAATAATTAAAAATTGGCCAATAAATTAGAAAAAGGAATATAAATGCGAATTTTGAAAACCAAAGTATTAAACATTTTAAGTAAAATCAATAAAAACAAAAACCTACCGCAGTTTAAAAAAATAAAAAAGTATTCAAATCCCACAATAAAAATACAAAATATAAAATTGTTGTAACTAAGGCTAAAATATATTAAAAACGAAAAAATGAAATTTAAACAAACTTAGTAGTACATACATAAAAAGTATAATAATAAATGTTAACACCTCTTTGTCTGAGTTTCCCTTTTTTATTTTCATATGAAAATTTTCTAAGAACACAAAACAAATTGAAAATCTTTTTAGTACAATTGAGATGAAATTGAACAGAAATAAATTCAAATAATAACAGAGTCCAGTTTTTGACCTCTAGGCTAAGCTAAACCCGCTTCATGGAACCCAAAACAAAGAAATGGAATCTAGGAAAACAACAACACACTCGTAACCAACTGCCAAATAAAAATATATATTAAAATATAAAACCATGCAACATCCGTCGGGAAAAACTGAGCGCAACGATGGATTTTTGATGAATTTGGTAGGCAAGCTTTTGTCCACGTGCTGTAGAATCTCTAGAAGCGCTCTCTCTCTCTCTCTGTATGTCTCTCTTTCTCTCTCGAGATTGCGAGGGTCACAAATCGAGTTTAGTTCAAATTGTAAGCAAAGATAAAACCCAGTTTATGTTTTTAGTTAAGATATACTCCTCTCAAACGCAATATTTGTAATGCAAACAAAATTTTAAAAATGTTCAAACGAAACACAATAAAATATTAATAAAAAATTAATAATAATATATATTATGTGTATATATGTGGTATTCTTTTCTACTTTTTTTTATGGGCATCATGAGCTTAAATCATAATATTAAAAAAGTGTTTGTTTACATTTCTAATTATCAGAATCGGCAGTAGCCGATTAAAAAAAACTCTTTACACTTAGCTTAAAACATGCTTAAGAAACGGCTGACGTGCTACTAAAACTGTCGACAATTACCGCTAAACTCTGAGGCCGGCATTAGACTCTGGAAGGTTTGCATATCTACTGATAGCCCGTCCACTTATCCCGTTATTACTTTCACATACAATAACCCTAGAGTACTGCACTGTACATGTTCATGAGTGTTGATGTTATACATACATATGGACGTGTCAAATATTTTACAAAAGAGTTTCAAAATGTATTAAAAATCCTTAATGCCAGTCAGAATTTGATACATGCCATATTCCGGACAAAAAGCTATGTGAGCAGCGGTACAATAAAAGCAATACCATATCTTAGGCTAAAAGCTGGCTGTGCATGGTTTAGTACCACAACACTTATATGTATATGTACATGTGGTACATATTTTCTTTTAGGCATCCACGTGCACGACACGCTTTAACGACAGGTAACAACGTTTGGTGGAAAGCTCGTGATAGCCAACTGGGCCGCGTTCGCAATCAGCACAGACTAGAAATTTGCGCCCATCCACAGTGTGGGAGAAGCCAATATTTTCGAATGTCATCATATCCTCGACCAGCCAGAAATGATGCAGGGTCTCTGTGTTAAGCGAATCAGATTTACTATCTTTCTTCTGTACCATTAGTGGCACGTTCACCTGCAAACATTTTCATTTATACTGCACCAATTTTGTCAAATTTATTATCTGTCACATACCTCTTGCTCACAGTAGCTCGCCTCTTTGGCTTTTAGCATTAGGCTGTTGCAAAATTGACATCGCACATTTGTCCTGTTTTTTTCGTTTTCTACCTGGTCCGCAAAATTAGCTTCGTCTGTCATTTTTTATTATTATTTATTATATTATTATTATATTGCTTCGATTATTTTTGTTTCTTCGTCTGTCTTCTTCTTCTACTGCACATAACAGCAACGATAACATGTTAACAGGGACTGCTCTGTAAATAACAGGGATGCATTAGAAACAAATTATACTAGAAACAGTATTTTTGTTATTTTAAAGTTGACTTAGTAGCCGGTCACCATCGTAGTGAGACCATATAAAATCATTTACAGTGCATTCACAATAGACCTTTCACATAACTATCGAACTAAGTCGATAGCGCACTTGTTTATTATATCGCGCTGCGCAGCCCAACGGTCGAAGCAAATTCAAAACAAATTGCACTGAATCATTTTTAAATGTGTGAAGATAACATAACATAACAAAAATGCATCTTAAAATTTTGGACCATGCTGTCATATGTATAAATTTTGTTTTAAGTGCCATATTGACAACCCAGCTGTTTATTCAAATGATGAAAAAGTACGCCTCGAAAAGAAAATCATATTTTATTTTAGAATTAAACCTATTTGTTTACAACTTTTTTAGAAACAGGACCTGCGAACCGAATAGAAGAAATTGAAACCTATCGATAGACGGTTCACTTAGGTTCGCTAGGCCGATACTTACACACATCCTAGGTATCGGAAGTATGTACGGTACGCCGTCGCTTTCGTGTCGTTGCTGCCGTTGTTGTTGTTGCTCGTTACAAAAGTTCTGTTCGGCTGGGCCTGCAAGTGAGTAAATACTTTTGACAGGCCAGTACGGAATAAAGACGTAAAATATTCGATTAATCACATAAAGTTGACAATTGGCATTAAGGCTGACAATATACAGTTTAAACGAAAATTAATTACGAATAGCTGGCAGAAAAGCTAACCTAGAAGTTATTTTTTCTTTTCTAGCTGTTTTTTTTATTTTTATTTTTTGTTTTATCACTTTTTTTTGACATTTTAAATTCAGTTCAATTTAAAGTGTGTGTTGCTTGGTGAATTCGCTGGAATTATGAATAGCGGCTACAATGCACCCCTATATCATATACCCGTGGCCGTGGAGTCCCTCTGCCAACAGTCTTTGTACCAACAGCACACCTATGTGGATCGCACTCGTATGGCTGTAACGGATGTTTTTGTGCAGGAGCATGTCTCCCAGAGTTCCTGGACAATGAGCACACCACCGATACCGATACGTCCGCCCGTATTCATACAAAACGGGCGTGGTCCTTACATGGGCGGAAATGCAGCACCACCACCAGCAGCACCACATCCACCGCCACCACAGCCGCCGCCATCACATCATCCATCCATGCACGGCCGTTTCACATATATGTCCATGCCGAGCGTTCAATATTATGCCGCCAGCTCGGGTAAGTTATTGCCAGTTAATAACAGAAATTTTGGCGTGTTCTCTATTGATAAAGCGTTGCAGCCTCAATGAGCTCATATGGCCAAATGTATATGCAACATTCAGCAACGGCCTCGGCCAATGTGGCCGGCATGTATGTGCCACACTATCATCCAACATACTCCACACCGCGTCCACACCATCATACCAAGGATAATGCATGTCAGACCCGTGTCTTTGTCAAGCGCAGCAGCGATGCAACCACACAAACAGATTTAATTGGCGATGCTCCGCCAATAGTAAAGTTTAAATATCAAGCAAATTTAAGCGATAGGTAAGTGTGGCATATTATGATCTACTACTGCTTGGCAATCATGTAGTAACAATAGTTTTTCTCTCTCTCTATATATATATATATTTTTGTAGTACTGCACATTTATGTCCATCATAGATCCATTGCGTTTCCACCTTAATATTTTGAAGTAGTGGAACAGCTAAGCTTTTATCTAGCATATTTTTTTTACAAATTCTGTTCCGCCTCAGTCCGTCCAATTGTCCGTATGTATGAGCGCGTTGATCTCAGAAAATACAAGAGTACGAAGATTTGATTTGAAATTTCTTTTTATAGATCGGTGTATAGCAGGCGCCGATCAAATCATTTAATAATAAAAAAATCGAGAACTATTTTGCTAATATGGTTATCGTCCCTATCGAACCTCAGTTACAAGTGTATACATACATATGTACATCCGATTTAACTATGCATGTTTATTTACCCATGTATATACATATGTATATGTATGTCTGCCTGTGTATTTGGCTCTCCGTCTATCTGTCTAACTAAAGATTATTTAAGTTGTCTGTTTGTATGCAGCAGAATTCCTTTGGTATTTGTATTCAAGTAAAACTAAGCCAGAATACTTGCAGCAGCTGAGAGTGTTCCCATTGGTCAGTTAAAGCTCAATTGCAACGTCTCCCACCTGGCAACGGGCTCAACATTTGAGAGCAACTGAGTGAAATGTGTGGAGTGAGTTAAAGTTGCCCTATATAAAGGGCTGCAGCTGCAGCATTTCTTCAGTCGCCCCGGCCTGGTGTGTGTCAGTTGTGGATTGCAGTAAATTGAAGTGAAGGGGGGGTAGATACTTAATGATCGTTCAGCTATGACTAGGAGAAAATACTTAGAAGAAATAGGCGAAATATTTGAAGGGAATTCTTAGAGAAATACTTAGAAGAAATGTTTGGATCGAAAACTTAGGCTTTAAAAAAAAGGGGTAGAGAATTGAATAGAATAGAATATGAACTGTTTGAAGGAAATACTTAGAAGAAATAATTTCCTCTAATTCTACTTAGATGAAATACTTGGGGAAAATGTTTTGTGGAAATTTAAGTATTTTAAGAATATGTTTTGACGAAATGTATGGAGGAAATACTTAGAGAAAATACTTAGGACTGTTTGGGGGTAATTCTTAGAGGATATGCTTGGAGTAAATACTTACTATTTATTCTCTAGATAAATTGTGAACGTACATATATACATACATACATATGTATATCCTCTCCAGCTTCTTTTCACACAGTAATTTTGAATTTGTTTCGAAACATTCCAGCAGCAAGGAGTCATCGACTAGTCGCAGCTCATTAGAAAGCAATGGCTGCTTTCCAAGCACTCCGCAGGGCGAACGCCGCAACTCGGAGGTTATCCTGCCCATACAACGCTTGCAGGATATAACACGCATCTCGCTCAAGGGCAGCGACATTGCTGAGCGGCTGGCCAATGCTCATCGTCAGCGTCCGTGCTTCAAGAAGATGGATACATTGTGTGCGCGGCTCAAGCAGGATCTCTTGCGTCCGGATGGTGTACTGCCGAATATCAATTCGCAGGGCATTGCCTGGGCTGTCAAGGATTTCATATTTGTATTTACACGCATCGTCAACTCGTGGGTGATCCTTAAGGGCTATGTCTACAATACTCCCGATGGCCTCAACAAGATCAAGGATGAGTTGCCGAGCGGCTTTATGGCCGCCTTCGATAGCTGGCAGATTAGCACATTGACCATTGTGGAAATGATCATCAAGTCGTTTGTTAACTTGGATGGCATGCTGCAGAAGCAGAAGAACAGCTTCTGCAAGTTGGACATTAGCAACAATTGCAATGGCAACAGCAACAGCAACAGCAACAGCAACAGCAATGGCAATGATAACAGTAGCGATTCCAATTCAAGCAATAAAACTTTGAATGGCGCCGATACTCCATTGCCGCTGAATGCTACAGTGCATCTCACCAATGATAATTTGCGCGGCCCGAGCGCATTTAGCACACCCTATAACAGCATGAAGAGCGATCACACTGTCGATGACTCTGTGGACAACAGTTTCATTGAGCCGCCGATGCCGCCACAGGAGCCACTACCACGCATGCACGGTCGTTCCAAATCCGATTTGAATTACTTGTACACAATGATCCAGAATTCAGAGGAGGCGCAACGTTGTGTCAATGCGAATGGCACTTATCTGAAAACCGGCACCTATACGCCGCTCAAGAAGGATGCCAATGCATCGCCACCACCGCAGAATGTGCCCAATACCTGGAGGTCCACTGCTCAGACTTTGAATGTTCGTCAGCAGGCACAACAACAACAACAACAACAACAACAACATCAACATCATCAGCAGAATCAGAGCCAACGCCACCATCAATATCACCTGCAGTCTGTGCCATTCGAGCAGCTGAGAACTGCGCTCAAATATCAAACGCCCAAGCTGAAGACCCCACAGTGTCGTCATACCGATGCCAAACCCTATGCCGCACTCATGGGTCGCGAGATGTCGCGCAGATTGTACGAGCTGAGCAATCGCATTATGCAGCTGCAAAATATTGATCGTTTCTTCCAAAAGCAATTTACACGCAACTATGTGAGCATATATATCATATATCATATCGTACAGTGCATCATGTACAGATCCAACAGTTTTCAGCTAGTCTCGTCATAGCTTTCTAACTAATAATATCATTGTCGTCGCTATTAGCATTGTCAAACGCGTTTTATATATTATTGTTATTAGTCGTATCATTGCTTTTATTATTATTGCTTATTGTTAACAGTCTATGTTTGTCTTTTTCACTATCGATGTGAATTGATATAAGATTTTCATTGTCATTGTCATTTTCCAATTTTCATCATCATGCTCAGTGTCATTTTCATGGCCTTCATCATTGTTATATAGATAGTTTCATTATTAATATCATTAACATTAATTAGCTCTTCCAATGAGAATGATCTCATTGTTATTAATATCATTTTGAAATGTTTGCCCTTTTCCAGTATCCCTACTTCTTTGAGCGATGCCAACATGAGTTCATTGATGTGCGCGCGATTATCCTGAAGTGTGAGAGCGCAACATATCAGCATATTTATCAGGCCATCCATGATATGCGGCGTATTATATATTTGGTGCGCAGTGATCTGAAGGTATTACCCAAATTCTCATACCTACCTACTCCAACACAAACAAACACAATGGTTTCTGTAATCCTCTGCTGCCTGTTTAGCTGCCGGGAGGCGTATCCAGGATAAGGTATTAGTATGAGTTTGCCATCATATGGACTAATGTACTAATCACTGGTCTCATCGGGCACTAATCTCATATATGCATAGATAACACGACTAATACGCCATAAACGTCATCAACTAATCACTCATCATGTAGAAACTATTTTAATAATATTCTTGCAGTTGGGAGAAGGGAAAAATCCCCATATATAGTATATGGAAAAATCCCCATATATAGTATATGTATTTATGTTTTTACAATAGATAGCTTAACAGGAGAAGGAAGTATAAGTCTTATTGTTATAAAGTTGTGGCTCAGATAAGATTACTATATACATATATGTAGACATACCATCCTCTGCAAGAATATTTTAGCTTCGGAAATTCGAAGATCAGTCTTAATTATTTATTTCAAATTCTCATCCTTATAAACACCTTTCAACAGGATCATACCAACATGGACTTGCGTCTTTATACCGCTCTTTATGAACGCTCGATCAACGAGATGCTGGCCAAGACACCATATCATCCGCAACAGTTTGAGCATATTACAGGAGAGCCGGGCGAGAAGCTGTTCAACTAGATAATTTATACCAAGTCAAATTCCTAGTTCCCCTTTTTTTTTCAATTCCGTTTTTCTGAACGCTTTTAAGTGGAAGCTAATTATGAGCGTCGGTAGCACCAGTCATATCATAGCAAAACATTTTTAAGCACATACGAAATTCCTAATTGCTGTTAGGTATTTTTTTTTCTTTTTTTTTATGAATTGAATTGTGCAAGCTGCAGGTTTTATCGTAATTAGCTTGCTAAATTGGCAATCCAATTTCTAAAATATCTAAAGTCTAAAGTCTCTCAGCTGTGGAATATAATCGTTGTTCCGATATCAGTTTGGCTTTAATAGTTACAATTTCAAATTCTCCAATTTCTTAAGCAAGCTAAAAGTTTCATAAAACGAAGGAAAGAGTAAACATTTTCTAAAGAAGTGCTAGTAAATTAATACAATTTTTATAGATAAATAATATAAACAAAAACGGAAATGAAATAGCTAGAAATTTTTGGACAACAAAAAAATTGCTTAGATATGTTTTTTATGAATATTTTTGAAAGTATTTTTTGACACATTTATAAAAAAAAATTAAGAAATTAGCATGTGAATCCAACTCAATATAACCCATAATGCAGAAACATGAGAAACATATGTATATGTAGCTACATATAGCCAATAGTTATTATTTTTGTAACTGATCCGTCACATAAAACTCTCATGTATAATATTTTGTATAATATATATATATATATATTATATATATAAACATAAAACCTACATTACAATCAATATTAAAATTATTGTATCAAATACTATTTAAAAACAATAAATAAACATATCTCTTATAGTCAATCGATTTTAACAAAGTCCTGCAAACTAATGTCCTGCGCCTGCAGCATGCTGTGGAATAGCGAACTGCGATTGGCCGCCAGCTCGTGCGGCTTGCCCTGCTCACAGATGCGCCCATCATCCAGTACAAGGATGCGATCCATGGCCTGCAGGCCACGCAAACGGTGCGCTATAAAGATCAAGGTACAGCTCTTGAATGCATTACGCAACGCCTGTTGCATGCACAGATCTGATTCGTCGTCCAGGGACGAGGTGCCCTCATCGATGCACACGACCTTCGCATTCTTGAGCAACGCACGTGCCAGGCATAGCAGTTGACGCTGTCCGGCGGATAGGTTATTGCCGCCACGATCGACATGGCCATCGAGGCCACCCAGCTGTTGGACGAGCAGCGTAGCGGCTGCCGAGTTCTTGATGGCATGCCATATCTCGGAGTCGTAATACCTGTGACTAGGATCCAGATTCTCGCGCACAGTGCCTGAAAAATAAAATATTTAGTTTTGATTGCGCCAGCTAGTCCATTTCAAAAACGCACCTTCAAAGAGGAAGGGTTCCTGTGTTATCACGCCAATGCGTTCACGCAGCACACTCAATGCCACAGTCTTCAGATTCATCTGATCCAGATAGATATCACCGTGGCTAAGCGGTGCAACACGTAACAATGCAGCCAGCACAGAGCTCTTGCCAGCTCCAGTGCGACCCACGATGCCAATGCGCTCGAACGCCTCAGTTTTGAAACTAATGTCCCGCAGAGCTGGCGACAGATGCTCCCTATAGCTGAGCTGTACATTCTGAAAGCTAAGCACACCCTGGGTGGGCCAGCCAAATGGCGGATCGGCATTGCCGTCGGCATTCTGTTCGGGTTCCAGTTGCAAATACTGATCCACGCGCTCCACCGCAACCAGTTCCTGTTCCGTTTCGGCAACGGCGTGCAACAGATCGCCCAGCTGTCCGGTTATGGACAAAGCATATGAGATGCACAGACCCACCAAGCCAGGATTAATGGTATGCGAGGCCGTTATAGCCGCTATGAGACCAGCGCCGCCAACGAGCAGAGCGCCCAGCATTTGCAGACGCAATGCCAGCCACTGTTGAGCAGCTGCTGACGACAATTGCGCCTTGGTGCTCTCCTCCAGCTTTCCTTGGAAATCGCGTTGAAAACGCGCACTGGCGCGCATGCTGCGTATTGTGGTCAGCCCCTGCAGCGTCTCCGTGAAGTGGGTATAGAGCGGGGACATGGCGTTACTGGACAGCCGTTTAATGTCTCGAGAGGCATGGCGATAGCGTCGCTGTAGATTCAAATAGATCGGCACCATGGGTACGACAACCAATACCAGCCACGGCATGGCATAAAGGCTGACGCACAAGGCGCCCACCAAGCCCGCCAGCTGGGCTAACAGTATGTTCAGGATGAAGGGCAGCGAATCATCCACCGTATTGATGTCCGAGGAGAAGCGATTGAGTATGCGGCCCACAGAGGTGATGTCAAAGAAATTGAACTTGGCCTGCAAGACAGTGAATTATAATTAATGCATGTATAAAAAAAACAAGTAAGAATGTTCTAATCGAGATTGCTTGAATAGGAGATACCCTACGCTTCTAGGAGAATTATTTGTTCAATGGCTTTTCTTGTACAATTACTTTATACACGAGCTCAGTCCTACAGAGTGAGGGCCAGCAAAAAGCCTTTCAAATCAGATATTATACTCACAAACATGACGCGCTTCAACAGCTGTTCGTGTATATAGATGGCCGCCTTGATGCCAGCATAGGCAAAGAGAAAGGCTCGCGCTAGGGTGACCAGCGAATTGGTGACGGCAATCGCAGTAAATATGCCCAAATAGAAACCAGTTGTGTGCGCAGCAGCGCTGTCATTGCCAGATGCGCCGGGTCGTATCAGCTGATGTTGCAGCGTCGTATCGTTCGTATGGCCATCCAGTGTCGTCTCGGTGACCCAGTGCGCCAGCCAGGCATCGCTCAGGTTGCGTGTCAGCTGCATGAGCAGCACAAACAGTAGCACAGTCAACGCCAGCGGAGCGGACACGGCTTTCCAATAGCAGGAGAACACATTGCCCGATAAATGCCCGTATTCACGTGATTCCTCCAGCAATAGGCTGTCTACACTACGTTTATCCTCCTCTGCTGTCACATTGGCCAGCGCTATGGAAGAGCGACGCAGTAATTTGTTGGCCTCCTCGTCCTCTTCCTCTTCCTCCTCGCTCAGATCAATGCTCTCCGTCATATAGTCACTGGGTCGCAGTTGTCCATCCTCAACATGAAGTATCTGATTGGCGTGGAAGAACAGCTGCGTGCTCCGCGTCACCACAATGCGCGTCTTCTGCTTCAGCAGACCCAACAGACAGTGTCGTATTATATGCTTGGCCACGTGAGCGTCCAAGGAGGAGAGAACATCGTCCAACAGATAAACTGAGCGGATACGAAAGGAAACTCATAGATTTTAATGAATCTCAATAGTAATGAAAACTTACTCTTCTTATCCTGGTACACAGCTCTGGCCAAGGCAACTCGTGCCCTCTGGCCGCCTGACAACGTCCGTCCATTCTCGCCCACACCTATCAGATCGCCGCCCAGCGTCCGTATGTCCTCGTTTAAGGCACAAGCGTGCAGCACCGTCTTGTACCACTGCTCATCGAAGTTGCTGCCCCAGACAATGTTGTCGCGTATGGTGGCACGTTGCAACCACGGTGATTGAGGCACATAGCCAAAGCCGTTGCTTAAATCCTGGATGCACACTTCGCCATTGACGCACTGCAGTCCGGCAATGATGGCAGTGAGCAGGCTGCTCTTACCTCCGCCCACTGGGCCCTCAATACAGATTAGTTGACCCGCTTTGACGTCCAAATTGATGTCACTGAGTCGAAACTGGGAAATGGTTGTCTCGGTGTCCGTCTCACTGTGGTCTGCATCATGCACAAAGTGGGCGCCTTTCAGTTTCAACACGCTGGGCGTGGAGTCTCCAATCGCAGCTGTACGCATAATGGGATTATAATAGCTGGAGTAGTCCAAATTGGGCACATCCATCAACTGTTGAACACGCCGAAGGGATACCCATGCCTCGATCAGCCCATTAAGCACCCAGGGAAAGGCGTTCAATGGTCCAATCAGCATGTAGAGCAGAGCAACACTCGTGTAGGTCGTCGACGCAATCAGTGGGTTGCCGAGCAGCACAGAGACCCCAAAAGTGAGCAGGCACATCAGCACTGGTGTAGTTGCCCAGAAGTAAACGCACATTGCATCTAAATATTTGCGCTTGGACAAAAATCGTAGTTCCTCGGTACGTAGTGAACGGATTTTCGTAATAAATATTGGCTCCCAGGCATTGGTCTTGATTTGCTTGGCGCCTTGCATGGTCTCCGTCGTAGCTGACAGTCGTGCATCCTTGGCCGTCATTAGGCCTATGGAATATATTCCAATGCGTTTGGCTAGCCAGCGATTGATGGGTATAAGCAGAGCGGCAAAGATGACGCCAGCCATGAAGGCAGCGCCTAGTTGTAGATAAAGCAGATAGAGAGTGGTGAACAGCTTGAACGGTATGCTCCAAAAGAAGTGGAAGCTGATGCAGGAGTTGACAATGCGATCGGCATCCGTGGACATCAAGTTCAACATATCTGGACGAGATTCGCGTACGCCCCGTGCCTCCAGCGCTTTACGATAGATGCTATTGACCACTCCCACGCGCATCTTCATGCTGACCATGGCCATGCGCCAATCAAAGTGACAGCCGCACAGCGCCGACAACAAGGTGCTCCCGAACAGGCCCAAGGCATAGTAATAGGCTTTCTGATCCGCCTCTGATCCATCCTGCCGCAATAGTCCGCCCAATAGCAAGGGTCCGGCAAAGCTGGAGATATCCGCTACCAGACGCAACAGTCCAATCAAATAGAACTCGAACCCGAAACACTTGTGCAGCGCACGAAAGACGCTTTGTGTTTGTGACATGGCCAGATGCAGTTGTTCGCTGAGCCGCGTAATGTTTAGCGCGTCAGGCAGATCGAACAAGTCCTCGATGCGACGCAGTTTGCCGGCAACGCCTTTGCCTATGAGCGGCTGCACCCAGTGGAAAACGAAACGTGACAACCAATTGGCCTCATCCTGGGCGTGGCCGAGCAGCGCCTCATTCAACTCAAAATGGAAATAGGTGTAGCGATTGGACAACAACCCTTCCTGCTCGCGATCTCTACTGCCGGCAGGTGGAGCACAGTAAATGGCATTACCCTTCGGCACCAGTGTGGCAGCATAGCACAAATCGCACAGTAACGTGGCCAGACTCCACGGCCACCACTCGAAATGGCGGCTCGTGCGCAACCAAACGCCATCGAGCACAACGACCGTCAGCCAAAAGTCATTCATCAACAAAGGACCACGGTGACTCAGCTTACCATAGTGCCGAGCAGTCAGCAGGTAACCTAAAAGCAAAGAATCCATGAGTCGGTTTGTATTGAAAATAATAGCAACATCTTTGTTGGGGGGACTCACCGCAGTGAACTACCCACATGATGGACTCGGCACTGACAACTAAGATATCGACGGCATACAATTCGATGCCTGCCCGATGGAATACGAATATCTTTGATACGGGTAATATGGCCAAAATAATACTGAACAATATACGCAATGTAAGCATTTGCATCTGAAGCCCATTGCGTATTATCTGCTGCGTATGGTTGCCAAAATTGTAGGCGGATATTGCTGCAAAAATTGTGTAGACGGGCAACTGCAGCAGCGTTTTCTGGAAGCAGGGCAACAGATCGTTCGTATCGTTGGCAAACGGCTTCAGACCCGTTGGGCAGAAATGTGTCCAGTTCCATGCAAAATTCCAATCAGTGTCAGACATAGTATTTACTTATTTAACGTGCTCAAACAATGGCGCTTACGAAAATCGATCTTCTTTTCACACAGCTTAATGTGTTAGTCATCATTTGCGTTTGTCGCGCAGCTGAGCAAAAAGAAGCGCTGGCGGCACGGGCCCAGCGCTTAGCAGAGATAAATGCTTTTGTGAAAAACCGTTTATTGACTAGATTGCGCGTTAGTGTTTAGCTGTCGCCGCTCTTGTTTATAACTAAGAAACAGCTGGCACGGCGAAAAAATCCTATATAACCATCTGCGACGTCCACTTGTGAATGTCAGTATCCACTAAAAGCGACATAAAGTTATCGATGTGACTGTGTAATATCGCTATAGAATGTGTGAATGGGACATAAACATGCATATTGATTTTAACTCACCTTTGAATTATTCTAATGATTTAAAGTTTTCATTGAATAAGAAGATGCCTGCTTTAAAGCAAGAAACCTTTTTTTTAAGCTAATATACTTTCCCTGTACTCTTGTGAATTCTAATCCCATATTATAATATTTTCTTCTATAATATACCCCATTTTTCTCACTCTTTATACAATTCAAGCAATAGGATGAACTATCGACGTTTACTAAATCTTTCCACAATTTATTTTTCGATCTTTTATCGACACATTCAGTTCGCATCTTTTCATTCTGTTCATTTTCAATCAGCTGTTTGTCTACCTCATTTTCGTTACCAGTTTGCATCTTTTCATTCTGATCATTCTCAATCACCTGTTTGTCTTCCTCATTTTCGTTACCAGTTTGCATCTTTTCATTCAGATCAGTTTCAATCAGCTGTTTATCTTCATCATTTTCTTTAACAGTTTGCATCTTTTCATTCAGATCATTTTCAATTACCTGTTTGTCTTCCTCATTTTCGTTACCTTCCTCATCCTGTTCGTTTTCATCACTGTCTACTAAATAAATTATATCACTAAAGTCCGAAGTAACACAAGAAAAATTTGGTTCGTCACCTTCCTCATCCTGTTCGTTTTCATCACTGTCTACTAAATAAATTATATCACTAAAGTCAGAAGAAACACTCGAAAAATTTGGTTTGCCCATATGTAAAGTTGGGACTGCATTGTTTCTTAACTTTCGTCTACCAATATATTTCGGTTCGAAATGCCTGTTACATATTCTAGCGTTTTTCATATTAAAATTTTTAGGTACATTAAATGTTTCAATCCAGTCATTCAAACGATATCTTTTTGATACAAACGAAAATAATGCAACCGGATTATTTTCGGAACTATTCGCATAGCTCGCACGACAATTTTCTATTATACATTTCAAGAATGTATTTGGAGGATATTTTCTTCGTCTTTTATTTTTCATACCAATACCTGATTTTCTTACTAAGCTTTTTTCCGTCATAGTTCTAATGAAAATAAAATTATTTGAAAATTTGTCACTTTTTGCAACAGTAAAATCACTTGAAGATCACATTATAAATCGTTCAATTGCGAGGTCTGGTGTCAACTAACGTAATAATACATGCGCTTCCTATTACTTTTAATTGGTTTCTCACTTGTATGACCTGATGACGTCTAACTAATGCGTCTTTTAAAAAGGATCCACTGAATCTGCGTATGTAATATAAATGTACATTTATCTTCCAGATTGTGCGTTAATGCTTAGTTGTCGCTGCGAATAAAAAGCTGTCTAAACAGCCAGCTGCAACGTGCACTTGTGAATGACAGTCATCAAGAGCTATCGATATTTTTGTGCACAATCGCTATTGATATTAATATTTTACATTTGAATATGTGTATGAATAGGACCTGCAAATTTCAGCTCACCTTTGAATTATTTGAACGATTCCCAGTTTTCAATGATTGGATATTTCTCTAGACGCCTGTTTTAATGCAAGAAACTTTTCTTTTAAATTGATATACTTTTCTTGTACTCTAGTGAGTTCTATTCCAATATTATAATATTTTCTTTTATAATATACCTCATTTTCCTCTATTTTTATACAATTTAAGCAATAGGATGAACTATCAATGTCTACTAAATCCTGCCACAATTGACTTTTTGTTTTGTTTTTAAAGCTCAACAAATTCTCTAAAGATTCTTCATCGTCATATTCATTCTGAATATTTTCAGTCTGATGTTCTTCTTTCACTTGTTCTTGCTCTTTCTTTTCCTCTACGTCCGTTTCTCCAAAATAAGTCGTATCGCTAAAGTCAATGTTCCAATGTAAGGGTGGGACATCATTAGCTCTTAAGTTACGTTTAAAGTCAACAATATCGCAGGAATAGTTTGGATTGTTCAAATGTAGGGTTGGGACTGCATTATCTCTTAATTTTCGACTACCAATATATACCTTTTCGAAATGTCGGTTACATATTTTAGCCTTTTTATAGTCACGATTGTTTGGTAAATTGCATATTTTAATCCACTTGTTTAAATGAGACGGTTTTGAGGGAAAATGAAATAGTTTAATTGGATTATTTTCTGAACTTTTCCTATAGCTAGCATCACAATTTTCTATTATACATTTTGAACTACTTTTTCGTGTATCCTTTCTACCTTTATTCTTCACCACAATACCAGCCATAGTTAAAACAAAAAGAGTTTAAAATCCTATTAAAATTTTGTCACCTTTTGCAACAGTAAAATCACTTAAAGGCCACACGATAAATCGCTCAGTTGCAAAGCTGACTGTCAACTCAAGTGACATATACGTTTCCTATCCTTTGTATTGGTTTCTCACTTAGTTGACTTTATGACATCTAACTGATGCGTCTTTTAAAAATGGTCCACTTTGGCATGTAACATTTGTATATGTATAATTATTGTCCGGATTGTGCGTTAATGTTTAGATGTCGACGTTCTTCTTTATAAGAAACAGCTGGCACGGCGAATAAAAAACCTGCAAGCGATTTTCGATTAATCGATATTTTTTGTGCAAAAAATTGATGAAAATGCAACGCCTTCTTACATTTTTACAAAACTAGCATATCTTTATTTTAAATGGGTGATGGGTATAAAAATATATAACAAAGTAACTGAAATAAATACTATTCATATATAATCAAAATCTTAATTCAGAAATCGAAATTACATAGAATACAAATTTTATGTTTTATCTTTTGTTGCTGAGATGTTTTACGTTTAAATTCAATGTTTATATATTAAAGAATAATTTTAATAATAATTTAAGTTCTTCTGTTACTTATGAATGACTAAATAACTGAACAAGTTTCGTAGCTTAAATTATAGAACAACTCTACATAAATGAAAAAACATTTTTTCAATGGCCACAACGCTAATCAAATTCGCGTCGATGATCACGATCAGTTGGATGAATTAAATCAAATTGAAAGAGGTGATAGAGACGGTCCGATTCGATGATGAGTTTATCCTTACGATTGATCAGCTCACTCGGCTTCGGATATGCTGGCAGTAACCATTGTGCAGATTGGAAGACTGAGTGACTTTCAGAAAGGTTAGGGAATCTCTGTATATGATCTCGTTCTGTTTTTTTTTAGAGAACGAAGCGCCGCAGCTGGAGTTTTCCTCCTCGTCCCTTTGACCAGAGGCATTGAGCTGCCGGCTTCCACTGACGCCGGCATAATTACTGCCACATTGTCCAGTAAGTTTTTCCAAGCTAAAAATTGTTAACAAATTAAATAAAAAAAAAAAATCAACCAAAATCCGAGAGCGCAAAATTCACTCCTACTCACCGTTTGGGCCAGCAGATGTCCAGCATTTGCGTTTGTTGCGCAGTTGAACAAGCCAAATGGAGGGCACGGGTAGAACCTAGCAATGATAAATACTATTTTGGAAAACCGTTTACTGTCTAGTTACGCTTTAATGGTTAGCTGTCGCTTTTCTTGTTAGTAACTAACATCTAATACAAATCCTCACTCACTCGTGAATAAAAGTTTGCTCTTTCGGCTACAAAGAGTTTACAGATATTTCCGTGTACTATTGCTATCTATAATACATTACATTTGAATGTATGTCTGTGCATATGTATGCATGGGACGTGAGTACTTAGCTCAGTTAAGAATTTGTTGAGCAATTCCCAGTTTTATATGAAATGCCGCTGTCTCTAAAAGCCTGATTTTAAACTAATATACTTTTCCTGTACTTTTGTAAGTTCTATTCCGATATAATATTTTCTTCTATAATATACCCCATTTTCCTCATATTGTGCACATTTTAACTCACCTTTGAATTATTTGACCGATTCCTAGTTTTCAGTGATTGGATATGTCTCTAGTCGCATGCTTTAAAGCAAGAAACTTTTCTTTTAAGTCAATATACTTTTCCTGCACTCTTGTAAGTTCTATTCCGATATTATAATATTTTCTTTTATAATATACCTCATTTTCTTCTCTCTTTATGCAATTTAAGCAATAGGATGAGCTATCAATGTCTACTAAATCCTGCCACAATTGACTTTTTGTCTTGTTTTTAAAGTTCAAAAAATTCTCTAAAGATTCTTCATCGTCATACTGCGTTTGAATCTTTTCAATCTGCACTTGCTTTTTCACTTTCTCTTGCTTTTCTTCCTGTTTATGTTCATCCTCGACCGTTTTTCCTAAATAAGTCGTATCGCTAGAGTCAACAATCTTACAGGATAAGTTCGGACTGTTCCAATGTAAGGGTGGGACTTCAGTAGATCCTAAGTTACGTTTAAGGTCAACAGTCTCACAGGATAAGTTTGAATTGCTCAAATGTAAGGATGGGACTGCATTAGCTCCTAAGTTACGTTTAAACTCAACAGTCTCACAGGATAAGTGTGGATTGCTCAAAGGTAAGGGTGGGACTTCATTAGCTCCTAAGTTACGTTTAAGTTCAACAGTCTCACAGGATAAGTTTGAATTGCTCAAATGTAAGGTTGGAAGTGCATTATTTCTTAAGTTACGTCTACCTATACATTCCTGTGCGAAATGCCTGCTACATAATTTAGCCCTTTTCAAGTCAAGATTTTTCGGTAAATTGCATCTTTGGATCCACTTGTTTAGAAGAGAAGGTTTTGTGGGAAACGAAAATAAACGAACCCGATTAGTTTCGGGACATTTCCTATAGCTCGCACCACATGTTTCTAGTATACATTTCGCGCCATTTCCTCGCTTTTTTTTACAAAGTTTATTTTTTATACTAACAGCTGATTTTGTTATAAAACTTTTTTCAGCCATAGTTTCGAGCAAAACCTTTTTAGATCTTGTCACTTTTCGCAACAGATGAAACACCCAAGATCACACTGTTAAGCACTAAGTTTGGAGGGATAGTGTCAACTAAAATGGTACATGTATGCATGCGGTTCCAATCACTTTGGGTGGGTTCCTAACTTGCAGGAAATTACATCTACGTGATGCGTCTTTTAAAAAGAATCTTTTTAAATGCCTATTTATTCTATATTTATATGCACATATGTATATTTACTGTCCAGATTATGCGTTAATGTTTAGCTGGCGTCGTTCTTGTTTATTAATAAGAAACAGCTGGCGCGGCGAATAAAAAACTAGACTGAAAAGCAGCAACGTTCACTTGTGAATGACAGTCACCACATAAAGCATCAATAGGTTATCGATATTTTTGCGCACAATAGCAATTGAAATTACTATTTTACATTTGAATATGTATATGTATATATATAGGACCTGCAAATTTTAACTCACCGTTGCATTATTTGAACGATTCCCAGTTTTCAATGACTGTATATGTCTCTAGACGCCTGCTTTAATGCAAGAAACTTTTCTTTTAAATTGATATACTTTTCCTGCACTCTTGTGAGTTCTATTCCGATATTATAATATTTTCTTCTATAATATACCTCATTTTCCTCTCTCTTTATGCAATTTAAGCAATAGGATGAGCTATCAATGTCTACTAAATCCTGCCACAATTGACTTTTTGTTTTGTTTTTAAAGTTCAAAAAATTCTCTAAAGATTCTTCATCGTCATATTGTGTTTGAATCTTTTCAATCTGCAGTTGCTCTTTCACATCCTCTTGCTTTTCTTCCTGTTCATCCTCGACCGTTTTTCCTAAATAAGTCGTATCGCTAGAGTCAACAATCTTACAGGATTGCTTTGGATTGTTCCAATGTAGGGGTGGGACTTCATTAGCTCCTAAGTTACGTTTAAGATCAACAATCTCACATGATAACTTTGGATTGCTCAAATGTAAGGGTGGGACTGTATTAGCTTCTAAGTTACGTTTAAAGTCAATAGTCTCACAGGGTAAGTTTGGATTGTTCAAATGTAAGGTAGGAAGTGCATTATTTCTTAAGTAACGTCTACCAATACATTCCTGCGCGAAATGCCTGCTACATAATTTAGCACTTTTAAAGTTAAAATTATTCGGTAAATTGCATCTTTGGATCCACTTTTTTAGAAGAGAAGGTTTTGAGGGAAACGAAAATAAATGAACCCGATTATTCTCGGAGCGTTTCCTATAACTCGCACCACATGTTTTTATTATACATTTCCCGCCATTTCTTTGTCTTTTTTTATAACTGTTGTTTTTCATACCAACATTTGATTTGTTTATAACATTTTTTTCAGCCATAGTTCCAAATAAAACCTTTTAAAATCTGGTCACTTTTCGCAACAGAAGAAGCACTCAAGATTAGTGTCAACTAAGCCGACAATATAAATGCGCTTGTAATCACATTGGATTGGTTTCTAACTAGTAGGAATCTAAGTGATGCGTCTTTTAAAAAGTCTATTTTCAATTCCTATTTAATCTATAGTTATATGCACATATGTATATTTATTGTCCAAATTGTATGTTAATGTTTAACTTTCGCCGTTCTTGTTTACTAATAAGAAACAGCTGGCGCGACGAATAAAAAACTAAAGACTAAAGCCACCTGCAACGTGAATGACAGTCACAACTTTAAGCGTCAAGAAGCTATCGATAATTATGTGCACTATCGCTATTGATATTAATATTTTACATTTGAATATGTGTATGAATAGGACCTGCAAATTTTAACTCACCTTTAAATTATTTGAACGATTTCCAGTTTTCAATGATTGGATATTTCTCTAGACGCCTGTTTTAATGCAAGAAACTTTTCTTTTAAATTGATATACTTTTCTTGTACTCTAGTGAGTTCTATTCCGATATTATAATATTTTCTTTTATAATATACCTCATTTTCCTCTATTTTTATACAATTTAAGCAATAGGATGAACTATCAATGTCTACTAAATCCTGCCACAATTGACTTTTTGTTTTGTTTTTAAAGCTCAACAAATTCTCTAAAGATTCTTCATCGTCATATTCATTCTGAACATTTTCAGTCTGATGTTCTTCTTTCACTTGTTCTTGCTCTTTCTTTTCCTCTACGTCCGTTTCTCCAAAATAAGTCGTCTCGCTAAAGTCAATGTTCCAATGTAAGGGTGGGACATCATTAGCTCTTAAGTTACGTTTAAAGTCAACAATATCGCAGGAATAGTTTGGATTGTTCAAATGTAGGGTTGGGACTGCATTATCTCTTAATTTTCGACTACCAAAATATCCCTTTTCGAAATGCCGGCTACATATTTTAGCCTTTTTATAGTCACGATTGTTTGGTAAATTGCATATTTTAATCCACTTGTTTAAATGAGACGGTTTTGAGGGAAAGTTAAATAGTTTAATTGGATTATTTTCTGAACTTTTCCTATAGCTAGCACCACAATTTTCTATTATACATTTTGAACTGCCTCTTCGTGTATCCTTCTTCACCAAAATACCAGCCATAGTTATTTTCTTTTTTTTTAATTACTTTCAGGATTTGTCACTTTTTGCAACTGTAAAATCACTTAAAGATCACACGATAAATCGTTCAGTTGTGGGGTGACTGTCAACTTAAGTGACATATGCGTTTCCTATCACATTGCATTGGTCTTCACTTGTATGACTATGAAATCTAACTTATGCAGCTATTAAAAAGCGTCCACTTGATCTGAGTATGTAATATATATGTATATTTATTGTCCGGATTATGCGTTAGTATTTATCTGTCTCCGCTTTTGTTTATTACTAAAAAACATCTGGCTCGGCGAATACAAAGCCTACATCAACAGTTGCGACGTTCACTCGTGAATGACAGCAACGACGAAAAGCTATCGATATTTGTTCGTGCTCTTGCTGTTGATAAATTAATAAGTTATTTGAGTAGTGGTATTAAGAATTGGTAGAAACTCTAACCATACATGTTTACTGATAGAAACCAATGAAAATGAAAATGGTATTGAATTTCGCCTAAAATCCAATAACTTTTAATATATCAATCAATTTTTTTTTTACCTTGAAATAAATAGTTTAATTGTTTTCTTTTATTAGTCATGTGTTTTATATCGAAATAGAATACTTATAAATATATTTAAAAAAAATTAAATTATAAAATAACTCTACAAAAATGAAGTGGCCAGCTTGCGGATTTCGATTACACAGCCGTCGATGCTAACGCTTAGATGGAGGATCTAAATCGAACTGAAAGAGACGAAGAGGATGCCTTTTTTGATGCCAGTGATGGACACGATCTGTTGATGAGATAATATCCTTATGTATGAGCTGGAAGTTTATATGTGAAATCTGAATTAGCATCAAAGCTTGCATCACTTTTTCTTTATATTTTAGCTTTAAGCCTACCTTTAGGAAGTGTACACAACGTTCGGCGATTCGCCAGCCCAGCCTCGACCGTCGCTGGAATATGGAACTGTGCCCTTGTTGCTCATCACTGCCCAGGCAGTGTTCCTTTCCTTAGTGCGTTGGAGTAGCGATTTGGGTATGTGACCAGGCTTCTTGATGTTGGTGCACATCCAGTATATGTTCTCGCAACGACGAAAGCCTCAATGATGACTGATGTTTGCTGATGAAACTAAATAGAAAACTGATCGCAGAACGACAAACGAACAATGTTCAGCTATTTCGCCAACATCCAAATCTATATACATATATGTATATGTACATAGAAAGACTATTAAATAAATCTCTATAAGATTCAAGTGTGCAGCGCACTTAATATGTCATCCCAGTTACAGAAGACCCGTGGTGCTCCGCTTATTGTCGCTATAGCGCGTAGTCCGACAACTTTATATAGTTCTGTGGCCTTTGAACAGTGTCCACAAAACACAGTAATCATAGGCTTGAATAATCTTTGTATATGATCTCGTTTGGTTTCGTCTTGGACGACGCAGCTTTCTTCTTCGTCTGCCGGCTGCCACCGATTCCGCTGCTGTTTTCGTGTAAAGTATCGATAATACTTTACATTTATGTATATTATGTATTTGTATGAATGCGACGTGAGCGCTGGCGTGTACTTAGCTCAGCTTTGAATTGCTTAAACAATTCTCAGTGTTAATTGAAATGCCTCTGTCTTTAGAGGCCTGCTTTAAAGCAAGATACCTTTTTTTTAAACTAATATACTTTTCCTGTACTCTTGTAAGCTCTATTCCGATATTATAATATTTTCTTCTATAATATATCTCATTTTGCTCTTTCTTTATACAATTTGAGCAATAGGATGAATCATCAACGTCGACTAAATCTTGATTTTTTGACTTCTTTTTATTTTTAAAACTTAATACTGTATCTACAGATCCTTCGTCCGTACAGTCATTTTTCATATTTTCATCCCGATCATTTTCAATCCGAATATTTTTAATATTCTGTTCTTCTCTTTCTTCCTCTTCCGTTTCCTCCTCGTCGCTGTCTACTAAAAAAATGGCATCCCTAAAGTCTTCAATATCATAAGAGAAGCTTGGATTGCACAAATTTAAAGTTGGGATTGCATCGGGCGTTACTTTTCGACCACAAATATATTTCTCTTCGAAATGCCTGTTACATATTCTAGCCGTATTAAGATCCAAATTTTTGGATAAGTGGCATATTTTAATCCACTTATTCACATAACGTAGTTTTTTTGGAAACGAAAATAATTTAACTGGATTATTTTCGAGACTTGTCCTGTAGCTCGCACCACATGATGCTATTAAGCATCTAAGACCATTTGCTTGTCTATATTTGCGTCTTATATTTTTCACATCAGCATCAGATGTTTTTTTAACACTGTTTTCGGCCATAGTTTAGGAAAAAAAATCGGTATCTATTTAAATGTAGTCACGTTTTAAAACAGGAAAAACACAAAAGATCACAGATTGCGCGTTGGTTAGCTGTCGCCGCTTTTTTATAACTAGGAAACAGCTGACGGGATGAATAAAAAACCTACATAACCTATCGATATTTGGTTTCTGCTCGTGCTGCTTGGTATTTAAAATACAATCAATGTCTTTTCGAAAATTCTACTAAATAAAAAAAAAAAAAAAATTAACTAGGAAATCAGTTAAATTTGGTATTCAGTAGACTTAATAACCGAACAAGTTCATCTAATCAAATTACAGAGCAATTCTTAACTAACTTAAAAAATATGCATTGCGAATGCTAGTGTGTAAGAAGAAGCATTTGTTTACATATATTTTATTTCATAAAATGACACAAACGGAGACCTCGACTTGCGAACACAGTTCAGAAGTGGTTGAATTACCAGATCAACTTATGGGTATATTCAAAGAACTTGCCGAAAATGCAAATATTATTTTTAAGTCTCAACAAATTGATGATCCGGAGTTAAATTTAGAAGAAAAGCAACAAATTGCGCAAGATGCATTTCAGAAAAATCGGGAAAATTTCTTAATACGATTTGGCAGCTACCTAACCGAGCAACAATTAAGCTATTTTGAGACTGTGGTTGTAATAGAACCTATCAAACCCAATGAGAATCTTCAAGAGATTTGTCTGTTGCTCGATGATTTGAAAAGGAAGCTGCTTTCACGCGGCGTTTGCATCAAGAATAGAAGATACCATGCCATGCAGCAGCTTCTGCAACAGGGCGAATACTTTAGCGAGCACGAAATGATGCAGCGTGCACCGGAACTCTACCAGGAGCTGGTCGGCCAATACCTAACGGAACAGGAAAAGCAACAACGAGACAGTTACGATGTAAGGAACACAAGCTTCTCTGGCATATTAATGCATACTTTGGAGCAGAAACAGCGTGACGAGCTGCTGCAGCAACATGTTGACATCAACACAGAGAAGCGTGAGCCGCCCACAGAGAACGTGGAGTGTGAAGTACCCGCCGCATGTCGCCAGCAATGGGGAGGCTTCGAGGACGACGAGCCCGTGGCCTGCTCCTCAAGTCGAAACACTCAATCCTCTTTAGCTCCAACTAATCAAATTATAACGCCGGAGTATTATAATCCAGGTGAAAGAGAGCTGCTGCGCAACGAGTTTATGGGCTTAATGAAGGAACGCTTTCTCAGTGGTCAGGACACGGACTTCGATTACACAGCCGTTGATGATAACGCTCAGCTGGATGATCTAAAGCAAATTGAAAGAGACGAAGAGGATGCCTACTTTGAGTCCAGTGACGGAGAGGATCCCGCTACAGCTGCTGCTGACGATGATACTGTGCTGGATGAGGGCGAGGACGATCTGGAAGTTTATATGCGACACCTAAATCAACATCACAGCCTGCAGCATTAGTTTCTTTTTATTTTAGCTTTAATCCTAGCATTAGAAAGTGTACACAAAGTGTTGGTTTACTTTAAACTTAAGATGATGGATATGTTCCAGATCAATCTAATGGGACAATATCGCACTTAATTATATAAAATATATGCAGATCAATGGGTATTATCTGGGTCTGCCACGACCGCGTGGAAAACCGCGTCCACGCCCCCGGACCTTACTATTTGGCGGCGGACTCTTTGGTCGCAGCATCTCGATACGGCTGGTGCAGCCGGTGGCGGTGGCGTCTGCAAAATAGGACTGATATTGTTCGGCGTTGAAATTGGAATTCGTCAACTCAGGTCCGACGGTTAGCCAGCCGGGCCGTATGCTCGAATCGCGGCCAAACAAATGTAAACGTCGGCGGCCCAGGCAAAAGTGTTCAATGATATGAAAGATTTCGATGGGTTTCTCAAAGCTACCGAATTCCTCCTCCTCGGATATGATCAGATCAATGTCCACATTGGCGTGTATAAAGTCGCCATCGCTGGAACGTCGAACTGTACCCTTGATGCCCATCAGGCAGTGCTCCTTGGTGCGCTGGAATACCGACTTGGGTATGGCTTGCTTTGAATGACCAGGCTTATTGATGTTGGTGCGAATCCAGCAGATGTCCTCGCAGCGACGAAAGCCCCACTTCTTCAAACAATTCCGACCCTGATCCAAGCCCTCTGATGAGCCACACCACAGAAAGACAAACGAACGATGTTCAGCTATTTCGCCAACATCCAAATCTATATATACATATATAGGTAGATTATATAAATCTCTATAAGATTCAAGTGTGCAACTCACTTAGTATGTCATCCCAGTTCCAGAAGACCCGTGGTGCTCCGCCCACTGTGGCTACAGCGGGTGCTGCTCGGGCATATTCCTCAAGCGGTGGCTCAATGAGAATAACGTCAAATTTACTGCCCAATGTTTTTACATCCAACGTTTTAAGATCTGCTTTCAGATACATGGGCGCCGATGCGGTGTCCTGAATGAGTTTATCCTTAAGCTTAATCAACTCACGCAGCTTCGGATATTCCTCGAAGCGATCAGCTAGTCCGACATCGCGTATAAAATTCTGTGGCCTTTGACCAGTGTCCACAAAATGCTGGCAGTAATCATTGTGCGGATTGGAAGACTGAGTGCCTTTCAGAAAGGTTGAGGAATCTCTGTATATGATTTCGCTTGGTGTTTTCTTGGAGGATGAAGCTCCGCCGCCGGAGCCTTCCTCCTCGTCCCTTTGACCAGAAGCATTGAGCTGCCGGCTTCCACTGACGCCGGCATAATTATTGCTATCTTCTGCATTACCCAGCACCTTTTTCAGCTCATCAACGCTAGACAAGCCAAGCTATAAATTTTTAATAAATTAGGTATTTAAAAAATTCATAAAACAATCCGAGGTTGAAAATTTACGCCCACTCACCGTTTGGGCCAGCAGTAGTCTACGTTTACGCGAACGCTCTTGTGAGCTCTTCAATACATCACTCATTACAAACAGTGCAGCAGCGGCACACGAAAATAAATTAATGCTTAATTTAAATTAAAAATAAAGACAAATAAAAATTAGTCGACCAACGCGTCTCGCCAACGCGAATAGTTGACGGTGGAGATGTACGCGGCACAAGATTAGCACAAACACGCATAGCGATGTTTACGATGCACCACCACTAACTTGTTCCTATCAATAAATAGAAAAAGAAGCACAAAGACAGTCCGGCAACGCCACTGCCTCAGCTACCATTCACAATCAGCTGCTACAAAAAATTTTTTGTTCAACATTAAACGAGAACGCTGTAATTTTGGCTTCGAATTAGTGAAAAAATTTAAACAGAAAAATATATCAAAATGAAGCTGCTGCACAAGACACTCTTGTGCACGCTTATAGCGATGGTCGGCTGCCTTATATTTGTCGCCGCACAGAGCAAACAACAGAAGGTATGTACACAACGCCCGCCGATGGGCCACGTCACATCGAATCGTAGACCGGTTCCGGTTCCGATTCTAACTTGCCGGTAAGCCTCTTTGAAATGACTGTAAACAATAATTGTTTATTGAATTGCAGACGGGTCTGTCTCTGTCGGAGAAGGTTCAAAATCTGGTGGATATGAACATGAAGAAGCCCCTGTTGCGTTTCAATGGAGCCAAATTCCGCGAGTATGTGAAAAATACGCCGCGCAATTACTCAATGATTGTGATGCTAACGGCGCTGGCGCCTTCGCGACAATGCCAAATTTGTCGCCATGCCCATGACGAGTTCAGTATTGTGGCCAACTCGTATCGTTTCTCGCCAATCTACTCCAATAAGCTGTTCTTCGCAATGGTCGATTTCGATGACGGTTCGGATGTCTTTCAAATGCTGCGCCTTAATACGGCACCGGTGTTTATGCATTTCCCCGCCAAGGGCAAGCCAAAGGGTGCGGATACCATGGATATTCATCGTGTGGGTTTTGCTGCCGATTCAATTGCCAAATTTGTGGCCGAACGTACGGACATCACAATTCGCGTATTCCGTCCACCCAACTATTCCGGCACTGTTGCCATGATTACTCTGGTTGCTCTCGTGGGTAGCTTTTTGTACATACGCCGAAACAATCTGGAATTTTTGTACAACAAAAATTTATGGGGTGCCGTGGCGTTGTTCTTCTGTTTCGCCATGATCTCGGGTCAGATGTGGAATCACATACGTGGACCGCCGCTGGTGCATAAAACACAAAATGGAGGCGTCGCCTACATACATGGTTCATCGCAGGGCCAGCTGGTCGTGGAGACCTACATAGTCATGTTTTTGAGTGAGTGTCGATTGGTTATGGTTAGTATCGATTGTCTTCTATTTACTCCCTCTCCTCGTCTTTGCAGATGCGATGATTGTGCTAGGCATGATTCTGTTGATCGAATCCGGGACCCCAAAGGCTCACAATCGTAATCGCATGATGGCGATGGCTGGTCTAGTGCTTTTAACGGTATTCTTCTCATTTCTGCTATCCGTATTCCGTTCCAAGGCGCAAGGTTACCCATATAGGTAAGTCTTTCTCTCTCTCCCTATGATCATAATTGCGAAGATCATTATTCTGACATTTTTCGTTTGCAGCTTCTTGTTTAAGTAAAAACTGACGCCCCAAATGAGGTTATTAACGTTTTATAAATAGTTCAAATTCCAAAACAAAAATAAAAACCACAGAAAGATCACTAAAAACACGTTTAATAAATAAACCAAACGACCCAAAAGAGGTCAAAGTGGAACGTTAATGTATAATAAATTATAAATGATTCGTAATTAGTTTTACAGCAAAAATGGTATGATAGCATGTCGCCTCTTGGGATAGTCCTTAAAGTTCTCTTTGTACCATTGATGGGTGAGCAGAGCATTGATCGTCTGATTGCTGGCCACCCAGATGAAGATCAGTTTCCAAGTGATGATTGGTGTAAAAAGATCCGCGAGGCAGTAGTACATGACCACTTCGAACAACATGTGGGGCGAAGATATCCAATTGAACCAACCGCCCTTGGGCATCAAGTGCTCCTCGGTTTGCACGGCACCCGTCTTGGCATCCTTGCGCAGATTCACAAGCAACATATTGCTTGAATATTGTTGAAGCCAGGCGAAGAGGAAGACGACCACATAGGTTGTTTGGAGCAGACTGATCTTAGAGAGCGTAAAGGGCGATGGCTTTGAACCCCTCACGAAGCCAGCCGTGTTGGCCAGCAGAGCGACAATGGCTCCGAAATAGTGTATAAAACCCACGGCATAGTGCGACAGATTCATCTTACTGCGCTTGGAGAAGATCTGCACAAAGTTCGTCTCGTAGAAGCGACGCACGCACTGCAAACTAAGCAGAATAGTGCCTAGCAGAGCGGTGTTGGAGTCCACCTGCACCTGGCGCTGACCGCGACCACCACACATGAAGTCGAGAAATCGAAGCACATACTCCGGCGCTGTTGCTTGATTCCAAATGGCGCTGGTGATTAGGTAGACCGCCAATAGCGACCAGCCAAAGGCAAATACATAGAAATGACTGAACCAGGCCTTAGGCACTTCCAAGTAATTCACAATTTTATCCGTTTCGCCCTTGTGACTATGTTTGCCATAGCGAAATGATTGACGTATGCTATTTGGCAGGTGGGATTCCACGAGGGTCATCAAACTGCCCAGCAAAACGATCGTGACAATAAAAATGATGAAAATCGCTTGAATTAGATTGATTTTGTACTGCTCAATTAGCTCCTCCAGGGAGTCAAATAATGCCAACACCATTTTAAACAGCACGTAATAATTTGATTTAATACATTTATAGGATTAGAAAGCGATAAGGCCACGACTTTCACTGCAAGAAAATTGTTTATCAGTTGAACAACAAAACTGCTGAACTACAATGTGATTGGCAAATGTGCTGTCTGTCTGGCAGAGCTGAATTAGAGCGCGATTTTCAAATGCATTAATTATGTGTGTGACAAATCAGTTTAATGCAAACGACACAAGTATGTTACCATTGTTCATAATAATAATGTATACCAGTTAATTGAATTTTCCATAATATGACGATTCCATAACTGAGATAAATAAATAACATTATGAGAAATGCCCATTGTTCACTGCGAATGGCAACTTAGCTCGAGTCATTGATTTGGGCGCGCATTTCAAAAATTACAAAAATAATAATAAAATCCAAAATGCTTACAAATAGTTGAGCTACCCATCAAATTTGTTATTTATTTGAAACAGAGCTAAAAATTAAACTAAATTTGCTACGCATACTGTAAGATAATTGATATATATGCATTATTCGATGCGGTTATGATATATGCACAACTAATGATATACATATACGTGAATTGTGCTCCAAATGGCAATTGTAATTGATTTTTCGTTGTGTATTGCTTTTTGATTTATGGGAAGCGCCTTTAGCAATAAAGCACTCGCGGCGATGTTTGTCAAATGTCCACGCCATTGCGACCCAAAGTGCCGCCCTTATACGGCGGAGGCTTGGGACGGGCGTAGATGCCCGAGGCACCTGTATCCAGCTGATATAAGCTATTGTTTGGGCTGCAATTAAGATACATTGATGATAAATCAATATTAAAGGTATTTGAAGTTACAAACCTTTGTGAACGCATGCTGGTGTTATCGAGTAGAAAATTGGGATCCTTCAGGCTCTTCAGCGTTGTCACCGGCTGCATGGGCTTTGTGTCTGAGCACTGAACCATTTGCACAGTGGAGGACATGGGATAGTCTATGTGGACTGAGCTACAAAGGAGATGATATTTAATATTTGTACATTAATATTAAAAAATTTCAATAAATTTTATTCAATATAAATAACATAAATGACCTGTCCTCGTCAACATCCGAACCGCTGGGCGTTGCAGCACAAGAATCTTCGCATATATTAAAAATATTTGCAAAAAATAACTCTGATTGCGGATCGTAACTGAAGAGAAAATGAACGAAAATAAGAAAAAGTAAATTATATAGAAATTAAATCAATGTTTTATTAAATAACATACAAATATTAAAACAAACTGTGGAAAAACTTAAATGAAAAATTTATGTTTTTATAAATTATATATAGATTTTTCTTATATGTATTATTACAAATCTAAAATATTTGTCTTTTCTGATAACATATTTGATAAATCTTTTTGAATATATCTACTTTACCCGCAAGACTCACAATTTCTGATGCTGGAAGCAGAGCACGGCGGACAATATGCCCACTAGAACGGCAAAGATCATGCCGGGAATGGCAAAGGCGAAGGCAAATTCATCAATATAATTGCGGATCGGAACATCTTCGCGTGGTATGCCCAGCCAACGCTCCTGTTCCCGTTGAGGCTGCTGACGTCGATTCTCCTTGAGCTGCTCCTTGACACGCCCATGGTTGTTGTGGTAGAGCACCTCGGTGGGTGACTCGATGCCCACCATCTTAAAGGCGCACCAATCCAGCTTGAAGCCGACATTTTCGAAAATCTTTTGCACTGAGGTTCGTTTGTATGTGCAGGAGGGCAGCTTATACAGTGGGCGCACTTCCTCCTGCAGCTCCTTAAGACGCGGCGAGAACTGAGCAAAGCTGCCCACGTGTACAATGACGCTGCAACGGATGGAATAATAAATTATTTAAAGAGTTTCATATTTGATAACTTTTCGAACTCACCCCTCCCGCTGCTGTGGCCGCAGAGGTAGACGTCCGCCCATATTAATGGCAGACTCCATGAAAACCACACTCAAGTCGTCTTTGCTATCTGGCCAGAGGTCCTTGCGGAATATGTTGCGTAAGTTTTCCACACGTCCCGGATCCATCAAGTGCACCCAATTCAAATTATCTATTTTCATCTGTACCACATTGGGCGTTATGAACTTATGGGCCACAAACATCGAGATGACCAATTGGCGGGTTTCATAATTTTGCCTATTTAATGCGATCACGTCGAGACTCAGGGTCTTTCCAGCAGCCGGAACGGGGGGCGTGCCGTAGAGGAAGCCTGCATGATATTCATGGCTATACATATAGCGCATCCAGCTGGGCAAATCGGGATAGTGCTGAAGCGAGGGTCTATAGCGAAATTGTTCGCTTATTACTTGATGGGTCCAATTGAAGAGCTGTGGCTCGATTTTAAACGTAAAAAGTTCGCCCACATTTGCCTGTAAATGTAGGTTAAATACGCTGCAGCTAGCTACACCCAAACAGCCCACAAATACTAATAGCAAATGCATTTTATTTATTTGTTTTTAATTTAATTTCACTAGCACAATTTACATTAGCATTTTGTTAAGTAAACGTTGCAGAAAAATTGGTCAAGTGTGTATCTAGCTGGTAGCTGGTAGACAGCGCAGGCGCAGTAAATAGCAGCAAAATAAACATAAAAACACCTGTTGAGCTAGGTCACTTAATAGTCCTAACATTTTACATAGTAACATCAACACGAAAAAACGCGTCAAATCTATATTAAAATCAAACTCACAGCAGCTTAGTTTCAAATCTAACGAAATATTTGCTTATAGTAATTATCTGGCAGCACTATTTCCAAAAATATCGAAACCTATACTTGTATATCAAATGATAAATAAATTTCTACTGATGTTATCCAAAACCCATAATTAAATTTTTATTAATTAAAGTAGTACTACATACCGAAAAATTATGAAAACATATAATTAAAACTAGTTCTGAATAATTTTCATTTCAATTTAAACGCAGATTTTTAGTAGCTTACAGTCTGGTAGCATTATAAGTATCGATACCTTGTGATTCGATAGCCTTTGTTGATGGTCGTATAAGTGTTATCAGCTGCCGCTAACGCAAAGTTGGCACAAAATACGTGGCTATTTATCCGTATTTTTGCGCTAATTTAAAAAGTGATGATCTGCCATAGATAGCCATTGGTTTAATTAATATAACTAGATAGCAATATGTTGATCCAATTGCTGCAAGTGGGCTTCTATCTGTTAGGCGGTGTTGGTGCAGCCGCCTTGTTGGTATGTAAATAATTACGATGATTGATAATCGGCTTTTGGTTTATATCTCTATATGTTCTTGCTGTTGTATATACAAATATTGCAGGCAATATTGATTGCGTTGTACAAATCGAAGCCTTATCCGCTTATAACGCGTCACAAGGACGAGAAATTCTTTTTGGATACTGACACAATTAAAACTGTTGAATTTCCCAGTTTGGATGACTCGCCCACCTTGGAGCTAAGTGTTATTGTGCCGGCGTACAATGAGGAGCAGCGATGTTGGTTTGCCCATTTTCGATAAAAGTTTGCCGTGACTAATTATCACATTATCTTTTTTTTTTGTTAGTGCCCGCCATGCTAGACGAGTGCATGGCATATCTAGCACAGAAGACGAAAAAGCAGCCCGATTTCAGCTACGAGGTAATTGTGGTAAGCGATGGCAGCAGTGACTCAACAGTCTCGGTAGCTCTAGAATACTCAAAGAAATATGGTGCAAATAAGTTTCGTGTGCTGGAGTTGGTCGAGAATCGTGGAAAAGGTGGAGCCGTGCGGCTAGGCATGCTAAGTGCACGCGGTCGGCAGCTGCTATTTGCGGATGCCGACGGTGCAACCAAGTTTGAAGACTATGAGAAACTAGCAGAGGCTTTGGTTAGCCTAGCTCCGGAGTGGAGACACGATGGCATAGCCATTGGCTCTAGGGCTCACCTAGAAGATGAGTCAATTGCCAAGCGCAGTTTTTTACGGTAAGCCAATGAGAAACAACTTGTGAATTCCATCCATATATTTAATTTTATTCATTTTGTAGTACCATATTAATGCATGGCTTCCATACGCTTGTCTGGATATTTGCGGTGCGATCCGTGCGGGACACCCAGTGCGGCTTTAAGCTCTTCACCCGTGCCACAGCCCGCAAACTATTCAATAGCTTGCACGTCGAACGCTGGGCATTCGATGTGGAGCTGCTCTACTTGGCTGAACGTCTCCAGCTGCCCATGACGGAGGTTGCTGTACGGTGGACAGAAATCGATGGCTCGAAATTATCACCTTTTTGGTCGTGGCTGCAAATGGGCACCGATTTGTTTATGATCTGGCTGCGATACATGGTGGGCGCTTGGCGTATTGTCGCTAGCGAGAAGAAGAAAAACTAAGTGTTATAGTATCGAAATAATTGCTAAGGGCGCGCATTTAAATTGTAATTGATTTTGTTCTCTACTAACTTAAACCACTAACCATACAACACATAGACGAGACATCTAAAGTGAATTTGCTGTTTGGTTAGTGCTTAAACTAAAAGCTTATTAAATTAAGTGCACAGTATTCGAAAAGTTTGCATTTGATTTTTAACTGAATTATTTATTAAAACTGTAATAGTTGGCAACATAGTTTTGGAATTATATTCAAATTATTATATACTAGCCAATCCTATAGTTTTTATTGACTAATTATATTTATCACTGCATTTCAATACTCATCATACTTAGTGGCTTCAATAGTAATTTATATTTGACAATTTAAGAATTTTGAAAACGTCGGGATCGATAATTTAATGCATCACTTAAGAATCTAATGTGGCGGTCATTCGATTGCACTTGTTTAACAAAGCATCGATATCAGATAGCAGTACAGGTTCCGTCGTATATCAATTAATCGATAGCCGTTTCAAAGTTACGTCGCGTCGGCGCGTTCGCAACATAGAGAAGAACAACAGCACGCTTAAAATTAATAATTAATATTAGTATTACAATTTTATACTTTTAAACGCGCCTACTTCAGTTGTCATACAGGTCTAGTCAAACTGAAGTATTAAAGTGCACTTGCTCTGACTATTCTGCACATCAAAACACCGCCTGTTGCGCCTGTCTTTCTGTTTGTGTTGTGTATGAAGTCCTCATATGTTTGAGCGCGTGTGAGTGTGTGTGAGCACAGCTGAGCCTTCTCCGCGGAATTGTTTATAATATATTTTTTTTGCCCGCTACTTGGGCCGGGCAGTATGCAAATGGTGTCAAAGCCGGTCGCGTCGCAGTCATTGTTATCGCCGCCGTTGTGGAGCGTGCGCGCCGCTTAAACGAAAGTGATTTGTTGTTATTAATTTCGTTTGTTAAATGCGCTTCGATCGGTCATTGCTTCAATTGCTAAATCAACGGCACTTGTGGTAAGTTTGGCACACATATTGACTCCTCTTGCCCTCTCCGCTCCCGCTGGTGTCTCACTCGCAGCTCGAATTACATTTATTTTCTTTGTTCGTGTTTCATTTTTATTTAATTTGCTTTATCACCACAATTAATATGTGAGTCGGGCTGAATGCAAAATCAAAATAACGAAACTCGAATTTATAGTTGGGCTTGCTGATAAGACCACCCCCCTTGTAAACCAATAAGAACACACATGCATACATACATATTCCAATCAGTCCATGTTTTGTCACTTGCCTTCGAGTTGTTGCTTTTTTCCTCTTCTCATATTTGCGTTTTCTTTCCGCTGCAAACCCGTTTTTTGGTTGCGTTTTGTTAAAAAATTCTTTCAAAGGTCGCGTAGAGCGTCAAACGCCAACGCAACACCCGCCTCCGTTAAATGCTATGAAAAAAGTTGCGAATATCAACAGAAAAATCAAAACTATTGCAAAATAAAAAATATTTAAAAAAAAAAGAAGAAAATGAATAATAAGAGAGGCATGAAAATTAAACGCAGCCATTTGCGTGGCGAAATTCAAACATTGTCGTCTGCAGCTAAATCTTTCCTGTCTGTGTGCGCGTGCGTGCATGTGTGTGAGTGTGTGCCAGGGCCATGGCCACGCCCGCCTTTGCCAAAACGCGTTGACTCTTGTCTGTTGTTGTCTGCGGCCGCCGATGCCGTTGCTGCTGCTGCTGCGCTGCTATCCCAGATCCAGGCAACTTTGCTGTCGCCGTCTGCGTTTGCTTCTTCGCCTGTGCCTGTCCATGCCTGAGGCCAAGATTTATGCGCGTTTTGCGCCGTCGCACAGTGGCCGCCGTTGCAATCATTTAGCGTTGCCAACTCTAGAATACCCTGTAATTTATGAAAATCAGTGGCTATGTATTGCTGTATGGTTTTTTTTTTTTTTTTTTTTTTTTTTGAAAGTGAGTTGATTAAGGGAACTTGATGTCTGCAATCAAAATATAGAGAACAGTTAATATATCAAATTATTATTAAATACATAACTCTTTTTATAGGGCATACTTCTGTTATTGCTTTAGTGCTGAGCAAATCCTATATGGCTGAGCCTCTCAACGCTCTGCTTGATTAAAGTGCCACGCATGAACGATATGTAAACGGGGCTTGTGGGCGGGGCAGTGTGAGAGAGGCGCAGGCGTTGTAGTTATTGTTGCTGCATCATTGTTGCTGTTGTTGTTGTTGTAGCTGTAGATGTGCATTTGTCGCTTTTGTTTGTTGATTTCCATGCGCAGCCGCATGTTGCTTTTGTTGTTGTTGAAGTGCGATAATTCCATAGCTCCACATATCATGTGTGTCTGTGTGTGTGTGTGTGTTTATGTGTATACTATTTAGCCAATACAAGTGCTGTCACTGTAAATAGGATATATTGAAATCATGCTAAAACATGTAACAGATAAGCGAAATGCATTTTTCTTATCTTATATTATTTGAAAACATGTGAAAATGTTTATATAATATTTATAATGCAGATTATTAGTTAAGCTTTTGTGCGTTATATAAGCAGTGGTTCATAATTTACATAATCTACAATAGATCACAAAAGTCTTTAATTGAAATGAATCATGCCTGAGCGAATCATTTTAATCAATTTACTCGTGACTCAACTAATTATTCGTATTGATCAGATATTCATCTGCAAACTCGCTCTCGATTAACACCTGAACATGGGTAATATATCTCATATGTTTTCTTTAACTGTGCAATTGCTCATCAACTATTGGATAATTTAATGGAACTTATTGTTCGCAAATCCGTTCAATCAAACTATTAAAGCCATTTAGTAATCACAGATCCAATTCATTATTCATTTTATGGATTCAGTACAGGGCATCTATATGTCTTACTAACTCTATATACATATGTGCATACATGCATATATGTATATGTATGCATGTATTCGCAACTTGGAACTGGGCCCAACGAGCCGTTTGTTTGCGCACACGCTTCGTTGGCAAGAACTGTTGGACTGGTCAAGCGATGATCAGCTTACACTGGGCTAATCCTTTAATCAGTGCTCCGCACAGGCTGCAACTGGTTTTCACTCGGCATCAAGGTCAGTTGAAACAACGACTATATATATACTAAATATATACATATGTATATCTGTATATATTATTGTACATAGAGATACTGCACTGTCTAGTCGGCCGGCTTATTAATTGGCCATTTAATCGCTCGATTTGGTCCAGCTGAAAGCCTCTCTTTGTCTGTCGGTTCTTGGCTGGATCTCTGATTGATGCCTGTTGGTGTAACGCCCACTGCAATTAGCCGGGCTACTCAATTTGGCCACGGTCAATGGCATACGGTTCGCACGCCCACAGATCGTGGTTTTGTGTTTGTTTGGTTTTGCTTAACTGATTTATGTGACGAGGCGTTGTCGCTTGTAAACCAAACAATTTTTGGCCATAATATTAACATGTCTTTATGGCTTACTGATTTTGCAACTCTTTTATTTTTACAGATACTTCTCTCTCCCTCTGTCTTTCTGTCTCTCTCTTCTTTCTGTCTGCCAACCACGATGCTGAGCAGCAAAATGCAGCGCAGCTCCCATGGCAGCATGAAATCGTCGCTGTCGCTGCGCTCCAGCAGCAAATCCTTTCAGGCCAAAATGGATAAGATGTCGGAGCATCTGTACGATATTGTCAAGAGCGGCTCCATGGTGAAGCGGGCCCAGAACAAGAAGCGTTTCACTCCAGTCAACTATAAACATCGCTGGTTCGAGCTGACGAAGCGCACCTTCTGCTACTACGATGTCGAAAATGTCGAGGTGAGTGGAGGATCGAAAATATTTAGATACATACATATATGCCCAAGTTTTCTGCTTTTATATTTGATACCTTCTGTAGTGAAAATAGTTTAGATCGGTGTATTATAGATGTAACGATAAATTAGCTAATGTGCAAGATCAACTGTCAATTTAAACTCTCTCCTTTGCCTTAGCTTAGTTTGTAGGGTATCTTAGAGTTGAGTTGCATTTTGTAGCTTAACCATAATTTACAAAAATATTTCAGAAATATTTCTATATAGGCTTGTACAAAATATTCCTTCATAATCGCAGTTGCTTAAACTTTCTTTACAGGGTACATTAAAGTCGACCTATCACCTCAAAGTTGAAATTTATAATAGTAGTTTATAGAAAGCCTTTCTACGCAAACTCTTTTAAATTTTAGCAGCACTCTCTCAACCTCAGCATAGTTTGCAGGGTATGATAAAGTCGTGCTGTCACTAGAGTTAGAATTAGTTTAAGACTATATCAAAATGATATGGGAATTGAAACTGTATAATGCAGTATATCAATACTGTGTCGATACTTAGTTTATAGGGTATGTTCAGATCGGGCAAAAAATAAAAAAAATTGCCTTCAATCTGCAGTAATATTCTTATAGAAAATTATCTTCATATTCGCTGGGCTTCCTTTGTTTAGCTCAGGCAAGGGCGCTGACGCAAGGGGGCGTTGGGGCTTGGGGGTTGGGGCGATGTTGGACTAGCCATTATTCATGTTTAAGTGGGTGTCTCGGCTTGTTGTCATGACTTCGTCATTTATTGCGTCGCTATTGCAGCACCTCCAATTGTATTGCGTTGCAGATGGGGTGGGTAGGGGTAGCACATGTGTAGGCGTGTGTGTGTGTGTGTGTGTGTGTAGGGATGTTTGGGTGCGTGCGCCTTATTGTGAATGGGAGCACAGCTGCCCGAGCGGACGCTTCGCTTGCGTTTCGTTTCAAAACAAATGCAAGACTCGGGCAGTCGGCGCATTTCGTCTTCTGCTTCGTGCTTCCTGCTGTCCTTCCAGTCTCCAAGGGGACCTTTGTGGTTGGGCATCAAACACACCCTGCCGCTCGGCCAGCTGTTCGGTGTGCTTCCAGTGCCGGCAAATCGAGACGAACGCTGAGACACACCCCCTTTCAGCGGTCGTGTAGAGTTGAAACGCCGTTTCGTCGGGCGCAATTCCAATTGGAAAACGCGCCAGCCGCGCCAGCATATCCTCACGAAGTTCACTAACTCCTGGACGCTGGAGTTTTTGGCTTTGCCTCGTCGCGTGCGGAAGTGTCCCTTTAAATAGTTCTTTCTCTTGATTTGCCAAAAAAAAAAAAAAATAAAATAAAATAATAATAAAATATATTAAAATCAAATGAATCATTTATTGAAATAAATATTTATTGTATTTATTAAGTTGTGCAAATTCGCATTTGCGGCTCTTGTTGGCTCTGGTGTGTGTGTTCGTCCACCCCGTTTAGAACATATTTGGCGTCGTGGTTTTTTCCGGCATATTCAAAACCACCCTTAGTCGAAAATAGATATATTTTGTTAGCCGTGCTGTGCCGCATTTCCAATAACTGTAATCAAAAAATTGCAAAGTTCTGTGTGAGTGAGTGTGTCTATGTGTGTACTTAACATACGCCAAGTGCTATAAGGCATTCGTAAATTTGAGGTACTCCATAAGTATTCAAATTTGACTTACTTCAAAAAAGGCCAAAACGCGGACCCCACCCAAAGGCCGAAAGTTTTTCAAGTGTAGCGAGCGTGTGTGTTTTTTTTTCTCCTTAGCTGTCCAGCTCTAGCTCTCTACCTTTCTCAACTTCTCGCTCTCTCTCTCTCTCTCTCTCTCTTCATCGCTTGTTGTTGTTTGCCGCACCCCTTGGGTTGCGAAAAATAAAAAAAACGTAACAGGATTATCCCCACGTCGAGCCTTAGGTAAGTTAACCCACAAGTTCTTAAGTTTAGTTATTTAATTGATTTAGTTGAGCAAGAACTATAAATGGATTAACACGCTCCGATGTACTAAAGTCCCTAATGTGTTTAGGCTTGGGCATAACGGGCCCAGTGTCTTCATTTTAGTATTCATTATAATGCCCTAACTATAGCCTATATAAACTGAGCCTGCAGCTTGGCAATTGTAATGGAAACTTGACTCAGCTGCCTCTTAGCACTACAGCTTCTATAAATACGCATTTTAGATAGATCTGTGGGCCATATAATATAACTGCCGTAGGAGCAATCGCTAGAGGTCTTTGTTTTTGTGCCATTGCTGTAGATCTACTAGTGATTCTATAATTCAAAAGGTTTTTATCTACTATCTCACACTTGTGTTGGATTTTACAATATATAAAATAGTACCTACGAACCATCTTGAGAACGTATTTTTTCTTAACTTTCTTGAATTCTTTCGGTACTTTCGGTTTCGGTTCGGTTGCAACTAGCTGAATTCTATATCAAGTTTTACATCAATATTTTAAACAATTGTATGTATTCGTATATCATATATATTTGATGTCAAATTAATGTAATATTTGAAAATATTCCGGGATATCTAGATAAATAAAATCCTGAAATTATATTTTCAGCCAATTTTTGGTTATTTAGAGAAACTTTATTCCAAGTCAAAGTATTTTGGTTTGCATCAACCCTAACACAATAACAAACATATTTCTAGCTGCTGTTACTGTCATTCATTCAGTCATGTATTCATTGTCCAGCTGTCAACCCTTCAATCCAGCTCGGGCTGCTCCTTTTGCTTCTGTTGTTGGCATTTTTACGCCTCATCGGGTTTTTCAGCTGGGTTTGAGGTTCGATGAACTTGTGTGTGTGTGTGCATGTCTGTGTGTGTGTGTGTGTGTGTGTGTGGCAAATGCTCAATTAATTGATGGATACGCCTTTTGTGTCTATGTGAAGGATGTGCTCCCGCTGCTCTGGCTGGCTCTGGCTTCTCCTCCTGCTGCCGCATTGTGCCGCCTATTGGGGTCACTCGCTTCCAGTGCTGATTAATGCCTCGGCTCAGCTTCAACTTCAACTTCAACTCAACTTCAACATCAGCTGCAGCTTTAGTTGCATCTACTTAGTCATTTATTTCATCTTCTGCTGCTTCTACTAGTTTTTTTTTGCTTTGTGTCATTAACCTGCCATAAAAATCGCAGCTTGGGCCAGTTTGGTCCGTCTCACCTGGCTCTCACGTGGCTATACCTATAGCTCGGTATGCTAATTGAGCCTGCGCTTTGTTTGTAAACACTTTGCGCCTTCTACTCACATTTCAGAAAAAAGCATAGACCCTGCTCTCTAATACATTTCTTGCGCAGATTAAGGTTGTAAATAACAATTTTTCTGAAGGGCCCGAACACGGAGTAACGCATGTTCAGCCACTCAATGTGAAGTGGCCTCACAGACAATGCACTCCGAATACCCTTACTTGGGTTCATTTTAAAGTTCTACAAGGCATTTACTGATGAGTGTGAATACACAAACACAATAAAAGGTTTTATTGCCACTCATTAAAGAGGACCCATTGAGACTATACGAGGCGAAATTTGTTCTTGTGCATTTAGAAATTGAATTTCGAATTTCTTTGAATCTGAGATTTAATATATGGAGCTATATTAATGTATGATGCAACTAGATATATACGATATATACATATTTTAGGTTTATCTCACTGCCGTATTAACCCTTTCCTTTCCCAAACTAAACAGAACAAACCCCTTCAGTTAGTTGTCATACCTTGCCTAGATTATGATAGCAAAAAATGTAGGCATATATACATATATCTATATATGCATACATATATGTACCTATATGAATATTCTTCTTTCATGCCAATGCGTTGCATGTGCAAAGCTAATGGAGGTGCCAGCTACGCTTGGCTTGCAACACCCTCTCACCTGCCACGCCCCGCCCCGCTTAACCGCACAGGCCCCCAGCATTCGCGCCTCGTAAAATGTTGTAAGAAAAAAAAAAAAAAGAAGAAAAACCTTTTGGACAAACGTTTTAAACCGTGTGTGGGCTTCCATTTTGTTCGGTAGCCATTTGAGAATTGGCAAAAATGTTTTTATGGCCTTTTGCATTTTACGACCGAAGCAGATGAAGCTGAAGAGGAAGTGGAAGACGAAGATGAAGATGATGTAGTAGTAGAAGAGGCAAAGTGTGCTTATGGAATGCTGGGAACTCGCACGTCTGCTGATCAATCTCCATAATTGTGCCGCATTTTCAATTAGCCATTCAAATTTATCACCCCTCACATTTCACTTTATGTCCATGGCTTATTACTCATTCGAATGCATTTCGAATGCCTCTTCTTCTCGAATTGACACCTCTTCTTTAGCCACGAAAATGGCCCAAAGCCGATTTCGTAGAATTACAAAAAAACCAGCAAGCGCTTCGGTCAACCCAATGCTGACAAATTAACGCACCGGCCAAAGCTCTTGATACTCTTACCTAAAGTGCTATGAATTTGGTTAAGAACTGTGTAACTCATAGCAGGAAATAGCTGCTTAAATATGTTATTTAATGGGATTGAATAGTTGAGTTATAATTATGTATGTTTCTCTAATCCTAACTATGTGAACTGAGGTACCAGCGGAGCTATCTCTACTAAACTTGACATACTTTATTGCTTATAATTATAGATAATATTCATGTCAATATGGCACAAATCGCTTCACTATATTTAGTAACTATCGTAGGTATTTATATTACCTATCTGAACTGAGCTTCCAGTGAACGTATACCTATGAAACTGAATATAGTTCTTGCTTTTAACTTCTGCTAAAACATATATAATTATTGTAGATATCTATGACTATATCATATATGTATATGGCTGTCATCGATGCTTAAATTAGCTATAAGAGTTGAGCTTTCATTAACGTGATATCTATGCAACTTGGTATAGTTGTTTCTTATAACTATAGCTAAGGTATAAGTGAATGTTGTTTAAGATCGATTGATTAAATATTCAAGTATCTGTCATTGATTCTTGGATTACCTAAGCGAATTGAGCTTCCAAAGAAGTTATATCTGTAACACTTATTATAAATATATTTATATATTCTGGCTGATCATAATGTCATAGATCGGTTCAGTATATCATATGAGTAACCTATATGAACTGACAATCTAATAAAGCTACCCCCATGAAAATTGGTACTTCTACTTGCTGATGCTACACGTAATATATATATGAATAACGTACTGCTAGAGGCATTAGATCATATACCCCTCATAGGAACTATATAATGCACACACTGTTTCCCTATATTTAGAGACTCTAAAGTTGTATAGAATATTACAATCTTCGGCTTTATAGTTTCGAGTCATCTCATGATGGTTTTTTTTACCCGGGTGGTCCCAATCCACTGCGTTCGCTACGTCTCATCTCCGATTTAACTGCAGTCGCGTGTTTCTTGTGAAATTGGCGCCAAAGCGAAAATGTTTTTTGATAAGCTTTAGCAGCGAGCTGCGAGCAACGGGCTCGAGACAATGACAGATGTCGCCTTTATAAAGAGGGGCCTCTAAATGAGTGTATAGCATGTCTACCTGGCCCACATGTTGCGGCTGTTGCGGCCAATTTGACAGCAGTTGCGGTTGGCCGGCAGGAGGGCCAGAAGGGTGCCATTTCGCATGGAGATTCATGGCTTACGGTAGTTTTGCCACCTCATATTTTAAGCACAATTACCGTTAACTTCCGTCGAATGGGTAGCCGTAAAGGATACGTCAGTTAAACTTAATGTTAATGCTAACGTTAATATTAAAGTAAAAGTAATTCTCTTATGGAATTGCTTTCTAATTGAAGTCAATGAAATTTTGATTTGTAAATCTGATAGCACTATTGTCATACCTATCCTATTACAGAGTATTAACAGCTTTTTACTACACTATTTCTGCTTTGCTGACTAATTCATTTAGCACTTTTGGCCATTTACATATGCCCATTACATATCAATTGAATAGCGCTCGCTCTTATGGCCATAAACCGGGCTTCGACTGGCCACAAAGTGCTGCCAAGCCCTTTCAATAAACACTTGTAATAATTATGAATCATAATCAAAAAAAAAAAAAAAGGTAACAATACGCTCGTTGCTCGGTACATGGTCTAAAAGCGATTGTCATGCCAATGTTGGCTGGAAACCTGTTGGTTGGCCAGCAGCAGTTATAGCTTTTAGCTGCCCTGTCTACATGCTTTGCCTATTAACGGTATAGGTATTGTATAGGCCCAGTATGATTCATTATCTATATACATATGTATGTATGTGTATATGTATATCGCTCATCATGTGATGCACTGGCTTTGCGGTGGGTCTTCTGCCTGCCTTCATGCCGTCAGCATGCGCAATGAGCCACCTTTTATGTGTCTAATGAGCTGCCAAAGCCGTTGCGGCCGTTGCCTTAAGCTTCCAGCCAGCAAGCAGTCTTTGCTTTTTGTCTGCGACATCCCTGCCCCCTCCCCCCCCCCCCTCCCCTCAATCTCTCTCACTCCCTATCACTCTTTGCACCCGCTCCACGCTTCCCTCCAGACGACGCTTTGTCTGCACCGGATAAAGGGGTTATGCAGGAGCAGGGGTGGCGTAGATTGCTATGCAGTGAAAAAAAATACGTTTGAATTTATTTTAATATTTTAAAATTGTTTAAAGAGAATATCAAAAATGTGATTTCGAATTTAATTTAATTTTTTATTTATTTATATCATTTTTTCCAAATATAAGTATTTGCATATTCCTTGCTATAATATATTTAATATATATTAATAGTTTTATTTATAGTTCGAATAAGATATCCAGACTTTGCAAATTCTAATAAGAACACGAATATTTGTTTGCCCTTGCGTTCGCCTGCCAAGCGCTTGGTTCCAGGCTCGAATCCAGTCACTGTTTTGCAAAATATAAAATTTATTTTTCCCATTAAATGTTTTTTTTATTTTTTTATACAAAATATATCAAGCTAGCTGCCCCGGCAAACTTTGCTTTGCCCTATCCATTAATTCCTCTACGTCTGTTGACTACGAATCTGCGCGCTTCTCTTCGTTCTTTGCTGGTTTCGTTCACCTCGTGCCTCTTGCAATTTTGATGCACCTAACTGGATGTAGACGAGCTCCAGGAGATCATTTAGAAAATGCCTGCAGCAGCAGAGAATGTTCCCATTGGATCGACTGCAATGATCTCTATCTGGCGCCCAGCTCAAAATTTGAGTGCCCCTCAGGCTTTGAGTGGAAGTCGCCCTATATAAAGGGCAGCAGCTGTGGATTTTATTCAGTCGTCCAGACTCGGAGGGGTCAGTCGTACGTGAAGGGCAACGCAGTTGTTTGTATAAAAAAAAAAAAAAAAAATTAAAAAAAAAAATTTTTTAATTAAATAAAAAAAAATTAAATAAAAAAAAATTAAATAAAAAAATTAAATAAAAAAATTAAATAAAAAAATTAAAAAAAAAAATTAAATAAAAAAAATTAAATAAAAAATATTAAATAAAAAATATTAAAAAAATTAAATAAAATAAATAAAACAAAAAAAAAAACAAAAAATAAATAAAAAAAATACAAAAAATAAAAAAAAATACAAAAAATAAAAAAAAAATACAAAAAATAAAAAAAAAATACAAAAAATAAAAAAAAAAACAAAAAAAAAATTGAAAAAAAAATTGCTCTGCACGTACGACTGACCCCACCGGGTCTGGACGACTGAATAAATTCCATAGCTGCTGCCCTTTATATAGGGCGACTTGCACTAAAATTTTGAGCAGGGCGCCATAAAGAGCAATGGGAACACTCTCTGCTGCTGCAGGCATTTTCTAAATGATCTCCTGGAGTTCTTCTGCATCCCTTGCTCTTCTTAGGCAGACGGACAGAGAGACAGACAGTGAAATATATATATATATATATATATTTATTTATTTATTTTTTTTTTTTTCAAGTATTCATCAAATTTTTTTAGTATTTTTAAGATCTACTATCCTACTCGTTGCGGGGACAAATCCAACTAATCAAAAATCATAAAAATTAGTCCAGCATATATCAAGTTATAATCGTAACACTTTTACACAACTTTCTTTTATATACATATGTATGGATATAGATAATTACAGCAGTAGATCCTACAACTCAATAGTCAACCATAAAGTGCCATATTTTTTGTGACTGTGTAACGCATTATTAACGCCTGTGAAATAAACATTGCCCAGATACCTGTCTGCCGGTCTTAGCCGCCCCGCCCTCCTAAGCAACGCCTCTTTCGTAACAGCCTTTTGTCTGTCTACGGCCTGAGCGGCAGGACGAGTATGCATTGCGGCGACATTGAGTTATTGCATATTGCGGCGAACTCCAATAGCTGCTTACTCAAACAAGTAAGCAAGAGAGAAGGCGAAAAGTCAGCTGAGCCAACGAGTCCAATCAGAGCATAACATATGCTCGAGCAAGTGTCCAATTGGCGTTGGGGTCGCTTAATGCGATTTAAGACGCTGCATAAACAATCATTTAATTGGAATTATGTTTAAAATTAAAACGCCTTTCTATTGAAATCGAGATTTTCGCCTTGTTGTTTTTATTGGCTTTATCGCTTCAGCTATTTCCGCTGCTGTATTATTTTGCTGTTGTTGTTGCTGTTGTTGCTTTAGACCGTTTATTTGATGCTCACGCGCCGCAACAAAAGCTGGAAACAAACCCAATAATTAGAAATCAAAGCCGGTTCCCAAGCACACATATAGAAGGCACATGCACACACGCACACACACTTGCACACTCACTAAACTTGTCTACTTTCGTATTCCAAAATGTTATCACGGATGGTCAAAACCGCAGTGCTGCGTGGCTATAAGATTTGTGTTTCTCTCCATTGACAAAAGGCGCAAAACAGAGTTGAATGTTTATGCTGAAGTGAATGTAACAGGCGGAGGGCATGATTGATCCTGTATTAGAGATATACATACATACATATGTTAATTGAGATATGTTTATTCTCAATCAGAAATGACGTAGTATTGTGCAGCAATTTGAGCGCGTAGGCGTTATGAAATCGATAAAAATCGATACATACTTTATCATGACAGAGATTTAAGCAGTAGTTATCAAATTCGCTCAAGATATGGCTGAGGCATAAATCTGCCATAAAAAATGTTTTTAAGCTACATTCGCTACCTTTATTAGCTATATCGATATTAATCGATACCAAACTTTAACTTTAACTTTAATTTACTCTGTAAAGTTGTAAAATATAAATAGTTCTTTATCTTCACTTGTGTCATCATCGTTGTAAAACCTTACTTATCTAAAAAATTTATTATTAGCTCTTTGGCACAGCTTAGGTGAGGTCAGAGTATAGCCTAGTCGTTCTCTTTGTACTAGAGCAATATGTCTTGATGTTTTTTTGTTTTTTTTTTTTTTTGTTTTGTCTGCTGCTGCTTTTCTGGCCCGTTTGCTTTGGTCTCTGATGATTGATCTTATCGCAACGGCGCGTGAGTCATCATAAAAAGAAAAACATAAATGAAATACAAAACGAGAACAACATCTTCTTCAGCAGTTGTTAGCTGCTTTATTTTTTTCTCTCTGGTTGTACTTTATGGCCCGGACAGGGATTTAAGTTCATAACTCAAAGCGGCGGCTTTTATAAGCTGCTGTGAGTCCGAGTCTTTACTGTACTGTCGTGGGTCCAGCGCAACTGGCCCACCGCAAAGGCCGTTGCGCTGCACAGTGGCACAAATCGGAAAATTTATTGATAGAAAGTTCAAATTTCTTTGATTTCCCTGTAATTGTATTGTAATAATTATTAAATATAAAGTACATATTGGTTTATATGTGATGAGATGAATATACATATATTAGGAATTCTTAGAAATTATATTTACTGTTTATAAGTAAAATGCAAATCAAACTTATAAGACCATAAAAGTCAACCTGGAAGCCGAGAATTCTCTCTGTAGAAATGTTTATTAAAACAATTATTTTTGTATAACCTCAAACATTCCGTTTAGATTTTTTATACATATTTTGTTAACCCTTCGGCTTCACATATAGACATCTTGGAACACTTACTGTAAGAAATTTGTTATCCAAAGAGATATACTTCAAGTATGATTCCTCTATCAGCCTTACATATTTTTATATGCCATATACAGATAATATATTCAAATAATATTCTAAGAACTGTAAATAACTTTGAAAATTCTGTCGAACTTATGTGTAAATAAATTTATCTTCATTAAAATCAATTTTTAAATAATCTAATCTTAAAAAAAAAATTTTTTTTGTTTATTAAATTTACTCAATTTGCCCACTGTATTTTGACATCAATTTCGTTTTATATACTTATTCCTGGTAAAGTGCATAACTGTAAATGAAAACAATTGTTCAACCAGACATAAAAAATAAAAGTAATAAATTATGTGCGAGCTTGACTTGACTAATTTTTCGAATTTAATGAAACTAAATTTCACCAAATCAAGAATTCCACTGAATCTGTCATGCAAAATACCTTCACAGATACACACACACACACGTGTCGTCTCGTAAGTGCAATATCTCCTGCGCTGCATAGGTTGATTTAAGTGAATGATTCAATCGCTTTGGCATCCGCCCCATATCCGGTTAACGTTACAGTAGAGAGTCTGCCCCAAGTTGTGGCAGCAGCAATTTTTTGCTTTCGTTAAAGGGGGCGGGCCGCTGTGCACTCATCGCCCAGGAATGGGACGCAGACTGCGCTTCTGCCAAATAGTAGGAGCTGGACATGAGGCATGAAACATGGATACATGGGTTGGGGCAGGGTACAGTCGGACAGACAGGTCGCTGCGCTGCCGCGGGGCGTTGCTTGTGTGCTCTACTGGCTGGGGCTGACCGCCTTCATCCTGTGCTAATTGCGAGCATGCTGCATGCATTTATTTTATGAATGAAATGAAATCTTGGCCGCTGGCATTTTCCCACACACGCATTAAATATAAAACATAAGGAACTGAAGAGAATTAAATTAAAAAAAAAAAATAAATGAAAATAAAAAAATTGGTTCGCCCGAGCAGGGACTTGAACCCTGGACCCTTGGATTAAAAGTCCAATGCTCTACCGACTGAGCTACCCGGGCAGTTGAGAATTGAGGCACTGTGGCTGTTTAAGAGCAAACCAGCGAGAGCGTGCTTTGCTCAGGAGAGCAGCAGTTCTGTTTGCGAGTATGCGTGCGGCGAGAGCATTTGTTGTTGTTGCTATCTCGTTCTGGTTCGCGTATCAATGCCTGTGTGCGCGCAAACTAAAAATAGGAAAAACAGAGCGAACTGAGTTTTAGCGCTTGTGTTCTAACGTATGTGCTTGCTCGCATGCGATAATTTTGCTTAGAATTTAGCAAAGCGAAATATGATTTCATATTCGCCGCACAAATCAAATGTACATATATGGAAAATAATATGAATTTGAAATGAAGTATTTTGAAATGTAAAAATAATCAGATGTAGATCTAAAATGTCGAAGACATATAAATTACCAATTTAAATTGCTGTAAAAGAATTTGAGGAATTTGTGTACTTTATTTTATAGTTTTGGTCTCGGCGTCGCAATGCGTTTATATATATTTATAAATACATATATAGTATGTATGTATTCATGTATATGTATATCCAGTGAACGACCTCCTTGGTGCAGCGCATGAAATGCATTTATCAAAACATAAAAATAAACACAAATTGCTTCAGAAAATAGAAAAAGGCCGCGTGCGTCCACGAGTTTTCTACAGCTGCTGCGGTTGCTGTTCTTGTTGTTGTTGTTGGCGGTGCTTCTTCTTTTTCCAGTAGGGGACTTCAATATGCAAGTATTTAAACAGAGTTCAATATTGTGGGCAGCCGGACAGCCGGTTCGAACTTCAAATGCCTATGCGTAGGGGTTTTTTCCACAGCTGTCGAGCGAAACTCTCTCACTCTCGCCATCTCTCTCTCTCTCTCTCTCTCTCTCTCTCTATCTTTCTCTCTGGGTTTTTCTTGTGCAGCCTTTGCCTTTGACCTTATGACTGACAATTTCCTCTACACATTTTTAATTCCCTCCTCTTGCCTCATCCATTTACCTTTCAATTATGCTTGCTTCTGCAGCTCTTCTTGCTCCTCTACCTCCATCGCCGCCTGCTACCTCTTCTTCGTTTGTGCTCTTTGTCATTTTCCGGCCTTTAACACAAGTTTTCCATATGTTTGTTTAATACGTTTTAAGCGCTTTTTAAGCGTTCAAGTCACGATTTTCATATTTATACGAGGGGTATAAAGCGAGAGAGTGACGGGCTGAGGGGTGAGGGGCACTACATAGCACACCTTTCTGGGCTGATTGATCAGCTGTGTTTGTGTGTGTGTGTGTGTCTCTGTGATGTTATCTGCGGCGCATCTTTGACTTCGATTCACTATTTTTTTCTTTTTTCTCATTATTATTATTAATATACATACTCTTACACAAAGGGAATGGCTCTTTAGTGATATATTGTCTGATTATGTTAAATCAATATATGGGATTATTTGAAGACATATACATATAAATATATTTTACACTTATTATTTTACAATTTGAATTTTCGTTTCAATTATTACCTCAAATTTATATATTTAACATATAAATTTGATGAAAATCTTAAATTGCTAAATTCGAATCGCTTTAAATATTTGACAAAATCTATATATATATATATATATATATATATATATATATATATATATATATATATATATATATATATATATATATATATATATTTTCTTGGTAAACAAAAATTTGTTATAATAAATTTAAAGGTCTATTTATATTTTATGTTAATTCAAAAGAGCTTTATAAGCTCCAGTGTCTAAATATCTAAAAACTAAAATTGGAAAGTTTAAAAAATAAAAATAACAAAAATAATAACTATAGTGCTTTACATATATATAAATATATATATATGTATTAACTAGCATCCATAAACAATATCAATTGGAAAATGATTTCTCTACTTAAATTTATTTCACACATTGTTTATATACATTGTATTTATATTGTATTTATGTCATGTATAAATATTGTATAATACTGAAGCTTTCAATCTCTAAGCTAGGGTATTCAGATTGCCATAAAACAGCCAACAATTTATGTATAAATTTTTCCAAATAGGTTTTTTGGCTTTTCAGTTTCTATAAATTTAATTATTGACTTGCAGAGTAAAGATTTTTTTTTATTGTATTTCTTCTTTTTATCTGTAAATGTTCAGAGGCGTTGCTTATCGTTAATTTGATCGCCAACGCGCGCTTTTGTTTTTCCCAGAGTGAAAAACCGAGGCTGATCATCATGATGATGATGTTGATAGATCACCTCGATGATCGTTAGGCGAGCATGCATCCGAAAAGAATTCCAGGGAAATCGGAGTTCATGCTTCAACTGCCTTTTCCCAGGAGTTGAACTGAAAATTATAGCGTAGGCTTTCAACAAAATATACAAATGCAGATATATCTAGATATATGTATAGCTATATATATATACATATATATATGCATTTTATAATGCAAATTTGTATGAAAGCGACTGGCCAAAGGAAGTCATCAAGCGGCCTTCATAGGTACACACACATAGAGGGAGACAGGAAGAGCCACAGACAAGACAAGAAATGACTCAGCAGCTCTGTTCATTTGAGTTAAGATACCCACTGAATATACATATATATACATACTTACATACATCTTCTTTTTGAATATGTTTTCAACGCCAAATTAATTACATTGAGAACAGTTCTGCAGCGCTTGGCTAGCCAGCCAAGCATGTCCTTTGATGTGAACTAAGAATGTTGCAATCGGGCGTCAACGACTGCACAATACACGTTCATGATCCAAGAACAGTTGAATGATACTTTGTAAATACTAATAACTACTCTATGCAGCAGCACATTGGGCAAGTTTTAGAGCCATGTCTATCTCCGAAATTTTCGCAGATCTAGTTTTTTTTCCATTTGTATATGTCTATAGAGAAGTCTATAGTTTGTAACGCTCTAGTTTCGAACTTCTTCTAAACTAATACACTCGTTTCACTTCATTAACAAGTATTAAAAGATATCTATATATATTTATATGCACACACACATACACAGAAATCAACCCGAGCCAAGCCAAGCTAAGCCCAAACTCAACACAAATTATGCATATGTGGAAATGTCTTTTCCTTTTCAGTTGCATTTTCATAGGAAAAGTGCATCTAATTGTGTAGCCTCTACATTATAACACATGGGAGAAGCTATAAAAGTAAGAGTGTCTGACTGTTAAATGATAGACCAGCAGATATGCTGTAAAGTGCTATAAAAAGCAATGAACGACTAAGCTATGCCAACTAAATCAAGCTATTGATGGAAAATAATGATAATAAAAAATCGGTCACATCGATATATATCGAAAAAATAAGAACATTTGTATATTCAAATTTCAGTCAAGTTATAATCAACTGCTTTCTAAAAATAATAAAGATAATTTCAAATATTAAAGATAATTTAATAGTCAAGTTATCGATTTTTATCGATAGTATCCGAACATACTTTCGGCTAAATTTATACGTATTGAAAAGCTATATAACCTATGTGCTAATCTAATCAGGCGTTTGATGCTTATCGATGATGTTTCGATATTTTTTCAATTTATTCCCCAATTTTACTGGAAATGTATGGGGATTGAGTTTCTTAAATACAAATATTTTAATTTATTTTTATGAACAGTAAAGGGTATTGAAGTAAACCCTTACACTTACATCCATAACCCTCACCCACATATCCTAAAATATAACCATATCCAGTTCCATTTCAGTTGGCAGCGAGCCGTGAAATTGGAATGCCATTAGGAATAGTTTCAAGTATCTTGGGCTGCTCCACAAAGTATCTTTGTATCGCTGTAGCTGTATATGTAGTATCCGAAGTACATTTTTATTACAGTTATAATTTATATGACAATTTTTCAATCGTGCAGCCCGCTGCATGTGGTCAGCGCTCTCTAAAGACACCCAGGGGCGTATTATCAATCATTGGAGACGTCGTATGGCCTATTCAAGTTGGTTGTTATTTCATTTCTTTTTTTTTTTTCATTATCCATTGTCAATTGGGACTTTGGCTCTTCGGTTCGAATTCGTTACGCAGCTCAAAGTCGTTGGCATTTGAACATGCTGCAGCATGCTGCAAGCCGGGCTTCCATTAATCAACATTGAAAGGTTTTGCACTCGGAACGTTCCACACACACGCACACACACACACACACACTTCAGAATGAGAAGCGGTGGATCAGTAAGGGAACTGAAGGGACTGAGCTTAAGCAGTCTTTCAGCTGGGTAGGTTTGTTTGATTTGTCTGGCCCCGTTGAATTGCCTCATTAGCTGCACATTAGTGAGCATACACACGCGTGGGAGGGTCCTCAACCAATATTATAAGTATTATTTGCCTTTCCCAGCAATGAATCGGCTGACTGAAGAATTATTGAGACTGTTCAAGCAAAACATTAAATGCGGAATGTTATAAAATTGCGTAAGCTTAAAACATTTTAAGGCTCTTAACTCTCCAAATGCAATACTTGTATTAATTATAGTATTTTATCTTCTTTATCATTTATATTTAATAAAGTCTTAGGTTTCTTTTACATATATATACATATATTCATCTCCTATCTCATTTGAGAATTTGGCTCATGTTTGCTTTTTTACTTTCTCTCTCTTTATGCTAATTCATGTTCCATATCTCATTTTCCATTGATTGATCTCTCAATAACATTTCATTCTTCTTTATACATTGAAAAATTGGTGAAATTCAGCTCTGCCTGTATCTCTCTCTCTCTCTCTTTCGCTCGCTCTCTCTCTCTTTCGCTCTCTCTCTTATAGCACGCGCTCAGGCTAAGTTTGTTGTGCATCATCGATTTCTTTTATCATTTCCGAGCAATCGATTGAAATTGATAAGAAGTCAAGTGACTTAAGCCTATCTTATAAAACCTTGTTATATATTGTTTTTATTTTTATTGAATTTCGAAAGGAATATAAATAAATACAATGCAATATAACTCTTCAGCTTGGGCCTGTGAATTCTTGGAAAATATTAACAAGTACTTTGAATACTTTTAATATCTCCTGCTATTCATAACGATTTCGTAGAGGCTAGTTCTCTCTCTCTCTCTCCTTTTCTTTCTCTCGCTTTGCCTTTGTCTATCTATCTGTTTCTATATATTTCTCTCTATCACTCTTTCTCGCACTGCCTTTCTCCATCTATCTCTTTCTATCTATCTCTCTCTCTCTACCTCGCTCTCTGTTTGTCATCTATGTTTTCTCTCGGTCTGTCTTTGTCTATCTCTCTCTCTTTCTCTCCTGCTCTGTCTTTGTCTATCTATCTCTGTCTTTTTCTCTCTCTCTATATATATATCTCGATCTATCTCTCTCGCTCTGTCATTGTCTATCTCTCTCTCTCGCTCTGTCATTGTCTATCTCTCTCTCTCTCTCTCTCTCGCTCTGTCATTGTCTATCTCTATCTCGGTATCTCTCTCTCTCGCTCTGTCATTGTCTATCTCTCTCTCTCTCTCTCTCTCTCTCTCTCTATCTCGATATATCTCTCTCTCGCTCTGTCATTGTCTATCTCTCTCTCTCTCTCTCTCTCTCACACACACATACACACATTATCTCACTTTCAATCTGTCTTTTCTCTCTTTCTCTTCTTTGCTTCCACATCCTGTCAATTTTTGGTCTTTACGTATTCCTTTCAAATATGTTATCTATTTTCATTTTCTCATTCAATTGCAATTTTCTGTTCACCTTCTGCACGCATTTCGTTTCTCATTGGCTTTGCCTGCTCCTTTTCACTGTTTACCTGTCGCACTTGTCGCCGCTGTTGCTTTGACAGCTTGATTCAATTATGCGCAGGTGTTTGTTGCACTTTGAATACGATTTTGCCGCTGCTTTACCTGGCTGCCGCACAAAGGCTCGGCCAGGTCCTTGCCCGGCCACGTCTCGTGTTTCACCCTGTTCTGTTGTCCTTGTTAGCATATTGTGTTACTCTTATTATTTTCTTCTACTTTTTTGTCGCTTATTTCCTTTGCCCTTTTCTTTAGTTTTTTGTTTGCTTCTGTTTGTCGCGAAAATTGCAGCGCAACTTTAGGCTATTCAAAAGGAACATTGAGTTCTCCGAGTCCTAACAAATTATTCAGCGCTGACCTCGGCTCAACTTGTGCAAAGATTTAGTGCTTTGGGAATACTCTGTAAGAAATTTATAGACTAAATGGGGTATATTAGGGATGAAAAACATAGTTCAAGGAGAAATATAATAAATAAAAATATTCTTCTGCTCAAATCGAAAAGGCAAAAGGAGAAGAGTTGAGAAAATTGTGCTGCTCTTCGTTTATTACAGGGTATATGCAAACTTCACCCGCACCAATTAAGCTCTTGCTTTCCTGCTTGCTACTCCTTCATTATTTCTGGCAACGTCCAACTCTTTCGACGCTCTTTTCATTATTTCGAAAGATTTTTTTATTTCCACATATTTTGCCTCCATCAGCAGCAGCGTAATACCCTTTTGGCCATAGCCTTTGGCAAGCTCATTTTGTAATTGTTCAACACTTCTTTTTTTTGATTTGCCCATCATTTTCAACACCTGATTTTTGTCGGCCCTTGGGTGCGAAGCTAACTATATGTGAAGTAAAGGTGATTAATCTTTGTGCTGCACTAATTGACTTTCACTTTTAACTTTTGTATTCAACTCTTAATTGCGGCTGATAAGGTCTGTTTAGATCAATGTAGCCTCTTCTCTTGTATATATCTTTCTCTTTCTTTGCATAAGGTTGTTTTCGACTCGCTTTCGCTGTCTCGCTCTATTATCTAATGCTTTCTGTTGCTGTCGAAATCTCAATATGTTTTCTTCTCGTTCTCTCTAGCCCACTCTCTCTTCAACTTTATCGCTCACCCTCTTTTCCCACCCTTTCTCTGTCTCTCTTTTCTCCTCCCTCTCTCCCTTTATATCATTTTATCTTTCTCTATCTTCATCTTTCTATTACTATCTCTATTTTTGCTCTTTTTCTGCCCTTCTAAATCCATCTCTCTCTCTCTTTCTCTCTTTCATTTTCATTTTTGATCTATCGCTTACTTTCGTATCTCTCTTTCCATAATTTACCACATGTAGTTCTTGCTCTGTCTTCTACTCTCTCGTCCTCTCTATCTCCCTCTCTCTCTTTTCTATCTCTTTCTTCTTAATTGCTCCCTTCGCTTCGTAGTATGCAAATCACAAACAGCTGTGCTTTCAGTGAACAAACCCACTTGATTTTTCCATTTATTACTGCCACATGTCGCGTTTTGCCAATTTGCAACACACAACATCAGCACACACGCTGATACACACACACACACACAGACACACGAGCACTTCCATCTTTGAGTTCATTGAACTCAAGGCAAAGTTTTCGCCATGATTCTCAACTAGTATGCCACACACATATGCACAACTTGGCCATAAATTTTCATTCACTCGCATCTTTCATTTCCATTTCAATTGCCAGTTGGTTTCTATTTTCTTTTTCTTTCATTTTGAATGTTGCCCAGCTTATGCCCTATTCACGGAAAATATGGCACAACTTGCAAACGAGCAGGAAGCATCAAAAGCTTTGACAACGTTGCCACATACACACTGACAGAATGACAGACTGACAGGCAGACAGAGTTTACGGCATTTGAGCCACTGCCCGCCGGATATTTCCGTTCTAATTGTAGCTCTTCTTTGGTTTTTGTGTCTGACACGCCCACTCTTTGTAATTTCTATGGTAACATAAAGGGAATAGCGAATTTGAAAAGGCCTGGCAATGCCTTAATAGTTGGCTTTTACTGGGCTAAAGTTTCGGTGGATCCTTTGAAACATATATGATAATACAGTAACTAAAGAAAACAGCTATATGAAAAGTTATACGATTTAGCTCTCCTTTCATAACTATCCTGAATATCGTATACTTAAAATATATCGTATATATCATTAAATAGTTGTCCTGTGCTTAAACAAACCTAGTTATATCAAGTTTATTAAATGTAGCTCATTTTACATGGAAGTTCTCTCTATGCAGCATTAAATTGTAGAAGTATTCTATAGTAAAGAATACTTTTTTAAGAGATCCCATGCTAGTTGACCTAATTTCTCAATAGAATCCCAAGTATATTCCCCAAGTTTCATTCCATATTTTGTTCTAATTTTACTTTCTTCGATATGTATATATTTCTCCAACTACTTCTACCATCTAATTATCATCATTATCTATTATTACCATAGCAGCTATTTCATTTGAAACTCCCCAGCATGCGCATCATCTAATTATCATGATCATGCCAGTTAATCATTATAAAGAACGTTCTCTTCCGCTCGCTTAATCTCTTCACAAATTAGCGCCAATTGAATGCACGCACGACTCAAGTGCGTTTCAATTTCCATTTCCATTTCAATTTCAATTTCAATTGCCTGTCAAGTTGATTTTGTTGTTCATCTATTGCCCCCTTTCGCTGCCTTTCTCTCTCCCCCTTTCTCTTTCCAAGACTTTGCTTTTGGCTTAACCCAAATTATTCATTTTTTTTTTAAAACAATTTTTTATTTGTTTTCTTTTTGTTGTTGTTTATTTTCGTAGTTTTTTATCAAGTCGAGACGAGAAGGAAGTTGAATTTTTTTCTTTATTTCTTCTTCTTGATTACTGACCCCAAGTGCTTTACCCGCTGCCTCCGGCCTCTTTTTATTGTATTTTATGCCTTTTTCGTTGCTTTAAAGTGTTTCTTGTTTGATTTTTTTTTTTTTTTTTTTTTGTTTCGTTCTTCAGTTTTTGTGTTGTGGAATCGCTGCTTGTTTATTTGAGGTCTTTGTGTCAACTTTGTCGCTGTGCTGCCTTTTGCTTAACTTAAAGTTTTTTCTCTTTCGTTGATACACTCGCCGCGAGCATTTTGATATTTGTGATTGATATGATCTATGTGAACTCAGTTGTTAGTAAAGCAAATGCAATGAAATTTGGTACAGTTATTGATAGTTGTTGTGGGTTGTATATATGTTGAATTAGTACGGATCGGATCACTATATCATTTGGTAGCTAGCTGCCATGGAAAATATTTGCTGAAATTCAAATTCTGAAATTGATAGAACATATTCACTAAGAAATATTAGAGAAACCTTGAAGATAATATGCAAGCATTTAAAATATAGTATAGACGATATATGATATATGTATATGTTGAAGATCAATAAAGTTTGTATACCCTATATATGTATCTATATACTCTATATTGTACTATATTACTTTATATAATCCATACACTCTATACACTCAATCTCTCTATATATCCAATCTCTCAATACTATACTTACCATATATACTGTTAATTTTCCAAATATTATAAGGTATCATATGTGTAGCTTATAGAGGATTTAACTTTTAAATTTCGAAATATATCTCATTAATCTCAGTCTCGATAGAGAAAAGTTATATGAGCACCACTTATCTTACTTTGTATATATCAAACTTTTCTCGATTTCAAACGATATCCCCCAAACTCAGAGAATATCGTCCTCTTATATCATTGCAAACACACCTGAAGTGCAAACATATCTCTCCCATCTACTCCTTATAATGCCCATCGAAGAGCATCTTTGCTTCGACTTCTGCTGGCCTCCCTGCTTATTCTTTGTAGATGTTTTTTTTTTTGATTCGTTGTTTCTTTTGTTTTGCGATAAGCCAAAGAGCGGGCTAAGCGACGCAGAGACGACGTGCTTATCTCTAGGTTTTCACTCGATGACGCCACACTGCGTGTGTTCACCCCAGATCCAGCACCTACTCCTCCAGCGCTCAGCCTAATCAGCCCAAAAAAAAAGTGAAAAAAAGAAAGAAGCAACAAAGAAGACAGACCATCTATGTAAGAAAAAGCAAAGCAATTTCTTAGGGCTTCCCCTGTCGCGCTTTATGTAGGCCCTGTCAAGTCAATTAGGCCAATTATGTTGGCTTAATTGCGCTTGCAGCGCAAATTGAGGCAGTCAGTCGGGTAGCCCGCACTCCTCACTCCCGCGCTCTACCCTCCGCCAGGTGCTCGGCACACGTGCAGAAATTACCCTTCGTGCGGGAAGCCAGCAGCCAGGACGTCACTTAAGTGCCGTCAAGTGGAATGCCAGGCCCACAAAAAAAACCAAAAAAGAAAAGAGTTGACGAATTTTTTAGTGGCACTTTATTAAGCCCTGCCTCGCACAACCAGTTGCATTTCGCTGGCAAGGAGCTGCTCTTGAGCAAAGCTGTTGCTGTTCTCAAAATCGATAGAATCTTAACTTCCAGCCAGGAGGGCTAGGGATCGGGAGGGGTTGTTATGGCCACTTCACTTCAAATAGCTTTCGATGGGGCTTCAATGCGAGTTTGTTGAGGCATGTTACAGGCTGAAGCGAAACTTTTTCCACTAAAATACCATAGATGATTATGATTATGATTATTATATTATACAGCATTACTTAAACATCAAAATCCTTATATGATGCAATAATCATTTAAATAAACGTTTCGCTCTCTGAATACGACAGCTCTAGCTGCATAAATGCTTAATCAGATCAAAGTCCTTTCCAAGCGATTCGCCACTTAAACACTTATACTCAATATCAATTCCTTCTGCTCTACTCTACTCCCTGCAGCGACGTCGTGAACGCGGTCGAATAAATCTGCAGGGCGTGCGTCTCGTCGAGGAGGCGATAGTTAGCGGCGAGGGCGGCGATCCCTTTGCACCGGATGTAAGTACAGAGGCAGAAAGAGAGCGGGAGTACCAGATTTTGATTGAGCCTAACATGAACATTAACATTAACGCATTGCTGAAATGCGCCCAACCAATTACCTACACAGGGTTACCCCTTTCAAGTGGGCTACTGCGAGACGACGTCGACGACAGCCGCACAGCAGCAGGCGTCGGAGCAACAGCATCTGGGCGAGGGGCAGCATCTGGTGGGCAGAGCCGTGCCCCAGTACACGCTCTACGTGATAGCCAACAGCGAGAAGGAGCGCAGCGAGTGGATACGAGCGATACGACAAGGTAAGCAGCGACGGCGACAGCGACAGTCGCGCACAACTTCAATGATGACCCAAAAAAAAAAAAAAAAAAAAAAAAACCTAAAAATCAAGAGTACTCGAGAGACGACACAGCTCGACCAACAGATACCTCACATAAACTTGGAAAACTTTTGACTGAAATGAAAAAGTTGTTTGCTCTAGCTGTTCACTTCTCTGTGTTTTCCTCAAATAAACTAAGACACTCAGTTCGATATATATCGATTGTCGTTATCAGTGCGAAAAATAAAGCTGTCGGGCTTCTTATTTTGCATGAAAGTGCTATATCAGTTATGTTACGAAGACAAATATTATTCACCTCAAGAAAACATGCATGGAAGTGCTATATCAGATTTGTTGTAAAAACGCAATTTATCGGTCTATCGAAAATAGCTAGCTAAATGGATATTATTGGTATCTTAAACAATACAATGCTTAAATATAAATAATTTCTATATCAAAGACATCTTAAAACTAAAATTTGAAACGCGATATTTATCGATTTTAAAGCAATGTCAGAAAAGTTAATAAAACTGGCATACAATTGTTTCTACACACAAGAGCTACAATAACAAAATAAATAAATTCTGGAGATAATATTAAAATTGATTAAGAGAAAGCCACGGCCAATGGCAGCGATATTTATCGATATTAAGAAGCATTATATCTGTGCTTCTCGCAAAAAGAGCCAATTTCAGTATCTTTGATTCATTTCGAAGCAGAAAAGTACTTAAAATGTTTAGGTTATGTTATCGATACATCATATATCGATTTTAAGTTTATTCTTTAATTTTATTTCATTGTATCCCACATGCTTGGTGGTGCTAATATACCCGCTATTGTAGATTATCAATATGATTCGGGGGCATATTGAAAAGAGTTGCAGATGCAGCAGCTGCCAATCGCTGTGGCACGATAAGCCATCAATGGTGCCATCGAAGCCTTGGTAGTCATCCAGGCCAGACAACAACAATAACAACAACAACAACGATGCTTAACCCAAATCTGTGAAGTCAGCTGTGTGGGTCGTAGCTTTTAGCTTTTACTCTTTTTCCAATTTTGTTTGATTGCTGCCAAATTCCTTAACACTTCTCTTCTACTTCTTCTTCTTCTTTCTTTGATTCGTTGCAGTCTGTGAGGATACGAATACACCGAAATCATATCGATATCATCCTGGTCTCTGGTCTGGCAAGAAGTGGAGCTGCTGCAAGGGCACAGCCCGTAGCACATTTGGCTGCCGAGCTGCCGCTCACTGGCGCGAGGCCAACAATAATCCAAGTAAGAAAATAATTATCAATATGAAAAGAAAGACGACGCTGCATAGCAGTAAATTTCGCTTGCACTCCCGCTCCTTCATGTGCTTGATGGCAGCTACCGTCTCCTCATCGAGCGCATCCTCGTCATCCTTCTTTACTCTATTGTAGTGTCGCACATCTAAGATTCCCGACCTATGCAAAACCATCTCCAGATACCTCGCCCTTTGTCCCCTGTCTCTCTGCCCCTCCATTGTGTGCTGCCTATTTATAGTGAGTCTGGCATATTGTTTGGAACGGGGGCTACGCACTGACAGACCTAGCAGAGGGCAAACATATGGAATAAATAGCCTAAAATAAACTGAGAGCAGAGCAATGCAAATGCCCTTTATGTAGGATGCTTTGACTTTGTCAGCAAATGTGAAATACTTTTGTGCTATAGAATGTATTATACATATTTTCTGTTTATTCAGAATTTTTTTATTTCTAGAATTTTTTTGTAGAGCCTTAACATATAGTTTGGGTATCATTGCAGTAAAAAATGAATCAGAGATAAGTTGATACCACGTTAATTAAGAGTCTAGGAAAAGAAATATAACTTTTCAAACCGCCCTCGTTGCTTTGTTGCATTCCATCTGATGCAACTTGTTACTACTTAGATTTCTTGGGCCCGATGCTAGATAAGATAAGATTAGAAACGATTATATTTATCAGAAATTTCTTGTGATTATAGGGTAATTAAAAGTCGTCTGGAGCTCTTTTGTTTTGTTTTGGCATTGTTTTCTTTTGCTTTGGCATTGCAACATGTGGCGATAAACTGTAGCAGGCAATCGCTGCGCTGCGCCTCGAATGGGGGCGGGGCAAGGGAGGGATTCTTACAATTTCATGGATTGAGCTTTCACCTTTTAAAGAGAGCGAATCATCCATTAGGCACGGCCGCGCCTAATGTAGACATCAGAAGTGCCAGCAAATGTTGAATGCTAGCTGCTACCATTTGTTGCAGCTTCTCTCTACTCTCGCCGCACTCTCTCTCTCTCTCTCTCTCTCTCTCTCTCTCTCTCTCTCTGCCTGTCTCTCTTTGAGTTTTCACACATGTTTGCCATTCGCAGCGCTTTTCCATTCTTCATCCTGTCGCCTCGCACAATTTGACACATTGTCCAAAGACATCCGGGGACTTGGCTCATGCCTCGCGCCTCACGCCTTATGCCCCCATGCCCTCATGCCCCACGTCTCCTGTCAATTGCCACTTGCCACTTGAAGTGGCTACCACGTTCGTGCCGCCGCTTCCTTAAGCTCTTAATGAGCAACGAGTATGGCAGGTACTTTGCCAACTTGTTTAAGCTTTAGACGGAACAAACATAAAGTTTGCCCCATGCAAATCTCGGCACCTGGTCGCCGGCCTCACTACTGGCTTATCTATCGACCACTTGCCAATTCCTAGAACTATGGCCAAAAAGGTAAACTCTCCAGTCGTAACCCTGCCTCTGCTGTGGCAAACATCACTTATCTTCATCTGCATCGCTGTTTGTTCACGCATGATATGTTTCTCTCAGATATAATGAACTTTGCTTTAAGTTCGCTCCGAACTTTGGACTTTCCAGATGGTTTTACCCTAAAAAATGTATAAGAAGTCAGCTCAACGATAAAGATAAAATCTCCAAAAATTCCAATTCTCACGTGTTTCTGATAAGAAAATGTTGACTTTAATGGAAAAGCAATTTGGATATATAAGAATAAGAATATCACGTCTGTTGCATAAATCTATTCCTTTTACATATATCTTTGATCTGTTCATCTTATATATACAGAAAAGAATCGTAGAATGATAGAAATTTTATATATAGAGTTTAAGACATGTATATTAGATCAGCTCTCTATCATACCAACTTTCTTTAATCTTTATTAAATAAGTTCTTTGACACATTTTACCTGAAAGAAAGTTCAAGAAAAGTTCAGATATTGAAGATAAACTCTAGATTAATAATATATCCTGTCTTTACAAAACTATATTTGTAAACCTTATAGAGGAAAGGAAGACAGGAGCTGAGCAACTCAACAGCTCAATAAATTGCCCCCTCCACATGCTACTTCAGTTATCTCAATCTACGGGTAATCTGTAAAACCCTGTAATCACCTACAATAACTAAACCGATTGTCAATTTGGGAACCCCTTTTTCCCTTTATAATTCCCTCAGTTAACGCTCATTTAAATTGTGTCGGCTTGTCACATTTGTTAAACATTACATTCAGGAGTGCCAGGACCCCATTCATACAATAGTTCGAGCCATGCGACAGCTGTGTGCATGCCCAGACAAAAGGAAACTTTTCCCATCAACTGGAGCAATTATTTTGGTACTCCTTGTCAAGTTTGACAGGCAGATTTCGATCGCACAATTTTATGAGATCCGATTAGGTATAGCCATAGCAATGGCATCTGTGGCCCGCATAACGAACATTGTCTCTTAATTGAGGACTACCCTTAATAAGTCGAGCGAGACAGATGGGAAGAGAGAGGCAGACAGGGAGTGTGTAAGAGTGTGAGAGGATGGGGAGCGGTGGGCGTTTCTTTTAGTTAAGCCGTTCAGTCTGCATTTTTTTCGGCAAGTCATTCGCTGCGATCACTTTTATAAAGTCTGCTTCTTTTGGTTTTCTTTGGGGCGAATTCGGGTCGCACTTCGCTGCCAATTTATCAGCGGCAACAAGGAAAGTGGCCTTTTGTCTGTGGAGGATGCTGGATATCGATGCAGCCTGCCATGTCAGTTGCCGTTACAATAAATTAGCCTGTCAATGGGCGCAATCTCTTCGCAGCTACGCCCGCGCAATCAGGCTCCCCGCCTCACCTCATCAGTTGCAGCCTTCTCCCTCCCACTCGCTCTCTTTGACACTCTCGTAGTCTTTGCCATATTCCAAGCTGCAATTAATTATGGCTTCCATCCTTTTATTACCGTTTCGCTGCTTCCTCTTCTCCTTCTTCTGGCTGACTTTCGCCGCGCGCTTTGCGTGCACTGTAATTAAAAAAAAAAAAAGAAAAGAAAATGAGAATACTTCGGTTCGACAAAAATCAACAGCTAGTCACAGTTTTTACGATGCTGTTGGCCCCGCCCCTTTCCCATCGCCCCATCTCCCTCTCCCAGTTTTCAACCCTCTCTTGGGCTCCTTGTGTCCCACACTTGTCAAGATTTATGCGCGCCTTGTTTTAAGTGCCTTTGAAAATAGTTTCATGTCTGTGATTATCATCGGGTTCTGGTTTTTTTCTTCTTCTGAATGGTCGTAAAACAAGCTCGTCTAATAACTCCGCTCTGAACAAAGACGCACTGCAGTCCCAGTATTCCTCCCGAAAAAAAAAAAAAAACAAACAACCAAATTGAAAGACACAAGTAGAACAAGAACAAGCTTGATAAGTAAATACCCTGCAGCTGAGCTAAGTGATAATGACTTAAAGATTATTCTTGTTTTTCACTTACCATTAGTCACTATATAATTAATTCACGTTTATCTTAAAAACAGTTAATATATCGTTTATTCTAAATTTATCTACTTGCTCAAATTTACATATACTCAAATTAGGCAAAGGGTATTTAAGAAACGCAACGTCAAAAAAATATCCCAGTTTTCTATTAAGTTGGGAACTTCGGCTCAATTTTTGCTGCTTCGGCTGTGGATGCGTCTTCGGGCACACAGCTTGCTTGCAGTTTTTTTTTCGGACACCCCCGCAGAGTTGGAGATGCCAGAAGTTCCTTGAAGTCGAAACTGGTTTTTCGGAGGTTTTAGTTGGTTGTTGTTTTTTGTTTTTTGTTTTTCGTTGGGCATATTCGAAAAGCCAGTTCGATATTTAAGAGCGACGCCGAAAGAGCGAAAAATTGTTAACACACACACAACAAAACCAGTTTTTGCCAGTCCCCAATTGTTGCTGCCTGCGTCGCGCTGGAAAAAGTAAACAACAAAAATAAGAGGAACAAAATTGTGTCTAGTGTGCACATGTGATTGTGTGTGTGTGTCGCTGGGCATGTGCAATGAACTTGCTCAGGCGGAGGATCAGGCGCAATTGCTGCAGCCAGGCGTAGCTGCTCTGATTAATATGCCTTGCGCGCTCTCTCACTCTCTTAAATTAGTGCTGCGCCTATTAAGCGATAGGCATCTCTCTCGGCCGTTTGAAAGTCACAAATGATTGTAATTAGGCCCTTTGGTTGTTGCCTTGTGTTGTTTTTTCCTCTACTGCGTCTCCTTTAAAAGCGTCGGGTGATTGACCATGAAAAGAACAGCAATGAAGCAGCGCAGCAACAGAGCCTCAAAAACTCAGACGCGCTTTTTTACACTGTTCAGAAATTGAACAGACGAGCATATTAGTGCTAATTTCTATGAATTTACAAATAAAAAAACAATAACCATATTTTTGTCATGCCTACAGCAGAAAAATTTATTATAATAATTAAATTTTCCAAAAGTCATAGCTTGATGTTTTCAGTTAAGTAAACTTCTCTAAGAGGCAACTGGGGTGCAAACAGAGTATTGCTTAGTCGTTAGCAGCCGACTGCAATGATCTGACTTTTGTTTTGTGCTGTGCCTTTTTCATGCATCTTTGACTTGGGCTGTTGTTTCTTCTTCGCTGCCATGCCCAGGCCTGCCCACTCGCTTGCCTAAAGTTTTTTCGGCTTCCTTCTTAACCTGACATACGCTCAGCTCGCGCCATCTCGCTCTGTCTTTGGCTGCCTAGCATGATTAATGATGCGTTTCTGTTGTGATTCGTTCTAAACGTGGGAAATCAGATACAGCAGCAGCAGCAGTTGCTTAAAAGCTCTCTTGTGTGCTTTTGAAAGTCGTTCTTTTTCGCTCTCTTCCTGCGTTTTGCTACGCAATGCTTATTTTTATATGTATAGCCTTTTACCAATTAATCTTGCGGCCATTTGACAACTGTTTAAGTTTTGATAATCAACGTTGATGATGATTGTTGTCTGTCTGCTGGCTTGTTTTATGCTGCGGGCCACACACGCTCGCACACGCACACTTTACTATTGTTTCTTATGTAAATTCACAGCTTGATTAACACAAAAGACTAACTAATTACACAAGAATTAATAGAAAATTTTGTTTTATTCTTATAGCCGGCAGGCAAACATTCTCTATCTCTCTGTCTGTTTCTCTCTTTCCCTGTCACTCCCGTGCTGGTTTGTTTTTGTGTGTTTTCTAATTGCGCCATATTATTGATACTAGCCATCGTCGTCTCCTTCTCCATCTCCATTTCCATTTTGGCTGGCAGCCAAAACATGTTCATGCTTGTCTTTACCCCAGCTGCAGCTGCCAAAAAAAGAGACAAAAAGAAACAACACAACAAAAACTTGCTTGTAGCTCTTCCTGTGCAACGGGGAACAAATTTAACAACTTTAGAACTTTATTTGTCAGCACTTATTAACCTGCTCTCTCTCCCTCTCTTTCTTTTTCTTCGCAGGTACGTATGTAACTAAACTCTAACTGTAATTGCGTATGGGTATGGGTAAGTGTAAGTGTGCTCATTGATTTGCCTAGACTTGACAACACAACAACAGCAACTGTCTGTATATTTATACGTATGCATGCATACATGGTGGTGTATGTGTGTGTGTCTTGCATTGCCTTCTTGTTGCTTAGCTTGCATTTGTTTATGTACTTTTTTCCCTCCCATATGGCAGACATCAACTCCCAAACAGAACGCTCTGCTCCACTCTCAGAGAGCCGAACAACTCTGCTCGTGCTCTGGCTCTCTGAGTTGCTGTTCGAACTTCGAAGCGCACGCCCTCAACTTGTTTCGCTCTGCTCGCACACTTACTCGCCGTGTCTTCGTTCAGTTGCTTACGAGCCGTCTTTGAGTGCGCAACAGGCTTGAGATAGAGCGCTGCGCGCGTCGTTACTTGAACGTCAACGTTTGCCGTTGAACGCGTGTGCCATTCAAAACTAAGAAGAAAATTAAAATAAAATCAATTGTTGCTAGTTTCACGTTTCTTGGCGCCGCAAGTTCCGCTTTTAATGTCTTTAGGTGAAAAGCAAAATACAAAAGAAATAATAATTATAAAAATATATCTACAAAAATAAATACAACACCAAAGTCATGCAATGATAATTGTCAAATATAACAACCAGTCAAGTTAATTGCATTTTGTTAATGAGCAAAACGTGGCGGCAACAAAATGTAAAACAACAAACAACAAATGAAATCCTAGTGAAGTTTCCCAAAACAAACAAACAACAAAGAAATCGCAGCTGAATTATGTAAATACTTAAATAATTTAAATAAATCAAGTGCAAATTCAAAATCATTTGACGCGCAATTTGCTCGAGAGATGAAAAAATGAAACAAAAATATAAAATCTAATTAAAATGTGCGCATCTCCTCCCCCAAATTGAATTTCTAACAGTAAAAGTGGCTTATGTCACGCACACACACACACACATACACACTCATACACTTGCACTTAGCTGCATACACACGTCTTTAATGGGGCTTGGGGACAGTCTGGCAACGCCAAGCACAAAGCTGTTTAACTTGTTTCTTTTTTGGCGTGCGCAGTTTTTTTCTTTTTCTTTTATTTTTTTGACTTTCCGCTTTGAAGCCGCTGCTAGCGTTGTTGTTGTTGCTTATCTAACGTGCAGCTTCTACAAAACGAAAAATCTTTTAGCTCTCTGTTTTTCTTGTTGTTGTTAATTAACTTGTAGAAATGTATATATAAAAAAAAAAAAACAAAAACAATCATTTAAAACTTTCGTGAGAACAGAAGGCAATAAATACAGGGAAATGTGGGCTCGAATTTAATTTCATATTGTTTGTGGTGTGAGCTAAAAGACAGGCAAATCTATTCATATGTATGTATTTATGTATTAGTTTTTCTTTTGTGTTTCATTCGCGCCGCATAAATGTTACTGGTAATGTTAATGTACGTGCTAATGTTATGCACAAATGTTAATTGGCAAGACAAAATGTTGGGCTAGGCACGTGTCGCTAAATTGAAGAGCTGAACATGTTGAAGGGAAATTTTTGAACGAAAGAGTGCCGCAAATATCTCGCAATACAGTGAAAGCTCGAACAGCGTAAGAGCTGACTTCTGTGGGTAATTTTCGTTGTTTTCTAGAGTTTTTCGTCTTACCTTTTAGTATTTTTTTTAGCAATCAAGCAAGCCATAAACATAGAAAAGAAAATTTGTATCAAGTTTGCGATTGCTATAGCAAGAGTTTTTCGTTATACAAAATCCCTGTCTTTTCAATTTTTAAGCAAGCTTTCTGTCTAAAGACATTCTATTTGATTTTATTCCGTTGCTTTCCTTGCTTCCTCTCTTGCTCTTGCTACCAATTAGTGCCCAGGCGCCTGCACAGAAGTACCTCCACTTTGAAGTCGTCTGCAGACCTGTCTACGACTCTAAGCAGGTAGCCGCAACCACTTAACCGTCCTAAGCTGATCCTCACACAGAAATTTGACCTTCTCATTGTGTAATTCAATATTTGTATAAATGTATGCCGTAAACAGGATCTTCTTCTTCTTCATCCTCTTTAGTTTTTGAGTTGATTGCAATTGGTTTTTGGGTTTTTGTTTAGTTTGGCTTTATCAGGAATTTATTTGTTTTGTATTTCTTCTTGTCTCTCTCTCTCCCTATGTCTCTTCCTCTTGATCTTTAAGGCCAAGCACGTCGTAGACAAATGATTTCGTCTGCTTATCACGTAGCGCTCGCATTGAAGCCTCTGCATAAAGTTAGTTTAACAAGTTTTTAGTTCTTTTTGTCTTTTCTCTAGATACATGAAACTCTATTTTTTATTAGATATTATAAAAATAATGCTATTTTCTGTTAGTACTTTAATGTAGATAATCTCTCTCAAAAATAATGTCATCCATAGTCAAACTGTATCATAAAAAATACAATTTTTTGTTGCATTTCTTCAAGTTCTTTCTAATTTAGTTTTTTTCTTTATCTTATCTGGCTGGGCATTAAAAAGTTCCGTTTCAAATTTCAATAGAAATCAATTAAAACTCAACTCTGAGTCGAGTTCTAAGCAAAGCTTTTTTTGTCTCAGCATTTCTTTTGTTCAACTCCAGCTTTGAGGCGTTTTTTTTTTGTTTTTCATAAGAAAGCGGCCCATAAAAAAACGGATCCATTCCCCATCTGAACATTAAAGGTTGGCTTGAAATTGTCGTAAAAGAGGCAGAAAAATAAAATATAAAAAAATAAGACAAACACACGCGAGTTTTCAATTTGTAACTGTCTTCGCATAATGTAACCTGCCCATAAATAGAATGTGAAAAGGGAGTTACAAATATATTTTGATAGCGCTACCGAAACCGAAACCGAGCCCGAACCCAAACCCAAGCCGAATGTTTGGTCTGTAATTCCCTGTAAATGTGATTGGCATCTGAAGATCATAAAATCCGAAAACGAAAAACCCTAAACAAATGGCCAAACGGTATTTGGATAATTGGTATAGTTAGAAAATAGTTAGGAATAACTAGGAATGGTGTGCGTGTGGCATTTGCAGGTAAAATGTGAAGATAAAATTTGAAGTTGCTCAAGATTTTATAATTCGAGTAGGTTCTTAAATAGTTTGTTTTGAAAATATCAAGAATATTTGGTATTATCTTAAACTAAACATAGTTAAAAACTTTGTCGTAAAATTAAAACTCTCTCTGTTGAACATGTTACAATTTTTTCGCTCAGTGTATTGCAACTCTAGAGATGCTTAACGTTTGTTAATTATGCATTTTTCGGTGGAAAAACGAATTTTTCACTTGCAGCGGAAAATCGAGTGGCCAAACGACGGCAAAACAGGCTTAGCAACTCCGAGTTTCGTTCGGGCCCAGTTAATTTATAATGCGTTAGCAACTGTTGCCAATTCCGCGTAGAGTCTGTTGGCTTTCTTTCTGAAAGGGCAGCAGCGCTAGATTTAGCTAATTTAAAATTATACGCTAAAAAAGCGTTCAAGAATCGAAAATACATTTTTCTATAATAATTCATTAACCTAATTTTGTATACGAATTTGGCTATTTGTTTGGTGTGAAACATAAATTTGTACTGCTAAAACTAGCCTTTGTTTTGCAATAAATCTCTCTTGGTTGTCTGTTATTCTCTCTCTTTCTCCCTTTCCCTGTGGCTCTCCCTCTTTTTCTCTAACACACTTGAATCCTTCAGCTAACGGTTTATTTGCTTGTTTGTTGTGGTTTCTTAACTCTGTCTGCTATCTCTGTACGCCTTCTTCTTCGTCTCTGGCTCTCTCTCTTTCTCTGGCAATCTCTTGCTTGCACTCTCTCATTACTGTGCATCTCAAAGGTGGTTGTCGAAACCGAACAACCACAATAGCAACAACAACAACTTCAATTCGCCCAAACAAGTTTCTTAAGTTCGCTCATTTCCCTCACTCTTCGCTCTTACTCTGCCGCTGCTGCTGCTCCATCTGCCCTCTCGCCCTATCTTGATCGCTGCAGCTCGCTTGACTGGCAACAAGCTTTTGCATTTGTACCGTTAGCAATTTACCAAAGTAAATTAACTGCACAAAGTGCGCAGGTTGTGATTGAAAGAGTTGTTGAGGAAGGGAGGGGGCAGGAGCTGGGGATTGACCAATAAAATTGCATATTTATTGGTCCCAGCGTGCGGGTCAAGGTCAGCGACGTGCCCCCTTTTCATATGGATGTCAAGCGAATGCCCCCTGGCTGCCTCCCTCTCTTTTTGCTCAGTCTGCCTGTCGCTCCCTAAAAATTTGCAATGCCCTCAATGTTAACGTTGAAAGTCGCAGCGCTTGGTCGACTTCGAAATTGATTATACGATTATTCTTATTTTTATTATTATTTATTTTTGGAGCTCTTTGCTTTGTACACGCTTCTCGTCGTGTTGTTGTTGTTTTCTCATTCGGCTCGAATCAGGTCAAATCGGTTGCTTTCTTTCACTGTGCCACGCCTTTGGCTCCTCCGTAAATAAATTTCGCATGCTTAAGCAAACGCTTTCTTCCAAAGCGCGAGCGCGCGCTCGCAAGGTCAAAAACAAGTTCAATCTACAGACAGGGTATCCATCTGTGTCACATACACATCTATATATATATATGTGTATATCTAACCACAAAGCAACAGCAGACACTCCTAAGCGATAAGATCTTAACTCTTTGGGTAGAGGAAGAAGAGCAAGCGCTTTGAGTTTTTTAATTGCAAATTTCTCTTGATATATGATTTTTGTTTTTAAGATTTAAGATTTTATTTTTTATTTTTTTAGCATTTTTCGCTCATAAATTTTGGACGTACAGTTATTGTTGTCTGTTGCTAAAGATTATTTTTTCTATATGCAAATTTTAACTGTAAAAAGTGTAAATCTAAACTTTACTTAAAGTAAACTAAAAAATTATAATAAATCTATTTTTATCTTTAAAAAGATTAGACCTTACAATTCATGAATTTTAGTCTAAAATATTTTCAACAAAATTGTTTTGCCTAAACAAGTTCTTACATAATTTAAAAATATTTTCCAATTAATCTCCACACTTTGCATAATAATCAATTTGTAATCGAATGGAAATTTTATGATCAACAAAACACAAATCAAATTCGCATTAAAATCCCCTCAAGATTTTAACTTGTTTTAACATCGCGCCACGCCCTTGTTGTAAAAGTTTGTTGAGCAATTGCTTTTTGGTTTTACTCTCTTCGATTCTAAGTCATCTTTTTTTCTCGTTCTTATTGCGAATCTTTATTCGTAGAGTTCAAAAGATGTTATTGTTGGCTTGATTGACTTTTGATTTATAGTGCGTACAAAGCGAACAACAAGCCGAAATTGATGATAATTATGCAGCAACAACAGCATCAGAAGCAGCCTAGCTCAAGTCTAACTGTCAGGCTCAATGAACTGTGCCTACGGCTCAGATGTATAGATTTAGACACAGCTAGATAATAGATACAAGATACAATGAGATATATAGATACTTAAAAATTTAAAAAATAGAGATACAGTTGAAGATGTAGATACAGATACTACTAAAGATATAGATACAGCTGATGGATATATGTACCAACACAAAAATAACTCCTTATATAGATACAGAAACAAAAAATACAATCAGATAGCACTACATCTACATATATGTATATAGATAAATATGCAGACATTGATACAATAAGTATACATGTATTTTTGTCTGCATATATCTAAGCATTGGCTACATATAACTATACAAATACAATATACAAGAAATCATACATAAAGACGCACAAATACAGCTTCAGCTGGCGTCAATAGCCACAGATACTTCTGCTAATAGATTCAGATATGCGTACATCGATTTATTTTACTGCCGCTCAAGGTTTTGTCAGTCTCATCATAAACAACGTCATTATGAACAGCGATTATCATAATCATTATCGTGCTATTATGATCAACTCGAGCAGAAAAAAAAAAACAACTTCAGATGTATATTTCAATATACAGATAGTTCAGACTCTTGCTGGTATTTACCCACTCTCGACTGGGCCAAGTTTTTGTCAATGGAATTCCAACTAACTATCGATTTGATATGCCATAAAAAGTAAAGCAGGAAGAAGCTGCAATAGATTTTCATAAGAATATATATCATTATTATTGTAGGGCTATTCCAACAATAGATTTCTTAAGTATTGTTATGGACCATGTTTTAAGATGAATACTTTTACTTTGTATTCTATTAATATTCTTTGACCTTAGGTTGAAATATCATGATATAAAGTTGTACCTTTAATAGAATTATCATGGTAGATAATAAGGTTTGGTTCGGTAATTACGAATTTGCATCGGTTTGATTGTTTATCTATAAGTTTTCCCTTATAATGATAAAAGTTTTCGTTTGTCGGCTCCATTGAAATCCGTTCCAATGCATAGATCTCAAGTATTTGCTTACCAAATGGGGGTCTACTTCATTAGCCCCACAGAAAAATCAATAAAGTTTATGATTTTTTTCGACTTTCAGCAATTAACTCAGCTCGAATTGCCTCTATAAAGAAAGAGAGAGAGAGATAGAGAGGGGGTACTTAACCTCCACCGACTTGGGTTTCTCAAGAGTATTCATTGATCTTCTATCATTATCGTCAATCATTATCTTCGACTGCAAAAATGCAACTTCAGCAGCTGAAAACTAACCTCATTTATTGTCATTACGCGTTTTTGTTGCTGCTGTTATTGTTGTTGCTGTTGATCTTGTCTCTTTCAGGTTTCTTTTGTTATTTTTCGTTCTGTTTGCTTATTTGGGTTTTTTTCTCTCATTTTTAAACGAATCTTCATGACGCAATTTGACGTCTTCGCAGAATCTTTGGCATAAAAAAGAAATAAGTAATAGGAATTTCTGATTAGCTATGCAAACAAAGCACGTTTCGTATTTAATAACATAAATCAAGAGATCTAACAGAAATTGCAGCAGCAGCACAGCAGCTGATTTTGATTTCAACGTTTGATTGATTTATTGACAAATTGTCAAATTCAAATTGAAATTGAAATTCTGTTTGCTTGGCAATAGACACCCGGGAAATGTGTGATCGCATAGAAGGAGACACCCAACGACCTCGCATAAAGAATATTTACACATAAAGCATTTCAATAATAATAATATATCAGCCTTGCTTTATCCTAAACCCATGTGAACTGAGCTTGCACCGAAGGTTTCTTCATGAAATTCGGTATAGCGGTTTCTTTATGCAGCAGAAAACACATATGATGAGCTCAAGCGTATTGTATGATTATTTTGTATAGCTGCGATAGGAATGTTGGAAAATAAAATAGGTTAGAATAAAACTTGTTTCTCTGAATAGTTATTTTTAATATATATAAAAAAAAATTTTTTTTTTAGCTTCTTCTTTAGCCTAAATGTTTTCCTAGTTTTTTGAAGATCACAATTGGAATTATATATTGTTAGATCTGAGCTCATCAAGGGTATTTAGCAGGAAGCATGCTGAGCTTATAGTATTTCAATATTACTCAAAAAAAAAAAATTACTTTTGATTGATTGTTGAAACATTGCGCATATCATGCAGTTCTTATATGAATTATTGCTTATAAATAATAATTTCGGTTGGCTATTAAAGCGTGCAATAGACTACAAAAAACTTCTCAAGTTGGCCTAGACAAAAATTGCCAAAAAATACAAAATTAATACTTCCGCGAGCAATGGACGAGCACTTGATAATTTATACATACATATGTGTGTGTGTGCGTGTGTTGGTGTATGTAGCTGTCAATCACAATTACAAAACAAGTGAAGCAATTGCCATCTTCCTCTCCCTCTCCCTCTTTCAACAACGCGTCAAATGATTTCAAATTGCCTTCAATTCAAAACGCACAACAATTGCTCATCTCTTTCTTGATTTCGTTCAAATTTGTATGTGCTTTTGATGTTTGGCGTTGCCAGATTTTGCATAGAGTGCGCTAGATAACAGAGAAGGAGACAAGAAAAGAAAAAACGCAATCAAGCAACATTCGTTGTTGTTGCTGTAATGATACCCTGCGTGAGTCTGGCCGAAACGAGCGTCATTGGCAACATGAAGGAGCGCGTCAAGGAAATGAAAGTTTTTGGCTGTCGCCTCAACTTTTGGAATCACATCGGCCACAGCCTCACTAGCTCCAAGGCCAAAGAAGGTAAAACGAAATGCAAAAGAATATCGATTAAATCAAGTGAAATACATATAAGTGAAAGTGAAAATGAAAGCTAAAGAAATCAAAATTGAAATTGATAAATAATTTAAAAAAAAAAGTTTAATAAAATATAATTATTGTTCACTAATCATAGCGATAAGTCTTACTATAGTATATATATATGAATAATATGCAAGGACTTATCAAATACATCTATATCATTTTAACACCTAGTATTTATATTGATAAATTTAGATTATATATATTGTATATTCATATAAACATTTCTTGATTTATTTTAATGGGATCTTTACCTCTTAAAATAATCTTAACTGTGCTTTTTATTAGGGGAAATTTAGTTAATCAGCAGAACAATTTAACTTAATGAAATATATTCAAAGACCATACATGTAACTTGTATTATATATTATAATATCGCATGCTTCAAGTGAAAGTAAAAACAAGATCTTGCTAAGATCGTTAAAGATCCGCCTTCATGAGAAACTGTGAACAGAGTGGAGAATAACGCAAGAATATCATCGTCTGGATCTGGCTTATGGTGTTATTTCATATTAAACATCTGGAGGCGTTTGCTGTCGATGATTACAAGGTCTGGCAAGAGCTGTGTTTAGCGACAGCTAGTCGAGAGTCGACGCGGCGTTGTCAGCTGCATTTTCTGTTTTTGTTCTTTGTTTTGTTATTGTTGTTGTTGCTGCTGCTCTTGTGTTGCATTACAAGGCAAAGAGTTCTCCATCTCGCTTGCTGCAGGCCCGGGGGCAATTATGTTAAATATAAGGCTGACGATGAACACGCTGATGGCAGGCGGTTATTAGATGATCGACAAGCTCATGATGAGGCTCATCATGATCAGTACGATGCTCATCATGAGGATGATAATGATGATGATGATGTGGCATGACAGCTAAAGAAACGCAGATGCAGACAACAGATGCGGCAATTGCATAATTGAAATGAATTAGCAACCAGCCAAGCCCCAACGGAGAAGCTTAGCGAAACTGAAAGTGCAAAGCGTGCCAATAAGGAAATCCAACAAATGGGCGTGACAAGAATATATGTATGTGTATGTATGTCTGTGTGTGTGTTTATGCATAATTATGGATATGCATTTGTTTATGCAGATACATCAATGTCAATTGAGATGGCAGCTGGGAGAACGCCCTTACGATTTGCCATAAAATGGAGATCGTATTGAAAGTGAGCAGATTTTAGTGTATGGGACAATATTATTTGCTGTAGGGTATCGGAATAAATCGAATCGATATATATCGAAAAATGAGCTCTTTAATAGTATATCTTACATATAGATAGAAAAGTTATCAATATTATGAGTATATAGTCATTGAGAATCTATAAGTGTATATAGATACTCAATACATAGGTAGCTAGTATCTTATTAAAGTTAAAAACAAGTTTTAGTGCTTTTTCAGCAGACATTGAAGAATTATAGAAAGTTCATCATCCGATTGTTAGATGATATATTAGTTATCAATCATATGTATATAATGTTATCGCTTTCATTATAAAACTAAATTAAAGTTTTGTCCAATTCAAATTTAGTGATTTTTTTTCCACTAAAAATATCATAATTATCTATATAATGAAAATAAAGCCTTACAGATAAATGCACATCTCTAGTTTAAACGCATTTGCGCATCTTCTTTGTTCATGTGGAGCAATTACAGGCTAGATTGAAAGCTGGCCCCAAGGGGCTAGATCAGACAAGACAGAGAGCAGCAGCAGCAGATGCATCTGTAGCTAAAGCTGTGAATGTATCTGCAGCTGTGAACGTATCTGTAGCTGTATCTGCATTCGTATCTGCATCTGCATAACTTGCTATTTGCCTGTGATTCGTTGTATACCAAATGTAAAGTTGACAATAAAATTATTGCATTGTTGTTAACTGAAGTTGTTGTTGTTGTTGTTGCTGTTGTTTGTGTTGTTGTTGCTTTTGCTGTGAGCCTATTTATGGCCTTTACTTAACAATGACCACAAAAATTCGCAATTTGCATTCGCAATTTGAGCCAAACGGTCAAACAGCCACTTGACTATGGCAGTTTGATTGTTGTTGTTGTTGTTGTTGTAATTTGTAACTCGTTGCTGTTGTTATTGTTGTTGTAGTCAGTTGCCGGCTGCTTTAAAGTTGGTCAAGCAATTGACCAGCGGGGCAGCCAATCAATTTTGCCTGCATTTTGATACCCTGCACAAAGGGAAATTAGGCTGAATGCAAGGTATTTTGACTAGCAGAATTCTGTCGATAACTTAAACATTATTTATCGATTTTTTTATTTGTTTTTTGCAAATACAAAAAATGTTAAAGCGATCTATAACAGATGCGATTTGAATAACTAAAAATGCAATTATAAGCAAAATATTTACCTAATCGCCACAGCTGCCTCGTGCAAGGCATTTTAAGTGTTAGTAGTTCAACAATGACAATTATCGATGTTGTTTGAGATTACAGATTACAGAACAGAACAGCTGCGGCAAATATTTGCCTTATGATTAGCTTTAACATACAGGGTATTTAGTTATTTGTTGAAACAGACATTGGAATTAATTTAAACAATTTTCGAGCTTAGCTTAGCTCGTGCTCATCGATAACGATACATATCGATTAGGCTGTTACATGGACTTCTGTGACGTCGCAACTAACGGAATCGTGCCCAAATGCAAATTCTTATCTTGTGACACATTTGTGAGGCGAATGCTATTGTGTGTATGCACGAGGTATGTGTGTGTATGTGTGTTCGCGAGGCAGTTGACAAATGCAAGTGCGATAAAAACGTCAACCGCAACGTTGGGCCTGTGGTACTTGACTTTAACTGGCCTGACACCCGGGGGAGTTACCTAGTTCTCAGCCTTCGCTGCTTCGCTGAACTGACCAAAACCGCAATGCGAAAACCGACTGTGGGTCAGGCACGTTTCAAGCGCTGCTAAATAGCAGCAAATTTACTGTATTAAAATGCTAAAACCGCTTTCCATGACGCTCAATCTTAAAACATGAACTTAATTCGAAAAAGCTGTTGTAATTCCAATCGGTGAGACGCTGGACACGTCGCTACGTGTCGCTAGCAATGGCTAAAGAGATCTCTTTTTAGCTGGAATATCCGGTTAGCATTTAGAGCTAACAATGAGTGTACTATGTAGGAGAGTAAACGACTAAGAACTACCCTGTACTAGACTAGATTTGTTGGTTATTCCTTGATTGCTAAAAAAAAAAATGTGATTTTTGTAAGAATTACTATATATTAGCATTTTTATAAAGTTTGTTTTGACTTCTTGTTGCCTACTATGCCCTATATAGTTTCACGCTTTTCATTGGGTATTCGTTCGAATGAAATTTGCATATTTTATGCTTCATAAAACGAGTTCAACAAATTTCATTATTGACAGCCTGAAAATGGTGAAAAATTTTCGTGTTGCACAAAATCCCCCCCGAAAAAATGAATATATAAACGCTGATGCGCAGACAACAACAACAACAACAACAACAACTTTTAGCCAAGGTCAAAAGAGCAGGCAACAAAAGTTGCTTATCAACTCGTCTTGGCCAAAAAGTCTCGCAGATACTTTTACAACAATAAATTTTTATAACAACGTTTTTTTCTGTTTTTATTCAGCTGTTGCAGGCGGCGATTGTTGCTGTTGTTGTTTTTGTCTTTTAAATGGTTTCATTAAAAATGCATAAAAGAAAAAAAAAACAAAAATCAACACCATCATCAACAACAACATCGACATTCACTAGACAACATTTATAAGCCATATTTAAAAACAACTTTTTGTTTTAACTCGGAATTGAATTGGAGCCACCCGCCTTTGTTTCTTTTGTTGTTGTCATTTTTCATATGCAAATTAAGTTTATTTGCTGTGCTGCTGCTGCTGCTGATGTTTCTTTGAATTTTGTTTTATGTTGCGTTAATTGACCGCAGCGCCAGCGGGTGGCTTCAAATTATTGCAACAACTGTGAGCTTAGCAACATTGAAAATAAAAAAATAAAAATCAATTTTTGGGGGCAGCGAACAAAATTAAAGAAAATTAAATGAAAGTGGGGAAAGCTTTAATTTTATACATTTTAATTGATATACATTTTTTTCTTAGAGAGAGATTTTTCTATACACGAGTAAATATATAGTATATAACTATTTTTTTTTTTTAATTCTGAAATTTACATAATTTTTTGGTATATCCATATCCATCAATTTTTCTTCATTTTTCTCTTTAGAACGTGATATTTATAAAAAATATTTAGTAACATTTCTCAATAGGGAAAACATATTAATATGTAGGTATTTATCTATAGATAAAGCTTTATAAATATATTGTCATTAAGTGAAAAGTATATGCACATAAATATTACTTTATAGAAAACAATAAAGAAATACAATATTATATACTAACATATGAATATTGCAGATTAGATATAAAAGTAGATAGATGGTAGATGATGATATACCGTTTCTTTGTTGTTTGTTTTATCCGATATTTATAATTCGAAGCCAAAAATAAATCCTTGAGGAATATTAAGAATTGTTACCCTGCTCAAAATTATATATTAAAGAGAACAGCAGAATTTATATTAACTGTATGTTATAAATATTTGCATGCTTAACCCAAGAAATGTAAATCTCGAAATGTAAACTGAAATTATCTGTCGTACATCTTATCTAAGAATAATCGTTGTCATTAAAAGCGACATTTCCGTTTTACGTTACGCAGATAACAGCAAACTTTATTTATACATTATGTGTACCTAAATATACATGTATGCATGTATATATTTATTCCGATTTAAATTTAGCAAATGATGTCATGCCTGTAATAATTACTATTACAAAGCCTGCAGCAATTGCAATCCATTTCGAATATTTCTCAATAACTTACGTGACTTACAACCGAACTACAATTAACAACTATTTATGCATGTACAGACGCTATCGATAGGAATTTCGATTTCTTGCAATTGTTCTGTTATGCTCACATTTCCGCTCTCCCTTTCGCTTTGCCTGCCTCTTAAAGGCCTTTGGAGAGTGCCTGGCTGCAATTTGACTTCCGTCTAAAAAATATGTGTGTGTTCTATGGCTTAGTTGGGAATGCATTCCACGATTTAAGTTCTGTACGATCGGCAGATTTATTTCGCTTTAGACAATTAATCAGAGTCGGCATCGGCGGTTAGTCGTAACGCCCACAGCTTTAATGTGCCTAGACTAAATGCAATTTGTGATTGCACTTGTAATTGGCTTCGATACCCTGTTATCATTAAAAGTGCAGATGGGCATACACTTAGACTGCTTCATTTATATGCAATTGCTACTTAGATTTGGATTTACTTAGATTTACTTAGCTAACAGTAAAAAGCTAAGGATCGTTTTGGTAACAAGTTTTAAAGATTCTTTTTTAAAAATCAAAGGAATATAGAATAGAGTATAGAACAATCAATTGGGATTTTATCAAAATCAAAATCAAATAAATCAATAACAACATTGTGGTTTTTAATATATTCTCCTATTTACAGGGTATTCATCTAGTTGATTTTCGCACAATTTGTATGCACGAATCTAATTATAAGTCGAAAAGTTTATTACGCATGAATCAATGTTGTTGGGGGCTTTTGCTATTGTTGTTGTTATTGTTGCTATTATTTTGTATGCGCGTCGCGCATGCGCTGAAATGTTATTAACCTACATTTGCATAAAAATGCTACAACAACAACAGCAGCAATAATAATGATTAAAAATTGTTTTTGTTTTGTGCTTTGCAGTTTCCTGTCTGATTGCTGTTTGTTTGTTTGTTTTGCCTTTTTGGTTTTCTACAATTTTATTGTAATTATTTCGTATTTGCTAGTTTTCTTTATTTATTTACGTTTTTTTTTCAGGCAAATTGCAAATTGGTTGACAACATTTTTCACACGCTTTTTATGAGCTTCGGATGTAAACATTTAACCTTAATTTGTTGTTGCTAATTGTTTTTCCTTCTTTTGCGCATATTTTACATACTTGCTTATTTTATTTGAAATAATTGCATAATTTGTATTTACTGTGTAGTTCGTCTTCATTTATTATGCATTTCTTATGCCGCGCGTGTGCTTAAAGAAAAGGCGCTAAATAGACACACACAACATGCCTCTATCTCTTTTACTCGGCCGCTGATTCTTTGTCTGCTTTTTGCTGCACTTTACGTGTTAACAAAATGTGCTTACTGCACGCGCCAGCTACGACAATAAGAAGAACAACAACAACAGCAACAATGGATCTTCCATGTTGCTTTGATTTTCTGTTCAGTCGTTGCTCAGCACACTGCTGCGGTCTCTTTTCCGCTGCCTACTTTTAGGCAGCGCCTTAAAAACAACTTGACTCGGGAGTTATTAATTGCAAGCAAAGTTCAAAAGAGAGTAGCGAGAGTAAGTGCAAGCTCTTTAGCTAAATGTAGCTGTGTTGTCTTAAGCCACTTGTTGTAAGCTCTCTCCCACCCCTCGCCTCGCTTACTTTCTTTCTCTTTCGTTTTGCGCTCTTTAACAGCTTGCAGCTGTTTTTGTTTTTTCTTTTTTTTTCGCATTGCATGTTGCTTCATCGACATTACAGCGACAGCGGAAAAAAGAGAAATACAAATTTAACAGTTTTACACAAAAACTCAACGCACTTTGCTGTTGCGTCTTGTTCAAATTTGCGTATTATACAAGTGTGTGTGCGTGTGTATGTATGTGTGCATGCAAGTTGTTGCTTGTTTCTTTCGCCTAGATTTGTTGCTGTTGATGTAATTGTTGCTTGGAACTTTGGCGCTGCTGTCTGAATTTTGCTCTCTGCTAACATTTAAAATCTACAGTTACAATTGCCACACACATACACACTCACACACATGGCCAGTGGGCAGAAGTCTTGATCTGTGCCTCTGTATCTTGCCCAAGCAACGAGCCATCGTTGTCTTCAATCGTTGCGCTTGGCGGCTTCTGCTGCTGCAGCGCCGGCTGCTGCTGCTACTTTTTTCCAACTTCGGTTCTCCGCGTGCGCGCTGTGCTTTAAGCTTAGCTCTTTGCCTCTCTGTCCGCACTCCTGTAGACGTCGTCGTCGCTGCCACCTGCACTGATTGTTGTTGCTGCTCGGCTGCTACAATTAAGTTTTACTTTATGTTTATTACCGCTGCTGGCGTTCAAGTGGCTTTTTTTCTGCTTCTTCTCTTTTGTTTTATTTTCTCAGCGTTTGCCATTCATGCGTTCGTCGCTCGCTCTACTCTACACTTGCCAGCGTCGCCGCTCACCTTCGACTACTACAGTTTCTGCTGCTGATGTTGTTATTGCCGTTGCTTTTGTTGCTGCTGCTGCTGTCGCTGGCTAGCAAAAATTTCATTTGCCGTTTTGTCAGTTGGCTTTTAAACATTTACAGAAACAGTTCGCGGCGCGCTAAATATATTTTCAATTATAAAAAACTCCCCCCAAAAAAGAAACTTTAATTCAATTATATTTTTCAATAATATTATTAACGAGCTGCTGGCGTTAATAGTTGTTATTTTTGCTGTTGGGTAAATCACCGTTAGAGTGCAGAAAAAAATAAACGAAACGCAACTTACGTCTTGTCATGAAAATTGTTTTCAAAATGGCTGCTGCTGCCATTGCGTGAAAGCCAAAGAAGAAGAAAAGGCAGATGAAGAAGAAATATAAAATTGAAAGTTGAAATCAAGTGGATATCAGAATTTAAATATACCTATATTTGTATAGAGTAGTCTATCGCTTGTACAGTTCGAGCTGTTGGCCAGGAACCGCTTGGGGGCCAGGCTTGATGTGTAACGGTAAAAGCCAGTCACAACACAGATCGCAACAGAGCGTCGTACGCCTAAAGGTCAGGCCAAGTAGCATGGAAATGCCAGCAACAGCAACAAAAGCAACAACTACAACGACTACGACAACAAATTTGCAAAAAGGAAGCAACCATGAAACCAGTTTGACAACCACTTTAAACTGTAGTCAAAGCGAATGCAACAAAAGCAACAGCAACAACAACAACAACAGCTACAGCCGCAACAAACAACTGAACAATTGAACAAGTGATTTATGTGAAAGTGAATTGACACAAATATTGACCAGCTAAATTGCAGAAAATCTCTTTTACGCTCAATTATTTCAATAAAAGTGAAACACACATATATCCAATTATCTTTCAAAATCGATAAATAGAAAAGGAAAACAATTCTTGAGTGTGTTGCAGATTTTGAAGTTTGTTTAGCGGCATTTGAGATGATGCTTCTATCGGCTCTCAAGCTGGGTAAGCATATATTATCATATGATGATGTTGATGATGCAAAACTAATCCGAAAAGCACAAAATTCTTTTCTGGTATTCCTTTATGGTATGTGAAATGCCGCTTAGCTTGTTTCAATAGCTCAAAATACAGTGGAAATTGGCTAGGGTGAACAGCCGAAATTATTTATAAATGAATAAAAAACAAGACAATATATTATAATCATTGTACAATCGAGTCTTCGCCGTATACGTTTCTTGTATTGCCCTTATGTTTAAGGCCATAATACAACATGTTTCAATAATTCAATAACAACATCGATGCATAAACATCTAAATATGTATTTAGCTCTCTGAGCTTTTCGTGGGCGTTACAAGGCGTGAGTCACGCTTGAGCACGGCTCAAAAGGCAGGGTTTCACCTGATCAGGTACAAGAACAAGCAGTAGAACACGTGTTTGAAAGTCTGGCAACTTGTTTTGTTTGTCAGTTAGCAAGGTCTGACGGCTGTATTCAACATTTATTTGCATAACAATTTGCCAGAGCAGCAAAAGTGCAAGAAAATGCAAAGAAAATTACACAATTGGCCATAAACACGATTGCGGCGGCTGTTGCAGCGGCAGCGGCAGCGGCAGCGGCAGCGGCAGATAATGACAATTTGTCAGGCCACGCCCATTGCGCCTTCAATCATAAGCAATCATTTTTTGTATATATATATATATATGTATGTATACATATAAAGAGTCTCGTATATAAGCATGATACAAATATTTTGCTTCCGTTTGTCGGAGTCCAATTTGTTTATGTGCGCGTGGAAAATTGTGAATAGAAAGCTTGAATTAATTGAGATAAAGCTTTTGTTTTCAGTCAGTCACGAAGCTTAAATACGCTTTGAATTGTAATAAATATCATACAAAATATTATTTATTTATATTAATATATGGTAAATTTAGGGCAAAGGGCAGATCTCAGGTATTCATATAATATCTCTTTCTACTCTCTCTATAAGAAATGTTTTCGATCTAAAACTGTTTTGTTTCCATTTATCGATAACATTTGCAGCGCAGCTAACTTCAAGTATTAGAAGACTTGAACTTTACAGCGCTTACTTGAGAGCCTTTCATCACATTCAAGGCATTGCCTATGCGCTACTCTTCGTTGCTCAGTTGCAGCTCAGCTTTGGCCAGACAATGAAAATAATACTGCAGGCGCTTTTCATTTGCATGAAGGAAAATGGCATAACAAAAGCAAAAAGCGGCGCCAGCAAGTGCGATGGGAAAAGAAAAACTTTCTATTTTGTATATATTTTTTTCCGTCTGCTTTTGTTAGAGCTGCAGCTGCCTGCAGGCTGCAGTGTCGCCACGTTTTGCTTGTTGTTTAGGCAACGTGAGAGAGCTTCAGAGAGTGTGAGAGAGAGAGAGAGAGGAAGAGTGGCAGAGGGAGCGAAAAAGAGGTAGGCACAGCACACATCGTGAGTTTTCACATGAAAAATGTGGCCCGCATTTGCGATATTGAAAATGGTTTGATCAATTGAAAAGCTTTGTCTTATGCTTTATGCTTTTTGTTTTTTACCCGCAGGGCATTTACAAATATCAATATATATTATTATTAAAAAAAAAAAAAAAAAAAAAAACAGAAAACTAACTGTGAATTCAGGCTTGGGAAATCGCTTCACTTTCGCTACGATTAACCTTCACTTTTGTTTAAAAATTCAGCTCGAATTCGATTCTCGAGCAAAAACGCCTGCGCAAGCGGGCTTCAAGAGGCGCCTACTTGAGTGCTCGCAGCATTGAAGTGCTTACAGAGCTCGAGTAGTCGAATTTTAACCGCTGCTTACTCATCGCAATGCTCACACACACACACATGCACAACTGTGTGTGTAATTGTTGCATAACTCGCCTACAACTCATAAAATAGAAAAAACACGACGAGTATTTTTCTTAATTGGGGTTGGATTTGGAGTTTAGTGTTATACCCTGGAAAAGTAACAGAAAGAACTTATAATTTTTGTATGTGTAAATATGTTTATGAAGACTTTATTATATATTTCATATATCCTTATTAATAACTATATAATTATTCTCAATTTGAATTGCGGTACAGAAGTGAAGAAGTATCAAAATAGCTGCACCTCAACTGCTTACAGGGTATCTTCTAGTGCATGCTAGACCTCTGACACATTATAGTTATTTTTAAAGCTTTTTCGGTTCGTTTGTTTTGCATATAGTGAAATATTATTGACAGACACTGAGCCGATGCGAGCTAGATAAAGTCATCAGCCGTGTCAGCCTCAGCCGCGTCTGTCCACCCTCAAGCTCAACTTTAACCCCACGCTACCTCCTCGCCGCTTGGCGTCGGCTGTGGGCGTTTGGGTCGCCTTGGCAGCTCACTGTCTGCGCTGTCAGCCATTAGCATTTCATTCAGTGTCGAATTCGGCGTAATTAACCTTGGCAAGAATCGCCACGTTTGAGCCAAGCTATTTTTTTTTCTTTGAGACTTTAAGGCGATTTTCGATACTTTGCTTTGGCTAATTACCGCCGACGAGTGTTGAACCACCATTTTGTATGCCAGTGTGATTAATTTGCTTGATATTCAATTTCCATTTATTTGGCGATTTTTTTGTCAATTGGCCGGCAAATGGTGTGCCTTGAAAACGAAAGACTTAGACAACGAACTTGAACCCAAGTTTTGGTTGATATGAAACAGCAAATAGCAAATGTTATTTGATCAAGCTTATTTTATATAAGTAATATGTATTTTTAACGAATGGGGTTTTTAATATTTATATTTTATAAAGAAAACAAAAGACTTAAGCAAAAATCTTGATCGAAATTATAAAGGAATTTTATTATATGCTTATATGATCTTATGATTGCTTGAAACTGTTATTAATAACTTTTGCAATTTTCTTGCTTTTCCAGGCAACGGCAGTTCTCCAGCCCAGAATTCGACGCGCAGCATCAGTCCAAACAACTCGACAACCAACAGTCAATTCAGTTTGCAACACAACAGCTCTGGCAGCCTAGGTGGCAGTGGTGTCGGTGGTGTTGGTGTTGGTGGTGTTGGCGGTGGCATTGGCGTCGGTGTCGGCGGTGTTGGTGCAGGCTTGAACAGCTCAAACGGCGTTGCAGGCGGCGGTGGAAATTGTACGCCCACATCGCTACAGCCACAGGTAAGATGAGGACGAGAGAGAGAGAGAGAGACAGAGAGAGAGAGAAAATATATAATGTTACTTTTGCTTTTTTGATCAACTTTGCAGTCCTCGCTGACAACGTTTAAGCAGTCACCCACTTTACTTAACGGCAACGGAGCTTTATTGGATGCCAACATGCCCGGCGGAATTCCAACGCCCGGCACGCCCAACTCCAAAGCCAAGGTAAGCTATACATCAATATACCAATACATATGCATATACAATACAATACATTTATCTAAATTAAGATATTTTCGATATAATGTAATCCATATATCACAATATAATATATATTTTCCTCTCCAGGACAATTCACACTTTGTCAAACTTGTGGTGGCTCTCTATCCATTCAAAGCCATCGAAGGCGGAGATTTATCTCTAGAAAAGGTAATTTTGATACATCCAATAATGTAATACACTATAGTTATTGAAAATATGAACTCAATTCTAGAATGCGGAATATGAGGTCATTGACGACTCACAGGAACATTGGTGGAAGGTGAAGGATGCCCTTGGCAATGTCGGCTACATACCCAGCAATTATGTGAAGCCCAAAGCGCTGTTGGGACTGGAGCGTTATGAGTAAGATCTGCTGACTATACTATACCTATACAGTGTTATATATAACCGAATGGTGATCCTAACTCTTGCAGATGGTACGTAGGCGACATGTCGCGACAACGTGCCGAATCGCTGCTCAAGCAGGGCGACAAGGAGGGTTGCTTTGTGGTGCGCAAGTCATCGACCAAGGGTCTCTATACTTTATCGCTGCATACCAAAGTGTGAGTGCTCTAGACAGACCTGGATTTATCATCAATACTAATTTGAATACTAAATTGCATTGCAGTCCCCAATCGCATGTGAAGCACTATCACATCAAACAGAACGCCCGCGGCGAATATTATCTGAGCGAGAAGCACTGCTGCGAGACTATACCGGATCTGATAAACTATCATCGCCATAATTCGGGCGGTTTGGCGTGCAGACTGAAGTCGTCGCCATGCGATCGTCCAGTGCCACCGACAGCGGGCTTATCCCATGACAAATGGGAAATCCATCCCATGGAGCTGATGCTGATGGAGGAGCTGGGATCGGGTCAGTTTGGTGTTGTGCGTCGCGGCAAATGGCGCGGCTCAATCGACACAGCGGTCAAGATGATGAAGGAGGGCACCATGTCCGAGGATGATTTCATCGAGGAGGCCAAGGTGATGACCAAGCTGCAGCATCCGAATCTCGTACAGCTCTACGGCGTCTGCTCGAAGCATCGTCCCATCTATATTGTCACCGAATACATGAAGCATGGTTCGCTGCTCAACTATTTGCGCCGGCACGAGAATACACTAATTGGCAACATGGGCCTCCTGCTGGACATGTGCATACAAGTGAGCAAGGGCATGGCCTATCTGGAGCGTCACAACTACATCCATCGCGATCTGGCAGCACGCAATTGCCTTGTGGGCTCGGAGAATGTTGTGAAAGTGGCCGATTTTGGACTCGCCCGCTACGTGCTGGACGACCAGTACACTAGCTCCGGCGGCACAAAGTTTCCCATCAAATGGGCACCGCCCGAGGTGCTCAACTACACGCGCTTCTCATCCAAAAGCGATGTGTGGGCCTATGGTGAGTGTGACTGAAAAAACTGATTGAGCGGATCAAGAAATACTAATACTTGTCTTCTATTTGCGTAGGTGTTCTCATGTGGGAGATCTTCACCTGTGGCAAGATGCCCTATGGCCGCCTAAAGAACACCGAAGTGGTGGAGCGTGTGCAGCGCGGCATTATACTAGAGAAACCAAAGTCGTGTGCCAAGGAGATATACGAAGTAAGAGTATATACAAAATAATATTAATATGTATTATATAATGGTTTCTCAATTTTTGTGTAGGTCATGAAGAAGTGCTGGTCGCATGGCCCCGAGGAGCGTCCCTCGTTCCGTGTGCTCAAAGAGCAATTGGCACTTGTGGCCCAAACGCTGACCGACTAAGTGAATCGCATGGGGAGACAATGGATCAACGTCTGGGATCACGCACTGATTAGCAAAGCCAACATCAACATTTAACTAAATATTAACTATAAAGAGATAATGTTAATTATATACGATATATATATACGTAAATATATATATACGATATGAAATGATATGAAGGCATAAAATTAAGTAACAACTCAAGCAAATGAAGTTTGAGATCGTACACAGTTTTTACTTAATATATATATGTATGAACGACAGCTAAATGATTATTCATTATTATTATATTATTTATAATGTATTGTGAGAGCTATAAAGCTGAGCAAATGATATCATTATGTTTAGAAGTGTGTATATGTACGTGCATGGTCAAAGAGCGCAAATAACTGGCATAAGAAAATAAGCAAAAGAAAACTAAAAATAACAACTATATTTGGATTATAGTAAACTGTAGTTAATAGTCAAATTTTTGATACATTTCATAACAAATATACGATATAAATATATATTTATGTATGCAGACATACAATATACGATACTACGCAAATGTGTTTAGGCATATAATACACACATAGATATAAATATAATTGTGCTTTTTATGAAGTAAGTTTACGTAGTTAAAAACAAAAACAATATTGCAAACAATGAATCTAAGAAAACTGATTACGCGTAAAATTAATAAATTTAAGCGCTAGTTGAGGAGAAGAAGAGATGGAGAACAGAACAACAACAACATCTACTACTACTACAACAACAATTGCGGCATATTTCATAGCTTAGAATTTTACGTGCTTAGCTTAAGTTTTGTGATTTATTATTTAAACATTATATTTTGCGACTTGTATGCATCGCAAATCTCTTTTTTATTTTTAAACAAACCACATTATTATTATCACTTTGCTTTTTTTTAGCATATACACGTACATATGCTTTAAATTTTAAATGGATTCTTAATTTTTAAAACATAATATGCTTTGCGACGAATATATACACATTTATATATATATATTTCTTGATATATATTTTATCTAATTTTATGAAAAGTTTTACTTAATTAATTTTTAATGCTCGCCTAAGCCACAAATACGAAAAGAAAAGTAAAAAAAATAAATGTATTATGAAAATATTATTTTTCAATTTATTAATTTTTTTTTTTTTTTTTTTGGGTTAAAGTTTTTAATTTTTGCTGTTCTAGATTGAACATATTTATTGAGATGGAATAGAATTGAGCTTCTAAACTATAATATCTTTCATAGTTAGAAAAATAAAATTTGTATGCTTTTCAAGAAATCTTAATCATATATAGTTTCTCTATGAATTATTGGCCTATAGGAATATATAATGCATAGCATAGCCGAAAGAATTTTAACAGTTTTAATGTATATCATTTTTATTTTTCTTTTCTTTGCTTATTATTATTATTATTTTTATCTTGTATCTTGTTCCACTTTCAGCACATTCCCACAGTACTCACAATACAAGACATAAACAACAACAAGAACAACAATTACAATAACAATATATGCAAAAGCCCTCGACTACAATGGGCCAGAACTGTATGCACTTGAATTCGGTTTCACAGCCAAAATGTATTTGCGAGCCAAACAACCCGATTCCATTAAAGAGTAATAACAGAACCAAACCGAAAGCAACTGAAAACACAAGACTTATACAAAATTAAAATATATAGATACATATATATAGATATTGAAATCGATAGCGATAAATCTCACTGCAAATTGAACATCAAAGAAATCAAATGCAAATACAGCCAGAAATCAAATCAGCTAAAAATGTAAACATAAAAGGAAGAAGAAGATTTAATAAGGATATGTGTACATTCACATTCATATACATATACATAACAGATAAAAATGGAATACGTTTTATAGAAATTTTGATACAGTTTTGATAGCAATGCTTAGTCTAAGACATGCGTTTATATGTCTAGCTTGTAAGCTCCATAACAACTAACTATGTGTGTATATATAGTAGTATTTACTATATACATACATATATCTTAACACTATATATAGCAGACATAGCATATATAGATAAACTCATCAAGTTATAAGTTATACGTCCATAAGCCAAACGATTTCCTGTTTATTTGCTGGGGTTTTAAGCAGACCTAACTCCTACGATATACATATATCGATCTATATATGTACACACATTCTCAATAATACGTATAGAATATCTATGTATATTAATACGCCGCTTAATTGATTTACTGCGCCTATAAAGTATAATTATATATATATATATATATCTATACGTCTTACATAAATCCACATCTATCGCTATTAATATCGTAAGCCCACAAAAACCGGAAAAAGTCATCAACGTGATATTTCTACTTAATAAAAATGAAAGAATATGAAAATAAATGATCCTAAATATGCATGAAAATGTATTTATTGTATACACAATAAACTGTTTTACTCTATTTAAACTCCCGAAAGTAGGCTCTATTATATAAAGCCGCATATTTAATTTCGTTTAGTATACCTAACTGAAATATTTCCTCAATAATTGGCTCGCATCAATAGCGTGTTGCGGTAAACCTTAAAGGAAAATCTGGAAAACTGAAGGTCAACGTTTCTATGGAAACCTTGTGTGGAATCTTATAGACTTGTCTCTAGCATCAATCAAGTAGTCTGTTCACTTGACTAATTATTCTGCCCATTTATTTTGATGGCCAGTCTCATTGAATCAACTAGAACAGATGTTGATAATTAAATTAACATCTAATCTTATAAAAAAAAAAAAAAAAATCAATTTGTTTACATCTGATTGTGTGAGGATTATCAGTTATATTGAAATTGCCAAGGTGTTTAACATTATACAGGCTTAAAATATTTAGCGATAAAAATATACGAAAACCCAGTAAAATTGCTCACTGAAGCTAATTACATTGCAAAATGAGCATCTGTATCGAGAATAGCGAAAAATGATCTTATATGGTTTTGGGTTTACGCTCCATTTGCCGCATGTGTGGGTGAAGGTTGTCCGTCTGAGTCTGTGTGCATGTGTGTATGACCACAGCAGTAAGAATGATGATGATTATATAACAACAATAAGAGGCGGCATTGCTGAAGCGCCATAAACGGCTGGGCTGCTGAGTAAAACCTAAACGAATTTATCGCAATTCAATGAGCCATTAAACAATTCACAATTCGGTAAGGAAATGTGGGCGAATCGCACTACGTTCAATTTCCAGTTGAAAACGTAAAAAGCCAGAATTTGCGGCGAAGGTTAAAATAATTGAATAAAAATAAAACCGTTAAGAAGTGGTTGAAGAGAAGTTCATTAACTGTCGCCGCTCTGCAAGGCGCCAACGCAGAGCAGTTTGAATTGCAGCTGTTAAGATAGCTGTTAAGGCTGTCGTTATGTAACAGTAAAACCTATAAACTAATAGGTATAATTGGCCATAGCTGTTACTATTGACAAAAATTTGAATAAAACTTCAACAGCTGCATTTACTTGCGGAAGCAAACGTTGTCATTCGAACTGCTGCTTTGAATACAGTGTTTTTCTAAAAATCAAACCCTAAACTGAAAGTTGTTAAAAATATAAATATAAATATTTGTGCATTGCCATTTAGGATCATTTTATGAAAAGTTTGATGAAATTTCCTGTTGTCTTTGCTGCAATTAAACAAAATCTAGCTGAAATTCAACATAAGGCAGCGTAAATGTATTTGAAACAGCCACTGTTATTGCTCACATGATTGCTTTCTGTTATGACTGCCGTTCAAGCTGCTGCTGTTATTGATTACACTAGAGCTGCTATTATGGCTGGTATAGTCTCCGCTGTTATTGTTTACATTAGAGCTGCTGTCATGCTATTAGGACTGCCGCTGTTATTGCTTGCATGCTTGATACTTCAAAAGCTGCTAACCGCAAGCTGTTGCTGTTAAAGTTTACATCGCCGCTGTTCTTGCTGTTATTTGTGCCACCATTACAGCTGCTGTTATTTCCGCTGCTGTTCAAACCAAAAAGGCAACCGAAATCAGCTTTGGCGCTCAGTTTGTGTACAGCAGCGCTCGAGTGCGTTACATTTGAAAACAAAGCTATAAAAAGCCATTAATATTTAATTTGAGAAAAACGAATTACGAATATAAAAAGAAAGACAAAAAAAATACAAAATCATTGAATCGTAATTTATTAGATTTTGGCAATTTCTAGTATTTCAATTTACCGTGCGCACGAATAGTGCGACAGCTGTTACTTTAACTCAATTAACGATCACCGAACAACGAAAACAAAATACTCCCCTCGTCCCCCAGCTAAGTTTCCCCCAGTTCGCAGTCAGCCCCAGCTCACCCACAAATTGAAATCGCTCGCGTTGTGCTGCTGCAGCTGCTGTTGTTGCTGTTGTTGCTGTTGTGCTTTTCTGGCAACGTCTAACGCAGATGTTTTGAAAGTCCTGCCGCACAGGCGGTAAAAGCAACAAGGACTGTTTGCCTTTGAAACGGTTAGCCCGGCGCTAACTGAAAGTTTTTTATTGTGCAAAACAAAGTTGAAAAAGTTGAAAGTTGAAACAGACAACGGAGGCGCAGACTAAAGCCTGTGGGTAAGTGAGGCGCTATCGCTATATCTATTCTGTGACTTTGAGTGTGACTATTACCGTGACTGTGACTCTGACTGTGACTGTGACTGTGACTGTGACTGTGACTGCGTCTGTGCCATTGTGTGACTATTGGCATTGCGTGTCGCCTGCTTGCTTATCCTGACCTAAAAGTTCATTGACTGACTGAACGTTGCGGCAGGAAGCCGACGTTGCACGTCGGCTCGATTGTGTCTATCTGTATTGGCATTTTGTGGCAGTTCCGCCCCATCCAACGGCACGCCCCCCAATCAGCTGTGCCTTTGCCTAAGCCGTTGTTTTGTCAATTGTATTGTCGTATTGATGTCACACGGCCTGGTGCCACAAGTGGCAACAACGAGGAAGCCTTTCAGCACTCTTTCGCGGCTGCTCAGCGGTTTATCAAGCCCTATGACATCAGCTCTATCAAAGCGCAAACCGGTCGACTTTGCGTCTATTTCCAACTCTTTTTTCAAAGCCACTGATTATGAGAGCTGAACAACAATAACAACCATAACGCGAACAAAAATTAAATTACCAAAGTTAAAAGAGAAGTAGAAAAACCTGGAAGCAAAATCAACAAAATAACGGGAAGGTTAAATAAAAGAAGGCACGACTCCTGGATACTCTGTAGAGAGTAGCTAGCTTCGCTTTATAACTAAGGCTGATTGGGTGCATAAATATTATGAAATGGCGCACAATTTTCAATCTGTTGCATTAATCCATGAGATTTCAATATACTCTACATGCACAAAATGTCGCACAGGGTATGCAAACAAATCAACAGACAAATTATGAATATTTTTGTTGCTTTGCAAATGCATAAAATAAAGATTTATTAAATGATATAACAGGCAAAACTCAGGCAAAAATAAGTCAACTATTAGTCAGAGCTCTGTTCCCAAGAGGCCAAGTCATAAATTTTGCAAAAAAGGTGTTTGCCAATTACAATAATCATTCAAGCTGGTGTTTAACAAATGTAATAACGGCTCTCATCAGCCAATAGATCTTGGCAGGAATTCAAGTGTTTTGGCTCGCTCAGGAGTTGTTTTCCAGCTTTCACTTGGCAGAGTTCTGGCCGCTGCTTTCAAGAAGTAAAAAAACACGTTTCCAAATTCTAATTAGATTTTGAGAACACACTAGTTCACACACACACACACATAAACTTAGGTAGCTGACGTCAGTTTGTTATTGTGTATTCTTTTATCACTTTGCGCTTTTTGTCTTCATTTGGCCTAAACACTTTTGGCAAGCAACTTTATATGATCGTTGTTGTAATGAGCAGACGGGTAGTACCGTTTTTTGAACTAAATATGTAACGCTCCGATCTTCGACGTATCTGTACTGAGCAGCTAGTAAAGCTATACTTGGGAAACTTGGAGCAGGTGTTGATTTTGATAGCAGAATATGTATATATACATACATATATATATAATGTAATCAATCGTATCGCTTAACTAATATATCACAGACCTCTCGGAACTCGGTTCACTGTGAAGCTATATTAGGGAAACTTGGTACAGATGTTGCTTTAAGAGCAGAAGGTACATACTTCCAAATAGATCGTAGCGGGTATATAATATAGGTATATCTGAACTAAGCTGCCAGTAAAGATTAATATATGAAACCCGCTACAAGTGCAGTTTTTTATAGCCCTGTATATACTTATATATCTGGATATCTGGCTTGTTAAACAACTGTTTTCCATAGCGATAATAGAGTCTGCGCCTAGGAACTGAGTTTTCAGTATAATTATATCTATTAAGGCTTAAATTTATTTATTTATTTAAATTACTACAAATGATCAATTTTAAGTATATCTTAAATAATCTGTCTAACGATAGCTTTAATTACAGGGTATTTACTGGTTGGTTTGCTGCAGCTAATTGCTTTTCTTGTTGATATTTCTATTTGTTGCCGGTGTTGTCTTTTTTTGGCTTCGGCTTCGGCTTGCGGCGTGTTTTGCTGTTAATTAAACATGTTGATTGTTGCGATAGCTGTTGTTGTACCACTAACTGGCCAAAAACCAAAGGAGACAGGTGGGAAGAGAGAGAGAGAGAGAGAGAGAGAGACATATATATATATAGATATCGTAACATTTGTAACCAAAAAGTAAAGATAATTTCGGTTGAGAGACAATACGCAGTTACGTGTGTGGGCGCCGTCTGGCGACCCATTTGGCGCTCGAGCAGCATTTTGGACAGCTCAATGTGGGCTAAAGGAAATGGCCAAGTCAGACTAGTCTTCAGACATATATCTGCTCATATTTGGGCGTAAAAGTTGTCGCTAAATGCTGGAAAATGAGCTCATTTTATGCCATTTTTATTTTGGCAATTTGGAGTGCGTGAAACGTGCCCATTCTGAATAAGAGCAGCAAAATGTTATTATTTATTATAAAATCAAAGCTGACAGAGTCCATTTCGGGTCATGTCATAGTCAAGTTTTTGCCTTTAAGTGGCTAACAATAGAAAAATTAATCAAAACGAAAATCTGCATTGAAATATATCTACAACATTTAATTGCTTGTCAGCTTTCAACTCAAATTAATGATTGTGTATACCCATCGTGAGATCAGATGAGTGAGGGTATGCTGTTAATTGAGAGTTTCTATATAAGAGGAAGAAGAACTGTTGTTATTATTATTTTTTTTTTTTTTTACTTTCCCGAAGGCAACAATGTTTTTATTTCTTTTGCGATTTCCGCTAGATGCTTGTCTAAACTGTTGAGCTAGAGAATTCTTGAATATTTGGCAAAAAATATGCACATAGAAATTGACTGATATGAGGTTGATACAGCTGTTTTTAGAAGTATATATTTCTATCTGGAACAAAATCCATTTCCGCTCTGGCCTCTCAAATCTCACTGAACAATGGCTCGTACCTATATCAGCTTTCATCTAGCCCTCAGAGCAAGTCTCGTTGCTCTCCGTTCAACAGCTGTTGAGCTTTTAATATAATCAGAAGGTGAGCAAGTTCTCTGTGGATTAGCTGAGCTCACGTCAAGTCAACTAGAGCTGAAGGAGATCTTTAATGGAATGAGCAGCTGTAAGAATTAACAATAACAAAACTTAGTCTTGCTTATATTATATTTTCGAAAATATAGGGAATTAAGTTTTCTGCAAGCCAAAGTAAAATTTGTGAATATTCTCTTGTTAGTTGATATCATAAATTGATGCTGACGTGTGCCAGGTTTTGTTTGGCTATTGTATTACTTAGCTGTTATTATTGACACTCATGCAAAGTGTGTGTGTGTGTGTGAGTGCGCAAAAAAGTGCGAGTTCAAAGTTGGCATCATCTATCAAGATCTTCGTAACATTAGCATAGTGTCATGCAACGAAAATAGCCGCCTGACAGGTTTCTGCTGCTGCCATCGTCACACGAATAAATTGAGGCGCTCTGGAGGATGAGCGGCATGAGGTGGCAGGGGGCATGGGGATCGGTAAATGTGGGCGTGCACTCAATTCCAATCAATTTCAATACGCTCAATTGGCAAGCGAACCGGCTGCTGGCCTGACCAGCTCTCGGGCTGCTGATAAACTATCAGCAGCACCATCTAGACTTTGTTGTGTAGCACCTGCTCGCAGGTGACCAATCTTGCCATCAAACGCACGTGCTACACTGCGAGAAATTTATAGCTGAAGCAGGCTTATGCAAAATATGCGACATAAGTTTGGAATAAAACAATGCAATGATCTTAAAAAAAAAAAAAATAAAACTATTAAAATAAATATAATAATTAAAGAAAATAATATAATTAAAAATAAAAAAAAAATAATAATTTAACAAGTTACACAATTTTTATTAAAAATAAAAAAAAATAAAAATTTATATATATACAAACAAAGAAAGTTCTACAATGACACATATCGCATGAGATTTGAACCTGGGACTGCACGTTTACCGTGCGAATGTTTTACCACGCAGCTAAACCAACTCTTGGTAAACCGGGCTGCAAAAGCTATGACAAAGTGTTTATTATATAAAGGTTTCAAAATCATTATAGATTTTAGCTATTCAAATCAATTGTAACAAAAATTTCATTTAACATCGTATTTTTAATTCTTTTCTTAAGGCTTTTTTTCGCAGTGTAACCCTGCTAGTTGGCCAAGCATTGCATGTGCAGTTGATTAATTTGATTAAATGCGACTAAGTTGGCTTGCGATTTTGGGCCACAAACAAATTAAGATTAATAAGTTGTTGGCAGGCAACATTGAGACATTGCCACGCAAATGTCTGCCGGCAGTCAGACACAGAAGCTGATTCATCAGCCGAGCGAACAGTCGAGCATAGGCCTGACCATATATGGTGTAGGCAGCTTTGATTGATCTATGGTGTTGCATCCGCGCGTGGGTGCAGACTCGTCGATGATGTAAGATTCTTGGGGCTCTAAAGTGGCGCATATGGCCATGCTATACATATATATATATATACATATGTATATGTATACGTACACATACATATAATCAAGCAAAAGCCAACCGAAAATGAACATGTTTCAATTGCGTGCGAGGTCGCGAGGCGCAAACACGCCCACTTTTTAGCCTCAATTTGAACAGCTTTGCTTTATATAAAAGCCAGCCAAAGCTCGCCCCTCTCCTTTTCCCTCTGTCATTCATTGCTGACTGGCAGTTACTTTAGTGCCACGCCCACCCAGAAATTGGCTCAACTATATTTACATAGTGTCGAGCTGTTGATTTCACGGTCAAAGAAGTTGCACGCTTTGGCTGCCACTGCCACAGCCACAGCTACAGCTACTTAGACTTGGTCTGAGTCTTGGTATTAGTTACCGTAGCTGCGCCTAGAGATGAGCGCGTGAGCAGACGATCATGAGCGTAATATCTACATATATATTTCTGCTGCACTTTAAGACTTTTACAAACTTGAACGCATCTGCCAGACCGCATTCTTTCAAAAAATTGTAAAGTTTGAACCTAAATTATATACAGAAAATAACTTGTTTTCAATCGTGGTCAATTCTATGGGCTGTAGAGTCGTAAGGAGTTGTGTTTTGAGCGTTTCTCGAATCCTGCTGAGTCATGGTAAGTGTCATTTGTCATTTTTGTAATTCAAAGTCGTGCGCAGTGAAATAATTTTTTAGGATCGATCGTGTCCGTTCTCCCATCTGCTCACGGTGAGTCGTGTTCACTTGCCATAATATCATCTTTTCTTATACTCACGCAGTAAAGTCGGGCACCGTTGTAGTAATCTCATATTATATCATATTCTCGTGTTAACTCTTGCCCAATCAGTCGTAGTAATCACGTATTTGCTCGCATTAGATCCACTGTAGTAAGATCGGGTCCCATTTTATCGAGTAGTTTCCAGACCCGCCGCTACCTCCACTTTCTCGTGTAAAGTCGTGTTCGGTAATAATAACATCGTGTTTTCTTGTACCATCTCGTGGTATGTCGTGCCGAATGACATCTAAGTCTTAAGATAATTTGCTTTCTAATTGAATTCCCATTGCATCTACTGCCTAGCTACCTAACTCGTACAGCTCTACGACACGAACTTTCAATATTTTCAATTAGCCACATCACGCGCTCCACTCGAATGTGCAGTAAACATTTTCGTGGCATGCAATTGTCGCTCCATAAGTCATTAAAAGTAATCGTTTTGTTGGCCCCACATGCGCCAAATGGGCAACATTAGCACTTTGCATACTTTTTGGAGGCGCAACCTTGTTGCCTGTGACGGTGTTGACCAGGCGACCGACTGAGCTAGTGGGAGTGGGAGTGGGAGTGGAAATGGGAGGCGCGGCGGCCTCTGTTGCTGTTGCTGTTGCTGTTGCTGCTTCTGTTTCTGTTTCTGCTGACGTTCAATTGCGTTAGCTAATCGCTAGTAAAGCCAATTCAGGTCGTCATCGCCTAGTATCGATTACACTGCGACGTCGCCGCCTGTCACCAGAGCTCAGAGTTCAGCTGAGCAGCGCTGACACGGCGCAAAGCTATCAGACATTAGGTATTGGCTTTCGCGCCTGCCGGCAGCCAACACTTGCCGAAAGAAGGTCACACGGGTTGAAGAGCCTACCGCAAACCCAGACTTTTTGTCCATTTCGTTGTCTTTGATTGTTTGTCTTGGCGTGAGCAAGCAAATCCACAGGCAACCCCGAGCCGAAATTCTGCTAAGCCCTGCCGCTGGCCCAGAAAATTCGAAACAAATAAATCGCTCATGTTGGAAATTTTGGGATCCCTTGCCTTGTACCCTGTACTTATGGAAAATTATCGGATAAGACAGAACAGAAATGAGAAGATACGAAAGTCTTATTGATTCATAAATTATGGGTTGTTGGCCAGAAATAGATGGCGCCTTAACCTATATCTTACTGGAGATCTTGCTTTCAAATACCTTAACCAAGACTTTCGTGTTTCAGTGGTTCGGTCACTGGAAACTGTTTTTCGTGTCAGGGTATTTACTAGTCGAGCACACTCAATTATCGCACGCTTGTTTGTCTTGAGTTTATGGACGATATGGATTTTACGTCATTGATTTGATGTTAATTTAAGCATTTGGTTTATGAGGTTACTAGAGTTACGTTTTTTTTTCTTTTGTGTTTACTTCAAAGCAAAACAACACTAAAACCAAAGTTTGTGTTTATATTTTTCGTTAAATTTTCCAATTGCTAAGCCAAAAAATTTAAAACCGATTCGTCTACAGAGACACCTGATTGTGCGCCAAGAACTGCAACAACATGAATAAAACTGTGCGGAACAGAATGCAATTGAAAGTAATTGACGTACTCAGCACATTTGTAATTCTCTTCGCAGGTTGGCTTTCGTAAATACAGATATAAGAAGCCGAAGATTACGGGTCCTTGTGCACCGCTGCGGATAATACGTACACTCACCATGGCTGGCAATATCGAGCAGCGACCCTGGACGCCCACCGTGCGTACGCGTCGAATTGCGGCGGAGACGAGCAATCCGGGTCCGGCTATTGTGCAGCTACCGACGTTAATTGGTGAGTTGTTGGTAGAGGTTAAGCCTGATCACTAGTGACTGATAGACGTCCATCTCCCCCTCTCTCTCGGATCATGTAGGCAGCAAAGTGCCAGACTCGAAGAAGAAGGGCGCACCGGCGTATTCCTTTGGCCATAAGGCGGCCACTAAGGATGAAACGACGGGTCCCGGCCCCGCCCAGTACAATGTGTCGGGCATGGTGCCCAGAGGCAAGGAGTGCCCTCATGCAGCCACACTTCAAAGTCGTCCCAAGGAGCTGACGCGTTTTGTTAATCCGGGCCCGGGCGAATATGACGTGATGAATGCATCGAAGGCCGTTATCGATGCCACGCCCAAATATACATTCGGCAAGAGGCCGCCCCATACCAAGTACCAGCTGATACCGGGTAAGTCGCAACGGTCCCAGGTTCCGGGTCCCGCAGTCCCGCAATCCCGAACAGTGTTCAAGAGTTTGTTGGTTGTTTTGTGCTTTGGTGTTCTTGTTGGTTGTTTGAATGGTTTTTGGTCAATGGTTTGGTTGCATGCGCATCATTATCGCTAATGGACTAAATGGAGTTGCAGAGGCATCATCAAGCATCAAGTAACATCTGGAGGCAGACCCATCCTATCCATGTTGTACATACATATATAAGAAATCATTTCGAATAATAATAATAATTCCATTGAAAGAATCATCTCAGCAGCGCGTAAGTAATCGCTGCATTTGAGAGCAATCTCTCTCTTTCTCTCACTTACACTCTTTTTCCCTATCTCTCTCTCTCTCTCTCTCTCTCTCTGTCTGTTTTGCATTGCCTCTCGCTGTATGTGTGTTAGCCTGTAGTCACGTAGCTGTAGTTGCTTGCTTCATATTAGCGTATTCGTCTCGCTCTCTTTTAAGTAGTCTCTCTCTCTCTCTCTCTCTCTCTTTGGTAGCATTGTTCTTTAAGCGATTGTCACACGTGTACCAAAACCAAAGATAATATATTTTATTAATGGTCTTTGCTTTTTTTATAGAATTTATCTACGGTAAAAGAGCAAAACTTAAAAAATATATATAAAAATTAAATTATAAATGCATTTAAAACTTTAAGTTATGACTCTTTGTAAATTGTTTAAGAACATAGCTAGCGGTATGGATGTACTAAATTGAACTATGTGTACATATTTTTGTATATATAGAATATTTATATATGTATGTATGAAGAATAGCAAATCTAATACAATCTATAGTTTAATTAATTTTAAATCATAAAAAATGTATGTATAGTTTATTGTTTTTGTTTATTTATAATATATACATATATATTAGTATTTGTTTTTATACATAGTATCAACACATTTTTGTTCATTAAATATAATTTGCGGATTTTGTTAGTAATAGACACGTATATTTTAGTCACTCCAGCCACTGTCTCTGTCTTTCGCTACTTTATTGATTATAAAACATTTCTTTTTTTTTTGTATTATAGAAACATAGTTTTTCCGTGGTATCTGTTGTATTTTGTGTTCTATGTTTGATTTTTGTTTAGTATTTTTCCTTTTCGTTTTCTTAATTTGATCTTAATTTTAATGGAAACATTTTTCTTCTTTGATTAATTTGACTCAACCACCGACTGTCAAAACCAACGGTAATTTTAGGTCCCAACCACTATCAAGTGGTACCGCTTGATGTCATTAAGCCGCGTGCGCCTCGATATTCCTTTCGCATTAAGGTTAACGTTTACCTAGTTAACAATCCAGGTAACACAACTAACTGGCTAACATTGAGCATCTTGCATGTGCTCAACCTCTCCCTTTCTTCATCTGTGTACTCTCTATACTTTTACCTCTCTGTCACTTCTTCAACTTGGTGTGGGGCATATTTTTTCTAGTCTGTTAGGCACTTTGCAACATTCGTAACTCGTAACTTGTAACCTTTAGTTCCGTTTTTTGCAGTATAACCCATCACTAGTTGCATTTCGTTACGTAGCCTAAACAAATAAAATATCGTTATCCGTACCAAAATTATTTTGTTTTATTAACACTAACAGCGCCAAATAGCTATTGTCCTGAAAAGGTCACGCAATCAAGAAAGAATTCGCCACGTTTCACATTTGGTAGACGAACTAAAATCCAACACGATCAGCATACACCAGGTAATATGTTGTTGTTGCCCTAACCCCAACCCCAGCTCTAAGCCCAACCCAGCCCAGTCCAGTCCAGCAAAATGAGGCACTCGTAGTACTCTAGTTAGAAATTTGGCTTTAGAGCTTACCACACTATTACGCATAAATTACGCGCTTTGGGTTGTAATATCTATATGTCTATCCCGCAGCTCCTGGCGCGTATTCTCCCGAGAAGGTGAAACTCAGCAAGACCCCCGAGTTCAGTTTCGGCATTAAACATCACGAGCTGCGGCCTGACTACACGCCAGGTATGTAGATGCGCAACAACAAAAATTAGAAAGAAGAGGGAAATATGAATTTGCTTTCTCAATGTACGCTTAGCTTCACAACTGCACTTGAACTATTATTTAGCTACGCCTGATCAGATAAGGAATCAAGCAAACAGCTATTCATTTATTTATTCACATCTCAAAAGTACTGGCCATCCAGTACATTGAGTAGAGCATTAGTTTATTTAGTTTCATTCACTTATCGACCTTACCTGACACAATTTGCAGCACCCGGTACTTACAAGCCCGAGCAAACAGTTCTAGATCATACACCCGCCTATAGTTTTGGTTTGAAGACGAAGCACATTCAACACAACGATTCTCCAGGTAGGCTATTCACACTTGAGGTACTCTTGATCTGATCGAAATTAAATAATATATATCATTTTGCTAGCACCTGGTACGTACAGTCCAGAAAAGTCCAAATTGCATTCGGCACCCGCTTTTAGTATTGCTGGCAAATCTAATCACGATGTTGTGGATGCTACCCCAGGTAAGTCGCTTTGATCCATTCACATACAGCGTTTCGTACATATTTTTTATCACTAACTAATCGAATACAACCATCTGTATTTCAGCACCCGGCGCATACGAGCCAGAAAAATGCGTCTTGGGCAAAACACCCGCCTTTAGCTTTGGTCAACGTGTGCAGGTCAGCAAGTCACAAGATACACCTGCACCTGGCGCCTATCAGCCGGAGAAAGTGCGCTTGGATAATGCGCCAGCCTATACACTCTCTGGGCGACATGAATTGAAATCTGTTAGCACTACCCCAGCGCCAGGCTCATATGCCCCGGAAAAGTATCGCAGCGACCACACACCAGCGTTTAGTTTCGCTGGTAAGCATGAGCACCACATTGAAAACACAACACCGGCACCAGGCGACTATAGTCCTGAAAAAGTACGGCACGATCATAATCCTGCTTATTCATTTGCCGGGCGGCACGAAGCACCGAAGACTGGCGACACACCAGCACCTTGCGCCTATGAGATAGAAAAGGTTCGACTGGACCACAATCCCGCCTTCTCCTTCGCCGGCCGCCATGATCTTCACAAACCAAGCGATACTCCTGCTCCTGGAGCCTACTCCCCTGAAAAAGTCAGACAGGATCACAGTCCTGCCTTCTCCATAGCTGGAAAGCATGACGTGAAGATCACAAATGATACACCGGCGCCCGGTGATTACTCACCAGAGAAAACCCGTTTGGATCATACACCCGCCTACACATTTGGTGGCAAGAATGATCCCAAGATTGAGAACCATACCCCTGCCCCTGGGGACTACCACCCCGAAAAAGTCAGACTAGATCATAATCCCGCTTTCTCTTTCGCCGGCCGCCATGATCTTCACAAACCAAGCGATACTCCTGCTCCTGGAGCCTATTCCCCAGAGAAAGTGCGCCAAGACCACAATCCTGCCTTCTCCATAGCTGGAAAGCATGACGTGAAGATCACAAACGATACACCGGCACCTGGAGACTATTCGCCGGAGAAGACTCGATTGGATCATACACCCGCTTACACATTTGGTGGCAAGAATGATCCCAAGATTGAGAACCACACCCCTGCCCCTGGGGACTACCACCCCGAAAAAGTCAGACTAGATCATAATCCCGCCTTCTCCTTCGCCGGCCGCCATGATCTTCACAAACCAAGCGATACTCCTGCTCCTGGAGCCTATTCCCCAGAGAAAGTCAGACAGGATCACAGTCCTGCCTTCTCCATAGCTGGAAAGCATGAAGTGAAGATCACAAATGGTACACCGGCTCCCGGTGATTACTCACCAGAGAAAACCCGTTTGGATCATACACCCGCCTACACATTTGGTGGCAAGAATGATCCCAAGATTGAGAACCACACCCCTGCCCCTGGGGACTACCACCCCGAAAAAGTCAGACTAGATCATAATCCCGCCTTTTCCTTCGCCGGCCGCCATGATCTTCACAAACCAAGCGATACTCCTGCTCCTGGAGCCTATTCCCCAGAGAAAGTCAGACAGGATCACAGTCCTGCCTTCTCCATAGCTGGAAAGCATGAAGTGAAGATCACAAATGGTACACCGGCACCTGGAGACTATTCGCCGGAGAAGACTCGATTGGATCATACACCCGCTTACACATTTGGTGGCAAGAATGATCCCAAGATTGAGAACCACACCCCTGCCCCTGGTGACTACCACCCCGAAAAAGTCAGACTAGATCATAATCCCGCCTTTTCCTTCGCCGGCCGCCATGATCTTCACAAACCAAGCGATACTCCTGCTCCTGGAGCCTATTCCCCTGAAAAAGTCAGACAGGATCACAGTCCTGCCTTCTCCATAGCTGGAAAGCATGAAGTGAAGATCACAAATGATACACCCGCGCCCGGTGATTACTCACCAGAGAAAACCCGTTTGGATCATACACCCGCCTACACATTTGGTGGCAAGAATGATCCCAAGATTGAGAACCACACCCCTGCCCCTGGGGACTACCACCCCGAAAAAGTCAGACTAGATCATAATCCCGCCTTTTCCTTCGCCGGCCGCCATGATCTTCACAAACCAAGCGATACTCCTGCTCCTGGAGCCTATTCCCCAGAGAAAGTCAGACAGGATCACAGTCCTGCCTTCTCCATAGCTGGAAAGCATGAAGTGAAGATCACAAATGGTACACCGGCACCTGGAGACTATTCGCCGGAGAAGACTCGATTGGATCATACACCCGCTTACACATTTGGTGGCAAATATGACCCCAAGGTGGAAAATCATCATCCAGCGCCATGTGATTATTCTCCTGAAAAAGTTCGGCTTGACCACACACCCGCCTACACAATTACAGGTCGTACGACCATTGAGCATATCAGCCAGACTCCAGCGCCCTGTGACTACAAGCCAGAGAGCTACCAGCTGGATGCTTCACCAGCCTTTACTTTTGGCATGAAGCTGAAACGGGAGCATGTCAGTGATACACCAGGTAAATGATTAACTAATTATTTGTTATATGTAAATCAATAGAATAGGTATACCAAGTCAATCGATCACTTGATAAACTTCCAGCACCCACTGCATACGAACCGGAAAAGCACACTCAACACTCTCCAGCCTACACATTCGGCACTCGAACTGAGATGAAAGTCTCCACCGATGCACCTGGTAAACAACAATTTGCTAGAACTAATTTCGAATCTAGGCTTAAGTCCACTACTAGCATGTCGCTCACTCTATATGTTATGTTTATCTATGAATGTTTTGTGTCTGGCATATTGTTACGCCTGCTCTATAGCTCCCGGTCACTATCATCCAGAGCAATGTAAGCTCGACAGCTCGCCGGCATATAGCTTTGGTCTAAAGACCTTACCCATGCCGCCAATTCCAGGTAGGTGCAGCTCTTTGTATTTTACTTTAGCTTCAATCCGGTGCTGGCTTAAAAACAATTTTTGGCTTGGCATGTGTTAAACCCCTTGCAGAATATATAGCCATAAATTAAAATATATATTTAAGGCCTTAAAATCAATTTTACTTTTCCGTTTTCTTTTATTCTTTTAATTTAAAATAATTTTATAAATATATCTGCTGGGGTATTTTTATCTTCGGTCACCCGAAGCTAGCTAGCTTTATACTTCTTGTTATATTATTTGAAATGTTTATTTCTATATATCATATTTCTGTACTTTATTTTCCATCACACGTGGTTGGCTGGCCCTCACATAAATGTATATGTTCCATATGTATATACCTATATATATCTATATATATAATAAAATATATATACATATGTATACCTTCATGAAACTCTGCACTCACTAGAACCTAGAGGCGCTTACATTGAAGATCGCATATTGCAAAGACGTGAAAGACGTTTGGCTAGTCCCGGTAAGCGTATCATCAAAACACTTCAACACTTCAAGTACTTGAGCTTTAAACGGGAAATTGCAATTTGAAACAGATTAAAATACAATTCGTAACCCTTATCCGTTACGATTGCGATGTTTTGCTACTAGGGATTTAGTTGACAGATGAGTGTAAAATGAGATGGTTAGCATTTTGCTGTTTGGTCCTATGGATCATATCCTTATTCGATATCATTGAGAATGCACATTGTAAGTAGACCTATACTCAATATTACCTATAACTCGGTTTCGTCATCGATTACTTTGTTGTCTAGATAGACCAAATTTCGCTTGTTTGGTGAAAAACAAATACAGGCACGAACGCTATTGTAAGGGTCCACGTCGCAAGTTCTTTGCGTTCCATCGCATCATTTTGAACTGTGTTCCGGTGTATACCAAGTGTAGTCGTTTTAACAAATATAACGAATGGAGTTCGAAGGCTAAATGTACCTTTGAATGCGCTTATCATATGCGCTTACCTGCAAATGCCGATAAATTCAACAATTCAACTTCCAATGCTACTAATGTCGAACAACCAGCAACCACTGAGGCCACCGACGTTGGTCGTAAGCTTCCTACTCCAGGTGAGAATGCGAAGAAGTCCAAAAAATAAATATTAAAAAATGTTTCAATTGAAGCAATTACTAATGCTCCTGCCGGTAATGGCGTCCAACCAACAAACGCTGTTGATCCAAATGCTGGTCCTACTCCAGGTGAGAGCGTAATTACCACCAGCTCACCGGGGAAGTCCAAAAAATAAATATTAAAAAATGTATTTATTGAAATGCTAAGAATTTGCATAATCAGATTAAAATACATACATCTGCTTATATGCTATTATCCATATCGAGTCTACTTTTTATACCCTGAACCCATTGAAAATGGGAAATCAGGGTATAATGGTTTTGTTAAAAGTATGTAACAGGGAGAAGGAGGCGTGGCAGACCCCACAAAGTATATATATTCTTGATCAGGGCGACAAACTGAATCGATTTAGCCATGTCCGTCTGTCCGTCTGTCCGTATGTATGAACGCGTCGATTTCAGAAGATATAAGAGCTAAAGACTGGATTTTTTTTAAAATGACCGTATATACAGCGCGCATATCGAGTTTATCACCTAAAATCGATAACTCGTCCCGTTATTTTTTGATCGATGAAAAACCTTACCGAGATGCAGTTATAAAATTATATCTCCTACATCTTTAGAGCTAGAGTATCCAAATTTAATGTAGATTGATATATACGTTATAGAATTTCGGTTTTTGTTCAATTTCACCCTCCATCCCTATATCCACCCCCTCACCCATATGTCTGTCAAAGGCGCATTTCAAATACTAGAGACTTGAGCTTCGGAACATACACGCATTTTAATGATATAAATACAATCTAAAAGTTTCATGAAGAACGTACGTCCACAAAAAAAGTTATTAAACAATTAAGTTCCCATAGTAAGCCCACACTGCAGCCCATGCGTGCGCGCCTATGTGTGTCTATGTATGTGTGTTTGCGTGTGTATGTGTGTGTTTGTATAAGCAAAGAGACGCTAAAAGTTATTGAAATGGTTGTTGCTCGAGGGGTTCAGGGGATCTCGTAGTCGAGCAGTCTCGACTAGAGCTTTCTTACTTGTTTATATACATATGTATATTCTTAAAAGGTCACCAAATTCTGTTTACCGTTAACTGTAATGTTCAAGTACTTGAAGTGTTTAATTAGCATTTAATGGCAGGGGCAAATACATACATACAAATTCTGGGATATATATGTATATAATATGTACACATACACACACATACATATATGTATATACATAAATATATACAATCTGATGCATAGCTAACGGCGGCACTAATTAACCAATTGTAATCTGCGCCACAGTTCACAACGCTGTTGTCGGCACCACAAACACAACAATAGCAACAACAACCACCAAGAAGCGTACAGATAATGACGATCGATTGGACAATATAGACATTCAGGTGACAACCACCAGCACTACCGCTGCACCCAACCATCAGCACCAGCAACCAACCAACACTGACAAAATCAATTCAGCAACAACCACAACGACAACCACAACAAAGCTCGTGGGCGGCGATCAATCGAAATTGAGTCGCACCACCACAATGCACCACTCGGCCCAGGCACATGCCAAAGGCGACAATCTGCAGGTGATTGCCAGTGGCACGGCAGACGCCAGCACCACTCAGGCGGCAGAGGCGAGCACACGGACGGTGGTGCAGTCGGACGGTGCGATTGTGACCAGCGGCCAATTCACGAAATCGAATACCATTAAGTACGCTGTGAGGGCGGGCAGCGTGCAACACAAGATCATCAGGTAACCCAGTCGCTGAGACATCGAGGACATTTTGCTGTTTTCTGTTTTCCTTTCCTGTGCGTATTTGTTATATCTCTTACAGCCCCATCAATGAACCAAACTCATCTGTCTAACCAAGCCATTCAAACACCAGCTGAATAACCATCAGAAAACAATCAGCCAATCCGCAGTACACCCTATTTAATTACAATTATTTACTGAATCTGCATTCTTCGACAGCTCCTAATGTCTACAAGATACCCACTGTCTTGGGCAGCAGCAAGGAGGGTCAGATACGTTCAGCCCCAGCATATACGATGGCCGGACGCATGCGCCCGTCATTGATACCCAAGCTGGTGTTGCCCGGTCCAGGGTACTATGATGGCGAATACACGGTCACCAAGTCCAAGCCGCCCGTCTATTCGATGCGCGGCAAATTCAACGTCATCACCGACAGCAACAAGCCCGGTCCAGGTGCACATTGCCCCGAAAAGGTGAGCCAGATCACAACTGATTTATATGTGTACATATATATATATCGATATGACCTGGCCCTTAGTATTGGGAGAAACGTTCGACGCCTTCAATATCCTTTGGCATTGTGCATTCGAGGTTCTGCGGACGACCGACCCAATGTCTAGTGCCAGATCGTTTTGTTAACTGTCTGTTAGCGAATCAACCCGATAGGAAATACGCCTAGCTAGAGATCAGATCGAACACGAATAGCAAAATTAAATAGCTCAAACTAAAACTGAATCCTAATTCTGCCTGACTTTAAATACTTTCTCCTTCCATCATTCAGGTTAACCTCTCTCACACGCCCTCCTACAGCTTTGGCATCAAGCACTCGCCCTACCTGGGTCGCTTGAAAGAGAGGGAAGATGATTGTGACTTTGGCTTTTCGGGCATCTGCTGAACTAAACCTCGACTCACACCTCGCTCTGCTCAAGATGGTCTCAGCCTTGCCCCCTTCCTCCCCTTCCTCACTCTATCTCTCTTCCCCTACTCTAAACTCTCTGGAAATCAAAAGTGATGAAAATCTTCCCTACTTTCAGTTGCATAATTTGCTAATGCAAACGCAGCTCCCTGTGAATAGAAAACTGGAAAACTAACCACTAAGATTTGATATTTTTTTAATTCTGTATGTATTGTAAGCAAAAAGTGTTGTACAATTTTCAAATATATATACATTTATCTGGTATTACTAACTAACTAGCCAATGCTATGTTCAAGTGTTTTTATTTCGACAATGCAAGCACATTAAAATGGATAAGAATTCGATTAAGATTAGATTAATTCAGATTCAGCTATAAAAAGCAAGAGCGTTGTACAGGCGAAAGCTCGTTCTACTTATACTAAAGGATATTTTCCATTGATAAAAGACTCCACAAAAGAGTTCAACAACTTCCAATAGCTGAAGAATAAGAGAACTTACCGAAATGTGCCAGACTCATAATTGAATATCAGATTATGTTTTTGTGCACTCCATTACCAATATGATTTATTTATTACAACGAAAGATACAGCTAGTTTGCAAGACTCATAATATAATATCGGATAAATTGGGATCTCAGCAGACTCGTCGTCTACTTCTTCACAATTTCGACTTCAGCATGGAAACAGGACTTGCCCTGGGGAGAGAGAAGAGAGAGAGATATGGATATTAGCTATAAGCACATATGGATATAGCTACATATATTGACTCACAGTATCATGCTCAATCTCGGAATCGATTATGAGATGACCACGTGCCATGCCCAGCATGGCTTTGTATTTGGTCAGATCGACGGTATGATCGTTGGCGCAGATCTTCTCCTCGACTACGGGGCAACTAGATGGAGCACCGAATACCTTGAGTATGTCCTTTGCATAGGAAGACGCCTGATCAGCAGCTGCACACATATCCATTTTGCCCTCCTTTATCATAATGCCATCCTTCTGCACCTTATACTTGATCACAGCGGTGTTGAATGCCTTGTTAATCACGCAGCCCGTGGGAATCAGTTCGCACTTCTTATTCAGCTTAACGCCGAAATTTTCATCCACTGTAACAATGGCGTCTTCGCCGGCACAGTTTTCCATCTTGAGAATCTTTGCCTTGTATCCATTCTATATAATTATATGCGATCTATTTATATATAGTAAATCACTTTTCACTGTATCTGCGACTTACACAGGCGAAAGCTGACTCAAAGGCCATACAGCTGAGCAGCAGGAAGATCCCAATATTCGACATTTTCGTTACAGACTTCGAGATTGGGTCTTATTTTGGCCCTATATATATGTGGCCTCCAGTCGCAATTAAATCCGCATTAAGCGGTTCCTGGCTGTGGCGATCGCAGATCGTTCAGCTCAATTGCAGCGCTGATCACTAAACAGCCGGACGGTCCATTAATTCGCTCTATATATGTATGGAAATGTGTATGTGTATATATCTATAATTTAACTGGCATATTTAATTGTTGGATTTTATGTACATTAACCTAGCGGAATCTGACATGCATGTAGATCTGGACGATTACCTCACTGTCAAACCCATTGAAACGAGAAATACAATACAATTTCTAAGCAGGCAGGTTACATAGAGAGGGCATTTTCAACTGATGCGTAAATACAATTTATTTTATTGGTATCTTCTTTCGATCTGAATTGGGGTTTCATTTTAAATCATAGCTAGCAACTAGCAGAGTTTCTGTTAAATTAATTTCTGAATGTACTTTACCTACAATATAACAAAAATATTTATTTTTATATACATACATATATATTTTTATTTATTTATATATAAATAAATCGTAATAAATAAATAATATATAATATATAAATCTAAAAGCAAATAAGAGTATATTTTTCGAATTTCAAAGTATAAACTACTAAGTATAATAAACTCCTATTAGCTATAAGTCCTTGACATACATACTAAGAACAATTACCTAAAACATATTTGCCATTTCGAAATGCTAACGTATTCAACAGCACACTGCAAAGCTAATTGCTATAGAACTGTGTGCACTGCAGCATTTAGTACAAAAGAGTTAATACAACGATCTGGCAGCACCGCACGCACTCTTGCCGCAGTCTCTCGCTCAATATTTTACATGACCAACTCTGATGACATTTTAGCATTATATCCGACAGTTCTGGCTTTTTGAAAAGTCCAATTCCGGATAGAATTTGAAAACAGTGAGACGCAGGAATTCTAGCCTTATTGAAAAATTTAAAAGTCAAAACTATCAAATTATCAATAGCATTTAAAAAATAAATTAAATCGAACAAAAAATAAACAACAAATGTACGAATACATATTTATATATGGAATAATGTCAACATCACGATTCGACTTCTTTTGGTTGCCTTTCTAGCTAAATCTAGCTATTTGCGCTCTGGGAAAAATGGCAACGCTCACGACCAAAGCCAGTGCTTAACATTTAGTTCAGTTCAGCGAGTCGCGCCGTGCGGACGTTTCGAACGCTTTGAAAGAGGAGTGTGCTCGGACCGCGGTTTTTTCAAACTCCGTTCAAAGAGTGCAAAGCACAATTTAATGAGCTTGAAACACACACAGAAAGGAAACTAAAACAAATAGAGCTGTTTTAACATGCTGACAGAGTGATAAATAAATGTGTTTCTTGTTGTTTAAAGTGTAAATATACAAAAGAGCAAAAAAGTTCAACTCAAAACGTAAGCAAATAATATGAAAAATATCAAGAATTTTAAACATAAAAAATAAAGATAAAATCAAGTATCAAAAGGTGCTAATTGCGTACCCTAAAACAAATACGCGATAAAATATAGATATATGTATATAGTGAGAGTTGTGTTTTTGCCAAAGTGCAAAATAATAGAGATAGAGTGAGAGAGAGGACGTGAGAGAGATAGAGAAAGAGAGACAGAGAGAGAGAGAGAGATAGAGATCTGTAGAGCTACAGGTGGTGACGAACACAATAATACATTTTTTAGTTATAAAAATTCAAATGCAAACTCTATAAGACATAGATATTGAATGAGTGTAATGTGAGTTGTGTGTGTGTGTGTGTTTGTGTTTGTGTGTACGTGACGTCTATTGACAGCGCTCAATGTCGCATTTTAATCTAAATGCATTTTTTGGTGCTCTCAGGGAGACATAAGCCCATATATATTATCATTACTTGAGCCGCTATCTATAACCTCTCTCTCTCTCTCCATCTTTTTGTCGTATTGTTATCAAATTAATTTTCATTGATAAGTAACTTTAAAAACGTATCTAAGTATGAGTGTGCCTGTGTGCATTGAAGGTATTCCAGCGAATCGAGAGAACAAACACGCCCGGCCTGGTTACCTGGCCGTGATTCATCGCATTTATGAATGTGAATAAAAGTTGTTGTCTGTTTCCTTTGCTGTTATTGTGGTTAACTGTAGACTGCGTAAGCAGCTGACAGCAATGACTATCCACTAGCCAGGCTTAATCATCATCTGTGATCTGGCCAAAGCGTCGTGCAGATATTTTATTTGTATCTATTACATAGTAAGTGACGTCTATTCGTGGCTGACTGCAGTTGCAGCCAATGACCCAGCTGCAAAAAAAAAAAAAAAATTAAATATCAAGAAACAATAATCGTATTTCAATGCGCACATTTAAATACCCTTTCAATTGAGGCAAACAAGAATTATAAAAGTTTTCATTGCATTTCGCTTGAAAAGCTCTACTTGTGTTTTTCCAATTGTTTCCATGAAATCAGGCTGATGTTGTTGTACATCTATTATATATAAATAAAAGAAAACTCGACGAGATAAAGGCAAATCTCGCCGGGGTCGAACTAGGATTCGTTCGCTTGCGCACCAGACGCCTTATCACGTAAAAAGAAAACACAATGGGAGTGAGTGAGATACAGATATATATATATATAGAGAGAGAGAGAGAGAAGAAGTTTTATTATTGATAAAGACATTACAAGTGTAAGTAAAGTTATTTCGAGATTAATTTACTAAGCATTCACTCTCTACAGATTTTCAATTAAAATTCTCTAAACTAATTGAAATTCAAACAAACCTTTTTACTCAGACCTCAAACAAATCAATCGATTGTTAAAAATGATCATGAAACATATTTCATAAATAGCGTGACAAATACGTTATACCCTGTGTTAGGGCATGCTTAAGAGACTGTTCTGACGAGCTGGTTTCGCGTCTTTGTATTTGTTTCTTTATTTTTTGGCAGACAAGTTTTGAAAACAACTTTCTTAAACCGGTTATAAACAGAGGGAGGGCTTCAAAAAACAAACAGAGTACAAATTGAAGTGTGGTATTATCAAATGGTTCGAGTTCACAATGAAACGACAAACAAATTTTCATTGATCCATGAGTCAGGCAAATCTATGACACAATTCTTTCAAATATATTTTGACAGAGAATGGGATCAAAAGGTATTTCGTATGGATTGATAGATACTTCAGATATCATATGTTCTATCTCATATAGCAATATAATTACTTTTTTACACTAGTAAATTATATTTTAAATGTCAATGAAGGACATTCAAATTGTATCTCATATGCAATCAAAGATACTTTTTATATGCAAATAGTATCAAAATGTTTTTTATATATCATTTATTTAATTTATCTTAATATATACAAATTGTATCTCATATCAAATCAAAGATACTTTATATATACAAACTGTTTGTTGTATGTAATCCTTATTTATATTGTGCCATCCTAGATACTTCGACACACAAATTGTAAATTATATCAATCATAGTATCGCATTCGAATTGTATCTTTATATCGATCAAAAGCACTGCTGCAGCCCATTACGAATCAAAGATACTCACACAGCCAAACTGTATCTTATATGGCAATATGGAATCTCGAATCTCGTAGTTTGCGTCTGTTTTGATCCAATTGGGTCAGCTGTGAAATTGCCTGCTGTGTCCGATTTGTTTATTAAATGCACGCTCTCGAGATCCACTTGCCCCATTTGTCCATTAGCTTCAGCTGCCACAGAACGTTAATTGCTGCCGCTGCATCAATCACTCCAACTTTGTGGCAAATTGTTGTTGTTGAGGCAAGTGAAACTGCAGCCGCAACTAGTTGCAGCACTTGCCGCCGCACCGACTGTTAACTGCTTTGATAAGCGGGAAAATCAATAAAGCTCGAGTATTTACAGGGAAAATGGCCAACAGCAGCAAATTTTCACACCTTTTTCTGGCAGTTAGCGTAGCGTCTTAGCGTTTCCCGGTATCTTTGAACAATGTATCAAATGAATGCCAATTGCATTACATTGAACTCTAATACGCTACACTCGAGGCATATGCGCAATTAACTGCGCTTTGCAGCAATACAAAGCGAATGAATTTGTGAGTTGTGAACGTGGTTTGGAGAACTTTGGGTAAGTGGATTTGCCTTTGCAGGGCATAAATAACTAAGTAGGGTGTAAAGTGAACAGTGAACAGTGTTGACAGTGACTGTGAAATACCCTAAAATCGGATGTAAATGGCATTTAGGCTACACTATGTATTTTGTGATAACTCTATAAACACGTTTGTTTGGGAAACTTTTGAATCGCATTCAAAAGACTTTTCCATCCTGAGATATAGTAAAATCAGATTCATCTTTATTCTAAATTAATATAGAAATATTTTGGAAATATTTTATAATATTTTATGCCTCTAGGTTTCGTTTATATATATACCCCTCCTGCTGAACAGCACGCATACAGGGTATTTTAAACATGCTGCAGCTGGTAGAATAACATTTTTTTAGCCAGGCCATTGAGCTGTCCGAGCGGTCAGCCTGGTGGGTGGCAATTGCCGAGGTGTAATTGTGTGTGTTTCTGTGCGAGTGTGTGTGAGTGTGTATGCTTGCGTGCATGTGCTGTTTAAGCCGAAAAACGTTAAAGTCTTAGCCATAACTCACACAAAGCCATTGGCTTTAAAGCCTTGCCTTTCACCTGAGAGAGAGAGAGAGAGAGAGAGAGAGAGCGAAAAGCTGGATGAATTTTCTTGCTATTCATTATGTTTATTTAGAAGTTTTCAAGTTTACCTCTTTGCCGGCACTCGTAGCTCGTAAATTTTCCGCAGTGTGCAAGACTTTGCGCCTTGGCACGCAGCTGCCTAAAGAACAACAATAAAATTTTAATCTCATTGTGAAACAAATTTCCGCCCCAGTCCCTACCCCTTTGCAGTTCGTATATATTATTATTATTATTATTGTGATTATTAAACTTTTATTATTTTTGTTGGAAATGAGTGTAAAATGCATTGCGTGTATTTTCCGTGACCCAAAAGCGAAAAAACATAAATAAATATTTACATCCAACAACATCAACAATAGAATGCAATTTCAACTTTTTCGATGCCATTGCCAATCGAAGGCGGGATTCAGAATTTGACGTGAAAGAGAAATTTATAAATATACCCGCGAACCACTTGAAGATTATTTCAGACGTAATATTTGCGGCTGTTGCTGTTTACATATAACAACATATATAAATCGGGCAGCCTGCCAACAAATTGCCAACAAAAATTGTTTGTATTGAAGCCAAAATAAACAAAACAAACAAAGCTGTCTACAATAAAATACAATACTAATAAAAGGCACTTAAAAGTCGCGTCAATGAAATCGAAAGCTGGAAAAAAAAACTAATTCAAGAATATCACTCAACCTCGAGATTGCGGCGAATGTTACCAACGGACCAATTATATAAGCCGCAGTTGCTGAAAACCCCAAACGGTTTTACTATGAACATTTTCCCGAGTCTCTGACTCATGCCCAAGCGACAATTAGTTTGAGGCTTATTTCTGTTACACTGCAAGAAATAAATGCTGCTTGAAGCCTCATTTCAACTGAATTGAAATTGAAATTACGTTTAATAAAACTTACACGAATTTTAGTTCAAATAATGCTCTGTCCAAACTGTCCTACCTTCTCTGTACTTAGCTTGGACTAACTTTGGCAACTTTGTATTTCTTATCATTCTTTTTTATTTCATAATTTTACCCAACACATTTAACTTTTTTATTTGCAATTTTCTTGGCCTAGCTGAAGCTCAAATTAAATTTTATTTGACTTCATTAAGACAAACTCACTTAAAGATCTTAAAGAGTTGCCAAACACTTCTCTCTGTGCATCGTCGAGTGAAAATTTCACTTTTAATTTCATTTGAAATACGCAACTTTCTTTGTAATTATGTAAAGAAATTAAACAAAATACAAACAAGATGCTGCTAATTTCCGTGTACTTACTCACAGATCAGAAACCCAAACATTTCGCTCTTGCTGCTGCTACTATTTTGCATTTGGAATTTAGCCGCATTTTGCTTCGCTGTTTTTGGGCGACAATTTAAGTGCTCAGCCAACTTCGTATCTCTACAAATGCTTAGATAAGCAACACATACGCAAAAACATATATTCGAGTATTGCAAAACACATGTTAAGCAGGCTGATAAGCGCTGCGAGTGTATCTGCAAGATACAGTATCTTAAGCACGCCCGCACTTGATGTGAGCCCGAAAGCAGGCGAAGACAAAACCTTATGTAAACATATGCATATACACGCAGATATATAAATATGTATTCAAATGCCGGCCTTTATCGGGCTGCGTCTTGTGAGCAATTGGGCTGTAGGCGTGGCAGCTGTCCCGCTGTTTTTCTTGCCAATTTATCAAAATGCAAAGCGTGTTTGTTTTCTCAGTTGTTGTTTATGCATCTGTTTGCTAGATTAGCTGCGGCGCTGGCGGTGCAATTGTTGTTGATCTTATTGTTCTTGTTGATACTGTTTTCGTTTGTTGTTGTTGTAGGCAGCAAAGCCTTTGCACTTCAGCATTAATGCATTAGACCTGTAGCCATGTCGCGAAGCTGCAGCTCGCGCTCCTGTGGGCGTAAGCAATCCAATAGATACATTGCGCAACATCCAACTCCCAACTAGCTCCACAACCGCTGCCAGCAGCTGTCAGCTGTGCATGTGTCAGAGAGAGAGAGAGAGAGAGGGAGTGTGTGTGTGTGTGTGTGTGGGGAGCTGCACTTGCTGGCCCGCCCTCAAGGCGGAAATATGTCAACAGAGCCCACGCGACACGCTCCAACTAGCTTCACTTATTTCGGCTCATATATCACAATTAGTTGAGCTACATGTAACGTGGTCAGCAAATATTGGGTCAAGCTTTAATAACAACAACGACAACAACAACAACAACAAATTGTTAGTTAGTTAGTTAATTAATTAACAATACTTGAGAAACATGCAGCTGACATATTTTGCAGGTATGACAATAAGTGTCATCGGCCCATTAGCAGATATTGAGTAGACAGCCCTAAGTTCTGGTACGACAAATTACACTAAAAATAAACTGAACACAACAAAAATTCTTGGATTAGGGTGTGAAGTGATATTTATGCAAAAATAATTACAGCTTATACGAGAGTAATTTGATAGCCCTCTTAATAATGTAAGCAGAGCAAAGTGCTGTAACTATGTGTATGATATATAGTAGACCTATGTATATATTAGGATACTTTTACAAATTTCTGTATATATTTATATATATGTACATTAATATTGTATAACAAGCATACATAATCTTTGTTTGTTTAATGTTTGTGCATGACTCTCGTTTTGTCAATATCAATAAAAAATAAATAAATAAATAAAAAAAAAACTAAAGAAAATATGTTTTATTAACCTATATACGATACATTTCTTGTTGATATTTTTGTATTATTGTTATTGATAATCTCAAGACCGTTTGGTCATATGGCAGCTATATAATATATGGCACAAGCGCAATACATATTGAATTAGATTAATATTGAGAGCAGAGTAAAGTAGACATAGCACTTGTGCTATCAGAGATAATATTTCCCACACTTTACAGGTTATTAACTAACTATATATATCTTCCACTTGCAATATTATCTAACTGTTTTATTGTTCTTTAAGTTTCAATAGTTTACTTATTCTTATATATTATATGTATTTTCCTTCTACTTTCATCATTTCCAGCAACTACTTTCATCTTCTCTCAGTGCACATATGTATATCTCTAATAAGATACGAAAATGTGGCGAACGTAATACTAATTGCTATTTGGCTGACTTCACGCCCACACAACGCGACTCTTAAGCACGAAAAAAAAAAAAACAAAAACGAAATTAGAAATAAAAAACTAATGAATTAGACAGGTCCTTCAGTATGGCATGTGTTTCCAGCTAATTTCGTCATCATTCGCAGCACGCGAATAGCGTCATGGTCCAACATTTTCCATTTTTGCGGAACACTCTAATGATAATGCTTAGAGCCCAAATTCAAGCCCATTTCTAGAGTATAATTTAGTTCTTAGAACTAGATACTGTATTTATAGTATAACCCCTTTATGAGTATATTATATTTTAGAAATACATATTGAACTTGCTATCTATAAAAGTTATACACATTTAATTTTGTATGTGGTTTCAGACAAAACAAGATATACAACTCCCGCCCTCATCACTCGATATATGTGAAATTCCGTTAGCATTTGTGGTATGCTTCTTATCTAAGCAGACATCTGCTGGTGGCACTTTCACCATGTTTTCGCTGGTTTTTCCTTTTGGCCTCAACTCATGCTGCTAAGTCCAAAGAGCAGAATTGCCCGCCCACTGCAGATTTTTGCCGATATGCAGCTACCTTTTTTTTCGAACAATTGACAATTGCTAAAGTTTGATTTATGCGCAAAGCTTAGAAAACGCCCGCATGCTTCAGCTGTCTGTCAAATGGTTTAGGCCCATAAATTGACTGAAACCACAAAAATCGTTTGTTGCCCCCAATTGTGAAAAATTTTCAATTTGCGTGCGTTGCACAGTTTGAATTTGTAATGAGCAGATATACCTCGCTGCCACGCCTCCTCCGCCCGCCAACTTTGCGCCTCCAGCAATTGCAAATGGTCGAAAATATATTTCCTCATATTTTTGGCTGCATTCATTTCAGTTGTTCTTTCTGTTGGCTTTGGGCCAAGAATTTGCTGTTGTCGTTGTTTGTTTTTGTTTGCTTAAGCAGTTTTTGCAATTAAGCTCTTGCGCTTGCAATGGCAAAACAATTGAGATGGAAAGCCACTCGACTTTCCCACCCGCTCGCAAAGGTCGTAAAGCAACAAAAAGCGACATAAATCTAAAATACAGTTAGCCAAATGCAGCTGAGCAAGCACTTGGCGAATAACTGAAGACCTTTCGCTTAATTTTCATGATACTTTAGGAAAAATATAGCAATAGGTATATCACACCTCAAAGTCTTATATGTAAAGATCTATAAAGTATTCCTCAGCTATTTATGAGTTATCGATGTGCTTCAGTGCTAAGTCAGTTTTTCTCTCAGTGCACCTTTAGCCTCAAATGAAATATGTTTAGGAAGAAACTGGGCAAAGAGGATCAATTCTGGCTATTCTGGCCCATTCTAAGACAACTTTTCTCTCAGTGCTCCACTTGCGCTAGGACTCCAAAGTAAAAACGAAATGTGCGACATGTTGTGCGAACAATTTCCTTTTGGAATCGTTAAGACCGGAACATAAAATTCAATTCAAGACACGGAAAACGAAACAAATTTAGATTTTTACGCAGGGCCAAATGAAAAGAAATGGCCAATAGCAGCAAAGGTCAGTGGATGCCACAATTTGTGGCAGCCAGGCACGTAGAGGTGTTTATTGTTGTTGCTTTTGCAACAACATCTCGGCAGTAGCAACAACAACACCGGCAGCCGCATGACAGCTACAAATCTGTTGCACATGCAACCTAAAGCCAAGGGACGCGAAGCGCCACAAAGTTTTCCATTTATTGGCCATAAAAAAGCCAGCAAGCAAGCAAACTGTCAAAAAACTTAACCCATAAACAACAACAACTACAAAGCATGAAAATTCCAGGCGTTGATGGAACTGAAACATGCAACAATCTAAATTTAAATATATAAAAACATATATATATTTTCTACATCGATTCAAAGAATTGAACCTATTTATTCCAGCAAAGCGAAATGCGATTAATAACATGGGCTACACTGGAAAAAATAAATCTCTATTCAAAATAAACACATATAACTGAGAGTGAGTAATGGGCGCTATACTAGATAGCCAGATGATGAGAAATATGATGAGTATCAAAATTGTAAAATAAAAAAAATATATATAAATATACTATATATAAGGTATAAACAGCATTTCAACCACAAATAGAAATATCAAATATCATAATTTACTTAGCACATGCGAGGGTAGTTCAAAAATGTTTGGCTGAGAGAAACCGAAAATATGTAATATTATGAAATATTAGCAGATTGATTTTGCAATTTGTTAGAACTAAAGTCGCTTACTCATTAAAACCACGGACAAAAAACGGGCAAACGCAAGAGTTGCTAGACTCTTATTTAAGATAACTAATATACGCTTCTATATCCATAAAATTCGTAAAATAAAATGAAAAAAAAAAAAGAAAATTGAAAATATATTTTAAAAATATTTTTAGACTAAATATATATATATGCAAATATATGTCTAATAAAAAATATAAATAGTTTTGAGTTTACGTCACTATTTTAACTTATTTCCACATGCCTTAAGGTTTGAGCTTAACTCTAATAAAGATATATGTATGTATATCTGCAGTCAATCAGAAGAAATAGTAGCACGACTCAACATATATACATATGTATACACATATACATGTCTACATATACATATATAGTCAAATTTACCCACATGCTTATTTGTATACATATATCCGCTATTAGAGTATCAAATGAAGCATTGTTCAATGAAATTGCGAACATATAAATATATCTATATATCTATATTATAAAATAAATGTACGAAGTTATTTGATCGACAAATACCAATTCGAATGCATTACGAGCAATTGAATTTATGCCTTCCAATGATATTCTATATGGAGAAGTGTGAAAAGTGTTAGATATGTATGTATATGGATGGCACATCAAATGCTAGGGGGAGTCCAGACAGTTCAGTCCAGACATCATAAAAACCGGTTCTACTGTACAATCAGTTGTCGCTTCACTGGGCCGCATTTCAATTAATACGCAAATATTGTCATTTATGTAAACAGATTTTCATGGCGAGGCATTTCCAGGGAGTGTGTCTCTGCCTCTCTCTCTCTCTCTCTCTCGCACACACACACACAGACTTCTGATAAGCATGTGTTGGTATGAAGTGAGCCGAGTGTGTGCGCTCGAGCGTACCGCTCACCTATGACGTCATCGCCGGTGCAAACAAAACGCTCGTAAACATGAATGTTAAATATTTTCAATCATTTTCACCTAAGCAAAGATTATTTAAAGCACGCGAAATAAAAAACTACAAAAGTTGAATCATGTCCGAATGAGCAAGAAATTAAATCACAAATCAAATAACGATGGACAGCAGCTCCTGCGTGCGTAAGGGACGCAAATTAAATCCGCTGCAGTTGTCACTAATTGCGCGGAAGGCAGCAAACAATTGCGGCTGGGAGCTGGCGACTGGGTAATTAGGCGGGGCTAGCCCATTGAGAGGGGAATACGAGGCTGTTAAAAATAGCCAACACGACACCACCGACAGCAACAGCAACAGCAACAGCTACAACAACAAAAACTACGACAACAGCAATTGCTGCAGCAGCAAAAAAAAAAAACTGGCCAGAGGTATGCGTGAGCGCCCTTGAAAATGCAAAAGTGGGCGTGTCGCTATGGCAACTGCACGACAGCAACAAAAAATTATAATAAAAACAAAAAAAGCTCCAGTCGAACAGTTGAGGACATGAGCAAAAGCCGCCGCAGTCAATGTCCACGCCGCTAGTTAGCAACATGTTGCTAAGTGCTGGCCACTTGTTGCCAGACACATTTCATAGAAGCAGCCGCTGTGGGCAATCGAAAAGAAACCGATCCATGCAAGTTGTCATACTCTCTACAGTGGGCAATGAGGCTATGTGGCAGTGGTTGTTATGGAATAAAAAGAAATCGGACTTAACTGTGACTCGGAAAACCAATGAAATAATGTGTCTGCACTGCTGAGCACTGCTGTTAAGTGTAACAGTCGACTGTTAAGTGTCACAGTTGTCGGTTAAGTTTATATTAGGGCACAAAATTACGTTGGGATCGTTTTATATTCTTTCAAAATCCACAAAATCATGATACTGCTCTCCTACGCGATTCTCATGAAGTTACGTGCCATATGTTCACAAGTTTTTTAGGCAAAAGGTTTATAAACATATAAGTATCGCTTTTTGTTTGTATATAAGTATGAGTGTGTGTATGAACTTCTGAATAGGTATGCAAATTCAAATATTGTACATATGTATTTAAATAAACACATATGTATATGTATTTATACATAAATATATGAAATTGTGTATATATGCATATGTAAATATTACTATTTTTATATAAATTGCTGATCTTCTATGACAGATTCTCTTACTTCAATCAAACAGCAGCTGCTACAGAGAAGAATGACGTAATGTAATTATTATTCCGTCTTACTTAATAGAATATAACATGTTTCTAATAGAGCTGTTGGCTTGCGCGGCTTAAGCTAATCCACTGAAGTATCGAATTGAAAATAAAAATACCTATCTACAAAAGCCAATTGCTCTCGAATGCTAACCGGTTTCTATACGGTCCCTTTTACGAGCTTAATCCTCTTAAAAGTGTACATTTGAAACGTCAGTTTAGCTGCAGAGCATCTGCTTGGCATGTACAAGCGTCTTGCTCTCTGGCCTGCCATTAACTAAGTGCCTGCTCTCATCATGGCTAAGCGATTAAACTTGTCCCTTCAATTCGAGCTGTCAATATTTGCAGGTGTAAGTGCCTGCAATGTCACTCAGGTGAGTGCGATAGGTTGAGCACATTAATTAGATGTTAGCGAGCTAGAGATGACTCATGGATTCCTTATGTCCTGCTGTCCGCTATCCGTTGTCGTTGACAAAGATGAATGCCTTTGTTTGCCGTCTGTTTGGCAGCCCAAAAAGACAATTAGCCAACATGTTGGCTAGGCTTAAATGTCAGCAAGCCGCCCCCATATGCTGCCGCGCCATTCTGCTGATTAGTCTCTGGGTGTGTTCCCAGTTGGCCAAATGTGAAATTCCTGTGAAATTCCTGTCTACATGACCACTTGTTGTCAACTGAAGCAGATGTGGCATGTGGGTGGGTGGCTGTTTGGCTTGTCTCTGAGTATGTATTACAAGCATATTTATGGCTCGGCCACCCGCCATAAACAGAGCCAATTGCCTGTTGTGTGTATGTGTTTTAGTCAGCATGTTTAATTGTGCATGTCTCGTTGCTATTTAGTGCGCCGCATGCCGCCGGCCACCCACACAGAGCTATGTATGGCTGTTGTTCTTGCTCCACATTTCACTGATCTGGCTTTACTGTGGATATCGCTTGTAGCGGATGTCCATTGTAATATTTTGTGTAACACTGTGCGTATGCGTAACGCTCAAAGCGATGTTGATGCGTGAGCGCTCTTCCTCTCTCTCTCTCTCTCTCTATCTCTCTCTCTGTTAATGCTTTTCTCTCTATTGCTCAGACACAATATGTTTTTGTTTATGCGCATAAATACTGAAGTTGCGATAATACTACATTTTTCAGATTAAGGGCTCACCCGTCCATAAAGAAAGAAGCACAAATAAAAAGTAATTTTTATACCCTGAACCCAATGAAAATGGGAAATCAGGGTATAATGGTTTTGTTAAAAGTATGTAGCAGGGAGAAGGAGGCGTGGCAGACCCCACAAAGTATATATATTCTTGATCAGGGCGACGAACTGAGTCGATTTAGCCCTGTCCGTCTGTCCGTCCGTCCGTATGTATGAACGCGTCGATTTCAGAAGATATAGAAGCTAGAGACTTTAACTTTTTTTTAAAATGACCGTATATACAGCGCGCATATCGAGTTTATCACCAAAAATCGATAACTCATCCCGTTATTTTTTATCGATAAAAAACCTTATCGAAAGACAGTTATAAAATTATATCTCCTACATTTTTAGAGCTAGAGTATCCAAATTTTAAATGTAGATTTATATTTACGTTGTAGAATTTCTTCAATTCTTCTTCATTTTTCTTCAATTTCACCCCCTCACCCACAAGTTTGTAAAAGGCGTATTTCAAGTACTAGAGAGTTGAGCTTCGGCACATACACGCAGATTAATGATATAATCACAATCTAAAAGTTTCATGAAGAACGTACGTCCAAAAAAAAGTTATTAAACACTTAAGTTCCCACACTGCAGCCCATGCGTGCGCGCCTATGTGTGTATGTATGTGTGTTTGCGTGTGTATGAGTGTATTTGTATAAGCAAAGAGACGCTAAAAATTATTGAAATAACTACTGCTCGAAGGGTTCAGGGGATCTCGTAGTCGAGCAGTCTCGACTAGAGCTTTCTTACTTGTTTTTAATTATTTTATCAACAAAAACAACTACCAGCACAATAACAATATCCCGAACAGCTTCAATTCAGTTCGAGTTTCAAGATGCCAGCTTGAAGATTGAGCATTCAGTTGTGTTGGAGAGATTGCGCGCAGTGTTCGAAACGGACTATCGTGCGACTATTGTGAATGGATATTTAGTGTTGTGAATTAAAGCATACAAAATTAAAAATAATAATAATAAAAGCACATTTTTTCTTTTTATAAGTTAAAAAAGTGCTGAGTGTGAACAAAAGAAAAAAAAAATAATAATAATAAATAAATAAAATAAAATATAAAATATTATATTTTTTACTTTTTTATTATTACATACATACATCAGAGACTAAAATTAAATATGATTAAAAATTGAAAAAATAACAATATTTTCGACATAAACTAAAAGTTACAAATTAATTTCTTGCAGTGCACTCAGGCGGAATTCGTGATAACAATGAAGTACTTCGGCCAGATATCTTAAATATATATTCAAATATATACAAAAAGAATAAAAAACTAAAACAACAATTTGAATATAAAGCTTAATATAATTGATAAACATTATCAAAATGCGGAAACTTCTGCTGCTCTGCTTCATCGGAATCTCATATTTTCACTATAATCAAGCATGTAAGTAACGATTTTCTGTTTAAGCAATAAATAAAATATATACATATATAAAAATGAAATTCCGAGAAGTGATAAATGCTATAAATTCTACTTTTGATAAAGGACTATATATCAAAGGCATAAAATAGCTGCTCAGTTTTAGATCCGTTGGGCATGCCAGAACTCAGCTTGCCTTATATACAGGGTATTTTTAGTTGAAATGATTTAAATGATGGCCATGAAATATTTAGCGCAGGCAATTCACACAATTAAAATATGAGTAGTATATACATATGTGCATATATGTACATATATAAACTCTGACATATATACTATGTGTCTATATGGCGTCTCTCTCTCTCTCTTACTCTGTATATACATATATATTATTCGAGTATTTGTGCCATACAATGATGATCGCACAGGCCTTTGCTTCATGTCTTCCTTATAATTTATGATCCACGCTCGATCGCCTCATCCAGTCAGCTTCCAATCATCCAATCTCTATGGAGTCTTAAGTGAATTGCTAGACACAATTGTGAACTTCGAACGATCGTTGATAAGCGAAAGTCTCCTCTCTTCGCTCTTCATTTTCGGTTGTGGCGCCGACCATTAAAACGATCGAGCATATCCCATAAAAGTGTCACTCGTAAAATATAATATGTTCTATCGTTAACCACAAGCGACCTCTATTAAGTACTATTTCATATCTATGGCGATTTGCTCGCACGCTCAGCCCAGAGAAACAAGCTGTCATCATATGACTTAGATTTTTTCTTATCCGAAACTGCCTTAAGTAGCTATTTAATTACTAAATATCCACATATAAGTTATTTTTATCTGCATTCTGTTTGCTCTTAGATAAATTAATTTTATAATAGTGCAGATATTACATCAAATCTCTATACTTTTATTTACTTCGCGAACAGTGAATACAATTCAAGAGCTCAATGCTGTCAACAGTCCTCCATTGAGTTATCGCCAGTAAAAAATCATTGACTTCATAAGAAAGCATAATACACATAATATACAATATTGTATTTACATATGTCTATATATGCATATACTATGTGTGTATTTGAGAAATGACAGAGTGTGTATAGGAGAATTACAAAGCTGATGGCAGCTGATGAGCTGTTAGCAGGAGGTAGCGACGCTGCTTTAATAGGTTCAGGCTCAATGTATGCAAATTGTGGAGACTTAGCTTAAAATTAATATATGAATTAGAAAAGAGCGAGAGCGATTGAAAGAGAGATAAATCGTTTGTTAGAGGAAGAGAGAGATAGAAACAGATAATGCATAGTAAGACTGAGAGAGTAAAAGAAAGAAAGAGAGAGAGAAAAAGAGAAATCAAAAGTGGGGCAGAAAAAGAGGGGAGATTGTTTATATATAATATATGTATAATATATATACTTGCATTCATGGACCTGTTAAAGTACCAGCAGATACCACTAGATTACATCTCCCCCTTCCCCAAAACTGCTCAACTAAGAGATAACAACGTATATACCCCGATACATATAATGTTATAGTTAAAGCAAAACTAATTTGGGGTTACATTATTTATTAGTATGGTTTTTATACCAGATGCATAAACTGACATTTAATCTATAATTTTTCTCACTAGTGCCCCGTCCACAAAGTCACATCGAGGGTAATGACATACCCTATAATTGTGGCGGCGAGTTTGGTGTGCCGCTTATAACGCCATGCAAGGACTCCCTTAAACTAGACGTTGGCACAACATATACTCTGCAATGTGAGGCCAGCGAACCCGTCGAATGGTGGAGCAGCCACGACGGATTGAGGCAGGGTGAGCCCTTTGAGAACACTGAAGATCCACAACGTCCATTTGGCAATAGGCTCGTATTGGAGGAGGTCACAGTCGACAATGTATCCGCCTATTATTGCATAAAATCCTCGTCGGCGCCCGATCAGATGAACTGGTCGGAGGAGGCGCTCGTCAGTTTGGTCAACGAAGACCAGGCCAGCACCATTTATGTGTTTGTGAATGACAAAAAAAATTTGTTGGTGGCGCAGGAGCCAATCATTTATGCTCGGCAATACTCTGAGGTGATAATACCCTGTAAGCCGACCATGCCCGAGACGGAGGTGCTGCTAACCTTCAACGGAGAGGTGAGTATTTACCAGGGTATATATTCTCTTTGTGCTTATCAATTCACACGCTTCTCAAACATGTTTATTCGTAATTCATCTCGCCGAGCAGATAGGTAAAATAAGCTCAAGTACGGCCTCTCAAAGCCGACATGATTTCTACAATAATTCAAATTATGACCCCAAGGTGGGGTTCACACTATATTTCATAACTGACAAAATACCGCCCTCCTGGAAATGCAAAGCGGCTAGCACGGACTACAATGTTAACATACACTACCAAAGTATGTGTAAACTTTTATAATCGATAAACGATCGACATATGTATTTAGTCAGCTCCATATTCTATTTGAGATCATCTGTACATATCACATATTCGTAAATGAATATAGAATATAGATATATATATATACTTAAACATATATATAGTGTAACATCAACATATTGTAGATCGAAAATTACGAAGTATTGTTTTGTTAGGTTATCGTTGCTGAGCGATTAATCGATAGTATAGATATTGTCCTTCTACGCTTTTCTCGGTCCTCATAGCTCACATCTCTCGCATCTCTTACCTAACATGTCTGATATACCTGACTATAATCATCAATTAAATCAATATATATATATTATCCGTAGACATTTTCCAGTGAGAATACCGGTCGATATGATCCGAAACGTGGTTTTGTTATCGAAATACGCAGCGTTACCGATGGCGGTGAATATTATTGCGAGCCCAAAATCCCCTCGCCGGATAATGAAGAGGAAAGCACGCTCATAGTTGTGCGCTTTATTGGTAACGGTCATATTGATAGTGAGTTTTTGCACCCCAAAGTTTGTGATTTGTGATTTTCCGTCCATATATGTGTCGTAAATATTGCTTTATATTTAAAAACAAAAACTAGAAAATCCCTTCTATTACTCTAAACTTTTCAAGAGGCTTTCGGATTTGCACCTATGGCTATCGGTCTAAGATCTTACAACAATGCAATCAAAATTTTTTATTAATCACATACCACAATGAGCACACACACAAATACACACACATATACTGAAGTACAGTTGACACACGGTAGTTGTTGAAAATAAAACTGTAATTGCTTTTTAAATATGAGGTTATGTGTGCCATGTGTGAAACACATCAATCTGCCTCTGTGTCTCTCTCTATATGTCTTTTTATATAAATATTTTTAAATAACTGTCTTATTAATATGCTAACACATTCTCAGCATTCGGATTGGACAAAAATACTTTGGTGCAGACTGAGAGGTTAACTAACATAACGCACGATGATTTAAAGGTTATGATTTTCGCCGATGAGTCCATCAATGTTACTAACAGAGCCAACGAAATCGTTGCATTAACAACTGGTGCTGGGCATGTTGATAGCGATAACGATAGCGATATCGATATCGATATAAATGTCGATGTCGATATCGATATTCAGAACGATACCGATAACACGGTAGTCAATGATATCCCCGATTTTGACTTTGACTCATCCTCGTTAACATCATCCTCGCCCTACTCCTCATCATCGTCGTCTGCCTCGCGTCGTCTCAAGCGCAGCTACACGATGTTGGCCCCGATGAAACCTTTGCCCTCAAGGCAACCAAAAGGGCGTAAGTGTTGCGGTTGTCCCTTGTTGTCTTGTTGTTCTTGAATGTCCTGCATAATGTTTTCATTTCTGTTTTGTGTTATTTTCGTTCGCTTTTGGATTACTTGCATTATTTTTATTGTGTTGCATGTTGACAATTACTAATTATTATTTAAATTTGCTATTAATGGTGCTTTGAATTTGTATATTAGCTAATTGTTAACATTTTAGCTTTAGTTCTTAACGCCTATATACGTTTTAAACTAACTCCTCTAAAATCTCCCCCGCTAACCCCCTGCATGTAACTGTACAAATGCTTGGTACACTTTATATAACTGTAAATATCCTTCAATAACGAACTCGTCTCTGCGTGCACAACAGAAGCGAGCGATCGCCTCAACAAGCCCGTCATCACCTCAACGTCTCGTGGCTATGTCTACGAGGGTGAAACATTTGAGCTGGTCTGCGAGCTGTCTGCCCCGCACGGCGTTGTCTACGATATGCAGTGGATTATTCCGGAAAAGGTGGATAAGGTAAGTATTTAAAAAGCAAGTAGAGTTGTAGAATAACATCTTTTCAATTTGTCCTTAGCTCCGCTATACCCACACCACTCCGAAATTTGACGATAATGTGAAGAATCACACCTATCAGGTGGGCCGCAGTACCATGACCGTGCGAGATGCCAAACTGACTGATAACGGTGTCTACAAGTGTGTCGTGCGCGACTCACACGTCACACAGTTCGGCTCCTACGCGATGCATGTTATGCGTGAGTGACATTTCGATTGTCGATTTCGTAAACAAGTATAGAACTGGTTTTGTAATTAACTTTGTAAATTTATTTTCGCAACCGAAACAGAGCCGAACTCCAGCTATCTGAAAGTGTCAGAGCCCTCCAAACACTATACAGTGCTCGAGCATGCGAATCGCACTATACAAATGACGGCCAACTTTGAGGGCTTTCCGCAGCCCACATTCAAGTGGTACAAACCGAATGGCATTGAGGTCTGGGACACCGAGCCGAACTTCAAAATCCTCGCAACAGAGTCCAGCACAACGCTGAAAATACTCAACGCGCAGCTCGAGGACAGCGGCACCTATACGCTCAAAGGAACGAATGGAGTTGATGCCAAGCAACTGGACTTTAATGTTAGCGTCATCTCGGGACCTGTTCTCAGCATGAATGATGTCTATGTGGTGGCTGGCGAGGAAGCCCATCTCAACTGCAGCGTCAAAGCCTATCCACCTGCTGTTGTCACATTTATGTTTAAAGCCTGTCGTCTAAAGCCGCGCTGGCCTGAGTGTGAGCAGGCATCTCAAAACTTTAGTGTAAGTATTTAGTAATTCATTTTTATAGAGTAACCTATGCGTAGAAACATTGCAAGCTGACTAAACCGCTCCCACTCCATAGCTGATAGATCCTAACATAGTACTCAAAAATTAGAGAATTGTTTTATTAATGTAAATAAATATTAACACGCTATAGTAATTCCTAACTAATTTCATTTAATTGCTAAACATATTTGTAAAATGTATTTATGATATTCAATTTGATAAAAATTCTTTTATTTGTATTTTGCTCCCGAATTGCTCTACACAAATGAAATTGAAATTCAAGTCCAAAGAGGTCCAGGAAATATATCAGGTATTCGGTTTGTTCAGATTGATCACTAAGCTAGACATTTATATCCATTTTTATTTATGTATTAATTTTAATTATCTTAAGAGTAAAATATGTCATTAATTCAAAAGAACCCGGTAGCATTCAAAATTTTCCTAATAAACTGTTAAAGATTGCCTTGAGCACCAATACTGAGTCGTTTAACAGTGAAGGTTAAGCTAACAGCTAACAGTTGCTGCTGTTAACTTAACATAACTAGCTTGAGGAGGTTTCAGCTGCATCTGCCGCTGTAATGTAAAGTCTACAGGCACTGTTAAAAGACTCTTGTTGTTACCAGTTTCTATTATTAAAGAGATTGTGAGTTTAAGTTTTAGTTAAAGTAAAGAATTTTAATATTGTCATATTTAAATACCATCAGTAACATATAAAACTTAATTTAACAGTATAAGACGAACACTCGTCCGGGTCAGTTGAGTATCGAGAATATACATGAGGCGATCTTTACGCCGGATAAACCTGGAATTATCATATGCGTCGCTCAGAATCTAATCGACAATAAGCCGATGACATCACAGACCCGGGCACATGTGTTTCTGGGCAACGTTGCCCAGAACATTAGTATATCTGGCCTGGATCCAAACCGTAAGATAGCCAAGGGCGACGAGGAGACGTTCACTTGCGCTGCTTTGGCCTATCACTTTGATGGCAATCTGGAATGGTATCATGATGGAGAGCAAGTGGTCGCCAGTTCAGGTAAGTGATTTCCATATAGCATTAATTGATTGATTGATTTACTGATTGTGAATCGGCTTTAAGGTATTGAGGTGGAGATGAACACCACGGAATATTCGTATACGAAGACACTGAAGTTCCATGCCATCGCTGACAAGGATCGCGGCACTTACGAATGCCGTGCACATTATATCAATAATCCAGATCTGTACGATAGTCGTGAGATCGATGTCTACGTACACGATCCAAAAGCTCCTCAATGGTCGTACACAAATCTCAATGCCAACTCGAAGATCGAACGCAACTTGGGCGATTCCCTGATCCTCGAGTGCAAATCGAAAGCAGTGCCGCAGGCAAAGGTCTACTGGTACAAGGACGACGTAGAGCTATTCGAGACGAATCGCACGCACATCGTCGAGGATGGCACCAAGCTTTTGATACCTCATCTGTATCCCTCACACGATGGCAACTATCGCTGTGTGGTCTCCAATCGATTGGGCAGCATCGAAAACGCCGTCAAGGTCATCATTGTTAGTAAGTGTGAAGCTTTGTAGATAACGAAATATTTAGATACATATATATAGTAATTACCCCATTCCATAGATATGCCTGGCATGAGCAAAGCTTGGATTTGGTTCACTGTCATCTTCTTTTTGATTCTGATTGCCCTCTGCATTTTCCTGGGCATACGCTATCGACAGGAGCGCCGGAATCATTTGGCTTTGAAGGCCGCTGGTTTGGCCAACTTTGAAAAGGGCGATGTGGAGCAGATCAATCCAGCTCTGTCGCTGGATGAGCAAGCGGAACTGCTGCCCTATAATCGTGACTTTGAGTTTCCGCGTGATAAATTGAAGTTGGGCAAGCAGCTGGGAGCTGGCGCTTTTGGCGTAGTGCTGAAGGGCGAGGCTGAGGGCATACGAAGCGATGAACCCGTCAGCACGGTGGCCGTCAAAATGGTGAAACGCACGGCCGATGCGGAAGTGGTGCGTGCCCTGGTGTCTGAGCTAAAGATTATGATCCATCTAGGACAGCATCTGAATGTTGTGAATCTCTTGGGAGCTGTTACCAAAAACATAGCGAAGCGTAAGTCATAGAAACTATGCTTAAGAGCTTAACGTACATATGTATTTATATATAATATTCACATATATACAAAACTCGCTGTTTATCTCTTTGGCAGGTGAACTGATGGTTATCGTGGAGTATTGTCGCTTTGGAAATGTACAAAACTTTTTACTGCGCAACCGCAAGTGCTTCATCAATCAGATTAATCCTATTAACGATCGCATCGATCCTACCATCATGACGCAACGAATCTCAGACAACTTCGATCTGCACCGGTAAGTGGCCAACATAAGTGCATGTTAACATTTAACATTCAGACAATCTCTAATGTTATCTAACATTGTTCTAATTTTCCTGTTAACTAACATTGTTCCCGTTCTGCTGCAACTCGCGCTAACAAATGCTCTTAACTATTACGAAACCCAATTCATAAACTAATTACAATCAACTTTCCTTAAAATATACACACACACACATCTATACAAATGTATATATACATATATATATATGTACACCCACACACACACACACGCGCGCGCTTGTGCCTGTGGTTTATGGTCTACTGTTCCTCTCTGCACTCTGCTCTGAACCTGCTAAATGTGTCTGTGTTGTGCACCCACTATGTATATTAACCAGTGATGGTGGTGTTGGTGGTGGTGTTAGTGGTGGCTTGAAATATGCTAACGTCGGTTTCCCGAACCATCCATATATCAATCACATGAACTCCGTAAACAACAACTATACGCACCATAATCGCAGAAACTCCGACAACGACCCACGTTCGGGCACACGTGCCGGCCGCACTGTAACAGGTGGCTCCACCTACGATCGTCAAATGGACACCTGTGCCACGGAGGCAACTGTGATGACCACTGTGCCAGAGGGTAAGTTTACTACTACTACTACCTTCATTCCAGAACTCGATACAAAAATATCTTGTCTGCTATTTTTATTTTTAGATGATCACATCATGTCGAATAATTCAACTCAACCCGCCTGGCGTTCAAACTATAAGACAGACTCCATCGAAGCAATGTCTGTGACCACCACCGACCTGATAAGTTGGGCCTTCCAGGTGGCACGGGGCATGGATTACCTCTCCTCGAAGAAGGTGCTCCATGGCGATCTTGCAGCACGTAATATTTTGCTCTGCGAAGATAATGTGGTCAAGATTTGCGACTTTGGTCTGGCACGTTCCATGTACAGAGGAGATAACTATAAGAAATCCGGTAAGATCAATCAAATTACTTAACAATATATATGTATCAATATATTTTTCCTATTTTACTGGTAATTGAGTATATAATTCCAAATTATTCTTCGACTTTAATTTTCAGAGAGCGGAAAATTGCCCATCAAGTGGCTGGCGCTGGAATCGCTCAGCGACCATGTCTTTAGCACCTACAGCGATGTCTGGTCCTTTGGCATTGTGCTCTGGGAGCTATTTTCGCTATCGAAGGTGCCCTACCCAGGCATCGATCCCAATCAGGAGCTGTTCAACAAGCTCAACGATGGCTATCGCATGGAGAAGCCGCCCTATGCCAATCAGGAGATCTACGAAATAATGCTCGAGTGCTGGAGAAAGAGGTAAATTAAATGAAAAATTATTTTTTTTTTTTTATGAACTGCTTCAATGGTAATCTATTGCAATTTGATTAGTCCCGAGAGTCGACCTTTGTTCAATGTGCTGGAGAGGCGATTTGCCGACATGCTAGGCGAGGATGTGGCCAATGTAAGTGGGATGTCTATATTATATGCTATATTATTTACTAAGAGTATCTCATTTGGACAATTTCAGCATTATCTCGACCTCAATGATCCCTATATGCGCTCGAACACAGAATATATGAAAAACCGGCCCACCGACTATTTGTCGCTGATGGGCGCGCCAGATGACTTTGCTCCATCGGCGCCACGCTATGTCAATGGACACATAGTGCCAAAGATAAGTAAGTACATGTTAAATGTTCGCTTGGAAGTGGATGTAACTAACTAAACTGCACACTCACACACCCAACCAACAACCACCTACCTTCCACCCACACACACACACACACATGTTCACACTAACAGGAATTGAAGAATCATCCGATGACTATCTACAAATGAATACAGAGAACAGCACCACCATCTTTTCACCCACGCGCCCCAAAGGCGATGCCGACTTAGCCGATTTGCCAGCCATAGACACAAACGAAACCTCTTTCACGTTCCCAGATACTAATCGCACAGTGGGCCAACAGCATTCGCCAACGCTGGCGAACAATATGGACACTAGCATACATAAGCCGGCACGACGCAAGAACGGATTGCCGACGACAGTGGATGCAGCTGATCAGGCACCCGAGGAGATACCCATGCTGCATCGCGTCTCCACATCAGATGGCGAGGAACGGAACAGTCCGGAGCAACCGCGAAGATTTCCCCAACAGTATGTTAATGCCACGCCCACGCCCTCGCCGCGACATCACATCGAGACAGCGCTGAATGGCAGCAGCGGCGATAACTACGTTAATGTGAAGCCGCCGCGCAAGAATTTGCCGAGCAAATCTGCAGGAGGCGGCACAGACGCTTTCTCCAATCCCAGCTACCAGCCATTGAAGGCGGTCAACGAGAAGGAAGAGCGAAGATATTAAAACGAAGCATAGCATATGTTACAGATATTCAATGAAACGATACTACCTAGTGGCATGATATACATACATACATACATATATAAATATAATACAGATTGATATAGTTCTTAAGAATTCACTCAACCCATATTGCCTAGTGTTTACATACATACACACATACACCATTAGGTTATAATACGACTTATATTACTCTAAAGTTACAATATTTTCTATGAAAGAATACATATGTCTATACATATGTTCTCTATGTATATGATCGACATACATAAGTTAAATGTTAATTGTATGCGAATATCTAGATAGTATGTACATATATTTAACTCATTTTAAATGTTAATCAATTTAAATGCGATAAATGTGTAACCGATTACTATTAAGTCTAACACAGTAGGACAACACACACATAGATAAGGCATAATAGATTAGAGATTATGTAAAACAGATTCTATGTTAATATATGTATTATCCATTACATCTTATGTTATAAACGATCTTAATGTGCATTTTCTATTTATTTACGCTTATTTAACTCAATACTTTTTCTGTTTTAAATGTTTAAATAACCTTTTTGTTCATGAAAATTTATCTGCTTAAAAATTAAGTACTGAAATATTAAAAGCATTTTCAAATTTGTTTTTGTGCAACTTCTGCTACAATGGAAAAATTCGTTTCGATAGCATTGTTATTATTTTGAGCCAAAAAATAAACTATTGTCTGCTTTTTGATTAAAAATAAAAAGTTTTCTACTCTACGCTACAATATATTTAGTATAACCAGCACTTTTATTTCTTGCTAGAACTATTAAATATATTAACTGTATTGTTAACGCCTTGTGTCGTTTTTAAATATTCATTGAATTTTGATGCATCCCTGCCCTGGATACGTTCAATTACAACTTAAAGTATTTGTACTCACGGTGGTTGTTAGCATATCAGTATTTTTTTCAACAAGTTGGCAGCTCAGCTGCTATTCACAGCGATGAGTGAGACGGTCGCCATGAAACGGTCACATTGCACTGCTAAGAATATAAAACGCAGGCACGGCGTTCCATTAAACTTTGGTAATTTTACTCCTCAATTAATAAAAACAAAGTGAAAATTAAAAATGACTTGAATAACTTTTAGAATACATAACCATCTTTTTTTTTGTTTTTTTTTTGTGATTTTTTTTTGCACGTGAATAGTATTTCTAAGTATTTAGCCGCTAAGTGAAAACAACAACAACAACAACATCTATTGCTAGAGGAACGCCAGCCAAGATATTCGATGCAAGCCGGCGAACTGTACTAATGAAATTAAATATGTTTTAACGGAACCGTGGTGCAGCTACGGCAAGGCAGGCGGCAAACGCAGCAGCTCGCCCACCGCAGTATCAGACTAACGGAAACTGTCACTAAACGTTTATCCACACTTTTTTTTTGTCCATCCATTTACACAATGGAGGCACAAAGACTTTATATACAAATTATGCTACTCTCATTGAAGTCTGCGTCGAACTTGTCGACGCGTCGTATTCATGAGATCAATACAGGTATTGGTGAACTGCGTCAGCTGCTGTCGTGCGCCGTCTGCTGCAAGCTGCTCAATGATCCCTACAAGCCGAAGGGACGCCGTTGTGGCCACCATGTTTGCCGGCTGTGCCTGCGTGGACGCAAAAATCTGTGGCCCAGCTGTCCGCAGTGCAAGGACTGTTCAGATTTCCGCACCTACGAGGAGAACAAAACAATGGCTCTCCAGTTGCTTTGCTATAAAACGCTCTGTGTGCACCTAAAACAATCTGCACTGTATTCGGAGTTCTTTCATCTGCGTCCGGACATTAAGACCTCAATCAACATCGAGCGGAAGCCACGGATTCGGCTCCCGAATAGATCGACGCAGTGGTTCATAGAGGAGGGCGCCAACTATGAGAATATGTCTGAAACATTTTTGCTCCAGCCAGATTTGCCGTTTCTCGCAAATGCTCCGTCATCGTTGCCGGCGGAGACGCCGCCAACGACAGCGGCCACCACCCCTGAGCTGCCGTACGAGCAGCATATGCCGAATCAGTTGTCCATAACGGACATCGAGCTGGAAGCAGCGGCAACTGGGGAGCAGGCGCAGTATGCTCATCCATTGCCCATGATGACGTCCGGAGCACGCATGTTGACACACACTCACATCGCACCTCAGCCCCAGCAAGTGCTAATTCCAGCGGATGAGCCTATGTTGCCAGCCGGCTACATCGAATCGCCGTGGTCGGATCAAGTGGATTTATCAGGAGCTTTTACGTTACCTGCGGATTATGTCAACAGCACGACCAACTATACAACCTATGTAATGCCGAATGGCGAGCTGCATATGGCCCCCATTGGTCAGGTGGTGCAGCTATCGCATCAGGAGCAGATATCAGAGCAGGATCAGCTATCGCAACAGGAGCAACTCGCAGAGGTCGCAACGGTTGAGCCTATGGAAATAGTTGAGGCTGAAGAGCCAATTGTCGCCAGCACCTCTAAGGCGACTGCTTTTAAGCCAGTGACTGCCAGTGGCTCTATAAAACGTCGTCGTGCACAACTGCTGCTCGACGAAGTGGAGGATGAGGAACTGTTACCAAGCACTAAAGCTGTTGCGCCCACGAGCACGCTCACAAATTTGCGTAATAAGAAACCCACTATAATCTCGTCGGTTCAGGTGAAGCCGCCAACAGCAACAGGATCACCCATAAGGACAGTAGCAGCTGCTCCAATAGCTACAGCTGCAGTTCCAGTAGCTGCAGTTCCAATAGCTGCCGTTCCAGCTCCAATGTCTGCAGTTCCAGCGTCTCTAGCTGCAGTTCCAGCGTCACTAGCTGCAGTTCCAGTTCCAATATCGGCAGTTCCGCCTTCAATGGCTATAGTTCCAGCTCCAATAGCAACAGCTCCAGCTTCAAAAGCAGCAGTTCCTGCTCCAATAGCTGCAATTCCAGCTCCAATCGCTGCAGTTCCAGCTCCAGTTCCGGCGACTGTTGCCAAGGCGGCTCCGAAGCCTGCTCCGACCACTGCTGCCAAGGCTGCTCCGAAGCCTGCTCTGACCACTGCTGCCAAGGCTGCTACCAAGCCTGTTCCGAAGCTTCCTGTCAAGCCTGTTCCGAAGCCTCCCGCCAAACCTGTTGCCAAGTCTGCTTCCAAGCCTGCTGCCAAGCCTGTTGCAGCAACTCCTATGGCAACTGCTGCCAAAGCTCCTGTGACTGCGTCAGCCGTGGCAAAAGCTCCTGTAGCTACCGCTAAATTGGCGACCATGCCACACACATCCACGCCAAAGGCGATCGTCCATAAGCCTAAGCCCAAGGATGCGCGCATGTCACACATCTGTCGCTGTGGTACCACCTCGGCACCTGGTAAGGCGACCTGTCGCAATTCGCGCTGCACTTGCTATGTGGCGGGCAAATCGTGTGTGGATTGCAAATGCATTGGCTGCAAAAATCCACACCAGGATGCAACTGATACGAGTGATGAGGAGGACTTCAACATGGATATTGAAACAGAGGTGGCACCAGCCGAGGAGCCCGCTGAGGAACCCACTCCTGCATCAACTGGCATGCAATCGGCCTTCACTTTGGTGCCCCTTGACAATCTGCAGAAATCGCAGCATCCGCTCGTCCTCATGCAAAACGAGAAGGGTCAATACCAGGGTATGTTAGCGGTTCGAGTATAGTTCCTCTTGGCCTCTGCTAATATTCAGTGACTAATTTCTCTTGTTCTATTACGGCAGGCTTCAACATATTCAATGGCAGTGAGCCCGTCGATCCGGCTCAGCTTGGTTTTCAGCGCGTACCGCTGCGTAGCAATGATGGGAATTCATCAATACCTGAATTCGCTTATATAATGCCACCGCCCACGGCAGGGGATTCATCGACAGCCACAACGGAGCCACACCCACCACCATCACCAACAATGGAGCGCCCGGCGAAGAGATTCAAGAGCTTCCGCAAGAGGTTAGACATGGAACGAAATGTGCTCAGAAAGTCGGCCGATATGCTTGTCAGCGCTGGTAATGCTGCCGCTGGCGACGGCAGTATGGACGGTGACAAGGATGAGGCCATTTTGGAGCGTATTTTCTCGGATTTGTAAGCAATCAGTGTAGTAGGCGGGCTAACCGGCACGCAATTTGTACATGGTCCTCGTTTTATAGTTGCCATCATGTTCGTTTAGTTGTATGTATGTATGTTGTAAATATTTGTGCGTAGGTAGATCTGTGCGTGTCTCTTCATGTATGTGTGTCCTGTACCTGTGGACCCATATATACCACAATTTGTATATATATTTATGATACGTAAACTCCGATTCAGGTACAGGACAAACCATTTCTTTTGTCGGTTGCAATCGACTTAAGCGCTCATCCCCTCATCTCACCTTATTTTATTTCAGCTTTTATATTCAATGCACAATCACAGTCGTATCTTACACATTTTATGTTTGTTTTATTCACGTTGATTAGCTGGTTTAACCAGCAGCTCAAGAAATCCACATTCACTCATCTACACAGATTTGTTAAGATCACCACACATGAAGACGTTGAGTGAACAACTGAAATTATTTATATATTATCCAATGTAATTCCGTATGTATTTTATTTGATCCTTATCTATCCCTAAGTGATATATGTGTATGTTTACGTACATAAGAAGCAAAATAGCTTGATTAATCTTTTTTACGCTTAAGTCGGGCGCCGCAGTGCAGGACTCGAATGTCTGCACCAACTGAAGGAAACGGAAAACAAAGCAATTTGTATTAATTACTCGTTCAACGAAATGTAACAATTAGTTAAAGTCTAATATCAATAATAATTATTATAATATGTATTATAATAATTATTTATAATTGAATGCTTTGTATGCGGCCGCTGTAAACCAAAAAAGGAAAAACTACAAAACAATTTTTTTCATAGTTTGTAAGACAATTTTTTTTTTATAGATTTAAGAAAATTTTTTTGTATAGCTATAAGACAATTTTTTTCATATGCTTAAGCCAATTTTTTTCATAGTTTTAAGCGCAAAGTTCATCATTAGTTTAAGTCGAAACTTTTTTTTTTCATATCTTTAAGCAAATTTTTTTGAGCACGAAACATATTTTTTTTTTTAGCACGAAACCCTTTTTTTTGAGCACGTGAAAACAATTTTTTTTATTATTATTTTAAGATTGTGTATGAATTGAATTTCAAATCCTAATTGCAAAAAATGTAAATGCAAATCAAACAATAAAAAATGAAGCTAAAATTTAATTTGAATGAAAACAAATTGTGAAATCAATTAGGTCTCGTTAAAGGCGTAAAGAATGTTGGACAAAGGAATTGTCAAAGGTGAAATCACGTAACAAAAGATGTTTAAAACTTAATGCTAAATTATTAATTGAAAAATACGATATAGTTGTGATTTCATATTGTGCCGATTTGATATATCTTTGGCATAAGACTTATCTGTGAATTTAACCACGATTCTAGCTCGTTTAGACAGCTTATTCGTAATATAACCACAAATTCTTCAAATAATATGGTTTATAATATATGATATATAAGTAAATGTATCCAAGCAAAGAAGAAATAAAAACCTCATTTTATATATCATAAAATTATATCATAACCATACTATATTATTTGGAGAATGTATAGCAGCTATAGCTGGTTAGCAGTAGATGCATGGTATATATATATGTACATATATACTTCTCGATGCGATGCTGCTCGAACATAATGGCTGAGCCACGCGCTCACTCAATTCCCAGATTCAAAAGGGGGAGCAGAATAAACAGCATTGAGCTCGACTCAAATTCGGTTTAGCTCAACATTAGCCGTGCCCTTTGATAAGCGCGACGGCTGCTGTGCTCATCATTATCTCTTGATTAACGCAGCGGACAGTCGTCAGTTCGACTTCGAATCCGAGTGGAGGCAGCAGCAAGTGCGCATCCGTCATCAAGTGCGTGTGTTGTTGTTGTGTTAGTTCCTCAACTGATAAGCAGAGATTAATATATTCGAAATCGCACAAAGATGAAAGTGCTGATAGTTTTTCTCGTGGCGTACCTAATCCTGTGCAGCGTGCGTGCACAGGATGAAAACGGTGAGCAGCTGTGTAAATAATTATATATATATATATATATATATATTATATATATATATATTATATATATATATATATTATATATATATATAAGTTCATAGTTATCTATAAGTCCAGTTGAACCTTGTCACCCACAGCAGAGACTAACGATGAGAACGATGAGGCGCATAATATTGAGGCAGCCCAAAATCGCGTGGCCGCACAAATCGAGGGATTGTTGGAGCATTACAAGCAGGAGGATCCAGTTGGAGTGCCAGGCGCACCCATACCGGATCCAATGGATGTGCCCGATATGGCCAAGAGTCTGGGCATGGCCAATCTGAACATGATGAAAGTGAAGGCTTACGGTCTGTCTAAATTTCGCATATCCACCGTCGATGTGGACTTCAAGAAGATGAAGGCAAGTGGCAAAGAAATTAGTTAAATCTCATTGTAATCCTTTCCATCTGGCTTATTGTAGGCAGAGGCAGGCATACAGCTGGACCAAATGCTGGTCAAGGGCAACTATATTCTCAGCTCCTTTTTCTCTAAGGCAAACGGACCATTCACCGTCATCCTAAAGAAGGTCTATGTCCGTTGCTCGGTGACGCTCGGCGTGGAGCGCGATGGTCACCTGACCACGGAGCACATTGACATGGACATTACCTTTGGTGAGATGGCTATGGATTTCCAGAACCTTGGTTTCTTGGGCAGCGTTTTCCAGAGCATCATCAATTCAGCACCCAATTTGGTATTCGATGCCATGAAACCATTTATGCTGCAGGAGGCGGACAAGCAGATGCGCGAAGAGATCAATTCAAGGATTGAGAAATTCATGGGAGACCGCCGCATGCCCAATTCGATAACCCCGCTGGATAGCGCCATTGCCGGTTTACGCAAATTGGTTAGAGAGAAGGGCTACGATCCGTATCGCTTGGAAGACAAGAATCGCACTATGGGCGTCTTTAGTATGCAGCTCACCAACACCTGGATCACGGGCTGTTCGAGTTTCTATCGGGTGGGCAATGTGACTGCCGCCATGCACAACAACACCATGTCGATGCGCATGCAGTTGGGCACACAACAGATCACCGGAGCTGGGCAATGGGAGGTTGGATTTGGCCTGATGAGTCGAGTGGGTCATGTTCAGTTCACGGTGCAGCATATCCGTGCTACGGTCGAGATCAGCCAGCCATTGGACACACGCAAGCGACCACAGATCAACGATCTTCAATTCGACATGGGCAACATTCAGGTGCGCTGCGATGGAGCCGGCACCCTGGACTATGTCATGGAGTTTGTCGTCAATGTGCTGCCCAATCTTTTGCGCTATCAGATCATGGATGCCATCGAGAATCCCATTAAGCAACGTGTCCAAGAGAAATTCAATGCCATCGATGTGGAGCAGGTGCTCAAGGTGGCCTTGGAGAAATACAAAAAAGATGGCTTGAATTTCATCTACGAATACAAGCTGGATAACTTGCCCTTTAACTAATTAATTGTTGTCCTTTTCTTTTTTCCTGTAAAGCTTCCTTTTATATATGTAAATCTTAAGAGTTTTACTCTGCACTGTAAGCATTACTTTGATAATTAAATAAATTCAAATACAATTACTTTAGAAAATGGAAACTCGAATCAATTATATAAAATTATAATAGAAAGCTTTCACTAAAGTAATTGCTCAGAAAATTGCAAATGATAAATATTTGATATATGTATGTAGATAACTATATTGTGAAGAGGGAATGTGCTCAGGGCTCCTTGACAGCAAAGCAAAGCAACTGCAGGCGCATATTCCGTTTGACACGTTCCAAAATCTCATCCGCTTTGCGCTTCTGTTCACCATTGAGGGGCGGACTAATGGCCTCCAAGGCCTCCATAAAGTAGTTTCTACAGATAGAATAGATGGAGTAATTCAAATATTTGAGGTGAATAGAATTTTGCTCACTTGGCGGTCTCATTAGCATAGTTCTCGAGGCCATCGCGCAGCAGTCGTATATCCACATGTGCTTGAATGGCGCCCGTGTAGCTGAAATGCTGGACACAGCTCATCAAGCGAGCCAGCTCCTCCGATATAGTCTGTACAATGGACTCCAGTATAGGACGCAGCAACGCAGGTGAGATGCTGTAGATCTCGGAGTAGACACCCACTAGGTTGTCCAAGCACTCGTGCGCATACGGACGCAAGTGGCCCAGGCCAATTTCCATCTCGTGATCCCATTGAAAGCGACCCAGATACATGGACGGTTCGATGGTGCCCACCAATGGATCACCCTTATGCTCCACATACTCTTCCAGCAGATTGGTAAACAATTGATTGGCATTGTAGCGGGCCGTCTCAATAGCCAGCGTGGGCAGTGGATAGCCATGGCGCACAAAGATTTCGCCAATGTGCGCAAAGAAACTCTTGTTGCAATACGCGTAGTTGGCCAGGCAGCAGAGCATGCGTTGCTCCCAGTTAAGCGCAGCGCCTCCACCACTACCACCGCCACCACCAGACACCGATTCCGGTTGCTGGGCATTGGGAAAGCCCAGCAGCTGCGATACATTATGCGTGGGCGTCTCATCGTCATGCGAGGGATACGCAAGTTCGGCAATAACGCCGCTGAAAGCGGACAGCAGCTCTTGCAGGCGTTGGGTCACTTCACGCTGTCCATCCGAATGGGGTTCGAGCAGATTACCCTCACGCAGCTCTGGCTGCATGCATACGGACTGCACCTCCTCCAGAGTTTCCACCAGCAGCGCTTCCAGTGCCGCGGGCAGTTGCGTCGCACCCGGATAATCCTCTACGGTCGTTTCCCATGTCTCCTGTGCGCCTAACTTTTTGCAGCGATCGATGGCTCGTTTAAATATGATGGAGAAGCAAAACAGTCGCACTTCATCAACCAGCTTCTGTATGATATCCAGTGCATCCGAGGGCAGATCCAGTCCAATCAGCGTGGCATAAGCGATGCGCGTGTAACGCAAGCATTGCGGGATCCACGGCAAGAAATGGTGCGTAGCAGACGAGGAGCCAATTGGCCAAGATAGGCCGCTCGACTGCCGCAGAGCACGCTGATCTGCAGCAATAAGAATGGTCAAGCGCAGATAGATACAAAACTTCTCGATGGCAGTTAAGACCATGCGCTTAAAGTCGCCCGGCTTGGGATCATGCGGTCCACGTAATTCGCCCGTGAAATACAGCTGGCCCAGGCGCCACAGATCGGGTAGCTGGGAGGCGGCTATGTCACAGAGCTCCTCGCAAAAGTTAACACGATTTGGCGGCTGATTGGGATCGCGGCTCTTGGCCTTCTCCTGGGTCGCAGCATCTTTAGTAGCATACTGGTCAAAGGTCTGACGGAATGTGGATTCCAAGTACTTGGCACGTGCCTCGATGGCATCCCAGGCGGGATCCGTATTGCGCAACCGGTCGCCAATTGCTGTGCCGCTCTGCTGCAGTTCCAGGCTAGTCAGCGCCTTGATTAGCTTCTTTTGCTGCTCTACGCTCTGCGGCATCTTTACCACCTTCTCGTGCAGTTGTCTACGTATCAATAATATGCGCTGATCCACCTCCTCGAGCACTTGACGGAAGATGGGTAGTTCCGTTTTCCCAAACAGATTCTTGGCACGCGAATAATCATTGACTACAATGTCATATTCCCCAGCCTTGGCTCGCCGATCCACGCTGTTGGGCAAACAGAACAGAAACTTGTGACGCGACAGTGCGAAGAGTACCGACCGTGTGGAGTCTGCCTTCTCCTTCCGCACGAGCACATCAGTGAAAATCTTTTGCGATTCACTGATGGAGTCTGCGAACGATAAGTAGAAGAAGTTATATAATGGATTATTATATGCATTTACAACTCACTCTCAATGGACTGCTCGAGTACTTGAAACGGTTCTTTGCCGTACAGTTTGACATCCTCTTGGAATTTATCGCGTATATTCATTAGCGTGTCCAGCTGATCGATCACCGAGCCCGCGTTAGATTTCAAAAAAGAGAGTTGTCCCTCTTTCTGGCTCTCGACCTTACGCTTTAGGTATGACAGACCCGTCTTTAAGTCCTCAAACGATGTGGCCAGATGATTCTCGAGCAAAAACCAAGCGGGTGAGAAATTTTCCTGAGATAAATCGCCACAAGCATCGGGAAACAAATCGCGTAAATCTTCTGGAATTTTTTGTTCATTCCCCTCAATGGAGAGTCCCAAAGGATCCTCCTGGGTCAAACCAGATTGCGTAAGAGTGCGTCGACCCCAGGCAAAGTTTTGCGATGGCGATTCCTCTATCCACACAGCCGACTCCTTGAAGGGTCCAATTGTTTCATGGTATGCTCGAAATTGTACCGTAGATGTGCCCACGCCTCCACTGATGGTAGTGACTATAATATCACCCTTTCCCTTGGCTGGGCCAGTGCGTGCAATGATTTTATTAGGCGTTTTCCACTCCGCCGACAGCAGACAGTCGGATCCACAGATTTTAAGACCTGAATATGCGTTGAAATAGTGTGACAAAAGGAAATATACGCTGATGACCAAAGTTTTATTTACCAATGAGATCTTGCGCACGACACCCCAGAAATTCGCCACGTATAATGACGCGCGTACCGGGCGGACCTTCCTTAGGTGATAGTCCCGTAACCACCGGCTGCGGGGCCATCACGTACAAAATAAATAATAATAATAATAATAAATGAACAACGCCTACAAAATTGCAGCCGGATCAACAAACTCGATGCTTTTTCGATAGGCGTACAGTGTGTACACACCACGCCATTATTTGTGCCATCAGTGTTATGGACAGTGTGTGCACATGCACAGCTGATCAATAACTAAGCCGAACGAACAGCTGTTTATTTACTTCGGCGTTGATTACAAGAGGAAAATGGATGACGTCGCCAGTGCGCAAAGCGAAAATGAAAATTTGCGTAAAATTCGTAATCGTTTGATGAAATGGGAGTCCCAGAACGATCCACTGGCAGCGCTAAGCGCACAGCAGGAGGAACATTTGGAGGTTCTCACCAATTTGTGGAACGACGACGAAATTGTGGTAAGCTGCAAAGCTGCGGTCAAAACAAATTATGGGTATTGACTTTTTTACTTATTCGCTGACAGGTGACATCAGGGTACACGCGCCCCGAAGTGTACACCGCAGTGGAGGATAGGAGCGAAGTGGAAAAGCAGCTGCCCCCAGACGGGCTGCAGAATATGAGTGACTTTCTGCTCTGGTTTGTGAACGTCGATGTGGAGATCGAGCTACGTGGCGATGCAAACTATCACAAGTACTTGCAGCAGTTGCAGCAACGCAAGGCGGAATGTGCTCACATGCTCGAACAAATCTCTGTGGCCATGGATAGGCTGAGTGCACTGAGCGCTGAGTACGAGTTTGTCTCGCAAAAAACCAGCGCTCTGAACATGGCCAGCGAGAAATTGATTGACGAGCAGCAGAAGCTCCAAGAGCTCAGCAACGAAATTCAGCGACGTTTGCATTTCTTCAGCCAAGTGGAGCTGCTCAATCAGCGCTTGCAAAGTCCCACTTTGTCCGTGGCGAGCGAAGCATTCCGCGAATGTCTCAATAAAATTGATGAATGTCTGAATTATCTAGCAGAGCATGTAAGTGGACTCGTCTCCTAGTTTATTTGACCAAATAATAATTGTGATTTGTTGTAGCCTAACTTCAAGGATGCAACTGCCTACAATGTGAAGTATAAGCAGTGTCTGGGCAAGGCTACGGCTCTGGTGCGTAATTATGTTGTAAATGTCATCAATCAAGCAACGGAGGCGACTTTACATCCACGCAATAACAGCAACGATGCCTCGCTACAAGCACCCGATGCTGCGTTCGCCCTTTACTATGGCAAATATCAATCAGCTGCCGCAAAAGTGAAGCGTGTGGCACAGCTCATCGAGTCTCGGTTGGAGCACAGCAACAGCAGCGAGTATAACCAGCTATTGACAGATTTGCAGCAACATTATTTGGCACAGCGTGCAAGCGTCATGTCGCCAGCTGTCAACCAATCTATACAAAATGTAAAGAACGCTCACAAGGGCGATCATTGTTCGCTAACACGCAGCGCATGTGCATTTCTCGTTCACGTCTGCCAGGATGAGCAGCGCTTGTATTATCAGTTTTTCGGCACGGGAGCAACGCATCTAACGTGAGTTTGACTATTAATAACAATGCAATTCATTCACTTGAATTATATTTTCTTGTCTGCAGCGTTTATTTGGAGGGTTTGTGCACCATTCTCTATGATACCTTGCGTCCTTTTATTATCCACATCAATCACTTGGAAACGCTTGCAGAGATCTGCTCCATCTTGCGCATTGAAATGCTTGAGGAGCATGTGCAACAGAATCGTAAGTGACGAATGCAATTTTCTTTCTTTTTCATTATTCTATATACACATTATAGCGAGTGGATTGGAAGCCTTTGCTACCATAGCTCATCAGCTGCTGCAGGATGTGCAGGAGCGTTTGGTATTCCGTGCACATTTGTATTTGCAGTCCGATATACAAAACTATAATCCATCAACGGGTGATTTGGCCTATCCAGAAAAGCTGGAAATGATGGAGGTACCTCTGCCTAAGCTTAAATATATTCGATCTTTACATATTTTTTAAATACTTCTTCAACAGAGTATTGCTTTGTCACTGCAAGAGCCAGTCCAGCTGCGTCGCTCGGATTCGCGTGCCTCCATGATGTCTAGTGAAGCGGAGAGCGTGGACACCGCCTACAAAGTGAAACAAATGAGTAAGCTCTCAAAATCTCATTAAAGGCCGATATTAACTTCTATATAATTTCCAGACTCGCCCGCTGATTTGCATGGCATGTGGTATCCAACGGTGCGACGCACATTGGTCTGTCTCTCGCGTTTGTATCGCTGCGTGGATCGACCCATCTTCCAGGGTCTGTCTCAAGAAGCACTCAAACTTTGCATACAGAGCGTGTCGCAGGCAGCGGCTAAAATCTCAGCAGCCAAAACACCGATTGATGGCGAGCTCTTTGAAATTAAACACTTGCTCATATTGCGCGAACAAATTGCCCCGTTCCGTGTTGATTTTACCATTAAGGAAACCTCGTTGGACTTTAGCAAGGTGAAGACGGCAGCCTTCGGATTGCTGCAGAAGCGCAAGCAGCTCTTCTCCATGGGCAGCAACAATGCGTTGCTTGAATTTTTGCTCGAGGGCACGCCACAGATCAAGGAACATTTGCTAGACTCTCGCAAAGAAGTGGACCGACAACTGAAGACAGTTTGTGAGCTGTATATCAAAGATGCGGTACATATGCTTGTGGGTCCGCTCATCACATTTCTGGACAAGGCGCAGGCACTGCTGGCAACAAATGCGACAACTCCGGAGACCACAGCGGGCAAAGTCAACTATGTGCTGCGACAAAGTAGCTGGGCGAGTCCACAGCAAATCAGTAGCATTATCCAGGAGACACAGCGTCTGATCAAGTCCAAGTTGGCGGTGCTGCAGCGTGCGATGCAGCTATATTTGAGCAATCGTGATACTGAGTTTATAATTTTTAGGCCTATACGAGTAAGTCGTATGAGGATTAGAAGAGGAATTAATTACAAATTGTAACCATGTCTTCCCTTGCAGAACAACATCATTCAAGCATTTGTGAAACTGGAGCAATTGCTGACCACAAATGGTTATTCGCCTGATGACATGATAATCACGAGCTGTCCCTCTGCCGAACAGGTTTCCATTTTATTGTCAAGTGCCAGTATTTTGGCCGCCGAGGGCGTGGCAAGCTTTGCAGCGGCAGCACGAAAGATAAGCACATCGTCATCTGTGGAAGGAGCCGCTACTGCTCGCAAGCTGAGCACCATTTCCAATAGGGCGGAGCAAGTACAAGCTGTAGTTATAGAGGAGCCGGAAGTTGAGCCAACGGAGACAGATTCTAAGCAGAACATAGTTCCAGATCAGCCAGCGAATGATTCTGTAGAGCAAGTGGCTAATGAGGAGCAAGTCACGGTGACTAGCACTGATTAATATGCAATATATATAGTCTCTATGTAACCCTAACCTTACCCTCACTTATGTATGTATGTATTTATAAAACTAAGGCATTTCAACATGTATGTATATTACACTTTATTCTTCTTAACTAGAGCTAATCAATCGAGCCGGTTTCTACAACCAAGTTAATATTTGACATTTGAAGCCGGCTCGATTTTGAATTATGTTTGCTAAGAGCAGCCTTAAGCATGCAGAGAATGGTGACGAAGTCAACGTAAATTATCAACATTAAATATTAATTACAAACAATGTGAATTAGTTTATCTAAACATCTAACAAAAGGCAGCGTACTCTGGCTGCTGGTCAAGTGATGGATATGTTTCCGTTGCGAATTTTGAGACTAAGATAGTAGGCATTTATCCTTTTCATTTGCTTGCTGCGGGTCGCGTCCACCTACAGTCGTAGCGCGTTGTATAGTGGCTGAGGACGTTGCTGCTGCGTTCCGATTGGCCCCAGATGCGTCATCTTGTTCCATAATTGATAAAGCCAGAGCATGTGCCAGGGCTTCGTCCTCAGTCTGGCGAATAAATGATTTAGGTTAAATATTAAGATCAAGATCTGTCCGAGCTCGTCCTGACTTACCATATTTCCTTGAATATTTTGTACTTGGGTGCGCTGCGCTACTGTTGCAGTGGCTGCAGGCACTGGCCTGGCTTTGGTATTTGTTTGAGCCTTGCTTTGGAGTCGCCTTTCAGCTGCCTGCGCTGCTTTTGCACGCGTATCCGAGAATATTTTGAAAACGCCCTGTGACGTGCTCGCTGAACCAGAATCCAAAGATGAGGTAATAGAGGCTGGCTTGCAGTCATGGTCGCTTGTGTGGCGATGACGTAGGCAAAAGTTCAACTTGCATTGCGAGCACTGAACGGGTATAAGCTCCTTGCGTTTGCAGCCTTTTGCATGGCACCGATTCGTGTAAATTTTTTTGCTATCGGATTTGCATTGCTTATCTATATGCTGGCTGACCGTAAGGTCAGGCTCCACGCCTGGAGCCGTAGGCACAGGCTCTCCGCACAGCGGACAGATAGGCACTTGGAAATTCTTCTTGTGAGCCCCTGGGCACTTGTGACGTTCGTAGTTGTAGTGGCTGGCACAGAACACCTTGTCGCATGAGTCACACTTAACAGGCAGGAAATCTACCATAAAAACAATTGTGTTTGCATTAATTTAATTAAAAGGCTCTGCTAATTCCCAATAGGCCATACATACCTAATCTGTTGCATGTGGGTTCGTTGCAGTGTTGACCTAAATGTGGAAACTCCATAATTTCGTACTAAGTTCGCTGTTTCGTTGGTTATAACAAAGTAAATGCTGTAGCTGGTTTGTGACTGCTTTTTATTAAAAACCTAAAATTCAGTGAAAATTCCAGAACGGGCTCGACACAATGACTACACAATATTAATATTGGGATTTCACCATTCGCTGACAAGAGCGTTTATTTGCCATTCACAATGTATCGATTATAGCTAAACTTATCGTTATCGATATTGACTATCTAAGCTAGCGTTGACAGTTAAAAAGCAAACAGCTGCCACAGACATCTTCATACATACATACATATTTACAAATTTATTCATTTAAATTTTATGTAGTGTTGTCATGTTACAAAAGGATTTCAGAATATACATATACATATATATAATAACCAACAACAATGATGGGATTATTCGTTTCCCAACTCAATCACTTAATTACATTTTTGTATTTGCTTCATGCATTCATTTAATAACTGTCTTCATTGAAGTTAATTTTTGTTTTGTTTTATATAATACCGAATATAAATTGAGAATATTTTCGCGCTCTGCGACATGTAGACTACGCCAAACGTCTATAATAAACATTTTTAAAATTTGTATAGATTTACAAAAATAAAAGCAATAGTTGCAATAATAATTACTGTGTAAGAATAAAAATAATACATACATATATATATATGTATATATATATGTGTGTGTGTGTGTGCTTGAATGCATCGGTAGTAAAAGTTCAACTTTATCTGCACGAGGAATTTAAAGCGTTAGGATATGCCCAACGGCAACAGCAGCAGCGGCAACTTAACTCCATTTTTAGATCAGCCATTTCTCGATCTCCACAATTTTGGTCCCGCGCACACGCATAGATAGTTCATTAATTACATATATTCAGCTAAATACCGCATTGCTGTTTAGTTAAACCTTTTGGAAATGCATTTCATGAATTGAATTAAAAGTTAAACAATTTCTCTGGCAAATGGAGCGAATGCCTCCCAGTAGCTGATTATCTGTGTAAAATATAATTGAATTACATAAAATATTAAAATATAGATTAATCTATAGCTTCACCTGTTGTTGATGAGCCATTTGAACTTCGATATATTTTATAATGTTAGCCTTGAAATCTTTCACTCTGCTTAACTCGAAGCGTTCCATTTCTCGCTTTATTTCGGCCGAAATATCATCGAATTGCTGCTGACAGCGTTGCACCTTGCTTTGCCACTGTGAAATAAGATAATTATTGTAAAAAACTGTGTGAATGACAGACATATCCAAATCGTATATCCAACCTCTTCAACCTCCTGTTGTGCCTGATCTAGTTTATCAGCACGATTCGCCAACTCGAATCGTCCGCGATTCTCACGTCGCTTCGACAGCTGCATTTGAGCGTATTGCCAGTTCTGAAACGCTTTAACGCGCTCATGGAAAATGCACTTAATCGCACCGAATAGACCCAAATAGTCTTTGATGAACTCAGCCAGTATGTAGAAATCCGAATTCGCCTGCTCTGAACGAAGCAGCTCAATCTTTTCTTCCACATCGGCGAGATTGGAGAGCGCACGCGAGAGACCTGTGTGCTCCTCGCAGGTGCTCAGCATAGCTGCTGATTTGGCCACCAAGCCAGTCAGTACAGACAGCTCCCGGCGTGAGGAGACGAGTGACTTCAATGCTGACGAAAGCTTTTGCAGATTGGAATCCAAGTGCTCAACTTCGGTTATCTTGTCATCGAACCATGGATCATTTTCATCCATTTTGTACGTAATCTTGCTAACTGTTTCGCCGACTTTATTAAATAATCGTATGACGCCGGCGCCACTTAAAGCGGACGTATTCACCGCACGCGGCAACTCCTGGTCGCTCTCCAAGAAATTTATGAAATCCAAATCGACTCGCAGAACAGGATGTTGGGCTGTACGTTGGACGAATCGTTCGAGTGCCGCACGTCGTATCTCGATCCATTCCTGATTAATCGGTGTGCCCGGTTCGGTTTGCTGTGGACTCATTTTAACCTTGGTGCTGCCTATGATATTCTTTGATGGTGCCGGCGGTATAATGCGACCCATACGCAAATACTTGTTGACCAACAGATCATGGATGCCCAAGAAATCACTAAAACGGCGCAAAGTACTAAATTCATTGCGCTTGAATTTTGGAATGTTTGTTTTCGTTGTCACCCTAAACGAATAAATTGCAATTAAATGAGTGAAACGTGATAAGGCTGTGTGACTCACTTGTAGGCCAAATAGGAGCTCATGCCATCGCCCACCTTCTGGGGATCTGATATGACAATTTGAATGAAATAATCACCATCGTCTGTCAGCACTTCCTCCAAATTGCTCGCGGAAATACGACGCTGTTCGAATTACATACAAATAAATATATATAATTAGCTTACACTAGAGATGAACTGCACTGCGATAAGTCGCAGTCGCCTGGCTAATCGCATAGAGGGGCGTCAGCGAGACTTATTGTGACGTTGTCACAAATCAAACAAAATATGCGAACATTGTAAGCAGAAGATAAAACAGCTCGGACGCCGCCCCACTTGTGACCCATCAAAATTACGCTTAATTGAATAAATATTTGTTCGCTGCTTGCTTACATGCACTTCGCTCGGCGTCATTGCCGATACGAATAAATCATTTTCTTGCTCCAATGTTACGCTGCCCGGTGCTGGGACCTCCTCTTCGTCTGATGCCCCGGATACTGAGCCATTGTTGATGTCCACATCGGCAAATTCTCGATTGTGCTCAGGTGTTGTCGCTGTGTCGACTTCCATTGTGCAACGGCTCTCAACAAATGGTAATTAAATGCGTTGCGCTAACCGTGGCTCTAATTGTAATTATTGGAATTTTTTTGTCGCCCTGCTCGATAGCCGCAAGACAATGGCTTTGGCAATAATATCGATATCTGAATTGCAGTGCAAAGCGTGACCAGCGTATAAAAAAGCTCTGGAAAATATACAACAGCTTAAAATACTGTAACTTGCATGTATTTATTTTTGTTTAGTATATACAAATATATATATGTAGGTTATTGAACCTTTTGATTAGTGGAAATCCAGGATATAAACGAAGACACCTGAACGTAGACAGATGGCGAATTGGCCTGTCCACATGGCATCTTCCCCCAGGATACAATGCCAATCAACACATTTCCTTGAACCAAAGGACCACCCGAATCCGAGGTGCAAATGCTAACTCCTCCAGTCAAAGGACCCGTGCAGATATTAGTACTATGCACATCCCTACCCAAAGCTTTTTCGCAGGACGCAATGGGTATAATAGGAATATTTGCTGCAACTTGCAAAACGCTGGGATACGAGGGTGAACTTGTCTTCGAAGTGCTTCCCCAGCCATAAAGATTTGCTGTTCCAGTAGGTACTACTTTAGATTTGGGAAGATTTACAGGTTGGACAGCAGAGGTCCAGGTGAATGCAGTAGATGTATAAACCAGGCCAATATCATAGGGCACCGCTCCGCCCGTATACAGATCGTTGATGACAAAGTAAGTAATCCTCCGCTTCTGTGTAGTAGCTGCAGTTCCTTGCACCGCATTGCTGCCAGCCACCAAAGTGCTGCCAAGGACCTGTGCACGATTCATCAAGCAGTGAGCAGCCGTAACCAACCAGTTGGCATTCAAGATGCTGGCAGCGCAGTAGTGGGTGCCTTGATACTGCATGGACACCGCATAAGGAGCGCTATTCACTGGGGCCGCAACGCCACCCACAACACGTCCATTAGGACTCAGGTCATCCGCGGTGGATCGGACGACAGCTGCCGATATATGGCATAGGCCAAATAATAGGCAACAGGCAATTAGAGATAAGCTCGTGGCTTTCTGACCTTTCCGCAGCATGGTTTCCGAGGAACTGTTTACATTTGTCTTTATCGAGCGCCGTTTAAATTAAAAACGAGATACGAATTAAACACAGCGCAGGTAAATGATAAGAAATTTCAATTTGCGCTTTCGTAAAATAGATAAGCGTGTTATTTAATTGGAAGGGTGGTAATATTAATTATAATAACTATCTAGCAGTACTAGTGAAAACAATTTATAGCTTTTAGAAAAATTTTACTGGAAATAATTTTATCACTGTAATAAGTCAATATTAATAGATAACAATACTGAGAATACAGACTTATTATATATGTAAGTCTAAACGATGTTTGAGCAAAATATTGCAAAATTAAGTGCAATTCAATTGTACATAGATAAGAAGCATTACAATTACACACAAGTCAGATATCTTAAGTGGATCGCTAACAAATATTTTGATCTATTGATAAGCCCTAAAAGGAATCAAAAGGTTTCAGCGGCATTTACGACACTTTTGACTATAATATCATCATCAAAACAAATTTTTGTCCGTTAGCGCTGCACTGTGGCAGCTTAGTATTTTGTATGCATCATGTTTTCGGTATTTTTGCGTACTCTGCATTTTTCACACCTGACTGTAAAATAATGTATCGATATAGTATATCGATAGCCATCCCTACAACTGACTCAGATCGACTTGGTGGCTGACTTTTTCTACGAAAATTTTGTTAATACTACTACGTTAATAATTGAACTTAATACTAAGCATAATCAGATTAAAAAGTGCGTGCATCGATATATCTATATGCATAATATACAAAGTGCAACGTGTACAATAGAAGCCGCATAAGTAACACGCCCCAATAGCAAAACAATAGGTGGGCGAGAGAGAGAGAGTGTATGAACGAGAGAGAGGCGAGGAGAGGTCAGCAAACTCGCAATTAAGAAAAAGTCGACACGTACAAGAGTTGAAGCAGCAGCAGAAGCAGCAGAAACCGAAACCGAAACCGAAAACACAAATAAGTAAACATGTCATCCGGCGACTTTGGCAATCCGTTGCGCAAATTCAAATTAGTGTTCCTGGGCGAGCAGAGTGTGGGCAAAACGTCGCTGATTACACGGTTCATGTATGACAGCTTCGACAACACCTACCAGGCGACAATTGGTATTGATTTTCTATCCAAAACGATGTACCTGGAGGATCGGACAGTGCGACTGCAATTGTGGGATACAGCCGGTCAGGAGCGTTTCCGTTCGCTAATACCCTCCTATATACGCGACTCAACAGTCGCCGTTGTTGTCTATGATATCACGAATACAAACTCATTCCATCAGACCTCCAAATGGATCGATGATGTTCGTACGGAGCGGGGCAGTGACGTCATTATCATGCTCGTTGGCAACAAAACGGATCTGTCAGACAAACGTCAGGTGTCCACCGAGGAGGGTGAGCGCAAGGCGAAAGATCTAAATGTGATGTTCATCGAGACCAGCGCTAAGGCCGGTTACAACGTGAAACAATTGTTTAGACGTGTGGCAGCGGCGCTGCCTGGCATGGACTCAACGGAGAATAAACCTTCGGAAGATATGCAAGAGGTTGTGCTTAAGGACTCGCCCAATGAGACTAAGGATCCCGAGGGAGGCTGCGCCTGCTAGAACTGGCCCATTACCCAAACCAATCCTCGATCCAGCAACCACGTTCACAACCACCAGACTCCACTTACCCGCACACAGAACTCCGCTACGGCCTCGACAACCTTCACACCTTGATACATGCTGGCACAACCAGGTGTGTGTGAGTAACGGGCTTCAAAAACAACACCAAGAACAATGATGATGATGATGATGAATATGCTTAAACAAGATTGAGACAAAATAAACGAAAACATAAACCAGGCTATAAACATGAGATGCACACACACAGAAAACATACGATTTTATGTTTAAGTTTATTTATATTTATACAAAGGAGGAAAGAAGTTAATAACTTAATGAAACAACGTATAAAACGAAAATGATAGCAAAACATAAAAATAGACTAAACAATTAATTTAACGCAATCGGCTAAATATGTACGTTAAATCGGATTGCATTGCAATATAAGTAAGCGCCTAGTCCTAATATCCAAGCTGAAATGATTGAGTTAGGCTATGTTCAGACGTGCCTCGGCCGAGGCCTTAACAAGCGTTCAGCATAATTAAACTAGTTCATTGTAAAATGTAGCCTCAACTTAGTGACTAATGATAACTACAGTGCTCGCTCGCAAAGTAAGCCATTTCATTTGCTATCAAACAATATGGCATAATGTAAAAAACAAAAATTGTAATTATTTAAATTCATTTCAAATTGGAGCGTTATATAATATGCTTGTTGACAACGACTGTCGTCGGTAAATTTAATTTAATTTAAAAATCAAAAATATTTTTGAAAATCAGAAGGAAATATTAGATCAAAAACTTCTTATACTTTGCAAGAGCATCTCGCTTCACTGATAATAGAATGAGGTTTTGATTATCATTATAGCTGAGCAGCTTTTGTAGATTTCACGATATCTAACATATACTACACCATACCATAGTATGATATCATCATATATATATAAATCTAATATATATACTATGATATATATATATATACATATATCATACTATAGCCTAACTGGCACGTGTGAACACAGCTTAACCCACTCTCTCCCTCTTTCTCTATCCTCTCATAACTTGTACTTACAAAAAAATGCTAAGAAAAAATTATAGAGAAAAGAGAATGAGAAAGAAAAAGAGAAAAGCAAACAAACTTTAGACACACACGCAAAGAACATTCCAAAGTAGTGTGCTGGTTGCCCTTGTTTCCACCTCCTCTCCCTGACCCACAGATACCATTGAGAGCCAGCTTGTGTTCAAGCCGAAACTCAGCTCGCCCCCTGCCTTAACGGATCGTCATCGCCCTCCCTCCCATCCGCTGCAGAGCCATGGTCCCATTTATGACTAAGCCCCCGTTTTGTTTGCGGCTTCTGTTTGCGTTTCAAGACCTATATATTTGTTTGTTTTTGTTTATTTTTATTTTGGGATCGGCGCAGAACTTGGCATCTTATGAATAAATATATATGATATGTATTTTTATGAAACAGGCAGTGTAAACAATTAACAATTTATAAAACAATATTAACAATTTTTGCTTCGATTAGCGAGAGAGAATTTTGTGCATTTTTTACGCAAACAAGCAAAAGCTTACAAAATTGATATAAACAAAAAAAAAAAAAAAATACGAAACGCAATTTTTAATAAATCAAATTATGAAAAACTAAACATAATAAGTATTAGCAATAAATTAAAAAAAAAAAAAAAAAATTAAAGCTTCATTTTTTATGAGAAATTATTGGACTTTGGCACTGCAAGTCAGAAGATAGAAACATTTATATAAAATATCTAAACTTTCAAACCCACCTCGTGCTATGAGTGACTCACTTCATAACGTGGCTCATTCTTATCGAACCGTTTCCATTAGCTAGTGAAACATCTACGATAAGCATGAAGCTCCCACACACTCATAAATCAATGGGTAACGAAGCTATCTATCTATATAGAAAATATTCATATACATATGATGTTCATTCAGACATAGTAATAGTCACGAATGAAGAAAAGACCAGATCTTGAGATAGTTCCGTCTAATTTGTTCTTATTCCGCATTCTTCTAAACATGCTCAAGGTGGTTCATCAGTTGCAATTGTCAAACAATCCACTTTAAATACTCCCATTTTTTCTTAATATATTCAAGATCTTGAATCATTGGCTTGCCTCTGTGTTGAGGCTATATAATTTATTTTGAGGATTTCGTTGATGTAAGCGTAAATACAACTGAATAAGAAATGCCGGTCGTTTGCTATGCAAAGCGCTAGGGTATACAGAAGCTGATATACATATAAATAGAGAATTATATTTTGTTAGGGGAGTATGCAGGGTGCGTGGTGGCCTAGAAGCTATCCTCGTTTGTGATGAACTCGTCGCGAATCTTCTGCAGCTTGCTAATCAGTTCCGCCACAGACACCTCGCCGTGCACTTTGTTGTCGCGGGTGCGCACGTTCACCGTTTTCGAGGATCTCTCCTTGTCGCCAACTACCAAAATGAAATTGAATTGTGCCAATTGAGCGTTGCGAATCTTCTTGTTCATCGTGTCGCCAGCATCGCAGTCGACTTCGCTCATAAAGCCCGCAGCATAGAGTTCATCGCGCACCGTCTTGGCATATTCATCGTAGGCCGGACCCACTGGGACGACCATCACCTGACGAGGTGAAAGCCAGAAGGGCCACTTGCCGGCATAGTTCTCCGTGAGTATAGCAATCATGCGCTCCACAGAGCCAAGGATGGCGCGATGTATGATAACTGGACGTCTCTTTTCGCCATCATCAGCTATGTAGTTGAGATTGAATCGGATGGGCAACTGGAAGTCCAGCTGTATTGTGGCGCATTGGAATGGGCGCTTCAGCGCATCCATAATGGTAATATCAATTTTGGGACCATAGAAGGCACCATCGCCGGGATTCTCTTTCCAGGGCTTGCCAAACTCATTGAGTGACTCGGCCAAAGCCTTTTCAGCGGCATCCCATTGATCCAGTTCGCCCAAATACTTGTCTGGCCGAGTGGACAGCACCAGCTGAAAGGAGAAGCCAAAGATGGTGTACACATGCCGCAAAAAGTCCAAACAGCCCTTCATTTCGCTCTTGATCTGCTCAGGAGCGCAGAAGATGTGCGCATCATCCTGCTGGAAACGGCGAACGCGTGTCAATCCAGTCAAAGCGCCCGACAGTTCATTCCGATGCAGTACACCAAAGTCAGCCATGCGGAGCGGTAGCTCGCGCCAGGAGCGATTACGATTGTCGAAGATCAGGCAATGGCCAGGACAATTCATCGGCTTCAATGCGAACTTCTCCTTCTCCGCTTCGAACGAGAACATGTTGTCCGCATAGTGCTGCCAGTGGCCGGATGTCATCCAGAGCTTGGCGTTGTAGATATTTGGCGAGATGACCTCCTGGAATCCGCGCTTCCTGTACTCGCCGCGTATCAGGTTCATCAGCGTGTTGTAGATGTGTGCGCCGCGTGGCTGAAAGAAGCATGAACCGGGCGACAGTTCATGGAAAAAGAATAGCTCTTGCTCACGGCCAATTTTACGATGATCCCGCTTGGCTGCCTCCTCTTGCAGTTTCTCCCATTCCTTGAGCTGCTTGGGATCTGGGAATGAGATGCCATATACACGCTGTAGTGTCTCGGCATCGGCCTTGCCCTCCCAATATGTGGACGAGTTCTTGGTTATCTTCAGGGCCTTCACCTTGCCGGTGTGGCGGACATGCGGACCGCGACACAGATCAATCAGCGAGCCACACTTGTAGACCGTGGTGCGATCTGAGGTCACCTTCTCATTGAGAATGCGCACCTTGAACTCATTGTACTTAAACATCTCTAGGAGATCCGATTTCTTCATCTCCAGACGCTCAAAATTCTGCTTCTCCTTGACAATCTGCTTGATCAGCGTCTCCATTGTGCCATAATCATTGGTGGAGATCTGTGTGAGAAGGATTTTGTCACTACTATATATGCATGTTTGTTAAGCTTTAGCCTCTTACGCCCTCGCCCTCCAGATGCATGTCGTAGTAGAAGCCATTCTCAATAGGCGGACCATAGCACAGGTGTCCTCCATAGATTCGTTCCATGGCCTCGCCCATGATATGAGCAGAGCTGTGCCAGAAGACTGCCTGTGCCTCCGGATCGTCGAACTTGAGCAGCTGCAGAGTGCAATCGCCCTCGAGCACACGATCCAAATCCCAAACTTCGCCATTCACCTTCGATATGACGGTATTATCGGCCAGACCTTGGCTGATGCCACGGGCAACCTCATAGGGTGTCGTCTCCCAGGCAGTGGCATCCACCTGCTTGCCATCGGGCAATGTGACTTTGATGGGAGTGCGCGGCTTGGCCGCTAATTCGGCTTCATACTCGGCCTTGCATTTATTCCAGAAGACATTACGCTCCTCGATGTACTGTGGCCATGGATTGAGCTCTATGAATTGAAGATAATGTTATTAATATAATATAATAATAAAATAATATACAGTGAAAGCCTTGATGTATGCAGACGAATTTCAACAAATATTGTTTCGAAGACTTAGGATAATATCGGCTGTAGCTTATAAAACAACTTTGTTCATCATAATGAGCATTCACTGTACATATGTATTTTACTATTAATTCCAATTACCTTTGCGACTATCGCCGCCGCCTGCCGCTGGCTTTTCCTTTTTCTCCTTCTTCATTTTAGCCGCCTGCAATGCGCACAAAAATAAATCAATAAAACTCAATACAAAATTAGAAAAACTTTTATATCTTCTATGCTACGTAAACAACATACACGGTTAGGAAAGCAATTATAATTAATGATATTTCAGTGTCTGTTTTTTTTTCGTGTTTTGTCGTTTGCACAGTTGTCACACACGAAAAAAAGTACAATAACAGTGTTTTCGGCTCTTTGCTTTATCTGCTTTCGCAAGAAACTGATGCAATAGGGCAGACAGGTTAAGTCAGTGTGGCAGAAGGACAGGCATTCACGCATGTATGTACATAATTTCAGTTGGAGTTAGTGACGTCACGGCTGCCGGTGGCTGTGAATCATTTTGGCATATGTATTTGGCATACATATGACAATGCACATACACACACACATCCAAAACACGTGTAGAAGCACACACACACAAACTCATGCCAATGGTTATATGTATGATGTGGCAATAACACTTAAATATGTAATTAGATAGAAAACACAATTGGAAGCGGGAAAACCAACCAAAGTTGCGTAGCACCGATCGCTGCGTATGCCTTGCTGTTGTTCTTGTTGTTGTATTGGCCGCTGTTGCGTTTTGGAGAGCGGCAAGGCTCGGATATTGTGCAAGGTTTTATGTCTGCTGCCTCTAAATGCAACCACGAACGGCAACACTTTTAACATTACTTAATTACGTTTAGTTTAAAATACACTTGTGATCCAGTTGTAATAATTTTAACATGCCTTTTGCTTATTCAAATCCAAATTATTTAATTCCGTCACCACGTTGTCACCCATTCCGATTCGACGTTGTTGTTGCTTTTCAGAATACTGCGGCTGTTAACTCCAAATGTGTTTGGAATGTTATTCCCAGTTGCAGTAAGTTATAACAGAGTGCGATTTGTCTATTGCCAGGGTAAAGCCAGGGTTTTGTTCGAGCCGGTAGTACATCAATTTCAATTAGGATAAGATCAAAATTTGTGCGGTTTTGTATGGTAGCTCTGCACGCTGAGTGTTTCAGTGACACAAATATATCTTCGGCATTTAAATATAAATATATTGACTAACAGTGCCACGTGAGTAGTTTGGTTTTTAATAATGAGCGGCTAATAATTGTTGACTATCGTCACTAACCATATGGCTAGTGCTATCGTTGAAATGTAGAAACTAGTCGATAATTTGCTGAACATTCGATTATCCAAACTCATTGACATCTTATATTAAAAAAAAGTTCAGGAACTGCGGTCAATTCAAATTTTTCCTTTAAATAATTGCGAATTGAAAAGTTATTGATGTCAGTAGGGCTTCAGATGCATTAGAAAATATATTAACTGGAAATTAATTATGAAAATTATGTGAATGATTAAATTATTATCTGAAACTTAATTCAAACCATAATCGTTTATTTATCCGGCGGTCAACACCCTGAGAAATTAGCTCATTTAACAATGAGACATTTTAAAAATCTTTTGAGTCGTTTAAAAATACCATGCTCTGACATTGTTCGAAATGGGGTGAATTTCTGCTTAATACTGTTCGGTCACACTGTCAGTTCGTTGTATCAGTATTTTTTTTAAGTTCGTGGCGTGCGTTTGGTTTTCGCTGCTGCTTCGCTTGATTCTCGGGTGTGTTTTTGTGTTTGTGCAAAGGCGCGCGCGTGTGTGTACGTGCGTGTGAGAAAGAAGCCGCAAAGGAAAAACCGTTTCTTGGAAATCTTATCAATGAGTTTTTAGCTGGTGCCACAGTAGGAAAATGCAAACGCATTTTACAACTCTTCTTCGCTTGTAGTTCGCTGCAGTTGTCGTCGCCGTTGTTGTCTGTTGTTGGTGCTGCTGTAGTTATTTGTTTGTGTGTGTGACGCCGTCGCCAGCGTCTCTGCTACCACGCCCACACTCACAACAGACACACGTACACAGCATGGCAGCCACAGTGTACAAACGCCTACACAGCGGCGGCAGCCTCCACGCCTCCACAACGTCACCCGCACCCGTAGGCGGCACGTCACCCATGCTGGGGCACTCGCAGCTGACGCGCTCGCTGGAGCGAATCCTCGAGGAGGCGCACTTTAGCGGCGAATTGATACTGACCAATCGCAAGCTGAAGGATTTTCCCAAAACGGGTGCCAAGTTTGCCCTCACGGATACCGTTATTGCAGGTGCGTTACTAATCTTTTAATCTACCCAACCCCCAATCTTTGGGTGCGGTTGGGGTCTACTTTTATGCTAAAATCTCCTTTTGTTCGCTTGAAAATCAATAATTTGCAGCAGCCCGCGCCGCATGTTTGCTCTCTTGCTTGCTCTTGCTCTCTTTTGACTGTCTATCCTTCTACTCTTTCCCTCTCCCTATGCTGCCGTGTCCATCTGCAGCCGTTTTATGACTTTTTATTGCGTTTGCACGCACTTGCCATTGCTCTCCTGCTTGCCTCTCCCCTGCGCCACTCTCACTCAATCTCTCTCGCTCTTTCTCTCTCATCAGGAACCATAATTATAGCAGCTGTTTTTACCGTTTGCTGCTTTTCCATTTGCATTCTGCACTATTCGCATTTCGGGTGGGGTTTTTTCAGGCGTTTCTCCTGTTTGTTTCAAGTTCAGCCAACTTTCGTTTTTGTTGTGCCCAAAAAATGCAGTCAATACAGACAGAGGCGCATACGTACACACACACGAACACCCACTCACCCACCCATTTAACTACCCTGATGAGCGAACCATCTGTTTTAATAAGTAAAATCGATGCAGGACTTCGATTTTCAGCTGTGTGCGTTGCTCTCTTCCTCTTCTTGCCTTTTATCTCTCTTTCTTTGTGTCGTTTATAAAGACAACACTAGAAAAATTTAATAGTGTTCCTAATTAAAAATAAATTAGAATATTAGTTCATTGTTATTAATAGATGTGTTTATTTATTATTAGATGCAATTGTGCATTTTATAGTCTCTCTAATATTTAAATTCATATACATATGTATATATATATATATATATATATATATATATATATATATATATATATATATATATATATATATATATATATATATATATATATATATATATATATATATATATATATATATATATATTATAGTTCTGTATGATCTATTTTGATCGCTTAGCAAGTTTAGTTTGTTCCCATATATACAATAAAATAAATATATATACTTTTGAAAGCCCGCATGGAAATATTAAATCGTCTTCTAGCTGATAAATTTTTGTTTTTAACTTTTCAACTGATTAGAAGCTTTAGAAACATTCTTTGCATTTTTTATTTGTACCATGTATATTTAAAGTTTCATTCAATGCAAGAAGAAAACTAAATTAGAAGCATTATTGGAAAACTAATATTTGAGCAACCTGTAAATTTGATTTCAGAGGTAGCTTTGAACTAGTTCCATGTATGTGGATTATCTTGTTAGGCGCTGTTAACTAGTTCTATCAACTAAAAGAATAAACGCTGACTGAGTATTTAGTAAGAAATACAAATTAGGAAGCGAAGAACTAGTTCTAGGAACTACAACTAAGTAAGGATTCTCACAGATTCTTGAGTTGCGCCGAAAGCTGTTACTAACTACCAGCTCTTTGAACTACAGAATAAAATTCTTGATTTCTGAATTTTGATTCTAGCTCTATGAACTCTCTGAATAAAGCAAAGATGTCTATAGTTTATTTTATTTTCCACTAATTGGTACTGGGTCTATGCAAAGAGTTCTACAATGTGTAGTTGCTCTTTTGCCTCTTCTATTTTACATATCATATATCAGTTTTAGTTCCTTATATGTAGTTCACTTATGTTCCAGTTGAACTTCCATCTTTGGCTGAAAGTTTTGTTTGTGGTTCAATGCGTTGCGACGGCTTTCCAATTGAGTCATCGCTCTGTCCGTCTCTCTATCTGCCCCTGTGTGTGTGTGTGCGAGCGTGCGTGGGCGTGACTAATTAGCAATTAAAGCCATTCGCCCCTTTTGGTGTGAACATCATAATGAGACCCTCCACCTTCCAGTACAAAATGAAGTCGTTTTGTTGCTAAATATTTGTGAATTATGTTGTGCCAATAACGGTGAACGAGCAGAAGAAGAAGATGTTGATGATGACGGAAGAACCTTTGTAAATCTGCAACCCCAGCGAACGCAACTGGCAAAAGGTGGCAACGTCGTTTGGAATAACCACTTGAAAGAAATCAATGAGCGCCATAAAGCATTTTTTTTTCGCCTTCGTTTCGTTTCTTTTCTTTTTGCTTTTGCCAACAACCCTCGAGGATGTTAGTGGAGTGGTGTAGCGGAGGGGGGGGGGGGGGGGGGGGCTTCTGGCTGGCTGGCTGTCAACGTTTCCTAAAACGATTTGTTGTTGTGGTCTCAGCTACTCCCACTCCTTTCAATCTTCCTTCCACGCCAACCCGTCCCTTGCCTTCCACGGCTTCCAGCCAAAAGTCATTTCGTTTTCACTGCAGTCGCCAGCACGTGATTAAGACGAATGTCACGTAAAGCAAACAACGAGCAGCAGCAGTAGACAAAAGAGATGAAAATAGGCAACTGCAACTGCAGGCAGGCAGACAAAATCGCCTCGGCGACGTGCAGGAAATTGTTTAAAATAATTGCAAGCTGCAAAAATGTGGAAACGAAAATAATCAACTTAAGGCAGTGGAAATAATGAGGATAACTATGCGAAGCATAAGAGAAGCAACATAGGACAAGTGAGAGATAAAAATCTACGTAGGCAGCAGCAGATGCAATGAGAAAGATGCAGAACAAGGTATGGAAATACAAAGAAGAGTAGTAGTAAATTGTAGTGAACAGCAGAAAAAGGTAACTAATCAACAATAGAAAATAAGAGTTAATAAAAGTGGCCACTAAATAAGCAAATGCAAGAAGAGCAGCAATAATTTAAGCTGCTATTCAGCAATAAGAATAGAAGAGTAGCAGCAAAAGTTAGTAACCGCAACACTGGCAGCTGCGCAGTGAAAGATAGTTTCAGCTGCTGCTGCGCCAGTGTTGCTGTGGAGCTAAACAAGAAATGGAGTTGCTGTTGTTGTCGGCAAACAAAACAATTTGAAAGATGACAAAGAGCAAGGGGGCACAAAGAGACGAAATTATCGTGTGCATGTGTGTGTATGCGTGTCTGCCGTTGTCGTTGTAATGTGTGTAAATATGTAGCCGACAGTTTTGTAGCTATTATTTTTATTTTTTATTATTATTTGTTGTGCTCTAAACACGCAGCAGAGAGGAAGAGGAAGCGACTTTGTCTGCTGCGGTTGGGCTGGGCCTGGGCTGCGATGGGCTGGGCACGTCGTCTGCGCAGTGACTGTCAAACTGTGCTGCGTGCTTTGCATGCACAATGATTGACAGCTAGCGATGAGACTTGCAAACGATCGTGCGATTATGTCAAGGGGGCTGCTCACGATAAATGCAATTTAGGTTAAATTTCACTCTTGTTGCATTTCTTGGGAATTGTATGTAATGCGCACAAAATGAATAATCCTCATAATATTATCTATAAATAGTTCAGCAACAATGCTTGCCATAGATAAAAAAATGTTCGAGCATATTTCAGAATTGAGGCCAATTGGCTGCAAACTTGACACAGAAAAATGAACGTTCATTGTGTCTATTCATTAATTGAGATGTGTAAGCAATATTTAATGGTTTCACGATGTGTGGCAGCAGCAGAATAAATTGGCTGAGGCATAAACAATGCGAGCGTAGCACGCGCGTTCATAGCACATGAACTATGTATGTTTATGCCGTGCAGAACGTGATAAGCCCATTATTTAATTTAATGTTTATATAATCTACTTCTTATATAAGATTATAATATAAACAATACAATAATTTCAATTGAGTTTCTTCTATATATATCAATTCAATAGCGAGCTAGATGAAACAGAGCAATTTCATTACATATTGCGATAAGCATATTGTCAGCAATCAATCATTGTGTAAACGTTGTATGGACAGCAGCTGCTTAACTGGACAGCCGCTACTGGAAGTGCAGCGCGTATCAGCTAACAACAAAAGCGAATGAATTAAGGGCAATAGCCACAACAACAACAACAGCAACAACAAATTAAACACACGCCAGACAATTTCCAGCTGCTGTCTGTGTGTGTGCATGAGTGTTTTTATAGCTTGAGAAAAACAAAATGCTTCCAGCTGGAATATGCTGGAATGGTGCGAAAAATAAAAAATAAAAATTAGAACATCACCAACAACAACTATTAAAATGTGTTCAATAATTATTTTATTGCCTGTTTACCGTTAGTGCAAACATAAACTTAAGTTTACAAAATGATTAAAAATGAAATATGCGCAAAAATTTCAGAGCACTAAACAAACACAATTATACTTGTGTGTGTATATACACATGTATGTGTATACTGAGTGTCTGCTGAGTGGGAAATATTTGATTGGGGGAATCTTGCGCTTTCCATATGAAATTGAAGCAACTGAAGCTGCGTGGCGCGTATATTATACGATCAGCAGGTTCAGCAGATTCAGCTGGAGACATCGCAGCGAGAATTACAATTGTTGTTGTTGTTGTTATAAATGTTTTGATTGCTTGGATATTGAAGAGGGTAAACCATATGGAAACTGTATTTGTTTGTATTCCCAGCTGCATATTGACAAATCGAGTTTACTCAGCGATAAAGTAAATAGTTCCAAAGTGTGGGAAATTTTAGCTTAAGTATTGTAAAATGCAGTTATAATATAGAATATGAATCATGTTGGTTATGGATACAAATACATATGTTTGAATCACGTTTTGGTTTAAGATATTTATAAAGTGAATGTAAGGATCGAAATTGGAACTAGTTCAAAATCTGTGGTTCCGGTTCGAATCGAATTTAGTTGTCTCTTCTAAACCAGTTAATTTCAAGTTCAATTTATAGTACTTCAAAATTATATTATATAAACCATTTTTAAGGCAACTCCGATTTGAGTTTAGTTTAATATCAATCCCTTTTAACCTGATTTCTATTTGTCAATTTGTTTGTTTTGCGTTTTTTATTGACTTTTTAATTTGCTTAGAACTAGTGACAAGGTTTGATCAATTTAATGGGTAGCTGCAATATCACTTCAGCTGAACTCTTGTCGATATGTGAATAATTTTTTTTATTTATATTTGAATCTCTGCTGAACTAGTTCCATTTCAAGATTTGATCCTTCTCCATGTTGAACCACTTGTTCAACAGTTCAAAAACGTTTAGAATACTCAACCGTTTGAGGTTTCTTTGTCTTAATGTTTAACCCTTCTGTAAGTTCCCTTGTTCCATATAAAGTCTGATTACAAAGTGTGACCATATTTGTAGCATATTTATGGCACGCGCTCTGAGCAAACTTCCAATCCAAGTGCATAGCCATTTATTATGCCGTAAAAGTCGCTTCCAACGGGTTACTCGAATGCTTTGCTCTTTTCTTCCATATTCCATTATGATTCATAATGCCAAGCGTGTGCCCAACATCATAATCACCATCATCATCATCATCCTCTTGGTTCGACTTCATCATCATTGATGGCGAAAGCCAAACCATAAAATTTACTAAATTAATTTCAATAAATCCATCAATAGAGGCAGCACCCCACCACTGCCGGAATTGCCAGTCACGAGTGGCAAATGGTTCCATATTTGTCATGGGGGCCCAAGCTCCCAAATAAAAGCTGTTGTTGTTGTATTTGCTGTTGGTTCTCTTAGTCTGGAATTTGGCGCCATCAAATTGAATTTTTTGTTGCTTCCGTTGACGCCCTTCAGTAATAAATGGCTAGCCATAGCTCTTAGTCTGCATTCTCCCCAACTTTTACCATATACTACTCTCAATATATGTCTGTCTGTGCGTGTATATGTAGCTTAGTCTGGGAGTAGTTCCGGCAGTATTTATGAGCTGCGCTGCAGGTGTGCGACATTATTCTCGAGCTGTTGTGATCCAATTTCCAATTTGATGTCGCGACAACCAGGAAAAAATAACAGCAACAAAATTTATATTGCTTGAAAATGAGCGAATTGATAATACCCTGCGAATAATAGAATCAATCTGCATGAGAATTCAGAGAATTTGTAATATCGTATAATATACATCATAACTGTCTAGGTAAGGTATGCCTTTTAATAGTTTTTGGAGAAATGGAGAGAGTGTAAATGAATAAATATATCAAATATAGAAAAGTTTGGAATCTACATTCATATATGCATACAAAATAGGTATCTAAAGCTTTTTATTATCTTAAAAGATAAAACATACTTAAAATACCCAAACTGTTGACTTTTATTTGAAAATGAGAAATATTAAATGTATATAGACACATTATATCACAGATACCATTTATTTATATACATATACATATATTATATATATTCCATAATAATAAACTTGAGATACGAATTATCTATATATTTTGTTGTACTACAAAACAAAATACCCACTTTACACATTTGTAAGGGGCATTAAAAAGAGAAACAATTTGATTTATTTGTATGTTTGTTGTACGTAGCACCAATTTGTTTGCGCATTGCGCTTTTGGCCAACAGCCAATTGACCAAAGTAGATGCCGATGAAGAGTGAGAGGTAGAGGCAGATGACGAGTCAGAGGTAGAGGTAGAGGCAGCGGAAGTCGTTGTGGCCCCTGACTGACTTTTAGGCATGTGGCATGTGGCTGCATTTCGCATGCGGCAGGTGGCAGATGGCAGATGGCAGATGGCTGGACTCAGTTACTCAGTTGCTGTGAGGGAAATCAACGTAAATAGAATTTCCGCAAGCGGCCTAAGCCGATAAGAACCGATATCAACTGATTAAAGCTGATGATGTCACAGTCTGAGGCAGTCCTTGACACATCCTGTTGGCTGCTGGCAAAGTTTATTCAACCACAGTCACTGTGCGCCATGTGGGTGCAGCAAAGTGTTGCAACTGCAGGCAATGCCATCCATCTGAAGCGCTGCCTTTGTCCGCATTTGTAAGCAGCGAGGGATGGGAAGTTTGGGTAGGAGCGGGGCAGATGGAACTTATGGGTATTACGCTTATGTGAAGCCATAGCGAGATTCTGCAAAAGCCGCGCCCCAAGTGCTGCCGTGCCTGCGCCTTTGTTGCTTTTCGCTGAGGAGGTGAGCGAGGCATAAAGCAAAATTTCATTCGTAGGTTGGGGAGCCACTGGTTGTGTGCGTAAATCAACAACAACAACAACAACAGCAATCAAATGCCTCAACGGCTGTTGACAGCCAGTTTTTAGCGTTGAGCACTTGGAAGTGGCTGATGGATTCACATTTCTGGTTTTTCCTCCTCAAGAGCATTGCATAAGCGACATGAAGGCGAATCGTGCAGTATTCGCAATCGCGCAGTGTTGAGCAGCTAGTTCCATTGGCTTGGAACTAGTTTAGCGATAGCTTTAATTCTATTCATTACACATCGGCGTTTTATAGAAAAAGTGAACTAAATTCGTTAAGAACATGATTAGTTTTTGCAGTAGCCAGTTTTAAAAAAGTCTTGGAACTTGTTTCACGAGAGTTTAAAATTCAGTTTTTAAACCGTCTTGGATAATGCCTTTGAACCATAAAGCCAGTGTTGGATAGTCAGTACCAAAGCTTTGTACTAGCAAAACTGTGAATTGAGCTGACATAATACAAGAAATATTCTTAATAACCAATTCCAGCTAAATACTTTGATCTATTCAAGAAGATTTTATATCGAATTTGTTAAAAATATTACACCAAAAATTAACTATATATTTGAGTTCATTACTGATTCAATTACCATTGAAAAATATATTTATATTTCAAATAAAATGCCCATTCTGGTTCTATAAAAGTCAAATTAAACTGCCGGTCGAGCTCTTTTACTTCAATTTTACATATGATATCATCAGAGCATTATTTTGATGGCCATTCAAAGTGTTTTTAATGGGGCTTAAACAAGTTGAAGGGCCGTCCATAATACGCTTAGCATTTGTAGGAAGAGCTAAGACAACCTTTTAGTGTTTTAAGCCACTCTTCTTGCTCGCTCAACAGTGAAAATTCCTTTGAATAGATGCTACAAAGAGAAAACAAAATTCTAGTCAAGAATTGAGGAATTTTCAGACATAAAACTAAGCAGAGTTAAGTAGCTTTGCCTTCAAAGAGGAAATCTAATGCTTCATAGTTGCGAGAGAAAATGAGAATCTAGTCTAGAATTGAGGAATTCTTGGTCTAAGTACAGCTAATCAGCTTTTCATCTACTTCATATTTCCCATCTACCTACGCATATTATCCAATCGGCCTCTCCAATTGCTTTATGCCTAATCTACGCCCACTCCAGGCGACTTTAAACAACTTTACGCACAATTTCGTGTACACAATAAATTTGTTTTGTTTGCCTTGTTCTTTTTTGCTGTTGCTTTTCCACCATTGTCTTTGCACGCTATGCCAAAACCGCCCGACCCACTGCACCACTTGCCCCGCGCTCACTTTGTATGCAAATTCATTTAGTAAATTAATTGCCCATTCCACCAAAGTGGGGAGCAGGCCGGCGTCCAACGAGCGAGTGAGTAAATCGTAAATTGCCGCCAGATTGAGGTCATGCGCTCCAGTGTGGGGCGCAGTAGAGTCGGGAATTGGTGTTGCCCCGAGCCATGCTGCGGTGATAAGGGAAACTGTAAACTCTTTCGGCATCTCCTTTTCCTAAGGGAAACTGGGAACTCCTTCTGCTTTTCCTTTCTTAATAAAGTCAAATGAGAACTGTTTTCATTACGGCTCTTCCTTTTATTCTTAGGGAAAACTGAGACTCCTCCCGTCCCTATTTGCTCGCCTCCTTCCCCTACACTCCGTTCCAAAAATAAACCCGCCAATGGGGACCCCATTTACTGCCTTCATTAATGTCGCTCTCGCCTTGTTGTTGTCTCTTACAGATCTGTCCCGAAATAGATTCTGTGAGCTGCCCGAGGAGATCACAACGTTTGCTTTTCTGGAGACGCTGATGCTCTACCATAATACCATTCGCAGCATACCGGAGTCCGTGAAGCAGCTGTCCTCGTTGACTTATTTGGATCTGCGCAGCAATCAGCTGAGCTCGCTGCCACGCGAGATTTGCTTTTTGCCCCTGCAAGTGCTGCTCGTCTCGAACAATCGCTTGGCCTCGCTGCCCGACGAGCTGGGCCGCTTGGATCAGACGCTCACCGATCTGGACGCCTCCTACAATCAGCTGACCGCCCTGCCCGTCCGCCTCGGCGAACTGCGCTCGCTGCGCTCCCTCTCGCTGCGCAGCAATCAGCTGCTCTATCTGCCGCGTGAGGTCACCTGCCTGAGCCTGGTCTCGCTGGACGTGAGCAACAATCGCATAGCCGGTCTGCCTCTGGAGATCAGGCACATGAGCACACTGGTGGAGCTGCAGCTGGAGAACAATCCCCTAACCTCGCCACCGGCCAGCGTGAGTACAAATGACGCTGATCTAATTGTCATAATATTATCTAGTGTTTGCAGAAATATGCCATTGTTATAAAAACCCGATTAGATAGCCTATCAATTCTACATTTTATTTATATAGCCAACTCAGCTGGTTAAACTATCAAATTTCCCTATTCAGATTGATAAATTGAAGAGTTTTAGTTTTAGTAGTAAATTTGTGGTAGTAGCATTGTAGCTGTAGAATCTTAGCCATAGAGTTTTGATAGAGTTGAGTAGTAATATCTTAGTAGTAGAGTAATTGTAGGAATACTAGATTTTGAGCATAATTTATGTAGTAGAATTTTAATAGAATTTTGGTAATAAATTTTAGTAGTAGCCATTAAGGAGTAGAGTCTAAATGGTAGAGTTAAAATAGAAAAATTTAAGTAGTAAACTGTTTGTTTTAAATATTGAAGAGTAGAGTCTTACTAGTAGAGTTTCTTCGTTGGAGTTTTAGTAGTAGGATTATAGTAGTACAATTGTAGTAGTAGAATAGTAGCAGTAGAATTTTAGCAATAGCAAAAGTGTAAAAAATTTATATTTGTCCGGTTTCCGTAAGAGAGAAATAACGATGATTTTTTATTAGTACACTAGGAGTTGTCGTAAAATTATAACAGTAACATCAATAGTAGTATTACATATATTCATAATTTTACTGGAGATTATCATGAACTAGTTCATTGGTGAATGAAAATTATAGTTCATGCGATTCTTTTCGGTCCTTTATCCTTCATCCTTAATTCAGCGATCAGTGACCATTTTAGTTCATTTGATACTGTTTAGTAATTCTTCTTTCTATAGGTATTTAATTATCTAATCATGAGCGAGCTATCGACTATACTATAGCATGTGCATGAGCAAGTTTAAGTTAAGCTATTGAATAATTTCAAATTTCATATCACCTCGAATTAGATCATATAGCTCCACTACTAGTTTCATTTACCAGCAAGTGTTCTAGTCTAGTTTACTGCCAACTCTAAATACGTATTTATTATTCTATTAGCTGCAATTAGATCGTAGTCTCAGATTTGAACTAGTTCAATTGCCATCCGGTTCTTATCCCGCACTCAATACGATATTTGCTTCCGCACTTTCAGCTCTGTATGCGAGGCCTGGTGCACGTATTCAAGTATCTGGAGACGCAGGCAACCAAGGAGGAGAAAGGCGCCCGAGCAGGTGGCAATTATGACGGCTACACGACATTGCGACGTGCGCCGCGTCACAATTCCAGTGGCAACATGCTGGAGGCGACGTCCACGCACCGGCATGCGATGCGACACCAAATCGACTCGGGCTATAGCACCAGCGATGGACTGGACAAGCGCTGGTCGCACGACGCGCCCGGCAAGTCGAAGACTGACTCGCCGCTGCATTGTGCCACGCTGCCTCGCACGATGCCCTCCAACAGCAGCAATCAGCAGCAGCCGCAGCAGCAGCAACAACAACAGTTGCTTATGGATGCATCGCTCACCTCCAGCACCAGCACCATTGTGGATGAGAGTCTGACTCTGAGCGCTGGCGTTTCGCCTGCCTCCTCGCCCTGCAAGCGTTCAATCGAGCACATCAGCTACGCACACTCGAACAGCTCCAGCAACGGCTCGTCACCGGATCAGGAAGAGGATCTGATGCTGGATCACCATCAAGAGCGCACCAATGGCAAGTCAAGCAAGAGTCTCAACAATATACAGACCTATAAGTAAGTCACAGATAGTTGAAATATATGTACATAAATCTAAATGAAATGTGTCTTGCTTTCAAGGGAATACAAGGATGCCTTGAAGCAGCAGCGCAATCAGGAGATCAGCGTCTATAAGCAAAAGCATCCCAACGCGAACTCCAGTCCCAATGAGGAGGAGCTGCCACGTCTCACCAATGGCTCAGCAACGGCCACCCTGCCCAAGTCGATTATGAAGCAGCCCAGCAGCAACGGCAACGGCCACAGCAATGGCAATGGCATCGATGATGTGGTCATACCAAAGAAACCTATACAAAAGGTGATTCCATCACGCAACACGGAACTGATGTCATCGTCCGTTAAATCGCCAGCCGAGGGCAACGGCTCAAATTGCGTGGGCTACGTAAAGCCTCACAGTCCACTCAAGAACGGCATTGGGGTGCTGACGAACAGCAACAACAATGGCTGCACCACCAAATTCAATGGCAGTGGCAGTGGCAGTGGTGCAGGTACTGCTGCTGGTGCTGGGGCTGCCATTAAGTCACCTGTTAGCAATACCAGCAAGTTGGGCAACGCAAAGTCAGCACGCACAGTCACCTGGAATCATGATATACCTGCCGAGAAGCTGAGCTTCACCATGCGAAGAGAGTTCGATCGACAGCGCGAGGAAACCGAACTCATGTCGCAGCTGCGCAGCGTGAGTGATAAATGATTGTATATTCAATTGCATTTCAGTAAATTCTAATTATTTTGCTTTTGCAGATCATTGAGACACGTCTCAAGATGACGCTGCCGGAGGACATTGCATCGGCACTGACTGACGGTGTCATACTCTGTCATTTGGCCAACTACGTGCGTCCGCGCTCTGTGGCCAGCATACATGTGCCATCGCCCGGTGTGGTGCGTGTGGTGGTTTGATTGTATGGTTGACAAAGCAATTGTGGTGCTAGGGATAAATAAAGCTGTCCTTGTGCTACTTGAATGTAGAACCTATTTAGTCTCAAGATTGATCATGTCATATACATCCACACTTATATCTATTTTTACATCGGTGCACCACACTGTTTTGCTTAACTCTACAACAACTACAAATATATATTTTATATTCAATTATTTTAAATATATATTAATATAAAAAATCTTCACAGAACAAACTGTCCATGGCACGCTGTCGTCGCAATGTGGATAATTTCTTGGAGGCCTGTCGTCGCATTGGCGTAGATGAGGTATGTTTTTCCCCCTATATTGATCAGCTACAGTCTTAGCTCTAAGTTAGTGAGCATATAGTAGTGTATGGTTTGGTTGTGGGGCACATTGAAATGCTTTATAGTGCCTAAAGCTTTGCCGCTTTGGTAGTCCGTTTACACTTAAGTGACAGTTGCCCTTACCCTCAATCCACACCTCCACCCACATACACACTCCTACACACACATATACACTTTGAAAACAAAAGAAATGATGCATAAAATCTGTTATTGGTGTTGGTTGCAGGAGTTGATTTGCTCCTGTGCAGACGTTGTGCCACAACAAAACGAACAACCACGCGCTGATGATGACTATGACGCTGATGTGTATGTCAATGATAAAGACAGCAGCTATAGCAACAGCAACAGCAGCAGCAACAGCAGCGCCAGTGGCAGCAGCAGCAACAACAATAACATTGATACTATTGCTGGCGGCCGGCAACAAGTGCCTAATGCAGTTGCCCTATTGCGCACAGTGGCCGCTTTGATTGCGCTCGATGCGAATCCACATCATCAGCATATGCGCTGCCTGCAACAGCAGGAGCAGTTGCAGCTAAAGTTGCAACAGCTGCAGCTAGAGCAAGAGCAACAGCAGCAGCAGCAGCAGCAACAGCAACGGCCAGAGCAAGCACAAAACTCCTGCACCAAACAGCCAGAACAGATGTTGCAGCAACTAGATAATGTTATGTATGAGAATTGTGTGGAAGCGCATATGTCTGATGATGATGTAACACTAGCGACAGCAACCTGTATGCTCTACGAGCGACCAAAGCCACAGCAACTGGGCGCAATGGGCCAGCTGCTGCGCACAGCCAAACTGAAGACCTATGAGAAGATCAAGCACAATCTATTGAGTGTGCATGGCCCAAATAGTTTTCAATTGAACAACAACAATCGCATGCTGCAAACGATTATCGAAAGCGAACACGACGTGGCAGCCGCTGGACCGGCTGGTCACTATCATCTAATTGACGAGAAGCAGCAGCATCAGCATCAGCAGCAACCACAACAGCAGCAGGAGCAACAGCAGCAGGAGCAGCAACAGCACCAACAGAAACAGCAGCAGCCAAAGGAGGAGAAGCCGTCTACAGTGAAATCTCTGGCTAAGCGCATTGAGTTCTTCGAGCAGCAACCCAAACTGGAGGTCTTCAGCATCTATCGCATAGACGAGCAGCAGGCGCAGCAGTCGCAACTGAAGCAGTTGAAGCAACACGAAGCTGGAACTTCGTTGCTAAAGCACGACTCGCACACACTCACGATCATATTGTCGTGCGTTTTTATTGTAACCTTCCTATGGCTGGTCTTCTTTCCATTGCCCGGCTAGCACATTTAGTAGTTATATATGTAGTCTATATAGCTGCTATTGCCTTTATGTATTGCCAATAGTTTTAAGACAGCTTTTATGGCGCTTTATACTAATTAGAAAAAACACACACACACATTTAACTCTCGTAGTTCGAGTTCTTGAGGCTGCTTTTAAGTATTACGCTAAAGACCTAGTTGTTAATTCCACAAAACCCAAAGACTTTGTGTACTGCAAGAAATATTGCAGGTATTCCCACAAAAAATTGTATTTGCTATCCTGTGAGATTTATGTATATTTACATATGTGAGATTATACAGTGTCCAGTTCATAATATTTCATCCCTTTCATCATCATGTAGAAGCCAAAAGCTAGATTACGGGTATTCCCACAAATTGTGTTTGCTATACTGTGAGATTTATAAACATTCATGACTATATACTACTGACTATATAAGAATACAAAACAGTAAAGCTAAAACATATATACTGAGGGTATTCCCTCAACATGTATTTGCTATCCTGTGAGACTTATATAAACCCATATACGACATCATAATACACTCCATTTAAGAAGTATATCCATAATATTCATATAGAAGCCAAATGCTATGCCTATTCCTAATTGCTAAGTTACAACGAAACTAAAAACAAAATAATAAACTTGATTTGCGTTCCGTTTGTTAGTTGAACTAAGTAGAAAGTAGAAAGGTGTGTTTACCGGTTAGGATGGAAGAGGATATAGATAGTTATATAATACATATAGGGATTGTTGTCAGGAAGTCGAACAGGCGTTGTACGGTTTTAACTGAAAGCAGGGACACAAAATAGTTTGTAAAAAAAGGAGAAACAAAAAACAATCGTGAAATAGATATAAAAGAAAACTCGATAGCTTCAGCACAATATACGAGAGTAGTTTGAAAAGTGTTAAAGATCAATGAATGCGTTTTTCGAACTACCAGCGTAGTTAAATGTATAGACATCAATTCAATTCAACTTCAGAAGAGATCAACAATATATATACGCACAAACTTTTGCACAGTCTATTCTCAACGCACATCAATTCTCAACTAAAATTTGACACAAATAGTGCCTTTGACTGGACAAATAGAGACAGTCAGAATCTGCTATATATCCACACATATATAGCATCCACACACACTTAAACACAAGCAATAATTCTCGATTTCGTTGCCAAGACTTTTCAGTAAAAACAAACATAATTTGTATCTTATGAGTGAACTATTTTCCCATGACTATAATTATATTATTTATGACTAAAATGGAAAACAAATTAACTATATATAACATTCCTAACTATATCGATATAATTTTAAATTTATACACATACACATACATATATATGCTTAAGTACTTAACGAAACTCTCGATGAAAGGCTAATCAAATTTCTAAAAGAAACGCACACTCGAAAACTTGAATAGTTATTTAAATTAGTTATCAAGTACTTAAAAACAAATAAATACAAACATATTTATATTTTGTCTAACAAAATTGGAAAAAATTCCCGAAAGAAGAAAAATATATAAACATTCAGGCAGCTATAAGAAATGCAACAAAACATATATATATATATATAATAAATTTAGTTATAGTCTTTAATTTTTATAAACAATATTTAACAAAGACAAGCTATGCCCCATTTATATGTATGTATATTCATAAGAATTTTTCCAACACTGTCAACGCAAAGGAAAACAATCAAAAAAAGAAATTATAATCCATATATTTACGAGATGCAGTGTAACATTTTCGACATATATATTATATACTGAAGCCAAACATGAAGCAAAGTTGCATTTATATATAGGAAATTCTCTATGTATACACTGCACAGTGGAGCAAAACTTCCAAATGCATTTATTGTAAGCATACACAAGAACACAATGCGCAAATGTCAGAAGAAATACATATTATATATACAATCAAATATGAAACGAAAAACTAGTTTCTATGCCCACAGTGCGTGCACAGTTGAATGGCAACAGTTGCCTTAGCCAAGACACGCACCCCAAACACAGTAGCTGTCAAACTGTTGTGTTGTGTATGCTTGTGCTAGAAGTCTTTTGATACAGCTTTCTTTTAACTTTCTGCTTTAGAGTTTTCTCTCTGTTTATTAATAATTGAATTAAATTGTTTTCCGTACACAGAATCTAATTTGCTGCGCTGCCGATGTGCTTGAGGGCAAAGGTGCCGTCCAGGTGTCAATTACGGTGGGTGAACTATTTCGATTGCATGGCAGCGGTCTAGTGGAGCACAGCAGCGGCAGCAGTGGTGCAGCCACGCCCACAAAATCACCAACCAGAACAACAACACGTGCCACATTGTCACCAACGCCCCTAGTCTAGAAGGAAGCGGGACAAGTGAAAGCGACAGCAGCAGCTGAGTGTGCAGAAAACTTCCTTTTGATGCTGCCCACACAGAGAGGGAGACGTGAACCAAATGGATAAAATACTTTTTGAAACTTTTTTGGATGAACTAATATAAATAATACACACACTCAGAGACGACACACAAAAACACACACACGGGTTTCCTGCAGAACTTTGAGGAGTTGTAGCCAACAGTTAGTAGTTACATTTATTATGTCATATGCTTTGTTAAACTTCATTTAGGCATGTAGTTTATTTATTTATGTAAATACAACATATACAAACACATACATACACACACACACAGCACAATACGATGAAGCCAAAAAAGAAAATACCCATGAAACAAACAGACATAAACCAACGAATTTGAGTTAGTCACAAAGAAATATTTATACAAATTTATCATATGAATTTATCTACATACACACATACATACGAAATGACACACACACACATATACATATATGTATATTCTTAGTTTGTAAAGTGCATCTGAAACTGTATGCCATTTGTTTCTGTTATATATTTAATTGCGGTTTGTCTACTCAACTTTGGCCAAAATTAAATGAAATACTGTTTTAAGTATGAAACATCATTCATCATAAACATACAATATAAACACACATACATATATACCATATACATATATATGAGTAACAAATATATGAGTAATTTTATTGATTATGTAGCTTAGTCCTAACGTTAGCTGTGCTCACTTTTCTACTCTTTATACGAAGCGAATTATGCACCAAGTCTTCGAATATATCAAATAAAAACTGAAAAATTGTAATACGTATGAAATTTTGGAGCTGTACTTTAATTTCTGGGATGGGATAGTAGAGTACGATATGCGGCGGGTGAGTTATATACGATGTTCGATTTGTTTGCAGCATTAACAGTAGCTGAAGAGGGAAGAAATATCAATGTAGCCGTTGGGAGTAACATTTGAACAGCAATTTGAATAGTAACAGGCGAACAGAAATGACTGGCAGAGTGAGAAAGTTTAGCTAGCACTGACTTAATAGAACACGGTTAATTTTCTGTTAGTTAACATAATGCTGGTAATATTCTGTAAAATAGCAGCGGAATAGCAGAGCAGAGTTAATATGCTGTTAACTAATATTTTTCACCCTACTACTCATTTCTGTGCGCCTGGTACTTAGCAAAAATACATGTTAAAATTTCGGAAGTACCAGGCGCACAGCAACGAGCAGAAGGATGAAAAATGTTAATTAACAGTGAGCTCATATGGCACTGTTCACTTGCTGTTATTGTACTGTTAATTAAGAGCCGTATGCTAATGTTAATGTTATTTAACATAGTTATGTTTGTGCACTGTTATTTAACATGTTTCTGTTGAAGTGATGTTAAGTAACAGTGTACTGTTAATGTTCTGTTAATTAACATTTTGTCCTCCTGCTACTGATTTCTGCTCGCCTATTACTTTTCACGATAGCCGTTCAAATTTTGGTCCCAACGGCTACAGCAGCCCCCCAAGTTATGCAATGATATTTTGCCTAGTCCAACTGATCCCCACACACATGCTCTTCTCTTGCACACTTCTGCTATTTCTGTGTCTTACTCTTCAATGCTCATACTCTCTACAGCTGAATACCCTTTCCTCGCTCTTATTTGCTCGAGGCTTGGCAATTTGCCTTTCCCGATGCTCGCCCACACACACACACACACACACACACACATGTGCCCCAAAGCTGGAGCAAGAAAAACAAACTGCGTGCAGAAACACAAATTTGCCAAACACTTTTTCCGCCAACATTTTCTTTGCCTGACTTTTTAAGCTATTTTCATTTTTCCTCACGACGACATTTGCCATTTGCCGTTCGCCAAATTGAAAATTGTTGCCAGCTGCGCTACCAAAACAAAACTAAAATCAGGGTATAAAAAAAAACAGAAAAATAATAATAAAAAAGGAAAGTTTTAAAATATGCAATATGAACACAGAGCAAACAATTGATAAAGTTTATTGTTGCAAAGCGGCAAGAAAAGCAAATCCATAATTAAAGACCCCATTTATGGTATTTACTGATACTGGTTCAGTAATAGATGATTATTGGGTTTCAAATAGTTGTATACCTAATTTATAGTTTCAGTTTTACCTTTAAATATAATGTTATTGTTATGTTATTCATTTAACTATATTTCTATTCAAAAATCATATCTGACAGCTTAGTTATTTTTCCATTAAATTAGTAGCTCTAATATAAATTTGATACTGAAGAGTTATATTAGAATTTCAATGCGAGAGTACCATATAGAGAAATACATAAAATTTGGTTTTTATTAATCGATTTTTAATATATTTTTTGTACCCACAAAGTGGCTTAAACAACCCTCGCAAATGTGTCTAAATGCCAGCCCTGCTCTGACTAGATAGCAATTAAATTACTTGTGGCCACGTTCTTGAAGCCGAGCCGTATTAAAGCCACTCCATAAGGGCTGCAATTTGCTGGCCAACTGCTGCTGCCTTCGATGCGCTGCTTGGGGAATTGCAATTGTGAGTGATTCGTAATAATCGAAATCAAACACTCACAGAAACCATTCAAATGCGAACGCGCCAGTCCAGGTGGCAATCCAGGCAAAGGAGGTGCCGTCAAAGCAATCCCAACGAGCCGAAGGAGTCCAACAAAAGACGTCGCATCGCACGCTCCGTCCATAAAATAGTTGCGAAAAATATTTTTGTATGAAAACAATGCAAAGGTTTTTTCGTCTATTTTTTTTTGTTTTTTTGTTGGTAACAAAAAGAACAGCTTGAAGAGCAAAAATGGCAAGAAAACTAAAAGAAAAAGAAAAAAAAAACGATTGCTGGCAATCAATTTGGTATTCGCTTTGAATTTGAATTAATAGGATTCTAATCCTGCGGACTGTTGGCTGTTGATGCTGGCTCGATGGCTTTGGCAACTAAATTAAAGTGCTTTTTACCATCAAATTAAACGCAAATGTTGATTTACCCACAGCGTGCGTGTGTGTGTGTGACAATATGAGTGTATGTGTGTGTGTGTGGATGGGTGGTATATGCCAAAGAAAGGTTGACTGGTTTGAAATAGGAGCAATCTGATTAGTCTGATATGGCAGCTAAAAAATATTGCGGCATACAGCAGCATTTTAATTATCGCAATTCCCCAGGGCGTAATTCAACTAATTGCCCTTACCTCTGCCTCAAGGTTGCTCTAACCACGCCCCGGCCACAGCATCGCCCTCAGCTTCAGCTTTAGCCCTCCGCCACTGGCAGGTCCCTTGCCGTTGCTTCCAGTTAACCAAGTCCGACACGCGCTACAATTAAACTATGCCCAAGCACAGCACCAAAAGACAAAGGCCAAGTTCATAGCTGAGGCTTGATCGACGTGCAGTTACCCTGCAGTGGAAGTTATGGAACCTTGTGGTTGTATTTATGATTCGTTAGTCATATTTAGTGCTATATATCCTACTCCAGCTGCATCCTAGTATGCCTTCAACTGTCTTTAATTTTATACCTCCTACTATGCTAGTAGGATATAAGCCCTCCATCTTTACCTACAAATATTCCTTCTTCTATATCTCTTACCATATCTCTTACTATTCCTACTAATACACCTCCTGTTGTGTCTCCTACCATATCTCCTACTATCCTTCCCTATACCTCTTGATCTATACTCTTCCATACCCCCTTCTACAGCTCCTACCTATATTTCCCTATATCTACTACTATACCATCTTTTATATCTTCTACTATACCTACTACTATACCACCAATTATATCTACTAATATATCTACTACTATACTTTCTACTAAATCTCCTACTGTACCAACGACTATATCTATTACTATATCTACTACTTTATATACTACTATACCTACTACTATACTATACTATACTACTATACCTACTACTATACTATACTATACTACTATACCTACTACTATACTATACTATACTACTATACCTACTACTATACTATACTATACTACTATACCTACTACTATACTACTATACCTACTACTATACTATACTATACTACTATACCTACTACCATACCTACTACTATACTATACTATACTACTATACCTACTACTATACTATACTATACTACTATACCTACTACTATACTATACTATATTACTATACCTACTACTATACCTACAACTATACCTACTACTATACCTACTACTATACCTACTTCAAGATACTTTTTACAAAATCTCCTTCTACGCCTCTTGAATACACCAAACCTTCAAAAGTGGCTCATCCTACCTCTCTCAAACTCTTTAGAGGGTATATAGAAACCACACTCATGGGCTTATCAGACAGGCAAAGCTAGAAGCTGTTGTCTTCTCTGTGTTTGCCTCTAATAACAAACGCAACTGCAATTTGTGGCCACACCAAAAAAAAAAAAGGCAAGGGGGATGGAAAATCGGGCAGGGTGGCGCAACCACGCACCCAAACAGCAAACTGACTAAAATTACGCATTCCGTGCGATATGTATGTACGAGATAATCATTTTAATAAATTTCAGTGTGACAAATGAGTTGGCTAGAACAACAATGCCAACTTTTGGCCCTTAGCCCTTAGCATTTGGCATTTGGCATTTGGCTTGCTGGCCTGAATTATTAATAAGACATTTGCCATTGCCTTAAGCAAAGTACGAGAGCTGTTTAATTGATGGCCAGTGGTATTTAGTAACTTGCACTAAGCTACTCGCCTCGTAATTGCTCTTAGTTTATGTGTCACCAGCTCGCTATAGCTCAATGTCACGCCAATGCAGTGAATAATGCGAAAGTATTTCGATTTGGCAGTTAAATTGCATTTGATGTGCGTAGCTCAGATACATATATATTAATATATATAGCTATTGGGTGCCTAATCTATCTACAGCTCAGTAAAACACAATTGGTAAATGATAAATCAGAGTTTGACTGATAAATTTCATTTATGTATATATATGAAAAAAAAAAAATGAAATCTATTATACATGTATGTATGCGTCTACGTTCATCAACTTTTATTATCTTCCGATATTGAACGGGTTCAATATACGAACTAGTTCATGTTGTTGTGCTTTATAGTTTTTAGCTAAACTACAATATTTTATATGATATGATATTAGACTGCATTTGAGATTTGCTTCAGATTATGCGTAAGTGTCCCTCCAGTTGTAACAGTAATAGCAAGGCATTTCATTCATTATTCATATTTGCTAGACAATCTCAATTATATAGGGTATATCCAGCAGTCATTATCTCTCAGCTTATACAACCTAAGCCCAGCTAGTGCAGGACAACGATTGTAAATTGTAAAATATTTACATTTTGCATTATTATGGAATGCAATCCGTTTTAATAATGTAAGCCAAATATTTTGCTAGCTATATTCAAATATTATTCTACGCAAGAAAATGATGTATATATACACATATATATATGAATATATTTTCGTAATTTAATTTTGGCAAAAGCCGCTCTATATAATGTTCCAGTGCGTTTACATTTTATGTTGTTATTGTTGCTTTTTTCTTTGCCCCACTCGTTGCGGATTTTGTTAAAAGTTTGCACTGCCAGCTGGGAGAAAAATGAAGAAGAAGAAGAAGAAAAACCTCATTGTGAATGCATTTTGCGTAATGAAGATGAATTTAAAGATTGTGTATTTTTCCAGTTGGCGGCACATTTTTTTGGAAAATTTCGTATTTCGAGTTGTTGGCAATTTGTAACTTCATCTTTGGCATCTCTGGGCAGCGCCGCAAGCCAATAAAGACTGTAGCGGGAGCACTTTAAATTTAATATGCGCCAGACATTCTAAAACACGTATCAGATTTCCGAGCTGGCTGAACTTTCCATTGCGCTAAATGAGTTTCAGCGCTGCAAAATTAAAAACTTTATCAGTGTGAAGTCAACAAAAAATGTGGAGTGAGGTGCTTCCACGTGTGTTGTGGCCATGCTGTGTGTATGTGTGTGTGTATGTGTGTGTGAAAAAAACTTGAAACTTTTTCATGAAGTTAAAGCAAAGTAAAATCAAATTATTGTGGTTGGGCTCGTTGGCTGCCGTTGGCTGACTGGCAAAAGGATTACGCGACGGCATTTTCCTCTCCCTCTCCTGCCTCGCCACACTCTTCTGGCTACCTGTAACTTGTCGCCATTGCATTTGCAGCGGAGCAGAGCGGAGCGCGCCGACAGTTGGCAGGCAGACAGTTAGAATCTCATGGCTGGCAGCCGGGCGTCGAGCGTCGAGCGAGCGAGGCGAGCTCGTATGAAGTTGCCGCATTCTAATTGAATTTTCACTTTTTATACACGCTCGTGGTGTGCAGGTGAGCATATTGGCTTGCAGCGAGATTATAGCAATGAAAGCTAATAGCAATGACACGATTATATAGCTCTAGCCATGGTAAATCAAAAGTTCTTGGCAGTTAGGTTCACTCAACTATGCATTCTGCTTAGATATAGTAACTGCCATTGAATGACGAACGAGTATTATGTGGTCGCTTATACCCAATGTTCTGGTTAGCAGCCGCCTAGGCTCTCGGCCCTCGCATTGGGGCACACACGGCGGCTACGTGATGCCGCGAAGCGGCACAAAAATTGCAATAATTATTTTTAATCTTAAGTACGACTTGCGCGTAATGAGATTTGGATTATCTGCGCATCCCTGCCTTACACACACACACGCACACACACACACACGCACACTCACCTACACCACACACACACAGACATAAGGAGCGAGACCCCAAATTTACGTGCAGCGTAACGCATAAAAAATCTCCGACTAAAGTTTTGGGCGTCTAAATTATGCAGACTTTGCATTCGCTGAGGGGTGCGTGTGCAGGGGTGGGGTGGGGGGTGGAAAATGTTGAAAAGGATTTAATGTGTAGCGTTTTCTTGTATCTTTTTTTTTGCTTTTTAGCTCAGTGTATCACAATTTAACTGGGTTGCTTTATGTATGAATATGAACTGAGCTTGCTCATTGTCTATGGAGTTGAATGGAGCTGAGACTATGGGAAATGTTTACTTATTGTAGAAGGAGGTCTACATAGATTGTGTTATAGCGTCATATATTGGCCTGATTTTTAGAAAAATAAAATTTTATGCATAACTATAGAAGTATGAGAAAAAAATGGTTAAATAAAAATTAATTCATTTAAATATTTATATGTAAATAAATATATACATACATTTCCCTGATATATGTCGTTTTAAATATTAATAAATATTAATTGATTGTCGAGTATTATTAATTGAGTGTGATAAGGAAAATAAATAAATATATAAATATAAATATAATATATAAAATATATATGAGGTGAACGAGTTAATCAGCTGAGCATTTGTTGTGTGTCAGCTAATTATTGAATGATTATTGAAAAACAGTGATGCTAGATCCCTAGCTGGAACGCACATTATTTATGCATATATAGTGCTTACTTATATTTGTACATAAATATATAAATTTGGATTTTCTTTAGTAAAAACATAATAATATGGGAAATCATAAATCATATTTATACACTAAAAACTGCAATTTGAATTCAGTTCATCTGCTTTCCTGATCCACTCACTTGACTCTTTGCCTTGAGCCCCAATTTTCTTCTTACGGCGGAGTAGGTGCCTTGCACAAAGTCAATGAGCATTAGTGTGAGCATGAGACAGGCGCAGCTGAAGCGGTTCTCCAAGAGGCTCTGATCGATGCCCAGTTGATCAGCGTTCGGCTTGGCAGTGGACAGTTGCTCCTTGTGATAATCGGCAGCCGCATTGAGGGCGGACTGAAAGCGTAGATACTCCCATCTCTTCAGTTGGTCAAGACTGCGGGCGCGGCACTTGAATAGATTCGGTTTGCGTTTCGCCTTGTTAGGCTTCTTTCGTTTCTTGGCCATTCGAATTTTATTACGTTAATCTAATGCTGAATTCTGAAGTGGGAAAATAAAATGAAATAATCAGACCCTGACTTGCTGCGTTTCAATTTCAGTATAAACAAGCTCTGGGTTGATTCTTGGTTGACTCTCGGTTGATTCTGGCCTCACAATGCATAAATTTGCAGCAGATAACGAAAAGTTGAGATACTCTACTCGGAGGGTTATTTCAGCTCTGCTATTAGATATGCAACACAGCAAAATCTTGACAAATGCTATATACATTTTTAATATACATTTTCTCTAGAGCAATAAATCTTCGGTTAGGCGAGAACGGCTGCTCTTTCTTGTTAAGACAAATATTGCATTTTCATTAAGTTAAAGTTTTTGATTTTTAGCTCTTGCGGTCTGTGATCTGTGGCACAGCTCAGGATTCCAGCCATCGTCATTTTCGCCAACTGCTGCGCGTTTACTTAAAAACTTTTTCGGCTCCGTTCGCTGAGCAACTTTTTCCACAAGCCAGCAAACTTTTAAGGTCTGTCTATCTGTCTAACTATTTGCCTATATAAGTGGCTGTGCGTGTGTGTGTGTGTGTGTGTCTGTGTGTAATAATCATATGCAGAGTCAAAGACGATTGGCTCTATGCTCTCTCTGCTCAAACTTTTGACTGACAGCTGCCTTTTGCCATAGGCCGTTGTCAGCTACAAGGAAAATCGCGGAAATTCGTTTGCCATTAACTGAAAGCTAACTTTGGTCTTTGGCATTTACTTATAAATATCATATGTTAAACAGCTACGAGCTCTATAAGACATCTGTGTGTGGGTGTCCCCACTATTCATATCCAAACAATGACAAAAGCAACTCATGTAAAATGCAATTTGCTTAAGTAATTTATACCATTTAAGAGCTCAGTTTCAATTCAAGCATCAGTCAAAATGATATGGATATATTTTATGCATATTTTTACAAAACTTTATTATACATATTATATATTTATTTTATGTATATTACACAATGTTCCCTAAGTTATATTAGAATTATTTCTCGGAGTATTTATTTGGATTAATTTGAAAAAAAAAAACACACACACACACAATTTAAATCTAATGTACTTATATTTGCTACTGCTACTATTATACTATATACTACTAATTTACTAATAAAATATTATTAACTACTATGGTTATGTACTACTCTTTTGCTACTACTACTATATCTACTACTTATCTCTTATATACTATTTATTTAAAATATTATTTTAAATTTAAATTTGTTATTTATATTATCAAGTTTACGACACATTTTAATTTTATAATCATTTAAATTAAAATTAAATAAAATTAAATAAAATTTAAGCCTTACGCATTTTTTGATTCATTTATTAAGCAAAAATTAATAATTATATTTTGAAATATTTATATGTTATACATTTTGTCAAGTTTTTTTTTTAGTAGTCAAATCTATTTTCATTTATTCATTAAATGCAAATGAATTGTATATATTGTATTTTCTTAATATCAATTCAATGAATTTTCAGTTGATTTAATTTTGTATTATGTATAAATAATGTAAATCAGCAATATATTTAAACAAGCATAATATTCTTTTATGATTTTTCTTTACTGTTGTTGGATTTGGTTCTTTATTATTTATGAAGCATTCAACTATTTTTGCTGGTGACAAAAATGAAAGCCCGTAGCCTAACTGTGAGCCATTTTCACACTTCAACGATTTTGGACAATAGCTAAAATTGCGGATTTTTATTATTTCCATTCGTTTTTTATTTGATCGGTTCATGCGAAAAATCGAAATGAATAAAATATTAGCTGGCTGACACACGGCACACTCTCTCGAGTTTTTAATAAAGTTCGCTTCGACAAAGCCAAAAACTTTATCAAAAATCTTTCGTTATCAATTCGCGAAAAAGAAAAAACCAATTGCATTTTTTATTCAATTTTTTTTTTTGATCTAGCTATAAATATATATATATATATATATATGTCTATATATAACAATAGTTGACCAGGCACTTTGAAAGCTGGCGAACCAATTGAACAGTTTTCGGTTAAAATATTCTTTTATGCATATCAGACCCGATTTTGATGAACGAAAAATGAAATGCAATTTCAATGCCAATCCACAACTTTTTCTGTTTTTCCGTATTTCCGTTTTCTGTTGGCACTCTTGTTTTGGATTTTCCCTTTTGTTTTGCATTGAATGAATAGAACCTGCTGTGATTGCATTGACAACTATTCTAATGAAAACAATATTAGTTTTGAATGCAAATGCGCTTGTTGCGCAGCAATTAGAGCAGCAAGTAGATCATCTTTATTTCACATAAAGAGTTATTGATTAAAGCACTAGCATTCACATCATTTGGCCATAGATTTATATTTAATTGTAATCAATTGTTTGTTCCAAACAGAAACTAAATTGAATGAAAAGGTTTTCATGAAAATCTTTTATTGTTGAAGGAATTCAAGTTTTTGAGTTGGTTTCTATGCCAGCCTCAATAGTAAATCAATCAACTGTTAGTTGAACTACATATTGAAGAGCTCTCGTTATGCCATTTGCGAAACTGCCATTAAGTGACTTATAATCATAATTTGCAACATGCTGCCAGTTCTTTTCGTGTCCAAAGGACATGCGCTTGTCTGCCTGCATAAGGACATGCGGCCATACGGCCATACGGCTGTAGTTGCTGCAATATGTCTGGCATCTCGGCGCTCAGCTTGCTGTTTGCACTCTAATTTATGCCATGCGAGTGGCACTCGAAGTGGGACTACCTGGCTACTGCCATCTCGCTGCTCGCTGCTCGCTGCAGCAGGTGAGGCAAAACCCATTTTCTTTGCAGCTGATTGCATTTTATAGCAGTTGCCGGGCTGGCGCACAGCTGAAGCTTCACTGTGGCGGGGTGGCAGGGTCGAGGGGCTGCTCTCTAAGCTGTTTGCTTTAGTTTTAATACCCTGAACCTGTGCAAAATGGCAAGTGGCTTGATACCCTGGTGAGTGTGTATGTAAAAGTGGGAAGGAGCTAAGACAGACAACATAAATTATATATATTCTTGATCAGGAAAAAGACTTGATTCGATATACTTATGTAAACTTGGTCTTTTATTGAATGTATATAATGTTGAGCATGCTCAGAATCCAGATTGAAGTTCTCTTATATATATAATGTATACAAAACGTTGCAGAAACAGTTCTTCGCGGTAGTGAGGGTATCTGGTAGTCAGGCACTTTCTAATGCCTGACCATCTATTCAATGTATATAAAATAAGTATAGAAAGATTTAATTACACGCTCTTTGCAGAAGTCGCGGTATCTGCTAGTCAGTCACTCCCTACGAGACCACTGCTCCCTAGCCATTCTGTTTTTGTTCCGGCACGAATGAATTTTTTAAACTGACGCAACAGCCAACACGAAACACTGCAAGCCGAAGCATTTTGTCTAAATGTAAAGGCTAAAATAAATAAAAATTTATTTAGCGAAAACCTGGCCAACGTTTATTGGGCAACAATTTATTGTTGCAAATCATCAGAGCAAAGTCCACTCGCCGCTCGCTTTCACTCTTTCCAATAAATTAGATCGACTTTTATTTGCATCTCTCCATTGTTGAGTCTCGGGCCGCAGGCTCTTCGCTGACACCAATTTCCCGAGCTCACTTTACGTTTTATTTGTTTCGCATTTGTTCAACGGGCACCAGGGACGCCCTCTACCCTCTACCCTTGGATGACCGTTATGCAATATAAGTTGCGCTTTATAGTTAATGCAAAGCTGTTAAGCAGCCGCCGGCCAGCAACCAGCAGCCCACACTTTACATTTTTCAACGGAGCTCCGGAGTCAAGCTGTTGAATGTAATTTTGAAGTTAGTTCGTGACATGCCACGAGGCTGTGTGCGGCAAGCCAATTACATTTAGCTTCTATAGTATATGGGATCTCTTTCGGTTCGTTGACTAGCTCGTGTTTGAGCAATGCTTACCATATATGGGATCTATGATTTGCATCTATGATTAAATCAGATATCAGCTGTAGTTGTAGTTATAGCTAGCTCGCTTGCAGCTAAGATCTTAATATACATATAGTTTGACTCTTAGACTACTTCTCAATACAATCAAGATCGATGAATTGCATTAGAGTGTTAATTAAATGCATTAGTCAGCAGCGAGCAGCTGACAGTTATGAAATTTTGATGCTCCCCATAGACAATCCATAAACGCATCTATACATTTAAATAAATATGAATATATATATATATATATAAATATTTAACAAGCAAACACTTCGCCAAGCCATTAGGCGTAATAATTTTGCAGCTGCTAAGCCATCATATTGCGGGACAGTCCATCTATCAATTTGCAACCCACATCGATCTCATCTCACTCTCACTCTCTGTGCCTCTGTCTCAGCCTCTGTGTCGATATAATTTGCATAGAAAAAATCACATCAACACGTTGATAGGACGAGCATGGGATAGCGGGCCGAGCCATTTATCAGCGCCCAAGACCCATAAATAAAACAAATAATACAAAAATATGCAAAATAAAAAATATTACAAAAAAGAAACCATCGAAATGAAAGCGGCATGAGGAACTGAGAAAAGAGCAAGTGTGAGCGAGGCTATAATGCTCGACTAGAAGTTATTCTATTTGCTATATACAATGAACATGAAAAAGAAATATATATGTATATATACATATATATATATATATATATAGCTAATTATTAAATGAAATTAAAATAAATATATTATATTGCGCCACCATGTTACCTCTGTCTCTCACTTCTGACATACGCTTCAGCTAATTTTTATACCATTTTATTCATTTTTAAGTTTTTAGTTTGAAATTTCTAATTTATAAATTTTGTAATTATTAACTTTTCAATTTTTTCATAAATACAATTTTATTTAATTTATATTTTATGCTCAATTATTAATTTTGAATATAGAAAATTTTTATTTGTTTTTTTTTTTTTTTATATTATTTATAATTATATATCTAAAAAAAAGATATAGTACATATTTTTTTAATTTAAAACATTTTTCTTTATTAATTTTAATTTTAATAATTTATTATTTTATTCTAATATATTTCTTTATTTTTATATATTTATTTTTATTTGCAGTTCGGGCATTTTCGCCAATACTTTTGTATATTTTGATCTACAATATTTGAAAATTTCTTCAGTTTTTGGAGTATTGACGAAAGAACTTAACTTAATTTATACGATCTTGTCGTTTGTATTCAGTAGAGACCTGTTACATGTCTGTTGCAAGACATAATGCAACCCTTTTTATGGCCCACTCGGTGGCCAGGGTAGAAAAGGTTCAGAGCCCGAATACATTTGGCCTAATAGATGTGCTGAATGAAATGGGCCTGGCCTAAACTAAACCTGCAGGCAAATGTGCGTATGTGTGTGTGTGTGTGTGTGTGTGTGTGTGTGTGTGTGCTGCGTTAAACAAATGGCCGATGACCCATAATAAAAATTATTATGAATGAACAAGAACAAGAAAAACCCATTGGGCTGCCCCCAGTCTCTATGCCCTGCACCCCTTGTCCATGGCCTTGAGCGAATATGAATTGGGGATTCTGTGAATGCGGATGCCGTTGCGGATGCGGATGCGGATGTGGATGTGAGAAAGGAGAACGTTTCTAACGACTGACTGCCTCCCGGCCGAGTGGTTCGCACCCTTTGGGAGCTCGACAATCTTACTGCTGCTGAATTGTACTGGCCTTTGTGCAGGCAGCAGGATTGGCGCCAGAGCCAAGGCACGTGCATCAAGATTCAATTGAGAGCTATAGAATAGAATAATAAAAAAGCAACAAATATTATTTAATTTTTGATATTGATTTTTCATTTCAAAATACAATAAACTAAGTCTTAATTAATTAACGAAGAGCCATGTTCAATTTGAAGAATCAAAGATTAAATTACAATACAAACTTTAAGCCAAAAGAGAAATTAAATAAATATTTAATATTTATTATATAAAAATTAAAAACAGTGAAGTTTGTCTCAAAACAGGATCTGAATTGAATTCAATTAAGAATATTGGTGAAAATAGACACAAAAAGAAGATATTCTCATGCAATTGTAATTAGTTAAAAATAATTCAGATCATGAATCGATATATCGAATTGGAGTCAGGCTTCTATAGCTGAGAGAGCTTAACGCACAAGTGAGAGGAACTGAACGACTTAGCAAGCTCACATTAGGTGAGTCAACTTAACGAAACAGCGCTCATTTTATATAAATTACTCAGACTTACGCCTCTCGCTTCAGTTCCATTCGAATCGTAGGCCAGTGCACAACGATCTCCGGAGATGAAATCATACTTGGGATTTGTCGTAATCGTGTTAGTGATTGGCATCGACGCAGATCCAACATGCGATCACGTTCACGATGTCAAGGACTTGGTGAAATGCAATTACTTGATGCGTCGCTGGTACGACCTAAGGAATGATATCTACGCCTTCTGCTGTTTGGATTACAAAGCAAAGGGCCTAAGGAATCAATGCAGCAGCTGCATCGCAGGTGCCAACAAAAATGCAACAAACCAATTGTTCTCAAAAACTCATTCGGTGACCGTGCGAGGGCTATGGAATCTACCAGCTATGCAAATTAAAAATAATAAAACAATAAAGTACGTACGACGTAAGTGGAAAAATTAATTTATAATGAGTATAATGAAATATATATATGTATAAAGTATTTGCAAATTTATTCTGTTTTACTATCAGTTGAAATAAGTTGCGAGGGCACAAGGAGCAAATACTGATAAGTGCCTAGCCTAAAGATAAAAATTGTTCATTTTTATTCTCCATATTTGTTTTAAAGTTTAATGGAATTCTTTTGTTCTAATCTCTTAACTAATGCATGCATATTAAAAATAAGTAAAAGCTTTCCTGTTGGTTGTGTTACTATTTTAATTATTCTATATTTTGCATATGCCCGCATAACTAGCATAAAATTCGCAGAGCTAATCGAGCATAGTTCATATTTTTAGAAACTAACTTAACTATGTATTTCTAGCTATCAAGAGCATAGAGAATTTTATACGATACATTTCAGCATACATAAACAGTTATATTTATACATATATATGCACACACATATATATTCATATTTACTTTTGATACGAACAAGGGACGGACTAAAGTCTTTCAGCCCTTTTGATGTGAAAAATATACAATAATAGGGAAATATTGTGCCGGCAGATTCCATTCGCATCATTGGGTTGTACTCGAACGTGTGAAGCGGCAAAACACATACAAAAGCGACTAAATAAATAATAGAAATATGTGTTCACAGTTATTTTGCATATTTTCCAGGTTCGGTTCGAGAAGCTTGTAAGCAATTTGTTGTAGTTCCTATTCCTTTATTTTGCTCATTTTTCTCTTTTTTTGTTTTTTTTTTGTTGTTGTCCAACACTGTTTGCAGGGGCAAAAATTTTAAAGTTCTTGTCGTTAAGTAAAGATAAATAAGTGAAATATAAATAAATATGCGGCTTGGATCGAAATCCATTAGCTGCTGCCCGGCACGAGCTGCTGCCGTGTCCCAGGAGCAATGATAGCAGCGAACCTAATAGCCTAGCCTCGACGTGTTGTCCCTTTCAATTATGGCCAACAGACGCGAGTTCGACCACTTCGCCTTGCTCCTGCGGCTTTTTGTTGTAGTTTTTCTTTCTTTTTTTTTTTTTTGGCTACTTGAGCATTTTTCAATTTTACACGTAGTCAAAAGAAAAGCCGTCGAAGAGTGCGGCACATTGTTATGGTTTTTCATACTCGTTCAGGGTGCAAAAGGGGTATATAGCCTGTCGATTTATGTTCGGATGTGAAGTATTTGACTTGAAAGCAGATCATCTTATCACTCTATCTGTTAAGATATTCAATTATTTATATTATTTTTATTCTTATTTGTATGTGGAAAAGGATTATATTGTTTTTAATTTTACTTTACTTATATAGATACATTAAACTCTCTCTCGTGCAGAGAATCTTGGAGAAAGTTGAGGAGCAGACGTGAAAAACCAAAATAAAAATAAAAAGAAAATCTTATACACGTTTGAGCTGCACGAGTATTGCACAGCTGGTAATGCCGGTTAGAAACTGTTCTCAGTTGTTTGTTGCCGTTGCCGAGATCCCGCGGGTCGCATGCTGAGTGGTATGAGTGGTGGCCAGCATGGCTGGGCTATGCGGCGCGTGGAATTTATTGGCAGTGGAATAATGCCAGGCACGTTCATTTGATTACATTAAAACGAAAGTGGCTAAAAAGGTTGCCCGGCTGGCTGTCCTCCTGGCTATCTAGTTCCAGTGCCATGCTCAATCCCATTTTTCGGCTGCAGCATAATTGAGCTGCGGCCACAGGAATGCTTCTCTCTCTTTCTCTCCTTATTTTTTTAAATAAATAAATAATGCACGTAGCCATGGGATTCGCCTATTATGCGCCTGATAATGCGTATACGAATTTCTAGTATATTTGTGGTATTTTTTTGTGTATTTTTAGCTGTTATTGCGTATGAAAAACAATAGAAGCACAAACAGTCATTTACAGGCGTTGCAGAGAGTGAGAGAGGAAGACGCAAAGAGAGAGAGAGAGAGAGAAAGAGAAAGAGAAAGAGAGAGAGAGAAATAGTGAAAGGTGGGGGAGTGAGAGAGAGGTTTGGGCGTAATTTCTATTCTTCCTTTGTACAATTCTTTGCGTGTGTGTGTGCTTTTAGGAATAGCCAAGCGTTTCAATTGTTATCCGAGTGGGAGGCTGTGTGTGTGTGTGCATGTGTGTGTGTACAGTCGAATGTGTGGATTTTATAGCATTGCCTTTGTTCGAGGAGAGTTTTCGTAGCTACGCGCACTATTTCTAATCCCAATTTATTAAATTAGCTGCCGCATTGCAACGGATTTAAGGATTTCACCAACTTTTATTTATTTATTTTTATATAATTATAGTGACCAAGCAAGAGAGCTACAATTTAGCTGATTTACATTTTAGCTATTGTTTGAGTAGCTAATTAATTATTATTATATCCACTGGAATATGGTTCACTAATAGACTCTCAGTCAGCAGCAGCAGCAGCAGCAGGTTTGATCCGATGGCGCATATGATCAACAATTAACACACAACTCTCACGTTACCTCTCTCCCCCTCATTCTTCTTATATAGACTTATATATAGGTGATATATATGCAGTAAAAGCGCAGCTTTATGTTACGCCAATATTTTGAGAACTTCAGCTATATTTTGCAATAAATTTCAGTCAAGACAAGCGACAGCAATATTCAAAAACATATCAGTACGAACTGTACTCCCAGCCTAAGAAACTCAAGCAGCCTCACCTCGCACTTGGTCAATCGCTTCATATCATTATCATGGGAATATTTAAGTGAGTCAGTGAAGTGAAGTGAAGTGACTCACACAAAGCAGCTTAGCATCTTAACATATTCAATATTCTATTTTAAGACATTGCAAAGCTATAGCAATATGTAAAATTATAAATTATAAATCAAGTTTAATCTCATAATAGAAAGCGAGCATAGTTAATCCATGCTATTTCATTATATATTCAAATATATCAAAACTTACAAAAATTGATCATATTTGGCATACGATGCATTTTTGTGGATGACTTTAGATCACGCGCTAATGCAATTGCTAATGCATTATCAAATGCCATGGATATAAATGAAATAAATACATGCATACAAATCTGAACTCTGGCTGAGTTTGAGTTTTGGCCACAACATCACAGCCGAGGCAATGCGTTCAGCTAATTGAATCAACGTTTCAATTAAACAGCGAAATGCTGAATTCCAACTGCATTCAAATGTGCTGCAGCGTGCATAATTATAATGTTTGTGTTTAGTGTGCCAAAACCTAAACAAATCGAATTATGGCGCTGGCTATGCTCGAATTGTGAATACCCTTTCCAGTTTGTCAACTGAAGTTGATTGCTTTTGCCTATAAATAGAAAATCTTATGATTATTTTCTGGGCATTTATATGATGCACTCTTTATGCTATATAAGGTCTTCATGTCGCGAAGTGACTCTACTATATTTATCGTTAGTTATATAAATCCATTTGTCACGCATGCACAAACAACAACAATAAGTAAAACAATAATAATTACGCACAAATCAAGCACTCGACTTAATTGCATTTAAATGAAATTAGCATTAAATGTTTACAAATTTTGTGGCATATTTAAGTGTGTGTGTGTGTGCGGGTGTGTGTGTGTGTGTGCAGAGAGTCCATTTATTATTCGACTAATTTGTTTGTATTTTAATGTTTAATTATATACATATGTATATATAATATATACATTTATTTTATATACACAAATTTTTAAATTTGCGGTTTCGTTGGCGCTGTTAATGCTGATAAATTATCGCAGCTTTCGCTATTTGTTTTTTTTTTTTACTTGTTTTACTTTTTTGTATACCCATTCAAGAAAGTCAAATGAGCATATTGGTTTGGCGCAATATGCTCAATTTATATCAAAAAGAAATCACGTTTATATCTCTAAAGGATTCGAGCTAGAAAATTAAACAAGTGAAGGCCTCTTGCTACGAAGAGAGACACGTGATACTAACTCCTCTTTGGAGGCGTGTCACAACTACTTACGCCCTCTAAGAATGAACCAAAACTGATATGTCTACGCCCATTGGAGGCGTGGCAAAGCGGGATATGCATCTGGCAGCATTTGGGCCGTGAATGAGTATTTTGGGGTCGGTAATGCCCGGCTGCAACGTTCCTACTTCCCTTTCATTATTTGTAGCAAGAGCATTAAAGTTATTTAACAAAGTGCATAAATTAACATTGCGCCACAGCAAAAATGAAACGAGAGAAATGGATGTGGATCAATTCGTATGGCATAGTCGGGCATAAATAATAAATTATGGCCAAACCGCCAAGCCCGAGCCGAGGCTAGTGTAAGCCAAAGCCCCGGCGCTTACTACAATATTATTATTATTATTGTTATTGTTTTTCCAGCGCTCGGTTAATTTATCTATGTACTGTCCAGTCTGTCCAGTCAAATGTGTATTTGTGTATGCGCACGAACTATACGAAAATAAAGGGCAATGCGTAGTAAATTTAATAAATTCATTATCAGCTCATTAACAACACGGGGCTCACGGGCCGTATGCGCAATATTTGCAGTGCGCTGCAATTAAAGACAAAAAATAAAATTAAAAAAAAAAAAAAAAAATAAGCTGAAATGCTGACACGACTGCAAAGGGCAAATTAATAATACGCGTAAGCGGAAAAGTTCAACAGCCAGCCGTGAAAAGCCTTAAAGCCATTCAATTTTCGCATAGCAAAGCATGTGGGCGTGGCTGTGGCAACAACTGCCGCACGTGTGTGTGTGTGTTAACATCGGCCCATCGGCCCATCGGGCAGCAGTCTAATTGCAAAATAATATACACAGCTAAGAGAGCAACGTTGGGTCTTTCATCAATGCCATACACACACTCACCCACACACACACACGCACACACAACCATACACCCACTCACACACATACACACAGGAAGCAATAACAAAGAAAGTGGCAAAGGAAGGCGTAGCTACAAGAAGCGCATGTTTCGGTTAATTAGTAAACAGCAAAAAAAAAAAACAAGGAGAAAAAAAAGAAAGAAATAAGAAGAAAAACCCATGAACGAGCTTCAAATAGTGAAAAGCTGTAAGAGACAAAAAGCCAATGCTTGACTAAGTAATACCCCATAGAAAATAATAAAAAATTATAAAATAAAATTAATAATATATGTTTAAATTTGTATTATAATTATTTATGGAAAACAAAAATATAATGTAAATATTGCCAAATTCATTGTTTAATTAGAATAGATGCCCCGCCTCTACTAGACATCTGGGGAACATATTTTAACTTTGTTAAACAAACCAACAAGCATTCAAAATCTCAAGTTTTTAGTAGAAATGCACATTTAAAAACATTATAATATAATTTTTTTTTTCTCTTTAAAACAAAGTATAAAAATATATATACGTTATATTTTTATATTTAAATTTAATACAGGAAGTTTTTGAAAAATTAAGCTATATAGAAGCATTAAAAAATAAATAAATAAATAAAATAAAAATAAATATATATGTATTTGTAATTATTCATGTTAAACATGTTATTTATATTATCATACATATAGAATTTAAATTTATTTCAGATAAATTATAGAACAACAAAAAAAATATTTAGAAAAAAATTAAAAAAAAAGAAATATTTGTTATATAATAATTATTCTTTATTTATGCTCGATATGCCCCATACTCCATTAACTGCCGGGTATATTAGATAAAAACAAAATAGTGAAAGCAACATTGGCAGGTGGAGAACATGAGCATCGAAAATAAGAGAGAAGAGAGAAAACACCCAGAGAAACAGAGTGTTGAGCCGCAGCTATGCTTAAAGCGCCATTCGGCTGGGCTGTATATGGCTGGGGCATTGTCCGTGGCTGACGGCTAAAGGCTTTTGGGCCAAATTTTGGTCAACGATGGAGTCAACGCTTAATTTGTTGGCTAAGCTGCTGCCAGAAGCCACTAGCTTCAGTGTCTCCCCGCTGGCAATTGAACGAGCATGTGTGCGCCACCAGGCGATTTTATTAAGGCATTAACTATGCTATTTTATGCAAGCATGCGGCTCATTTGGCTCTTGAAGCGCACGAAATTACGAAAATCAGGCAGCATAAATTAGAGAACTTAACGGATTCCCTCTGGGCGACTCCCTTATAAACTAAGGCCAAACTATGGTCAATATGCTCTAATGCTGCGCAAGCAATAGATAAGCACTTCATTGCAGATCTACAGTTACTGAACTAATCTGTCTCTAGCTGAGCTGCGTCAGGTGTCTGGGACGGGCAATGCTCTCCTGACAAACACTTTTCATACGCGTATTAAGCAAAAATATGTTACAAATGGCAAAAGGCAAGACGAATGCGAAGGCGCATGTAAAATGTGAATGCGAATGCGAATGTGAATAGTGGACATGTATGCATAAATTGCGGCCAACGTGGCGTATACGAAGCGCACAACACACAGCATGCAACATGCAACACACACACACACACACATGCAACATACAACTCGCATATTTTTCGCCTTATGAATTCGTATTTTATATGAATTTCAGCTTGTGGGCTACTTCGGAAGTGCACAGAGGTAGAGAGAGCGAGAGAGAGAGAGAGTGTGTGGCATGGGTAATTTTAGCAGTGCAACGCGCGTTGCTCAGTGCAAAATGCAACACACCAATGCATAAAAATGCCATATTTCAAAATGCAAATATATTCTTTTAGCTTTTTTGATAAATGACACCGCGGAGGGCTGATGAAAATGGCGCACAGAGCGCGCTCCACTGTAAGCAATATGAAGCGTGCCAGCCAAGCAGAAGTTGTGCACCAAACGAAAGCCAAAGAAAAATGAAAAATAAAATGCAAAAAAAAAAAAGAAAAACTTCTTTAACCGTAGCATCTGCAGCAAAATATTTGAAATACATTTCATTGGGCTAGCCAGACACTGCACGCTGGCACTTTAATTTAATTTGCCATGTTCTAATAACTGCGGAAATATGCGGATCATGCAGCGATTGCTATGTGCCTTTACAATGGCCAGACAAGAGGGATATTATATAGGGTAGCCATATTTCAGCAGCTGTTTGAGCTTTGTATAACATATGGAAATATTCATTTGTAATCCGAACTGATAAATGTATAAATAGGCAACATGTCGACGATAATGAATTAGCTCTAGGACTTTTAGAAAATAGCAAACGAAGGCGTCTAAAATAGTAGACAGATAATGCAATAGGTATATATATTTATAATCATCCGCTGTTTATAGTGCATATCAAACAATTTGCTGATTGATTAGATACAAAATATTGCAAATAAAACATGGAAACTCAAGAGATTTTAATGCCATATAGACTGTAATTTTGAAAATAATCAAAACATGCTGTAATATCTGAACATTCAATTGCAAATTAATTTTCCATAGTTCTTTTGTAGTGAATCAATAAATATCATCGAGTATACGACATGTATCACAGTCATTTCAACACTTTGTCGCTTTAAGGCTTTAAAGCACACACACACACACACACACCCCCACACACACACATACGCACACACACACACACATACACACACACACAGAGTTTTGTTTTTTTTTTAATTCTATATTGACTCCCATTTTTTTTTTTAATTTAAATATTTACTGCTGACATATTTGGAGGAGTTTTTGCGGGAGCACGTGGCGTATGCGCAGCGTTTTGGTCGCATTAAACACGTTTTATGTGACGTATGCGCGATTTTTTAATTAACAAACCGACGCGTTAATATATGTTATGAGCTATGCCTTTGCCTTTATTAAGCAATCTTTTTTTTTTTTTTTTTTGTAGCAGCGTATGGATTAAAATAATTTAAATGCCAACACAGTGAAGCCAAAGGCCGAAAGCCAGAGACCAGAGTTTGACATTTTTGACATGGCTGCAATTGCAGCACGTAACGAAACAGGAAATTGCGTGGCTCAACAGAAAATGCTTAACAGAATATATATATATATATATGGAAATAAATCCTTTTTAAAGTTGCCAAAGCAAAACGTCAACAGCAAGAAATTTTCATATCTCTGTAGTCAAAAAAAAACTGTCCTGCCTGTCCAGCCATCCATCCATCCATCCATTCATTCAGCCAAGCCAAGCCAAGCCAGGCAGCTGGCAGATGATCTATGCACACAGATTTCTTAAGTAAGACACAGCCAGAAGGAAGCCGCATTCCAAATAAAAAGCGCAAATACAAATTCGGGCAAAATGACATAAGTCACCGCAAAAGTAATTTTTCACTAATGAGCCAGCTACCAGGTAAACTGTTGCACAGTGGAGCCGATTGCGTTCGTATTAGAGTGAAGCGAGCATCGAAAGAATATATAAATAATTCATTTAGTTTATGCATTAATGAGTCGCCACAGAATTAACTGTTCGCTAATTAGCTTGGCAGCTGTGTAGATAAACTGTTGCACTGTGGACTAAAGACAACTGATTGTATAAAAAAAATATATATCTATACATATAAAATTAAAAATAATTGTTATTTAAAATGAAGCAGATACCTCGTTTTGCAGCACTTAACACATTTTAAGTTTTATTTTCAGATTTATTTTAATTGAGTTTAATAATTGCTGAAGCTTCTTACACTTTTTGTTTGACTTGGTCCCACTGTGCAATAGCTAGCTGCTGCGGCACACGCCACAGCTCTGCGTTTGTCTTTAGAGCGCTGTATCATTCTATTTAATCTAATGATGTATCTCAGGTGTTTGTTTGTGAAATTTATCGTGAAAATTTTATCCGTATTCCCTGGCTTAAGGCATTCCAGCAGCCGTTCTTACTCTCATTCTCTCTCGCTCGCTCTCTCTCTTTCTCTTGCCTTTTACCGTTGATTTATATGCAGCTATTAGTTTGGATAAAAAAAAAAGTCAAATTGTTGTTACGCATTTGGTATTAGTACACTGTGTGGGTGTGTGGCTTGGCTTGGTTTGGTTTGGTCCCCCTTTTTGGGCGTGGCATGGATTGAATTTTGGCTTTTGGAGTATAATTAGCTGGATGGTTGGCGCATCCAATTACCTAATATCCGCACTAGCATTCGCACCTAATTACTGTAGCAGCGAACTGCTGCGGCCACACCTAATGCAGAAATTACAAAATGAATATTCATATTTGTGCTGCTGCATTAGCATCGGCATCAGCATCAGCATCAGTATCGGCATCAGCATCGGCATCACAATCGGCAACAGCATCAAGCCGCAATCGTTTGCAAATGGTCGTTGGCAGTTTTTCATTATTTTGCATTTCCTGCCGCTTGTTGTTGTTGTTGTTGTTCTTGCTGGTGTTGGCTCAAATACAAAATCTGCATGCAGCAGATCTTTTTTTTTTATGGACGAAGGTTTTTTGTCTGTTTATTTGCTTGAAACTGGATGTTGGTGCCTGGGCCTGGGCCTGGACCTGAATGGTCTGCCCTTTGCATAGCATTTCAGTGCGCTTAACAATGAAATTTGCGCATAACCACATGCAAATTGCCAACCCACAACAACATGCACACACACACACATACACACAGAGAGAGAGTGTGGGCACACACATTGGGAAATTCACAAATAATAATCTACGCGCCAGCAAAAGAGTTTACTGGGATAGGAATGTCAAAACGCAAATTGCAGCAAACCGCAGTAAAACATAGAAAAGAAAAAAATTATATCTGGTTTAAGGTATGTCCAGTTCTTTGCACAGAAGAATAACGTATGCTCTTTTACTAATTATTTTTTGTAACATAAACCGAAAAAGAATAGTATAAAAAACATACATATAACCAGCGAAGATGTTTATGTATTTTTAAATATTTTTATTCATGCAAACTTACAGCTTAAATATAATTATTTAGTTATTCATGTTGCACTTAAATCGTAATTTTATTAAATAAATATTTTTTAGTAAGTTTTATTTATGTATGTATATATGTATGTTTGTATATCTTAATAAATATATGTATACGCTCTTACAGCTAGCAGAGCTAGCTAGCTAAGAGGACAATAGAAATAGATAAGGGCCACACATGTTTACTCGAAAATAGGCAGATATATAAATTATCAGATATCATATTATCAAAGGGAAAATTAAAAAAATGAGAATTTCCGAGTACTTATTTGACATAATGTATGTACGCTTCAATTTTCTTCTTAGAACTCAAATTTTAATAAGTTTGTTAGTAATGTTAGCTACAAGTATATATATAATTTTTATATAATAAAAAATAATAAAATAAAAACATGATAAAAAATAATAATAAAATAAAATAGTTAAATAATAAAATAAAAAATCTATTAATTGCTTCATTGTTTTAATTGAATTTAACAACAGAACAAATTAATTATTTAAATATGTATAATTTATAAATAGCTTTATCTAATAATTTAAAAATTTATTTAAAGAAGAAAAGAAAACAATTTTCTAGCATATGTAATTAATACCAAAATATTTTCCTTAACTCAATTAAATTGATGAATTAATTAATAAAAAATTTATTTATGTTAATAATTATTTTTAAGCAAATTTAAACTAAAATAATTGTATTTAAATTAATTGCCATAGCATATTTCGTTATATTTTTTATATGTCTTAAATTTTAGTTCAATCGAGCGAAGCCGATTTTTGATTTTTATTATTATTTATTAACTGAACTTTTATTTATTAACTTAACTAAAAACTTTAATATTTGTGAATACTGAATTTGTTCAAGGAGGATACGATATTTATGCACATGCTGCTTAGATAGATGGGCAGAGAGGTAGATGGAGGGTGATAGAGGGATGGGGGAGATGTAGAGAGTGGCTTGGATAAACATAAATTTTGTTCTGAAAAGCGCGTTGTTTCGCGTCGCATTGCCTGTCCTGGACTGGCCACAGACACACTCTCACACACACATACACACACAGAACTCCGACTCCCTCGCTGTGTATTTGTGTGCAAGTTTTCAGATTTCTGGTTCTGTTCGTTCGCTTCGGGGCATTTGGTGTAGGTAACATATTGAAATATATTGCCAGCCCTGGCTAGTTTGGTCAGTCAATGCAGCCGCCCACAGTCCAGCCGCAAATCCTGGCGTCCGCTATTAATCGATAAACTTTATTATAATTTGTTGCGGCTGCATTCGATTTTTGTGCATTCTGTAGACATTTACGGCATATTACGTATACGCCATATAGACATTTATGGCATATTACGCATACGTGCAGCGGCTGGCCTGTTATTTGTGAAATTTCGAAGCCAGCCAGTGGCATGTATAATAATTTATTTGCCAATATGCTGGAATATCAAACTCATTCGTGTTTGTATTTATCAGTTAATTAGAATTTGGCGCGGCGACTATTTGCAATTTAAGTTGTCTCTTGCGACCGGAAATGACAAAAATTGTTGCAAAATTTTTAACATCCGTTTCAATTTAACTTTCGCTTTGAGCGAGAAGAAACAGAGAGAGAGAGAGAGAGAGAGAGAGAGAGAGAGAGAAAAAAAAAAAACAGAATAACAGAAAACAGCAAACAGAAACAACAGCAGCAACAATACGTAAATTCGACTATGGGCTGCTTGTTACTTGTTGTTAAAAATCTCTCACATACACACACATACAGGCACATTCGCTCACACACACACACACGCGTGCGCTCATAAATTTAAAAAATGTAATATCCCTCTTACGGAAATGACAATTTATTGGTGGTTTTTACTATTCGCAATTTATTTCAACTCCGCAAGGAAATGCATTGCGGATGTAACGCCCCACAGCCAGCGCTCAAAACTCAAACTCAAACGAAGCCAAACCCCCGTTGCAGTTGCCACGGCTGCTGCTGCCGCTGCTCGGCAGGCAAAAGTTGACGCTGCAAACAAACAGAGCGACAGACGGATAGACAGACGAGCAAACATGCATGCCAGTGTAAATATACAAATAAAATAAATATAAATATATATCGGCTGCAAAGTGCCAGCCCAGCAGAGAGAGAGAGAGAGCGAGAGAGAGAGGGGGCAACCAGCAGCCACAGCCCACAGCTGCACACCGCCCACTACCCACTGTCCAGTGACCCAGCCAACGTGGTTCGGAAAGCGGCTGAGATTGAAAATCCGTTAAGTCATCGCCACTGCTAACCGCTGTGGCCATTGCTTGATGTCATTTTTGCTGTTGTTGTTGCTGTTTTTTTTTTTTTTTACAGCCAGAACAAAATGTTGAAACAAAGGGTAGAATAGTTGGGTCAAAGATTCTATATATTCTATATGTATACGTATAGCTTTATTACAACCAGGTCATCATTAAGATCAAATGATCATATCTAATTAACAATCGACTTAACCTAGCCTTTTTTTCATTGAGACTCATAGATAACTAACTGGAAATGGACTTCTTTGAATATGGACTTCGATCTCGTATTCCGTAAGTCATAAGAAGCTAGGGGGCAGGAGGATTCTGTATTGATATATTGACAGATATCAGATATGCACCAGTATGAAATAAATAATAAATACTTAAGAGAATTTGAAATCAAATCAATTTTTATTTTTATTTTATTGAATTTATTTATTTAATTAAATAATTATATATATGTGTACTTAAAAGAGAATCTCTAGTTAAACAAATTTTATATGAATTTCAAACCAGTGTCAATAATATATAAATTATTACATATGTAATGAACTTGAAATAAAATTAAAATAAAATTGTTTAAATATGTTTTAATATGTATACGAGCGATTCACAAATTAACAGCGTATCTGCCAGTCGATCAGCGCAGTTTTGACTAGCATTTTTTTCCCCTTTGCTAGTGTTTTTTAACTCCTTTGGTTTTTTTCTTACTGTCAATGTTTTTGTTTGCTCTGTTGCTTTGGTCACTGTGCGCTGCTGGCTTTGGCCGCCGGTCGACGACCAAATCGCATGGCAAATAAAACCAACTACAGCAATTTGTTGTTGCTGTTGTTGCTGCTGTTGTAGGTGTAGCTGCAGTTGGAGCTTTGCTTTTCATTTGAGAGAGCTGCAATTGCGAGTCAAGGGAATTCATGTAGAAGGCTAGAGAATCAGCTTGATATATCGGAGATATAGATTTGTGGCATATATAGCTACGCTCTGTGTAGCTTTACCTTACCTCTACCTCTTCTATTTTGCGCTCAAGCAACAACACACTACTCTTTGACAAGAGGCGTATATGCTATCTCATTCACTCCTATGTCCCATTTTCTCATCTCATCTCATCTCCTAGTTGGTCTGACGAGAAGCATAATGATATCTCATATCAAACAACAGATAAATTGATGTGAATTTCCCTTTGGGAAATTTCAGCTGTAATGCAAAATCCCGAATGATATGCTGGGGCTTATCCAGTTTTACATTTTCTGCTGCCAGCATTCATTATTTAATCAGTTCACAATTTTTACGAGCAAAGCTAATTTCCCAGTTTACGTGTAGCTTATGTAAGTCTTACTATATCCATGAATTCTCAGCATATTAGCAAATGTAGCATTCGATCATATAATTTTCGCTATTGATAACCTCTTTTACAAGTCAATTTGCAAACATTTTATTTAATTTGAATTAGTGTCAATAATTTATTGAGATTATACGCGAAATACATAGGTAACGTTTGAATGAAAGTACTATATACAGTGGTGTGTGATAACGAAACGAAACGAGAAAGAGAGAAAGAGATAGAGAGAGAGATGAAAGAGAGCTCTGAGTCACTGAGCTGGCCAGCGCGCTGCAGCTATATAAAATGACTAAAAGAATCGGACTTGAGGTCAGTCGTGAATAAAAACTGCTCAGATCATGTCGTATTTATACTTGAGCATATCTCTGATCTTTTTAATATCGGGAAGGGCAGCTTATGTAGGCTGCACTGAGGATCGTTGTAAGATGGAAACGCGTCGCTTGTTCGAGTTGAATTCTTTGTGAAGTGCTGTATAGAATATACAAATAAAAGTCAATGCTCAAAGGCTTGTAATAAATACGAACTTCGCGAAGCAAAGGCACAGAGAGAGAGATTAATATTAACCTGTTTTTCCAGACTTCTGCCAGAATTTCCTCTACATATGGCAGTTTGAGTATTTTTATTTTTATTTTATTTTTATTTATTTATTTATTTATTTTTTTTTTTTGAATTATTCATTGCACTCTTTAGCGCAGTCACCACTAAGACTTAACCTATATTTGGGCTAGAAGTTAGTATTTAAATCTTATATCTAATTATTAAATTTATTTATTCATGGAGCTCAGTGGTGCGGAGGCTGCAGACCTTGTAGTCAGTTTATTTATAATGTCGATAATGGGTACATGTCATAACGCCCAGTGTCATAAGGCCCATGGGCGCTAAGACACACATTTTTGCGACATAAAGCCCACGGGCGCAATGACACTTTTAAATGTGAACTAGCGCCCACTCCAAAAGCGAAATAGCGCCCGAGGGCGCTACGACACAATTGAAGAGTGTCATAACGCCCGAAATTTCTAAAAACTTGCAAAGCGCATTATCAATCGATGAAAGAACCGTACCAAAAGTACTGTTTAATATGTTATCTCTTTTTTGTTTTGGTGTTTTTTTTTTTCAAGTTTTTGGCGCATTAGCTTAGAATAATTGCCGATGAAAGAACCGTAGCAAAAGTACCGTTTAATATGTTATCTCTTCTGTTTTGGTGTTTTTCACGTTCTTGGCGCATTTGCTAAGAATAATTGTCATCAGTTTGTCATTAATCTTCAGGCAAAGTGCACTTAAAATGGAATATGAATATAAATTTGTTGCTGGCTTTCGAAAAAATTCGAAGTTATTGCTTCTACCAAGCCAGCAACAATTATTTAAAATTAAAAGTACTTTTGATGACAAAAAAAACAACTGATGCTTACGAACACCTTTTTGCATTTTTGAATGCAAACTACTTTAAGTTTCAGCCAAAAAGCTTTACAACTGACTATGAGATGGCCTTAAGAAAAGCGTTGAAAACTGTTTTCCCAATGGCAACATTAAATGGCTGTTGGTTTCACTATTGTCAAGCATTGAAGCGCAACAGTTTAAAGATATCAAATTTTCGAGCAACAATGAAAAATAATAGAGACTGTTATAAATGGTACAGAACTTTTCTCTGCCTCCCATTAATTCAGCCTTGGCAAATTTCTGATATGTTTACCATTTTGAAAGACCAATTGCTTGAACTACCAAAAAGTAAGCATGATATTCTCAAACGGTTCTTGAAATATTTTGAAAAGGAATGGATGCTCAAAGTAAGAATAATAACTTCGTTTCATCACCCTTCGTACGTTTTTCATCATTCACAAAAATATATTTTTCCAGATCACACCTGATGTTTTCTCTGTGCGCTCACAGATTATGCGAACAACTAGCTCTTTAGAATCCTTCAACGCGGTATTATCGAGAAAATTACAGGAGCATGGCCGATTTATAAAATTTCTCGAAGTTATTCGAGATGAGGACTATGCTTCGTCCGTTATGCTAGCTAGTGCTATTGATGGCGATATAAGCGCTCTTAGCACAAAGCGCAAAAAACAAAAAGCAAAAGAAAATAAAATTGAAGACCATCTCAAAGATTTGGAGAGCAAGAACATTTCCGAAATAGAATTTTTTAGTTGTCTCTTAAACGAAAATAACGATCTAATAAAGTGGGACACCAGCTTCGAAAATGAAGAGTTATCTTCAGACTCTGAAGAGGAGGATATTGATAACAATTTGCACTTCAGTCAAATGACTGATGTATTAAAATGCATAATTTGTGTTGACAAACCGAGAGATGTGGTACTTCTGCCTTGCAACCACTTCAAGATATGTTTGGAGTGCCATACAAATTTACAAAATCGAACTGCTAACTCTTTATTGCTCTGCCCATATTGTAGACAAATAGTTGAGAATCACATTAAAATTTTTCAATAAAATATTTAAAAAATGTAATTATTTTGTTTTCTTATTTTTTAAAGCCCTTTAATCGTGTCATAACGCCCATAAAAAAGTGAAATAAAGTCCGGCGTGCTTTATGTCACAATTAAAAGTGTAATTTCGCCCGTGGGCTTTATGTCGCAAAAATGTGTGTCTTAGCGCCCATGGGCCTTATGACACTGGGCGTTATGACATGCACCCGTCGATAATATATTCCGATTTTATGCGAAATAATTCAAGACTGATTGAAAATACCATATAAAATGTTGTGAGATAAGGAATGGAACAGAGAGAGAGAGAGAGAGACAGACAGAGATGAATGAAAACAATTAACCACATTAAGCCACTGAGCTTAAATGCTTGTGATAAATTTGCACGTCGCGAAGCAAAGGCACAGATAGAAACGGAGCTAAACAATGGGAAGATATGATATATGTATGAATGATACAGTTGTGCTGAATTTCGTATACCGAATTAATTTGCGTATCACAAGAGCTAATTTCCATATCTTCAAAAATAATTTAACACTATACTAATACGGTAAATTGATTAAAAATAAAGTGTCCCATATAAATAAGGATATATAAATGAAAATTGGTGTAGTAAGTTTTGAAGCTTTGCTAAAAGTGATATAAATTATTGTAAAATGTAAAAATTAAATATAAATATTAATATTGATGGTTACATGTACATCACTTATTTACTGTTTCACTTAAATAAAGTACACTTATAATATTCAAGAAACTTGCAACAAACAAAACACTGAAATTGATTTTTAATCAATAACGAGAAATCGCCTTGTCCAGCCTTATACATTTAATATAATTATTACAAAGTCGAAGATTACACACACCATATAGCTAGAAGTGACAGTGATTGGAAGTATTAGATTCATGCAGACCTCTATATATTAATATACAATACAGTATGTGGTATAATATATAGAAAAAGATAGTTAGATTGTTTTGAAGCTGATTAAGTTGAATAATTGTATTATCAATACTGAGTTTATTAAACATATTAATGCCCTAATTAATCTAATAAATACCCAATTATACATATAATTGTAGCATGTATATACTATCTGCCCTCAGTTCTACTCAACAAAGTGCTTGCTAAACCTTTTCGTTACTTTGTCATCTTCGCATGCTAAGAATTGTTCTGTTTTGATTGTTTTCTTTTAAACCTTTTTTTTTTTACCCAATGAAATTGCATTTTCCAATTGAGTTGCTAAAGCGACATCCACAGAGAAGTCGATTAATTAGATGATGATGTAATTGAATTCGTATAACTTAAATTAGGTAAACATGCGACGAGACGAAGCGTTTCTAATATTATTGACAGTTAGAAGAGTGAAAAATAAAAGCAAAAGAAAAACCGTGAAAACATGAATAAAAAATATGTTCCAAATCGAATTTGTAATGGCAAATGTTTCTCGTGGCTTCGCCCTGGCAGACGCAACGGGAATTAATTAAGTGCATTAAAACTTATTGAACTATATCAAATGGAAGTCGGGATAGAAGTTGTAACACTCAGCAGCAGAAGCAGCAGAAGGACGCAGAACGAGAGCAGGGCGTGCAGGGAGTGCAGGCAGAGAGCAGCTGGATGCAAAATTATTTAACTAGCACACGGGCTCTGCGTCTGTCCGGCGTCGGAGCATTTCTGCCGTTCGCCTCGTTGACTGCAGTCAAATGCTAAACGACGCCACAGAGGCGATGCCAACAGCGCCGCACCAACACACACACACGCACACACACGCTTGCACTCACATATTCCACATTCACGTTCGCCGCAGAACAGGAACAGGGACGTGCTCCAGCACCAGGGACAGCCAGCAGAAACAGATATAAATATACTCTCAGATACAGACAGACAAACACACACACACACACACAGCGAGGGCTACATTGCAAGTTGGTGAAATTGCAAATTTGAAGTTATATTATTTTGATTTATGAATATTCATATAATATATTTTGAAATATGATATAATAATTTATTTATATAGATATTTCGATCTGTTTAATTTCGATATGATTATATAAAATTTTTATAAGCTAAAAATGTATATTTACATTTTTATAAAAATAAATATATAATTTAATTTATAATTTATATACATATAATTTTTTCTTATTGAAGTTAATTGATTAAAAAATATATATATATTTTATATAATATATGTATTGTATATTTTATATAATATTTGTATAATATTTGTATTTTATATAATATTTGTATAATAAAATTATTTGATTGTTATTTTATTATTATATATTATATTTTTAGTTAATTATTTAAATGATTTATTTGAATTACTTTTGCATTTTATTATTATTATTATTATTATTATTATTATTATTAATTATTTTTTATTATATTAATAATTATTTTTAATATATATATATATTTTTTTTTAATTTTTTATTTTCCATTTATTTTTGTTGCATTTAGTTGTCATTGTTTACTTGCAGCCCTCGCTGTGAAGTGCCAGTGTGCATGTAATGCGTGATGGAAAAGTTGCTGCTGGCGCGTGATTCCAATCGAGTTATTACAGAAATTAATCATGTTGAACATGCATGGGAATTGCATATATATCGTGTGCATACACACACGCACATACACACATACATACTGATGCAGACGGATGCATATGCAATATGCTCTGCATTTGCATAGCTTCATAAAAAATGGCCACAGACAACCTGGTTGGCTCCCGGGCGGGGGGAGGGGCAAAAAAAGAAAGGCAAACCCTAAAGATTATCGTTGTTGTAAGCATACTTTGAGTGAGTGATTAAAATGCGTGCATGGAAAATTCAAAATGGGGACAGTGAAGGTTAAAAGATTGTCATAGTCACAGACACACACACACGCACACACACATACAATCGAGCCCGAATGGTATGTGTTAAGCTTTAAGCGTTGTCAGTGTTCGGGCTGCGTAATTTGCATTGATTTATGCATGGCTAAAAGGTGCACAATTGCAGCAGCAACTGCAACGACAACTGCAGCTGCAGCAGCAACTCCTCTGCCTCAATGTCGGTCGTCGGTGGCTATGGCAACGATGTCAAGGTGGCACTGTTAATGTGTCTATATGGCTATATGTAGCGGGTCACGTACATTCAATTAAACGCCCTTGAGTGCCGGGCCGCGCCTCTATCTGGGGAGTTTATTGGCATGCCGTAGTGCCAGAGCCAGCGACAGTGGCCGAGGGCAATGAGCTAAAGATAAATAACAAGCCATATAACGCATACGCACCGTGCTGCCCAAAGTGCATGCCGTTGCTTATGCAAAAAGGAAACGCATGTGGGCGTAACCAGCCCTCAACGATGTCCTGTGCATGTCGCTGTGCAAGTATGTGCGTGCGTGCGTGTGTGTGTGTAGCGGTTCGCAAAGCCCGGACAACAGTAAACAAGCACGCAGTGATAGGGACCAACGCATGACCTCCATCTCTTTCGCTCTCAGCGCACTTTGCCCGCGGGACAACTTTGGCGCTTGTCAACGCTGCCCACTGGCTGGGCAGTCAGGCAGTGCTTTTGTGCTTTTCCATGTTTCATATGTGTGCATGGGTGTCCGTGTGTGTGTCCGTGTGTGTGTGTGTGTGCCACATGCTTTCAGGCGTTGATTTCCACAACTGGCAAACGCTTGTCTTTTGATCTTACCATGGCCTCGTCTGCTGCACACCGCCACAGTCCCGCTGGCTGCCTGGCAGCCTGGCCGCACGCCTCGCAAATGCAATTTCAATTAAATTTTAAATATTTATGCAGCTGCAGCAATACAGCACAAAATTTTTGCTGCCAACAAAACAATTGCAACCAAAATTGTTTAATCCGCTTCTGTAGCTGTTTCCATTTTGCATTTCAATTGCGCACTTCTAGCATCTGTGTGTGTTTGTGTGTGTTTGTGTGTGTGGATTAGCATAAGGTCTGCATATCATGTTGATCAGCTTTTGCATCCATCTGTGGTATTTATACGACCAGCCGCAAGCTACAAAATAACCAGAATAAATTGTAATTGCTGAACGACAGCAAGCGCAGGGCAAAAAGCTGAAACTCTAGCTTAAACTGAGAAAATAAACTCGACGTATTACAAGGCGATTACAATTCTTACAAGTCAAAAACATGCTTATTTCCAGCTCATTGGTAGTATGAAATATATACGACTAGCAGATACCCAGCACGAAAATAAACGAAATATTTGGAGTTAATGTTTTCATCGTTTACTGTGTGAGTGAGAATATTTAGAATATATATATTTTTTGAGAGATGGAGAAGTAATGCAAGTAAATTAATATTAATTCTTTAGTATTAAATATCCCGTTTTTATTTACATATATGCATATTCTATCTATCCTCTATTTGATCCCTGACCTAATTATTGCTATTGTACTTCTATTTGAACTACATATTTATATATGTAATTCAATTAAATTTAGTAAGCCATATATACATATATCTTTCTCTATATATCCTTCATACCCAACTCAAACATTGGAAATGAATTCTGAGTACAGAGATGACTATTTTCAAGAAGATATGCTAGAGTATAATTGAAATGTTCGACTTGCGGTATATACTAACCGGTATATTATAACTGTTCTGTATTCTAGCTAGGCATCACTTTTATTTAGATTTCGGCTCCATGAATTTAAATTAATTGATTTGTATTTATTAACATTCACTAAATTTCTATCTGTATTTCGCACACTTTATGCTCGCTCTCTCTCTCTCTCTCTGTCGCTGTCTGTAAATGAAACAGTTTTTAGTTGACTTTGAGATACGCGGCAAATGTCAGTGCGGCCATAATTTACTGTCTCATAAGCAGAGAGTCGCGTAAGGCGGAGGTAAATCATGGCCAATGCGTGAGTTGCCTGCGAGTTACTTAAAAGCGAGCAATTGTCATGGCACACGCTCGAGCACAGCGTCTGCCTGACGGCCAAATAATGCCGCAAATAAATCTAATAACACCCGCATAATTTGCATAATTCTCGTATTTAATAGACAGCCGCGGCAGAGGCAATGGTAAAGCCAAAGCCGCACAGGTAGCCAAGGCAATTGAAGCTGCTGCCGTAGTCGCGGCTGGTAATCGTCGAGGCTACGCCAACCCCCAAAACATAAAACACTCAAAGGATATGCTGACAATGAGGCTTAACTTGCACACACACACACACACACACACACACACAGACGCACACATACTTGTATATCTACAGCGCGTGTCATAAAGCTGCATTGTTGTTGTTTTGTTATACAGCAGCTTATGTCGGAGTTTTTGCCGGTCTTTGTGTCCCTCTCTGTATGTGTATGTGTGCGCCTAAAAGCGCGCTTAAATAAATTCAATTTAACGTGACTAATACCATTTTATCGCATTGTTTAAAGCATGAAACGCTGCAATGTGCACAGCAGCAGCAGCAGTGGGAGTGGCAGTGGCAGTGGCAGTGGCAGTGGCAGCTGCCTGACTGCCTGCCTGCCTGGCTGTCTTTTCATGGCATGGCATGGCTGCCTCTCCTGCCCCCGCCTCAGCCCCCTTCAAGCGCACGGCCAGCACGATTACCTGCCTGCAAGCGTGCCTCGTGTAGCCTTTGTGTATGTGTGTGTGCCGACAATATTGTCAAATTTCATACACAAGTCTCTGCTCTCTGTGTGTGTGTGTGTGTGTGTTCTCTTGTCTTGTTCCTGTATCACTATCTGTTGTTTAACTGTTGCGATTTACGGACTAGCTCCGACAAGGACCTCGGCATCTTCCTCAGCGCCGTCGCTGTCGTCGCCAGTGCAATGAGGAAATAATAAATACAACATTTGAGGAAATTGAATTGTATGTGCTTATACCTTCATACATACATGTGCAAATGTATGCCTGCTTGTATGGATGAATGGGCTTCCTGATGCCAAGGCGCGCGTGCAGGCGACAAAAGTGTCAGCAAGCGTTGTCTTCATAATAGGAGGTGAGATGTGCTATGTGAGAATGTGCGATTCCTTGAAACCCTATGCTATATTATATATATATATATATGTATATACATATATATATTTTTTTATCTTATTTATTTTTTTTTTTTTTAGCTTTTATATGGACTGACTTCATAAAACCTCCAGCAATGTTTTAAAGTAGAAAATATAAAATTCTATATTTTTTATAAATTTGATCAAATTCAGTTCAATTTAATTTTCATTTAATATGAATATATTCAAATGAACAAATATTAACAATTTTTCAATTTCTATAATTTTTATTTTAAAAATTGAACTAATGTAATTATATTAATATATACTCATAATTTCCTTTCAATAATTAAAATCAAATTAAATTAAATATTTGATCTATACAAAAATTCCAAACAATTTTCATCAATTTATCTAAACACGCTGTGACAACTTTGTCGGCTGTCGACCTCTGCCCTGCTGTCTCGTCACTTGATTCTGTAAGTGAGTGAGTGAGCGAGTCGAGTATAGACTCGTAGGCTACTTTGTGTTGCTGTGTTTGTGGTTGCTGCTCTTGCTGCAGCCGCGTGTGCCCACCAGCGCCAGCTCCTAACGTCTATTTGTATTGAAGTTAATAAAACTGCCTTTTATGGCGCTCAGCACAATATGTATTTTCATGGCCATTTGAGCGCCTGAAAGTATGCGGCAATCAAATTAAATGTTATGTACGCTTTTAAGGAGCCACCCCATGCCCGTTCAATCAGCGACAATGCGAATTGGCAATTTGGCCAATCAAGTGGCCAATGAAATCAAAAATTTTCGCCAGAAGCTTGCGATTATGATTATACAATCATTATTGCGCAATCTCCCGCTGAACGCCTTTTATGTGATTTGCATTTTTCGTATCGAGTCGTGTCTTCTAATTGAGTTAAGAGCTTTGCTTTGGGCGGACAATGCTATCGCGATTCGCGATAACTGAATATGCATATATATATAATATACATACATATATATCTATATATATAGATACAGTTTTGCATAACAAATTTGCTCGAGCTTCAAATCCGCAAACTCAATTTGCGCCCTGAAAAATGTCGCAAAGGAAATATGAAAACTGTGAGCAGCAGAGCCCGAGCAACATTTGTCAATTTTATTTATGGTCACGTAGCGTTTCTATTTTGCTTTAGATTTTTCCTAATGGCCGCAAACAAGCAGCACAACAGAATAAACAACAACGAGTCGCTGGTTGAACTGTTACCCAGCGCCAAGCACCACCTCCATCAGGTGTTAAAGGCCACTTAAGTGCTGAAAAATGTGGGTAGCCAGCCGGTGTGGTGGCAGGTGGCAGGTGGCAGGCTGGCTGTTAGCTGGCTAGCTAAAAACTCACCTGGCTGGCTAGTCCACCTGGCATAATTACGCGCCATTCCGCGGCATTGCAAAAAGTGTTGAAGGTGTCTGGGTTAATGCACAAACAAATTGCATTTAGGGAGCACCAAAAGCTGCCTTGTAACAACTCTTTTTCTCCTCCTCTGACAAGTAGTGCGAGGTGTGCTCAAAAAGCTTGGCAAGTGTAGAATGGTACGCAGGTTTTGATGCATTATATTGAAAAAGTATTTTTTGTTGTCAATTTTTTTAGTTATTTTATTTTTATTTTTGATATCTTTTTTTTTGTTTTTTTTTTTATTTATTTATTTATTCCTTACCCTATTCTAATCTACGTCTGCTATATCAAATCTGTACGTGGAAACCCTACAATAAATAAGTTATATATGAATATAGTTTATATATCTTGACTGTTTATTTGCTCTCAGTAAATATATGTATATGTGATTATCAAACGTTTGCACAAAAAATAAAATTATATTAAATAAAATAAAAATACCAAGTCTATTATTTTATGCTCCAAAAATTTGTTGCTGTGTATTTTGGAATGCTTTTGAAATTTATGTGATTGAGCTTAGAGTCAAGAATGTGCTCAAGTTGAATGCAGTAGGCGGAATAGCAACAATGCCAGCAATTTAAAGCCACAACACTTAAAGTGCGAAATTTCGTGAGTCTGAATACGTGTACGTGTGTGTGTGTGTGTGTGAGTTTATCTGTGTGCCACATTATGCCTTGTTAAAAATGCCCAAAGAGTGAAAGGGCTACACAAACTGAAGTGAAAAGTTGTACATGCGTATGCGTGTGCGTGTGAGTGCGTATATGTGTGTGTGAGTGTGAGTGTGTCATCATCGTGTTAACAAAAGAGCATACTCAAGTTTCATACGAAATGCAATTCCACTTTTGCGCACTTTATGTCAACATGTTGTACGTAAATCTTTGTGTAAGACTATGCCAAACGCTTTGCCCTCGGTTCACAGGGTGTTTCCTCCTACTCGACTGTCATACACTAGGACACTGTCCAACTGGGTGGTATAGCTTACAGCTCGCTATCTCGCTCGCATTCCACAACTATCTCTCTCTCGCTCTCTCTCTCTCTCTCTCTCTCTTCGCTACGGTGTAAAAGTGTCAAAAGTGCTTGAAATTTCAGCAGGCTTTACAGATAGACAGACAAAAACTGGGTGAAGCGACGCTGGGCCAGAGGAGACCAGGCCAGCAGAGAGCAGGCCGAAGGGGTTGTCGTTGAAGTACAAACTGGACAGTCGCCAGGCCCGAGGCCCTACTATTTTTATGACTTGAGCCCACTGAAAGCGAACAAGTGGGGTGTATTGTTTCTGTTGGCTTGTATTTCTTGATAATATGCGAGCTCTTGGAAGCTCATAAAGTTTGAAGTTTACATATTCAGTTTAGACTAGCCTTCTGTTCGCTTGCTCTTCAAAACTAGAGACTTGAAATTCTACAAGCAGGTTCTTCTAAAATGTTTCTTTTTTAAATTATTGTATTTTTCCGTTTACATGAAAACTTTCGGGAATCCATGCAAAAGTTTCATTATGTAATCAGTGAAAACTCAATTTTATGAAAATGTAATATTTTATATATTTTCATTTCATGTCGCATATCATGACATTTAATAATTATCCAAACAAATAGATGGAACACAAATAAGAAATAAAATAATGACCACATGTTAAACAGCAGCAGATCACTACGTTCTGGGTATCTCTTAGTCGTGCACTCCCCATGTTTACTAGTTATTTTATGCTGCGTCAAAAACAGCTCAAATGCAGAAATCACGCTCATATGCTCACTTGCATGCAAAGTCAAAAGTCTCTTTGAGTGTGTCACACACACACACACACAGGCACACACACATACATGCACATAAATACTTTCTCTTTAGCTAGCCGTGTTTCTTTCTTTTTATACCCTGAACCCATTGAAAATGGGAAATCAGGGTATAATGGTTTTGTTAAAAGTATGTAACAGGGAGAAGGAAGCGTGGCAGACCCCACAAAGTATATATATTCTTGATCAGGGCGACAAACTGAATCGATTTAGCCATGTCCGTCTGTCCGTCTGTCCGTATGTATGAACGCGTCGATTTCTGAAGATATAGAAGCTAGAGACTTCAACTTTTTTTTAAAATGCTCGTATATAGCGCGCGCATATCGAGTTTATCACAAAAGATCGATAACTCATCCCGTTATTTTTTTATCGATCAAAAACCTTATCGAAAACCAGTTATAAAATTATATCTCCTACACCTTTAGAGCTAAAGTCTCCAAATTTTAAATGTAGACTCGACTGCACGTGATAGAATTTCGATTTTTGTTATAATTCATCCCCCACCCCTATATCCACCCCCTTACCCTCATCTCTGTAAAAGGCGTATTTCAAATACTAGAGACTTGAGCTTTGGTAAATATACGCATAGTAATGATAAAACCACATTCTGAAAGTTTCATGAAGAACGTTGGTCCACAAAGTTATTGAACAATTAAGTTCCATAGTAAGCCCACACTGCAGCCCATGCCTGTTAATGCGTGCGTGCCTATGGGTGTCTATGTATGTGTTTGCGTGTGTGTGTGTGTTTGTATAAGCTGAAAGACACTAAAAATGATTGAAATGGCTGTTGCTCGGAGGGTTCAGGGTATCTCGTAGTCGAGCAGTCTCGACTAGAGCTTTCTTACTTGTTTTGCAGCTGGAATTTGGTGCTCGTTGCTGGCAAGCATTTGATATGCGTATTTGTGTTGCGCTTTTTCCCTTTGGCTGCTATCCAAAATCTTGCGAGAACTGTTTAGCCGATGCAAATAAACAAATAGGCCGCTAGACATTGCAGCACTCACACCCATACACCCACACAACACCGCCTTAAGCCACTTGAGGGCCGTATCATTTACTTGTGTGTGTGTGTGTGCAGTTGCCATGAAATATTTGGCGCTTGCAGCGCTTTTCGCTTTGTGGCTGCAACCGAAAGCGAGAACCTTTTGCTTGCCAGCAAAGCCGGAAGTCGAAGCAAGCTCTCATGAAAACCAAAACAGCTGGCATTCCAAGCCGTGCACACCTCCTCAGCACCTTGTGCTGCTGTTCCTCGACTTGGCTCTTTGTTAGCTGTTGATTGTCTTCGAATACACTACTCGAAGTGACGGAGTCTCATGGCAATTGACAATGGCTTTAGCATGTGAATAATTTTTTGATATGCATATGACATATTTTATTCAAATTGTGTTAAATTGAATGTGCTACTTTTTTGCTTTAATAGTTAAATACTAAATGGCATTATTATTTTTTTATTTGCTGCGATAGAGCAGACTGCGGATACCCTCCAGAGCCCACAAACTGATGTCTCTGCCCATCAGCTCAATAGGGCTTATAGAAGCAACGGAAGCGAATCAAGGTTCGCCGAAAAATAAAGCTCATTGTATTGCATATAAAACTCTGCTCTATGTATTATTAATTATTCATTTGTAATGCTGAATATTTATTTAAATAAATATGTATTTTTTTTTTGTATTTTTACAGAGATTGCTTATAGTATTCAAATGCTATAAAATTTTATGACAATTGCCTGCAACTCTTGCAGTAGCATTAGTATTAGTGCGTAGCAGAGAGCTGGAAATATTCTCCAATTGAGTCTGCGTTTGAGCTTCACGTTTTCATCCGCTAATGCTCACTCCTGCAGAGAGACAGAGACAGAAAGAAACATAGCGATTGCTAAGCCTTGTGCTGGCTATCGCTGTGTGGGAGCGAGATGGTTATATGGGCGCTTAGCACAGATTTTCTAAGCTTGCGTTAAACGAATGGGATGCAACTAATATTGGACAGTCTAATAAAAAAGCAAAAGCATAATTAAGTGAATATGAATTGAATTTAAAAACATATGTTTAAAAATAAATTTTTAATATATTTTTTGAAATGCATATTTTTTATACACATTTTTTCTTCCTGCCGAATGGCAGCGTACTGTGTTGCCTGCTTGAAAGGGCAACAAAAATCGAGCTCTTAAATAAATATATATATGTACATACATATACATATATATACATGCACGCCCACATGCCTGCACTTGACGAAGGGGCGGGAGCAATATAACTGTTATTGACACGGCATCATATTGAAAATATGCACTTTTTTACGCTGCTCGAAGTGAGTTGAGCTTCTGTTGTAGTTGCTGTTGCTGCTGTTGCTGCTGGTTAGTGTTGCAGTTGGGTTTGCGTTGGGTGGTGGGTGGTGATTGAGTCGGGCGGAGCCGAATGCTTGGGTAAATAAATGCGACAACATGGCGTCGCATATATCAAAGTGCACTGTTGTGCATATTTTATGTGGCCCACCCGCTCACTGGAAGCCCATCATCATTATATTACACAGATAAACGCCTTAGGCAGCGGCAACTGTCAAATGCAGAGAGCTGAAAAGGCGTTTACCACTCAAGCGTGTGCTCATGTGTGTGTGTGTGTGTGTGGGTGTGGTTGTTCGCTGACAGCTTATGATTTTGTAATTAAATGCTGTTATAAGCAAACACCGACTGCACACCCAGAGGATTTGCACAAACATACACACGCACACACGCATACAGATGTCATATAAATTTAGTCCTTGTGGCGATCAATCAAACTCAATTGACTTGGCTACGATTGCCAGGCCACATTCGACTCAGTATTTATGCGCTGCACTAATTAAAATCTATTTATCTTACAAAATATGCACATTATTATACAGCATATATATTTCACACACACACACACACACACACACACACACACACAGAGACAGATGGGCAAATTATTGTTGCATACTTCCTGGCGCCATGTCGAATTCCTTTAAGTATTGCATTGATTAGGTGTAAATTTATGCACTGTGCATGCTCGTGTCCTAGCACCTGCAGTTATTGTCATTGTTGTTGTTGCCATTGTTTTTGAAACAATTTGTGCATAATTTATCGACGTGCCGTTATCAGAAATTTGTGAGCATATTGTGGTTAAGAGAACTTGATTTGAGTCTCGGTTGCCAAGTCTCGTTCAAACTGAGGTTTGCAGCTCCAAAATGTTTTGCTTTTGCAATGAATGCTGGTTTATTCGCATGTTAAGTGTCTCGTTGAAGCCATATCCTAAAGTGGCTTTCGAATTGTCATATATGTATGTGTGTGTGGAGTAGGAGACGGACTTGCAGCCTAAGAATGAAGTCTGCAAGCATCTCAAATGAAAGCAGTGGAATGTGTATTACAGCATGTTGTAGAATATGTTGAACACGAAACTGCTTTGAGTGAGAGCAATGCAGCACTTGCTAATCAAGTGACAAAAGGGTGTTGAACGATCAGTTAGTCTGAAAAATCAGCTCGTAGAAAAATGATGACTGAAGTGAATACAGATATAGGTAGAGTATATAGTGACTGTAGAATATGGTCAAATTAGTGTATTGTAGTATGTCTCAGATAATAATAATATATATCCAACACACACTATATACACATATACAAGAAGCGATCAAGTAAACATAAATGTACTCGAAATATTATCGGCCACATAAGTGGACCGCTCATATGCAAGACGCATGGGAATAGCCGCGTCAGCAATTGATCGTTTGGCAAGCCAACGGCTGCCGCTTGTATATATTTAAATATATGTCCACTGCTGCCTTCTGCAGCATCGGCTCATATAGCCGTGTCAGCATTTGACCGCTTGACAACCCAACGGCTCATATAGAGAACTAATGTATATGCCCTTTGCATATATGTATACATAAATACATACTGCGCTCTCTCGCTCTGCTGCCTTCAGCGACAGAGATATATAATAAGAAATCTATGTACTTTTAGCTTAAGACATTTTTGATACGTATGATTCGATCATTCAATAAAGAACTTGCAAAGAAGCCACATCAAACAAATTCTTACTTTATATCTACATGATTATATCTACAGTATCTAATAGTGGTTATAGCCATCGATGGCATCATAGTTATTATCAAAAGACATTTATGTTTTCTCCCGTCTTCAGATAACATAGATAGCTCTCTCTGCCCTCCCCCCCTTTCTCTTTCTCCTTATCTATAGAGCAGTTTCTCTTTAAAATCCTCTCCATTTGAGCATCTCCTGCCAAAATGTAAATGCATAAAATGTTGCCAGCTGCTGGAGTCGGGCACTCGCCATGCTCAATTGGGCGGCAAACAGCAACAGTTACTCATAGACTGACCTACCGCAAGGCCTGCCAGCTCTCGCTGGTCATAAATCCTTAACTGACCCCACACAAAAAAGAGAGAGAGACAGAGCGAAACAGAGAGAGAGTGAGAGAAGCGCGGACAATGTATGTGTGCACATATATATGTATATGAAAATATCAACTCGCTTTTTGTGGACGTGCCTGCATAATTTGCGTTGTCCTTTTCCGTTGGCAATTTTTCGTTTTAATTTTCATATCTGGCCGTCTCGCTCTCACTTAATTTTTGTGCTCACAACTGACAGTGAAATAAATTATTACGCTGTCATGTAAAAGCCGCAGAGATTAAGCAATTATGTGGCACTTAATGCTGGACCCGGCCCAAGGTTCTGTCCGCTGTCCGCTATCCGCTGCCCGCCTCACTGGTAATTTAAAGCAACCGACGTAAATTTTTGATTGCCAACTAGTAAAACTATAGATAAGCTCCATCACCATCCCCATCCCCATCCCCATCCCCAGCTGCAGCACAGGTGCTTCGTTACGCATGCTTAACCGCAATTTGATTGGCTGCTTGGCAAAAGTTTTCTGCAAGCAGTTGCTGCAGGTAGGCAGCAACAGCAACAACATCAACTGCAGCAACTTAAGGAGCTGCAATATGAAAATTTCAAATGTACATTTTCGGCAGCTATAAACTCTAAACTGTGAGCCAAAAGTTGGCCTAGTTGTTGCTTTTATACCCTAAGCCCCATTAAAAACCCTGAAAAAAAGGGTAGCCTGTGCCTATAGGTGTATGTGACAGGTAGATTCATAATGTAGAGCTTATTAAAATGACCATAATTGCAGTAATCTTTTATAAATTTATAATTTATGTTTATATATAAGTAAAGCAGTAATATACGTTTATCTTAGTTTTATTTAAATTCAAGTCTCTAATAAATAAATAAATAAATAATTACATAATAATTATGTCACACTCAAGGCACTCAAGGCATCTACTTCCTGTACCATTTCCTTCCCCCACCCATTTGCCTCTAAATTGGGCAAAAAAAAAAAAAAAACTAAAAGCACAATTTCAGCATTGAAACTTTGGCTTTGGTTTATCATATAATGAAATTAAGAAACAACAATAAGCACACAAAATAAATAAAAGCCAGACATTGTTCAGGTATCTCTCAGTCAGGCACTTCTATTTGCTGTTGTTGTTGTTGTTGCTGCTGGCTGCTGACAAAGTTTTGTGCGTGCGCGAAACCATAAAACCCAACGATGTGGCAAAAGCCTTTCTGACGTTACCACAAAATCGTTTTTCAATATTTTTCGCTCAGCAGAGGATTGAGTTGAAAATGAATTTTCTGCAGAATTCCGGGCCATGCAATGCATTGACATATGTATATATGTACATATATACAAACATATAACTTGACCAGCAACACATTTTATGGCTGTATAGATTTTAATTTAAAATTTTCTAATTGCCTTCTTGCTGTTGTTGTTGTTTAACATAGAACATTCTGCAAAACTGTCGCATGCAAATCAATCTCAGCTGTCGCACTCAGCTCGGGCCAGACAATTTATGCATGCTGCCAGCTTTTGGCTACAGCATTGTCCTTGCACCCTCAAGTTCTGGCATCTTCAAAACTGTCTTCTATGTTTCATTACATTTCGGTTCTTTTTTTTCGGTGACACTCTTCGCTCTCTTCACTCTCTCTCTCTCGCTCTCTCGCTCAGCCTTCATTCATCTCTGTGCATTTGCTACTCGAGTAGAATTGTAGCAAATGCCATAGGATGGCTGTGAAACGAAGCTGTTGTGCAGTGGCCCATGTCATTTGTCATTAAACACTTTGAGGGCGAGCAGCGGGTGGCAAACAACAACAACAACAGCAAAAGAAACAGCTGTTGACAACGAGCCAAGCTTATGGTTAACATGGCGTATGCGCAATATGTTTGCTTATGCACATCTGTCTGCCCCGGCTTGTACACATTGTTGAGCTCTTGCCCTCCATTTGTTGCCGTTGCTGCCATTGTTGAGATTTTGTTTTCCCCTGGATCTATCTCTATTTGTCCCCAGTCTCTGCTCAGTGTCGGCAAACCATAAGTAAAGATTTTAAGCGCATTTGCTTTATGCAAATTCCATAGAAGGCAACCAGAGAGCGAGCGAGACTTAGAGAGAGAAAGGGAGAGAGAGAACAGCAAATGCAGCATTAGACATCGAGTGAAAAAGCATCAAAAATTAGTTTCCCTCTCTTACTCTCTCTCTCTCTCTTCCTCTTGAACTCTGCCTAAGGTGCATGTAAATAAGCCATGCAGCAATAATTTTGCAATTCACTTAACCGCAAAAATTATTTACTTTTGGCCTAAAAGAATTATGAATAAAAAATTACAAAAAAAAAACTCAATTTCAATCTGAAGCAATTTCATGAATAAAAGCGCCGCTGGCAATGCAAAGTGAAGCCAACAACAAATAGAAAAAAAAAAAACATAAGAAAATATTAAAGTCTACTAAAAGACTATCAACTAATCCACTCAAAGCAGCTCTTGCCACAGACCAAAAGTATTTCAGCTGCGAATAAAAGTCGGTTCGGTTTTAATACCCTAAGCCCATGACCAGCAGGGTAGATGGGGTTTGTTGAGGGTCAAGTGTGGCTCACTGTGTGAGGTATGGGTTGAAGTATATATTCAAGTAGATATACTTTTAATATATACTTTAGTTTAGGAACTACAGCTGTAACCTTATGGTCCTATGTCTTGGGGCTAAGGGCAGATCTTAATAAATCAAAGTGATATCGATTTGTTTTATTGTGAATAAAATCGTTTTATCGGCTTCCTTGGCATTTACATATATTAAACCTATTAAATTGATATAAGAATCAAAATGTTTGTTTTCTAATTTAGTCTACGATCTTTTCAGACTGTGAACTGTGATATATGAATGCGATGATATATATATGATATAGTATGAAATTGCATCTACCACAGCTTATCGATATACTATCGATCAACTAAATTTTATGGAACTTTTGTAACATATTCATTAAGTTTATCGATAGCAAAAATGTATTTGCATTTGAAATCTTAGTCTTATATTTTTAAATATTCTTTCGACTATGCTCAAATAACAAGTATATATACATTGTTTTTTTTTTTTCATTCATTCTTATTTGCCTTAAGACTAAAAATCGCATTTAAAGGGTAAATTGTGTGATTTAGGTCTACTCCTCATTATTAATCTATTCTATTCTATAGTCGTTCACACCCGATTCGAGCTTCTATCACTTCTCGCCTGCTTTTCTTTTTGCTACAATTAAAATGCACTTTCATCTTCTTGGCTCTCCGCATGTGATGTGCCTCCGGTCAGCTGTTATCAAAAGTATTTACTGTTTGACTTGTAGGTTCATATTTAAATAATGCTGCCGCTGCTGCCGCTGCTGCTGTTACCATCAACTTTCGTTGAGCTTGAGCATAATATTTGAAATAGAAACAAATGTTTTCGAAGCTCTTGGCAAATATAATATTGTAGAAGCATTCATAGCAATTAAGTTGTGCAATTTTCATTTGATATTGCTCGAATTGCTATGGATATAAAATTTAAATGTTCGTTAAATAAAATAGCCAAGCAAATGTTTCAGCATTTAAAATGCAGCAGGCAATTACCTTAAAAATTGCCACCCATCGAGAGCGATTTCATTGTTAATAAACATACATTTAGGAACAGCTTTGCCAACAACAGTGACAACAACAACGACAACAACAACAACAACGACAACACGTGTCATTGGCACTTGAGAGTTCAAGTGCAAAATGCAATTTATTCCAATACACTTTCACATATTGAATTTGTGATTAGGCAAATAAACTCAATGGAATTACAAGTGGCATACAAGCTAACAGTTTATTATAGGCACAAACACCTGCAGATCGTGGGGCTGTAACAGTGCTTTGGGTGTATGGGTGTGTGTGTGTGTGTGTGTGAAAAAAATCATTGTCATATGTTTTGCTTAAAGTAAATATTCATAGGCATCGCCTTAACTTAATGGCAACAGCTACAGTGAAAAAATCAAGTTAGATTCTTGTAAACGGGCGTTACTGACCGTATAATACTTGCTCAGATTTGCAAGTCTGTAATCATATGAATTTGAACTGTAACTTTTCTCTTTTGGATCTAGAATAGCTTAGAATAGCTCAGTTCCGCTCTGATTGCATAGACATACTTTAGCTTCCCAGATTCAGCAGTATTTCTAGTATGTTGTAGTATTTAACAGTATTTCCTCTGACTTGCCACACCCAGTTTGCCCATACCTAAACCTGCATATATATTCCGTTTCTTTTCCTTCTTCACACATCTTCAATTAAGTTACACATACGTATAGATTCCCTGTATACCACAAAACCAATATACCCTAAACTCTTATTGAGCGAGCACACTGAAAAGAAAAGAAAACTCGCATGCGAAATTTCACTCTGGCCAGGGCATGTGCAGTGTGGGAGGCAGTTCTCGTTGTTGTAGCCCAAAAGATATACGAAAAATTTTGCACTGCAAAAAATGACAAAAAAAAGATTGGTAAAGAAAAGAAAAGTGGAAGCTGTCTGGCGGGTGGGCGTGGCAGATAGCTGTCACAGTCGCTTGCCATTGTTGTTGTTGTTGCTGGTGCTGGTGCTATCTGTTATCATAATAAATTCATAAATTCGATTTATTTTTCAATCAAAATAAATATTCCTATTTTCATAGACGTTGCAGAACTTGAATCAAATTTACTTGATTTCATTTTGCAAATCTATTTTTTTGATTGCTTATAGAAACATTAAAAAAAAGAGCGTTATCAATGCCAAAATCTAAAGACAATAGCAGAAATTGTATGCAGATAGAATCCATTTGTGGCTTTTAATGTTTACAATTCACTCAAATAGGTTGACAACATTGTGAAACAAATTGATGTAGATTATGTTTCGAAACTAACATTCCAGCTAAAGCCGCAAATCTCTAGTCGCAACAATGTACAGTTAATTAAAACAATTAAAATCATTTCAAAGCAGCTCGGCAAAAAAAAAGAGAAAAGCACTTTATATGTGTGTCGCGAAAACCCAGCGCACAGGTGGAATGTAGGCGGGTGGGTGTGGCTGTGGGGATGTGCGCTCTCCCTGCGTGGGTTGAAAAATCTACATAGCAACAACATAAATTATGCGTAACAATACGAGCGCCAGTGTTTTATCTTGTCTATCAAGAGTGTTTAGCAAGTTTTTGAAACAGTGGAACCATTATGCAAATATGCATACGGCTGCGAGTCGTGGGCTGGAAAGTGCGCATTAGAGGGGGCAGAAGGGGGGGCGTCTCACAACGGGTGGCCGCTCAAATGGACAGACAACAAGAGCTGCTACTGCTTAAGCTCTGTGCGTAAAGCAACCTACTGAAGGATGTGTGTATATCTATTCGTTTTATTATATGTATTTATATTATTATAAAATATTAATATTACTGAATATAATATATTATAGGGCAAAGAGATTAAATATAAGTGAATATTATATAAAATTTTGTAATTTATATAATGTGGAGTTTACGTATTTTTTGTACTAAAAACATTAATATTTTTCATACTATATACATGTATTATAGTTAATTTTTATTAAATGTATATAATATTTGTTTTTTGTATTTTATTTATTGTAAAACGATTTTTTTTATCATTAAAAATATATATATATTTTTGTGTATCATATTATTTTTAATTTTAATAGTTTTTCAAGTTCATTTATTTTAACTTTACATTATTTTATTATATATTTGATTTATCACTTTTGTTTTTTGTTGTTTGCTTTATTTTATTTATATATTTAAACGTTTCCTTCATTTATCTAAAATTTTTTTTTTCTTTATTTTCCAATTGCTATTTAAATATATTTTCGCAACTCAAAGTTTCTTGAGTTTGTTTGCCTGCTTGTTCAAACTCACACATGTACATATCAACAGCGCAATGTCTGTTAAAAGTGCGACGTTTAAGCACTTGCGCAAGTGTGTGTGTGTGTTGGTTGAGCTCATGTATGTATGTTACCCATCAAGTTAACAGCGCAACCACTGTTAAACGCTCACAGCTACTCTAACGTTGTCTAACAGTGCGTCACTTCCATAAATGAACGCTGTTAAGGGGCAAAGCTTTCCAGGCAGGGGTAACAGCCGGCGCCGGCAGCCAGCAGCGACAACAGTGCTGTTAAGCTGTTAACTTAACATAAGCGCTCAGTGCAGCTGTAAGCGTTAACAGCGCCGCAGCTGCTGCATCGGCAACATAAATAATTTGCACAAAATGTCGGCAAAAATCAAAAAAAAAAGAAAAAGTGAATGTAATGTAAAAGAGATGAAAAAAAAAAATGCAGAGCATAATGCAAAATAAAATCAACAATTATGCTTCACTTTGCGCTCGGTAATTATGGAAAAATGTCAACAAGCTTTGGCCCATGTTGTTGTTATTGTAGGTTAAGCGTGGTTAGGGCCTTGGCCACTGTTGGTTTTTAATTTCAAACTTGGGTGTGGGAATGCCGGGTGTTCGGTGACCGCTCAAAGGATATACGAGTGCGCACTCAAAGTTGCGTTTTGTGCACTTTTACGCCGGTGGCTGTGGGTAGGGGTCGGGGTCGGGGCGGAGGATGCCGCAAGTTGACACCAGTAATTAACATAAGACAAAAGGCAGCGAGTCCAGTTTTAAGTGTTGCGCTCTTTGCCGCCGCTTAGCACTTTACAGTGATTAAAGTAAATTTACCTGAAGTCCTTGAGTACGTGTGTGTGTGTGCATGTGCGTGTAAATGCTATAAATGTTTGCCAGAATCTCGTTGCGCACAGAAAGAGCAGCAGCAGCAGCAGCAGCAGCTTGATGTCGGGGTCGTGGTCGTGGTCTTGCTAGTGGCACTCCAAGGTGTCGGGGTCGTGTTTTAATCTTAGGCATTTTCAAAGGTTGCCTAGCACTGTTTGTTTGTGTGTTTGTTGTTGTTGTTTGTCATTTCCGCTTGTCGCGCACATAAGTATGCAACAGTAGAACGAACTCTGCTGCGAATTTGTGCTGCAGACACTTGGCAATGCATCAGCATCAATATTGGCACTGACTGTCACTCGATGCATGCCAAAAGGACACTCGAAATTGATAGCTGAACTATAAATAGCGATGTGTGTTTGTGTGTGTGTGTGTGTGTGGGTCTAAGCAGCTGCCAAGTGGGTGAGTGTGTGTGCTATTAGCGGTTACTTGGCGGCTGCCTAAGCTGATTGTTGCTTTTAAAATTGAAGAGCTGAACATGATATTTGGCTGTTTGAGTTATATTACATATACATTATATATATGTGCTATATGTTCATTTTTTTTTAGTTATTTTATTTTACTTTTTATATCTAGAAAATATTTTTATTAAATTATTTATAATCGTTAATTGTTTTGTTTGTCTTAACTGATTTAATTATTTTTTATTATAATGGAATTATTATATTCGAATCTAATTCTTCATTGAAATTATATAACATATTAAACTTTCCAAAATATAAAACCTATTCAGCTGAGCTGCACTATGTTCTACATACATAAATTTCTTTCTAACAAACTCTTCAATTTTCTTTTGCATAGCCTGAGTCAATCTAAAAGTAAATTTACATACTAGAAAATCAGAATTTAACTGAAATTTTCATTTTCATTTTCCTGTTAGAAACTTGAGTTTGAACCTTTTCAATGTATTAGGGCTAAGCTTAAAAGTTTTGTTTGTCCCTTTCAATGAATTGTAGTTTATGATTTCCTTCTTTGATTCCATTTGTTTTTTTTTTTTTTCGAATTTCATTTTTTTTATATAAATATCAGAAGTTATTTTGGGTAAGATTCATATTTCAAAGACCAAAACAAATGCAGTTGACATTTTTACGTCTTTAAGCTTCTCTGCCTGTGTGTTTTTTGCTTTTCCGATTTGTGTTTGTCCTTCACATATGCCGCCCTCTGTGCCCCGCCTTTGCCTCGAGACGCTGGCAAAAAGGTTGGCCATTGAACATTTCATAATGGCGAGTGAAAAGGACACTTTAGCAGTTCAAACAGCTTCAAAGTGACAACAACGATTCCATTTTATATACTCATTCACGATAGTAAAACGAGTATATTAGCTATGTGCAATCTCCATCTGTCAGTCCGTGTGAACATATACTTGAGTATACCCTCGACTTGTGAGAGCCCATGACCAAAAAGATATGTTTGATATATTTACGCCCATTGGGGCGTGGTAAATCGTCTCAAACCGTATCCTAAACTGTTTGATAGCTAGAAAAAAAAAACAAACAGTATATCGGAAAATGGATCTGGCAGTGCTTGGGCTGAGAATGAGTATTCCGCAGTCGTTAACGCCCGACTGCAACTGTTTTACATGTTTGTTCTTTTTGTTTTATATAGTATTCAAGCCCACCTTAGCACGTGTAAGCGTGTTGGCATCGGGCTCCTCTTGGCATTCCGTGTGGATGACTGTAATTTAATGCCGCTTCAAGCGAATCTAAAATATCGAAATGGTGCGTAAAAAAGTGTTTTGTTTGTGTTGTTTTTTATTGTAGCTGGAAAATTTAGTGTTTGTTTCGTTGCTAGCAGCGAAACACATAAATAATTTCAGCCTGAGAATTTTATGTTAATTTTGTTGTTGTTGTTCTTGTTGGAGTTTTATTCAAAGAAATTTGTTTCACAATAAATGGCACAAAAATACTAATTGCCTGAATGCTTATAAATCAAAATTATGAAAAAACAAGTAAGAAAGCTCTAGTCGAGACTGCTCGACTACGAGATACCCTGAACCCTCCGAGCAACAGCCATTTCAATAATTTTTAGTGTCATTCAGCTTAAACAAAACACACGCAAACATATACATAGACACCCATAGGCACGCACGCATTAACAGGCATGGGCTGCAGTGTGGGCTTACTATGGGAACTTAATTGTTCAATAACTTTTTTTGTGGACGTACGTTCTTCATGAAACTTTCAGAATGTGGTTTTATCATTACTATGCGTATATTTGCCAAAGCTCAAGTCTCTAGTATTTGAAATACGCCTTTTACAGAGATGAGGGTAAGGGGGTGGATATAGGGGTGGGGGGTGAATTATAACAAAAATCGAAATTCTATCACGTGCAGTCGAGTCTACATTTAAAATTTGGAGACTTTAGCTCTAAAGGTGTAGGAGATATAATTTTATAACTGGTTTTTGATAAGGTTTTTGATCGATAAAAAAATAACGGGATGAGTTATCGATCTTTTGTGATAAACTCGATATGCGCGCGCTATATACGAGCATTTTAAAAAAAGTTGAAGTCTCTAGCTTCTATATCTTCAGAAATCGACGCGTTCATACATACGGACAGACGGACAGACGGACAGACGGACATGGCTAAATCGATTCAGTTTGTCGCCCTGATCAAGAATATATATACTTTGTGGGGTCTGCCACGCCTCCTTCTCCCTGTTACATACTTTTAACAAAACCATTATACCCTGATTTCCCATTTTCAATGGGTTCAGGGTATAAAAAAACTACAGAATATAAGGAAAAAGAAAAAATTATAAAAAAAATGAAGGCAAGTTTAGCGAATAAATCAGAATTTAAAAAGAAATAAATACTACGAAATTCGAATAAAATTTTTAAATTATATTCGCAAGATTTTTATGTTATCAAAAATGAGCATCTAATCTATGAATATTATTAATTACAAAACAATATATACATATGATTTATTCATAACATTGCTAAAGATTAACTTATAAAACACTACAAAATTTGATAATAGAAATAAATACAATTTATATACAATTTTAATATTTCATTTTTTTAGCTTGTTCAAAAAATACATTTTTAAGCACAATATTTGTCTAAGGCTTTAAATAAATATATAAAAAAAAAAACAAATTTTCACTTTTGGAGTATTCTTTAAAAACTAAAATGCAAAAAAAATAAATAAAAACAATATAAAGATGTATAAAGCTTTAAATAAATAAATACAAAATACAAAGAGAATTGTGGAGGATTCTGATGTACGTAGAGTACAAATATTTTTGAAATACTGCTCTAAGCTGCTTAAGATTTTTTGCTCTATTTGGCTAGTTTTCAGGCCGAGAGAATTGGGTGAGGAAGCAAAAGAATATTATACATACGCTAGGCAAACAATGTGAAACTTGGCTGGAACACATTGTTGTAGTTTTTAATAGAATTTCATTAAGACTAAGAGTGAGGCAGAGAGAGAGAGAGAGAGAGAGAATGGGTAATTGAGAGGGAGAGAGAGAGAAAAAAAAGTATTGTTCGAATTTGAGAGAGAATGAAAAGCTCTTAAGAAGTTGATTACAGTGATGGCAAGCCGAGAGCCAAACTGGCCAAAAAGTTTATTTGGCCATTTACTGGCGCCTGGTAAAAGCCAGCAAAGATGTTTTGCTTAAGAACCGAAATGATATACGTGAGCAAGTGTGTGTGTGTGTGTGTGTGTAGCATTTATCTATCATGTTTGTAATCACTTTTCATTAGGTTTTGTGGCTGAAGACTTTTCGGTTCTGATTCGGATTCAGATGCTGTCTTTTAGTGTGTGTGTGTGTGTGTATGTGTGTGTTTGAGTGTGGGAGTGGCTATTGCCCATTTAGAATGGCATTCGCATAAAAGATTTTCGCACATGCTCCAGAATTTTCAAGTGTAGAAAAAACTTTTTTAATTGGAAAACACATTTAAGTGGATTTTGTGTGCTACCCCAAACCCTTTTTCTCTAGCCTTCACTGTGTGTGTGTGTGTGTGTGTGTGTGAAAGTTTTAATGCTGTTTATTTTCGTTTCCCCTGCTTTCTTTTCAGCAAAGTATCGCATTTAAAGTACGAGCATAACAAAAAACTTTTGCTGCTATTGTCGTTGCTGTTGCTGTTGTTGCCTTTGACTTGTTTAATGTGCAATGTGCAATGTGCAATTATGTGAAAGAGACTTGAGCATTTCCCAGAGCATTACTAACTCATAGTTTATGCATAATGTCGACTTTCATTTCATTAGTTTACCCCCAACTGCAATTGCAGCGCATAAATAAATGTTGTTTTCCTCAGCTCTCTCTTTTTTTTTTTGCATTTATTATTCGCCACACTGGAGATTCCTGCCAAAGTAGTAAACAACATTTTAATGTTTTTAATATTTCACAGCTTCGCTGCAAAAATGTGTGGGCATTGCATATTGGACGTGGTTGTTGTTGCTGCTGTTGCTGTTGCTGCTGTTGCTGCTGCTGCATATTAGCCAAGTTCGAAGGCAGCTCTTGGTTATGCTTGCCGCTGCCTATTAGGACCCAGCCAACTCTCCAGTCAACACAGCTCATTAAAACTTTCGCTTCCCTTCGCTCGTCTATCCAGCAAGCGTATTTCAACAAGCGCGCAGCATTTCCACTCCGTTCATTTTTTTTCCTATGTGTATGTATATACCTGTTCAAAAAGCGGAAATGGGCATACAAATTTAATGAAATTGAAGCATTAAATTAAAATAAAATGTGAAGGCTGGGAGATCTCTAGTATGATAGGAAAGATTTATCGACGGGCTCTACTCCTGCATTGATTTTCTGGCTATGACAAACTAAGGATTGGAATAAGGAAAGAGAGCTTCGAGCAAAATACTACAAATATATTGAAATTGTATCTAAAAACATTAGGTGAGAAGCAGGAAAGTTAGGAGGAAGAAGAACGAAGATAATGCTGGAATTATAGATCACTTAAGCAGTCCTGATTTCTGTGTATTCCCGACGTTTGAGTTGGATATTTTCTAGTGACTTGGAATCTGAAATATATATCGATCTATAAACAAATCGGTACTCCAACAACTAATCCACATTTTGTTCCAAATCACATTACTCCAAGCGTTAGCCTTTTCTCTAAAAAAAGTGCTTGGATTGCTCTGTTTGGCAAACGAGTATTGAGCAGTCGTTAGCAACCGATTGCTCTATGCACAGCTATTAGCAGCACTGCTGCTGGCACACGGCTCACACAAACAGCTAGACTGACAGACGCTAACGCCCAGTTTATGCACAATTTGTTAGACGGCATTGCGCGGCTGCATAATGTAAGTAACTGTACTTTATATATTACGTATAGAATATATAAGTTATTCGAAAAACTTAAAAACAAAGCCATGCGTCTGCCTGAGTGGCAATTTAAGAGAAGATTTTGATCTGAAAGAGTGCAACATACGCAGCCCATTTGACTCAGCCAGCTACGTGCATGACAGCTAAGTGAAATGGAGAAGTTTTAGAGATAGATAAGCGTTCATAAAAATGAATGAATTAATAAGAATATACATACATTGTTAATCTAAACAATATAATGAAATATGATTATTTGAATATTTATATTTTCGTAGCCAAGTTGTCAGAGTTCTATTTTTCTCCTGCACTGTATATATTATTACTATATATTAATTATTACTATATATATTAATTTAAAAGCTTAAAGCACTAAGCTTAATATATATATACAATCATATCTGGCTTGCGGCGCTCAAGGAGCAACAACTTATGAGTGATGTAAAAAAAGCCAAGGTAAAAAAAATTATCGCACTGCGTGTCTAAGACGCAGCCAGGCAGACAAAACAAACTGTGCAGACAAAGCCAGACAATGAGCACAAATTCCACACTCACTGCAGTAAAGCACGCACACGCACACACTGACACATACACACACATATGCGTGCTTGGGGCGAGTCATTTGTCTGCTTGAAAGTGATGCGCGTCTCATCAGTGCTCAGAGAGTAACAAAAACGAAAAGGGTAACAAGACATAGTTATTTATCATGTTATAAGTTATGATGTCAGCATCTTGGCATTATGTGACTGATAAGCGCAAGAAAATGAGCACACACACACACGCACACAAGCACACACGCACGCACACACTGATAGACAGCTCTAACATATAACATAATACAAATGAAATGAAAAATCGAGGTGTAAATCCTGTGACGTTGCTGTCATTTATAGTCAGACTAGGCTGTACGGGCAGCACTTCTTTTTTTGAATAATAACAGCACTCAAGCACACACACACACAAGCACACACACACGTAGGTGTATACTAAATGAAATAACCAAGAAACACAAAGGCAAGTTGTAAATGAAAAAGTTCATGCCAAAGACACATATGCAACGAAAGCCTCAATGGCATACACAAGACAGAGAGAGCAAGAGAAAGAGAGATGGAGAGAAAGAGAGACAGGCTGCGTTGCATTTGAGCTTATAGACCCAACGCTCCAGTCAACTCAAGTCCAAGACGTGTGGCCGCTGTCAACAAGGCCTTGAGGCCAGCAGCAATTTTTTTCTGCCCTTTTAATTGCTGTAAAATACTTTTAAGCTGCCTTTCTCTATATATTTAAAAAATTTGCTAACTCGAAACGGACTTTAACTGAAACTGTGTATGCGCCCAACAATTAGGCAAAACACTTTTTGACACTGCGCTGCATAATTCATGAACCAAGGCAAAGCAAATGAAAGAGAACGTAGCAGAGAAAGAGCGAGAGAGAGCGAGCGAGCCAATAGGCGGAACTCCAAAGTTTCAGTTGGCAGCTACAAATTAAAAGCTTTAATAAATATTTGATTAACATTTTGGCGCTCTGTAATTCTGCCACATGTTGGCCACTAATTTTCGCCTGAAGCCAAATCCCGCCTACTTTGGAGCACTCGGGGCGAGCACCATTGCCGGCATGTTGAAGTGAAGACAGTGCCTTCTTGAAATATTGACAGCTGGCAGCGTATATTATTCAAGCATTTGACTAAAGCAAATAACCAAACTGAACAAACAGTTGGCAAGCACTGCACGAAGAGATGCCCTGTAATCGGGGTTCGGGATGTGAAATGGGATTAATTTTCTTGCTTGAATAAGTTTAGATACATAAGTTATTATTTAAAATGATTTATTTACGTATATGGAGGAAGCATTATGTTCTTAAACAAATATTTTATGAGCAACAGGCTTTGGTTCTGTTTGTTTTTCTTTTTTCCTCTCTGATGAGCGAGTGACGCTCAATTAATGAAAATTATTGAGGGAAATATTTAATGCTTGCACAAAAAGGTTGAAAGGTCGAAAAGTTAGAAAGACACTCGGAAAGAAAGAAAGAGAAAGAGAGAGAGAGATACAAAAATGCTTCGATCCGATCACGAACGAGCTGCAACCAGTTGCTCTCTAGTAAGAGAAAGCTAAGTTGTCAATTTTTGATTGGCTGCAATTGTTGTCATAGTATTAGTGTGAGACTAGCAGCTTGCGTAGTGTTCTAGATTATATTATTCGAGTGAGCCTGTGTATAGGTTTCAGTGAGAGAGATAGAGAGACAAAGCTAGCTGTTGATGAACGTAATCCCGTCTATGGCTGTGTGAGAGCGAGATGGCTATTGAGTGCATTCGGTCATACTCGTAAAGACCGTTGCGGCGTTGGAGTGAAGACTACCGATCTCGCTCCTGATTAGCATGGCAATGAGCGCTAGAGCGAGTAAGCATAATTGAGTGAGCAATTGGTAGTCTCAGGCTCAACCCAGCGATCAATAAAAGCGAAACTAAACAATTTAGCGAAAGAAGCGACGGTTGCTTTCTGTCAGATGTGTACAGACATCGAAGGAGATATACGGTTTTCTTATCAAATATACTTTCAAGGTATCTAATTTTAATATACTGTAGTTTAGCAAAAATGATTCGCTCTCAAAAATAAATAAATAAAAATGAAAAAAAATAAACAAATAAAAAATAAAAAAAAAATTAAAAATTTTATAAAATAAATTAAATATTAAATAAATACAAATTTATGCTAAAAATACATATGTAGCAGACCATAGTGTATATATGCTTTGCATTAAATTTTATCGCACTAAGGAGCTCACTCTTTGCACCATTATTAACTACAGGGTATCTAAATATATATAACCACAAAAAATGCAGAAAAACAGTTTGATAGGGCGCACCGCGCACTTTCAAATATTCACTTTAATTTATAATTTATTAGCTGAGCGGCTTAGAGTTCGACTTTGATGCCTTTACGGGGTGAAGTTTGGCGGATGAACTTTGATTGTGCTAATTAGCAAATTGCCGCTAACATTTGGCCACAAGCTTTCCGGGAGGGGCCACGCCTCTCCAAGATGTTTGGGGCACACCTTGCTCCAGCTCGCCCAATTTTTATTTGCCTCATTGTCAACGGCAATTTGTTGGCAACATAAAATGAAGTGAAAAGGGTAACCAATTTCGTCAGGCCACATAAAACGCACAATGAAATTGCCTTTGCGGCAATAGTTTCGCCTCCTGTCTCCTGCCTCCTGCCTACACTGCATGCATACATGTATTTCGCTTTTATTGTTGTTACTTTGGGCCTCTCGATTTTGTTTTTTTTTTTGTCCTGCTGTTGTTGTCAGGTAGAACGTAAGCTAAGCAAACATTTTGGCTAACATGCAAAAAAGTGTTAGTATGCTCAACGCGCGGCACACTCTGCCATCAAAAATGTCCTTTTACCACAGCTCTGTGTGCGTGAGTGTGTGCGTGTGCCTTGCATATATGTAAAAGCTCAGACGTGATGTAAATTTCTATTGAATGCTGAATGGGCAGAAAAAATATTTTTAATGGTCTTTGGGCAGCAGCAACAGCAACAGCAACAGAAGCAGCAGCCACAGAGCCAAATCCGTTGACAGTTGCATGAGTTGATGGGCGAGAGCCGTCGGAGGGAGCGAGGATGGACGAAGCTGTTAAAGAATAGCACAGATACTAGATCTAGATATACAGATATATCTGCGTGTGTAGCAAAGCTAGTTAAAGCATTGCAGCTGCCTACAACTATACTAAGCAAATTATTTATGCATTTTTATTTTAGTTTGCTCAGCCTTTAGTGAGAGAAAGAATATTAGGATGGCAGACAGCATCAGAAAATTTAGATTACATTGGCAAAATATTTGTTTAGTACTGCTGTTTGATAAAACCAAAGGAAACAAACAACAAAATATAAATAAGTTAAAAATGATGTACAGCAAATGCGAAACTTGAACGTGCATGGCAAAACTTTTGTAAAATATGTTTCAAAAAATCTATGTGAGTTTGCCAAAAAGTGAAGTTGCAAATGGCGAAATGCGCAGAGGGGAAAAACAAGAACATAAATGAATTACAAGTGTAAATAAATATATGAAAATTCATCAAGATGTTTCAAAAGTTACCATCTACTCGATCTCCCTTAAATATAACTACAGCTACAGTTAATTTCATTTTAGTAAGCATTGCAAGCTAATCTAATATAATATATACTAATTTATATGTACATATATATGATATTTTAAACATATTCAATACACATAGAGATTCTCCACCTTCAATAGTTGGGGCACATCTCAGATATACACGTTCATTGCCATTCAGCAAGACAATGCGAGAGAGAGAGAGAGAGAGCGCAATAAAATCGTTAAAAATTGCAGAATTACTAAAAAAAGTTACAAATTACTTTTGCTGCCAGTTTTAAAGTGCACATCAGTGTATTTGTTTGCTAAAAATAAAGAATATGCGCAATAAAAACAAAAAACTAAATAAAAATTCCATTAATAAAAGAGACAGTTTTTATTGCTCATCTGTTTGTTGGCTTTTCACCTGGGCAATGTTATCATGAGAGCGAAACTATTTAAGGGATTTGTCAATGTCAGAATTACACTTACAAATATCAGCGCACTAAATACACACGCTCACTCACACACACATACACACACTCACTCACTCGATGAGCTTATCACATCAAGCGAATTCACATCAAACACATGCGCTGACCTTGCAGCGAGAGCAAAAACTAAACTAAATATTTGATGGAGACGGAATGCAAGAGGAGAGCAACAACAACAACAACAGCAAACGTAACAAAAAATGCTGGGAAAAATGTGAAAACAAATTGTACCGTTAGATGTCATTATGTTGTTTTGACAGTCGAATTCGAGACTCGAAATCGATTGTTTTTGGCCACAGGGCGCGTGCCATGAACACGAATCAGAACAACAATTTGCATGCCAACATGCACTGTATGTGTGTGTGTGTGTGAGTGCGATTGTTGCTGTATGCGTGCATATATTTGAATATGTATTGCATTTGGTGCTTTTTGCATAATTTGGCATGTAAAACATTTACAACAATGGATCACAATGCGAAAGCATCTAAATATTGCATTTGATGCTTGCCAAGCTGTGCGGCTTTTCATTTTGATTGCAGTTGCTGAATGCTGATTGTTGTTGTTGTTGCTGTTGTCGCTGTTGTTGTTGAAATACCCTGCATATAAGGAATGCATAGAAGTAAAGGTAGACAAAGTTCAAGGAATATAAAGATGATTTATTTAATTTTATATATTTAAATTTTTTTTTTATGCATTCTATTTAGTCTAATTTAGATTTTAAAGTAAACGACACATTTACCCATTGATATATTATTATTTATACATATGCCGGTCATTTCAATGCCAGATTTATGGTTTCCGTTTGTAGGCTTTCAAATATTCCGTAAGATCTCTTAAGTAAGCTTAGCAAACGAAAAATGTTATACTATTTATTTTATATATAGAAATATTTGGCAACTTACTCAAAATTGATTTTCATACGTTCTTTTTATATATTTTTAATAAGAAAATATATTTGTTTTTATCATTTAACATACTTAGTGATACACTTTATGTATAAATACATGTACTTTCAACAGCATCATATGCATTCATTACAGGGTATTTGCAGTCTTTAATTCTGCGTTTCTGTGGCATCAGCACGGTCTTAGGCTGCCGCTGTTCAGTAAAGCTTTGCTTTATAATTATGTGCCGTAAACTTCGTTAAATTAAATATTGTGTTTCTCACTCATTCACAGACATACACCTACACTCACATGGACATACGCACACATACATCTGCACACGTATCCAGTGAAATACATACATACACGCCTACAGTTCGCATTGTTTATGGCTCGCTGCTGGCGTTGACAATGTTCTCCTTTTTTACTACCCTGCAGCAATTGAAAATGAATAGAAGGGGTATATTACTTTGGTGCAATAGTATGCACAAGGTGTGGGTAAGCTCTTTATATATAGCAAAGGCTTTATATAGAAGATATATATAAGGGAGAGACAGAGACAGACAGATACAGAGAGAGACACATACACACAGGGAGAGAGAGCGAGAAGGAGAGAGCGAGAGAGAGAGAGGAAGAGAGACGTACAAAAGAGGGATAGACTTACGAAGAGAGGGAGAGACATGTAAAGAAGGAGCGTGAGTGTGGGAGAGAGGGTGAGAGGGAGAGAGAATTCTCAAAGAAAGCAGAGATCGATATAAATGTATATGAAATGTCGAAATTTATAAATTTATGTAAAGGCGTAAGAGAACTAAAATGCATAGTTCATCATAGCTTAACAATTTTACATTCATTTGCATATTTATTTAAAATCCAGCAAAAGAACAAAAAAAATTGATTAAAAAATGTATTATTATTTAATTTTAATTTCATTATATATTTATTTCTTCTATATAATTTTCCATTTAGCTGCCATTGTCATGCAACTTGCTATGCAGTTAATTTTAAAGTCCATGTATACAGGGCATCGTCTCGTCTGTCACACCCAACTGAAACGCTCGGCATTTTTTTGCTCATGCATTTTACCTGCTCTGGCGCTGTTGCCTGTTTATGTTTCGGTGTCAGAGCGTCGCATTTTTTATGCAAATATGCCAAGTTTATAGCCTGCTTCACACTCTCTGGTTGCTATCTGGCGCGGCGGCTGGGCGGGTGTTGGTGTGGTGCACATATTTATTTATCGAACCACCAACTATGCGGCAAACTTCTTTGGCGTCGTTTTCACGCTCTTGCGCCGATAGCCAGCAGCCAGCATTCAGCATTCAGTTTTGTGAATTATTTATTTTTGCAGCATAAGTTTTCTGCTGCAGCTGAATTGTTATTTATGCCGACTTTGATTTTCGTTTGGCGGAATGTTTTTGTTTTGCTGCTGCTCTTAGTTTCATTCCGATTCTACTCCATTTCATGTGCCACGCTTTAAGCCAGCGATTTTACAGTTCATTATGTATTATGTTTGTGTTGCTTCTCACTAATCTATCAATCTGTCCAACTTCACTCTTATCTATTTTGTTCTAGACTCGAATCCTTCTTCAGCTCACTTTTCTTCAACTTCAATTTCAACCTTTTTGTTTCATATTTAAATACATTGTTTAATTTATTTAATTTCCTTGTTTTTATTTCAATAAAAAAGCAATTTATAAGCATAAGTCTACCTGGCAGAGGCAGCCCGATATAATGAAATGGCATACCTTAACGGCCCATTTCCCCGAACCGGGCGAGTTATGCCCATATAGCAGATATATCACAGTATCTCTATGCAGAGCTGCTGGCCATAAAAGTGTTTTTATTGCTCATTTGACAATACGGACATTTGCACCCCTTGTTGCATGCCTCTCTAGTGGATTGTGTGATGCTGCCTGGCGATGCCTGCCTTTTGCGCTCGTGTGCTGCCTGTAAATCTAAATAATTTGGCAATTTTGTGCTGATTTTATTACATGCCGCAAAGGTACATTAAAGGCGCAACGGGTTTTGCATCGCCAGTGCCAAATATGTCGATAAACTTGGATTACATTGCGTATACGTAATTTTTGTGCAGTTTCACTTTTGGGGAACTGGAGATCTGAAAGAAAAAAATTGGCATAAATTTCAAGTGCAGCGGGAGTAATGGAAAAGGGCTAATTAAACGACGACCACAAAAAGGAGAACCAAAAAAATAAATTAAAAAGAAAAGTTCTTTCTCTTTTCCTTTTTTTTCTTTTTTTTGCTACCTGTAAAGTTATGCATTTTATGGCAGGTGCCTGATTAAACTTTCCAGCTGCAACTAAATGTGCTTAACTTCATATGAATTGCCGCCGGCTATGGCGTAGGAGTTGCCGCTGCTGTAGCTGCCACAAATTTCGCACAGCCTCTCCGAGAGTCTGAATCGTCAGCAGGCAAATTAAGAACTCCATGCGGACAGAGACATTATAATTTGCTGTGTGGAAGGTGGCAAATGGAAAATGGGAGATGGAAAATGGAAAATGGGTAAATGTCAAGCGAGTTGACTTAATGAAAATTCATGAAATTCACTTCACCCACTTTTGAGTGGTTACAAATGCCATGGGAATCGAGTCGGAGCAGCATTTACCTAATTTGTAGGCAATCAACTTTTGGCATTTTCTGCAGCTCTCGCACTTTGGCTTGTCGAATTTTGAGTGCAGTTTCTTTGCTTAAATTTGAACGATTTTCAATGAGAGTCGTGGCAGCAAAATGCACTCACTCACTGCCAGCCGTTGGTCAACAAGTTTTTAATTATAAAATAACTTTCGACTAGCTGTACGGGCCACATCAGGCGTTGAACATGTGCAAAAGAATTACGTATGCCCAACCAATATGAAGGACAACAGAACACCAGCAGCAACACTACGTTCTAGAGCTTCTGTTGTTGTTGTTGTTGTTGGGCCTTTCAATTGATGGCAATGCTGTGTAATTAGCCACAAATTGTTTAGGCCTAGTTGCACACGCTAGCAGATGTTCAGATGACCGGGCTAAAATCCAAATATGCACACAGCCAAAACCAAAGATGACACAATTTGGGGCATTGCCTCGGTGTGTGTGTGTGTGTGTGTGTGTGGTATGTGCGTGTGTGTGTGTTTAACTGTATTTGACCAATTAAGTAGGCTACACTCGTACACACAGCAGCTCATGTCCACGCAAATTAAAACAAAAATGTTTTTTTCCTGTTGAAATTTTGTGGCCGAACTCTGCAACTTGTCGCAATTGAGCTTTTATGGACGTTCTGTGCGGCGCACGTAACGTATACGCAATTACGCAGACGGGCTGCAACAGCTGGTTGCAAAACAGACAGAGAGAGAGATAGAGAGGGAGAGAGAGTGACGCATGTAATAGAAATTATTTACACACAAACAGAGAAAGGTTCTCCGGCCCAGGCACCAGACAAACCAAATCGATTTCTAGACAATTGTTTTTAAAGAATTTGTACGCACTGAAAGCATGAACAAGGGAATATCAGATATCTGTAAAATAATTAAATGTAATTTTTAAATAAAAAAATAATAATAATTTTAAAAAGAAAAATTTTAAAAATAATTAATAATAACCTATTTAAGACAACTAAAAATTAAATGAAAGGAACAAAAAAAAATCAAATTTAATTTACTAATTAAAAGAAAAAAAATCGAATTGAATAAAAAAAAAATTATAAAAATTATAAAATATTGTTGAATAATTTTTATATAAACTGAAAAATAAAAAATAAAATTAATAATTAGATAATCAACGTATTTAATCACATAAATAAATTTATAAAAATTCTAAAATTTTTGTTTAGATGAAAAACAAATAGCCAGTACATATAATACAAGAAAAAAATATTATTTAATAATAACAAAATATTATAAACAGATTAAAATAACTTTAGAAGGTAAATAGAATTTTGAGCACTAAATTATAATAAAAACAAATAAATAAATAAATAAAAACAATAGGTAAACAATGGTTATTATATATATTTAAAAATTATGTGGAATAAATCATTTGAAAATTGTTGCTGTCAATTTTTTATTTTAAATTCTTACGAAGCAATAGTAAGCTTTTTTTTAGTTATTTATATTTAAGCAGTCATTCAAGCTATTTATAATAGTAAATAATAATTATTTATTTAAAAATTTTATACGATTTGCCGTTGAGTTATACAAAGCATCGCATATACCAAACCGAATATGAGTCTTACACTTGCAGTTCCACCAGTACAGTGAATACTTCCATTTTTATACCAAATGGCTTAAATGTAGCTTTGAAATATAAATTTAAAAAAAATATACTGTTATTCTTTGGTGTAGCATATCAATTTGTATTCCCTTTGCTTTTAGCTGGTCCGCCAGTATCCGGGAGAGGCTAGAGTCGATTAGAAAGCTCGAATGAAATTGTACAATATGCAGCTCTCAAAAAATAATATGCTAGTAGCTCTACGAATTGGGCACTGTAAATGACAATGAAATTACATTGAAAATGTTGCAGTTGTTTATGTTGTTGTTGCTGTTGCTATTGCTGTTGTTGCGCATACGCAATGTTTGCCATGGCGAGAAGCACGACAAGGCATTGCCATTTTAGCTATTTCAGCCATTTTAGCCATTTCAATGCATTTCAAGCAGTCGTTGGCTGCTTGTCGACAGCAACAGCAGCAGCAGCAGCAGCAGCAGCAGCAGCAGCAGTAGCAGCAACTGCATGCCGTAGTGCCTTTTGCTCTAGCAACAGCCGGTCCTGGCCCTGACTCTGGCGTTGACTCTGAGTCTCTTCTGTCTCCATTTGGCTGTGTAACAGGTGCAGGCAGCAGCATTTCCTATATTCTTTTTCGTTTTTATTTTTCAATGCTCCTCCTTCTTTTCTTGTGTTTTTGTTGTTTCTGCTGCCACAACTCAATTTATTTCAACATGTACTTTTGAAACAATGAATTTCACTTTAGTTGCTAATGGATTTTGTACGATGCAAGCAGCTTGTGTGTGCTCTCTAGCTATGTTTTTTTTTTTTTTTTAGTTTTTGTTATAGTTTTTTTGTTGCTTTTTTGGTTCGGGTCAGCTGCCAAGAAAACTGCGTGAGACAGGCGAAGTTGGAGTACTCGAGTGTTCTTTATGCTCTTCTACTTCTGCTTCTTCTCTGTTGCCTTGCATTAATGCATTTTGTTTGCTTTTGGTGACACGCCCACACACACATACACACACACACGCACGACCACGCCCACACACACACACACCCACAATGACAAATGAAAGTTGACGCGCTCTCGTTTATTGAGACAAACGGCTGATGCCAGTACTTTGAGTTAGTTTTTCTTTTTGCCTTTGAATGCTGTCACCCAGGCTGTCTGCAGTCTGCTGTCTGTTCTCTGCGGCCTGCCACGCCCACTCTCATTATGCTAATGCAAATGAGCGAGGGCAGCTGAGATCTGCTGCTGCTGCACAATGCACAATTAAAATGCACCCAAAAGTGTGTACCCAAACGGCAATCAGACTCCAACTCCTGCTCCTGCTCCTGCTCCAACTCCGACTTCGACACTTGCATACGTAAGCCAGGACACTTAATTAATTTTCTTTTAAATTACATTTGCCATTGCCAGCTGGCAGTCCGGCAACAGAATAGCTCCATTCCTTCACTGTTGACTCAATAAAGTACATTTGCAGCTGCAGTTAGCTAATGTTGTTGTTCTTATTACGCCCCTCCTTCCCCCTCCCAACTCAGCGACCACAACTCACAACTTTGCAACGCAAATACAAAACTTTCGCCCTTGTGGCCATTGTCATTGAGGGTGAACTTTTATGCTCTGTGTAGATGAATAGTTTGCATGTTGTTTGTGCCTTAGGCCAGACAGGCGGCACCTAATATAACGTCTCAACGTCTTCTCAAACATCAATTTACATTGCATCTTGTCATATTTCTGATTAAGTTGACAACAGAATTTTACAGGCATAACAAGCTTTTGGCTTGAATTGAATTTAAGCATTAAAGTGAAAACTTGTTAAAGATTGAGATTAAAGTAATTTAATTTGATTTTCCTTAGCAAAATATATCATATGCTATATGTAATAATTCATCAAGCATTTCTGCTTAAGCTGGAGCAGAAATGCTTGGTCGACAATAAACAAAGGTTCAACATTATTTTCCCCTCTGCCAATATATTGGCCAATGATCCTGTTGATATATGATACATCTGATTCAGTAAACCACTCGTTAGCTTGCAAAAAGGACTCTGCATAAGCAGACGAGTTCAGGATATATGAACATATATCAGCTCTTAAAACTGCTAAAAAAAAAAGAAAACGACATTTTACATAAATATTTCAATTTGAAATACGTATAAATTCATTTCAAATAAATTGCATAATGCAGCCACTTTCTGGCCAGAGCCGCAATTGCTTCAATCAATAGCTCCAACTCCGGCTGCAGAGTCACAGCTCTGGACTCTGAGCTGAGGCTTAGTTACCGATGACATGTGTCAGGTGCAATCAAATACGCTTTCAAAGCTTAAACGCTTTTGCGGCAGTTCGTGTAAATTTCAAACAAGCTGCCACAGCAACTGTGAACAGCTAGCAAGCAGGGGCAGGAGCAGGAATGTGGGAGGAGCACCCACCATGTCACGTTGCCAAAATTGTTAGGCTGCTGTGTGAAGACTTGCATGCAAGCAGGTGAGTGAGTGTGTGTGTGTGTGCGTGTCTGTGAAAGGCACCGAGTTTGGTTATGCTTTTACTTTTGTGGCATTGCTTACTAATTGAATTAATGTACACAATTTCCAAACAAAGTTTCTTACAGCGAGGCAGCAGCAACATGCCAGAGCAGCAGCTGGGGCAGGTGGGGCAGGTGGTGGGAGCACTAAGGTGGCACGACACATGTGCGCGATTGAAATCAGTTTTGGCAGCGCCAAGCGAATTGAATTTGTCGCCCTCAACGGCTCTGCCATGACCTTTTACTCTCTCTCTCTCCCTCTCTGTGTCTCTCCCGCTCTATCTGCTGCTCTATCTGTTGCTTTGCGTCTGTGTGTGTGTGTGCGTGCGTGTGTCGAAGTAATTTTAAAACAATTTGCTCGTTTAATGCCAAAACATGTAAAGTTTTTTAATTGTCTACAAATTGGCAACATTTGCAGCAGCTCGCAAGTGGAAAAGCGCTCAAAGCCGGCGCCGTAGACGTAGCCGTAGCTGGAGCTGTAGCTGGAGATGGAGCCAAAGCTAAAGCCAATGCCAAAGACATTGAAAAGTCGTCGCCAAAGTTGGCGTCGCCTTCTGGCCAAAATTGTTGCTGTCACATGTTGCACTTGGCGCCTGTTCACAGCCTTTTAATTATATTTAATTGAAATTCGAAACCACAAGCCGCATTCGTCTCTAAAGTGAATTTCAGTTAATGTGCCGCGAAACAGTTGAAATTACTTTCTTGGATCTCTTCACTCTCTCTTTCTCTCTCTCTCTCTCTCTCTTTTATTTCCATTAATTCAAGCTGCTGTTGAATTTTTGTTGGCTGTGAGTGCTATAAAGTTATGGCAATTAATTAAGATGTATTTCAATTAATAAAGGTTTCATTTAAAAAGCTCTGAAGCAAAAAATTCATAAATAATAAAAGTAAATAATAAATTTTATATGCATTTTTTTTTACATATAGTAAATAATAAATTCTACATAAATAAAGGATAAATTTCAAACGAATAATTTTGTATGTTATTTTTACCATTATTAATTTGTGTATTTAGTTATTTACATGATTATTTGTTTATTTAAAAACAAATGAAAATGTGTTAATACTGTTTGCTTTCTGTTCATTTTGGCTTAATTGTTAGTTTGTTATTGCTTAGCTTTTATTTTGAACAGCTTTGATTGTTCATTAATCAACAAGAAATTCAGACATAATTATACACATTTTTTTAAATACTGTATGCTATATATAATTTTAAGTCAGCTTTTATTTTAACTATCGAAGAAAAGAGAATATTAATCATAAAAGAAATGAATCTACTTAGCATAGTTTTTAAGTCACTTTTTTTTATTTACTTAAATTTTCTATATATATTTTCCTTATTATTTCTACACATTAAAGCACCAGCCAGCACCACAAAAACTGTTGCAGTGTAAAGTCAAAAATGTTTATGTCATTTTAACTGTGCGCCATGAAATTTCAGACTGTGGCACTTGGCCACATTCGGCTCACTTGACAGTTTTGTAGCGTGCACAAAACTAATTTGCACTTGAAACCACAAAAGCAAAAGTCAACCACTTGTCAAGCAGCAGCCCGATGGATGCACCGCTAAGCTAGCTCCTGCTGCCTGGCAGCCAGGCGGCTCAGTATCGTGTGTCCTTGGCCGTCTGTTTTTGTTTGTTTTGGCCCTGTTGTTGGCCATGCAGCAGCCGAATGAAGTGTAAATGAGATTTTTATGCAACACCAAACCACCGGCCACAAGATGCAGCCAAGCGCTGTCGACGTTGCGACCATTTCTAGTTGTTGTTGTCTGATTTTATTGCTTAAGTTGCGAGTCGTAAAGCTCATTACGGCCAGGAAATTGCATATAACATTACAGAGCTCACCCACACACACACACACACCGACGCACACAATGTCGGATTGGGTAGCTAAGCAACCTACAAGCAGCCAGTGAATCAGAGCTTAATTAATGTGCATCCCGCACAACAGCTTGCAGCACGCAGCTTCGCCTTGCAACGCTGCAGGAGCAGCCGCAGCAGTAATCGGGCCAGAGGCTGGCAGGCGAAATAGAAAATAGAAACGAAAACATGTCAGGCTTCAGAAACATAATTGTGTTAAATTTGCAACAAATATGTTTTTGTTAGTTGCCATTGTTGTTGCCAAAGAAAATATTGCCATTTGACGTTTGCCGTTTGCTGTTTGCCGTTTGCTGTTTTCCCATTTTCTCATTTTCCTGCTATTGCCGCAGCTAGTTTCCTTCAGCATAACTCAACTTTTGTGGCTTGACGCATACGCAACGTGTGTGCATAAGATTAAGCATACGCACGGTTGGCTGCCCGCATCAACTAAGAACTTTACACAAATGTCATGCCCTGACATTCAATGTCGTTCTCTGTAAATGTGCGTGTGTGTGTGTGTCAAATATATTCGAAAACAAATTGGCAAACGTATGCTGGGTAAGTCATTGCAATGGCATTAGGAACTCTCAGTCCCAATGCTAAGATAAAGTACAATTAAAATAATAATAATATGGCAAATATCTCAGCATATGCTAAGCAAGTTTGCACAACTAATTTATAAATGAGAGGCAATCAATCTACGTACCTAAGCTGCGCAACTGAAGCAAGAGTCTGGCGAATTGAGACATGCATGATTCCATGCTGCTTACTTTAAGTACGAAATCGAAGAGAGAATCAAATACATTATTTGCAATGACATAGATATATAATACCATTTATAGATGATTACAAGTTTGTGATATATAATAAAGTTGATGTTGTCGCTTAGGTAAGTTTGTCTGTGAAGCAAAATTTAAATATTTACAATGAGTCTGCGTTTGAAAATTTAAATCACAAAAAATTTCTGTCAGACATGGAACAACTTGTTTATTTTCTTAGAAATTACGAATTATTTATTAGCATAGCTAGGCGATATATACTATAATAAGCATCATTAAACAGAATTTATAATTATTCTTTTTGCTTATTTTGTACAAGTTAATTATTTTGTACAAGTTAAATAAAATTATTTTCTCTTAATGCTTATTGAGTTTTACGTGAAAAAGACTAAAACAGTTTCCAGCCATAGCTCTGAGGACTATTATACAATATGTCCTCATATGTATATTATTATGATATATGTATGAGAGCTTATTCGATTTAATCTCTTGATAAATCTTTTTTTTTTATTTAAATACAATTAAAATTAATAATAAAAAATATATATATAAAAAGTAAAATAAATTATTTTGAATTTTATTTAAATAAAATAAAGTTTCCATTTATTAAATATTTACTAAAGTAAAAACTGTAAATATATATAATCTATCTATTATCTATCTATAATCTATCTACTATCTATCTATTATTGTTTCTGCTTATATATCTATTGTACTTAAGATGTCAAGCAACCCCAAGAGGGTTAGTTTGGCCAGACTCTCCATGTAAAATATTCTTTTCCGTTTTACAAGGACAACATCTCCGAGCAGCTTGACTGATAATTGAATTAAAGCTCTGCCATGAAAATAATGAAATTAGAATAGATTTTTGTGTGTTTTGTAAGAAGTTGCTCTGTCGAGAGTTTGTATTTGTTTTCCTGTTTGTGTTGGCCAGTGTCAGTAACGGCTTTTAGTGGCCATGTCAGCATTATTAAAGCAATTAATTTATATCTGTTGGATCGGCAACAAGAACTGTCGTAGCTTGTGCGACGATTAATTAGTCCTGTCATCGTGTAAATTTTGCTAAATTATTATCAATACGCTGGCCAGCGATAACAGCGGGGACAGGTGGCCTATACATATATGAGGGCGGGGGCGGGGGCGGTGGCGGAACTGGTACAGGTTCGCTGGCCAAATTGCAATGGCGATATGACAATAATGCAATCAAGCAATCAATCAATTAATGTCTGCCCGAATTAATGTTGAATATTATGTATTATCGTCAATGCCATCATTAGCACTAAATTCAATTATATTACCAGGCTGGCAGGCAGTCAGGCAAGGCAGCGCAGGATGTCAGCCAGTTTGTCAGTCAACCGACTGATGATTCATCATTGTTAAATTTTGGCCACCTTTCAGTTTTGGTTGTGTGTGTGTTAGCTCAGTTCTGTTTGTGTTATGCTTCAAAAAGATATAAAAATCAAAATACATTTCGGGTGAATTTGTTCTAAATTTTCTGCCTCAACATGGTTCCGAGCGGCACCCCTAATATCGAGGTTGTTGAGATGTACTACGATGTCTATAACTCTAGACAGTTCTCCCTCTGGTGCATTGCTCTGGCATCGGTCGTCTTTATGTTCTTTCAGCTGCACAGGCGTCCACAATAAGCAAGACGCGCTCTGGTCTTTGGCTAAAATTACAATAAATGCCCGTTAAAAATCAAACAGGTTTATTTTTATTCTTTGTTAAAAGACAATCAAGTCGGGAGTGCTTGACTGGGAGATACCCTAAAATCGGAGCAGAATAGCATTTATTCTATGTTGATCTTACGCCAAGAACTTTAGTAGTGTTCACACATACATATGCACTTGCATATACACACACACATGCAGGCGCTCGTCAATGTGTGGTCGGTTGGATAAAGGGAATCTGGTCATTCCCAAGTATCTACTGGAAATCAGGTTATCAGTTGAGTTAATATGTATGCAACAGGTAGAAGTAGGCGTGGCAGACACCTTAAAGTATGAAAATTCCTGATGAGGGGAGGGAACTGTGTAGTTTTAACCCGTCTGTCCAATAAAAAGCGAAGAATTATTGAAATATCAGTTTCTCGAACGGTTCAAGGGATCTCGAGCTCTGTCTTACTTGTCTCTATATTAGTTATACGCCTTTTCAAGCCAAAGTCAGCTTTAAAGTATTAAAAAAAAACTCACTTTTGCTGAACTGTTGCCAGCTTAAGATACACAACAATATGTCTCAATTTCATTTCCATTTCGAATTAAATTCGATTATTAATCGGTAAATTTGCACCGACATTAAGTTGATATAATAATATTGATATGCATTTTTGTTAATCGCAGATTTGATATCTGATGGAATGCTCGGCTTGTCTGTGGGCAAAATGTAGACGTTGCTCATACGCCACGTATGGCTGACGTCTCTCTTTGTGCGTGCGACATGTGCAAATATTGATGAAAGTGCGTGTGTGTGTGTGTGTGTGTGTTGTGCATAATAATATGCAAATGTATCTGTGTGTGTGTGTGTGTGAGATAAACAAATACACGCCTACATGCACATAGTGAGCGAGAAGGGGTCGTGGAGGGGGAGGTGGGGGGTTGGGGGCCATAAAAGTTAAGTAAATATATAAACATGCAGCGGCTTACGCATGCCTGACTGTCAGTCGCTTTATTGTTGTTGTTGTAAGTGCATGTTTATGTTGTTATTGATATGTATACCATGTACAGATGTATTCACAGCACATATACATATGTATGTGCGTATATACATATGTATGTATGTATGTATGTTTGTAAGTCGGGTAAACGTTGAAATCAGTTCTGTATCGCAAAGCCAAACGATAGTCCATGCACGAGTATATGAATATGAATATAAACATAAAGCCATCTACTTACACATATGGCTCTATCTCCCTTCCTCCCTCGCTCTTCATCTCTCTCTCTCTCTCTCTCACTCACTCTCTTTTGGTATCTGTTTGGCGCTTCTTTTTTTTCAATAAATTGTGCGTGAATGATGCATAAATCAAATAAAGTTAAAAAATTATATTTCGCCGTCGCGCATCATACGAAGCGTAAAAAAGCGTAACGTATATATTTTTTTGTATCCAGCTGTCATGTAAATGGGCGTGAGTGTGTGTGTGTGTGTGTTTACTGGCAATTTGTGCATTCACATACAATGTATAAATATACGCGCATTCAAAGTGAAAAGCAAATTGCATTAAGGTGAACGCTTGTTAATAAATAAACATTACTTTATTGCAACGCAGTATATTAAATGCCCCGTTAAGATGAAGAACCAAGACTGAGGCATATTAGCTACACACTTTTCAGTACTAATAGCAGTCTTTAGTTTATATATATAATATATATGTATATCTATATATATTATTGTATATTCACGGTAATTACTCGAGATAAAATATTGAAGATATTGAGGACGTATACTTTAGGATCGTGGAGAATTGTATTCAACTTTATTTCCTATAGTTTTAAAAGCTGGAGCCTCAATATTTAAGAATTAAAGGCCTGCTGAGCTTTGCTATGCTATATATAGATATAAAAATAATAAGATTTCTATAAATATATCCGATTGCAGACTTGGCTAAACGAAAAATGGAGCTGTTAGCGTTTTCACTACTAATGAGTATTATCTAGTCGGTGGCGCCCGATGGCCACGCATTTTGGGGAATCTCCGAAGGAATTCATATTAAATTGTTGGCCAAAGGGAAAACACAAAAGATGCCACAAGCCCAGTCACTTCTTATATTCAAAACAAAAAGGCTCTGTATAAGATGCCACGATTGAGGTGATTAAGATGACATTAAGGTAACTTATAACTGTAAATGCTTAAATGCGCTGAACTGACTCGATTGTTGAAGAAGCTCATAAATTAGTTAAGAGGTGGCAAAGTATCTCTGCTATGATTAAAGCACCTCAAAACATCAGTGCAGTAATCGAAGACGTTTTTCTGATGTATCCAAGAAATGTACAGTTACATCATGGTTGATAGTTCATCGAAGACCTGCCTCAATGCTTGCCCAATGTAGAGCTTCAAGCTGCTCAAGGTGAGAGTGGAAGAAAGAAAGAAAGTGCCAGACATCGAGAGGCGGTCAACACATATCTTCATATGTATATACATTCTTGGCTTATATAAAAACTTGCTTCAGCTACTTACAGCGTATTTACCTCATTTTATTAGAGTTCTTCCCTCTTTATGTGTGTGCCGAGCTACTTTTCAGCACATCTAGTCAAATAAAGTCTACAAAGTATTGGAATAATTTCAGTTATCTAGCTGAAGTGTTTCAGGCTTTATCGCCACTTATTTAGCTTGTCGTATGCAAATGCAAATCTGCAGCTGTTTCAGCGCTTCAGCGCTTCAGCGCCACTTTTTTTCTTCACTCAAGTGGGTCAGGGGCTACTCCTGCTACTCCGGCTGCTGTGTGCATACTTGGGCGCCGTCAAGGCGACTGTCAGCGTGTCAAGTTGGGCTGGGTTTTAAGGCAACTTGAGACAGGCAGGCAGCCGCAGGATGTCATTTTGCAGAGGCTCCAGCTGCTGCGGCAGCCGCTGCCCGCACTAATGAAACAAAAACAGACAAGTTAATGTACAGTTGATGTACAGTCTAATGGCCAGGCAGGCGGGCGAATGCCGCATTGCCATCTATCTGGTTAACTGGCCGCCAGCTCTTGTCGGCAGATTTGCATAGAAAGTAGCTGCAAAGGAGCCGAACAAAAAGGCGGCGAGGGGTGTGGACCGGCAGTCCTAGCTAATTGAGTGACTAAGCATCGTTGGCTAAAGTTTTCGACATTCTAATGCCATTGTCAAGCTGCCACTGCTGCTGCTCAAACTAGTTAACATTTCCGCTGCTGCGGCAAAAGGCACTTACCTGCTGCTCTTTTGCGCTGTTCCCAATTCTCCATGAATATGGCTTTTATAAATAATTCAAGCGTATGCTGATAGAGACTTTAAGCCCCCCACACCCGCACACCCCTTTTTTTGCTGCCATTCGAGACAAATTAACAGAGCGCATTGAATGCGGGGCGGGGTCGATGATGCCATACAAAAGACTAAGAACTTGTACAAACGGCACAAATGTCACAGCAACAACAACAGCAACAAAGACAGCAACAACAACAGCATTAACAAAGAGAGAGCTACAAGCAAAAGGCAGCTGAAACTTGCGGAAGTTGGCCTTTTGAAATGCAAAACTTACAGCCGCACAATTTTCACAGTTTTCACAATTTTCACAGTTTTCACAGTTTTGGCAGCAGCAGGAGCAGCAGCAACAACAACAGCAACGACAACGACTACATCAAATTTTTTTTGTTTATTTTTTTTGGGTATTAAAATCATTTGTGCATGTTTTTCGGAATTATTCGAGCATAATTTCTCAACTGGCAGCAGCTGCCTTCGAGTATTTCTATACAGTCAGCATATTGACTGCGCTTTGGCATATTTTTAGTTAAAAAGTGATGAGAGACCATTTTTGGGCAGGGCGGGGCGGTGTGGCACGCGCTTCATTGCAAATGAGCGGCGCACAAAAGTGTTGCCTACTTTTCAGGGCAGCACGCGCCACTGCAAATTAACAGCATCAACAACAACAACTACAACAAAAACGAAACTGTCAGCAAAAGCAAACAAAATAACACAATTTACAGTTAATCTAAATGTTGGTTTTTATTAGCCGGCAGAAGTTTCTGTGGCTGCGACTGCAACTGAACTTGATAAAAGTTAAGCCAGCCCAGCCAGCGCCCAAATAGAATGCTGTTACCAGCAGGCGGTGGGTGGAAGAAGGGAGGGGGAGAGTGGATGCTGTGTGTGTGTTTGTGCATGATATAGCAACAGCAAAAGTGACTTTATTATAATTTTCAACTTTTGATTTACTGCGTACTTTGTTACTGTGTGTATGCGTGTGTGCGTGTACCGAATACACACACACATACAGAGTTGATTACGCTTTGTGTCTGTGTGTGTGTGCGTGTATGTGTGCGAGGCTCAAGATGCCAGCAAGGCCAACAGCGCCAACCCACTCGACAGGGCAATCGGCCCAAGGCAGACAACACAAAAGCCATGAACAACCACACAAAATGATGCTAATTTTTACACCACAACAACACGAACAGCAACAACAACAACAACAACACAAGCAACAGCAATGACACCAAATTGTTGCCAGAGATAGCAAGCGGCAAGAAAATACAATTGCAAAAGTTTCTTACAAAAAGATTTACAAAATTACAATAATAAAAACAACAATAAAATTAAGCATTGTAATATGGTGACAACAGGACACAAAAAAGAGCAACAATAACGAAGACGAAAATGAAAATGAAAATACAAATACAAAAATACAAAATGAAAACAGACTCTGGCAGAATCAAATCAATCTTAAGGCAACTCAAGTTCTTTATGCTCTCTTTATGAGAATGATCTAATGCTAAGGAAATTATTGATTGTTTTATTTATATTTATAGTATACATACATATGAATATAGATTTGTATATATGTACGTAAATCAAATGAAATCAAATAAATGGATGTGAAGAGCCATTTACTTAAAGAAAATATACTATGTTAAATTGAAAATAAATGAATTAGTTTTTTTTTTAATAATTCAAATAATACAATAATCACATGAAATCAAATAAATGAACGCGCAGACATATTTACTTTAAAAAAATATATATATTCTTCTGAAAAGAAAAAAACAACTTTTTTTTATAATTATTTAAAAACAATATTTTTTGATTAACAAAAAATACACCAAATATATATTTTAAATAGTTTTTAAATAATATTTGTTATATGCAAAATATATTAAATTTTTTGTACATAGCTGCTATACATTTATTATAAATCATGTTTATTACGTTATTTAAAAACTATGTATTTTAAATATATAACAAAATACACAAAATATATTTTATATTTTCAAGATTGTTTAGGAATTATTTATTATATACAAATTAATAAACATTAAACTTTTTGTTTAAATATTTTTTTATTTGAATTGTTATATTTTTCTCTATTTTCCTATCAAAAAACAACAAAATAGTTGCTATATATTTAATGTTTACTACATTATTATTTTTCGGTACATAATATGAATTATTTAGTTAGTATAAATTTGCCTAAATTTTATTATTCACGTTTTTAAATAAATATCTTAAGAATTGGCGCTGCTACAACTATGCGCGATTTTCAGCGGGAACAGAAGGGTTTTATTAAATTGATGCCTTTTCAGTCTCTTTAATTTGATAGTGGCAGAAAAAAAAAATAAAATAAATAAATTCCCCACACTCTCACTGTGGTCGATCTTTTGCCATATTCGGTTTGAAAGGCAAATGGAGTCATGTCTATGTGCATGTGTGTGTGTGTGTGTGTGTGTGTGTATTGAAGTGTGAGTTTGGCTTTAAACTGTACCTGGCACGTGTCATAATTGCAAATCAATGAGCTGCAGCACAATAGTGGCACTGATTATGACTATGTCATAACGATGATTACGCCAATTGTATCGGCCGAGATATATATGTACATATATACAAATATATGGATAAATGCATGTGTGTGAGTGTGCTATGTACGTGCATGTACCGTTAGTGTGTGTAGCATTTTAATAAATTACGTGACAAATTGCAATGCTCTAAGCCTGCCCTGTGGGGAAGGCTTACATTGGGGTGCAGCAGGTGGCTCCCTCTGGCGGCGAATTCCGTTAATGTAGGCTCATTAGTTGAGGCATTAAGGCAGCATTATGAGAATCGCAGAGAGGAGCGGGCATTAGAGTAGTTGCATTTGCATTTGTAGCGTTGGCAGCGCTGGCAGCGTCTTGCACATTTGCATACGCCAATTGGCTCTCTCCCTCTGTTAGTCTCTCTCACTTGCACTCTCGCTGCTTGGTGGGGTGTCTAGTATCTGTCGCATTTCTAGTGTAATTTGCAAAATTAAATGACAAAGTTTTGCACACAGTTAACAATATTAAATCGGATTTCAAAGGCGCCGCTACCGACATCGCCGTCGACGTCGACGTCGCCGTCGCCGTCCCCAGTTCCAAATGTAATTACATTTTCTGTTTTGTGTGTTAACAAACCGTATAATTGGCCCCGGCTCTTTGTCGCGTGCACTTTTGCTCTTGCTCTCTCGTTCCCTCTCTTTCGCTCTCTCGTTCCCTCTCTTTCGCTCTCCCTCTTTCGTTTGCACGCCTGTATTCTGCATTCGTGTTATTCTTGCCGAAATCCTTGATACCACCTAGCCCGGCCAACACTCAGCAACAGTTAGCCGCACAATTCATTATGTGTGTAATAGCAGCGGACATTGGCCGGGATGCAATTATTTTGAGAGCCATTCCGCTTATTCAATGAGCAGAAAGAAGTCTAGTGCTCACTTGTTAGCTGTACTAATTAACTGTTCCAGCTTTAACAGAGCTTCAATATATTGATGTTTCAAATTCAGTTATATGTCTGACAGCCAGCTGCTTGTGCATTGTGGTTAAATGCTGAGCATTTCCAATTACCAGAATACCAAGATAGCAAGGTGCATATGCGTGCACCGCACACACACACGCACACACAGAGTGAACGGAATGCAAGCAAGCTGCTCGTGTGTAAATATGCAGCTGGCATATTACTTGCTCTAGCACAATTGCAGAGTCCCTTTGTCACATATTTTTGTGGATGGCATCAAGTAAATTTAATGAAATTGTTGCGGCTGCCAGTGGCAACAGAGCAAAGTGTGCGGTACGGATGAGTCGCCCGTTGATGGTTGACGGTCGACGCCATCATCTTTGGCACTTTGTTTGCTCAGGCGTAGTTCTGCAGGCCCACCTCCGCCCGTAAACCCCTGTTACCGCCGTTGAACCCGACCCACATTGCAGAAAGCCTCAGCCCCAAAAAGTGGGTCAGTTGCACAGGCAATGCGGCATGAAATTTGAGTTGCTCGGCATGTTAAACAAATTTTGTGGTCAGTTGTCAGCAACAAAAAGCCAAGAAGCCAAATATTTGCACAACCAGCTTCAGGTCCCAAGCACAGCTTCATCTTTAGCCTCTGACAATTGGCTTCGGCTTCAGCTGTTGTTGTTGCTGCTCACGTTGATCTCATTATCAAAGCGAACTGCGAAAATAACCACAACACAACAGAAGCAGCCCACGCTCCAGCATATACGAGCCTTTTTCAAAATTGATTTGCTCTCTCGGCTCGCAGGTTTGTTTGAGTTGCACTTGACACATGCTGAAGCCATGCGTAAATCTTTTAAAACAACTTGAAAAGGAAACAGCACATTAATTGATTTTCCACACACTTCAATGAACATTCAAGTTAGTAGACACGCGCATAACAACAGCAGCTAACGGGGGAAGCTACAGCTAGTCTGCGATGCAATACCCTCGAAAGTAAAAAAAGAAGTGGTTAACATTTGAAACTAAATAATAGAAATATAAAACATACATAAATGATCACTGTTTATTAGCTGAAAACAGCATTTTCGATGTAGGTATACAAGCATATATCGCTTATCTATTTATCCTTTCGCCTCGCATATACATTTACAACTTAGTACATATTACATGTCGTCCTGCTCACTCTCCAGCCGCTCGCCCACTGCCAATCACGATCAGCGTACACCACAAATCAGATGCAGCGGAAGCATAGCTTTTTATAAAGCTCCCTCTTCTTCTCATACTCATACTCATACTCATACTGCCTTCTCTCTCTCTCTTTCTTTCTCTTGTGCTTTGATATCTGATCTGTACGTGTATGCATAATGAATAAACTTTCCCTTAATGCTCACTCTTGCCAGTCTGCTCACGCTTACAGATATCACATTGCAATGGATCATCTCTTTTCCTAAACCAATGGCTGTGCCTTGTGATTTAATTGGTGAGGCTGAATTGTAATTTAATATTGTTTCTGATTGTTAATTTCAACTTTTACTTACAAACGTTATTAAACAAAAGTTGAATCTTAATGAATTTAATTGTAATGTAATGTATATAAATTTCTTCTATATATAGTTTTTGTACGACTCCCATTTAAAGTGTATACCCGCTAACCGTTCGGCATTGTCAAAATTGAAGCTGATTTGCGGCATTCTACATAGGCAGGCCGGCGAGCCGAATCGAGTTGAGCCGAGGCAGCACGGCCCCGGGTCCAGGGCCAGTGTCAGTGAAGCGTGGCAGGCGCGTGGCCGACTGACAATGGCAGAAGCAACAAAAGCAAAAGGCAAAAAAAAAAAAAAAAAAAAGTAAAAAGAACAGAGCAATGGAAGAAGCTAAAATAATTGTAATGGTTGCTTTGCATGCCAAACGGCGCACTGTGCCAATTTTTCAGTTAAAAGGCCGGCGGAGCACACAAAAACAAAAAAACGACAAGAAAGGAACAGAAGAAAATATTGTGCAAAAGCAATGTAATAAATGCGTCTGCTTTGTGGGGCTGCTGATGAACAGCCGCAGAGGAAAACAAGCAGCCGATAGAAGCAGCAGCAGCAGCAGCGGCGGCAGCAGCGGCAGCAGCGGCGGCGGCATCAACTGAAATTGAAGCTCCAACTGAAACTGAAACTGAAACTGTAACTGAAACTGGAGGTGAGGAGTCGCCACCTTTTGCCTTTGGCTGATAAACGTGGCCCCATTCCAGTCCGCGTGCCTGCAACAATTTCCACGTTTTTTTTTTTTGTTTTGTTTCTTGTGTAGTCACATCAATGCATCCCGTCAGGTCCACCTGTGCGTACAGCAGTGTGTATGTGTGTGTGCGTGTTGCGTGTGTGTGTGTTGACTCGTTTTTATGTAGCGCACTTTAAGGCGCATAAAAAATGTCCATTGCCTTGGCAAGCTGCTTTATCTTTTAGCGTTTTATGTCGCATTTGCGTACTCGCTCGTCGCCCAGCTCGTTTTTATTGTAATAAATTTAAAACATTTTGCACTCATACACATTTTATGAATCTTCAAGATGGCAAGCGACTAAAGTGCAGCTGAGCTGCTCCTTTTTTCGTTGTTGTTGCTGGGGTAGATATTTTATTTGGCCATTGAGACACGGGCATGGCAAAGTGCACTGCAATTGGGATTTATGCAAATGGTGATATATACGAGTGTGTGTATGTTTGTCTGTGTGTGTGTGTGTGTGTGCTTATACATTTTTGTGCGCAGCAAAACTTTCAACATAGATTAAAAAATGTCAGCGCAATTTATGCGAAATTATGCAACAGCAACAGCAGCAGCAACAGTAGTAGCAACTCCAGCTCGAAATCTTTTATGCATATGCAAAGTTGACATTACGCATACGTCACGTATGCTACAAAAGTTTGTTGCATTGTTTTCAATGCCATAAACTCAACTATGTCGCTAACAATACTCTCGATAAGCATGTTTTTTTATATGATATGTTAAATGTTTAAATATATATAGAAAGTTGGTCTGAGTGATAGAAAAATACTTAAATTGTAATTAATTTTCTGTTTTTTCATTCTTTTATTTTTATAATATGAAAATGTAATTTTGTATAATTTTTTTTAGATGCAAATATTTTATAAATTGTTTTAATATTGTGCATATGTTTCTTTTTTTCATATTATATCTATTATTTTATATTTTTAATTGTTCTTCATAACAATCATGTGCATACATAAGCTAGGTTTCATACAGATCCTCTGTATGTTTTTAGCATATCTTTTTTAAATATTAAATTCAAGCTATTTGCCTCTATATTACACGTTTGTTAGCTTAGTACATATAGCTGAGCTCTTTACCCTTACGCTTTAACATTTATAACATAGACTGTCATCCCGCTCACTCTTCAGGTGCTTGCTTGCTACCAATTACGATCAGCTGCACACTATTGCACCAATCAGCTGCAACTGAAGCCTAGCTTTGACGCGTTGTTCTATAAGTAGTGCTCACTCTTCTTCTTTCCATCGTGCATGCTCGTTGCTCTGCTCTAATGCTGAGAGCCGTTCGGCTTAAATGCAGCCAATGATATTTCCACCTGCTCTGGCTTCTCTCTGGCGCTCATAAGAGTATTTACGAATCGTTATTATGTGCGCGTTGAGTTTTGTCGTTTATGTATTTTTAATAATAGAGTCAAATACATATTTTATGATAGCACAAATCGTTGCCAGCTGTGCATTAAATCAACTTGCAGCAGCATTTTAATAAGTGCAACTATAAATGTAACTCACTCAATAAAAATAGAGAGGGAGAGAGCTAGAGAGACAGAGAGAGACAGAAGAAGGGAGACTTAAACTGAGAGAGCGCATTAATTCTTGAGGGAATATTCAGCAGTAAAATCAACAAAGAGATGAGGAACAAAATGTAGCTGTTCATTATGGCAGCAGCAGGCAAATTGTTATGAAAATTGAGTTTTTGGCCGCAGGCGAAACTAATTTCGTGTGCTGCTTTGCCTTTTAGTCTGACATAAAAGTCAATCGGCAACTGCATTGACTCTTCTGTGGCTCTTTGGCCACAGTTGGCTCTGCGAACTTGGTCGGCTGCTATCGATAGACTCGTTATCGTTATCATTTGACTGGCCATTTGCTGCTTATCAAAGCTGATTGCAGTGCCCGAAGCCACTTCGCTCACTCTGTTTCGATTTCAGTTGCCGTCTCTGCTCCTGCTTCAGCTTCTTTTGCCATTTCTATTTCAGTTACTGTTTGTGTAGCTCTGGCTGCTGCATACTTATTGCATAGCCTGCCTGGGTCCTTGCCGTACTTGTTTATTGTTTTCGAGTTTGTTGGCGCATTCGCTGACTGCCTGACTGCTTGACTGCTTGACTGCTTGACTGCCTGCGAGCCTCGACTGACTCGACTGCCGTGTTATTGCATATAAACTTCATAAATCTTTTGCTCGCTTAAACTTTTGCAATTGAGTTGTGGATACAAATTAACTCAGCTCGCTGCGCCAAAACTTTTACCTAAATAACAACAGCAATAAGAGCAGCTGCTGTGGCAGCAGCAATAATATTTATCTATGACTATATCCATGCCCCGCTGCATTTCATTCGCTCAGGTAACACTTTAAAGCTCATTATTCACACCTAATTTGATCAATACTTATATTTATTTATTTGCCCAAAATTTTCAGTTAATTTATTTGATTTTAAATACTTCAACTTCATCAAATTTGAAACGAAATACCCAAAGCTTCTTTCTGAATGAAGGCTCAGTTGGCAGCCCACTCGGAAAGTCACTTTTATTCGACTTGCTTCTGTTTCGTGCCTCTTGCCTGACTTTTTCTTTTATTCACTGTCTTTGCACAAATATTTTTCATTATTTTTATCGTCGTTTTTTCTTTCTTTCTTTTTTTCTAAGTTGTGCCTTTTGTGGTTGTGCAGAAAGTTGCTGGCCGGAAATGGACAGCGTATGGTCTTGGCGGCCAGGGGCGTGGCTGGGCGGGACGGAGGCGGCGGCGCGTTGTCAGTGACTCGATTTCCACTTGAGTAAACATTAACGTGCCGGACGCTCCATTGAAATTCAAGCGTGCAATTCATTTCCACTTAATTTTCAACGCTACTCTTGCGCTTTCCCTGTGCTTTTCACCACTTTTCTGAAAGCTGCCCTAAAAGAGGGTATTTTAGCTTGGCGAGTATTCAGATTGAAGACTAAAAGACTAAAGATCTTATTATTCATGATATAAAGGCACACTCAATAAGATCTTGAGGCCTCAAGATTTCAAAATGTAAACTGTCAAGCTCTAAAAATTCAATGGGTGAAGCGTCAAGACCTACAAATTAAAAATCTTTAGATTAAAAATACGAAGATAGACGTGAGAATTAAGATATACTGATGCAAGATCTAAAGATACAAGACTCAGGAGCTAAAGCCTCATGATTTAAATGAATTAAAACAAAAGACTCAAAGTCTGCATAATCAGTTCTAAGAGTTAATGATATATAATATGATGCTGTCTAGGGTATGCGCTAGTCGTGCTTACTATCAGCTCCCACAACAGTATTTTTTTGTGATTTTTGTCATTTCCTCTTTGAGCATTTTATATTATTATTTTGTTTAGTTCAATTTTTGTTGTTGGCAAAGCTTGAAGGGAAATGTGTTGCAAATTAGCCACAAGTGTCGAAATTTTGATGCGCTGCGCGTCATAAAGTCAATTTAACGCAAATTTATGAAAACGATGAGGCAAAAACAAACAAAACAAAATCGAAAATATAATAAATAGAGATGCGTTTCTCGGCAGCTCGGCAGCTCGGCTGCTTAAGGGGGCCCCACGACAATAAGCGGGGGTCGTGTAATTTGTGGTTAAATTGAAAGCAATTAAGTGAGGCGCGTGGCTCGTTTGTGAGGCGATTTGATTAGGGCCGAGTGCCTGATTGAAATTGATGGAGCGTATGCTAGTATTTCGATCAGTGGACAGTGTGTTTTATGCATTTGCAATGGAATGACATTCATTTCATTCTGGGCCAGGGGCCATTGATATTTATGTGATTTGTGCGATTAGAAATTGTATTTGCAGCAGTTGCAGATGTTGTTGCTGTCTTAAAATGTGAATGCTGTTAGCAGCTAAGTAAAATGATTATGCCACAAGCTGTAGCATTTCATCTGTCATCAGCTCGATGGATATCAATTATGTGCATTTGTAGTTGATTCAATTCACTTCAATTCAATTCAGAGTTGCGCTTCATTTCCTCTACACGCTCAGCATCTGCTTGACAAAAAGGCTACATTGACAGCACTGGCACAGCAGAGGCACTCGCTTGCTCTCGCTTCGTCCTTGTATTCTTATTTGTTTGCCCTGCCTATTTAGGTTTGATTTCATTCTGCCGGTTTGCCTAATTAATTATATTGTGCCATTTGGCGCCTCAGGTAATGAATGAATCAACTTTGCTCCGCACCTGTTCCAATTGTCACCTACAGCAGCACAGCACAGCATACGACTCCACCCACTGCTCCCCCTCTCTGCCTACTCCCGCCCTATTTGTTGTAAAATTGATTAACTGACTGCCAAAGTGAACGAAATTGTAACTGACTCGCAGCACCCATTGGCGTTTTGCTGTTTGTTTTAATTAAATTTCTATTTCCCGTTAACTACATAATTATCTCATTTCATTATGCTCTAAATTATATAAAACTAATTGAATACCATCAGCTTCAAATAGTTTGTGCAGCTGTTCGATGTGAAAGCTGAAATTGTAAATTGTTAATTGCGAGTTGACTGAATAAAAAGCTGTGAGCGATACCGTTAGATGTTTAAATATTGAGTTATATTGATGGAATTTGGGTAGCTGGGGTAATGAAGTGCTCCAAAGTGTGCCAGTAGCTGAATATTTAATAAAAATACAAACATTTGTTTAAAAGTGACTCAATTCGATAGTAAGCAAAGTGCATTTAAATATTAAAATTATGTTTAAAGAATGTTGTTTTAATATCTAATGCAGAGTGTGATCTGAATCGTAAAGTTGTTCTTAAAACTTTTGTGCGCTGGCACTAGATGGTTGGAAAGTGCCTCTATAAGCTATATAATGATGTACATATATCGTTCGAAATTGTATCTCACCTTTGTGTCTGCTCAGCGCTGAATTTGATAGCAGCAAAAGAAGTGTAAACATTTTGAGCCAACTCTACAGTAATATCCCTAGCCTAAATAATATAATTTCTATTTTATGTAGATATAACTATTACACGATTGCATTTGAGGCCTCTTGAAGTCTTATTTAACATTCTGTTCTCGTAGCAATTGAAGCTCTTCTCTCGCTAATAACACTTTAGTTAAATGTTAACAAACTGCCCAACAATGTTGTATGGACATTAACACGGTCAGGATTATGGCTCTAAAAACATATTTGTTGTTGCCACAACTGTTTCTCTTTCTCTCTCTCTCTCTGTGTGTGTGTGTGTGTGTTACATAACAAGAGCAACAGCAGTGGAAAGCAACCTGTGTTAAAGTTAGTTTATTACTTAATTTTTACTAGCTGCCAATGCCAGGCGACAATTTGTGTTCCTCCGAGGCGAGCCAATGAACTCAATGCCGGAATGAGAACTTCGACTACGGCTATGACTACGACAACGACTACGATGGCTACGACCGGCAGATCATCCTGCTTATGCGGGCTATGAGCTGCTGCACTTGTTACGCACCCGCAGCATGAGGAGTACATTTACGGTTTACATTATAGCCAACCGTCGCCCTAGCCCTAATCCAGCGCTCCCACGCTTCTCTCTCTCTCTCGCCCTCTCTCTTTGTCTCTCTCTCTCTCTCTCTCAGACCGTTTCATGCATTGTCCGGCTTTTATGGCACGTTGTAAACACTGCGCATAAACTTTGCACTAAAGTGTTGTCGTATAAATTGTATTATGGCAGCTCCCAGGCCGGCCATTTTCTGTATAACGGCGGCGGCGGGCAATCCATGAAGGGGAATTGTGTGAGAAGTACCAAACAGCGCGACGGCCAGACAAAGAGCACAAAAACAACAACAGTGAAATAACAAAAACACAAAAATAAGAAAAGTAAAAGTACAAGTTTTTGTTTTTGTTTATGTTCTAATTCCCGTTCAGCAAGAGCGAAGACGGTATATAGGGATTCGCAATGTGGCATATATATATGATTATATGATGACTCTTCAAATAAAATCTTATGATTATTTGTTGGCATGGACAGTCCTACCTTGAGATTTACTATAATAAAAGATATATATTATAATAAAGCTTTGTCATAGAAGAAAAAGAAATCAATTTGAGTTGATTTCCCGTTTTCAATGGATTCAAAAAACCTATGTAAATTTCTAATCCCCGAGCGAGTATTCTCCAGTCATTCACTGCCATCTACCGCGCTCTAGCTTGCTTTTTGCTGAACTTGTTGGCAAGTGCTTCGGTTTTTTGCCAAGATATTTATCATTTTGGTTAGCGCAGCTTTTAATTACAATTGTTGTGGCTAGGTTTTTGTTAGGCCAGTGCTTGCCCTTCAACAAGCTACAGTCAGCTCTATCGCCATCGCCCCGCCCCTCACACCTCGCACCGCGCCCCCTAGTCTATCCGATTGCTGTGCTGATCCTGAGCCGTCAGTCGTAGCCAGTAAATTGCATTTTCACGCCCAGCTGCATGGCAGACGCAAACTCAAACGCATCGCATCGCATCGCATCGCATTCAACATTTACAGTTGCTCGCATCAAACTCATTCACGTCGACATTCGTGTCCTCGTCATCATCATCATCATCATTACTTTCGTCGTCATCTTCATCATTGGCAGTGAATGCCCATTTTTTTTTCTCCCTCAGTTTGGCTTTAGCCCCCTCTTTTTTTTTTTTTTTTAGGGGCGCTTTCTGTCTGTTTGGCTGTTGAATTGCCCTGATTCGTTTTCATTTCATGACCATTACTTCGACTACAGCACAGAGGAGCCAGAGAACTCCAGCTCAGCCTCTGCTTGGAGCCTGTCCAAGCATTTCAGTTGCTAAACTCATTTGCATGATTTTTGGCTGTGCATTGTCTCCTTCCCTTTCTCCAATTTTTACTCCTTCTGCTTTATGCCCGCTTTCATTACACACACGCCTACCAGACCAAGGTAAAAAAATTCGATGCATTTTTCAAGTTGATGTAAGATTTGAGCTCGTTTATTTGTCCAAACTTGATTTATAGCACAGCCTCTACTCGAGCCTCAAGTGAAAGCTGCAAAATGCATAAAGCTACATCTTGAAATGAAATTATAGGACAATTCTCATTGGTAATGTTAAAGTACTGTCTCCATACTATGCTCTTTACCACATGCATCTCTACTTTAACTGTGTATTCACTTGTCACTCCAGAATGCTCCATATTATGCAGCAGTAAGTGTAACTAGATCTGGAAATTTTTTAATACAAAGGAAAGAATCATAAGCAGTTTTCAAAAAGTCAATAAAGAATTATTATTGGAATAAGATCAGTTGCAAAAAGCTTATATGGATCAACAGGCTTGCCAATAGCTTAATGCTGCTGCCTAGTGGGCAAATAGACAGACGGACAGAGCTAAACCAGCTTAGCTCGTCGCCTTGGTCAAGAATATATGTATATGTATATACTTTATGGGGTTGGCCACGCCTCTTTATGGCTGTTACATACATTTAACAAAACTATTATACCCTAATATATCCTGATTTACCATTTCAGGGTATACAAAAATAAATTTAAAAAAAAATAAAATTAAATTAAATTAAGAAAAAAAATAAATAAAAACAATACATACACCGTTTAAATCATATTTTGTAAAAAAAAGTAATTTTGCCAAATTAAGTTAATTTTTTTTCCATCAGTTTTCTACATCTTGTTTAATTATATATTGACGAGAAAAACAATGCATATTTTAGTAATAATAAAAAATACCCATACATATTTGTATTTTAAGTTAAAAAATTTATTTAGAAAATACTCAACAGACAATAACATCAAACTAAAACTAAATAAAATAAAATACATTAATACATTTTATTCAATTCAGCCCCTTGCCTCTTGCCTCTGCCTTGTTCTGTGCTAACTTGTTAAATTTGCAATAATTATAGTACAATTATTATGCGCATATTTTTGTGCACTTTTAATTTGCATTGACATTGGGAATCTACGTGCTATGGCCCATTATTTAATTGACGAAATTCTAGTTTTCCGTTGCACTTTCTATTGCGGTTAGCCGGTGCCCAAAGGGCCATAAATTATAGTTGGTTTATTAGAGTTTTTTCTATAAAATTCTTTTTTTTTTTCTTTTTTTTGTGGTTGAGCCCCACGGCCGCTGTCGCTTGGCTGTCAGTTTTGAAGGGCAGCACGCGCATATCGACCAGGAGCCAGGAGCCACGAGCCACGAGCCACGATACTCTGACTGCCGCCTGGCCACGGCAGACAATGGGCGTGCATTTATATAGCCAGGCGATGACTACAAATTGGTCGCATTTCCTGGCATAAAGTTCCCAAAAAACTCTGAAGCTAGGGTGCTCAGAGCTCGGGAGCAGGGGAGCTCCGTCGTTGGAGGCCTTCATGACAATGACTCAACCGCGGGCAATCGTAATTTTTCCTTGAACACAGAATTTTTGCTGCACTTTGTCGTTGCAATTCGGTTTCTCTCTTTTTTTTTCTTTTTCGTTTTTTTTTTCTCTTTTTTTTTTTGGTGTTTGCTGCATTTGACATTTTGTGACTTTTGCTGGCGCGTAATTTATGTGAGTTTTGCGTTCGCTTCGCGGCGAGCGAGAAGGAGAGTGCGTGAGGTGGAAAAAAGTATAGAGTAAAGGCAACTTTAACAACCCAGAGACATTATGTGAAAAGACAGTTGCATAGCGCGAACCATAACAACAACAAATGGCACAACTTGCCGCATAACTTTGTTTGCCTTTGCCCCACATAAGTGGCTAAAGTCCTCGTAAGTAAGTAAGTAGTTTCTTCCCTGTTCCACTGACTGTCTGCCTCTCTGTCTGTCTGTCTGTCTCTCTGTCTGTTTGTCTTGGCGCACAATCAGCTGACTGTTTGTTTATTTGTTTGGCCGCTTTGTTGCTGCTGTTGTCAACTTTGCCGAGTCGCGTGCGTGTTGGCACATTCGAGTTTCTTGTTATTCATATTCATTAGCGAGCCATTGTGTGCCATGAAATCGCAATGGGACTCTAAATTTTACTACCAATTAAATGACAAAATGAAAAATGCAGCAAAACGTAAAGACACAACGTATGTGTGGCAATAAATCGCGTTAATCAGTTGCTGTCATATTCCACTTTATTGTGGAACATAATTTTTATATTTTTATACGGCTACGTCTAGTTGCCTCTGACATCAGCTTCACTCCAGCTCCGGCTGTACTCGTTCCTTTCCGTGCAGCTTCATTCTTACAAAATATTTCAAAGCAACAACATCTAAATTCTTTTGTAGTCTTGATTTGTTTTTGGTTTTTAAGTAAGAAATTAATTTAACAAATTTGTAATAGGATTTAATCTTTTATGTTTGTTTTTTTGTGTGCTTTTCTTTTAGAGATCAATCATGTGTTGCGGACCGTGCGGTGGCTGCTGTGCTCCCTGCTGCGGAGGTTGTTTTGGACCTAATGTGTGCGGACCCTGCTATGCCACAGGCCCCTGCTTCGGCTGCTGCGGCGGCTGTGCCGTGGGGCCTTGTGGTGGCTGCTGCAGCAGCTGTGGCCCCTCCTGCTAAAAAGTCTCCTGTCTGCTCTTTGTGTTCCCCAATTACCGATTAGACTGCATTACATGTGTACTTTTTGGCTAAAGAAAACCAAATTAACAGACTAAGAGTTTTTATCAATAAAAATGTAAGAACCAACAAAGTTTTCATGCATTTGGTTTATAAGAAAATCGAGATTGACTACAAGATTGCCCATGCTCGACTGATCCAATTATATTTTATTTATTTTTATTTTTAATTCTTATGTTGATTCTAGTCATTTTATTTATCAAAGATTAGACTATAACAATACTTAAAAATAAAAGTGTTACTTACATATATACATATATAATTTCACGGCTGTAGCTACAAAGGAAAAACTTAAATAAAAATAAAATCTTAAAAATTGCAAATTGATTTTGCAGTATGAATTGTGCAGCTTCTATTTCTTACCTTAAATTGAAGCATAAAATAATATAAAAAATTCATCAATTTATAAAATATCACATGCAAAGTTTCAAAAGTCTAGCGAGTAGAGCATGTTTTAACAAACATTTTGTCCCTTTCGAGCCGGAATAAATTTGAAAATTTGTGTTGACATATCGCATGTTGTTGATAGATTGGCAAAATTGGCCGCGGCCACGCTTGTTTACACGTTGGAAATTGCATTTGAGTTAAGCTTGTGATTCGAGGCAGCAAATCAAATTGACTTGGAAAACTAATTATTCTGACCTGGCCAGAGAAGCGCAACGATGATGTACTTACATCGATGATCGGTTAGCGAGACTTGCCATTGCGCTGCAATCGAGGGCGGCTAGATTAAAATAAAGCCTCAATTAGATATTGGTGAATTTCGCAGTAAAGCTGAAACGGGAAGTGCGATGGGCGAAATACTCAACATTTGGTATTAACTACTCATACTCCTCATGTGGCTGTTGCTGTGCGGGCTAGGAGAACAGTGGGGCCCGACCACAAGCGGGAAAGCTGCCAACTTTATTTAACTGTTTGCCAAGCTGTCAAGCGCTAGCTAACTGCCACCCACACACACACACAGAGAAACATAAACACTCACCCATACACACACACACACACACATAAGTGGTACTATTTGGGGCTTTGGGCAACGGGATGGCACTGCGGCTGACTGTGGGCTGCGGACTGCGGACTGCGGACTGTGGGCTGTGGTCCTTGTACCGGTTGGGAGTGTAGCGTAAAAGCCAGAAAGGAAACGCGCTACATTTGCGCTCAACGTGTTTGCCTTTTGCGAGAGTCTGCTGAGCTTCAACGTTTCACGCTTCGATTGCACGGCAGAAGCAGAGCCAAAGCCGAGGCGAGGCGCGAGGCACCTGGCGCACAAACAAACACACACACACACACATACACGCAGATGCAGAAATGCACACACACACACAAACACAGCCACACCCACATACACAAATTTTAATCTAGCTGCAGAAAAATGTATTCGAACCGCCACAGCAGCATCAAGTATACGCGCTGTGGTGCTCGAAATTAAATTTTAAATATTTATAAAGCTGTAGGGCCAATAAAAGGAATTCGCAATTGGCCTGATTGGCTTTTAATCGCAGCAGACAGTTTTTAATAAATATGCATAACGCCGCTGCCAAACGAGAAAAGGCCTGCCCAACTGGACGCCGGCCAAGAGCTTCGCTAGCCAGGCTAATATCAATTGCTTTCTGTGGGTGGCCCAGGCCCAGCAGCTCAGCAAACCTTCGCCTACAAATATATATGGATCTCATATACGAACGACTCGAAGCCAAACGGAAGCTGCATTGTGTTGCGTAAAAATTGCGCTGCGGAAAAGCCAAAATCAAGTGCAATTTATGATTGCCATAAAGTTGCGTGAACGCATGTGGCTGGCCCTGTGTGTGTGTGTGTGTGTATGTGTGGCTCTGTGTCTGTGTGGCAAGTAGCTCGAGCCACACATCCTGCGCCTTCAACAACGGATGCCGGTGTCTAACCAAAGGTTCTCTGCTCCCTGCACATTGTTGCAACTGATACAGGATACAGGCCAGGGCTTCCGGTGACTACATAAGGTATCTATCCCACATCCCATATCCCATCCAAATGCAACTGCAATTTCGTAAATCGAAGAGAACTGTTAGCCCAGCCAGCATTCAAAGCAGTCTGCTATCGAAGCTGCCAAAAACTTTACCCACATCAATCTCGACATCAGCAGCAGCGGCAGCAGCAGAGTAGCAGCATCCTTGTCGTTGCTTTTATCGTGCAACTTGTCGCGTTGACTGAGCTGATAAGCAGCACAGCTCGCAATATGTGCATGCCTCCGTGACTGGCTGCCAGTTCCGGCCTGCTCCATTCAACTTTGTTTATTTGCTGGCAAAATTGTGAAGTAATGCGCTGCAATCAATTCGCAATAGAGTTTGCCAGCAAGCGATGCAGCACTGTGCGGCATGATGAATATGTTTACATCAATATCAACAATCGCATGGATCAATAATCGCTGCTCCAATGCCTGCGCTATCCGCTCGCCATCTCCACAGTCCACACACGATGAGCACGTCAAAATGAGTTTGCTTTGCGGTCCTGATGATTGCAGTCAACAGCTAGGTGCACCAAAGTGCTTCATTAGGCACAGTCAGACGCAGAAGGGAGAGAGACAACGAGAGAGAGAGAGAGAGGGGGGGGGGAATGGAAAGGAGCGCAATTTGGCTAGAGGTAATATGATATCCCTTTGTGGCTTACAAATGTACATAAAAGGCAGCAGTAGGCGTGGCAGACGCCATAAGTTAATATAAGTTGAGACAATCTAGCCCTGGTGGTTGGTCTGTCCAGCCGTCTGTCTATCTGTTCATCCCTCGCTCTGTCACTCATTCCGTATATGTTCATAAGAGAGTCCATAGGACCAAGAGACAACAGAGCTAGAAGGTGCAAATCGAGTTTGAGTAAGGAAAGTTGTACATCTCATAATTCCTTATTATTTTCGCAGGTAATTTCCCTAATTTCACCGCACTCTACTTCTAAATTACGCTCTCCTTCATTTTCTTCCTCTTCGATAGATAGTCAAGTATCGATAGATTAATATACATTGATAATTAACCAAAATGCCATTCTCTACAATCTCTGATTGTCCTTCTACATCTGAGTGTTAAATTACGATATATACTATATTATATTATATCTAAATTGCATCGCCGATTGAGGATCTGAGTATGCTCGCAGTCTGGCAACGCCAACTAGACCATATTTTGTCATCGAGTTGCCTGTCAATTTTTGTGCTTCAAGGCCACGTTGTTGAAATTCGAAAAAGCCAGAATTGAAGTTGCTGGAAAAAGCGAGAACTCAAGGAAATTTAACATTATTGTAGAATTTTCACCAGACATACATATAGTATATATATATTTTTTTTATAGTATTAGATTTAGTCAGAGAGATATGGAGGGAGCTGATAGCGTAAGAGGTATTTTGAAGGGCGCCACAACCATGTCCAACAGCGCCATGCTGAAGACAGCCAAGTTCGATGAGATGAATGTGCTGGAGACCTTTCACCCGGCAAACAAGGACTATGGCCACATGATAATCGACGAGCCGAAGACTCCGTTCGTCTTCGAAGACGACCTGCCGCATGATCTGGACACGACGACGCTGATGCGCAAGCTGCGCCTGGCCTCGCAGAGTGAAACGCCGGCATTTGGCATCGAGGCTGATTCGGATGATTCGTCCGTCGACGAGGACTATCCCGAGTCGGTGGACGAGAAGGTGCGTCGCCTGGAGTTCGAGCGTCGCCGCAAACTCCATTACAAGGAGTTTCTGTCGGTGCCGCTGGCACGACGCCTCATCGCCCAAGAATTCGGTGACCTGAGCAGCTCGGAGATCAGCATCAAGTCGGAGACAGTGCGCACCGTCGAGAGCTGCATCGAGGAGGTGTGCGGCGATCAAGTCGAGATTGAGGCCATCAGCGGAGAGATGGCGGGCGAAAGCGATATCTCCGTAGCCTCGACCAAGATGAGTACGTTTGACGATGATTCCGACATGCCGCCCGAGCCAGAGCCGGGCTTCGACAAGAGCCATCCGTGCTACCAAAAGCTAACGGCCGAGAATAACGAGGGCAGTCGCCTCAATTCGGAGGTCCAAGCGAATCGTTCGTCCCAATTCACTGGAATCAACCATCCTGCGGCGGAGTAGTCGAGGCGATAGACTAAACCGTATACCTAAATGGACATGTATATATATATGCATATATGTATGTATGTCTTTATGTATATATATATATGTGTCTAGCTGCACAACACATTTGGCTCATGAATCGAATTTTACTGTTAAATGCATTTTGATGTTCTACGTGTTCAAATTAAGTCTGTCTGCTAGCGATGTCTATTAAAATTGTTACGTTCAAGACCGGAACTGAGCTTAAGATTAGGACGAGCTGCTTTGTCCAGTTGTCCAATTGTTTTGACTCTCTCTCTCTCTCTCTCTCTCTCGCTCTGTCTTTGTCTCTTCTTGCTCTGGCAGGCTGAATATCTAATTACGTCTTGGCCTGGCCAGCTACTTCCTGTTGTCGTCCTGGTCCTGGCCTGATAGCTTCCATTACATTGACTGTCGCAAAAGTTTGTTTAATAACTAATTTCGGCATTTGGCTTTCTGTGTGTGTGTGTGTGTGTGTGTGTGTGCGGTGCAACGTAATTGAAAATTCCTTTTTTGCTCGTTGGCTATGCAGATAAATTAATTTTGATTTATTGTGGCAACCGCATCTCCTGCCACTTAAATATTATTTCTGGCTAGAGATACCGAATGTCATTTTGGTCTCGTTAGCTGTAATTTCCATCGAGTCGTTTAAAACAATTGTGCATAATAATTCAATTAGCAATAAAATGTGCTCTAAGCAGAGCTTCCATTACTATTATTAATATCATTATTATTATTATTATTATTGTGGACTTTATTAGATAATTTCTCCAAATTGCTTCGCTGCGCATTGAGATTAAATATTCGAGAGTTTTCCATTCAGATAAATAAAATTTAATCAACTGTATAAAATTACACTAATAATCTCACTTGGCAAACACAATTGAGGCGATTGCAATTAATTCATTAAATATGTTCAGCTAACAAGTGCAAATTGTGATGAAGAGAATATTTGTGAAATTCCAGGCACAACGAGAGAGAGAGAGAGAGGGAGAGAGAGAGAGATGCAATTTAAGTGGCAAAAGCTTAAATTACATTCGAGCACAAAAGAATCAAGCACTTAATGGGCGCAATGCCCGCTCCACGCACGTATCCTTTGGCCACTTGTCGAATCCGGCCCGCACGTAGAGTGTGCAATGGCCAAAAGCCTTTAATATGGATTCGCGTGGCTGCAACATGTGCGAAATGGAATTTAAGTTGGCCCAGTTTATAGCCAAGTCAGAGCCGTAGACATGGCAATCTTCATGCAGCCTCTCTCTGCGTCTCTCTCTCTCTCTCTCTCTCTCTCTCTCCATTTTGCCTTGGCAATACAATTGCCGTGTACATTTCATTAAGTGCATAAGCCGTCGCCTGTCAGCGCTGCGTGTAATGCTTTTTAAGCTGCAAAAATTATTTTTAATGCTATTTACAGGGCTTGAAATGAAAATGCAAGCGTAAATAAAGAAACGAAGCAGTCACGAATGGGTTTACCTCTCTCTCTCTCTGTCTCTCTCTCTCTATACATATATATCTACCTATCTCCCTCCCTCCTTAGCCAATAATAGCCGCACAACAAAGAGCCAATGCAGGCAAGTTTAAAGCGCCTTGGCGCATCAAGGCAATCGGAGCCCTCGCAGCTTGAGGTGGGCCAAGCACGCGCGCGTGTCACTAAGAGTGCAGCTAAATATTTGCCAAAGCATTTTTGGTATTTACGATGGCATCTCGCGTGGCATGCGGCCACTTGGTCCCTTAGGGCTCCACCAGCACAGGTTGAGTGAAGCATGTGAATGGCATGCTGCCTTTCAGTGTCTAGCTTTGTGTCGCTGCAAGCCAACGGCAAATAGCTCGAGCTCCCATGCAGTGCGCATCAATTCTCATTTTGATAAATTATAAAATGGCCAGCGCTGTTGCTACCAATTTAATAGATTGGCCCAGTCCAACGGAGCAGCAGGCGACTACAGTTAGCCGGCGCAATTCCCAAATGCAATGGAATGTCTGAAACCATATTGAGATCAATTTTACTTTAAATGTTTATTTTTGCTATATGTTTACAAATAGTGTATTATATTTAGTTATTTATTAGATAATATGTCAATAGTAAATTATTTATATTTTTACTAATTGCATTGACATCAACTATATATAATAAATACAATTTTTACAGACAAATTTAGTTTATTAAATTTGATGTTTTATGTAGATAAATACATTTCTGCTTTATCTATGAATAAATATTTATGGACTGTTAAGTTTCAAGTGAATGGCATTTGGAGTATTTATATTACATGCTTCACAATTTAATAAGCTCTGCTCCTCTATGCGATTCTCATTAGGACGAGAAAGAGTCCATTGACTATGCGGTTTTAATATGAAACAAATATAATCATGTAAAAATGTTACCTGTCTCTCTCTCTCAGACTTTCACTCTCCCTCTCCCTTTCTAGCTCTACTCTACTCTACTTCATCGTATTCTATTTCTCCCTCTGTCTCTTCTGCTGCTTTTCATCTTCTCTATCGATATCCTCCCCTATTCTCTCTTTCTCTATTTATTCTATTTATTTTTCCATTTCATTGCATATTCCGTTTTTGTTTTATTTTCTATGCTTTTCTCTCTTTCTCTCCGTTTTCTCTCCCTCTCATGATCTCTCTATCTGAAGCTCTTTCTCTCTCTCCGCCTCTATCACCCTTACTCTCTTTCTTTCTCTCCCCTCTGTTAACTTGCTTCTTTTTCTTGCTACGCTTACTTTATACTATTGTGTTTCCATCAAGTACAGCAACTTATCACTAGTCAATTAAAGAGAACTCTTTATCAGATCCACCCATATGCCATTTATTCTATGTGTATGAAGCTTTCCCTTTTGTGTACTTAAAATTCTGTTGGCTTTTTTAATGTTCGAATAACGCATTCGACATGTGCGCAATGAAAACTCGCACTATTCAAGAGTGAATTAAATAAATAGAGATAGATAGACAGCGAGAGAGAGAGAGAGAGAGAGGCAGCACGTAAAGCTCATTACTAGGGCAGCTCACTTGAGTGTCCCACAGCAGAGAGTCCTTGGCCAGTGCATGGCAAAGCTGCTTAGCTTAAGTCGAGCGTGCCGTGAATGACAGGACAAATGACATTGTCTAATTGATTGTTGCTCTGCCCACAAATGAGGCTAATAAAGATTTATATTGCTCAAAGTTTGTTGATTTTCTGAAGTGCATTTTGCTTAGCGAGAAGTGTAGTGCAGTGCGTCTCTATCTCTCTCTCTCTCTCTCCCTCTCTCTCTCCTGCCTAGAGGGTGAAGTTTGGAACTCTAGCACCTGGTCAAACAAAAAATAAAGTCGAGCCACGCTGTTAGGGTGGGTCAGGCATAGACCTGACGCTCAGGTTCTAGCACGAGTCAAGGCTCACCCCTTTATGATTTTTCCGGCCTAAACAAATAAATACACAGTTAGCCAACTATTTGTATGTATATATATGCACTCGTGTGTGTGTGTGTGTTTATTTGTAATCAATTATCGGATAGCGTAATCTATTAGCCGAGCAGCTGGACGTGGCCAGTGCGCCTGTCGCAGCTGCCCTTTAACTGCATAAATTTGAGTAATACCAAAAAATAATTATGACATCACACGCGAATTTTACATAAATTATGCGAACATGCATGCGATTTTCTGAGCACTTTACTATTAACGAACTACGCAAATCGAGCATGACAAATATTAGTAAAATATAGTAATTTATTAAAATTAACAATATTAGCTAGCATGAGAATGAAGTTTTAGCTGAAGTTTAGCTGCACTTTAAAATATGTTTACAATAAATAGCTTTTATATAATGTGCCCAATCAAGAAAACATTGTAAAATAGTAACAAGGATATTTTTAGAACGTTTGCCTTGGATTTTCTTCATATCTGGACGAAGAGAAGCCTTGAGAGGAACATTAAGTTCAATCGGTATATCAAAAGAGTGTCGATATCATATTATTAAAGCCTGCGTTCCGAGCATGATTAAATAAGAGAAAATAAATTAAACTCTGGGATACCTACATATATGGTATGCATGAGAATCCCCACCCATCCCGACATCATACATGTTAAACTTACAATCAAATCTTTAAGAATATGTTTGGCTGTTCATTTGGCTTTTGCACAAATCAAATTCAGTTTAGCTAAATCCATTTAAGACACATAACTTTCAACCGGGATTAACGCAGACAGCGTAAGTAAGAAAGCCATCTCTATCTCTCTCTCTCACTCTGCCTCCCTCTCTCCCACTCTCTTCGCACTGCTCATGTTTGTTGGTTCAGCAGAGATCTTTGGTTCAAGCCAACTGAGCGTAAATTATTTCCACAGTCTGCAATCGTGATTTACTATATAATGAAACGAAACTAACTTTGGCTCAACTCAAAGTTGCTCAACGCTCTGATGTATATGTGTGCGTGTGTGAGTGTCTGTGTGTGTGCGTGTGTACATGTGTGTGTATTCTTAGCATCTTTATGCGCATATGTAAACACTTCCTGCTTGAAACTGAAGCCATTCAAGGACGACAAGCAAATGCGCCGGCACCAAGAAGTGTAAAAATCCGCTGCTAAACAACTTGGCTTTGGCTTTGGCTTTGGCTTTCGCTCCGGCTTCACACATCGCAAAGTTTTGCGGCAAAGTTTAGTTTTCGGGGAGGCGAAACTCTGAACGAACGAGTGAGCTTGTGCATACAATGGCGTTATAATTTTTAACTAAGGCCTAAAACTTTTATTTTTCTTGCTAGTTGTGCAAATTAAATAGATTCGTGTTGCCTTTTGACATTGAACAGAGCAATAACAACAGTCGGCTCTTTGTATTTTATATATATACATACATATACAAGAGAATATATGTATGTATAAATATTTTTATCTGTTATTTTTGTTTATTTTTAATAAAGCTGCAAAGCTAGCTGGAGCTTTATATTTTGTATTTCAGTCGCTTTGATTGCCTGAATATTTCATAAAATTGAAAAAGGCGTTCAAAGTAAAAAAAAAAAATAGAAAGAAAACAAATAATAAATAAAATGCTCCTAAAGAGTTCTCATTGAAAGCTGATAGGGCTATGAAAAAAAAAAAATCGGTAAGAACATGGCCATCGGGTGTCTGCAACTGCATGATACGCGCTCAGACTGCGCTGGCTACTTGGGGAAACATTTACTTCTTATTTATTTTATATTTACTATATTTAATATAATTTATTTATTAACTTAAAAAGAAGTATTGATAAAACTAGAGTGAAAATTAGGTAAATTAATTAAATACAAAAAATAAATTCAATAAAAAATATCTGCATAGCCTGAAAAAGTACAGAACAGTATTGCATTAATATCAACAATTATATGGCGTTATTTTACTTGCCAGTATATATATATATATATATATATATATATATATATATATATATATATATATATATATATATATATATATATATATATACATGCGTAGCTCAGCCAGTTTTCAAAAAATTCTACACACTTATATTACTCACAAATATGTATATTGTAAACTAATAAGCTCACCTTTAATCCATAAACGAGCATACACACTGCGTGAAATGTGTTTGCAGGCAAAGTGCTATGCAGCAAAATACTTTCATTTTACAATTTTCACATTATTTTACAGCATTTGATTCTCCCTTTTTGTGATCTACTACAACAATGCCGTATACGAGCGGACTAGCTGACTGACTCTGACCAGAGATTGCAAACGATTTTATTTTATTATTTTTATTTATATATATATATATTTTTTTTTTTTGGCCATTTCTCTCATAGAATTTTTTTGCATAAATGTTGTGAAAGCCAGGACAATACTTGTTTACAGAGCTCTTCGTTTAGTGCACTGAAAATGCACGCAATACGTAAAATAAAAATGTTTAAAGAAAGAAAAAGTACAAAATAAATATATCATAATATTAGGTGTAAGTTTTCGTTTTTTTTTTTTTTTTTCGGCCAAACACACATTTTCATTCACATTCACAATGAATGTAAATATATTTTATGGAATAATTTTGAAAGTGAGCCAAAAAAAAAAAAGGCAAATTTGGTGTTTGTCGCAAAATTTATGCGTAAAATGCAAAATAAATATGCAGCTATTTGTTTTTGGGGCGCATCATAAATATTTTCATTGATTTTATGGCAGCAAACAAAATGTTTAATTTGAACCTGTGTCGAGAGTTTGGCTACTCATATATCAACCGGCTTCTGTTTTTGCCACAAATGTTTTATAAATATATTTTACCAAATGTTTTTCCAGCATTCGCTTTAAAATATTCATTATATATATATATATATCAAAATCAATCACAAAAATCATAATGCATATAAATTGTAATGAAAACCTTTAAGTGCTCATATGCTTACCCTTTTTTGTTGTTTACTGATTGGGTGAAGAGCAAAATTTATAAATACGATTCGACTGATTGAACCTTGAATATTGAATGAATGAAATGTATGTGAGTATGCAGAGTATTGACTGTCATTTCTGTTTTTACAGTAATTTTTTATGGAATGTAAAGATTTTAATCAGCTTACTGAAATTATAAGAGCATCAGTCCGATTTCAAAAGTGGCAAAAATATTTGTACTTAGAGGAAATATAAATTGATTTTAAAAGAAAAACATCTGCAAGCGTTATATATACTAGACGTGCACAACCTTTTTTATTTGTTATTTAGCTATTAAATAATAAAATATATTTTTTTTTAAATGTATAGTTCTATATTTGAAACTATGTGTACTACAATAAATCTTAATAGACAGACGGACCGATAGGCATAATCTGTATTACAATTGATGTGAATAAATAACATATATTTAATAAAGTCGGCAAGAATAAATTTATTCATAGAATTTATATTTATATATAGCGAATAATATGTGGTATTTCTATGCCATACGAGCTCTTGATACTTCAAACAATTGATATGACCTCAATTGAGCTAGAGCATAAAGTGAAAAGTTGTATTGTGTGTGTAGGTGTGTGCGTGTGTGTGTGTGTGTGTGAGTAGGGGCGTAAACTAAAGCTAAAGCGCCCACAAAATTGAAGTTTGGACGCGCACGCATGTGACTGCGCTGTCTGACGTCGACTTAACAGCTCTGCAGCACTCGCCGTGTACACAAGCAGCGAGTGTGTGTGTGTGTGTGAGTGTATGAGTGTGCGGAGTGTGTGGTGTGTGTCGTTTAGATTTAGTGCCGCTTGTTACGTTCTGATGCTATGCCATTTATAAGCGGCACACAGTGGCCACAGTGCGCTCTGGACTGAGGCCCCCCCTCCTTTTGTCTGCTCGGACATTGTCCATAACGCGGCAGCAAATGCAAACTGACATTTTTGCATGGTACAACTTTGAACCTTAACATGACAGACCACGACAGCAGCAACACCAACAACAACAACAACGATAAGCAGCTCGATGGCCATGAATAATGTGCAACTTTAAGTGTTTCGTCACTTAAAGTGTTGCGTTGAGTTGCGTTGCGCATACGCCACGTATGCCGTTCGAGTAACGAGCAGGGGTAGGCGAATTTGCCATACCAGCCAAGTAATTTACGCACAATAATGCGCTTCGTTGAACTCAACTGGCATTGCCTGGCCAGATGATTGATGTATGGACGTGTTAATTAGGTCTACTCCTGGCACAACAAAAGAACCAATAAAATAGCAGCAGCAGCACGAGCAGCAGGAAAAAAACTTGAAGAATTGATTGATTCCTGGGATCCACAAGCACATTAATCAGCAATGCGCTTGATTTTGATTGCCGCTTCAAGTTGCCTGCCAGCTAAATTAGGCAAAACACACACACGCACACGCACACGCACACGCACGCGCATACACACACACAAGCTCGCACGCATGGAAAGTTAGCCTGGCTTTGATTACCGCTAACTGTCAAGTGCTTCGTGTTGGACATGCACTTTTGCATAGGCCGACAAATTCAATTTATTTCAAGTTTGGCCAACGAAAAAAAAAAAAAAAAAAAAAAAAAAATAGAGACGAAAAAAAAGTGTGTAGGAAAATGCAAGCTGCTCACTAAATCAAAAACAGATTTTGGCAACAAATTCGTTATGCACGTGACATGTCCAAAAAGGCAGCCAACACACTCAACAAATACTCTCCCCAACACACACGCACACATACAATGCTACTTGCGCGTGGGTGTGTGTGTGTGTGTGTGTATGGGCCACTAAAAGAAATTTGAATAAGTGAATTTAAAAAGCGTTGGCGCTAGTCAAAGGCAAACAAGAAATGCCACAACGAACGCTGTATACCCTATACTAAGCTTAGCTAAAGTGTCTAAGAGATAATTTAGATAAAATTATTGAATTTATATATATGTATGTATGCAATTTAATTAATATGTAAGCTTCGCTTAAGCCGCTTTAAGCTGTTGCATGTTGCTTGCTCTAGTGTATATACCCGTACAGAAAAACACAAACTGAGCTCATTCTAAAGCCAAGGACACTTTGCATGAAATGCAATTTCGCACTTGTAAACTTTTATGGCTGACAACAGTGCTGCGCTGTTAGCCATATTTTAGCTAGTTTTAGCTTTAAGTTGGCTGAAGCCAAAAACATGTATTTCCATCAGCTAAATGCATGCATAGAAAGTGGTATAGAAAATAGCATGCATAGTTGGCAGTGCTGAGCAGTTGGCTAGTTCGTAGCTAGTTTTAGCTTTTAGTTACAATATGTTTAAGGATTTTGTTGCCTTTAGCTATATATTGTTTTATAAGCATATATACATATTATGCAACAAAATTCTTTTCAGTGTAGAGAGTTTTCATTGATAAAACAAATACAAATATTAAGTAAGATTTATCATTTAATCGTAACGTTTTTATGTCTAACAAATATTAAATTAAAATTTTATTCAATTAACTTAATATTTCACAATAAATTCAATATATAAAAGATACAACTGTTCATTAACTGAAATACTATAATTTAAACTATAAATATATGTGCTTGGCTAACATTTTGTTAAGCTTTTTCACTCGCCCAACTTTTGGCAGCTCTGATTGAAAAATGTTGCGAGCTTAGCTAGCAAATGCAGCTAGATTCTTTAGCTGGCTACAATATGTGAATTGTTGGCTAGCAAACAGGCAAACAAATTTTCACATCACTACACACACACTCCCACACACACAGACAGACATAGATATACACTTGATAACTCTGTACTTACTTGGTCCGAATGTAGATCAGGCAAAATGCAAATCTGCTCGGCTTTGACTGTTGACGGCACATTTGGCATTTTCTTTTTTCTTTCCTTTTTTTTTTTTTTGTAGCCTTTCAACTATATTTCCCTCAATTTTTTTTTCTTTTTGTTTGTATATATTTTGGTGTAACTTGTTTATTTGGCTGTCGCTGCTTTCATTTGCTTGGCCAGGCTCGCTCTCCCTTTCTTGTTTGCACACTTTGGCTAATGGATTTTTTGGTTTGCACTTTGCGGCTGCACACGGCGTATGCTTAATATTTGAGATCTCTTCCGCTCCCCATCACTCCCTCTCTCTCTCTCTCTCTTTCTCTCTCTCTCTCTGTACAATTTATGTTTTATGTTACAACATTTTTCTCAGTTTCCTTTTTAGCGTACGCCTCATTTGGTTTGCATTGGGCTTCGCGCCGCTGGCATTTCGGCGACTTAATTGAAAATTCAATTAGACCTGTGCAAATATTTTGCTCAAAAGGCGCAGCGCTCCACAAATTGAGTTACAGCTGTTTATCTAAATAAAAATTGCAGCTAGTACCTGGCCGCCTCCTGCTGCTGGTTCAGCTATTGCTGCTGCTGTTGCCTTGGCAGCCGTTGCATTTTAATTACAACTTAAATATCTCAGTGCGGTCGGCAGTTGCAAATTGCAACTTCAGTGAACCGCAAAATGAAAGTTGTTGATTTTGGCTCTGTGGATTTTCCACTGGAATTTTCCGAGCCAACTAAATCAATTTTGATGAAGCGCCTTCAACTTAATTACGCTGCCCAGTGCCCAGTTTTGTGAGTTTATTAAATAATTTCAGTTTCCACTTTCACTTTGACCCTCACACTCTACTTTATATACGTATATACATCTCTATATATATTATATATATTGTATATATATATGTATTGTATTTGGCTTCCACTTCGGCAGTCAGCTGCACTGTGGCTGGGCCTTGAAACTCGCTTTGTTCCAGTGCGGCTGCTGCTGCTGCTGCACGTGACTTGATTGTCAGTTGCAATTTAAGAATTTGATAGTTTGACATTGCATTTTGGCTCGTTTCACATGCTGCTTCTACTGCTGCTGCTGCTGCTGTTCCATTTCCCTCAATTTCAGACGAAAACAATTGCAATTTCCAATCGCCAATCGCCATTCGGCATTTGCTTGCGTGTCGCAGCTTAGACATTAAAAGGCGACATAAATAATTGTATATTTTTCTAGCATCGATAAACGAATTTCAAATAGCATTAGCACACGTGCATAGCCCCACATAAAATAGCTCGATATCAATTTCCTTTCTTAATTTTTAATAAATTATTGCCATCTAATTAACACACATTTTATGAAACTTGCAAAATAAAATGAAGAAAATCTATACAAAATTGCATATATAAAATTTTAATGTGTGAAAGTGTAAGATAAAAAATTATGATTTAAGCCTGGGTCTGTAGAATATGGACAGCCCTGACATTGAATGCTAAGAATACCCGCTCTTTGCAGAGTCGAGGGTATCTGCTAGCTGATCAGTCTCGACCAAATTAAGTTTCACTTATTAAATCTAAAATAGTTAAAGGCTTTCAATTGCAGCAATCACAGAAAATGATTTTAGTTCATTTTATTTTCAAATATAATAAAATTCTAAATAAATAATTTGTACATGGCAAATTAAAATTTATATATATATATATATATATAGTATAGATCCCTTTCATTTGGCTTTCGTTTCCAGTCCAAATATTTTACATTGGCTTTTAATTCCCTCTTTCTATGACTCTCGAAGCAGTCACATAATTATTACTGTGGCAAATGTCGAATGGGCTGATGCTCAAAAGTTTTCAAGCTACTTAGCTGTCATATCCAATTGGGTCAATTGATACACAAACAACGTTTCATCGCCTCTCTCTCCCACTCTACCTATCTCTTTTGCGCTCTTTCTCTGTGTCTCTTTGCATATTGGCATTGCAGCAGCCATGTGGCAAAACATTTTCCGCCTTTTAATACGCTTTCCTCCATTTTTTCACTTCGAGCTTAACTCATTCATGTGCAAAACTCTTTCAATGGCAGACAGAGCTGAACCATCCACAAATACACACAAACACACACACACACACACACACACACACACAGAGTGTGCAATCCAATAACAAGAGCAACAACAACAAACATAGTTCATTTAAGCGTGTAAAAACATAAATCAAAAAGCATGGCCTAATAGCAGACCAGACTGGCTGCTCGTTATCTCTCTTTCTCTCTCTCTCTCTCTCTCGGTCTCTTTCGTTGCCTGTTACTCTTTAAATACCTTTATCTCTTTCTGTATGCGTTGGCCAGCAGGCGACAGCCACATAAAGGACATGAAGTGTATATAAATTGCCTACTTGCATTTTAATTAAACTGACTAAAAACCAAGCCAATGTCAAATGTGCTCCAGTCCAGTTCAGTTCCACCCCCAGCCTAGTTACAAGCCCTTTACTGCTCCTGCTGCTGCTCCCGCTGCCAATAGCCTGGCGGCTATAATAACACACAATGTCAGCTCATGTGGAAATTTGCTTTAAATTGACCAACTGACCGCAGCAACCTTTAAACAAATTAGAAAAACTTCTGTTTCATTGTTGTGGTTTTATGCTTTTGTATATACCCTGTACACACAGGGAATGAGTCAACGGGGTATGCAGTCAGAGACCTGATACCATCTATAGTTTTTATATATGTATAATTCAACTATATCTGAGCTTAGCTAGCGCTGTTCTTCGATTTGTCCATACTCATCAAATTATTCTATATAAAGCCCAGATCAAATTTGTTTTACATTATCGATTAATCAACTACATGAAAATCGATAGCAGTTGAAGTTAACTTTTAGCTCTTTAATATCTGAAACTTCATAACAGTGAAAGCCATAAAAAGAGTAAATGAATTAATTTCTTCTAGGCTATTCATAGACCGTGCATGCCCTACTTTTTGACTACCTCAATATATATCCATATAAGATTATTAATCAATTTTAGAGCTCGTAGCTGGGCTTTTATAGATGCAGGGTATCTGCTAGTCAGTCACTCTTAGTCATTTCTAATTCTTGGGTTTGGATATTGAGACATTGTGCGCTTTTTATTGGGCCAGTGATTAGCGTTGGCTTTTTAAGGGCCATTTGGCCAACAAGTTCTTGGCCGCAGCTGTGCCGCCTTTTGATGTGAATAATTTTGCTAAATATTTTGTAGCCGCCTCTTTTTTTCATGCCATTCGCGGCACGTACATTAAATTTACATTTTGCAGCTAAAAAGTCAACAGGGAAAGAGAGAGAGAGAGGAAGAGAGAGCGCGTGAAAGTGAGGGTGGCTGGCTCATTTTGGTCAGCGTCCAGTTGACAACATGTGGCGACTCGCCCTCGGGGCAGGGGCCGGCAAGGGCTGGGCAGGGGGTTGCTGGACTATGCCATTGTAGGGGCGCGTGACCAGGTAATGGACTGTAATTATGCTAAATAAGCCATGAACAAATGTTGATGTGTGTGTCACGCATATACATACACATATAGTAAAAAGGCAGCATGGTGTCGGCAGCAGGACGAATATATCCCATATACCACATCCGGCTGTCACAGTCAATGCAACGCTGGAGGTATGCAAAAACTCAAGTTAAGCTAGTCGTTGAATTTGGTATACATATATGGTTTTTGAATAGTGAGTGAGTGGACAGTATATATTAGTTTAGTTTTTAAGTTGTAGTTTTTAAATTAGGTTAATATTTATGGGATTTTTTTCTACAAGTTTTTCCCCCTCCAGCTCATGCTACTTTTCATAAAATGAATAGTCAGAGTACTTGATGGTATATGGTATATGATTATGTTTAAGTAGAAAAGGATTAGGCTTCCAGTCTTCTTAACTAAAAGTGTAGGGTATACTTTTATAAACCGAAATTTTATGGAAAATAAAAATTTAAAAAATGGAGTGAGAGCTACAAAATGTGTCATTTAAAAATGCAAATTGAATGCAGTTGGTAAAAGAGTCGAAAAAAATAATAGAGTATTATATGAGAAATTTGAAGCAATGTCGAGAGGTATTGTAATCCAAATTGAAAGTGATGTAAATATAGCTAAATATATGTACATGCTCAACAACTGAAAGACAGCTTCAAGGTTCATAGGCGAATTATACATGCCAGGCACTTCCAAAGATGATCAATCGGATTTAGATCTTACTCTTTATATTCTAAAGCAAGTTATCAAGATATCATCATCTTTTGGTATTTCAACTAAATCTTCTTGTCCTTGCACACTTAAGGAAATTGACAGCGAGGTAAATATCGCATTAAGTCGTAATAGTCGAGGCTGTTCTGCATTCATGGACTATATTGAAGTGTCAGAGCTTATATTGGATAGGGTATACAAGAACTGAATAAATATAGCTTTGCCTATACCGGAGCACAGCCAATGTAGAAATTAAGTGGTTCGGGCATTTTCTAAGAGTTACCCTAACTAATTGAAGACTGTGTGGCTCTACTTGGCTGGGTGTGCTTAAGATATAGGTATGCTGGCATTCATTGCTCTCAGATGGATTATTCTTGCTCTTCTCTAGTTCTGCCTGCCTTTAAATCATACCAATCCATACAAGTAATCCGCCAAACAGTTAAAAGATTTGTTCTTTTTTCTTTTCTTTCATAGTGAAAAGAGCCTAAGCATTCAATGATAGATTCACTGATAGAAACCATAGATGGGCACAACCACTATCCACTATCAATGGCTTTGCAGCTTTAGCGCTCAGACGCAACTTTTTCAACTGTAAAAATTGCTCAGTCCACTGAAGCAAAGTGATGAAGGTCGGCGTTATCACAAGACATCAACTCATTCGAAAGTTCTTTAAGAATTCTTAAATTACTCTCATAGAATATTTCAGCAGATAAAGCTTCCGTTGATATTTAACTCAGGCAAGGTCAATATCACGGCTACCTATCTTACCTACCCCATACCCGCTCCAATCGTATCAGCTTACAGCTAATACCTTTCATCAAAATTAAACAATAATATTGCTTAAATTTGCCAACTGTGTCGCAATCGCAATGTCGTTTCTTCAAGCTGTAATAAATATTTTTTTAAAATTTATAGATATGGTTGACTGCAGATAGAAAATATGTTGCTAATATATTTATCCAGCTCGCCCACCTGCTAGAAAGTTTTGATGGCCCGGAAGTATCTATATAAATGCCAACCAATTTACAGTTTTACGCCACGGCAACTTTATAAATAATTTGCGTTCCATTTTTGGGTCTAGCTCATCCATCTCAAACGCCGTCTATCGCTATCTGCTACTGCTTCGACTCCAAGCTGCGTTTTGTGTTGGGGCCACCCACGCGAAGGCCTCACATTTATGATTAATGAGCCTTAACTTTTGCACTTTTGCGTGGCAATTTGGTTGTGGCAGGAGGATGGAGGCAGGAGACGTGCGGCAGCAGACGTGCGGCGTGTGTAAGTTAAGACAGGCAACAATTGTAAATGTTTGTTGTGCAATTAAAAGCCAGGCAAATGTTGGCATTCGCCGTTGCCTTTTTGTCCGCCTCCATTCATTATTTTCATTTTCATTTTCGTTTCGCTCTTTCTTTTCTCCGCACTTTTTGTCATTTTAACGTAATTTGATTTACTTTGCCAGCGCAAAAGGGGCTCCATTGCTGCCACAAATTGTCAATAAACATATCAATATGCAACACGAAATTGGTTTAATGTCAATCAACAGACGACGGGACAGCAGCACAGTGGCATAGCGGAAAAGTGCCACTGAATGCCATGCCAGTCTATAGGCTTATCATGGCCACAGTCATCCATCAGTAGCAAAAAAAAAAAAAAATTATATATGTATATATATATATATAAAAAAAAATTGTGAAAAACAAACCTGTGAAACATTTACGCAAATTCAATATAAAGTGGCAGCTGAGGGGATTGGGGCGTGGCCATGTGTGCAAATTGATATTGGAAAACCTATACATTAGCTCTTAAATCAATTTAAATATTTGCATTTTCTGTCCCGAATTGGCAACAATGGCTTTAAATACTTGAAAATTAAGTTAATTATTTGTATTATAATTTGATATCTAAATATATGTGAATTCTCATGAATTTATATTTAAAAGAAAACATGAGAGCTCGCAGACAAGACACCTATGACTAGCCTGTGGTCTATAAGTATCTGCGAATCCTTATGAATTTATATTTAATGTAATTCTCGTGAATTTATGTGATTTAATATTCAAGTTGTTTCTATCTATATAGGAAAACTAATATTAAGATATTATGAGAATATGTGAAAATTAAATAAATAAATAAATTCTACATTTTCGCTTAAAATTCTCCTAAAATATATATCGATGAAGCCAAAGAGAACGAGTTTATTCATGCGCCTCACTCATCGATTTTTTAGTTTTAGTACAATTTTACTTTTTATTTACACTTTCAATTTAAACTACTGCATTGATTTTCTATCCAAGTGCATTTTGAGTGTTAAATATATTTATCTTTTTATTTTTATTATTTTTTATAGCTATGCGTTACACACTCTATGGGCTTTTTTCATTAAATTAATAATTTTTAAAAAAATTATTACTCTTTTAATTATAATTTATGAAATGTTTACCAAATCTATCTGACAATTCTGAATTTCCTAAAGCTTTCCACATTTTGTTATTAATTAATCGCTCTTCTTAGCGATTCTTAAATCAGATTTAGGAGTCTAAAGTCCACGCAAAATTCAGTTTGAATATTTTATCAGCTCTCTCATTCCGGCCACTTCGCGAGCCTATTCGCCTTATTTCATTGCTATAATTAAATGTATTCTGCCAAATTTAATTGTTCAATCATTAAAGGTTTTTTTTTTTTTTTTATTATGCACAGACAAAAACAATTTCTCAGAGGGTTGGGCTGTGAACTGGGAAAGCTCGGCTCACGCCTGTCGCGTGAATCACGCTAACGTGCTAATTTCCTGCTCCAATTTTCTGCCAGCTGCCTGCAGGAGGCATAGAGGGCAGAGGAGGAGAAGTAGGCGGCCACGCCCACTCGCCGGCTGACTGGCGGGATAGCAAGCGACAAGCGTTGGGCTCGCATGATTTGCAAATGTGATGCGATTTGTATTATTATTTTTCTTTTCTTCTTCTTTTTTCGCCACTTTTCGCTGGGTCCCGCGCGAGCCGCGTCTAATTAGCCCCCGCTAATGGGGCGACCGTCGCGCAGACTCAGCTGCAAGTCACGAAATGGCTATTTAGCCAGCCTGAGTTGGCATTTTCTGCTGCTTTTTGTGCAGCTCATAATTTTCAGCTAAATGTTAGATTTGCATGAAATGCGAGACGCGTCCAAAGTGCAAAGAAAAATATGATTGTTTAGAGTTGCTTTGGATGGAGCTCAGTGATTTAATTTGGGAGTTGCAGCCATTGCAACTGGAACTGATATATAAAGTAAGGCTCTCTCTCTCTCTCTCTCTCTGTCTGTCCCTGTCTATCTTTCTCATATTAATTAATGCACTTAATGCACTTTTAATGCTCGGCAAATGTGAAATAATTCATGCGCTTATCAGCACTGATAATGATTAATTTTTTCCCAGCCTTTGTCGCAGCATTCGCATCCGTCGGGCCAAACTCGTCGCTGGCTTCAATTATTTTAAATTATGCGCCAATGCAATTGCATGTAATTGCAAATAAGTCAATGCGAAAACGTAAAGCAACAACAAAGAAGCTATGTATGTATGTGTGTGTATGTGCATGTGTATAGAATATTACATGAACAAGTCAGCGGAGTCAGCGCTGAAAGTGATAAACTGCAAGATACCCTGTTCACCAAGTTGTGTTGCTCGTATTGAGGTCCATATATAATAGACTATTCTTTCTGTAGTTTTAATGGTATTCCATTTATTTTCTAATATTTTGTAAATAAGGATCTGAGATTTTCTATCACTCTTTACAACAATCTTTAATCAATGTTTGTATCTATATATTTTTATCATTCATTCTCTCCCTCTCTCTTCTGAACTAACTTTCCCTCGCTTTCTATGTATCTATCGATCAGTCACCTATCTATCTATCTATCTATCTGTCTATATATCTATCTAACTATCTATCTATCTATCTATCTATCTATCTATCTATCTATCTATCTATCTATCTATCTATCTATCTATCTATCTATCTATCTATCTATCTATCTATCTATCTATCTATCTATCTGTCTATCCATCTATCTTTCCATCTATCTTTCTATCTATCTTTCCATCTATCTATCTATCTATTTATTTTCTACCTATATGATAGAGATATTATTTAGATTGATATACAGATGGATTTCTGCCAAGATTAATAAATAGATATATAGAAAAAATAGAGATATATTTCTGTTTTGTCTATCTATCCAATACTGTCTATCATATTATGCCATCTATACTATTCATCTATGTAAGAGCAGAGCTAGCATATACATATGTATGTATTATCCAGTCGCGCTTGCTTAAGCTAAAACAAACACATAATACCCCCTTTCTCCGCTCACAATGAGCATTGAAATTATTGCCGCTTATTTATGAAAGTGACAAATGAAAAGCCTCGCATATGCAAATATGATTTTGTAATTGCAATTTGCAATTGCGTTTGCCGATGCATATTTAAAAAGCGGGTCAAACGCGTCTACCAAACGCAGCGGATTAATGATTGATAGTTTAATGCGTAACGGGCAATCGAATTTTTCTCTAAATAAGCCCCAGATATCAGATTGAATTAATATTCATAAAACAAGGCGAGCAATAAGTAAACACCTCTTATATATTCAAAGTGTATGCTATATACAATGTATATAATGGAAATTTGTTTTTGCATTAAAATGCAGATTATGGTATTTTAATTAACATAAATAATTAGTGGAAAAACATTGAATTTCTTGCTCGCATATATGTTAATTAATAAATGATTTTTCATTATTATATTATATAAATCTGAGTAATTGAACATAAATCCAAATGATTTTGTATTTTGTGACACACTGGCAGATACCCTGCAAGCTATAAGTCGAGCAATTGCTGCTATCAAATTTATAAGAATTTTGTAAAAATGCTCAAATTTATTTATTTATAATTAATTGGCAGTCTGATATTTTTAATAAATATATGTAAAATATTATTATTTTATTTTATGCTTTTTATTTATTTTTATTTTTATTTTTTTTATTTTTATTTTATTTTATTTTTATATTCAAAGATTTTCAATTCGAAATGGAAGCTAAATGCTCTCATATCTAATAGAATTAATGGTTGATTGAGCTCAACTCGCATCTTTAAGCAATTTACAGTTATACATCAAAGTACTATCGGCTATGTACATAGAAGTAACTCTAGCTTAAATGAACTCAACCCGTTTGGCTTTAAGCAACTTTGAATTTTGCCAGCTTAAATTGCATTTTCATTGAATGGTTCAGGCACTACTTACATTTAAAATACAGTAGCAAACGGAATTAGCTGCACACATTGCATTCTGGCAACTCAAACAGAAAACAGAAAACACAAAACACAAAATCGAATTCCCGTAGCATAGTTTCACTCTCACATGCTGGCGAAAAACCAAAAACGTAATGTTAGAGAACCTACAGGAATAGAAAAAGAGAAAGAGAGAGTGAGAGAGAGAGAGAGTGGGAACAGAGCTGAGCTGAGTTGAGCTGAGCTGGGCTGAGCTGAGCTGAGTTGAGAATAAATACGGACTGGACAGTCACTGGACAGCACTCGAAAGCTTTACACTGAGTGCAATTAATTAAGCAAAGCTGAAAGTCATGCACACACACACGCACACTGAGAGAAATTTAATTGCTTACAAGTTGGAAACATGGCAGAGAACAAGCAGCGGCAACAACAACAATTGAAGCAACAATTGTAATAAAGCGTCAAGAGCAAAGCAAGAAAAATTGCAACAAATGTTGTAACTAAACCATAAACTGTGATTAATTGAATATTTCTTATGCTGCACGTAGACAGCGAGCGAGGGGAAGAGCGAAAGAGATGCCCTATACTCCAGGCCAGTGTCCAGAGAAATTCACTTAGGGCCAGAGACTCCGTCTCTCAGTTCGAATAGCGAATGCCACTTGGCAAATTTTGCTGCTGCAAAACTCTTGCAACAATGGCAGCCAAAAGTCTGCGCACGCCGCACACTCCGCTTGGCCGCACAGTAGCTGGCAGCAATAAATTTAAATAAATATACGATTACGCGTGCGTATTAAGTTGCTCCAGCCGAGGAGAATTGGATTCACATCTCTCCATCTCTCTCTCTCTCTCACTATAGAACAATGCCTCCTGGCATCTTTGGCCAGCTACAGCGGAGCTAGCCCCAGCCTCCCTCCACCCCAGCTGGTGCTCGTTATCTGCTGACTTCTAATTCAGCCACAATAAATCAATGCAACGTGCTGCAACATTTTGTGTGGCGCAAATGTGTAAGTGAACTTGATGACTGTTCCATGGAGGCTGAGGGGCATGACAAACACAAATTTTCTCGCCCAGCGTTGCCTAATCGAAATTTGTTGGCCATTTGTGCTATATTTATTTATTTATGTATTTTGCTTTTTGCTTCTTTATTTTTTACTGTTTACATTTTTTGTTGTTTTTTCTGTTTTTTTTTTTTTGCTATTTTTATTCGGTTTTAATTGGCCGTAATACAAATTTATTGACCAAACTTGTTAATGGCTCGTTAATGCTTTAAAGTTTTGTGCAATTGCGAACTGCTCTGATTTTCCACTTTGGGTAATCAGGCCTGGCCTGACTCTCCCCACCCTCTCTCTACCTACCTTCTCTGGGGCATAAATAAATTAAAAAACGCAACTACATAACGGGCTTTAATTAATTTGAAATTGTAGCGCAAAATATATTCATTATATATTATGTATAGAATCATATAATTAGTCTGTGGCTGCTTACGGATTATTATTTGATATTTTAATACCCTGTAAACAGGTGGGCTGTGAAGCAGGAGATGATATATCTTCAAATTTAGTATGATCTGCTCAAAGCGGATATAGAATGTTTCATATAGTCTCTAGAAAGTTCTTAAACTTTCATTATTAGGTAATAAATTATTATTTGAATATAATTTTTAAAGTAGTTTTTCAATAGAAAAACATCTCTTTTACAGGGTATACGAACATGTTCAGCAGCAGTAGACTAGCTGCAAACAGCTCTTATACTATAAAATCAACGGATAATCATATCTACCTATTGATTATAAAATGATAAATTTAAGATTCTTTTTTTTACAGGGTATTTTAGTGCAAAACTCTAAGAAGTTGTAAATATAAACATACAAGCTTTTATATCTGTTTTTGGTTGTATAATATTTAATGAAAAAAATTATCTTTCTTTAAGTGAAATCATTTGTACAGTTACAGATTGCTTTTACAGGGTATTTGACTATAAAGTTATATATCTAAAAAAAAATTAAATATTTAAGTGAATTTCTATATCACTTTTTATTTCATCTTAATCTTAAAAGAGAGCTTTTCTTTCAAAATAAACATTTTTTAAGGAAAAGTTAACCTTTACAGGGTATTTCATTATTCAAGTATTCGAAAAAGTCTTCATATGCATATCTGGTTTTATCAAGAAAAAACAAAATCAATTCTCCAACTCAAATACTTCCATGACATCTCACCTTTCTAGGGTATTTGCAAGTCAACCGCAGACAAACTAAATAGCTAAATGTTTTCATTGTTGATTGTTTATGTTAGCAGCGCTTGAAAATCAAACATGACATATTAAAAGCCAACCATAAAAAAGACCCTTTACGCTGCCCAAAGTGTGGATGTTAATGCCGCTCATCCATCACATGATACATTGCATTAACATCAATCCACAATCTATAATATAATCTATAATATAATTTGATAGCTGCATAAATAAACATTATTAATATGTTAACCTGAGGCCGAGAGCCATGAATATAAATTATTGCAGTACAACCAGAATTAAATGTGACTACGTATGCGTCAATTGTAATGCGATTGCCGAGCTGAAATTATGGAAATTATAAATAGAACTAATACAACTTAATATTAATAATGCGCTGCATAAGCAATGGTTATAATAATTGGGTTCTTGATTACCTTAAACCGATTGCATTTTTCGAATATGTATATAAAAAATCGAATGGCATTATGCAAGCGAGCATTAAAATGGTAAATGAAAATTTATATATGTTTGTATAGAATGCGAATATTAAATAATAATATTTAAATTCTCTGTTTTTTAGCTCTTTAGCTCTCGCATAGCACACTGGCCTACAATATTCAGCTGAATACATTACACAACATGTGCAAAATATATAAAAGATGTTCAAAACGCTGAAAAAAAAACATGTGAAGCAGCTGCAGTGAGGCATATTCGACTCTAATATACCCTGCACTCAAGCAAACTTTCTGCTGCATTCTTAACTTGGCTCCAGCTGAACCTAATCCTTTAATCCGGAACATTCCATTAAAACTAAATGCACATTTTAGTTAGATTAAAGCAAAGTAGGGCTCTTAAACCTATTCGAATCTTCACATACAAGCTCTTATCACTAATCCTCATGCAACTAGGTGAAGCTGTGTTAACTCTAGCTTTGTTTCTTGCTCTTCTTTGCAACTCTCTCTAAGACACAATCCAATATTCTTGGAAGTGGATAAATAGGTGGTAAATTTGAACTATTTTTAGCTGTAGTCTGAGTAATTTTGGAGCACATTTGGATTTGGAGGCTATAATCGGCTGATGGGTTTAATAGATATGGTTCTTTCTTTAGGAACTCTTGATACATACATGTATGTATGTATTTACTTTATGTATGTATATAATTGTCTCTAGCGTACATGTGTACATACCATAAAAAAAATGTAAATGATTAATTATATAAAAAAAATATATAATAAATTCGATAATCAAACTCTAAGCCTTTTTTCTGTTACAAACCATTTGGCTAGCAGTATTATACCCTTCGGTTCGATTTCGGCGCATGCAATTTGAGGACGGTGCATAAAAAAGAGCAATTTAACTTAGTTAGCCAAAGGCTGACAGACAGACAGACAGACAGCCAGCAAGCCAGAAAGGTGTTTCGCTTAGGTCACCTGGTCAGTAGCAGCGGCAGCTGCCACTGAAATTAAATCCTCCAATCAATGAGAGCGACAACAACAACAAAAGGTAAAATGAAACGCTTTTAAATCCACAATGCAACCGGTTGTCATGCAAAGCAGCTTGTCTCGGAGACCCAGTTCCCAGTTCCAAGAGTGGCAGTCCCTGCCACGCCTTATCGTCTACCTGTATGGCAGGCTCTGTCGGCATCTTTTGGCCGGGGCACGTTCGAAGGCGTTCGTGTTTAAACGCGACGACAACAACAATAAAAGCAATCAAGCAACAGCAGCAAGAGCTAAACAGCTGCAACTGCAAAGGTAGAGGCAGCGGTAGAGGCGAAGGTAGAGCCGAAGCTAGAGACGCAGGCTAAGGCTGAGGCAGACGTGGCACAGCCTCCACAGACGTCTTCGCTGCGTGCACCTGATGACGCGTGCCAAATGTGACAGCAAGCGATTAGGTGTGTGTGAGCCCTTGACTGCAGTCATATTTGCCTGCAACATTCGTTGTTGCATGCGTCATAGAGACGACGCCCAGCAGTGGCACTCGAATATTTCATTTCATTTCATTTCATTTCCAATTGCAATGAATCATTAAAAGTATTTATGAGCAGCTTTTTACTGTTTTTCGCGTGTCCAAATTAATTAAGACTCGAGACGGCGTTGCCCTTCCTCATCCCCCGCCCTCTTGCCGTTCTGTCGGCACGTCATATGTTGCAGGCGCGTTGCCCTTGCCTCCTGACTCCTGCCTCCAGCTGCAACTCTGAATTAAATTTCTGTTTTTTATAGAAACGCTCTTTAAATATGAGTTATTTGCGTTGTTTACTCTGTTTGGTTTTTTTTTGTTCACTTTCGCCTGTGGGAGAGTTCACTGTAGTTGCATGTCGTGCAGCCCGCACATATTGAAGCATTGAAAGTCCTTCTCTGGCCATAAAATTTGTCGACAATTCGGCAAGCATTCATTCGAATGCCTTGTTACATAGTTTATTCAACCCGGCCGAGCACACGTGCCCGCTGTCTGCTGACTCATGTCTGCTGCCGGTTCCAGTTCCACTTCCACTATCAGTTCCTGTTCCTGTTCCAGTTCCACTCGCTGCTGTCGCGTGTCCGCGCCTCGGCTTGGGCGTGTGTCCTTGATGGGCAAAAGCAAAAGTGTTTCGGCCACAACGCAAACATGCATCTACTTTACCTTTACGCTATTAATGCAATTCACAATGATTAGGGTGAACTGTGAACCCTGAACTGTGAGCTCTTTGACTCTTGTTTGTCCAAATGACTCTACGTACAGTCACGAGGGCTAAAAGGCATATATCAAAGTTTATAGCGGGCAATAAAACGCAGATAAGATTATCAGTGAGCATATCCTTTATGCTGAATGGGGGATTTAGCTTTATATCTTAATAAAAGCTACATATTCACACTTCATTTTTGACTACACCTCTCTCTTTCTCTCTACCTATCTTAACATATGAACATAAATACAGTACATATCTCCCTTTCTATCTTTTCTTTTTTCTATGTCATATCTTCTTCTCTCTGCCTCTCTATCTCTCTGTTTTATATGTATTTTGGATCTTCAGTTTTTCTCCATCTATGCATGTACATATCTTTCCATCTCTCCTCTGTCACGCACACATACACTTTCTCTCTCTCTCTCTCTCTCTCTCTCTCTCTCCTTCTCTCATAAACAAATTCTCTCTCATTCGCTCAAGTTTTCTTTCATGTTTAAGCAATGCAATTCACATCAGATAATCGAAATCCATCTTATACTCCCTCCTGTATCACTCGCTCACTCTCTCTCTCTCTCTCTCTCTCTCTCTGTCTCTGCCTCATCCCTTTCTATTGCCTTCTGCATTCACAAGTATTAAATGGCTTAGCCAAAAATGTATTTGAGCACAATTAAAATGCATATTCAAATACAAACAGAGAGCAGCTCATCTGGCCTATGGAGCACTTCTAGAGATTATGTCCGCAGACGAGGATTGGTCGTGGCTTGCTAAACTGCTCGATTTGTTTGATTTGTGGCACTTAGCAGCATTAAGTGCCATAAAAGCTTTGCTTCCACAACAACAACAACAACAACAACAATACAATAATAACAATAAAATCATTCACGTAATAGCACAAATAAAAAGCAAACCGAGCAAAGCTGAGAAACAAATTTCGCATGCCAAGAGCACAAACACTTGAGCAAGGCACACACACACACACACACACACCTCTCTCTCTCTCTCTCTCTCTCTGTGTGTACTTAGTTGTGCATAAGCCTTTTAATCAACTTTATTAATATTAATAAGCACAAGGAGCGTTCGTTAAAGGACAACAACAATGGCAAACAGGCGGCAACAATTATACAATTACTCCTCGAGTCGAAGAGTTCCCCAGGGGCTGGGCGGGGCGTGGCCGACGGTAATGGTAATTGAGTTAAATAATCATTAGTCAAGCTACCTCTTGGAACCCTTTCGAGCAGTCCTACCTGAGGCCTAAATAACCGCAAAAGCGAACGAAATAAAAGAAAACAAAGGCAATTCCTCTTTTTATTTATAGCTATGTATTTTTGACTTGAATTTCGACTTGCTACCAACTAGGGGAATGGCAGGGGCTGGGGGCGTGGCACTGTGCTCCGAAGTTTGGGTTTGAAGTAGGCATTTCAATTGAAATTCAAGTGCGCACTTCGTTTCCACTTAATTTCGGTGGCTGCAGCGCGTTGCCACAACAACGGCCACGCCTACTGCGCCTCTGCCCAGTTTTTCTGCCGAACCGAGCTTGCTTCCAGCTACATACATACACACATAGCTAGAGTGTTAATTGGAAACCTCTTCTTGCTGTTGCTCAACTTAGTCGCATAAGTCGCATCAATTCTCGTCTCTATGGCGACGTCACAAGCAGCTGCCGGAAAAAAGTTGACGTAATTCTTGAGGAATTAGTACACAAATTATTGTTTTAGAGCGAAATGATGCATGTTGATGTAAGCGAATGTGTGCAATATTTGACTATTCTATGGAATATGTACATACATACATATTGTTATTTTTTTTTACTTACAAATAAGTTAATAGTTTAATTTACCTATTTGCATTAAAAAAAATTTGAATATATGTACATATTCTTACTGTTTTTATTTCGCTTCAAAGCAAAAAATTAAAATTTTTTCCCTGTGTGTAAACACTTTCTTGCCAAACTGTAGATACATATGTATGTATGTATGTATGTATATGTGTAAACAAATTCATTTGCTTAAATTAAAATTCGTTTGATATGCAAACTACATACATACATACATACATACATACTTACATATGTACATACACACATATGTATAGTTTATATTTTCAAGCCTATTTTTTTGTAAAATCAAAATGAAAAGAAAATAATAATAAATGTAAATATGTATGTATGTACATATGTATGTATGTATGTATGTACATATGTATGTATGTATGTATGTACATATGTATGTATGTATGTATGTATGTACATATGTAAGTATGTATGTATGTATGTATGTATGTATGTATGTATGTATGTATGTATGTATGTATGTACATATGTTGAGTAAAGATATGTAAATAATCACATTTTATACTTAGGAATTTATAGACTCTTAATATAAGAATATTTTCTTGAATAATGAATGATTGATAATTTCTTACTCGTGATTACCCTTATTGGTTATATCCGAATATTATTGATCCGAAATATCTCTTTGAACTACAAATTTGTATTTCAATTCAATTTACATATACATACATGTACATAAATACATATGCACATATGTATGTAATTGTCTTTTCCATCAGTTTTTCAGCAACTCTTTAGCTAGTAACTCTCTATACCTTTCCTCAGCAACTCTTCACTCGCTACGCTTTATAATTTATCCGTATATGCTATCGCTGTATTCAGCTAGCGCAGTCAGACTCAACTGAGTCGCACTCCCCTCTCTTTCTCTCTCTATCTCTCTCTATCGTAATATGTTATATTTAATGCCTAACGAGACCTTGAACCCTAATTGTTTTTATAGCCCTGACAGAGACGTGCCTCGCCTCGCGAATGAAGGCCAGATAGAAGTTTTGCTGCTGTTGTCAGCCATTTGTTGTGAGCCCATTTTAGCCGTAGTCCTAGCTGAAGCTCGCGCTTATCACTCAAAGCGGCAGCCGCAATATAAAAATTAACCCCCCTACCACTACTCCCCCGCACCGTCACTTCCATTTCGACAAAGGTGCCCCATAACAGGACGAGTGAGAATTCTACATATGTCAAGCTGTCAATGTTTATCTATTTGAAGGTGACTTTGCAATCGCTGTGCGAGTGTGTGTGTGTGTGTGTGTGTGTGTGTGTATTGCTGCAACCGTAACTCGAACACGATCCTGAGGATTAAGGTTCCTGTTGATTTATGGGCGCACAAATACCAATGTGTTTCAAATGTGATTGAAAACTGATAAGCGTATGCCGAGCAGGAGTCGGCCAGGCAGGCAGTCAAGCAGGACCTCGGCCAGGACTCGAGCCGGGCTCCTGTTTGTTTAGGCCGTTGGCATGTGCCAATGGGCGTGGGGGGTAGACAGAGAGCACGAACTGGGGCCGTTATTAGTGTAACTGTCAGCTGGCGAAAGTGTTGAGTGCACGTCTGTCAAATGCGGTTGAGGTTTCAACCAGAGACCAAGAGAAATGAGAGTTAGGGCAGAGAAGGGGAAGCGGGCAAGGGGTTCGGTGTACAGAGAGAGGCAGTACAGTTCGGCATCCAAAATATAAACAGCTGCAGCAATTGATGGCTTAATTTGCCACTAATTTGCGCTTATCGGCCAATGGCAACCGCCCCACCTCGCCTCGGCTCACTCCCCCCGCCCGACGGGGCTCAGCTCTGTGGCCGAGTTTCGCTTGACTAAATGCGCTGCCTGTGGACTGTGACTGAGGCTACCTCTCCTCTACCCTCCCTCTCACTCTGTCTCTCTCTCTCTCACTCTCTCGCCCGCTCTCTTTCTGTGGCTAGGCCTGGCAAGCATGCAAATTGATTTCGTAACGCCCGTTTATGGGAAACTGCAGTAGCCCGAGGTAGCTGCAGCAGCCGCTTATCAAGTCTAAACACCTAAAAGCGCCGACAGAGTCATAGAAGCTTTTCCAGAAACTGTTTCAGCTAGTGATGGCAAAAAATTGTTAAATCGATTATTGAATCATGTGATTAATCTAAATGATAATGTTAATTTCAATTAAACGAAAAAAAAATTGTTTATCAATAATAATCATTACAATACTAATCGCTAGTCAAAGGTATGCATTTTCTGGAATAATCGATTATGATCTCAATTAATCGCAAGCCATTTTGCGATACAATTTAATCGTCAATGGATGCAAAATAATCGTTTATTGCGTATCATCTGATTAATCGTGCCATCACTAGTTCAAGCTGCAAGAGACTTATGAAATGAAACTTTTCATACTGCACTCTTCTCTTCCCTTGCAATCACGACTTTTCTCAAACTAATTTGAAAACAAACGTTGCCAGATGGTTCCAAACTCGAATATGTCTGATGGAGCTCATTGCCGCTCATTGACAGCAAATAACAAAGAGCTATAAACGAGAAGAGGAAGCATTTAAGGCAACTGCTGACATCAACAGAGCCTGGCGAGGTTCGGGCCATCCGTTTTGGCCAGGCATAAACAACGGCTCATGCGACTTCGTCCAGCTCATAATAAAGCAATAAAAAAAGGAGAAAGGTAAATGGCGGTAAGGCCAACTAAAGAGCCACAAATGCTACCTGAACAAGCGTTACACATGGCTAGAGTGGGACAGATATATAGAGAGAGAGAGAGAGCAGGAGAGAGAAACATACATGCATAAAGTGTGTGGTGGTTCTTTCTTCTTTTATATGTATGTACATACATATATGATACCCCGTGTTAATGCATTAGTAGGGTATAATGTTGCGTGGGTCGAGTTGAAAAAGAAGGCGTGGCAACCTTAGTGTATGTTAATGTCTTTCTTCCTCTATTCATAATCCGCCCCACTTCTTCCATCTGGCGTGCTGGGTATCTGCAAGTCCACCCCTCCCCTTAGCACTGCTACCTTTTTTTTTTTAAGTTTTTTAGTGCATTGGCCAGGTCTAATTTATCATCAAGCAGCACACAGAGAGAACACAAAGGACACGAAGGACATCGTGCGGCCGTGCGGTAATGGAACAGCTGGCTTCCTGGCGAGCGGACGGACAAGCGCACGGGCGGACGGACGGACGGACTCTCTCTCGACTCGAGTCGAGGCGAGTCTAAGCTGTGACTCCTTCAGCTGCGGGCTGCGTTAATAGTTTATGACTAAATTGAAACAGGTTGTCGGAGCAGGCAGGAAGTGCTTGCCGGGGCTTCCAGCGAAAGGCGCTGCCCCAGCCACGCCCCTCACGCAACGCACACCCCTACGCCCACCACTGTCACCTAGTGCCCTCCTCGCCCCGTCAATTTGTCAATCAATCGGGCATCCGAATGACACGCTCAGATGCGCCTCGCCTCGCCTCGCCTCGCCTTGCCTTGCCACAAATGTAACTTAGTCGAGTCTCTGTTTACAGCAAACCAAAATAAGAGTGCACTGAGCGAAAAAGGGTAGTAATAGTTATTAATATGTATGAAAAGTGTGCATTTTTATACCCTGAACCCATTGAAAATGGGAAATCAGGGTATAATGGTTTTGTTGAATTGAATGTAGCAGGCAGAAGAAGGCGTGGCAGATCAGGGCGACTAGTTGATTTAGCCCTGTCCGTCCGTCCGTGCATAGAAAAATAAAATCGAATTATATTACAAGACCAATGGGATCAGGGCATAAATATATGTACATAATATCAGATTAGCTCACCCATTTCTCAGTCCATTGCTTCGCTCAGTGCACACACACACACACACAGATCAAGGTGGATGCGCTTCGTCAAAGCAAAGTCGCCGTCCGTCGGCCCACTTGAGCGCACTTATCCTTTTCGCTGCTCTCCTTCGGCGTTTGTTGTCTCTGGGCTTATCTCACTTACAAGTAATTGTAATATTATCCCTAATAAGCGAAAGATTGATAGCATTCCTGGGAAAACAACAACAGGGCCACAAAGGGCCAGAGACCAGTCCATGGGCATAGGCTGGGCAGGCCTGCAATCTCGGCGGGCAAGCCGACACCAAGACACCACGACAACAAAGGACGCACACACAGTCTTACACATGCAGACACACACGCACACATACACACGCATACGCACACGCACATTCCTGCTCAAGTGTTTTCCCTTTCTTTTATCTCGGCTAGTTTATGGTTGCTCGCTCCCTCTCGCTCACACACACGCTCCGCTCATCATCACTTGAGTAAACAATGTCATAAAATCATCAATCAATCTGCGACCTCGACATCGACTTCGAGTCCGACTTCGAATTTGGTTTGAGTTCGACTCCACACACACTCCTCAGGCTGTTGTTGTTGTTGTTGCTCTCTCGCCATTGTCGTGCGCTATTTGTATGGCCTAACTGTCAAGGGGGGTGGGTGACTGTTTTTGCTGCAGTTGTTGTTGTTGTTGTAGCTGTCTTTGTTTTGAGCTATTTGACCAACTTAACTGTTAAAGCAAACATACGCCTCTTCCTCTTACACTTATATTTCCGCATTGTCTTCTACTCTCTACGCACTGCTCGCACGCTCTGCTCTGCTCTGCTCTGCTCTCTCGCTCGCTCTGCTTTGCTCTGCTCAGCTCTGCTCTGTTAATACAATTAAGTGTTATATTTGTAATGCTTTTTATGCGACTACCAAATTGCTTTATGGGCGTGCTGCCGTGCTAGAGAGAGACAGAGCGAGGGTGCGTGCAGGCATAAGAATGAGATTTATGAATAAAGGTAAGACACTGTTGCCATCAAGCGGTGAGTGTTAATTGCTTATGAGGATTTAGTAGGAGTTTCTGTGTTTGTTTTGTTATAATAAATATCTCAATTATGGTATCCATAGGAACAACTGCCAGATATAATTATTATATGGTTTATTTTAAGAATTTATTTATTAAGATATATGTCTGTATATGTCTCATATGTATGTATGTTGTTATGCATGTTTATAAAGGATTTTTCATCACTACTACATATGTATTCTCAAATTGATAAATAGCAATAAAGGTAAGAGGTAAAATAAATAAATTTAAGTAAATACCAAGTAAATACCTCAGTCGCTCAATCACTTGCACTCTATTTAAATGCATATGCCCATTCAATAATCGTACTATCCCTAGACTGAAACCAAAGGTAATTTCTTAATAAATGCCCAAGTCTGAGCTCCTCGCCCAAGATCCAATTAGATTAGCACACAGAGCTCATCCTTCAATTTCATTGACATTCGCCACATTAGGTAAACTTGTGTGTGCGTGTGCATATGTTTGTGTGCAACAAGCTGCTGCGGCTGCAGCTGGACCAAAAATTAATTACAGCGACCTAGGCAAAGGATTTGGTATCCTTTTAACAGCAGCTGCTAGTGTTACCCCAGGTCGAACATGTTCGAGTTGCCTGATGCACGATGCAACATTTCGCTGTTAACTGAGAGCACTGTTACGTGTGTCTTAACAGTGTATAAGACCGTAGTTCAGCAACTCTACCAATAGATGGCGCCAACGCCTTCGTATATGCATCGCCTTCGTCAGACACGACTGTCGGCTCTTTTGCCTAAATTGTTGTTGGCGTCTGCAGCACAGACGTGCGTTGCAGCTGCCCGATGCGGCGCGACGCCGTGGCTCGTGTCAACGGCTCGTGTGCGTGTGCTACGAACACACGAACACGAACGTAGGTTCGTCGTTCGGCTGGTTGCATGCTGGTCCTCTGCTTCTATACTTGTATGATTCAGTCTGATTCAGTCTGATTCAGTCTTTGACGACGCGCGCATTGAAACGGACGGTCAGTTGCGGACGCTGTAATGCACTCTGTGTCTCCATTATCAGTAGTAAACGACGTTGCTCTGTGCTAGCCAAATTCACCGTTTCGGCTCTAGCAAAACTGCTTCGGCCCCGTATCATCGTGATGGCCATAACTGTGTATGCGTAACTGTGTGTGTGTGTGTGTGCTAGTGTGCATATGTAGGTGTGAACGACCGTTTGACGGTTTGATTTGAATTTCGGAAATCCTCATACAAAGATGCTGATGCCGATCGGAAAAGAAGCTCAAGCAAAGCAAAACGAAAAGCGAGCAAAGCGCATTGCCCGATAAATAAACTGAGCTTAGAAACGGAACCAAAGCACGTTCAACGGTTGTGTCTTCTGTCTCTGTCACTCTATCTGCCGCTCAGTGTATGTGCGTACGCGTGTGGCCCTGTGTGAGTGCTATGCATGTGTGCGTGAGTGCCTAACAATTAATTTGCATTTAAATCGCACGTTGATCTGCGATTCAATCAAAGGCCAAACAGAAGAGAGAGAGAGAGAGAGATAAAAAAGAAAAACAACAAATTCTGCAGAATTTCCAACTCGCAAAAAAGGAGAAAAAACAACATAAACCCCAAGTAAATACGCATAAAAAAAGGATTTGCCAAGTAAGTGTGTCCAGCTGTAAATCTTTAGATTAGCATAAAACAAATACGCAAAGGCCCAAATTAAATATACACCTGTTATAAAAAAAATTAATGTATGTATATAATGGTAATACATGTGGGTGCTCGACGAACTGCTAAATGAAAAGATTTTTATAGAATTTACATTCTATGCCCAAGGAAAAAAAAAAAATGCGCGTTCGCCATTCAAAAATAAACAAATATTTGCATTAAAATAAACACACGCCTACCCTATGTGCCCCCCAATCCCCTAACCCATCAAGCTTACTCCTAATACACCCCTTTTGAAAAACGCTTTCCCTGTATCCCCAGTGCGATTGTTGTCCCTTTTGCTTCTCTATTTATTATGCCGTGTACCCATTACAGGCGGGTAAATAGGGTATAATGTGGGTGATCAAATCTATAGAGCACTCGACACAAAGAGAGAGATAGATATATATCTTATATCACAATATACACCTGATCTGAAACAATGCTAATCTAGTCATACCTGATTGATCTCTTAGAAATAAAAAAAGAAAGACGAATACAAGATTTTTAGGATACATGTATTTCCAGCTAGTTTCAAGTCGTCGATAAATTTTATGAAATCGATTTTAATCGATATGTATTGCTGTTACTTATTGAAATTTTCTCGAACCTTTCAGAAGCTAGGTTTGCAGTATATGGATACGATTCTGTTAAATATGACAAATAACAAAAAAATTGGAAAACTTTAGTGCGATCCACACTTAAACATATCAAGTTCATACTCCATATTCTTCAATATTTGTCTAGACATCTCTGATATCTACTTCCAGCTTTTCTACTATCTTTTCTTTATTTGCCATTTATATTTCACTCTTCTATGCTTCTCACAAATCACCGTCAGAGTTCCTTTGACAAACATTACATGATATCTGCTAGTCGTATACACCCCCACAATAAAACATTTACTTGTTGTTGTCGTTGCTTTGTTTTGTTTTTCGGTCATTTGTCTTTTTGGGTCAGCAAATGCGTCCAATTTTTCCGAGATTTTTCGCGAGATTTTCCACAGTTGTATATTTGTTTTTCTTTTTACTTTTCTTTAGGGTTTTCCACAACTTTTTCTCTTTCGATTATTTACACATTTCTTGTTGTTTCCAAACACAAAGAATGTCCAAGCAACAATCTAAAAACCCTTTCGCTGATTTCTTATCTGCTGCCTTCTGCCTAGATCAAAAGTATCGCCGAGAACCAGAAGGCGAATCAGAAGAAGCAGAAGAAGAATGGCAGCCAAACCATTAAAGAAAAGTTTGAACTGATTTGCATTTTAATTGCCAAGTTTTAAAATCTTTGGATCTCTATTAGGTAAACGAGGCTAAGCACAGATTTCAATTAGACCTACACAAAAAGGTGTCGAAAGGTTGAACCGAGCATGGAATGAAGAGGCAGATAAACGGGGCTCAGAACTCGAGATTAGTTAATAATTATATGCAATTAATTAAAACTTGACTTGATTATTTATTTCGATTTCGGTGTGGAATGCAAGTATATTCCATTAAATAAGGGTCAAGAAGGTCTAAGATATTACACATACATATATATTCTTAATATATAGCAATAAAATGAAATAGAATCTTTGACAAAATAAATATTTTAACATAAGGTAATCTCATTCTTTTCGGAATCCTTTTGCAAATATATTTGTGTATTATATTACATTATTAAATTTATTCCATTCACATCTTTAGATTTGTTTTATGAAGATAAATTGTTATTAATATAACATATAATTTATATATATTTTTTTATGCATATGTATGAGTTGCCTTTTTAAGTTTTATTGTAATTAAACAATTTTAAATTTGAAAACAACAAAATATTAATTTTTATCTTGATTATTTTATTTTTTGAATGACGCTTTTGATTTAAAAATAATTCATGCAAATCAATGCAAACATTTTCCAAAATTTAATTCAATTTATTATAATTAAGCTATGCTGTCTCGATCTTTGTGATTTTATAGTTCTTCAAGACCTTAGACATATTAATCTGACTTTCTTGTTCTCCAAGGCCCTATATAAATGTCGCATTTCAGTCAATTTTCATAATTCCTAATCAACTGAAAGTTCTGGCTTAATGCTCCATTGCCTGCAACATGTTTACCAGATGAGCTTGACCTTCTTTCCCACTCGCATAATCTTAATGCAGAAGACAAAGCCCTTGACTTATATAGATGTGGAGCTGGGCGCCCCTTGGGGGGAAACACAAGCACAGCACTAATTGGATGCACACAGTCACTCACACACACACACATGTGTGTGTGTGTGATGAGATCTCGCAGTTTTATCCAATTTGATTCCAATTGTCAACGTCTCAGCGATCGCCCAGATGCCATTAGATGCCAACAAGGGGCCAAGATGCACGTCTCCTGGCCAGAAAAGTTCTCAGTTCTGCCCGCGTCTGCTGCTGCTCAACTGTTGCCATAAATCGTGGTAGCACCAAAATGAAAATAGCGCATTTCCAAAATATTTTCATTTAAAAATCGAAAGTGAAAATGCTGTTAAAATGAAAATAAAAGCAAAAATACAAATATATATATATATATATATATATATATATATATATATATATATATATAAGTACATATATTTATATTTGTATTTTGTGAGAGGGCTGAAATAACAGGGGCAACGCGAAAAGGCAGGCAGCATCAACATTCATCAATCTGTCAGTGGGGCCTGTCAGCTGGTTTAAGCACCCACAAAGTGCTGTTGAGGCAACAACAACAACAACAACAACAACAACAACAACAGCAGCAGCAATAAGAGCAAGCACAACTGAGGCTCAATAAAAATTGAAACACAGATGAGAGGGCAAAAAAGAAAACATTGAAATATTTCAATGTGCTTAAACAACAGCGAGAAGATGGAAGAGAGCAGCACAAAGGCGAAGCTTGAAAACCATTGATATATTATTATTATATTTTAGATTATATATTATGCTGATTCCCTAAAGTGTAATGAGTATATTGGTTTTGTTTGTGCATTGTCTATCTGGCATTGAGAAATGCATTTGAAGCGTTGGTAGTTGAAGTTTCAGAGAGTTGAAATCTGACAAACGCGGGTTGACAAACTAAAATAAATAATATAATATTAATATAATATAAATATTTAGAAGTTATTTTGATTGTGAGTGATAAATAATATAAATATTATAATAATATAATTAATTTTCCTTATGACTATTTTGCCTGTCATTGCAAAGGCTGTCTAGTAAATTATGTAAACTGTTTGAGGAACTAGTTAATCGAAGCTTATAGTTACGCTTGGGCTTACCATATAATATCTAATATAATATACATATAATATTACATATGTACATATATAATGTAAGGCTATAATTACATGTAACATAGATTTGAGCATTAGTTTAGTTCTCATGGCTTAGGTCTAAGAGCTTGACATCTGAGTCTATAGGATTAATCTGATTAATCTGAGTCTATAGCATATTCCTAGCCCATCTATAATATTCACCAGCTAAAGCCCATATACATACGTACATATAATATTCATCGCCTATTGTCGCCACACATGCCAGAGCCTTATCATAAATCACAAATATGCACACTTTATGATCTCCTCACAGATCTCCTCCAGAATGCATATAAAATATCCGTCTGCCCTCAGCTTGGCCTGCTCCGCTTTTGGCCATAAAAACACACGAACACGAACGCAAGGCAAAGCAAAACTTTTTACTTCTATGCGGCGCATCAAGACACGCGCAAAACGTGCGCCAATCAATTGGCCCTCAAAAGAAAAGGCCACAAAAATAAAAAAAAGCGTGTGAAACTGTTCGACTCCCACGGCAGAGACAAATTAATGAAAAGGCGACGAGCGCTGTCTTTAAAATTAGAGACAAAGGCAATTTGTCTTTGGCAATCGCTCAATATTAAGTGAGGCAGAGAGGGGGGAGAGGCAGAGAGGGAGAGGGAGCAACGGCTAAAGATACAGATACACTCGAAAATGTATCTGGCAGATACATTTGATGCGCCGACCGCTCTGTAGCTATTAAGCGCGCGTGTTGATTGATTTTATGTAGGAAATGAATACTGCGGTTTTTCACAATTTCTACTCAAAATGCTGCCTATATATATGTACTATATATCACTGGACGAAATGCCCAAAAAGAAATTGAATTCCCAAAACTCAGCTGCTAAATCAATCGACACTTGAGGCTGCGTTTCATGCGACGCCTGCAGTTCGTCTCGTTGTTGTTGTTGTTCCTGTTCTTGTTATTGTTGGGGTAAGTTGTGTTTAATTACACTCACGCACACACACACTCACACACACACACATATATGCGTTAAGTGTGTCCCCTAATTCCCAACTCTAACCGTCTATAACTTATTAAAGTTTGTTATCTCTTTCCCTCACTCTCCACTGCTATTACTTGTCCTATTTTCTCCCCTCCTCTCTCTCTCTCTCTCTCTCTCTCTCTCTCTCTCTCTCTCCCTGCGTTTCTCACTTTCTCTGTGTGCTACTCCATCCCTTTTTGAACTTTTCTCAACACTCTGTTAAATAGATTTCAGTGTCGCTGTGCACTTAGACGCTGCTCTGTTTGTTGTACTTGCCCTACAAATTGATTGATTTTATTTGCACTCCCACACATGCTGCCACTTCCCCTACCTCTCTCTCTCTTTCTCTCTCTTTCGCCGCCTCTCTCGCTCTATTGGCTGTGCGTGTTTGTGGCTTTTAGGCGGTAACTGCCAAGCAGCTGGAAGGGAGCCGCTGCTCTGCTTGTCTAGTGGGGCGCTAGTTGAACATTGACATTTTGCGGTTAACTCATTTACACAGTCGAAGCGTTGTCTTTACCCTTTGCGCCCTTTGCGCTGATGGACATGTCGGTTACTGGGCAATGAGACGGGCTGTCAGGCCCTGGTAGAGCTTTCGACTTAAAGGCTGAAGATAACGAACTTTTTAAGGTTTTAATAAGCTTGCAATCGATACACTTTATAAGAGCTCTTAAGTACTAAATGCGCAGTGCTTCACTTAGCTCTTCGCATAAATAATGTAGTGAATGAATATCTGTGCTATGCAGCAGAGCTTTAGACTAAGTTTTGCACAAAAGTTTTGTTAGCATATATGAAAGCTTTGAGTTTAAACAGAGAGCTAAGGTCACCTTCCCATCGAGGTTCGAATTTAATCAAGTTACGAAATTACAAATGGAATGATTCAATGAGAAATTTATTCCAGAGCTGCAATGCAAAGTAGACGCAAGCTTTAATGAGCTTGTTAAGCTAAAATAAATGTATTGACTTTAGCTATAAAAAAGCTATATAAATAGCTAAGTCATACAGATTTTTGTTTCTAATTTTTCTATTTACTAAAAATAAACAACTAAACTACTCACTATTAAAAATTTGTATTTAATTTAAATTTATGTTTAATTTAAAATACATTTCGAAGGATTCATTTCGGCTGACTTAGCTAGGCTTTAATAGTGGAAAATCTGTCAAACATAATTCAAAGGAACTACCAATTAGATTCCTCATTAAAGAGCTAAACAAGAACTAATTAAAGCTAATCAAAGCAACTAGAATAATAGCTATTAGTCACTTTATTTAGCCACATGTCAAATTTAGCCATTTTTCAGTACTCTACAAAATATTATCAATGGCAACTTCTTTAACATTTTGGACTTGCTTTCCTCATTTTGAGCTCTGTCAATTCTTGCTTTTTAATTAAGATGAATTCAATGAATTCGCCGCCCTTTGCATGGAGTCTCATTTAGTTACGCTTCGGTCGCATCGCCTTATGCATTGCAGCATTTCCTGTTGGCCACAAAAGGATTTTCAATTTCAGTTCACATTTTGCTGAAAGTTCTGGCTGCATTATTGATAGCTGTTACCTGCTAGAGAGCAGAGAGTCATCTCTGGAATTGTCATGCATAAATAATGTTCGACTTTTGCATGTGCGGGCAAAATCGGAGCAACATTTCATCGCCCTCTTCTGTTTTTCGTTTTTGTTATATAACTATTTTTGCATATGGGCGGGCCAATTGTCTAGGGCCAAGTCTAGCTCTGACTCTGGCAATTCATTAAAAATATTCGCATGCTGCAAAATCATAAAATGAAAGACAAATATCGTGCAGGCAATTAAGTTGAACTAGTCCTCTACACGCACACACACACACACACACAGATAAACCCAGAATATTTAATGTAGTTATGACCAAGAGCTTGCTCGAGCTGTAAAACAATGTTCATAAATGAGAAAAACAAAAAGAGAGTGCACGACTAGCAGACACCCGGAACTGCACGAAATGAACAAAGCTGAAGAGGAGGGAGCTGAGAGAGCAGAGAGCCAGAGTGAAGCATAGAGCTAAGATGTGATTTTTAGTTCCTCGCCTTCTGTTAATTTGAAACATTAAATAAAAACGGAATAAATATAAAAGAGTTAAGATTTCTTTTTTGTCTTTCATCGAACAGTTCATCAATATCAGTTTCAAGATCTAAGTTCATATTAGGTACAAACATACATTCAAATGAGATAATGCTTGGAATTCTAGAAATACTAGAATGAGAATGAATTCTGACTAAGCTATCAGCTGCCTAAAGTGTCTCAGTATATATGTATATACATATGTACATATGTATGTGTCCCTGTTCCACCGAGCTCACGAGCTAATAAAATAAATAAAAAAATGTATAGCAATTGATGTTTTTTATTATCTTCATAATTATAAAAATGAATATCAATTTTTGTTTTGGCTTTCTTTCCCTTCCTTTGGCCATGAAAGACTTACATAGTGTTTTTTCTCTTTTCGCCAGTAATATGAAGGTAAATTGCCAAGAAGGTTTCTAATATTACGCACTCTATACACGCCATCGAGTTCAAAATCCGGTGCAGGAGATGCGTTGATGCCAATCATCAACACGATTATGATTAGTCCCACGTATAATTTCATCGTTGAAGCGATCGATGTGTCTCAGCCAATACTTCGTATGCGACTGGTCCAAGTCGCATAAGTTATGAAAGATTATACAGCATACAGTGGCAAAGGCATTAAGTGAACCAAATTCTAATCTCTTATACATGTCGCTATATGTCAAAATGAATAGTTCCTTATCTTTATAAACTCTCTTATAAATATTTGTTGTGAAGCTGTTTTGCCGATTAAAAATAAATAATACTAATTGCTAAAATCTTCAAAAAACTAGACTAAATTCTAGAGAAATCATGTCTTAGGCTAAAAAGTATTCTAAAAATAACTAAAAAACTTGCAAACATTTTTTTTTTATTTCTTTAATGCCGTCAATCAGTTTCGGCACGTGCCAAATAAATATACGAATATTTATAGCAATGATAGATAAACAAAAGGAGCCGTAGCATAAATACGGCAATAAACAAATGCATCATGAAACGGGGACAATGAAAATGGCATGCGAATAAAAAGAACGAAAAGAGAGAAAAATCGCTAGTGAAAAGGCAAAAGAGAAACTGCAACATTTCCATTTGATTGACAGACAAATTAGCGGCAATTCGAAAGAGGGCAAATAATTTGCAAAATTATGTACAGACATACATATATGATATGAAATGCGATAGTAGAGCGTATATGGCTGCAAAAGCCATCAAATCAATCAAATAAATAAATGACGGCAGCTGAAGTGAAGTAGCCGGAGGAGAGAAGAAAACCAAATCAATATATGCAAAATGTGTGCAGGCATTCAGTCAATCAGTCAATCAGTCAGTCAGTTAGTGTGGCCTACAGCAGCCTCAAGTGGCTATCAGTGCGCATTATAAACAAGTCTAGAGAGGGGGGCTAGCTGGTTTGATTTGTTAACGCTTTGGAGCTTTTCAATTGGCGCCAGCGCCAACTGCAACCTAATTTTGAATCCAGCAAGTGGCGTTACAGCAACTAATCATATGCAATGACTGCACGCACACATGCACGCTTGTACTTGTGTTTATATAGCGCTTCATCACTCATACGTCACGTTGCCCGCCGCTAGATGAGTTGTAATAAAATACCAACGCTGGCACACAGCTCGAAAAAGAGAAGAATAAGAAGAAAACTCAATTGCATTGACGTTTGCATAAATATTCACGCATTCAATATTATTGAAACTACACAACCCGCCCTAACACTCTGCCACGGCCCCGCCCCACCCCGCAATCAGTCATGCTTGCCCAACGCGCGCGCTGCTGTTTGATTTTTTATGGCACTTCTGCTGCTGCTGCTTGCTGTGCATTTAGCACAAAATAAACAAATTATAGGGTATCAAATCGTACACACCCACACACACATATATATATTTACTGCGTCTCTATATTTTCCACAATTTTGTTTATAAATTTTCTCTTGTTAGTTTATTAGCTGAGAATTTTGTATGCCCCCTTTGCCTATGGCCTTTCGATTTACATTTATATTTCTATTTTCTTTCTGCTTTTTTTTATGGCTCTTCTTCTTCGTGCTGCTTTTTCATTTCTGCTTCTTCTTCTTCTTTAACTTATTGTTTATCTCTGAGCAGTTTTGTAATCGATTTGGCAACGTTTGCAATCTCCTTCGACCAGATGTAAGCAACAACTTATTGATTGTAATTTGTTATGCCTTCTTCTTCTTCTCAGGCAAAAGCCTGTCTTTAATTAAAAGAAAATACTCTCAGCCGCTTTTATTGTACGCTAGATTTATTAATTGCTTTTAATTGGCCGCCGGAGTTTATTAACTATGTTTATTTTGTGGTTGGTTTTTGAAATATTATAAACAAAGGGAATGGAGGCGAGCATAATTGAGAGAGATAAATACTTTATGAGCTTTGCATCTTTTTTTTTTTTTTTTTTTTTTTAAGTGAACAATACGTCAAATTAAACTTTTAATTGAATGTGAGTAGATAAGAAAGGAACTGAATATTGGATAGTTTTCATTTTGGAGGCCCTGGAGAGCGTATCTCCCAAGTTTGTAACAAAAAATATCGAAATGAATTGGACAATTTATATTTGTTTGTTTCTATAAAAATAAAGCTGCTGGATAGCAAACATTTTGTAATACAAACATAATATTTATTTATTTATTCCATTTATTTCTTTATTTTTATTTATTTATTTTTGTTTTTGGTTTTTTATTAATAATTCAAAATCGTAAGCTTTTCACAATCTGTTGAGCCTGTGTGTGTGTGTGTGTATTTTTTTTATTATTTTTAAATTTTTTTTTATTTCATTCAATGAACTCAATAAAATGACTCACTAACCATTACATCTTTCAATCATACTGCAATGAAACACATTAATTTAAATTTATATATGTATATAATTTATTAAAAACTTACTCATTATTAGATTCAATTAATAAACGCATTAAAAAAAAAATTTAGTCACCTTAAAATATGCATCGAAATTCCATACATTTTATTTGTATTCAGTATAAATTTATTACCAAATTATATAGAAACGAATTTGATTAATATGTATTGCATTTACTATGCATTCATTTAAGATTACATTAAATTAAAACAAAAATGTATTTCTATGTATAGTTAAATATTTATTAATGTTGATTCCTTATAGCACAAATACATACATTTATGAATATTTATTATTCCATATAAACATTCCATATTTAATATAAGCATTCCCTGTATTTTATTGTATATATTTTATTTAGTATTATTCTATAATATTTCATATTACTCATAAGTACTCCAGATTTTATATATTTCGGTTATATATTTTATATTTATAAATTCTCTTCAATTATTTTATTTAATTAACTTTGTTTAATTTTCTTCATAATTTAATACAGCTGTTAATATTGCTTCAAGTTTCTTGCATTCGTGCGTTATATTGTTCCTTGTACAATATGGGCGAATTCTGTGAAGCATCATTTCCTTACACTTAATTTCGATCATTTTTTAGTCTATCACCGATAGTTCGGTGCACATTTCGCAGTGGATTCGCCTTTTGTTTAAGATCTCAATCGATTTTTCATGAATGCACGATAAGAGCTGATCAGTATCTATATATATATAGTGTTTGCCAGAGGTCTCCAGGCGAGATGCCAACGTGATGAGCACGAACAAGCCGAGCAGAGCCTTCATCTTGCGAGCCTCAAATGAAACTGGCTGTGGAAGAGTTGTACAATAATTATATTTGAATAAAGAGGAAGAGAGCGAGAGAGAGAGAGAGAAAGGGAATTTAATCACATTTATTGATGCAAACTCTTTATGAGTCACAAAACTTATTGATAGCTATAAACCGCATTTTAAAATACTTTATTTGTTTTTGGAATATAATTAAAGCGAAACTCAAGTTACTGCAGAGCAAACGTTTTCCAATAAAAAACTAATTGAAATTGTAATCAAAGACATGAATATATATATATATATATACATTTAGATATATATGTATATATGTCACACTACACTTTTTTCGTTGAATGGTAAAGAAAAAGAAAGAGAGAAAAATTGTCATTTGTTTTGCCGCAGGAGCGAATCAGCAGCGAGAGTGGGTGGGCAACTGTAATTGATAACTTCACAATTTTCAATTGGGTTTCAGGTCTTGGTTGGCCTTAGTAACGTTAGTCAGCCAGTCAGTCAGTCAGTCAGTCATATATGGTATTTTGTATTTCGTTGTAAATTCGAGAAACCAAAGTACTCAAAAGCCAATGAACCGAAATGTAAAAGTATCTTGACATTGTTACATAAGCACAGTTTCACAGTGTCAACACCCCCGCCCACCCGTATGCATGGTTGGGTGGCTGGGTGGGTCAATGGCTAAAAAAGGTTAGCAAGTGTCACTTGTGGGGCTGCTGACCGGTGTCCAACTGGGGGTTGAACAATAGAAACTCGAAATCAATACGAAATAAATCTATAAAGTGTCACATGAGCATTGTATGCATTACGACATTTTAAATAGAATTCAAGGAAATGAAATATATTTTCAATAACGAGCTCATATATTAAAGTAAAAACAAAATATGAAAAATAACATATAAAATGCATAAAAAATAAGTCAGAGCATTAGATAACATTCTTATATAAACTTAATATATTTTGATTTTTGATCGAACCTTTAAAGATCTGGAGCGAACAAATGTGATGATATAGATGCCTTTACACTTAGCAACAACATATAGTTATCGTATGTTACTTGGAAGAGAACTTCTCATATATAGCTAATTGATATAAATGTCTGCTCAGTTTTCAGGCTCATTTGGTTTAATTTAAGTTAAACAGCCAATGACTTTTCCTTTTCCTTTGCTTCTGTGTTTTTTTTTGTATACTGCCAAAATGTTGTGTTACGTTCTAATTGCAGTTGGGGGGCTCGTAAAAATAGCTGGCTAGCTGCCTAGCTCGCTCGTTGCCTATCTGTTCATTCGATTACATTTTTCCGCCACTTAACGGTAAAATTATGCAAATCAGCCGAGACACGCGAGTGCCCTCATACCAAAAACAACATGGCATTTGCTTTGAAATTAGTTTGGAAAGAAACAGAACAACACAGAAGAAAAAAGAAAAAAAAAAAACGCCGTGTGTGTGCACCTGTCGGCCTACAAAACAAAGAGAGAATGACAAAATGAAAAAAAAAAGGAAAAAATATATAAAAGACAAATAAGAATGTTGCAGCCGAGTGCAATCGACTGCATAATGCTCGTGCAAGCTGCAAAGTTGAGCAATGAATTTATAAACATTTCATTTATTGATCTAACGATAGAGCAGGCAAATAGAGTAGCTAATCTTGGTTATAAAACAAATTATGTGTGATACAGCTTTGTTTAAAATTCTAAAACTTAACCAAAGCAGGGTATACACAGCAGGCTATATATATAGAGTCAAACTAATATGCTCATGACTTACATTCATATATGTGTACACATTTTTATAACTACTATATATATATATATTGTATTGCTACTTAGTCAAACTAATATACTCGTTTGACTTTATCAATGTGTATAGATATACATAAATGGAAATAAAGTAAGAAAACACCAGCCCAGAGTAAAGTCATTGGAGGTGTTGCCATAGCATTTGTCAGGGGTTGCTAACTCTGGCTACAAACACACACACACACACACATACACACTCACAGACAGTCACACATGCGTTTCGCTGTATCTGCAAATGTATCTGACAGATACATTGCTAGGCGCCGACAGTTACACATGTATTGCAAGTCATTGGGGCATTTAAGGCTAGTTAGCCCAGAGTCGAGACTCAAATATTGCATGCGAACAATTTTTGGCATTCATTTTCGGTTCTATTGGTATAATATTTGTCGGTCCCAAATGAAAAGCATTCGTTGTCAATCAAACTGCAAAGCAAAGAACATGCCACACATGCCACACCATCAGGAACATGTCTGCAAAATGTGCTGATGAAAAGTTTTTCGAACAAGAAAAAACAAAAAATATTATTAAAAAATAAAAAGGAAGACGAATAACAAAAGCCAATAGAGAAAAGAACTAAAAAAAATTCCATTTGACTTTTAAAACATTTGAATTTTTGGCCTAATAAAATATGTGAAGTGATTGAAAATATGTGGGCAAAATAATTGAATGGAATTTCAGGAAAAAATAATAATTAAAACAAATAATAGAAAATGCCATGGAAATATAAAAGTATTTTAAATATTCTAAAAAGTACCATTAGTTTTCTACTCGGAATTTTCTATTTAATTTTTTTGCTGCTAATTGAAAATGTAATAGAAATTGGAATAGAGAAAAATAACATAAAAACAAAAATATTCCAACTCCATTTGTTCTAATTTAATAATATTGCCTTGTTATGCCCGGTTCATTGAGCTGCAATCAATAAAGTAAAGCAATAATACAGTAGTCACAGGAGAGTAGAAAAGGTAGTAGAAAAGGTAGTAGAAAAGGTAGTAGTCACAGGAGTAGAGATAGTAGTAGTACTACTAAGTAGTCACAGTAGTAGAATTGGTAGTAGAAATAGTAAAAATAATAGTAGTACTACTAAGTAGTCACAGTAGTAGAAACTGTAGTCGAAATAGTAGTAGAAATATTAGTAGACATAGTAGTAGTCACAGTAGTAGAAATAGCAGTAGACATAGTAGTAGTCACAGTAGTAGAAATAGTAGTAGTCACCATAGTAGCCACAGTAATAGAAATTGTAGTAGAAATAGTAGTAGTCACAGTAGAAGAAACTGTAGTAGAAATAGCGCTATTCACAGTAGTAGAAATAGTAGTAGTCGCAATAGAAGAAACGGTAGTAGAAATAGCGGTAGTCACAGTAGTAGAAATAGTAGTAGAATTAGTAGTGAAAGATTATTAAAAACACAATCGACTATGAATCATTTTGATTTATAAAGCAAGTATTCCAAGACGAATTCTAATAATTGAGGTAATAATAATTATATAAAATTTATTTCTTATAGATAGTAGCCAAGTCAATTACTATAAACTAGAACTGGAAATATTTTGATATACATATATAAAATCTGATTGATGTTAGTCATACTAGTAATGGAGCTCTACACAACGTTTTTTCATTTATAAATCGAACAAATAATTTTCTTTTTGCTTGGATCAACTTGATCAGTTTTAGAATAATAGTAAATTACCTTTGCGCAGAGCTCATAATAGATGTGTGTCATCCGGTTTTGTTTTGCCTAGTAGAGCCCACAATTCGAGCCATCAATTAGTGGCGTAAGGCCAATGTATCTCATTTAGGCAAACAGTGCAAAGACCTCTCCGAAGGGGGATACACAATAAAATCGGGTGGGTGGGGGTAGGCAACGGAAATTATTCATGACTGACCATGATAACAAAGGCCAGCTGAAGGCAAAGGCATCGACAGTGGCAGACTGAATGCAAAGCGTAGCCAAAGAAGATAAATGACCAACAATTAGTCACACCTACGATGACAATCATCGAGAGATTTACAAAATGAAAGGCTATTGATGCAGGGAGATGGGAAATGGTCGATGGGAAATGGTAGATGGTAGAGCATGGTCTGAGCTTGAGGCTGAATTTGAGGCCGATTTCAATTACAATTCCGATTTCGACTTTGATTCTCATTCTGATTCAGATGCTGGACAATGGACAAACTAATGAACATTTTTTGGTCAATAGTGTGTGGGCGTGGCTCAGAGCTATTTGCAGCGCTTAATTGCACACGAGAAAGGGTGTGTGAGTATCTCGCTCCTTCTCTCTCTCTCTCTCTCTCTCTCTCTCTCTGTCTTTCTGCCTCTGTTTCACCTCTTTCCCATTCTCTGGTGTTGATTGACATATGTGGCGCTTTGTTTCTATCTCTATTTGCGCGTGTGTGTGTGTGTGTGTATTTTGATTAGCGGCATGTCATGTCAAACAACAATTTGTAAGAGCGACTGACATTTGAATGATGACATCGGCAGCGCGGCACAGGTGGCGCTTCCGCCTGACACTTGCTTTCGGCATAGCCGGAAAAGGAGCGGACCAAGCCGAAAAACTCGACGAGGAAATCGTTGGGTTCATAATGTCTCTATTATGACGTGCCAAACAAGCGACAAATTGCATATGGGTGTCTGTCCGTCTAGACCATAGCGGCGAGGAGGCGTGGCTGACAAAGACATGAAGAAGAAGACGAAACAAATACCAGTCATAAAGGGAAAACAATTATAATGATAGAACAAGTGTAGGTTTAGGTAAAGCAAAAACAAATGGGACGCTTTCAATGGGCTATACTCGACCGCTTGATGCTCGCTCAGTGAGTAATAGATTGATTGTGTTTTTGATAAAACGGATAAGTTGATAGAGTTGGTGATAAAAGGGATAAGTTATTGATGTAAGCTGGTTATATTTGAAGCTCTATCTTAGCCTGTATTTATTGAGGTCTGACTGCAGCTGGATGAGTGAAGCTCTAGGCATGCCCTTAAGTCATGTGCCACGCCTTTAGTACGCATATCAGAAATATGTATACATATATCCTCAATTGAAAGTTTATACAATCATAAATATCCGATTTTGAACTCACTTTATGAGCGGGGAAAATTAGCAAATACAATATATAGCTATTAATATTAGATATATATTCTTAAGTATAATATAAAAATATATATAATTATTATCAGTATATAATAATAATAATAATACAAATCAATAAGTTTTCAATTATATAAAAATACTATAAAAATACTTAAAAAGACATCTTTTATCTCACATTTATTTATATTTCATTCTCTTTTGCACTTTCAGAAAGCATTAACAAAATCAACAAAATGTTTGCCTGCTTGCATTTGCTCTACGTGGCGTTCTACGTCCTCGGCTCTCTAATAGGTAAGTGAGTTAAATATTTGATTATAGAGTATCTAGTTAGTTGTGCATACTTCGTTCTCTGTCACTCCACTGCTGCTGGTGCTGCTGCTGCTGCTCACTTATGCAACGGTCAGCTCCATTTGTCAGCGAGGACGGCAACGTCATCATTCAATATGAAATTTCACACTTTGGTTGACATTTCAAATGGTCAGCCAAAAAGGCGGCAGCAGCGAAAGGGCGGCGTGTTCTCTGCGTGTTATGGCCATTCGCAATTCGCTGACCCAAGCCGCACAGCGCGGCGCCGCGTGCCTCATAAATTAATTTACACTTGAAACTCTGCGCCGCTGTGCAACCAAACAAACAAACAACAACAGCAGCAACAACAATAAAATGCAACATGCAACACAATGCTTAAACGCTTAAACTGCAACTGAATCTGTTTGCCACCCATGGCGAATGGCATTGCAGAAGTCAGCAACCGTTTGGGCCAAGTGCACTTTGTTATAGCCACATTAAATAAATATGTATGTGCCATGGCAGAGTCAAGAGAGTGTGGCAGATAGAGAGAGAGAGAGGGAGAGAGAGTCAAAACTGTGAGCCAAACAGTGCAACGTAATGTGACTCGAAGTGCTGGAATTGTAGTTAGCATTTGGCTAATTATGTAGAGCTATATTGAAAGTATCATTGCTCTGGGCTGGCTAAGTAAGTGCACAGTGGTTAAAGAGCAATTGAGCAGAGGACTCAAAGGGAAGATTAGACTCTTAGCTTAGACTAGACACTTAGGTTAGTCAACGAATGACGTTGCATCTCAATTCGAAGTTACTTAGTAGGTAGCGCACAGTGGTTAAAAAGTGATGGAGATTTTCGGTGCTAAACATAATAATATTGTAAATAAGCTCATAAGAATATTCTAAATATTGTTTGTACTGAATACACATATAGCATAGATCTGAGCTGCCTAATGGATTGCACAGTGGTTAAAAATGGAAGAAAAATTTATATTGAATCAAAAGTTCAATGTTTAAGGTAATATTTTAATTATTATTATATAGGTAACTATTAGCACTGAGCTACAAAAGGCAGCGCACAGTGGTTAAAAAGTAGGAGGAAATATGAATATTAAGAGAAAATATTTATGAAGACTAAATAATGCAGATTAATTTAAATATTGCACAGAGCTTAAACATATTTTCAGTTAATTCTGCACAGTGGTCAAGAAATTAATGAAAATGAAATAAAAATTGCTTTGATTGCATTGAGTAGTGGCTTTTGATTAGTTTAGTTATTTCTGTTCGCATCTACCATTTACATGCCAGGCAGATATCGATATATGTGTAATATTCCTTCAAGTATCGATACCAAGAGCATTTAATCACATTAATCATACGAGTATTTAAATGCTCGAACCATGTTAATCAATCGCGCTTTATTAGTTGCCCTGCTCCCAAGTGAACAGTGCGAGCTTTGCAACATTTTCCGCGGATGATTTTCCGCCACGAGAGTGGGACGAGAGATGCTGATGAAGCCAGTGTTAACTATGCCATGAGTGGGCAGCCAGTGCGGAGTTAAGTCTCCCTCGGTGGCTGCTGCTGCTGCTGCTGCTGTGTGGCAAGACACACACGATGAGGCTAAAGGCCTCCAGGGTGCACCATCATCATCATTATCATCATCCCTGTCATCGCCGTCATCATGATCATGCTGCTGATGATGATGTTGTCTGTTTAATTGAAATTGACGCTTACTGCTTTTGCTTTCTTCGCGCCTGAATTTGTTTATGAACAATTTGTAGTGGGGCAAAGGCAAAAACCAAAAGCAAACAAAGAAATACAAAATACCAAAATACGAAATACGAAATATGAGCAAATTGCTCTCCAACGTCATCTTGTCGACCCTCTCTCTCTCTCGCTCTCTTCCCTCTCTCTCTCTCGCTCTCTCCTCTCGCTGGCTGTCGTAATAATTTCTGCTGCAATTGAAATAAATTAAATTGCATGCGGAGCCATTTTCACTGAACGGCGCCGACGCCAGCTATGCGCGCTTTTATCAAGCGCCCCCCAGCTCCCCTCCCTCCCCCCACCTTCTCTATATCGCTCTCTCTGTTGCTCTTCTTCCCCGCTAGCTGTTGACAATTTTGGCCCTGCAGTCGGATAACCGCAAACTGCGCTACGCTGCGTTCAACATACGCCAAACGCCAGTCATCATCCTGATGTGCACATGTCACTGCGGCATTTGTTTAATTAACAAAAACTCTGCCCCGCTGTATAGTGTGTGTGGATTGTGGGTAGTAAGTGGTGCTGCTGATGCTGCTGGTGGTGCTGGTGCTGGTGCTGGTGCTGGTGCTGGTGTTGTTGATGTCGCAGCTTTCGCTCTTGGCTCACTCTGGCCATATTGTCAGTCATCGTTTGTCTTTGTAATTTGTGCGTTGATGAGTTATACTTTTGTTTGGGCCGCCCCTTGCCTGATTAATGGCATGTGGATCATATGCAGTGAATGCGGGTGCGTTTGTTATATCTATTACGACAGTCAAGAAAAGTGTGCGAAGCTCTTCAGATGTGGGCCAGACGTGAAAAGTGGAAGTGTAAGTGCAACAGATGTGGAGAACGTGGGAATTGCCACAACAAAATTTATATTTATAGAATTTACATCAATTTTAAATTATACATACATATATCTAGAAAAATTAAAAATATGTAAGTGAATATATATAATTAGTTAGTATATGGATTCTATGCGGAATGTTTGCTATACATTATACGATATATTATATTACGATTGCTTAGCCATGATGATTTGTGGAACGTATGCGTATTCGGTTTCAATGAAACATATATAGTGTATGTACGATGTACATATATTTGAATTATAAGTATAAATATTTAAATATTTTGTTTTTTCGTTAAAATTAATTTCGTATGCTTTTTTTGCTTAAAAAATATTTTTCTGAATTTTTTGCTGAATTAATAATTTTTGTGGAATCCATGTGGATCTCAAGTTATTTATACCTTTTGTGTTCATTCATTATATGTGTATACTTTAGAATAAAAGTATGTAGCAATTCTGTTATTTTACGTGTGGAGCATATGTGGATGCCAAGTAAAGTTTTATTTTTCGATATCTTTGATAAAGTTACTACCATTTTTTTCCATATGACAATGATAGACTATGATAGATATGTTCTTGTACTTGTGGAACGTATGTGGAAACTATGTATATTTCATGTGGAGCTTGAGTAGGAGTACGGCTATGTGGCATATGATAGTAATTTATGAAATGCAAGTCATTTTGTTGATTGTGGAACCTATATCATAGTCGGTTTACATGTTACACAGTTTAGAAAATAATGTAACTCTATACTATGTCATAAATGTAAAATATTCAGTTATATTTACGCCACTTAAATGCCTTTAATGTAAAATTGTGACATCTGCACGGCTCGACTGTGGGAATCCTTAATTGAAAATTTGCTAATCAGAAGTGTGCTGGAAAATTCGGGCATTTTTCATCGATGACAGCGATTGAGCCGAGCAGCCTGTGGCACTTGTTGCTGCTGCTGCTGCTGATATGCAAATTTGTTTGACAACTGTCGCCCGAATATATTTGATATTCAAAATAAGTAAAATATGATTTGCCGCTACCAATTGCCGAGCCGAGCAAACCGACGAAGCGTTAACAGCCGCAAAGTCGCCGGAAAACTTTCTCAATAAAATGCTCAAACACACAAGCTACAGCAACAACAACAAAAACAACTAGAGGAAAATGAAAATGAATAACAAGAACCACAGTGGAACTGTAGAAAAAAAAAGAACTGTTGCTGACATTTTTCAAAGAAGTCAGAGCAACAACAGCAACAGCAACGACAGAACGAAAGAAACATTAATCATTTAATTTGATAAGCAATAAACGAAGTTCTGATAATCTTTTTACGTGCACAGACCTCAAAATTGTTTCAAAATGGGGGCAGCCGCAAGTCAAAACTAATGGATGACGCAGAGAAGGCGAAATAGTTGTAGTGTTGACTTTGAGATAGAGAGCGTGGCACATAAAGGGGGAATAATGATGGGTAATGGGGGGGAGCGTGTGGGGCGAGAGATGAAGGAAAAACTCCGTTTTCGATTTTCCTTTCCCTTTCCAGTTCCAGTTCCATTTCCTTTTCGTTTTTTTTTTGCTGAACGACATAGAATTCAGCTTTGGCTTTGACGCATTGCATGCAATTTCAATTGATTATGCTACGCTTGAAAGGGTTTCACAGCAGGACAGCGGACAGGACGCTGCACTGGAAAGATGAAAGACAGCTCTAAGGAAAAACTACTTTGGCTTTCACTTGCAGCCGATGATGGCAAGGGTCCACGAGGGTTCTGGCCAAACTTGTCGCATGAAAATGCAATTCAATTGATTTATGTGCTCAATGCAATTACCCGAAAAGCAAGAAGGGTGGCCAAGCCATGGGCCGTGGGCCGTGGGACGTGTGCCTTGGTCTGGAGGGGTACGATTGGTAGGTGGGGCATGCGTGTTTGCTGCCAATAAAAATCAAGCTGGCTTGCATTTGACAGCCGCATAAATTGCTGCGCGCGCCCCACCAACACCTTGTCAGTAGGTGCGAAAATGGCTGCCAAGCCAAAATACCCATAAAAGAAGACGACGACGACGACGACGACGGTGAGGCTGGCAGGAGATGGAGTCGGAGATGAAGCTGGAAATGGAAAATGTAGATAGCAGATAGAAAGGCAAGGATAGCAAGAGAAGCTGAGAAAGGGAGAGAATGGGGTAGAGTGGCAATGAGAATGCGAAATTGAGAGATATATATAGAGAGAGAGAGCGAGCGAGCGAGCGGGTCATATAAAAGCCAACAAAAGTCAAAGGGGCGTCTTTCAAGGGGGCGTCACTGCGGCCAATTAAATTTATTGCCCCGCTCTGGGTGCCTGCAAAATTGTTTTTAATTGTCCCGGCAATTAAAAACACGCCCAGCAGCAGCAGCAACAGCAGCTCTGCCTTTGACTCGGCCGTGCGCCCAGATAAACAAAATTAAAGTGCGAAAAACTTTCTTTTGGTCTACGGAAATTTATTGACTCAAAGATGGCAAAGCGCACGAATGTTGATGGCGATAGGGGCGAGATACGATTGCACAGTTTGCCAAACACAAATTTAGAATATATCTATGGGAATAGATATAATATGTCTTAAAAAATGCTTACGTTTGAAATGAGCTGCAAAAGTCGCAAAGGATTAGAAAGGACTTACGTTTGTTTCAAATTAATAAAGAGCATCGAATATTTTGTCACCAGATTTCCTACTGATCGTAATATATAACCTATGTCAATTTGAACTGAAACGACATTAAAATATTGTCAATATTATTAATCCAAAATTTAGGGGGAGGGGGAGGGGGATCGATAGAGAGACCGATATACCAACAGACATGCGAACAGATACATATGTATAGAGGCACACTAACACACATAATTAAATTACCTCATTATAAGAATATGTATGTATAGAGAGTATATATAGAGAGCGCTCGTACATATACATATATATATATTTGTTTATATATATTTTTATATATATTTTTATATATATTTTTATATATTTTTTTATATATATTTTTATATATATTTTTATATATATTTTTTTGTATATTTTTTTATATATTTTTATATACTTTTTTTATATACTTTTTTTTAATAAAATATTTGTACATTTTTATATACATTTTGTATATTTTATATATAAGTTGTATATACATTTTATATACATACTTTGCACCTATATAACTTGAGCAGCTCTGTAGCTCTCCACGCTGCCGAGCAGCTGTTTTGTCAGCTGCTGCTTCTGCAGCTTTTAAGCCAATAAAGGACTTTCGGAAATGTTTGCCGCGTGTCCTTTGGTGTTGACGTTTCTTGTGTCTTGAGGCGAAGCTTCGGCTTAAGCAGCTATGCGCCGCTTCTGTCAGTTATTTCTTTCGTGTTTTTTTTTTCTCTTCTTCTTTCTCATTGCATTTTAGCATATAAAATGGAAAAATCCACAGAATCGACATAATGCAATTTTGGCTTTTAGAATTTTTCTCATCATTTTCTTTGGCCCGTATTTCGTTTTCATAGCATCAGCTGTGACTGCAGCTACTTGGCTGCTGTTCACTTCGCATGCTCCACTAGGCTAGGGGGATAACAAACGAAAAACAAAAACGAAAAAAAGTGTGCGTCCATTTTGTGCAAATATTTTCGCTTGATGCGCCTGGCAAATTAAGTTGCAAACGTTGCCAGCTGGGATTTGAAGGTAAGCAAAGCAGGAGGCATAAATCCAAACAACGCAACAGATTTTTGTTTGCTTGTCTACACATTTTTTCGCCCGCTTCCCTCGCCTCTGTTAAGCAAACAAATAGGCGAGTCGGCATTTATTTTGATTTAAATTCCATTTGCAAGTCAACATTTATGCTTAGTTTTATTTATTATCACTAACAATCTGCGTTATGCCAGCCATTGCTCTCACAATTCGATTAACATTTAAATTGCTCGAAATGAAGTCATAAAGGCCCCGCCCACCGCCACGCCCCACCAAATGCCCACTAAGCAGATGCCTAGTGGCAATCGCAATCGGCAACACAGCAGCAATGAATTGCAAATAACGCATTGACCCCACTGCAACCTTTGCAGGCACCTTTTGCGGAAAAAGTAAGGCAAAGCCTATCCCACACACACACACACACACGCATGCACAGAAATATAGACATACGCAAGCACACGTGCAGTCGACATATACAATGAAACACAGGCGATGCATGCGCGATATCTGTCGGGCTGCTCTATGCATGTTGCTGTCGGCGAGCAACATAAATGCCAGCAGCAGCAGCAGCAGCGGCAGCGGCGGCCGCAGCAGCAACATGCAATGCGTTTACCGCCAAAAACAGAAAACAAACAGACAACAACAACAACATCAACTGAAACAAGGAAATAAAACACCGCTAAACAAGTTGAGGTCGCTCGACTAGCTAGATACTCTGCAAAATAAAAGAATAGATTGCAGTAAGAAGCTAGAAGATGGAAAATGGAAAATGGAAGATGGATGACGGAGGGAGCTAAAATATAAGAGGTAAAATAGAAAAGATACAAGATAAATGTTTACAGATAAAATATAGATGATAGATGCTAGAAGCTAGAAACTAGAAACTAGAAGCTAGAAGATGGAAGATGGGAGATGTTAGATGGAATATAAAATCTAAGATGGAAGATAAAAGATATAAGATAGAGGATTGCCGATTAAATGTAGAAGATAAATTGTATTACAATCGCATCAACTAAACTCATATACCTCGCCTAACCGTTTCCAATCCGAATCAGGGTATATAACAAAAAAAAAAAAAAAAATGCACAACACGAGCGTAAAATTTTTCATGAATTTGTAATTTATGTGCTAAAATGTTATCGCTGTTATCGTTCCTTTTGTGTGCAGCCAACAACAACAACAGGAGCAACAGCAACAACAACAGCAACAATTGTTGTTCTTGTTGTCGAGCACTTAAAGCTGCTTTTGGATATGAAGGGTAGACCGACCTTTCGAGGTATCAGCTGCATATTGGGCGCAGTGCGCAATGGCCGAAGGCTTAATGGACGCAAATTCATGTGAATAATGGATTTTGTTAGCTATTCACGGTTTATTTCATAGAAATTAAAAGTCAACTCGCAATCGAATTGTATGACAAATATACGGGAATAAGAGTAGAAATACGAGATGCTTTGAGAACTGTAATAAAAGCTCTCAGCAAACATTGCACAAAGAGATTATTGAGTAAGGCAAAGTTTTAATAGGCAGTTAGTGAACATAGTTGTATATATATTTTGATAAATATGTTACATAATTTATAGAAATATTACTCAAGAAAAACAGCATTACTTTATCACTATTTCTATATTTAACTGGAATGACAAACTAAAAACTCTTTCACCTCTTTCGACCCATCCAAATATTGTCATATTATATGTATTATGTATATATATTTATAGCTAATAAGACAGCCAGCTTCCGACGAAAAGCGAAAGTCATAATTTGTAAAAAATACCAAAAAATTCTTTATCAAGATCCCACACACCGCTGTGTGTGTCCACTCAATGCTTAATGTGACAGCAACAACAACAAGAACCAGAGCATTGCGAATATTGTTTGAGTTGCTGTTGCGGTTGCTTCATTTCAGTCACTGGACGGACTCATTGAGTCGCCAATTGGTCAGCCACAACATTCAATTGAATGCAACAGCGATCGAAAAGCACAATCGGAAAACAAGAGCGAGTGGGTCACAATCCGCTGGAGTCCAAGTTGGCGACGTCACAAAGGTCACCGCAGAGGCCTTTGCTTTATGCCTTTTCACATATCTGTCTCCAGCTGCTAAGTAAAACGATGCGCGCCACATAAAACTTGATAATGAAATTGAAAAACCACACGCGAAAGAATACCTTTAAAGTAAACAGAAGAGCTGCTGAGGTAGCTAGTGGAGGATTAAGTACACTTACTTAAAGTTTGTTTGTTTGAGAATGTAGTCAATATATAAAAGAAAATAAAGACAGCATACTAAAAAGACAATTTTGCTAATTTAAATATATTAAACAAGAAATAATATTTACCCATATATAATTAAGAGTATTTTGTTTTACTCTTAATATGATAGCTCCATAATAGAAACAGACTTCAAAGTACAGTTTATTCAATTTGTCGAATGAAGTTCAGTTCAGTTGACCATAACTTAAGTTCGAACAAGAATTGAATTGAGTTCCGACTAGGTCATTGAACATTTCAGTTTGAAATCTAAACTAAAAAAAAAAATAAAATAATAATGTTACAAAAAAAAAAAAAAAAAAAAAAAAAAAAATCTAATCAGTCAAATAAAAAATGATAAAGTTACAAAAGTTATAAAAAAATCAATTTAATAAAAGTAAATCAAATAAAACATAAAATGAATATAAAGAAAACAATATAATACAGAATAAAATAAAATCTAAAGTAATATAAAATAATGTTAAGTTTGAAAAGGCAGTAATAAATAATTTGAGTTATTAAATGAAAAACTATAAAAAGTATAAAAAATATAATTTTAGAAAAATTTAAAAAATACAAAATTAAAAATAAAAGCTGAAATTTAATAAATAATTTAATATATGTAATATATAAATTAGGAAATTAAAAAAGTTAAATAAAATAGCAAAAATGAATGCACAAATAGTTTAGTTTTAAGTAAATAAAAAAGAAAACATTGTCATAAACTGAATTTAATAAATTCATATCAGCATTCAATAAATCAAAAATCAATCATGCGAGTATATGATATTTTATTAACTCGGTTACAAATTTGATGAAATCGCCAGTGTGTTAAGTCATAAATTTATAAAACTCTTTGTTAGGGCACAACAAAAGAGCACCAAATAACCGAAGAGTTCGCTCCATTTGTACGTTGTCGCATTCGCTGTTGCTGCTGCTGCTGTTGCTGCCGTTGTTGTTGTTGTTATTATTATTGTTTGTGTGTTTGGTGTATTGCTGTTTGTTATTTGTTGCTTTGGCATATCCCCGTTTCCATATCCATATCCATATCCATATCCATTAAGCTGCCGGCAGCTATTCATGTTGTTCACGCTCATGTCCAGACGTCTTCCAGTGGCCGTTCGCTTAATGCAATGCCGCTTGGCTTTTAGCCTGAGCAGAAGTCGCGACATGCAAAGCAGCCCGACCGGCCCCAGGCCCAGCTCGCTGCCTCACACTCGCATTCTCGCTCTCGCTCTAGCGCACGTTGTTCTGCAGCCGCTCTCGCTCTTGCAGTCGCTCTCTGCTATCGAGCATAATAAAACTCACTTTATGCCCGGTTGGCGAGTCTTTGTTTTCGGGTTTTGTGCCCTGCAATCGTAAAATATTTTTTATAAAGCGCAGCCACATTGTATCTATAGATATGTATATACGTATGTGTGTGTGAGTGCTTGTTTGTGTCTATGCATTTGAGTGGCGCCCGGTTGCATTTCATCGTAGGTGACTCAATTTGCCTGTGGCCCTATCAAATATTGAACGAGTTTAAGTGACATTTTACATGCGCATTTACACGTGAGGCGAGCCCAGCTACATTTTAACTCTCTTTTGCTCTTTCTCCATGACTCAGCAAAGCTTTTAGCTTAGTTTTAGTCGATCGTAAAATATATATATACATATATGTACATGTACATATATGTATATGTGATATACATATATATTTTCTTTTTATGTGCGCCCATTCGAGTCGACGTTGCATTGATTTGATTGACCAGTTTTATGGCCCGCCCGCTCCTGCCCCTACGGCAGTCGCCCTCAAACATCTACTAGAACAGCACATTGTCTTTGTTTAGCTTAAGTTCTTAGTGTTTATCTTATGGCTAGTTTATGTTGTGCTTCTTATATCTTTGATCTGTAATCTGTGTGCCCACTAATTAGCTCAGTCTATTGTACAATTTGTTCCGGTTTCGTCAGCTCGCCTGCGTGGAAAACAACATTTCCATCTCTCTCACATTGGCGACTGTCGAAAGCGGCTTTCCACAGCTTCCACAGCGGAAGCGGAAAGAGCTTTGTATTGTTGTAGTTGTTGATGTTGTTATTGTTGGGACTGCTGCTGCTGCTGTGCCTGTAAAGCTCTTTCAGGTGTCAGTGCTGCTGGCGCCTGTCAAGCTGCGTGAAATGCGATAAAAATCACAAGCGCCATCTCTAAAGAGATGCACAGCCACACACGCACCATCGCATACATATGAATATATATGTATATATATATGCCGCTAAGGCATACAATGCGGGCGCTGCATACTTCGAGTCGTACAAAGCCTTTAAGCAGCGTACGTTGCTCAAATACACGCTCAGCTAGTGGAAGCGAGTATATGGGCTTGACTAAGTGTTCATCTTTGACTAACTTTAAGTTTTATAAGCGCAGATATTTTTCTGACAAGTAGTTCAGCTTATTATAAGACAGACAAAAGCTGGCCTACATAAAATGTAGGCTTTAAAGTCTAAACTGAAGAAAAGTATAACAAAAATTTCACTTCAATTCTCCTTAAGGCTGCGAACAAGTATTATGCAGTTAGCTTCTTTTATGCTTCCCTTTATGCAGCGGCTAAGTAAATATGTATTTAGATAAGTGTCGCTTATCGCGCCCAAAAGTGTTGCACGTAGCACGTTGCACGTCTGCTGTCCGTCTTTGTGTCTGTGTTGCTTTCAGTTTTGTCTTGTTTTGGGAGCGGGTGGCACTTCAACTGACTCTCGCACACGCAATTAATTCCTTTAATTGAAATTGCTTTCGCTACCCGCCTAATTGGTAGTTACTGTTCACTCTACCATTGTCGTCGTCGTCGTAGCTCGGGGAGCCCGGTCCGGAGGTCCGGAGGCTTGGGCGTATCGCTTGCATGCGCAAGTGGCATCCAAATGAATGCAGCCGGCAGACTCCACAATGCAAAGAGAAGAATGGAACGAAAAAAATGGAGAAAAAAGTAGGAGAAAAAGGAAAATATACCGAATCGTATGAATGAATATCTAAAGCACTGTCGCACAGTGGCCAAAAGATCGTGATACAATTTTTGGTCATCGTTTGCTCGATGGTCGTAAAAGCGATTCAAACTAATTCCAGTTTATGATTTTATTTTGATTACGTGCTGCTTAGCAATAAACGAAAATTGGGCAAGAATTTTTGTCAGATATTTGAAATTCCAAACGATTTGAAGAGACGGATTATACAAATTTTATTTCTATTTTCTTTTATAGACTCTCTATGGGGGAATTTTATTTATTTACGTATTAAGAAGCTCCTTGGAGTTAGTTTTATATATTATTCTACAATTTAAATAAATCTTTAAATTCTTAATTTATTTCTTATATTTTAAAATGTATTTGATGATCGTTGATAAAGCAGCAAAAGTTTATTTCTTACAACAAACTATACAAAATTAATTCACAACAAAAATACTTGCTAAAAATTACTAAAAAAAAAAAAAAAATAAAATAAATAAAAGTTTTATTTTATTTTAAATAACTTAAAAGAAACCTTTCATAAATGTTAAGTCAAATTAAATAAATATTTCATAAATAAGAAATTTTTAATTTTTATTTATTTATTCTTAGATTAATTAACGTGAACAAATTTTATTCAAATCAAGAATATTTTATAAACTCAAAATAGGTTTTATAATAATTAATTTATTTACTTCTTTTTTAATATATACAAACATACATAAGTACTTTATTTCTTTATATAAAAATAAATAAATAAATAATACAAAATATTTTAAATTAAAATAAAGCAAGTATAATAGAATATTTAATATTTTAATTAAATTGTAAACATATTCATAATATATTTCTGCGCTTCCTTTTTGAATGCTGCCCTTGTGAATTCCTTGCACTACTGTGCAGGCGGGTGGCAAGTGAATGAATACATGAATTCCATAGCAATTGGGCAGCTAGGAAGGCAGTCGGCAGTCATTCAGAGGGGGGGCGAGGCTGCTGCTGTTGAGAGCAAAAGAAATGCAGTAACTGGAAAATTGCGCGACAATTAAAGATTTTGCGCTCTGGAGTCATCATCATCGTCTCCGTCGCCGTCGCCGTCGTCTCCGTCGTCGGCCCAAATGTAAGTCAAGTGAGCCGTGAAGTGCGTGCAGAGGAGACATGAATGCGGATCTCCCACTCTAGGGCAAAGGCGTCGGCTCGCCGAAGATGTGCCCCCTTGTTTCGCTTCGTTGTCAACTTGTTGAGCAGCGAATGTGACAGGCTGGCTGACAAAATGCTAACAAGATGATGTGTCTCTGACGTGGTCGCCCACTTTGGCTGCGCTATATATTCGTGTTGTTGTTGCTGCTGCTGTTTGTAATTTGCAGCAATACGCGTTGCCAACAAATGACCAAATGTCTGTCTGACTAGCGCTCAAATGAAAAACAGGAAAACAAAACGCAGGACCACCCATTCGCAGGCTGTAGATGAAAAAACTCGCAATTGGCAAATCCTTTGGCCAGGGGCAAATGTTTCTTCTAGTTATTTGCATTGAATGTGCGTGAACAATTTATGAGCAATTTTCTTCAGCCATTTCCAGTTTGTTACCCAGTGAAAATGTGGCAGACGGGTATATTAAATTGGAGACAGAGAAGCGTGACGATGGGAGATATATATACAAATTCTTAATCTATTTTATGGTTACGGTTGTCTATTTGTCGTGAAATTGGATATGCATGCTCAGATTCAATTTATTTACAACTATCGATAACTTTTTCCTTAGCATCGTCTAAAGTGGATATCATCATTAAACCTATCATAGCTCAATCAATGCCATTTATCTCATTTAGCTTTAGTCTAGAATAACAACTATTTCCACTTCAGCCCAACGTTACTCTGAAATAGATCCATTGAAGTAAGCTCAAGTCCCGCCAAAATCGTTCAAATGATTCTTCCTTAGAATAGCTAAGCAAACAATTTATGAAAACCATCGATGATGCAAAGCGATAGTATCGTTAGTAGAATACATCGATGGGTGAAGTTGTTGTAGAGTCCCTCTCGATGTATTTGCATTTCTACCACTTCTCGTTCTTCTTTTGCTTCACAATACTTTTCTACTACTCCTTCTCTACTTATCTTGTCATCTGTCTTACCTACCCGATAGTAGTATCGATACATGAAGTTATCGATGCTTAAAGATATTGACTGGCAGTTTTATTGCTGGATTTTTCCATCTCAGCTTGTTTCGGCTCCGCTTTTTATTTCTTCCTCTTCTTCTCTCCTCTTAACTCTGCATTCATCATATCCATTAATTTCTGCTTGATTTTTTATAGGGTATTTCTAGTCTAATATGCCAACTAAAACACTTTAACGTATTTCGCTCCTTTTTTTTTGCCCTTTTCCCTTTGTTGTTGCTTTGTTTTTTTTCCCCCTGTTCTGTGCGTTGGCAACGTCGCGTATGCGCAATTTTCCATTTGGGCCGTAAATCATGCGTCCAATGCCTGACTTTTGTTTTCGGCCTGTCGCATGCGTGTGTGTGTGGGTGTCAACGCCCATTTTGCATGCTGTGGGCGTGCCCATAGTCACACGCGCCTCTCTCTCTCTCCTTCTCTGTGTGTGTTTGTGCGTTAATCTTTGCTGCAGTCGCTGCTGTCTCCAGTTTTGCTGCCACTGACAGGCAGCGGCATTTAGTTTTAATTTATGGCGCATTTTGCTAGCTGCCTTTTGCGCTCTTCTTCTTCTATCAGCCGTTTTACGTCTGGCCGGCAGCTATTGCTCTATGGCTATGACCGAAAGGGCCGTGCCTCAGTGTCTCAAGTGTCGAGCGACGACTGCACAACTCATTTGCTATTTAGCCCAGCTGCTCCCCACCCCTATCCCATACACCCACCTATTACCCCTACCCCTTCCATTCGTCGCTTTTGCCATCTTATTGATGCGCATTGCCGGCCATTAAAGATGCGCGCAGCTATCATTCATCCGGCTGACCGAAATCATCGTACCGTCGCAATGCGCCGTCATTCCGATCGAGCAGCACAGAGCCAGAACCACACAGTGCCATCTCCATCGCCATCGCCTTCGTCACGTTGCACGTCGCCAACATTGTGATAATTGCGCCTAATAACTTTTGATGGCTGTAATTAATTCCCATAAGCGTTGCGACGGCTCTTGATGCATGTGACGACGCTGTTGGCTCCACACGGACGGACAGCTACGGCTGGTTACGGCATCTCAAATGGTTTGTCAGCCATGAAATTGACACGTCTTTGGTATTAAGTGCCACATTGAATTGTGCAAATTAATACGTTAGTGTGTTGCTGCCATTGTTGTTGTTGTAGCTTGTTGCTCCCAGCCTCAAGTATGACAAACAGTGTGGGCGTGGCAATTGCTCCAAATGAGCGACAAGTGTCCGAGCTGACAAAGCACTAAGAAACCAAACCCTGCGACGCTATTCGCTGAGAAATTAAGAAGAGTTTATTGGTTTTTTTGTGAACTGCAAGATGAAAATGTGGAAATAGAGTGAAGTTTAATTTGAAGAGCAGCTGAGCATAAAAAAAAAAGAAATAATAATAAATTGTTTATTCAAGAATGGATTATAGATTATGATACAAGATATCTCTTTATCTCCAGGATTTTGATACTGATAAAATTCAGATTTTTCTCATGTATTTTATAATAAATTTGTCTTTAAAGAAGTTTTTTTTTCGATTTTAGGCCTAATGGCTATTACTATAGGTTTGTCCATAAAATTACATAGTTCAATATGAATTAAAGTAGAAATTAATTAGCGCTGACTCCTCATAGTCGAAATCAAAGGCAACCAATTAAGCTGCGTAGTTGTTGCCTGCCCGGCTGTGCGCCCAAGCCCTAATGAGATTCATTCAACAAACAAAGCTGAAATTCGAATTTCGTGCTACCGACAACGCGACAAAGCGGCCTGCGTTTAATTCCGCTGTCAACCAAACACCAGCCGACGCCCCCGCCCCCGCCCCAGCACCACCTTCAGCTCTAGTGCTCCGTTGTTCGCCCATCAAATCTAACCTCTGAAGCCGCAAGCCCATTTGCATGCTGGGCCCACGGCGTTGCCAGATCGCCAATAATTTGTCTGAGTGTATGTGGGTGTAAGTGGAGGGGGAGGGGCAGCTACCACAGCTGTGGTATCACATCTTTCAAATTGTCGCAGAATTGTAATTAACAATCGCACACATAGTCAAAAACTTGAATGCTTTTGCTTCTCTAGCTGAATTACCCGTAATTTCCATTAGCAACAAAACAAACTTGAAGTGGGGCATAACAGACTGTCTGATGCCTGTTCAGTAGTGGGTGAATTTTTATAAAAATTGCGTTGAAGTTTTGTCTATACAGAAGTTAATTGAAATTCTTTGCTAGGAGTGCACATAGATCTATGAACCTGAAAATGTGTTCTGCGCATTGCCACGCCTCTACTGGGCGTATTGAGAGCATCTTATATCTGTAAATCGAAGGAATTCGCGTATATTTTCCCAAATTTAAGTCTATAGGTGGACAGTGGACAGAAGAATGAACAGACAGACAGATTGCTCTAAACCAATATACTCTTTTCACTTTATGAATAAGCATTTCCTAATCAAACCCAGAGCATTTTCAGTCAAGCGTATATATGAACATACTCTTAACTAATCTACTCGCTTTAACTCCCTCTGAGCGAGCATAACAATAAGCTGACTATCCACCCCGTTCCTCCTTTGCTCCTCCTGCCTGCTTTCCAGCGAGTATGAAAACAATTAGAAACAGCCGCGCCTCGTCGCTTGCTCGGCTGGTGTCCATGGCGTCAGAGTGTGGTCATTAACGCGACCAGCCGCATCGCCTTGCTCACCTTCCAGCCCCGCTGCCTCTGCTCCCAATTCCCAATTCCCAACTCTCTTACTCATCAGCTCTCCCGCTCGCTCTGCCTCTCTCTTTAGCCTTCTCTCATGATTTGTTATTTAAGCGCAATTTTCGTGGCAATTTCGTTCACGAAATTTGTGCAATAAACGCCGTCTGGCCGCAGTAGGCGTATCAAGGCGTCATGGGCGTGGCATATTGAAAACATTTGTCGTAAGGCAATTGCTCAGCGTTCCTGTTGTTGTTGCTCTTGCAGCATATATTTTTAAAAAACTTTTGGCTTGACTTGACTTTATGGCACATAAATGTGCGTCCGTCTGGCTGGCTGGATGTCTGCCTGTCTGTCCAGCTGTTAAAGCCAACAAACGTGTTGATTGAAGCAATTAGCAGTGCGTGTGTATTTGAGGGTTGCAGCTTGCAGCTGGCCTCGACCGCGGGCAAATGTTTGTCTAATTACTTTGCACAGCTTTCAGCAAGGCGGCATGTGTCTTCATTTTGTCACATTTACAACAAAAACAGCAGCAGTGGCAGCAGTAGCAGTAGCAGCGGCGACAGCAACATCGCTCACTGTTTGTTTGTGCTTGTCAAACTGCAGCAGCAGCAGCAGCAACATCCCGACAGGCACGCCAGCAACATGCTCGACACGCCGGCAACTTCGACAGCCGCGTCGCCATCTTCAGTCAACAGCAGCAGCAAAAAAAAAAAAAAAAACTGGCGCTGCGGAAATTAATGTGGTAAACTTGCAAGTAGCACAGCCACGCCCCCCTCCAGCACACCGCCTCCGCTCGTCCGCCCTTATCGGACTCGCTGACTGGCCGTCAAGGCAACTTCCTCGTTCGTTGTTGCTGCCTTTGACATTTTTCGCCTTTTGGCCCCTTCACTATTTACTCTTCCCCCACACCAACTGTGCTGCCCCCCCCCCCCCTCCCATCCTCTTGCTGCATTTTGCGGTTTTGTGCCATAAAGTTATATTTTATAGCATGTTGCTGTGTGCTCGCGTTATAAATAAGTTTATGGACGCGGCCGAAGCCAAATGTTTAATTATTGCCAGGCATTCACTAACTAAATGGGGGGCGTGGCTGACTGGCTGTAGTGAAGTGTGAGGCGGGGGAGGCGGCCAGTGGCATAACTGTCAATGTGTGCACAGCCGCGTTCTGAGAAGCTGACAAATTGATTGATGATCTGCTATAAAATGTCTCGTTTGTTGTAAATGTAACGCATCATAAATTCGCAAAATTATGGCAAACGAGAAATGGCCCCGAGCCCAGCCAAAAAGTGGAGCACAAAGAGAGAAAGAGAGAGAGAGAGAGTGGAAGAGTGAGGGAGCGACAGTCTGGATTCGCAGACGACAGAAATTGAAAGCTGTGAATCTATATGTATGCATGCAGATATAATTAAAACCATATGCTGGCTGGGTAACAGGAGAGCGTCGAACAGCTCAACGGCGAACAATAGCAGCTGAGTCACTAATCCAGTAAAGGCGAGAGAGAGTGAGAGTAAGAGAGAGGAGAGCAGGACCAGGCATCGCTGTATTGACTAACCCTGTATGGGTTAATTAGACGGGTGTTGAATGCTTAAACGCCAGCTGCTCCAAATGGGGGCGTCTGGTGTCCCCTACTCACTCCGGCCCTCGTCTCTCCCGCACTCCTTCCTCACTTGATTTCGAGTTTCCAATTGAGTGCAATAGCATTGTCAAGGTCAGTGGATATTGGAGCCTTAAGCGTAACGAAGTATTTTGAGTACAGAATTCTAAAAAAAACACAAAATATAACACAATAATACAGAAGAACACAAAAACCTTAAGTTGGAAATATATGAAGAATTTTGAGGGCGGAATTCTAAAGTTTAAGTTTAAAATAAATAAATACATTTTATGCATTTCAAAATACATATCTCAATGAAATTTAATTTATTTAATTTATTAATAATAATTATAATTTTTGTTACTGCTATTTAAAATAAATACAAAAAATTTTCTAATTAATATTTTTAAAAACATAAAATTTAAAATTCGCTGTCTTTAAATATTTTTTTTTTGTTTTTTTTTTTCAATATAACATAAACTATTTATTTGAAATAGATATATATATTTGAATTTTTTTATTAATTTTTTTATTTTATAAAGTTATGTATTTTATATTAATATTCTTTTTTTTATATATATTGTATTATTATTATATTTTCCATGTATTTTTTATTTATTTATTTATTTTTGTATTTATTATTCAATTATTATTATTTTTAATGCCATTATTTTTTTTATTTTATATTTATAAATATTATATACGTATATATTATGTATTTATTATTTATTTGTTTTTACTTTTATTATTATTTCCCTATTTTAGTATTTATTTATTTTATGGATTAAAAGCATCTATGAATGTTAAATTTACAACTAAGAATTAATTTAAGTTGACGTATTTTCGCTTCAACTATTCATGATTAATCGCGTCATGTGGTATTGCTTAGCCATAGTTGATTACAACATGTCTTATCAGAGCTGGTGGTTTGTTTGCGCAGCAACAAAACAAAGCGAAACCAGCTCAAAGGAGAGTCATGCAGACTGACAATCAGGCAGGCAGGCGGGCAGGCAGGCAGGAAGCCTTCTTTCTTGGGGCATATGCAGGATAAAGAACAACTTTCACACAAACGCGTAATTCACATTTTTCACACACCATTCGTTTTCAATAACTTGACAACAGACGAGCACGCCGCCGAGGAATATTCAGGGCGAAATTAGCGCAAGCAGAGTTTCCTTATGCCACACACACATGTATACATAGGTGTGTGTGTGTGCATGTGTATGGTATATCTGGGGCAACTGAAGAGTCATGCTGACTTTCTTGGAGCGTCATCAATGCTACCCTTTTCCCACCGCTGGCAGCGCATTCTGAGACGCTGCCTGAATGAAATGGCAAAGTTTATGTAATGCGACGCGTAAATTTTCAGTCAGCGCGAATGCGAATGTGAATGCGAATGCTACTCTCCACTCGCCACGCCCTCCGCCCCCACACATACATAGCCCATCTTCGCATGCTGCCACTCTCACAGCTTGTTAACGAATTGAACTACAGCTCCACCTTTTACGCGTTGAATTTTTGGTGGTAAGCAATGCTGAGGGCTCTGAGCTCTGGGCTGAGCGTCGTCAACAGATTGTAGAAGCAAATGCCTGCCAGTAGTGCTGCGTGTTTGGCCGTTTTTTGGCTAGATACAGCTAGATTTTGTTTATATCTGAATTGGGTGTTTTTCTTAAATTTAAAAATAATTGCCTTGAGAAGTTATAGCAGCTCAAACTTAGTTTGTTCTCTTTTTGTGCTGCTTTACATATTTAACTCTTTCGTCTGGCCTTTTCCATGGCTCGATTTTCTTGGCAGCACTGGCAGTAATGATGCCGCAAAAAAAAAAAAAAAAAAGATTGAGCAACGGAAATCAGAGCAAAGTATGCGAGAGTCATGTATGTGTTTCCTTATGTATCTGGCAGTTGCCATAAAAATTACTTTGTTTGCCTCGCATGCAATTTTATTGAGCTTCAGACAGCCGAAAACTTTCCACACAACTCGCGAATTTCAGCTGTGCTACTGGATGCTGCAGGTGAACTCGCATTGTACCTATCCCCTTTCTCTCTCTCTCTCTCTCTCTCTCTCTCTCTCTCTCTCTCTCTCGACAAGTCACAAAAGATTTCTCAGTTGTATTGCGCTAGTTTTGTCCAACAACAACAACAACATCAACGGCAGCAACAGAATCTCATTTTATTGCTATATAAACCAAAATCGTAAAAGTGATTTTTGCGACGATTCAGCAAATTCCGCCTAGGTGTTCGGGGACCCCGGGCCGGGCAGGTACAGGTAGACATTTGTTCTCTCGCATGGATGAAGTTTTTGTGGGTAGGGCAGGAAAATGTATCGAAGGCATAATAAATGTGGAATGTGAGCAAATAAGTTACGTCATTTAAGCCACGAAGGAAGACAAAACTTTGGCTCAACTATGAGAGAGCTGGGAGAAGAGAGTGATAGATAGGTAGAGAGAGGGGGAGGGGGGAGTATAAGGTAAGGAAGTCATTAAATTTGATTATTAAATTCTATGTGCCATAAAAGCATAAACAAAATGAGCAATAAAGTTCACTTTAAGTCTTTTTCTATTCAATAAAACTCTTGATTTCCCTCCCCCTCTCTCTCTTTCTCTGTCCTTCCCTCTAATCTGACGCTTGACCTATGTCACGACCCGAGTTAAAAGTCCTGCTTAAGCCGTAGTACAATCTCATTAGCTTTTAGTCCAATTACTTACCAGCTGATAGAGCTGGGTTCGCTTTTGAATCGGAACTTCAACTGACAACTGGAAAAGTTTGCGAACAGGATGACACAAATTAGGTTCACAAAATTAGCAAACTATGCTCAGTGCCACAAGGAAGTTATAGAGAGAGAGTTGGCCGGAAATCTTTCAGCAGAAAATATTTTAGGCAAAAATTTTCAAACTGTTGCACAGCTTGGGCCAGAGTCGAGCAGCGGCCGGATGGTGTGTGTGTGTGTGTGTGAGTGTGTTGGCAGCAGGCGCACAATTTGGCAGCCATATGCGGAGCTAGCTGCAGGTCCTCGTTTGTTGTTGCCTCGCTCTCAAGTGTGAATTTTAAGCCAGGAAGTGAGCAACTGAGTGGCAGCTGCGAACTTGGCGGCTCTGCCTGCCCACTTGTTGCGCAAATGTTTTCATATTTTCCTTCATTTTTTTTTGCTAAATATTATTGGCAACACAGCGGGGCGTTGAAGAAAATAAAAAGATGTGCCACTGACAATGGCAGTTAAAAGAGAGAGAAAGAGAGAGAGAGAGGAGTGGGAGTGGGAGAGGGAGAGTGGAAGCTTGCGCGAATGTTGCCTTTCGAGTGTGTGTCTGAGCTTAACATGCCATGAAGTGCAGGCAGCAGACGCTGAAGTAGCTGCCACTGTTTGTGCCACACTTTAAATGCACTCAAAAGTGTTTGCTTATAGCACACTCGACACACACACACACACACCCAACTCCGCTCACTATGCTACATGCAACACGCAGTAGCTACCCATGACATGCCTTTTAGTTTCGGCTCTGGCCCGCCTTTAGCTCATTTCTGTTGCTGCTGTTGCTGCTTCTTCTTCTGCTATTTTTCATACAGATTATTTTTTTATTTTTCTTCACCCGCTCAGCTGGCTTGCCGTGCATTTTAAGTGCATTTCGGCGCAACGCCAAACACATTTCAGACTCCATGTTATCACGAGTGTCAGTGTGTGTGTGCACCTAGTGCCGAGCCATTTTTAAGTGACTTGCCGACGACATTTGCCACCGCGTCGCGATTGTTGACTGCCGCCCACAACAAATGCCTCGCTCCTCCTAACTCCATGCCCATCCCCACCGCTCCATGCCCCCACCGCCTGCCTTTTCTGTTGCATACTTTCGAGCTCGCGCGCTCGTTCGCTGCCGCAGCCATAAATCATCAGCCCGAGTGCCAGGGCACACCAACCACAGCACACAGTGTGGCAGTCTTAAAGTGTTAGCTCAGCACAAAACGGCCAACTGGCTGCGCAATAAAAATGGCACAAATATGCGAAACCGCAAAACTTGCTCTAAGCCCCCCGGCGAAGTATCCAAATCACATTATTTGTCGAGGGGAATTCAGATGGGGGCTCGTGCAGAGGCCACACTATCAACGGCAAGAAATTGTTGGCTGGGTTTCACATTCAATTATATCTTATTAGTTTAAGCCATAAGAATTGTTAGCTATGAATAGATTCTTAAGCACTCTCTCTCTCCCTCTCTCTCTCTCTCTCTCTCTCTCTCTCTCACTCTCTCTGTCTCTCCTTCTCTAAACCCTACTTTTTAAACTCTGCACTTTACTCTGTACTTACTCTGCCTCAGCTCTTTCTACATTGTGTATTCTACTAATATTCTCCTGTACTTTTCTGCAATCTACTCTCCAATTAGCACTCATGACACTGCACTGTACTATCACAATTGTTCATCACTCCTTAGTAAACTACCCTACACTACTCTACAGTTTCGAGTCTACACTACTTCACACTACTCTACAGTGTAGAGTCTACACTACTCCACACTACTCTACAGTGTAGAGTCTACACTATTCTACAGTTTAGAATCTACACTACAGAGTAGAGTCTACACATTACTCTACACTATTCTACAGTTCAGAATCTACACTACAGAGTAGCGAGTAGAGACACACTACTCTAAACTATTCTACACTACTCTACACAACTCTACACTACTCTACACAACTCTACACAACTCTACACTACTCTACACTACTCTACACAACCCTGCACTACTCTACACTCTTCATCCACTGCTTTCAGCTCTTCACACTCTACTCGCCATGCTCCCCTCTATTCTCCAACTATCGACTCTCTACTCTCCACTTTCAACTTTCTTTCGTTTCGTCAAATTATTCACTCCCCATCGCGCGTCGCCTCTGTAATTCCTGTCTACAAAATACTTAAGGATATTCGCCCGTATCTATTCCAATTTATGCATGGCCACTAAAGCGGCAAAAAGCTGGTAACTACTTGCAAGCAAGCAAGTTTAATTAAATTCCTATATAGACACTTGCACACTGGCTGAATTCGTTTGCTTTGCTTACCCTCCATTGCCAATCAGATAATGCTAATGCTGTCTGCTCTGCCAGCTAGTGGAAAAATGTCATCACACTCCTAAGTATGCGATTATGTCTAATGTTGTTGCCTCTGCTGTTGTTGTTGCTGCTGTTGCTGTTGCTGTTGTTGTTGCTGATGCCAGATGTTTTGTCGCAGAGCTTGGCATGGTGGATGGGTTGCCTAATAATCTGTACGTTTTGCTGCAAAGATTTATTATCGTTCCATGCGGATAAAAGATTTACGCATATCAAGGGGAGCGGGGTAAGCTCCAATGCGCCCGATTCATACCGACAATCCGATTTGTGGACACTGCCAGCCTGCCTGACTGCTTGCCTGCTTGCCTGTGTCTTTTCCCAGTTGTTTCTTAGCATTGTGTATTATGTTTATGGATATGAATGCGAATGTGTCGCATCTAGAGCAAGCGACAGAGAGTGCCAGTGTCTTTGGCTGGCATGCAATGAAATGAAGTCATTTCGTTCGCTGATTTGGTTATTTATCATTATATTTCCTTATGATGCCATATGATACAATATTTATTGCTGCTGCTGCTCGCCAGCTGAGTTATGGCAGCCATATGACATTGACATCGTTGCATAAATCAGTTGCTAATAAGATGAACTCTCACTCACTCTCCAACTCTCCTTGGCTTGTCACTCAACCCTTTAGCTGAGGCTAGCGAAAAAAAGAAGCAGCTAAGCTTGTTAGACTTGTCAATTTGGGTAGCGATAGCAATCAAATGTAATTCGTTGACTTGAGCATCAGTTAACAAAGCTTGGGCCAATGCCCGATGCCGAATGGCTAATGCCAATTGATTTAAATGTGCGACAAATTTCTCAAGGCTCAGGCTCGAGATAAAGGACCAGCCTGACAAATCTGTTCGAGACCAAAAACTATTAGCATATGTGTGAGTGAAGCACACTGGCCAAAATTCCACTTGCCAATATCCCAGCCCAAGGGCATGCGAAAAACTTTCCAGCCAAGTTAATCATTTGTGGGATATTATCAATCCATTTTTGGGGCTTTGCCTCCCAAGGAAAATACACGAGCGACCCTTCACTTAGCCAGGGCATTAGCATTGCGAGCATAGTTCAGCCTTTCTCTTACTCTGTGCGAGCATGTGTGTGCGTGTGTGTGTGCGTGTGCTTATGTGTGTGCATGGGATTTAAGCACATCATTACATAAAATTCCCCAAAGTGAGCCTGGGCAATCTCCCGTGCTGAGCAGTTAGACAGGCAGGTTTGTTGCCCTCCTGTTCGTTGGATCGACTGGTAACCATAATAAAGCTTATAACACTTTGCATTACACTAATACAAATACAATAGGGATGTGTGAGTGTGTATATGTGTGTGTGCTCTTTGTAGCCTGCACCCACTGTACATGGGGTATAGCGATTTATGCATGCAAAAGGCAGAAGATGAGTGAAGAAACTGATTCGCAGTTGTATGTCTATAACTCTTCGTATAGTACGCTACGATCAGACATCTTTGTAAACTATCGATAGAGCTTGCCAGTTATCGATTTTTCTTGTTGATTGTATTCATAGAGCAGATGATGAAGTTAAGAATAGATCTATCAACCAGAGACTTATGTATATTCCAGTACAACAAGCGCAGATTAAGTCAGTTTTCATATTATCCATTTTTTGAATATGTTATCGATTTTCAACTTTGATCATAAGCTGCAACTAGACTTTCCCTCTTTGATGGCTACAGCAAAATCAGGGCAAATGCATGCCTAGAGATCTAAGTTCAAATAGTCCAGGGTATGTCTAAGTCGTCAATCTGCGAGTACAACATCCCTGGCTATTGTTTTGGGGCTGGCTGTTATGTGTGTGTTTGTGCATCAGCTTCAATTATGCCATATGTCTGGACGTTCGCTTGGGTTCACTTGGCCTAAACCCAAAATTTGTTTAAGCTCCAGCCGGGGATTTAAATTGCTCGACTCAGCCCAGCCGCAAACCCAAACTGGCATCCCTTGGAGCCCCTAAAGACTGGTCAAGTGTGAGGCGTTTGGCTAGTGCGGTTAGGCATTTTCCTGTAGTTACCCGAGTGGGGTTGGCTATCAGTTTGAGATGTATATGTTGAACGGATGGATACCTGGCTGAACATATGGTCAAGTGCCTGGGCTCATTATGCAGATTTAGCCATGCATTTGCTGCATATTGGTTATTGGCTTATTGTTCCAGTCGGCTGCAGCAACGGTGGATATGCCACACCCCCACTCCCCTAGCCATACGTTCTCTGAGCGTAGGCACTTCACAAGAATTGCCTATCAATTTACATGATTCGTTTGGGCCTAAATCGATTCTTAGCTCATCTTACTCAAATCAGCTGTATAAGGCCTGCTACAGGCTTACGGCAAGATAACTTCAAAATACCAATCTTTAATCAGAATATACAACTGATATACTATAAACTTTACTTTTCCTCACGCTCAAATTAAATACTCTTAGCTTGGTGGGAAAATCCACTTAAATACCTAATTGCTTCCCATATGTTAGCTAGCCACATTGCCGGCAGCAATCAAAAAGTTAAGAGTTGAAACGACATTTCGACCACAAACTAATTTATTAATTCCCGCTCTCTCTCTCACACACACACACATGGAGAGAGAGAGAGAGTGGAAAATGAACTTTTAAAGTCAAGCCAAGTTGTAAGCGCGCTGCGTCCCTTTTTGTCTCGCTCTCCTTCTTCTGATGCAGCCAAAACCGCTTTTTGGACATGGCTAAAATATGCAAAACTAACATAAATCTCAATTTAGAGATTTATGAAAAAAATACACACACACACACGCAGGCAAAGAGAGTCCGAGTGAGAGGGAAAATCCGCAAAGTAATAAAAAAAATTGTAATTCCAATTCAGCAAACGCCAAAGCGGAAAAAATCAAATAAAAAACTAAACAAAAACTTGCACAGCGCCAAATATCACCAAAAATACCACAAACGGCATAACAATATAACAAAAACCCCACGCAACAAAAACAAAAACAAAACCAGAAAACAAAATAAAAATGGGGAAAAAATGGGGCAAAAAGTTTTGGAAAACGTATAATGAAAAAAAAAAGAGAGAAGCAAAGTTTAAAGTTCAAAAAGCAGTGCGCAAAAAATTCCTTTAAAAATCACAGACAAATGCGTTGGCCACAAATGGCCAACATGGAAAACGATTGCAGCGCGCAAGGATCAAAACGAATGGCATATACTCTAGCTTTGGCCAGTGGGCTAATTAATATAAAGATAAATAACTCAATTTTATTTAATGTATATTTAGCAAACATATTTTTCGTTTTTATGCATGTTTATTGAATTAAAAAGAAGGTTTTATTTATTTTTAATTTATATTTTTTGTACAATATAATTTAATATTATAATTATTTTTTAAATATAAATATATCAGTTATTATTTATTTTTTTAAATAATTTTTTTATATTTATTGGTTTATAATATATCAACCATTTTTTTATAATTTTATAAATTTTGTTTGCAGTTTTGTTTTTAATTCACAACTCATATTTTTTATTTATTCATATTTTTAATGTAATATTGTAAATTTAAAAATATATAAATATTCTTTTAATTATTAATATTTTTTAATATTATTACAACTTGTCCATATAGCTTTAAAAATTTAATTTTAATATTTAAAGCATCGAATTAGCTAGAATTAAGGATTCACATTTTTTTCTTAAATGTTCAATATGTATATTGAAGAAAGAGTATTTAAATGGTTGTAAAATTTGCGTCAAAGGGCTTTGGGAAATTTATTTTGCAAATTAAAAAGCGTGTATAGATTTCGTGGTTGGCGCCTGCTGTGCCGTTATTATTATTTTTTTATTTTATTTATTTTTATTTTATTTTTTCTGGCAGCGGCATGAAAATGACATCAGAATTTGTGCAGCTGCATAAAAAAGGCAACTGTAAACGAATTAAAGTAAAAGCAAATACATACACAAACACAAACAAACACACACACAGACACAACTATCAAGATGAATGACTTAATGTAAGTTGCTGGAGCAGCCGCCGGTGCACAACATGAAAAATGCGCGAAAAAAACATGAGAAATGATGGGAAAGGGGAAAAAAGGAAGCATGGTCCAGTGTGGGGAGTGCTTGACTAAGAGATACTCTAGTGCTTACAAACACTTTTGCATATGTAAAAGAGCATAAATAGAACTTTATATTCGTAAAGAGTTAAAGTTTGATATATAATTTTATATATGTATATTCATATATAATGTATTTTAATAATGGTTTTTTCTAAAAATTATAAAAAAGTACATATGTATATAAATCATCCACTTCATCATTTCTCTTTCTTCAGCTACGAATTCTTCAATCTGCAACAAACTTAATCCCAAAGTGAATATACCCTGTTGGGCCTGCTGCAATTGTGATCAAGGTATAAAAATTGGGGCAAGCTATGAGTGCCAAAAATGGCGAGGCGCCATGACTTAACAAAGAGCAGGAGTAAGGGGCTGAGGTCTGGAGCGGAAAAGGGTTTGCGACCTCGCTCCTCCCTCTCTCCCTCTCACTCACTTTCGCTCTCTCACTCTTTTCTCTCTCGCACATTTTGTATTATGCTGCCCTTCGCGGCTGCCCTAGCCCTTAGCCCTCGATGCGTGTGTGCATAAAAATCTGTCGCTGCCTCGGCTTCAATTATATTTTACAAGCTATTGCTGCCTCTTTCAAGGCAGCGCTCATTTATTCTGCCGTCTCACTTTGCTTCTCCTGCTCTTTTCTTCTCGCTTTCGATTTTGTTCTTTTGCCCTACATACATATATATATATATGCTTTTTTTTTTTTGGATGCTTGCTGCTCATAAATTTCGGCGTTCGTCTGTCTGGGGGCGGGGCGCGGGTCTCTCTACGTAAAGAATCACTGCTGTTATTCTAATTTTATGGAAATTCCTACACTTTTTCCTTGCCTTTTCTTTTCGGCGCACGGATTTGCGTTTGGAGAAAAATCTGTTTGTCATACGCTTCGTTGCGCCTCATTTTGCAAAAGAGAGAAAAAGAAAAGAAACCGAAAGGCGGGCAGCCAAAAATATTGTTGGGCCTGTCTTACGGCTGGCCAGCTCCATTGAGTGGTTCACAGCTGGCCAGTGGGTGAAAGACTGACTGAAGGAGGGTGAAGAAGAAAAAAAAAAAAAAAAAAAACGCCAGCCCGAAAGAGCTGAAGAAGAAAAAACTTTTCACAACGCATAAATTTTTGTGCATTAGTTTTGCGCCACATAATTCTTGCTGGGAAACATATGCTGAAGGCACAGGCTGAGGCTACAGGCACAAATTTGATTTTAAAGCTGGCGCAAAGTGAAATTTGATTATACAAAAATTCATATAGCGCATCCATCATGCCAAACGGAGAACTCCTTCACGCAATCGCAGTTCGATATTATATAACGAGCTGCTCCTATGCACTCGTAAAACTCGAAGAGCTGGCAAATCCGTGATGAAAATTTTACATACATATAGAGACATATTAGATAGTTAGCTGCAGTCAAGGGATCATTCCTGTTTGTTTAATTTAATGCTTGAACTAAAACGAAATTCAGTCGAGCAGACAGACATGAGGCGTATTTATAAGCCAGCAGAGCGCCAACTACGGCGGGTTTATCTTTATTTCCTAATACCCTGACAGCAAGCGATGCCGAGCATATTATTTTTGTTTACATATACGTGACTAGGCTTATAGATGTTGTCGAATAAGTCTATATAGTTCAGCCTCAGCTGAGTTCATGCAGTTCTGTCTACAAGTTGACAGTCTTGATATTTGATGATCATTTGAACCTTGATCCTCTTAGAGCTGATACATTATTTTATTTAAAATCGATTAATATCGATATGGGATATATCTAAATGAATCGTATCGCGCAAGCTCTAAGAGCTAGACTATATATGACATTTGTTTAAACTCCATTTATGTGAAAAATTCTACAGAAACGAAACTTTTTCCTCTGGCCTCAACAGCCTGAATAAGCTCACATCAAAATGCATTTATATAGATATGATCTAGAATCTCTGCAACAGCAGTTCAACGCAGTCAACAGAGTATCTCTTAGTCAGGCACCCTCACTTGTTTTGCTCTTTAGGGCTAGCTGTCTTAGTTTATTGTCAGTTTTATGAGCCAAGTCGCCCCCGCTGCAGTTTTAAATGCTTTTGACGATCAGCGCTAATGCCGCAGACGTAGACCCCTCATTAAGTGGGACAACAACAACAACAACAGTGTATCCACTCTCCATCTGCAGCAACACTTTTCTCACCTTCCCGTTTCAATTGTGTTTCGTGTTTGCTTTTTGTCTTTTTGGGGTCACGCCAAGGCCTATTTATTTTTTTCATTCTTTCTGTTCTTCTTTTTCTTTTTTTGTGGTCGTCTCGACATCCGTCGCACGTTGACAAAATTAAAAGCGAGTGGGCGGGCGGGTCGTTGGCGTGGATGCTAAGGGCACTGAAGGCGTGGCATTTGGCATTTCTTTTCACACTTCTCCGGATTGCCATCAAATTAATTAATATCATAAAAATGTCAAAGCTTAATTATCATAAATAGACAAATGACAACAAATATTATGCGACTCATTTGTTTGACTCTTGTTTTTCCGGAAAACTCGGAAAAATTGGAAAATTAATGAAAGAGCAGTGCGAAAAGTCGCCCGAGCGTGTTTATCTCTAGTCAATTTCATGGTATTCTTGCTTCGCCTCCGTGCTCCTCTAGGTGGATCATTAGTTAAATACATTCGAAACGACGCTTGACACTAATTTGTTGGCTTCTCATTTAATGTATAAAAAATTATGATATTTTCCTCATTTGCTGAAATGAATACTAATTAATTGATGGTATAGTTTCTTTAACTAGCTGTGGGGGAGAGTGGGGAAAATATTTAAGATTTTAAGAAGGTGTGAAGAGCATAAATTATATGTATTAATGGGCCACATAAAAATGAGATTTAACTTTTGAAAAAAGATTTTAATTTTTTAATTATGAAAGGAAATGAAAAATACAAAATATGTATATATTGTATTTTATATATATTTTTTAATTTTTTTTTTTATTTTTTTTTTTTTTAATAATGGAAGTAGTTGAAAAATACCAAATATATATTTAAGATTTTAATGGAAATACATTTAAATATATTAAACATTTTCGCATGGGTTATTTTATAACTAATTTTTATAATTATTTTAAACAAAATTTGTAAAAGAAATTTTTATCGATAACTATTATTTTTTTTGTTTAATTTTAATATAAAATACAAGCTTCGGAATAATAGATTTTTCAGCGTTTATTCAGATTTTGTGATTTAATATATTTTTTTTAAATTTTTTTTTTTTTATATTTTAATAAATATGAAAACATATAACATAAAATTTAAGAAGCAAAATCTGAGCAGTACTTCCAACATTGCTAAATTTGTTTCGATTTGCATAGAATGTTTATCGCTTAAATTTATTATTGTGATTCTTATGTATGCGATCTATAAAAATTGTATATAAATAAAATCACAAATCTATAAAACACATTTCTGTTTTTCGGCCCCTCAACTTTATTGCGAATGCATTAAAACTTCTTTCGATATTTCTTTGTGGCAGCTCTGATTGATTTTCGATGTTTTGTGAGCTCGGCGCACTTTAAGAGCTGTCGAGCTGTTGAGCTGTCTGCAATGCCAATGTCAAACACAAGTAGAAGTTCGAATGCCACTTCCTATGTATCTATAGACAATTGCAACCACCGCAGCGAACTGACAATCGTCTCGCACTCAAAATCAGAAACTAAAAGTTCACTAAGAAGTGAAATCAATTGTGTTCAACCCCAAACTAGCGAACTCGCACTCGAAGTCGAACTCACCAGACACATGTCAAAAACATGAGCGACGAAAAAAATATATATTAAATCTATTTTGAACTGAGAAGAAAAGAGGAGAAATAAAAGTGTCATAAGGCATTTGGGTGTGCGACAGGCATCCCCAAGTCCAACTCCAGATGGAACTGCGAGTCGACAAATAAAACTGTCAGTTTTAATAACTAAACACAGCAGCAACAACAAATGGAACTACAACAACAACAATAGCTAAAGAGGCAACAAGTGCACTTCACTTGATGTACTTCCAACGAAGATGTTGTTGTTGTTGTCGCAACAGCATTCATCAATGGAAGGCGACCGAGTGCGTGTGCGAGTGGGAGAGGGAGAGAGATAGCTGCTGGCATTGTCTGTGTGTGCCCCCCAAGCACTCGACTTCTGTGCCCCTAAACAACTTCACTGTCCCGCTGACAGATTACAGCTGCGATAAAGCCTTCGACTAAAAATATATAAGTATATACATATATAAATATATGTATGTATGTGTATGTATTTATATATATATTTCGACTTTTGTCTCTCTACGAACTCGGGGTTATTTGAGTCGAAAGATTTTTAATTAAAATTAAAGCAAGTAAAGCAGCAGCCACGCATCGCTGATAACTTTTTGTGTGTCGCTCTTTTAAGTTTCTCGACATTTCGTTGTAATCTCCACAAGTCTTTCGTCTCGTAAATATATCAAAAACGTATTTTTATTTTCGTACATCATTTGGTTTAGACTTCGATTTGATTTGGGGTCGCTGCGCCTGCTGATAATCTCTCTGGCAATTAGGTTTCAAGAAATTTATGTTTATATGCAGTCGACTGATAGCTGAGCTCTTCAAGTTTTGAGTGAATTGAAGAAAATAAATTAGAAACTGGAAAACAACAAATGAAAACGAAAAACTACAAACTACAAACTGAAACTGAAAACTGAAACTTTAATGCAATTTTCACTTCTTCTCTGTTTCGTTGCAGGTATGTCTATGATATAAGTTTCTACCTTGGCTAGGTTAACAATAGCAAAAAGCCAACACTCGAGCTGGCTCTGGCTCTGGCTGCTGCGTGGCTGTGGCTGCTGCTGTTGCTGTTGCTGTTGGCCGCAATTGTGTCAACGCTTGGCGTGAAAATCCATTAGAAGTGAACTATGTCAATCGATTGGGGCAAACGAATGCGGAATGTGAAAAACAAAAGCAAAGCAAATGAGGCAAACGAATACGAATTGGAATACGAATGCGCGCCGGCGGAAAATAAAAGCAAAATATTCGAATGCATAAAGAGCATATAAAAATGCACACACACAGATACAGTTACAGTTACAGATACAGATACAGATACATATGCTTATGGCTACAGCTACGGCTTCTAGTTCTGCTTCTAGCTCTCTATGCAGATACTACATTATCGTTGGCATGAATTATTTAGCTGTCAGGCACCCAAATGCATTTCTAATGCAAACCAAATATACTCTCTTGGAATTTTAGAAGCACAACTTAGTTAGTCGCTGCTCGAATTCCACTTTCAGCTTCGACCCACATCTAATTGAGCGGCCGACCTCAGCAACAACAATTTACAGCCCTCGTCAGGTAGCTAGGTGGAGCGCTCTGTGGGAGGAGGAGGCGGAATAGGAGGAGGCGCAATTCATTGATTTCCCTCATTTTCGAATGTTGTGCGGTCTTTGTTTGGGCAGCCTTAAGTGGCTTCGGTCGGCAGTCTTACGAAATCCCAAAGAAAAGAAACAATAACAACATTAAATTAATCTCAATTGAATTTAATTGACATACATCGAGACACAAGCCATGAACGGAAATTCTGGGCCCAAGCATCGAGCTCTCAGCACTGAGCTCTGCGCAAGCCATTAAAATTTTAAACTGCTTTTCTTGGTTCGAAAATTGGAGTAAACATTGATTTGCTCCCAAAAGGTCAAAACTAAGAGATAAATTAACCAAATACCAATACACATAATCGAAATTTGACAGTAGAGTTGAAATTTATAAAATTTCTATTGTTGAATTGTCAGAAGACTCCACACTTGGCTAAATTATCTCATAGATATTTGGCTAATTAGCTATTTGATAGGCATCCGTGTGCATATAGCTTGGGGCTATTCACAATGTCGAGCTGTCACAGATGTTCGCGTAAATATACTTTTGATATCGAATAGATATGTTGGTAATTAGCGCATATTCAACTGTCAGATTGGCCTGCTAACTGATAGATACATTGGCTAGCTGCATTGCATGTGTGGAATGATGTTAATTGCTTTATGCAAACAGTCAAGGCATTTATCTATATCATATTAGCATAGTCTAATGTCATATTGAGTGATAATTGATTAGAGATAAAAGTATATTTTAGTATACTTTAGTTGGTCCGATATTTTTTAGTTAACAAATTGAGCTTCAAAATAGTCTGAGATGTGGCAGAGTATCACTGAATATGTGTATTTGTGCATTTTTCTTTATCTGCAGTAGAATCTGTTTTATATCTATTTTAATTAATCATATAACTGCTTATGCTTAGATGGAATTTTTCATCCATTAATATTCGCATAATTTGCTGAATAAATATGCATCTACCTGGCTATCTGCTTAACGTTTCAGTATTTAATCTTAACAAGCAAGTAAAGTATCTTTCAGCTGACTGCTGCTCCTATTGCTGCTGCTCCTCCTCCTGCTGGAGCTCCTGCTGGTGCATTGGCTGCCCGGCCAATCAGGCATCAAACAATTGTATTGCCTCATCAGCAATGAGAGCCAGCCAACTAAGTAGATGGCAAATGTGGCCCTTTTGATTGATGCCATGTTGACAGACGGCTGCTACTTCCCCTGCTCCCTGCCCACTGTCACCCTCTCCATCGCTGGGCCGTCAAGCAGCTGTTATTATCAAATAACCGCGCATATCAAATAACTGAGCACACACACAACACACAGACACAGTTTGCAAACGCAGCAGAAATTGCTGAGCACACGAAACGATGCTCCTTCAGAGCGACCATTCAGTAGCTGCTGCTCGTGTGGCTTTGCTGCTATGCACAAATGGACTTAAATGATGTTTACGAAGCCGCAGAGCGACACTGACTGCAGCAGTTCACGTTCCGTTCAGTTCAGTTTCACAGTTGCGCCCCCTGCACTCCCCCCCCTCCGCTGGCCGTTTGCTTGGCTTGTGCTCCTGCGACGTCTGTTTGCACATTTGTTTGTATTTGCCAGATATTTGTGTATCTTTTTTTTGCCATTGTTACACTCAGTGTGTGTGTGTGTGTGTGTATGAGTGTGTGTGCATGTGCAGAAAAGTGCAATTTGATATTATTGCCAACCAGCAAATACTCTAAGCGCCACCACACACAAAGCAGTTTGTCTCTAACTAGCGGGGACTTACAAAGAACAACCTGTATCGCCCTCTCACTCCCTCTCTCCACCTCTCTGTCTCTTTGTAGAAAATATTGTCATTTTGTCACATTTACTTAACTGCCAAGGCAGCTGTGATATCTGTGGCCTGTGGCTGTTGAGGTTTTCCTCGTTTGTATTGTTCGAATTGTGGCTGTGCTCCAGTTCCAGCTCCTGCTCCTGCTCCTGCTCCTGCTCCTGCTCTCACCTGCTCGTTCGCTCTCTGCTCCTTGTTGCTCCACGTTGGTTTTTGTTTTTGCACGCTAAATATGATTAAATATTTCGTAATGAGGCTGCGGTTTTCGTGCCGTTGACATTGTTTGTTGCCTGTTGGCCCCAAAATGCGACAGCAGACAGCTAGACAACCGTGCGGGAGGGCGGTAGGGCGGGCAGGCTAATTGACAGCGCTCGACAAGCTTGGGCTGAGCTGCTTGTGGTTAAAGTGGGGTAAAATAAATTTACGAAATTCAGGAATTCGTGCTATAATTAGAAAGCAAGCTCTGAAAGGATTGAGCACGAAGATGATTTATAGATTTGGCATCTCAGAATAGAATTCATGTAGTCTGCTTTATGTGCGCCGTGTTTTGGCATAAAAGTGACTATAAATTTAAATAGCTCTACTATCTATATGGGATTGAAAAAGTTATTCAAACAAGATCTAAAGATCTGAATACATGTGTGATTCCCAAGAGAGACTCTTCTTTTGCTTTGCTCTCGAAATATATTTGAATCTTTTGTAAGAAACATTTTGAATATTTTTTACGCTCAGTCATTTCCGAGAATTATTTTGCCAGATTTTTTTTTTTTTTTTCAAGGGCCTCTTCGCAATTCCGCTCAGGTATTAAATCTGCTACTCCTACCTTTTGGGATGTGTGAATATTGTTTAACGGCTAGACCTGTCCCAAAAGCCATAGCTCATTGACTGCGACAAGGTCATAAACACCCACACAAACACACACACACACACAAACATGCTCATTCTCGTGCCCACCCACAGTATCTGGTATCCGTTAACATTTGCTTCTGTAGAACAGTTTTCGGCTCGAATCGATTAAATTGTTTTTCGTATAAATTTCAAATTAACAACCACTCGACTCTGAAAAGTATACTGATTTATTTTGGATTTATGTTATTCAGCTGTGTAGTGGGTTGACAACAAGAGCAACGGCAGGAATCGGGGCATGCCACGAAACCTTTTTGCTGTTGCCCCTCTGCGCTTCCTGTGCGTATGCCCAAAAGAGGAGCCAACACAAAAAAAAAGAAGAAGAAGAAAAACAGCATGGCAAGCTTTTTATAAGGTCTGCCTTGATTTTCGTTTTGCCCTTCGTGTGTCTTTTTTTTTTTTTTTTTTTTTTTGGTTGGGGCATACCCTTTTGCTGCATCGGATCAAAGGATTACGAAAAGTTTGGTGATGCGTAAAATGAGTTTGATGTTGATATAAACACGTTGATGATGTTTTAATGTAAATAAAACTCCAGAGCATCCAACCAATTGAGCCGAGAGTGAGAGCTCGCCTTAAAATGCTCAAACCGTGTAATGACGTGTAATCGTCTTGCGGCTGAGTTTGTTAAACAGTGTCACGAATGCGATCGGCACTGAGTGCCTAATCAGTGGATGAGCTGAGGAGATAACAGATTTTACATTGTCAGCGGAAACTCAAGAGAGGCATGAGCGATAGGCTATATAAGATGGTTAAGGATAAGGTTAAAGTTCAGCTCGAATGTTGATGTGCTCTTGCTCCAGGCTCTGGCTAAGAGAGTTGCCCTACGGCTAGCGAAGTTGATATAAAAGTGATTTAAAAATAATAAAGTAATAAATGATGGAGTGTACAAACATATATAATATCAAATATGAGAAATATATCAAGTATAATAAATATAAAAAATTAATATAATAACACAATTTAATAAAATATGTAATAAAAGCAATCAATTGCTGCACCTTCTTCAAGCTCAACTTGGAATTTGATTTATATATAAATTTTGGTTAGGTATAAACTCAACTTACAAAGAATTTGAAATGGGTATATGAAGTTCTTTTGTTTATAACATGGTTAAAGTTAGACATAACAAATTAAAAATATCTAATCAACAATTAATAAATACTCTGCTGCCTTCTGCTGTAATTCTTATTAAAATTCTGACTGCCATCGGCCATTGATCTTGCTCAAAACTCTGACTTGCTTCATCAGACACCTGCCCAAGTTTGAGCTCAAGTTACGCAGGTTCCACTGGAGAGTGCAAGTTGTTTGTTGTTTTCGTTTTTTATGTTCGTAGTCAAAAATAAATTGAACTTTCGCTTCAATTCCTGCTGCAACCTTTTCCAATATATATGCCATTTAATTGTTGTATTGATGTCTGATTTTTTTTTTATAGTTGTTTTTTGCTTTTTCTGCAGCTGCCGATGCCATTGATGCTGTGCCGTTGCGTATTCTGTCATTTATTTCTGCGACCAGTTTGAAAATCGAAATTGAAATGTCAAAGTCTCTTGGCTGACAGAAACAGAATTCAGTCATGGGGCTGCAATATATACATACATATGTACATATACCATATATAATTGTATACAGCGTATAGCGAGCATAGAGCTTTTGGCTAACCCCTATTGGATTGGAGCTGATGCCAAACAAACACTTTATTAAGTGTACGGGGCTATCGTCCTTCGTCCTTTTCACGCACGCCTGAGCAGCTGCTGCTGGCTGTGTGGCCAAAAATTGATGCGTGACCGCAGCACGTACGATTCTTTTTCGTTGGCTATAAATTCTCAACACTCTGTCAAAAAAGTGTTTTAAAAAATGTTTATAATTTTTGAGTGGCATTCGGTTGTCTAAGCCACGTCTGCACCTTTGCGCCTTGGAGCCCCAAACGCTTGGCTCCATTTGGCCTCGGCACGCGCCGTGCTGCTGCTGCTCCATGCGAAATTATAGTAGGGTTCAATGTCCCCAAGGCGTCATCGCCGTCCTCGTCTTCGTCTTCGTCTCAATGACGTCCTGAAGTACTTCTCTCATGCCAGGTGCCAGGACGTGCGTAGTTTTCTGTATGACTGGGCACTCACACACACTCACACACACACACGGTCGACTACTGTCTTATATAATGCGCTTATTACGATGGCACATAAAATAACAATTTATCTGAGCATTACAAATTCGCCCCCCAATGAGGCCTTTTTATGTCAGCTAACTGCCAGGACCCGCATCCTGTCAGCCTCATTCAGCTGCTGTTCCCATTGCCCTAATGCTTTCATTATGCTAATAGTTTTATTGCCGCTGCACTTGCTCTCTCTCTATGTGTGTGTGCTACCTCTCTGTCTCTCCCTGCATTTCTCTCTCTCACATTAATGTTTAATGAATTTATTAGCACGTGCAGGCCACCTTTTCAGTCGGCCTTCTGTGCGCGCTTTTGTGTCCAACGCAATACTCATATATTGATATTTGTATTGATTATATCTGACTACCCGAGCAGCAGCAGCAGCAGCAGCAGCAGCAGCAGCAGCAGCAGCAGCAGCAGGAGTCGTGGCTGTACTATGCTCTCGGAGCTCAACTCACCTGTCGCACAGCTGCTAACTCAATAAAATATTAATAAAATTTCGCTATTCTTAGCTCATGCCACGCAATTAGGATACACGGGGAATGCTCCTGGTTTGCTTGGTGTGCTTGATATAGTCCGCTTCCTGCTAATCGCTAATTGAGTCTATTTTGAGAAAGTTCACAGCGAACATAATCTAGATATATTTAGAAATATTTGGTTAATTTATAGTAAACAAGTTTCGTATTTCGACAAATTAGATTTATGAGAAGAGACTTATGACTTATCTTAAAAAACATCTATTCTAATTATGCTATAAAGTCGCAATTCAATCGTATTCTTATCCAGAAGTCGTCTAATATTATTAGACCTAATGCTATTTGCTGCTGACAAGAAAGAAAGAAAAATAATAATAATAATTCATTTAACGTTTATTTACCAAGAAGGGAATACAATCGGGGACAATTTTTTGGGCTGGACGAGCGTCCTTTGACATGCGGGAAACAACCCCGAATCCTGCTGCCTCAGAAACATCTGTTATAAGCGCATTAAATACTCACTCAGCAGGCAGTCCATTGAGGGTGTAAGGGTCAGGGGTCACACAGGGAGCTGAGCTCGATGAGGCGTACGCTGAAGATGACACAAATTTAGAGCGGACTATTGGTCAACAATCAAATGTGTGTGTGTTGTGTGTGTTGACCAACCCTCTCGATGGATGGATCTTCTGGCTATTTATTAAGTCTTCAGCATTGCCCACGCCTCGTTTTAATTGCTGACCTTCTGCCTGACTGGCCCGACGACTGGCTTGACCTTTGGCCAGGAGTTACGCTTGACTGCATGTAACTGAGTGGACAAATGTGAAATTGTGAATTCAGTTCCGTCCGGTTGGGCCAACCCCTGGCTGTATCCGTTGTATCTCTGCCAACTTGTAATTCAATTATAAAATTCTCATGGTCAATACGCTTTAATTGCAGTTTTTATGTGGGCGCGTGCGGACTTGGACGGTGGATTAGGTGCTTCCATTGCCATGGCAAAAAAAAAAAAAAAAATACAACTGAAACTGGGCTCGTGAGTTTTTTGTTGTTGCTGCTGCTGTTGCTGTTGGCTGTTGTTTGGCTGTCAGTCGCACACAGTCGTCGCATTAGTGTGAGCCAAAAACTCATTTAAGGCCCAAAATGGTGTCCCCATGGAGCATTTTGGCAGGCCACTGTCATGGCACGCCTTCATGTGCTGCCATATCCTGGCACGCACCAGTTTTGTTTAGTTTTTTTTTTCCTTTCTGCAACCGACATTTCCATTTACCGCAATTTTCCCGCTCCCACCTCTCTCTCTCTCTATCCCTTCCTCCCTTTCTCCGCCCCTTCTGGGCTGTCCTATTAAATCGAAAAACGATTACAAACTATAATGCAGTGTGTTTGCTTTGTCTAAGCCCGGCTCCCTTTGCACCGCCGACTGGGCTGGGCTGCTGGGCTGCTTGGCTGCAATTATTGACTTAGTCTGGCCAACGCATCTGGCCAGCAGCGCACATAGCATTTGCCCACTTTTCTACTGTTCCAGAAATTTGGCCCGAAAAACCGAGCTACCCCATTGAGCGAGCGAGTCTGTGTATTCGATTTTCATGGACATTAAACTTTGTTAGTTTACTATGCTGCTGCTGTTGTTGTTGTTGTTGTTGTTGTTGTTGTTACTGCCGGCTGTACGCGTGTCCGTTTGTCCGTCTGGCTGGCTGTCTGGCTGTCTGGCTGTCATGGCTTTTGTGGTCATGTCATTGTTTCATTTTCACACGCAACTACCAACAACTGCGCTGGCTTCCAGCCTCGTGGCCCTGGCAACTTCCCCTTGTGGATTACACAACCCCCACGCAACCCTCAACCCTCTCCCCGTACCCCACCAGAGCCCCTCGACAGTCGGGCCACTAAGCACAGCTGTTAAATTGCGTCAATTTTTATGTGCAATATCTGTTTTATTTGTATTTGATTGTGATTTTATCAATACGTATTTCTCCCAGTGCGATTCGACCTTAATTGAAATGTTCAGAGAGCGTATTATTGCGAGTCGTAAGTCGCAGCGCGGCGCATCGCATGTTCGGCTTCATAACTCAGACCAGTTCTTAACCCTTGTGGGGCTCAGCGACCCCCTCAGTCCCACTTCCACTCCCAGTCCCAGTAACAGTCAAAGTCCCAGTCAATTAATAATAAATTATGGAATTCATGGGAAAAAGCAATATTATAAAACATTTGCAGAGCGGGTGATTCGGCTTTGCGCTATGAGCGCATGTCTATGATTTGATTTACTACGAATTTACTCTAATTGATGTTGAGCTTCTGCATTAGTGTGTGCCTCTGTGTGTGTGTGAGTTAATTAAACTAATATACTATATGCCGTAATCAAAGGAATTAGAAATTAGCTTTTTTTCAGCAATGTATTCCTTCTCATGATTGAAACAAAGCTATGAACTCTGTTATTAAAGCAAACCCGCTGATTAAGTTCATATACTTGATTATAAATTATACCAGAGTCTAAAGGCTCTTAAAGGAGCGCAGACAGCAAAACGTTTAAGAATGCAAGTTGAAAAGAGAACGGAAAATTTCAATGCTTGAAAGGAAGAAATAGAGAGGGAGGACGAATTAGAGTGACAGAGAGGGAGAGAGTAAGATAGAGAGAGACGACAGAAAGACAGCGCCTAAGCGATAATAGAATAGAAATATAAGGAGAATAGAAATATAGGAAGAAGTAGACAAATAGATGAATAGAGCGAAATAGTGAGAAAAAAATTGCATATACAAATAGAGTAAAAAGAAAAAAGAAAGAAAGCAGAGAGAAAGAAAGAGCAATACAATATCAAGAACAGAGAGAAAGGGAGAGCAACATACTACCATAGCATACCTCAAACTAAACTTAAATAGAGCTTCATACAATAAGAAGCGACAGTAATTACACCCAGAAAAGGGAAAGAGTGATAAATTAATTATAGTATCACGAAAAACAAAAAGCAATACTCATAAGAAACTCACATATAGACGAGACAGCAGAGCGAAAGGGAGATTAAATAATATAATTTGCTGACGAGTGTTTGGGGCAATAATTGAAGAAACTTTTAATTTAAAAGAATTGTCAGTGCAGCTGCTGCGGCTCGAATAGCTTCGCATGTCAAGCTAAAGCTAAAATATGCAATACTTAATAAGATAAAAATCGCTTTCAACATTGTTCCGCATTATTTCACCCAGAGCTCATGGGGCAATGCCGACTAATTCCAGAAATTCTCTGACAGCCAGCAAGCGACACGCAGAGTTTGCGAAAACAAAAAAAAAATGGAAAGAAAGATGGCAAAGTGTCAGCCAGTTGACCTCAGCGCAAGTAGCCAGAACGATGCACCAAAAAACAAGTAGAAGAAGAAGAAGAAACTGTCAAGGCAGCAACCAGCCAAGGGACATCAAAATGACAGACACACACAAAAAGAAAAGAAGTGAAAAAAAAGGAAAATAGATGAAAAGCGGAGCGAAACAGTGCAAATGAAGTTGCTAAAGCAGCTCAGCCTCAATTCTAGTTGTGCATCTAGTTGTTGTTGTTGTTGTTGCTGTTGATGCTGTTTCGGCCGTTGTTGTTGCGGACAATTACAGTGCACCCGAAGAAGGGTCGCTGGGTCGTCGAATTGAAACTGTGTGCAGTCACGAGATAAACAAGTTGGCAGCCGTGCAAGTGGCATGATGGCACGACTCCTCTGACTACATCACTGTGTTCCTGTCTCTGTCCCTCTCCCTCTCTAGCTCTAGCTCAAGCTCTATCTCTCTCGGTCTTTGTCTCGCTTCCCTGTCATTTTGAGCTTTACGCTCATTTTCGCTTTTCGCAATGGCGGCGTTTTTATGCGCTGAGCCCCATCGAAAACGGAAAACAGGGTATCAAGCTTTGTTTGGTAGTGTATATCACGGAAGGAACGGTATCAGGAGGTATACCAGAAAGTATATAAGTATGATCAGCATAAAATGAAGACTCGATCTGGTACTGGATAAATTTTAATACAAATTAACGATCATTGAGCTATCGATACGAATCGATATATATTTTAATTTATCGATATGTCCACCATTTATCAATTTACTTATTACTTATCGATGTGTTTGTTAATTATCGATATATCTATAAATTAATTTATTATTTATCGACTTATTTATGAATTATCGATCTATATATTTGTGATCGGCATTAAGTCTCGCTTTAGCACTGATCAAGCAATGTGTGATCTATAATATAGGTGGGATATACATATGTAAATGCAGATCATGTTTTCTGCTTATATTTGTATCGTCATATTATCTTTTCTAGTGGATATAGTTTCTATTCATGATCATTATAAAACTAAAGAGTCGATCTGGTTCTTTTCAAATCATCGATCACTCTACTATCGATTCGCATCGATATTAGATAAGTGCATATCAAGTTCATCAAATTATCGCTTCAACTAACCAAACTTCAGCACTTCGTGTGCTGGAATCATCGCTCACAGCAAAGTGCTCCACTTTTTGCATGCCTTTGCAGATTTACCTAAAGAAAGCTTAAGTCAGCAGCTTAACATGATGTGCCGGGTATTTGTAGGTCGGGCACTCCCATTCGATGTGCCCGGACTTGTTTTGTGCGTTGTTTGTGTGTGTTTTGCTCAAATTGCATTGTTAGGGCTCACGGCAAATGCCCAGGGAATGACATTCAGCACGAGCTGTACATGTGTTGTGTGTGTGTGCGCGCTTATGGCTGTGTGTGCATTTGTGACTTGCGGTTCGACAAGCGTAAGACATTTTCAATTACAGGCCGGCTTCAGTGTCCAGCTTCAGCTACAGCTGCAGCTTCAGCTTCAGTCAGTTCCTTCGTTAGTGGCTGCCTCCAAATCATGTGGCATGTTATGTTGCACGCATGTTGCATGGTGCGCTGCTGGCTGGCTGTCAGCCACGAAATGCGTCAATTAGAAGAAATTGCAATGTCTGAAAGTAAATGTTTGCACACACACATACATTCGCCTTTGTCGGTCAAAGCTGTTGGGCTGAGCAAATATGCACATAAATTCTTGTTGTTTGGTTGTTTATGTTGAAGAGTTTTTCGTTTCGCACTCTCGTTACATTCTCACTCTCCCTGTATGCGTGAGTGTGTGCGTGTATGTGTGTGTGGCACAAAACTTTTATGAGTGTTAATTTGTGTTGTCAACAAAGTTAACATGTCGACAACCTCAACTTTTTTGGGCAGCCTGCCTCAAACTGAAGAAGAATATGAAGCTCAGGCTAAAATTGAATTGAGATTTTTGTTTAAGATAATTTACAATTGATAAAATTATAATTAATTGATAATATTATATTACTCTATTACTCTATTACTCTATTACTCTATTACTCTATTACTCTATTACTCTATTACTCTATTACTCTATTACTCTATTACTCTATTACTCTATTACTCTATTACTCTATTACTCTATTACTCTATTACTCTATTACTCTATTACTCTATTACTCTATTACTCTATTACTCTATTACTCTATTACTCTATTACTCTATTACTCTATTACTCTATTACTCTATTACTCTATTACTCTATTACTCTATTACTCTATTACTCTATTACTCTATTACTCTATTACTCTATTACTCTATTACTCTATTACTCTATTACTCTATTACTCTATTACTCTATTACTCTATTACTCTATTACTCTATTACTCTATTACTCTATTACTCTATTACTCTATTACTCTATTACTCTATTACTCTATTACTCTATTACTCTATTACTCTATTACTCTATTACTCTATTACTCTATTACTCTCTTACTCTATTACTCTATTACTCTATTACTCTATTACTCTATTACTCTATCACTCTATTACTCTATTACTCTATTACTCTATTACTCTATTACTCTATTACTCTATTACTCTATTACTCTATTACTCTATTACTCTATTACTCTATTACTCTATTACTCTATTACTCTAGTACTCTATTACTCTGTTACTCTGTTACTCTGTTACTCTGTTACTCTGTTACTCTGTTACTCTGTTACTCTGTTACTCTGTTACTCTGTTACTCTGTTACTCTGTTACTCTGTTACTCTATTACTCTATTACTTTATTACTCTACAAATCTATAACTATACTATAGCTTCTTTGCTTCTACCAAACCGTCGAAAACATTTTTGAATAAAACTTTTGACAGTTATATTTGAAATCAAATAAAAATGTTCTGATTTTGTCACATTTTCATTTTCAAATTAAATTGAAAAATTTGTCTAATATCAGCAAGAGTCAGCGGCAAACAATTTGGCAATTTTCTTGAATTATTTTCCGTTTGTTTTTGGCAAGCAATTTGATATATTTATTATATTTCCGTCGGCCATAAAATGCTTATATTTAATTAAGATTGTGCTCAATTGATTTGATTATTTTTCTGACACCTGCCAACTGTGCAGCAGCCAAAAGGCAAGAAATGTTTCAATTTCAATATATCCGGCTGTGCGGGTGGGGGTTGGGGGGTAAATTCCTACGCACATTGCTTATGCTGGCTCTTCGTCAGGCATTTCTGTAATCAGTGCATTGCACTCTTGAGCGAATGCCGTTAAACCAATCGGGAAGCAGCTGCACTTGGGGCTCAACAAGCGTCGAGCGGGGCCTCACCTTATGGACTGTTAAGTATCGACACCCGACGGTTATTCAAGTGCAATTAGGAGTGCAACTTTATGAGTCACTAATCTCTGGGCATATGGCGTGGCAAAGCAAAGCATGGCATGGCAGTCGGGCTGACCCGACCACACAGCGATGGCTGTCAATCAAACGCCGGCGGCGTGGCACTTGGGGCATGCCGCATGCCGCATGCCAAAGCGGATTGCAGCCGAAAACACTTTAGTCATAAATCAATTAAAATTGATTTGCTGCCGAACCAGAGACAGAAACAGTGGCAGGAGCAGAGGCGGTGGCAGGGCGGCAGCGGCTGACATTACGCAGCGCGAATTAAGATTTTTTTCAATTCTCAATTATGCTTCTAGATACATATATAAATGTATGTATCTATATATAAACTGTATATAGACTATATAATTCAGCTTTGAGTTACTTTGCCCCTTGCCGCATTTGTGCGCACTTTCCCTAATGAATCGCAGCGCTGAAAATTATCTAGCATCAGCAGGAGTAGCAGCAGCCATGGCTACGACTGAAGCTGTCTGGTTTATGCAATGCTGTTTCTTCTTCTTCTTTTCTTATCTTCTCTTTTTTTTGCCACTTGGACCAGAGAGACAGACCGATGGAGCTGTCGTGTTGCCCTTCTCTATGCGCAGAGCCCATTGAAAGTGCGTAAACAGGGTATAATATGTGCGCGTGAGGGCGTGGCTGAAGCCATAAAGTATATACTATTTTCAGAGGCATATCTATTAGAACTGAAGAACCTGGAATCTCATTGTTACTATAGCATAGATAAATCAAGTCTGCAGCAGTTCATGCATAAGTTTTTCCATTTCCCTTCATACAAATTTCACTTTGCTAGTTGAAAAACGTGATTCGTATTTGGGAACTCCTCTTCTATATCGAACTTAATGCCGTGCTTACCTTCTCTGTCCTCTTGTGTATTTTCTCATTCCACAGTATCTGCTAGTCGTGTACTCTCGTCTGCAGCTCTGCAACTTGTTCATCTTGAAGTCGCATTCATTCGCATCTGCAACATCTTTACGCTGCTGCTCTTATCTGCTGGAGACAGAGGACAGCGAAGCGTGGAGGCCACTCAGGGTCGCACTGCCAATTCCTTTTCCACTTTCCAAGCACTGTATCGCTCTGTCTCCCTCTCTCTTTCCCTCTCAGTCTCTCTTTTTCTCAAGCTTTTTTCATTATAAATATTGACAGCTAGCTGGCAAATTGTTTCAAGTGCAACTGCGACTACCTTTTAAAGAGCTGCTGCTGTTGTTTCTGTCAAGTTTTTCTGTATACCAAATTTTCTGCTAAATAAAATGGTTTTAATATTTTTGCTATATTTTGTTTTTGGCCAAAAACTTGATGCTGCCACATACTGCAACGGCAACAGCTGGACTGGAATTTTCGTTTGCATATTCATGCATAAATCGAGATGCCAACTGAATGATATCGCACACACAAACACATACATATAACAGGCTAGCTTACACTTTTTGCCATTCTCTTTGACTCCCTCTCACTTGCTTCCTTTCACTGTCTTTTGTGTTTGCAATTTTCATAAATATTTCATTTAGCGTAATTTATACACTTACCAAGAACTTTCCGCTCTTCAGTTTGGCATTTTTTGCTTAAGCTTATCTTTGGTTTTGCATCTCCCTCTGCTTTCCTCCTCCTCTCTCTCTGCCACTTGTCATAAATTGGCAACACACATACGATACACATGCACACCCACTCACATGCAAGCATGCAGCACAATGGAAGCGCTTATTTCTATTTATTTTTTCGCAAGAGAATTTTCTTGCAGTTTGACATTATTTGCAAGAGCTGCAGAGTATATATAAAGAGACAAGCAGGCAACAAATCTGAATAATTCTCTGAGTTATAGTGATTGCATGCATGCATGCTAGGAATATGCTTTTATATAGTACTTGACAATCAATTGCCGCAAATCTCCAAAGTTTATTTGTGTTTGCCATAGAGCGAGCCGAGCTAACATTGGCAATTAGCTGCTCTTGCTGCTGCTGCTGCTGCTGCTGCCGCTGGCCAAGTCAATTAGGAGCCAATTGGCTTGGCACAATTAGACCCGAGGCGCGAGCACCTGTTAATTGATAGTTATTAATAACTGGAAGTGCATTAAGAGCATAGAAGCAGCTGCAGCAAGCATCGTCAATAGAGAGACGTTGACATAATTAGCCATCGAATGTCTTCGTATTGAGCTGCACGGCAGCTGGCCTAGAGGACAGTCCAGTCAATGAAATTGGCCAATCGCAGTGCCTTATGGGGCCACTTGACTGGGGATAATGGCGCGCTTAGCATACATTAAAATACTAATTTCCATGAAAGTAGCAAAAACGAACCACTACCACTGCACCGCTCAGCACTCGCCGTCATCCTGTCGATGATGCCCGCTTGGTTAGCTGGCTTGCTGTCTGGCTGGCAGGCGGTGCCTTTTAATAGAGCCACACTAATTACATGCCGTTAGACTGAACGCCTGAGAAGTCTGTGTGAGTGTGTGTGTGTAGGTGGGTCAGTGGGTTGGTATACAGTATAACAGTAATAGTAACAACAACAACACCATCGCGTTCCGCGTTACGTTGGGGCCAATTGCCGCTATTCCTAACGGGGGCTCCGTTGGCTCATTGCCGGGTCTCCGCTGTTTGTGCAGCAGCCAAGTCAAATTTGTAATTAAAGCAACGGAATTTATGAAACGTAACATTTTACAAACACAAACAAAACTCTCCCCTACACACACACACACACACGCATTCGTTCCCTTGCACACGAAAATGCTGCTTTGAATTTGGTTTATGCGTTGCATATTCACGATATTGTCCACAAACATTTGACATTTGCAATATTCAATATTCTGCTCTAGAATGGACAAACTTGTTATTTAACGCAAAATTAAAAAAAAAAAAAAAAAAAAAACAATTTTAATAATAATATAATATACAACATTTTAGTTTCAATTTAATATATTTATTGGAATCGAAAACTTGTGTTAACCATCTCTAAATACTAAAATCGAAGTCTAATATTTAATAAACATATAAAAAAAATATACGAAAAATTTAAATAATAAAATACATTTAAAATTTTTTAAAAATATATTTAATAAACATAAAAATTTTTTTTTAAATGATGATGATGATTTACATGATAAAATAAAACAAGATACATTAAAAATATTTAAAAACTAAAAAAAAAAATAAATAAATAAAAATATATAAAATAAAAATTTGCATAAAAAACTATAAATAATAATGGATAAATAAATATGCAATAGAAACACTTCATAATAATGAATATAATATCAAGTATTTACAAATTCATCAATATATAAAATACTACAAAAATTGTAATATTATGTAAAATATGTAGAGACACAAAAGATATAAAAATGCAAACAAATATAACAACTAAAAAATCAAATAGATTCAATAATGCGTAAATTATATATAATATATATACAAATTAATCTCTGTGCAAAAAAAAAAAAAAAAAAAAAAAAAACTACATATATTGCAATATATTTGTTATCAGCTCATTTAGTTTTTATACACGGAAATGTAATGCCTAAGCACTTAACAGTTGAAAGTTCTTTGGTCATTTGATTTCAATTTTAAAACTGGTTTAATTTTCAAAAGTAAATTGTTGTTGTTGACTTAATATACTTAACAGTTTCAGTATTTCAAGTACTTAAAACAAACGCTAACATATATACTTATAAATATTTTTGTTTTGTATTTTACCGCAACTCCACGCAATGTTTTTCCATTTATGATGTGTTGAAAGGGCTTCAATTTAACATGAATTGCAAGTATTTCATAATGAAGAGCAGCGCATAAACTTAATTAAATTGCAATACAATACAATACACACACACACACACACATATACACTTATATGGCTTTCTTTTTGTTGCCACTCATTTGGTTGCAAGTGCATTTTGTGCTGCTCGCTTTTGTGCGAGTTAATTTTTGTGCAGTGCGAAAAGTTCAAAAAGGGAAACTGTAGCTGCAGCTTTGCCAATGACTGTCTGTAAATTTATGATGTTCTCTCTCTCTGTGTGTGTGTGTGTGTGTGTGCACTCTGTGTTGCCATGGACTGCGTCTAGCATTAATGCTTGTTCACATGCAGCAAGCTGCTTGAAAGCTCTTCAAGTTTTATGGCCACATAAGCGGCCACATTACCATCACCAGCTACAATTCTAGCCGATTCAGCGAGAAATTATGCCACGCCAGTTGCGCTTGAGTATGGAGTAGCAGCAGCAGCAGGAGACGGAGCCGGAGCAGGAAAAGGAGTAGCAGCAGCAGCAGCAGCAGCAGCAGCAGCAGCAGCAGCAGCTTTTAGCATTTGATTGTTCTCGGCTCTGGGCTGCTTCGCTTCTGCTGGTCAGTGGGCCAGCAATATATAAAATTTATTAGCAGAAATTATGATTATTTCGTTGCTCTTTGCTGCTGCGTGTATTTTTAATATCCATTTCACTTTTTGCGCCCTCGCACACGAACATTTCGCTCGGCCTCTGCCGCGGCTCCTTGTGCATTTTAATGGCTGCTGCGTCTGTCCTTTGCCAGCTGCATCAATTCTGCTGTTGCTGCGGCTGCTCCAGTTGTTGTTGTTGTTGTTTCTCTCCTTTTTTTTTTTTTGGTTTTATTTGAGTAGGGCTCGTTAAGCTCGCTTTAATTTTTACTTGAGATCATAATTTTTGCTGTTGCAAAGCATTTTATTTTCTTCTCCTTTGCTTGTTTTTTACGTGCCACATAATTTGCGTGTGTTTAATTGTGGCAAAATGGCTGCCAAGCTGTGCGCGGGCCATTAGGCGTAGTAAATTGTTTGAGCTCGCGTTTCATGTACATAAATGCCATGCAGACATGAAACATAACATATAACATATAAATATATATATAAATATATATATCCTGATTTGATAGAAAAAGTCAAATGGAACAAATTTCATTGTTCAATAATAAATCATCGTTGCATTGAGCTAAATATGTAATTGTGTAAACGAAATTACAAATTAAAAATTCATTCAACTCTGCGCAATTTTATTCAAACGCACAACAAAAATTTGATAAATATTTCGATTCGTTTTTGTTTTGCGAGCTTTCATTAGCGAAACTGAATTAGTGAGTAAATATTGTTAGAACAAAGTAAGGATTATTCAAAAAGAGATTTCGCAAAATGAATGCAAAATTTCAGGCTTTATTCCGTGAATTCTGTAATCGAATCCATTTTTTCCCACTGTTGAGCTGAATTTGTGTTATGTAAATTTGATATGCTTTAATATGGTTTTTAAGTGAGAGGCGTTGCATGTTTCAAAAGGGGCAAAGTGTAGCCAGTTCGACCGCATTTTCATAATATTTAATTTTCTCCTCTTCCTTTTTTTTTTTTTGCCAATATGCAGCCTATTTGTAAGCCAAGTCCGTAGCTCTGTTGGCCTGGGTACGCGCAAGAAGCCTATAAAAAAAGACAAATGAGCCATTAAACGCGAAACTTGTGCACTTTCATTGCAGAGGTTGGTCGAGAGGGGGCGATGAGTGAGCCGTAGCAGCAGCAGCAAATGCAAACGGCAAGAGAAAATATTGCCCCGGAGCAGAGACAACAAACTCTTGATTTTTATAGAAGTATGCGAGTAGCTACATAGCTAGAGCTAGAGGTAGAGCTGGAGCTACCTGCCTTAACGGCGGCGACGGAGGCTGTGGAGGGCCCCAGGTTGGGGCAGAAAGGATAACGCTCATAAAACGCCAAGATATGCGGCACGGCTTCACGCAGCGTCTATTTTTCACTTGGTCGGGTCTGTCGGAGTTTTGTCTTCGGATTTGTTGTGCTTATGAAAGCATTAAACTTTCCTCATTTAAGGCAGCGCACTTGAGTTGCCGTTTTTACTGCAATTTCGTCCTTCGTCAGCGGCCCCATGCCCCTCGGCCTGCCCCGCCGGCCCTGCTTAGCCTCGTTGTTGTCATCGTCTGATTATGGTATACAGTGCACGCAGCGCTCGCTGCTGGAATGCCCTGTAAAAGCTAGGAGTGGTTAGATTGATAGATGCCAAGAATGTGAAATAGAGGCAGAGGCTGAGAGGCAGACAGAGAGAGTGAGAGAGAGAGGGGGAGCAAATAACTTGAGTTGAGGAAATTTTCGAAAGAGTTGAAAGTAATGTTAATCGAGTTAATTGAAAGTAGAGAGAATGACGCAAGCAGGAATGTCTTTGGCCAAATTGAATGGAGTTGAGAGAGTCGGACAAATGAGTTAAATACATTTTTCACAGAGGGCAGATTCTGATAGTGAATTCTAAAGATATGCCTAACACTTTTTATATCTTAACTTTTTTTTAAATAAATCAACTTTAAAGCATTTGAAATGTAAAAAAACTAAATAAATCTTTCACTGACGGTAAATTGGGAGAGTAAAATCTTAAGATATGCCTTAATATCTTAACTTTCTTAAAATAAATTAACTAATTTACGTTTACCTTGCAAAATAACTAAATAAATATTTCACTGTCTCACAGGTTCTATCTGAATACAATAATAATTTAATGGATGAAATTGTATTCACCTTTAAATACAATAATATTTTTTTGGAAGAAAGTATATTTAAAACTTGAATTTGAGACAAGTAATGAATAAATATTTTTAAAAATTTATTTATTCCGTAATACTTAAATTAAATTTATAATTTTTTTTTTTTACTATTTATTTTTAATTGAGCTCACCAGAAAAGCCTCTTGGCTTAGTGAAAAATATTCCCACATTAATTGAATAAATGCTAGGGTATATCGAAGCCGCGTCAATTTTTTTTTGTGTTCTTTCTTTATTATTGTCTTTGGCTTTGTCACAAGTTGCTCGCTTTACGCCCTCTCTCTCTCTCTCTCTCTCTGTCTCTGTGTGTGTGTTTGCCTGTTGAGAAATATTATGCAATTTCTTCAGTTACACACTTTATGCACATCTCGGCCGCCACATGGCGTTTCGCTCCGCGCTGTGGGAGCTGAGGCTTTTCTAGCCTTTTTTTTCCGCTTTTTTTGTACACTGCCAAAATGTCAGAGGTGAGCGTAGAGTGGGGGGAGTTGATGAGCTTCCACACATGCTACGCGAATGTAATAAATGAATTTTGAAACATGGCGCCTTGTTGTTTGTCAGCATGTGGGCGTGGCAGCCAACAGCTCGCAGTTTAAAGTTATATATATATATATATATGATTTTTTCCTCTGAGCATTTCGGTTTTTGCTATTGTTAGTGTGTGGGCGTATGTGTGGGTGTGTGTGTGTGTGCGTGGAGTCTCTGCTTTGTGTCAGCGACTTCCTTGAGGGATTTCTCAGTTTTGCGCCATGTCTGCAGCTCCTCCGTTGTGCTGTTTGCCTTTGCTGTTGCCTTTTGCGTCCCCTTTGTTTGCAGTCTGTAATGTAAGAGCTGAAGAAATAGCGCTCGAGCAAACAAATAAAAGTCTAGCGGCGAGAACTGTGACGACTGTTGAACCTTTGCCAAGGCTCTGCGGCCCAGAGGCCACCACCAGCCCCCTCAGCTTGAATGCAACGGCGAGTGGAGCTGCTGCGACTGCAACTAGTAAGACAACAACAAGGACAACAACAACGAATGCAATTGAAACTGCAACTGCAACTGGGAGCTGCAGCTGCAGCTGCTGGCTGACAACTAAGCCGCTTTGGCTTACCTTTGGCAACAGGATCAACGTCATTGAAGACAAGTCAGCGCGTGTCTTAAATACATTTGATGTGCTGCAGGAGCATAAGCTCACTAACACACACATATATACAACGACAATGAGGCAGCTGAGGCACAGCTAGACACAGCTTTCAAAAAAACACAAACACAAAAAAATGAAGCCAAGAAGAAAACAGCCAAACAGCAGCAGCAACAGCAGCAACAGTATGCAGGAGTAGCAACATATTTAGCTCACGGCGCGACGCTCATATTTGCTTTGTAAAGGCAACGGCAACAATAATAATAATAAAAAACAAAAGGAAATAAAACAACAACAACAGCAACACGAACAACGTGAACAGTGACGATGATGTTGACGTTGAGTGCCTGCGAGGCGAGCCAAGAAATAATAATAACAAACAGCAAACAGCGCTGCGTCCCCGGGCCCCCAATAGCAAAAAGAAGGAGACTTCACGTATGGGAATTTTCATGCGGCGCGTAGCAATTTCACACATTTACATAGTTAAGCACATACACAGAAGCCCACACACACACACACACACACATGTGCAAAGTGTCGTCGCATAGCGGAAGTGAAAGAAGTTGTTGCTCCGGCCTGTTTGGCAAGGGCGCAACAGAAAAAGGCGCAAATTATATTCCGTTGTAAAGCAAACACAAATACAACAAAGCAAAAAGAGAAATAGAGACAGACAGAGAGAGAGAGAGAGAGAGAGAATGAGAGAGATAGCTAGAGTGTGTAAAAAACTGTCATAAATATATGGTAAATGTGTCGGCTGACTGAAAAGAAAATGAAGCAAAAACAAAATTATGTGAAAATGATATAAAATAAAAAAATATATTCGATATTATTGCAGACATTTGACTGAGCCAAATAATCAAACAAATATGCTTTAGAAAATATATAAATAATTATTTTTATTAAATTTGATTGAGCTCTGCATTGCATTGATTGTTTAAACAAGTCAAACCTGTTGCAGCAGTTAAATTTTATTAAATTTAAATTAGATTTCAATACTAAATTTTTGATATCGAGAAATTTCTTAGCTTAGCAAACTTTTCACTTAGGCAGCTTGTGCGACCTACTTAATGTTCTTTAAAACTTATTTAGCTAATATAATTTCAGTGGCTAATCCCCGGAGCCATAGCGTATATAGCCATTGTGCATGTAACGAGCAGCGGCCCGCAAAAGTATGCTATGTTTATTTATATGGCCGCACACAAAAGGGGTTGCAGCGGCCTTTTGGGCTGTAGGCGGGCGACAAGCAGGCGAGACATGCGTCATATAAACATAATTCACGCTGTGCACAAATGCTATTAAGACTCGCACACACACACACGCGCACAGGCGCACGCTGGGTCTGGCTTACATGACGTATGAGTGACTTTTATGTTTTAATTGCGCTACAGTTTAAACTGATGGGCGCAGCTGGGCTGGGCCAAGACGCACTAATTGACAGAGGGAAAATGTGTATGTATAAATGAATAAATGTCTAAAAATATTTAGTGGCAGTTAAAAAGCGAAATTCCGCCTGGACGCTCATTAAAATAGATACAGGTCGCTAAGATTTGCATAATTAATTGGATTAACAATTATGTTAAATAGATATAGCATTAAATTGGCTGCTGTTTTTTAACTAAAAATAATTATTATGCCAAATTAATGAAACCAAAGAAGCAAAAGCTTTAAAAAAAAAATAGAAAATTCCATTTAAATTGGAAAACAAAAAATGTAACGAAAGCCGCTTTAAATTAAATGGACCCGCAGCGGACAGCTTTCTGACATGGGCAAAAGGCAAAGGGCTTCGGGCTACATGCCCAAAGGCAAACACACCGACACCCACACACACACATACAGACACACACAACTACACAGACACAAATTAATTAAATAAGAAAAAAAAAAAAACGAAAAAGGTAAACCGAGAAGTTAAATAAGAAACAGGAAAGACAAACCGTGCACAGTAAGTGAAACTTGAAATTGAATAAAGACCGCGCCGTGGTCGAAGGGCGACGCAAGCGCCGAGCCCTGAGACAAAGGATGTAAAACAATGCCAAAGACAAAAATCAACGACAAAACGTGAGCACAAAGGCGACCGTGTGACTGCTGTTGCCACGCCCCCACCCACCCACAAGCACCTGACCAAGCTGCATCTGGCAAGGGGCGTGGACGGGGCCTGAGAGCTTTGCCATTGCACTTTGGCATGACGACGACGGTGACGACGACGACGATGACGACAGTTGCGGCTGGTAGGCAGGCATCATGTCCATCAGCCCACACGATTAAGGTTTCACAATTTATCTAATACAATTAGTCAAAAGGTGAGCTGCCTGCGCTCCTTCTGGTAATCGTAGACGCTTGCCGCTCGCTCGCTTCCAGCCACTTCACTTTCGCCTTGCCACCTTTTGCTCCCTGCTGTCTGGCTGTCTGGCTGGCTGTGTGGCAGGAGGTGCGATGACTTTTGAACTCTTGACGCTAGCATGCAAATGGAGGGCGTGGCATGAGCAAAGCCACAAAGTTTAATGAATGTCGAAAAAGGTAGAGGGCTCTCGTATTTGCTACTCTCTTTTCATTTTTTTTCTTAATTTTTGGTAATTTGGTTTTATGTGCAGCTTGGCTTTGGCCTGGCCTTCCTGGTTTTTGGGGGCGCTGCTAATTGAGGCACGCCCAGCGGGCGACTCTCGTTTTGTTGAAGTTGAAGTAATTGCATTAATGCTTTTATTGACTATACATTTCAGCCCATAGCAGCTCGAATATTTTCGAGCATTCGTATGCACTTCAGCTGGCTTAGCAGGGAAAACATTTTGGCCACACGCTCTGCGAGTGCGAGTTACCAACAGCAACTGAATTGCAGCTACAAATTGAGATAATTTCAGGTATTAGCCAAGCAAAAGCTTGTGCCTAAAAACTCTCAAACCTTGTTGGAGTAGTTGAAAAATGTTAAAGTAAATAAAGAGAGAGAAAGAGATAGAGGAGTTTATGCTGCTAGGAATAGAATAGATAAAAGTATAGGAGTAAATTTATTAAATATTAGCTGAGTGACTGTCTGCCCTATGGGAGAGTAAGCCATTTTCGATTGTGAGTGGGAGTGGCCTTTTAGCTGCTCAGCTTGTCCATTTAAACGTGGCCAATGGCGACTGCTGTTGTCAACTGTTGTGTGCATTGCATTTCCCTTCTGTGTGTGTGTGTGTGTGTTTTATTGTATTTCGGTTTGTTTGGCATATCAGCAAACCGCAAACAAAAACCAGCAAACTTTGTTGGCTTGGCCAATGCGTTTGTCTATGCGAGGCAATGGCAGCGGGTGAACAACTTCAACAACTCAATGCACTCAATCAATGCGCACAGACAAAAAGCAATACTAGAAGGCAGCAGCAGTTGCCGCCTTTTGTTCCAAACACTCAACACAAAAAGCACTCATCAAAAATAACAACAACAGCGCTAGCATCAACAACACACTCAGAAAAAAAAAGAAAAAGAGAGAAGGAACAATTTATAGTGATGCAGCCGATAAGTTTTTGGCTGTTGGCATGGACAAATCAACAAAAATGGCTAAAAAAAAAAAAAAGTGCAAGCAATCAAAATACAATAAAAAATACAGCGGCTGCCAGCAGCAGATATATGTATATGTAGATACAAATGCATCTGTAATATACAGCCATGAGGGAAAATGTATCTATATATGTATATATATATATCTGTCTCTCTCTCTATCTGTTGTTGTAGCTGTTGGCATGGCACAAAGTGTTGTTAACAGATTGATTTTGAAAATGATAATGTTCTTTAGCCGGCTCGTTGGCAAAGCCGCAAAGCCTCTAGAAACAAGCAGCCAACAACAACAATACAGACAAGCCAACAACAACAACAACAATGGCAATGGCAAAGGCAAAGGCAAAGGCAAAGGCATCGGCAACTGGCAACATTCACAGACCATTTGGCGGCTTAAGGTTCGCATTGGGGTTATCGCCTAATCGCATCGGTTGCCAGCCGGCCGCGTTTGCCCTCTGCCCAGGCCGTATCGTATTCTTGCTCTTGTTTTTATTTTATTTGATATCTCTGTAGCAGAGATATATATATGTATGTATGTATGTATTTGCTACTGCTACCCCAAGCGCCCAATCATTTTTCAATAAACAAACAATTTCATGGGCGGCTTGTCTTTTGCCAAATCGGATCTAAGCCTCAATAAGCAGCCAGCGACAAGACGCACTTCCTGCCAAAGAGGAGAGCTATCGGCTCAAAGGCTGTTGCTCTGTGGCCATTAAGCTATCTGATTACACTGCTCAGCCAAGAACATTATTTTTTATGCCACAAACTGACTTGGCAAAAAACAAAAAAAAAACATTTGCATTCGCCTCTAATTAGATTTAATATGCCAAGCGAATATCTCATTTCCAATCAGCGCATATATGTACATTTATATTATTCATTCGAGTCTCAATCGCATTGATTAGCTTCATTCGACACAAAAGATTTGTTGGCTAGTGTAACTGATTGATTTAGGTGAGCTTTGTTAACTCAATTGATTAATAATTGGCTCCGCTTAAATGGATCGAACAGTTGCTACGTGACCCGCGCCCCATTCAATACAAAGACAAAACGCAATATCCTGACAAATTTCAAGTCAAACAAATGGCTAAAAAGGGATCCGCAGAGTAATTACAAACCCAAAGCACAGCCAAAAGCATGGCCATAAAGAACGAACGTAAACGAGGCGAAAGTGTAAGCCAGCAGGAGGTGGGAGAGAGGAGATATGCAGCTGCACATATGTGTGTGTGTGTGTGTGTATCTGTATCTGTGTCTGTTGGCAGACAAATGAAAAATTAAACAATATCCTAGCTGCCTCGGGCTGTTGCTGCTCTGGCAACGAATTGCCAAATTTAACTGAAACATTTATTCTTCAGAGAGCACTAAATTATTCGAGCGCTTGACTGGCACAGAAGGAGAAGAAGAACAAGAACGAGAAGGAGAATGAAAACGAAAACGAATGTGAATGTGAAAGCGAATGCGATTGTGAGTGTGTTTGTGTAGGTGTGAGTGTGCGAATTTCGAATGAATGCACTCAACTTAACCCACAGCTGAAAGCTTAGTCTGCTCTTACTGTCTCTCTCTCTCTCTGTCACTTACTCTCTCTCTTTGTATTCACGTGGCAAATCAGCGACATTATCCTCATCGTCATCAGCAGCAGCATCAACAGCTGCGACTGGCAAAGTCTCGACGGTGACTCGTGCCAGAAAGCCATAAAAAGCAAATACTAGCATGAGATATGTGTTAGCAGATACACAAGTTGACGTCTTTTATTAATATGCGCAAATCATGGGGAGTGGCCGAAAAAGGGCCAGGGAGTTAGACATTGAAGACTGTAAAGATCGACTTCAAAATACCCTTTATGCGGAAAATAGCTTAGATATTATCTATTATGGTTATAGAAATATAAATATAAATACTTAGCTTTAGGCAATTTATAAACATGTATATGCTATTTATTTTTCATGTGAATATTTGATGCTTGCACATTTTTGCTTGTAATTAAATTGTTAAACTTCATTCAAAAACTTTTGCAATAGACATCCCTCAAATGCGAATGAAAAAAATATATATACATATATATCTATTTAGCTAAAAACTAAGCTAAATGACAGAAATATATATAATTTCTTTTTGCAATTAAACATTTAAAACTAATTTTTTTAAAAATATCTTTACATTCTTGCCAAAATTTTGTTATACTCCTCAGCTCCACTCTCGAAGCTTTCGAAAGAGAATCGACATTCTGTCTGTGTTCTCTCAGCTCGATGTGTTTGTTTATTTCATACGTGTAACATTCAACTGTTTGTTTGTGTGTGTGTGTTGAAAGACAACTTCATTTACTTGGCTAGCATTGTGCATTCGTTTCATTCGTTTTATGCGTTTCATTCGTTTTTATTGTCCTTTGCCACTTTTTTCAGTTTCGCCAACGTAAGCGCTTTTAATTTTCAGCTTGCATGCACAAAAGTATGCAATATGTTTTTTGGTCGATCCTCCTGCATGCCCCTGTCTATCTTTCTCTTTCTACCAGCCGCAAGATGCAATTGCACTTATGCATGCATGACAACCAGCTGTCCCACTCACCCACTCTCCCACACATACACATTGTGTGTGGCCGACAATGGCTTACATAAATTTTAAGCTCCATTAGCAAAATGTTACAGCTACCGCACCCGAGGCGACATATGTATGTGAGTGTGTGAATGGTCGTGTGTGTGTGTGCGTGTGCGTGTATAAAGTTCAAGTGCAACAAAAGTTGGTTATTGTGCTTGGTCTGGTCTATTATATGAAATGCATATTACATGCTATGGCAAATTTTGGACATTGAAGAAAACTTTTTGCTTACCTAAGGCGAGTCCTGGCTAATTTCTACATAAATTAGTTGACAGAATGTGCATGTGTGTGTGAGATTGTTAGTGTTACCTGCACATAGCTTAAATAACAAAAAAGATAAAAGTCACCAGTCTAAGAGCTAACTTCAATGCAACTTCAAATAGTTTTCGCTTTTAACTTTAAATCATATTTTGAGACCGACTAGATCTGGGACTATAAATTATTAGATAAAACTTAGTTAAACTTGTAAAATAAATATTAGTAAAGTTTTACAATAGGTTTTTGTACTTTTTGTTTTTGGAAGAATCGTTCAATATAAGATAGTAAATGATAAACATAAAACAAAAAATTAGTAAAAAGGATAAATAAAAACAATTAAAGAAAAAAGATAATAATAAATCAAATATAAAAAAATATATATTAAAACAATTATTTGACTTGATAAAAATACTAAATTTTCATATAAAAAAACCTAAAACAATAAAAAACAAAACATAAAAAAATTACCAAAATAATATTTAATAGGTTATTTAAAAAATTTGTTATTAAATAAAAATATTTACAAAATTTACAAAAGAAAAAAAAAAAACATTTAAAATATAAAAGAAAGAATATATATATATGATCCAATTTAAAAAATAAAATAAAAAAATATCAAAATGGTATACTCTTTAATAAAAATTAAAAATATATAAAAATTTTTATTTAAAAACTAAACATTTTTGATTTTATTAATGAACATAAAACGCTTATTATTTGGCATCCGTAAAGTTCATTGAAGTAAACAGTGTCTTGTGCATTGTTTGTTGTGAAAAGTTAGGGAAATGTGCTAATGAAGCAACACAGACAGCGCAAATGTACGGCGCTGAGCTAATTGCAAATAAATTAAGTTGGCTTTTAATGGCTTAGGGTTGCCATTGGCTGTTTGCTATGCAAAGCTCAGCAGCATCAGAAGGTAAAGAAAATAATTATCTAGCGCTTAAATGTGAATGGAGGCTGACGCCGAACTTGTGGCCAAACATGTGGCAAGGCAACCAAAATCAATTCGCCAAACAACGAAATGAGTTGCGGAAACTATAACTTACGAGTCGACTCCTCCGGCCCCGTCTCCTGCCACGCCTCGATCTATGCCTAAAACCAGAGGCGATGGCAATGGGGGCCGGCAGCAAATGCTGGTAACACGAGCCTGGGCGGCGCACAATGAATACAAATTGCTTGGTAAATAAACAACATCTCAATAAGGAGCAAATTACTGACGCCATCTAGCGAAAAAATAAACAACTACATACACACACACACACGCGCGCGCAGTTACACATATGTATATAAATAAAATCAGACGGCAAGAGTGTGAGCGTGAGCGAGAGGGGAATGGAGGGAATCGCGCACTGCATAACAATAGCAACAATTTGGCTTTGAGTGTATGTGTGTGTGTGTATGTGTATTTGTTTGTGTGAGTGAGGGAGAGAGGAAGAAAAAGCGTGTGAGTATGTGTGGGCGCTAATGAATATAATGGCGTTACATAAATGGCGGCTTGGCCCTGGTTTTGGAGAGCTAGCAACGTTTCTAGATATTGCCATTGTTGCTGTTGCTGTTGTTGTTGTTTGGCATTGATGTGTGGGAAATTGTTCCATACACAAGCAATTGCAAATAGTCTATAAGAGTGAGAAAGAGCAAGACCGCTCGAGAGAGCGAGAGGGTTGGGGCAAGTTGGTGTAATTGTGTTCATGGTAGAAAAGCAAATAATGAGCGTAAATCATGGTTTAACGATAAACACAATACAATATACAATACACACAAAAACGATATACGATATAGATGAGCAACGTAGCGTTGCATTGTAGTCATACCGCAAATGTTTGGCTCAAAGAGTGGGCGAAAAATTAATTAAGGTGCAACGGAAACTGTTTTGACAGCAGCAGCAATTAGATAATGTGCATTATACATGCATATATACATACATACATATGTATATACGCTGACTGGCAGAGCAGAGCACATTGTAGTCGATCTAAAAGAGCTTAAAACTGATTTACAAAAATATTATTCTATAATTTATTAATTAAAGCAAACTATGGTTGAAGGGAATGATACATAGAGGCTTTGAAAGTACTTGAAATGTTTATGATATTGGCTTTCGGTAGAATTAATTTTAGCTTGTTGCATATTAAGTTTGTTTTTGGATTTTAATGAGCTTATAGCTTTATATTATAAAAATTATACAATTATAAATATTTAAATGTTCTTATTAACTTTCCTTTCTGCAAAGCTGAGTTTTTCCTGTTCTGTAGAGCTCTTTAATTATTATTTGTATTCTTGTTAGACTACCCAGCACTGTCAGCATATTTTACTCTCATTTTCCAGCACTGAAAGCTGATTTCATGAGCTTTTAGAGAGCTGCTTAATGAGTATTCAAAATGCTTTCAAAGTCTCTTCAATCAAAAGTTACAAATACTTCCACACGCCTCAAGCTTTGAAGAGCTTTATACCAGAGCTTTTAGCTTTTAAGACTTTTCTATTTTATTTCTTTAGTTTATATATATATATATTTTTTTATTAAAACTCAGCACGGTTGGCAGTTCATTTCATTATTGTTTTGACTTTTATAAAGCTAACGAGCTCTGTCAGCATATTTCACTCTCAATTCCCAGCGCTGCGAGGCCCATTACAATTATTTGATGGCCCAAACTAATTAGGGCAACGATTCTCTTTCGCTGACGAACCGTCGAAACAATTAATTATTAATGCAATGCAATTCTTAGCGGAAACCCAGTTAAGGACAAACAGGAAACAAAACAGCGCAACTACAAAAGCTTTGTCTAGTTCACCCTCCCCCGTCGCGGCCGCCTCCTGCTCCTCTCCGCTCTCCTCCTCGAAAGTAAGGCCCAGCGGGCACTGCTTAAAGCTGCATGCTGAATGCTCTCTGTTTTCTTTTCATTTTCTTCTCATTTCATTTCATTTTTTTTCTCTCTGATGTCGCCCTGGGGAGCGCTGAAGTAATTGTTGCGCTTGCCACGCCCGGCGGCACTAAAGTCACGAAGGAAACGGCTAGAGTCAGAGGCCAAATCCAAATCCCAGTCGAAAAAGCTCTGGCATATTTTCTCATTTTCCACGAATTTCTTAATAGTCAAATATTCTCTCCCATTCCATTCCATTCCAGAAGCGAGCGTTTTTACAATTTGATTGTGGCTTAGTTGGGGATTTGAAAAATCAATTTCAATTTCATTGCGTAGAATTTCAAATCGTATGCATAGTTGGGCTTATTAAATTCTTTGCTCCCATCCAGTTGCAGCTGCAGCTGCAGCTGCGATGCAATGCGATGCAGGCAAGCAGGATCTCGCACTACAGTGCTTTGCGTTGGGCATCTTATGAACTTTTACAGCTCCATTATATGCAAATGATGAAAGCAAGAAAACAAATATTGCTACCTCGGGCGCTGGCCAGAGCGCCACGCACACTCACGCACACGCACACATACTCGCACAACATGAAAGGCATTGTTTGGCTGCTGGCTGGCAGGACGTGGAACTTGGGTAGCAGGATGCGTTGCATGGCTCATATGCAGACATTTACATAAGCAAACAGCTTCTGCTTTTATGCGGCAGCTAGAGCTCGCTCCATCCACACACACACTCGACTCCCAGCTGGGCATACCATACAGCAGTCGCTGGCATCCTGCCTCTATCCAGCACGAGCTACTAATAAACCAGCCAACACAAGCAACAGCAACAATGGCAACGGATATTAAGCTCAAACTGCCCCGAGGACAAAAAGGAAAAAAGAAGAAGCAGGGAAAAAAAAAACAAGAAAAAGACGCAGCTAACTTGGCCCAAAGTCCAAAACTGACCCGACATTAAGAGCCGGAGCTTGGTCCTGTTTGTGATCCTATTGCCATTACCATTGGCATTTGCCGCTTCAATAGGCCCTGCCGCCTGCTTATCAACTGATAGCTTAAACAAGCAGGCCCGGCAGCCAGCAGCCAGCAGCAGCAACAGTCCTTCAATTCCTTGGAGCTGGCGAAAAGGGTAAATTGCCATTCAAAGTTGCCGGCAAATGATTTGCCTATGTCCCGCCTCCTGCCCAACTGCCCCAAAAAGAAGTAGAAGAAAAAAAGAACTTTTTGTTATCATAATCAAAATAATCAAATTTTGTGCCAGCAACAAAGTTTCAGTTTAGACTCGGCAACAATTATGCGACATTCGAGGCGAGTGTCACATGTGCCAAAGTTTCCTGCCAAGCTGCCTTTTTATGCGCTCTCATTTGCCATTGGGTATGCGGGGTATGTTGATTCTCGCTGAAGGTGTTTCTCACAGATAAAAATTTGATTTCTTTTTGATGAAGAAAGCTTATATTCTCTGTCTCTCTCTCTCTCTTTCTCTCTCTCTCTGTCGGTCCTAGCAACTTCAAATCTTCAATATTTTTTTCAAATTCAATTATCCTCAAATCGCTCGAGTCATAAAATTTGCTACATAAACTCTGATGAACTATAAAAAGCTAACAAGTTCTGCGCTCACTGCTTAGCCAATCAAAATTGTGCTAAAAAGCAATATTTTGGTTTATTATAATGATATTAATATCACATTTTTTATATACATATATATATATTTTTTAAATTTCATTTTTCAGCTGTTCTTTATATAAAAAAAAGATAGAAATTTTAAAAAATTTATTCTCATTAAAAATGTAGCTACTTTTTAAATAATTAAAAAAAAAAAAACTAAAATTGTTCGAGCATATACATAGATTTATTCTTCAGATAAAAAGGATAAATATAAAAATAAAAAGTAAATAAAAAATTGTTGCAGAGAAAAAATGTTATAGTTAGTTTTGAAAAGATTTCATAAATCTTTCGAATAACGAAAATTATGATTTTTAGTTGAAAAAAATGTAAAAAAATAAATCAAATAAATAAAAATAAAATAGAATAAAGATGTATGAGACATGCCAGGGTAATTTCAAGTCGATCAGCCTGCTCAAGAACAAAGTTTTTTTTTTTCTTTTTTATTTTTTTGTGCAAATTTAATCACTTAACCCCAATGAAGTATAAGAATGGCGAAAAAGTTTGTGTGTGTGTGTGTTTTTTGTTCTTTTTCGGCAAAAGTTGTCACTGGCTGATGGCATAAGAAAGCGGCAAGCTATGCGGGGCATGCGGCATGCGGCATGCGGCATGTGGCATGCAGCGTGTGTGGCATTATTGAAGGGGGGCTGGGAGTGCGAGGGAAATTGATTTTTCACTTGGACGAGGTCACAGCATGAGCATATTAATTCAGCCACGCCCATGCACCACCCATCCACAGACCATACACTGCGCATTGTGTTGCTCTTTGTGTGTTGACATTCCAGTTAAAGTGCGTGTGTGTTGGTGTGTGTGTGTGTGTGTGACGCCCAAATGACAAAGTTACTTAAATTACCAGGCCAAAACTTTAGTTTCGCTTACTTTGCGCTCCCCAGCTCCAATCTCCAGCCTCCAGCTTCTGCTCTGCTCTGCTCTTAAGCAGAATTAATGAGTAGAGAGTTGGTTTTCCTTTCACATTCTCATTGTTCTCATTGGTTTTTTTTTCCTGGTGGCAAAAGTCAAAAGCTGCTATTGCAGGCAGTTCAGTTTTTGGGCGCTCGTCGAGCCATGCAACCCAAATTCACTTTAAGAGCAAACACACTCAAACTTTACATATATATAGACATACATACATGTATGCTATATATGTGTGTTCATGTATGCGTGTATATAAGACTTTCCATATATGTATGTACGCACGCCAGCAAACTGCAGTTGCTTCACTTTCTCGACACTTGCTTAGGGTGTTCTAAACTTTAAGCGAGAACAAGCAATACATTGAAGTGAAAAATGTATAGTTTATACAAAAGTTGGAGTGAATTTGCCATAGGTAAAGCCGAGTTCTGTCTGCTTTAAATATTTATATAAGAAAGAAATAGTAATTCTGAATAGAAGTTTCTATATGTTCGTTCAACTGTTTTTATTTAACCTGCTTTGTGTATAGAAATGTCTGCAAGTATATAAAATATGCACCTAGAGTGCAGGTTTAGCTTATATGCTGGTGTGTGTGTGAGATTGTATGTGTGTGTATGTGTGTGTTAGCATATATACATTGTTTTTAGTGTCTCTGGCTTCTTCTAAAAGTTTACTCTCAAATTCATGAATGTCTTTCACTTGCACTTGATTCATCTTGAACTAAAGTTCTTTTAGCTTTTGCTCATTGTTTTTGTTGCAAGCGTTGAAACGCTTCTTAGCAGGTTGTTCATATACTTTCTTTTTTTTGGGGGAAGTCAGCAATGCTCTTTCAGCTGCTGCCAGATCAACGCCTTGAATAGTGGCTTAAGTTTCCACATAGCTAAATGTGGTTAAGTTTTATGGTAAAAAGTTTTGGTAATATAAAGAAACATATACATATGTCAATAGACGTCTTTTATAGAAGCAAAAAAAATTTTAGGTAATATAAGACAATAGATTGAATATTAGAGGGATATAAAGTTTTCTTCTAATAATTGTGAATATTAAAAGAATTGAAATAATTGAATGTGGTAAGAAGATATAGGAATGATGAAGCCTACGAATTTTATTAATTGTAAATAAAAATATAAGCAAATAATTAAAAAAATTAAAAAAAAATAAAAAAAAAAAATAAAAAATATATAAAAAACATAAATTAAAAAAATAAAAAAAAATAAGAAAAAAATAAATACATAAAAATAAAGTAAAATAAAGAAATAAAAAAATATTGTCTATCAGTAGATAGAATTTTTGATTTTTCTGCTATATTCTCATTTAATTTCAACTCAAAATCAAGTTTTAAATTTACAATACAAAAAACAGAAAGAGAAAAATGTCAACTGCAGTGCTTTTTTGGCGATATATGGGCAATCAATGATGGGACGTCGCCAAGCCAACGGCGACTTCTTTTGAGTTTGGTGCTTAAAAACTTTTTGAAACGTCAGCTTAAGTCTTTGCAAGAGTCTTACACGCGTATTCGTATTATTCGTTTTTTGTTTTCTTAGATAACATTTATGGAATGCTTAAATTGTTGTAATTACTTTTTGCTTTGGGTTGCTGCTTGAATTTCTCGAAAATTGTAGCTCGACTCTTAAGCTTTTGTCGTACATCGTGTTGTTATATAAATGCAATGCATTTTTGCTCGACTCTTGCTGGCAGAGCTCTATTGCTCTGAGTGAAGAGTCTTCTGTCTGGCAGCTTGGCGATGTATGTACAATAATATCCTTTCACATTTTATTACACTTGTAATGTACAACGATTGGAGCAGCAGCAGAAGCAGCAGCAGCAGTCGAAGGTCCTTCAAGCATCCTTAGAAGCAGCAGAGTGAGCAGTCACTTGATGTGTGTGTGTGTGTGTGTGTGTGAGTGCCTTGGGGGTTCTAATAATATAAGACACGCACAAAGAGCAGTAGGTGGCAGTTTATCTGTAAATGTGTGTCTGCGCCTGTGTCTCGCATTGTCAATATTGACAATAAACAAGTTTGCTATAAAACGTAACAAGAGACCGGCCGAGTGGAGTGGACTGGAATGCTTAGCTTGACTTGGCTGGAAGTCTAGTCGAGTCGAGTCTAGTTCAGTTCGAGTGGGCCAGTCAAGTGACACACACATTCACTACACTACACTAGACTACAAGTTAAATGCTCAGCTCAAAGGGGCCCACATAAATCAGGGCACTCAATCAAGCTGAGGGCACAGTGACTTATTAATCAAACGCATATATACATACGTTTCGCATTATATTTATTATATATGTATATCAGAATGTGTTAAGAGCGAGTAGTTTTTGCAGCTGCTGAGCGCTGTGCACTTTTGTAAATTGATAAAGAAGAAGAGGAAAATTACTGTTTGGGAAAATAAATATAAAAGCAAAAATATATCCCTGACTCGGTGATAAAATGTTATTATAAATTATATTAAAAATACATAAATTGTGCAAGGCATTATAAGCGTCGACCAGGACCAGGACCAGGGCCAGGGCCAGGGCCAGGGCAATCGCTCATGCGACCAACGGGTTGACATTTATGCTGGCCAGCCAAACAAACTTTTGTAATTAATTAACATTACAATAACAACAGCAATTTGTTTAAACATAAATCAATCATGAGCAACGAACGCTCTCATTAAAAATTAAAGCACCGAAAGGGCAGACGAATGCGTTCTGTTGTTTGTGTGTGTATGTGTCTGTGTGTGTGTGTGCTGCAATTTAATAATGCTAAAATTGGTGTTGTTTTTGCTTGTTTTTTTCAGATTTTACGGCCGGACTGCGTCTGGTCGAGGTGCGCATACCAAACTATGTGATTAAGGGCGCCACCGCCCAGCTGGAGTGCCTCTACGATTTGGATGGCGAGGCGCTCTACTCGGTCAAATGGTACAAGGATGGCAATGAGTTTTATCGCTATGTGCCCAGGGATAATCCACCGGCGCAAACATTTCGCCTGCCAGGTGTTGCTGTTGATGTGAGTATGCCACTGCAAGAAGAAGAAAAAGAAGAAGAGGAACGCGAAAAGAAGCAAGAGTTGTTAAGACGAGAGTGAACCGATTGACAGATACCCTAAGGCCTAAGTCATATTGCAGTTGAAGAGAGAACAATATATTGTAAATGATTCTTGCCATCAAGACTCATCTGTAAAGATAAACTCACTAGCATAAATATTAATCTATTTCATATAAGGCAAGAACTTCCCAGACTTTTATAGACAAACAAAAAGATAGAAAGAGAAAAAGTGAGATATGAGTTCAGTTTTTTTTATTATCCCTTCAAGAGCTCAGATATGATATCGATCTAAGGCTTTCTCCTTTGGCTGTTATATTCAAAAAGAGAGAAGCCAGCAGCTCAGTTACTTATCTTTCTCATGGCTCTTCCTGCTCATTCCCGTGCCTGTCACATGCAGTTTTACAGAAGCAATATACCCCATTCTGAGCATTTCTCGTGGTCTCACGCAAAATTAGAGCTGCCTTCAGTTTGGCGGCGGCATTGTTAAGGCCCGGCATTAAAACAACGTTGCATGCTTTGCGGCGCAGCCAGACAATAGACTGCAACGCCTCCTGCACGGCAGCTCTAGCCCCGTCTGCTTATATAGAACTGCAGCAGAAGAGCTCTTTATCACTGCACGAGCGCAGACAATGAGTCGCCTTGGAGTTCAGTTAGTTTTTTGGTGCAGCTGCTGGTGCGCATTTAATGGCCACAAAGAGAACTCTCACGCAGCTGCTCTGCATAAGCAGAGCCCCGTAGACAAGTCAAGCGCTGACCTCAGAGCTGTTTCTCTCTGCTTAAAGCTCTAGCGTGAGTCGAGAGCCCATCAGTTCTCCGTTAGCAAAATGTCTGGAGAACATTTAAAGGAAAAAAAATTCGAACAATGATCATGCATGGACTGAGCCGAACTTTGCAGCCCACCCCGTTTTCGAAAAGTGGCGCACTTAAATGCCATTGCTCCATTATTTTTGCCACTAAAAGTTTTGCACGTAGAATGCGCAGTGCACGCGCTTACAGGTGAGGTTGCGGTGGCGCCAATGCCCGAAAAATCCTGTGTACGCATACAAAGCACACATTGGCAGTGCCTGAGGGGCGGCGCAAGGGGAAAACGCCTCGCTGAGTTCTAGATAAGCACGTGAGTGCGCCAGACTCACACAAACACATAGGTATACACAGCCATAAAACGATGTACAGTGGAACTGCGCTAGAGCAAACTAGTGAAACTCGAGTCTAATCGTCGTAGCCGAAAAGCGAAATAAAAGTGAATCTGCTTGGCATGCATGTCCTGGCTACACCCTCGCATCCTGTTCGGGTTCCTGTGCCGTGTGTTTTGCCAGTTGCGAGTGCAATAAATTTTTCAAGTTGCGCTTTTGCCAGTCGCCGCTGGCAATGGGCGTGGCACGAACGTGTCTATATGCGCATTATAACAACCAGAGAAAATACACCCACACACAGACACATGGATAGACAGGGTCGGTCTCCTCACTTTGATGTTGGGCAGCTGATAAAGGCGAAACATGTTGCAAGGTCTAGATAGTTGGCCAAAGCTAATGGTTATATCCAAGCCACATTTGGCGGATATTGTTTTAGCATAATCGATTCAAGTGACTGTCCGTCCGACCGTCCGACTGACTGAGTGACGTGGCTGGGCCAACAACTTTTTGGCCATTGGCTGGCTTTTTGTTTGGATTTCGGGTTTTGTTTTATTGCAGTTGTTCGAAACTGTTCTCCGTCTGCCTGGACGTGTGCTGAGCTAACAGCTTAACGGCGTCTGCGTCTGCATTAGTGTTTGTGTTTAGCTAGGTAAACTATAAATTAGGTTAAGACAACAACAGCAGCAGCAGACACACACAGCAACAACAACAATTACAATACAATGAGCACAAAGGTATAAAAAATGCGCAATAAAAGATAACAAAGTGCACTTTTAGCTGGGCAAGTAAACAACGCAAAAAAACCCTTTTCAAATGAATGAGGAGCTTGTGCTAGGACAGAAACGACTGCTTAATACTCGTTCATGTTGTAAAAGCAATCAGATATATTTACAAATATTTAGTTGAAAATTTAATTTATTTGCGAGTAGCTTATAGAGTGGTAGATCTATAGAGAAACATCTCTAGAAATGAGAAGAGAGAAGATGCCATAAAGTAGGGTCTATAAAGAAGCGTCGATAGGTTTTACTCTATAGAGAAGGATTCAGTAAAAAGGGTTTATGAGAAAGAACTAAAGGAATGGGTCTATTTAATCCATAGAGAAGAGGTTATTCAGAAGGTTAGATAGAAATGAGCTCATAGATTAAAGTGTGAAGAGAAAAGCCTATGGAGAAGGACCTACTGAGAAGAGTTCATAGATAAGAGTCTATAGAGAAGAGGTCATTGAGAAGAAAAATGCAAAATGATCTATAGCTAAGGGTCTATGCAGAATGAGATCTACAGAGAGAAATTCATAGAGAACATCTCTATAGAGATGAAGTGATTGAGAAGGGTCCATAGAGAAGGATCGGTGGAGTAGGATCTATAGAACAGTGTCTTTCTCATAGACTGTTCTATCAATTTTTCTCAAGCGCCAAAAGAAACAAGAGATATAAAACCTCTTTGAAGCCAATATGTATTCAGTCAGCCAATCGGATAAGTCTAATGACTATCACATAAGACTCCTCGTCTCTCCAAATGCCAAGTCGCCAGCTTCAATAGCAGCAAAATGGTTTACGGACATGGACAGTCAGACAGACATAGAACAAAACCAATAAGCTCCTTGCATTCCTTGAGCGGGTAAAACAAACAAGCGGCGGCCAGCAAAGCAGCTTAATGGCTTAAAGCTGCAGTGAAATATTCGCCTAACGTACGCGACTGACCCTTAAATTGACCAAGTGGACTCTGTGTGCCTTCAAGAGTAGCAAAAACATTGAAAAAGCATTTTGAGCCGGTTCTCAAAAACAATTACGTTACATTAACGTTCAAAGTGGCGGCTATTGAAACAGCCAACTGGCAACTGTGAGCTGAGAACTGAGAACTGGGAACAGGCAACAGCGCACAGCGAATGTCGAAGGACGGACAGCGGCATCCTTTTTGGTCTTACAACTTTTGCCACTTTTCGTTTACATTGCTTTAGCCGCGCTCCGCTGCCTTTACTTTACTTTTTACACATTCAAACCATTTTTAATTGCAGTTGCACAACTCGAGCGATGCGATTGTTAACCTGCACAACGTCAATCTGCAGTCGGCTGGCCGCTTCCGCTGCGAGGTATCCGGCGAGGCGCCATCCTTCCAGACGGTCACCGAGCATGGCGACATGGTTGTTGTGTGTAAGTATGCCAATAATAGTAATAAGAGCTGCTATTTCGTAATTGAACTCTGGCGAGAACTTATAATTCTAATTGGAAATTGGCGCAGCATAGCCATAGAGTGCGAGAGAGAGAGAGCGTTGACTGAGAGTGGCGATTAGGGTTTGGATGGTGCAATCAACTAGACTCGAGTGTAACGCCTTGAGTGTCCATCTATCAATTCTTGAAGTTTAATTGTGTTTAGTGTGCTGTTGAGGCTGCAGATGGGCGGGGCATGGAGCTGGTGTTAAGAGCCAGGTAAGGCTTATTATTGCTGGCAAGCTGTGTAGGAAGTGAAATAAGTGATATCTCTATGTATGTATTTGAAGGGAGATGTTAGGGGATAATTAGAACTTGAATTTTTCAAGTTAGCTTAATCAGGTGAATAGAAAGTAGATATAGTAAGCTTTGTTGTTGAGAGTGGAATATAATTGGTGTCTAAAGCCGTCAAGTAGTAGATCAGTTGATCAGCACGAGAAGTGGACAAGGCATAGAGATTCCTGCTCTATTGTATTTGATTAGATTAGCTAAGGATTTCATATGCTAAGAACTTGAACTAAGCATGCAGTGAAGCAGACTAATCAGCTAAATTATAAATTAATAAAAACTTGTTTGTGTTTCGAAAAGAGATTTCCTGTGCCTAGGATGTACATGAATCGCACTAATAATAGGAAGTTTAACTGAGTATTAAATATTTGTAGAAGACACATTAAACATCTAGCTAAAGAGAGATTTTTTACAGATCTTTTAACTTTAAGAATATCTATAATATATAAAAATTTCGTAAGCTTACGCTAGTGGACTAAAAAGAGTTTACGACGAGAAGTGCTAACTAGAGTCTGCTTTCGTATTTCGAAGTAGATAAACAACTTTTAACTAGCCTCTAGCAAGTCTTGAAATCACATTCAGACATTACCACAAAATATCTCAAGACTTCACACAGTTCGAGCAGTCATCTGTGCACTAAATAAACTTCTTAGACTTAGGCGGACGGTATACACACAGCTCGCAGCCTCAACTTGGCTATAATTGTAAGAACTAAACCAATAATTCAAGTGAAGCGTCAGTCAGCCAACGCTAAATTACGGCTAATTGCATAGTTAACATTAATCTGTGCATATGTAAGAAGCTCAGTGATTATCAACACGCTCGAAGCAATTATAAATTACAGAACTTGGACCAGCTGTCTTTGCGCTTGTTGTTGTTGTTGTTGTTGTTGCTGGTGTTTCATATTCAATTTGGTCCACTTCATTTGGGCGAAGGCAAATTCAATTGTTGATTGCTGGCTGCTCAAGTGTTGAACTGCATTTGACAGGCTTCATTTGATTTCGTGTTTATAATAAGCTTAACAAAACTCTCAGTTGTGGCCCCGAGCCGTATGCCACATGCCTTTGCCACTGCCCCTGCCCAGCTGCTGCTGTTGGTCGGCCAACCTGCCAAAGCTTAGCATCTAACTCAATTTTGCAACTGTCTGTCTTGCTCAGCAATTTGCTGGAGGCGTAACAAGAATTTCGAAGATGTCGCGACCAACTCGAAATGCAAACAACATAACAACAGCAGGAACAGGAGCAACAGCAGCAGCAACAACATTTTGTGAATTGCTTGCAGGGCCCGGGACTCAGGCCGGAAATCACGCTTATTGCCATGGACAACGAGAGTCACACGTGGGCGAGGCAAACCGGAACGCTTTGAGCTGGCGTTGACATTTCGTTTGTTCAATTATAAACTTTTGCGTGGACAGAGGAGAGCTGTTGTGGCCCCCTCTCTCACTCGCACTCTCCCTCTCTCACTCTCTCTCTCACTTGCTAGCTGGCATAGTAATTCCATTCCTCTCTCATCTGGCACTGGCTTTGTCTTTGTTCTAACACGCTTTTGTTTTGGCTTTTGTGTTGCTCATATTGTGCAGGCTGCCTGTTTGGCTTTCAATCAAACTTTTTAAAAGCTTCAACAGCAACAACAACAGATGCAACAACAGCAATAACTGGCTCGCATATGCCACAGCTCTCCGAGTCCAGTTTTTGGCAGTTTACAGCTCTCTGCGCCCACAGCTGCCGTTAGACCTTCTGGCAAAAAAGCCATTTCCGTTTCCGCTCGCATAGCTCTGCTCAGCACTGATTTATAGTCTTCGCGAGAGCGAACGGGTATTAGAACTTTGTCATGACGCACAGTCAACAGCATGTCAGGATGCATCAGCATGGCTGGCCTGGCTAACTGCATTGCTTTTATTAGTTTGACAATTTGTTTTGCTAGTCCGTTTCACGTTAACGTTGAAGGCTATTAGGCTGACCTTGTTAGCAGATAAGTAATCATATACTATTTAGATAATGAAAATAAACAGAAAAGCAAAGAAGAGAAAATATAAATCAATTTAAATAAATTGCTATTGATATGCAAATCAATATTGTATAACAGCTATGAGCTATGTTAACCTAACAGTCGTGATTGGTTGTTGAATGATAACATAACATAACTGACATATCAAAGCGATATTAACATAACAGAACTCTTCTGATTTTAAGAACAGTGTTCAGCTGACAACTGTCAAGCTTATGCTTTGATATACAGCTCTCGCTGGAATAACAGAGTCTCTGGCAGAGAATGAATCTCTGTTAACGAACACATAACAGCTCTGTTAATATTGCAGCATAGGAAAGCTGTTAATGAACACGTTCTGTTACAATTGCAGGGTAGAGAAACTGTTAACTGATTTGTTAATAATCTGTTAACATGCCTGTCGCCTAATGCACTTTGCTTTCCTGGTTAGAGTATTAAATGATGCGATGCAATCAAGTCGCGATTTGCCTTCATTTCAATTTTATTTTTATTTCGCTTGTTTTCTTTAGTTTGCATCTTTTTTTTTTGCAATTTTATCAGCAGTCTGTCAGTGCATCAGCGGCTGGAACTTTTATTGAATTTCCGGATGGGCGCCGGCGACTTTGTTGTTGCTGCTGCTGCTGCTGCTGCTGCTGGCTTGGGGTTTGGTTTATTATGGTATTTCGAGGCTTGGGCAGAGCAATGCTTGCAGTCGGGGCATGGGGCGTGGGTGCTGTCTGCAACTAGCCGTAAATTAAATTTAGCACAGCTTGACTTCGTTAGCCATGGCAGCAACTAACCGGTTTTCCTTCTGTTGCCTCCTCTACTCTTACAGCTCTGCCCGATCAGGGACCACCGAAAATAATTGGAGGACGTCCGCGTTACCAAATCGGGGACTGGGTGCGCATCAACTGCACCGCCGGCCGCTCCAAGCCGGCCGTCAATCTCACCTGGTATGTGAACGGCGAGCCGGCCGAGCCGCAGAAGCTGCGCAAATTCGAGACGATCGTATCGGGACGCGAGGGCCTGGAGACCTCGGTGCTGGGCCTGCAGTTTCGCGTGGAACAACATCATTTTCGCAATGGCGACATGAAGCTGAAGGTGAGTGGAATTGCCGAGACTTGATTTGATTGATTGATTAACCGATGCTAACATTGACTTTACAGTGTGTGGCTGCTCTCTCGTCGTTCTACTGGCGCAGCAACGAGGAGTCCGTGGAGGGCGATCGGCCGCAGAAGGCGCCGGTCTTGGAGTCGCGAGAGAGCGACAGCGCCTTCGCCAGCAACTCGCGCGCCGATCCGGTGCAAGGTATGTCATACCGGGAAATATTTGTTACCAAAATCTTATCGCTTTTTCTTCAACCAAATGCAGCCAGCAATACGGACTCGCTCCTAATGGCCCGCGCGCCCAATGCCCTGCTGCTGCTGGCGCTGGCCCTGGCTGCCATCTTAGCGGGCGGCAGCCTCCATTCCAACTGGCCGGCGTTCAGGCACAGCAAGGCTGGGTTCGGTCCGCGGGTCCGCGTGCATCGAGCTTCGATAAATGTTGTTAGGCCAGAGCAAGATAAAGAGCGAGAGCAAGGCAATGATAGGCCCAATGATAAGCTCATAGCGCAATTCGTTCATGTTGAGCAAACGCTTCAAGATTCTCTCTCAGCAGCGCAGCATCGGCAGTTGCTGCTGACTGCGCGGTAGCTGCATTAAGTTAGCTTTGCCTATGCCCCGCCCATGTTTTTCCACTGAATTTTCCGTCTTCGCTTCGCAGAAAATGAAAATCAAAAGCTTACAAAAAAATCTTTAAAAAAAAAAACAAATGAAAAAAAAAGCAAACCAAAAATGAAAAACTGAAAAAAATTGCTAATTTATTTATGTCGTTAACAAAAGCTTTCTTGAATTTAATTTGTATAAACATAAAACATAAAAGGAAACATATTTATATGCATAAAATATTTAAATTTAATAAAATATAAACTACGTATATTTATATATTTTAAATAGAGCCACAAAACCTGTTTTTAGCTGGAAAAAAAAATTGTTGAGCGTATTCAAAAGTTATTGATAAAAGTGTACATAGTTAATAATGAATGTATGTGTATTGTATGTTATTAATTAATAAGTAATTTCAGACAAAAAATAAAAACAGAAAAAAAAAATAAAAAATTAAGTATAATTAATATAAACAAAGGCAAAACTTAAACAAACAACACATTAAAAATATGAAAACAAATTAAAAACGCTCAGAGTTGAGCTCTGCTAAAAAGAACGAGTTTGAACAAAAGCAAAACAAAATATATTTAAACGTATATGCATAAATTTAAGAAACATATATAATTAAATCTAAATTAGTTTTAAGCATTCTGTAGCTAAAATCATGAAAAACCAAATAAGCACATAAATTATAACAACAAATGGAAGTTTAAAAGAAATTTGGAATGTAATTTGCGAATGCATTCGATTAAGGTTAAGCGAAACATTTATTTAGGCTATGTGATTTAATTTTTCCACAATGTTGTTACATTTTTTCGAAATATACATATATTTAATTCATTTTCCATGCACTCGTATCAAATTTTTGTATATTCACAAATCTTTCTCACATAAAGAAAAACAAAAAAAGAAAAAATGAAGAAAGCAAATAAATAATAATGAAAGCGAAGAAAGTTTCTGAATGGAATCTAATCAAATGTAGCATTTAAAAGCTGGTGACTGTCGAAAGGTCTTAAAACTAACAAAAACATATCGTAAATTTATAAATTGCCAAATTTTTTAATGTATGTGTATATGCATGTATGTGAACTCAATTAACAAATATGCAAAAGAAAACAAAAAGTGAAGAAAAAAAAAATGTAAAAAACAAAAAGCGAAATATATTTAAACATTAAGTGTTCGATCTGTTCTCTGTCCGTATTTAGTATGTACAGCCAACGTACCTATAAATATAAACATACATACATATATTATTATTTAGTCAAGAACTTGAATTGAGTAAGAACGAACTACTAATAACATTCCATGTTATTTTGCTATAAATTGAGAAAAACCAAAAATGTTTATAAATGTTAACATTTTAGTTAGCCAAATTTTTAGAGACAACAATGCGAAAGTCATCAACAAAAGTATGAAAACAAATAAAAAATAAAAATAAAATAACAATAGAGAAATGATTGTGATTAAGCCTTAATGAAGAGTCAAAATGCATTCAACATTCAAAACACAATTATTCATTTATGTAAATAGCCCCGAGAGCAGCGCCATATCAAATGCTTTGTCCATTTCTCTCTTTCTCTATAATACAAAAAATTTGATTTCCGATTGCAATTGCAATTTTAATTTGAAATTTAATTGTCATTAAATACAAAAACATTTAAATATATATATATTTATAAATGTTCTGTGTAAATACTTGAATTAAAATCCTAACTAAATTAGTATTAAGATGTCAAAACGAGAAAAAAAGAGCAAAACCATAAAATGAATGCAAACATTTTAAATACTAAGCGAATAAATTTATGCATAAATTAAAAATATCAATGTGCAGACATTTAAATGCTAATTAAGTAGACGGTATAAGTGTGTGAGTGTGAGTGTGTATGACTGACTGTATGCGTGCGTGTGTGCAATCAGATTTAAGTGCATCTATATATAAAACTTTAATGAAAATCAATGTGCATTGTTGTAAACTGTAAACTGTTTTTAAGTCCCACTTAATCAACGCTATAAACTACACTTAAAAAATATGAAAACACAAGAAAATATTTAAAAAAAAATAAAAAAAACAAAAATTTATATATATATATATATATATATATATATATATATATATATATATATATATATATATATGCTAATTGTAAGTGTAAATTATTTGTGTATTTAAAACTCAATTCTTAGATGTATACAGAAAAAAAGTAAGATAAATGCATTCGAATATATATAAATAATATATTCAACAAAAGCCAGAAAAAAAGTTAAAAAAAAGCTGCATACTAAAAACAAAACCAAATGCCATAAAGTAATTTAAATTGAATTTAACAACAATGAAAGAAAATGCAAATCGAAACGAAACTCTGTAAATATCTTTAAGCATAATTCAAACGAAGATACGAGCAAATCTAACAAATTATGATCGAAAAAGCGAACATCTTCACAAAATAATTATTAATAAAAATAAAATAAAAAATAAAAAAAAACTAATTGTTTGAAAATCAACCAAATTTATTTTGTCTTCAACATTTTTCTCTGTTGACATCTTGTCCAATATTCAACGTTACTGGCTTTTTTTTAGGAGAAAATTGGGTAATTTTTTGGAAAATATTTGAAATACGTGAAAATGTGCGTTGCGTACGTGACAGCAGGCATCAACGACTAGCCCGCAGCAGCAGCAGCAGCGGCGACAATAAAGAAAACGGAGGACAGTCGAAACCGTTTAGCAGTAAAAAAGCAGAGATGGGCATTTGAACCAATGCAAACGATGGAATGTGCTGCCATAGGTGAGACTGCTAGGCTGTGGCACAATATTACAAAATTTATTTAAAAAAAAAACATAGCATACATTACAGCGCAGTTCAGCGGAGCCTAACTTTTCAAGGGAATATTCGTTTAATTAATATACTTAATTAACGGTTGAAAATATATCATATGCATTTTTAATAAATTTTGTTTTCTTTTTTTTGTTTTTTTTTTTAATGAAATGTGTTGAAACAGAAAACACGAGGCAAACTTCAATTAATATTTCTTTTGATTTCAAAGCAATCATTTTTTTTACTGAGTAGAAATTGCGGAAAATTTATGTAAAGAAAATAAATAAAGTTAATATTATGCTCATTCCTGAAAGTGAAATGAGTATTTTTGTTTTGCAAGTCCAAACATAAATATACAGGCATATACAGTGAGTAAGATTAAATGTATATCTGCATCCAAAGGTACGCTTGTGTTTGGTCTGAACGAGTATTCCGCAGCTGGCAATGCCCGAGTGCAATATTATGAGGACTACATATATGTAAAAGTCTAGAAAAAATTGAATATTAATGCATGAAAAACTACAACAACAAAAAAAAAAAAGGAAAATTTGTTATATATTTTGTTTACGTAAAGAATATGCCTCTGATATTGATACATGAATTTATTAATTAATTATTAATCTATTAGTAATACAAATTTACAATTTTTTTTTTGTGTCATAGGAAGTATGCAAAATAGATAAAAATAAACAAAAAGATAATTAATTTTCTAAAAAAAACTATTTATATAAAATGCAAAATATTTGCATATGTTATTATTAGTTATAAATGGGATGGCATTTGACTGAAAAATAAAAACAATATTTTGTAATAGCTCTGGCCACTCAGGCGTCAATCAATAACAACTTTATGCTTTGCTGTTCGATTTCCCCAATAGTCTTCTCACAGCTTATCTGCCCACCCTTCCTAATCTATATTATGTTCATTTCAGCAGAAAATTTATAGAAATGTGTGTTCTGTGTGGCTTATCAGAGCCAGAGCTCACTCCCATTTAGGGCAGTAGCTGGCGTCTTAGTGCTAAGACTCTGCTACTAATAAGCTGCCAAAAATAAGCGCATTTGATAAATATATGACAAAAGCCAAACAAATTATAAGAGCCAAACGAGACGGGGATTGGAGGGAGGATGCCAGCAGATTTATTAAGCCAAACACAAACTGCGCACAACAAATTGCTCAGCACACACCTGCGCTGGCCCATCTGGGCTTGACCACCTGGCCCCCAGTCCTGCCCTGCCCAGCTGGCATGGCTCTAATGACACGGAAAATCTCTCGCATAAGCCAAATGCCAAGCAAGTGTAGTGTGCCGGTGGTCAAGCTTTATTTGCCGTTTGCTGGTTGCTGTTCGCAGCGGCTATCAAATGTCACATAAATCAGATTTGTCATTTAATTACAACAACAACAACAACAGCAACAGAAGTTCTGTAAGAATATTCTTGTCTCCAATGAAGCTTAAGCCTTAGCCTAAGCCGCTATTAGACAAACGCTCTACAAACAAGCCACCTTTTTGTGTAATTTTTATGTCACTTAAGCCACGACTCGAGGTCGGAATATGCGTTGCCTACTTTGCGAGTGTGCATTGGTGTGTGTGTGTGTGTGTCTGTCTGTGTGACACCTTTGCATATTAAGCTCAATTGTCTGGAGCTTAAAAACTTTATGTTTGATTTCACACAGATAAAACGGCATAAATTGCCGCACAGGTAAAGTTTGCCCGATTGCAGGCAACGATAAGTTAAGCTGCGCATTTATGTCTGACTGAAAGTTGCACAAGTGCCAATTAGCACTGTAGACAGCAAAACTTATTTCAATTAAATCAAGATGCCATTTAAATATAAAAATATTATCTATAAGTAAAAATCTTAATAGAAATCGGCTTGATTTAGGGCTTAGGACTTCACTTCAAACTTTGCCCAGAAAGTTACTCAAGTGCCAATTAGTACTGTAGAGAGAGTGAGTGACTATTAATTAATTTCACTTACAAAGAGATGACAATTGCCTAGCCGAGTTGAATCCGTGTTAGATATTGAATATTGAATCAGCTGAGAGTTTAATAGAATGATCATTGAATATAGATATGTGAGGTCTCTCTCTCTCTGTCTCTGTATTTCTCTTTACTTTCCTAATAATATATACTTATATTGCATTTTTATAGTCTACGAATGAAATATGTTCCTTTTGTTCGAAGAAAATTATATTTACTTCATAGCGCTCCCTCTCTCTCTCTCTTAATTCTTTCCTTCTTTATCTCAAGCACTCAAGAGCTTTATTCTTCTCAATATATGCAGCCCATATGACACTTCGTCTCTCTCTAGCTCGCATTTGATATCGCTCTCTCAAAAATATTTCTCTATTTCTAATCTCATTTAATCTCAGCCCTCAACTTGATCAAAAATCATTTATTTTCAAAATATTTCTCTTTTTCTAATCGCAGCCTTAATCCAATTTAGTTTGCTTTAAGAAAGTGCAGCTCTTTTGCTGGCTTCATTAAATTTTATTTGCAAATATTAACACACACTCTACTCTGCTCTCGCTCTCTCACTCTGTCTGTCTGTCTCGCTCTCCACAACTTTTTTTATCCATTAGCAGTGTCTTCATTGATGCTGTTGCTGCCACAATCCGCATGGACAACATTGGCATTGGACACGATTTCCATGCAACACACAAATGCCGCACAGTCAACAGAATGTCATGTCTGCTTGCAGCTCGTTCTTAGCACTGCTTCAGTTATTCTTTACTTTATTTGCTGTTTGTTGTTGCTGCTGTTGCTGGTTGTTGTTATCATTTGCAGCATTTGAAATGATTTGCAATAAAAAGTGTCTGTTGTTGGCCATTGGCCACACCCCATTGGCAAATTACGTGCTGCTGCTCTTGCTGCTGTCGTCTGTCTGTCCCTGGTTCGAGTTCCTGTTCTATCCACCATTGTCATTGTCATAGTCCTTGTCACCGTCACGTAATTTCATTGCCTTTGTTTATTTATTTTTTGTCTATATGTATTTGCTTTTATCCCTACGCGTTTGTTGCCTTGAATACAGGACCAAACAGCGCCCAGAAGTTTTTTCTCTCTCCCATTTTTCTTTCATTTTCAGTTTTACAATAATTTTAACTAATCTACTTGAAAACTTTCAACTAGTTTTCCTGTTATAGATATATATTTTTAGACATGCCTTTATAGAGATACTTTTTAGCACTCCAAAATAAATTAAATTAGCTATAGAAATTTTGCAGTTTCAAATAAATTCGCAGATAGAAAAATATATGTAGAAAGATAGAAAATATATGAAGTTGTAAAATACCACACATAGCAATTAGTTAAAATATTTTTCGATTCCCTCAATTGCCCCTTTGAAGCAGCGCCCAAAAATCCTCATGTTAACCGAGTCCCCTCCTGGTCTGAGCAAAAGATATGAATGCTTTGCAAAAATAAAAAGAAAATAAAGAGAAAACCTTGGCAAACAGAGCAAAGGCAATGGCAAACAAAATGCAAGAAGCAGCCGCACAGACACAACCCATAGATACAATCATAATTTTTCGTACTGCAATAAAAATGCGTAACAAAAATAAAAATGCCCATAAAACGCTGCTTGCCAATTGCTGTCCAGCTGTCTGTCTGTCTGTCTGTCCGTCTGTGTGGATTGCAATTGTTGGCACACATAATTTGGCATTGCCAGCGCTATAAATTATATAGAATCTGGGCGCAAGGGACAGCCAGCGCTCGAGTCTCGAGTCTAGGGCTGACATTAAAAGGCATTTTGAGACATGGAAATGCTGGGATGTCATTGCAGCTACGTGATCTGTGAAGTGCAGCGGAAAATATTTTGGGTCTTTAGCTCCACTCACTTAAAGCCAGAAAATAGTTGCCCAGTTGCAGTCGCTGCGCTGCCAACTCGAGCGTAAAAGTCAATGAGCTGAGCTCCGTTGCAGCTTTGCTACTCGAGACGGCTTGAAGAAAACTTTCCATCAGCAAAATATTTGATTCAAGCATTTAAAAGTTGATGCCAGATAAGCTCAAGTTGCTTTTCAAATATGCAAACGATATTAGCTATTGATAAGGTGAAATATTCCACACACACACACATGCACACATTTGCCATGCAAGACAACAATTTACATATTATCAAGATTTTCGTTGGCTTGTAAACCTTTTCATTCCTTTTTCCTCTTTTCATTTCATTTGTTTTTGTTGTTTTTGTTGTTGCCTGGGCGCGTGTGTCTCATTATTGCTGCCAGTTTTATTGGCATCTACAGATTTTCAGCTCAGCTACGAAATGGCCAAGAAACAGGAAACTTTTGCTGATTTCATCAGTAAAACGCATTTCGTTACCTTGATTTTTTATGTGTTTCTGCTTCTGGCTGTGCATTAGATGTCGAAAGGCCTCCCTCCACCTCCTCCTCTGCTGGCGAATCCTTTGCCGAGTCCTGCTTATCTGCCGCAAGGCCGACTGATTGGAATGGTTCATTTGCCTTGGTTGCTGTCCACTTTTTGCTGTTGTTGTTGTTGTTGTTGCTGCTGTTGGCAAACTGAAGCGATATTTGATTTTTTTATGTCTTGGCTACTTTTCTTTATTTGCTTACAGAGTTTTTACCTTAACCTCTGTTGCCGCCGCCGCCGTCTCTCGCTTAAAATAACAATTTCAAATGGATTTTATTGCCTTGGGGTTAGATTTGTGCTGCTTTGCCTTTGCGCTTTATCGTTTTTGCATGAGCGCCGTTTGCCAATTCCTCGGACACACACATGCGGCTTTAATCTCGCCCTTAAAGCACTCAAGTGTACTACACACACACATACGCACCGCCCTTTCTGTCTCTCTTTTCTTGCAGCATCCAAAAATATAATCAAAACGACAGCGCTTCCAAAACTTTTCCCAGCAGACAATAATTGAAAATGCCGTGGCGGTCGCTGCGTTTGTTGGCCAACTTTGTGCTGCCATAAAATTTATGTTAATTGAAATTTATGTGCAGTCAGTGCGCGGCTGCAACAGCCGAGCAAGCCAAACAAAGCCAGACACACGTTAACAGAGAAAAAATTTTTATATGTAGTGCAAACTTTGCGGTAGAGCCATCAAAACTCATTTGGCTAACGCATGTGTTGACCAAAAACTTGCGATTGCCAATTTTGGTTGTTGCTACAAAGGAAATTTCGATCAAAGTACATAAATATACATATATAATATATACTATTTGGCAGCTGCTTTGAATAATATTTTCACGGCTAATTTGGTGAAAAGAATGAAGCCTAAATACAAAGAGAGAGATAGAGAGGGCGAGATAGAGATAGAGATATAGATAGAGATAGAGATAGAGATAGAGATAGATATAGAGATAGAGATAGAGATAGAGATAGAGATAGAGATAGAGATAGAGATAGAGATAGAGATAGAGATAGAGATAGAGATAGAGATAGAGATAGAGATAGAGATAGAGATAGAGATAGAGATAGAGATAGAGATAGAGATAGAGATAGAGATAGAGATAGAGATAGAGATAGAGATAGAGATAGAGATAGAGATAGAGATAGAGATAGAGATAGAGATAGAGATAGAGATAGAGATAGAGATAGAGATAGAGATAGAGATAGAGATAGAGATAGAGATAGAGATAGAGATAGAGATAGAGATAGAGATAGAGATAGAGATAGAGATAGAGATAGAGATAGAGATAGAGATAGAGATAGAGATAGAGATAGAGATAGAGATAGAGATAGAGATAGAGATAGAGATAGAGATAGAGATAGAGATAGAGATAGAGATAGAGATAGAGATAGAGATAGAGATAGAGATAGAGATAGAGATAGAGATAGAGATAGAGATAGAGATAGAGATAGAGATAGAGATAGAGATAGAGATAGAGATAGAGATAGAGATAGAGATAGAGATAGAGATAGAGATAGAGATAGAGATAGAGATAGAGATAGAGATAGAGATAGAGATAGAGATAGAGATAGAGATAGAGATAGAGATAGAGATAGAGATAGAGATAGAGATAGAGATAGAGATAGAGATAGAGATAGAGATAGAGATAGAGATAGAGATAGAGATAGAGATAGAGATAGAGATAGAGATAGAGATAGAGATAGAGATAGAGATAGAGATAGAGATAGAGATAGAGATAGAGATAGAGATAGAGATAGAGATAGAGATAGAGATAGAGATAGAGATAGAGATAGAGATAGAGATAGAGATAGAGATAGAGATAGAGATAGAGATAGAGATAGAGATAGAGATAGAGATAGAGATATTCGGGTGCTAAATAAAAGAAATTTATAATTATTGAATGATGCTTTTAGCCTTTTGAGTCCTTAGTTAATACGCTGGCTAGTGAATTTGTATATCCATCAAAACGTATAAGGACATTTATTATAATTGTGATATTTTATATACCATGCAGCTCATATATTGAAATATATAATTTTCATTCATTATGCAGCTGCAGTTGATCTCTAGATCGCAGATTCTCTGAAGGTAAGTATATGCTTTAATACTTTAATTTATGTCTCAGCAGATAACTAATTGTTGATATATTCAATGAGTTCTGCTTCAAAGCTGTCAAGTCACATTTTGAAGTCACATATATGAAGGCAAAATTCACTCTACCATTAACAGGTGCTTATTGAAGCCAGTTTTAGTTGCTCAAATACAGATTTTTCGCTTAATACTTCGTGTATGGTGTAGGTGTTTTTTTTAAGGGCTTTTCAATATTTGCGTATTTATTTTTTATGGCAATGCAAATTTGCAACAGCAGCAGCAGCGGCAGCAGTTGAAATCCTGAATGTTGTCATAAAAACATTTTCCGGCTGCAGCCTTGCAATTGGAGTTTCGGAAGCGATTTTCCGCCATTATTGACACATGCGGCGCATTATGCAAAAATTTATGGGCGGAAGCATTTAGGCAATGAACATTTATGGCCAGGCACTTAAAAGTGCAGTTAAGCGAACGGACACGGATTAAATTAGTTAATTTTATGCCGTGCCAGGACAAATCGAAAAAACCAAGCGAAAATCAAATAAGAAAGCTCTAGGCGAGAGTGCTCAACTAGGAGATGCCCTGATCCCTATGGAGAACAGATTTTTCAATGGTATTTCACGTCTTTTAATAAGCATGTTCTCTGGACTTTCTATATATAAAATATTCAGAATGTGGAAGGGAGTGGATTTGGGATCGGTATCAAGAATATAATAAATATCCACATTTATATACAACTCATCTTAATCTATATGTAAAATTTGGAGATTCTATCTGTAAAGATCAACGAGGGAAACATTTATAAGCTCTAGCCGATAGTAAAAAAAAAGAAATTTTTGCAACAAACAAGATCTACGCGAGTTATGAGTACAATTTTCATTCTACAGCTCTTACAGCTTCAGAGATTGTCGACTTCAAACATACGGAGATTGACTTGTTGCTTAGCTCGAGCGTATTTTATACCCTCTGGCTGCTGCAAGCATTTAAAGCAAATCAATATACCTGATTTCCCATTTTCAATGAGTTCAATGGGTATAGAATAGCAGAAACAGAAACTCTGCCCAGCTCCAACTTTAATTTTAAGCACTCGGTAATCGTCTGTGGGGAATGTGCATGTTATTCTCTCTGGTTTTTTTGTCAGTGAAAGCCTGTCAGATAATAACGAGCGAAATGAGTGTATGTGTGTGTACGTGTGTGTGTGTTTGTTTGTGCCCTAGTATGTTTAACATAATTACCTGTTTATAATTAATTAAAATGCAATAAGCGTAAATTTGATAAAAACAGGGCACGCACATGCTGCTTACTTTGCACTCTTATTGCCCGCTGTATTTGGGCTCGCGTGTCAGCAGTTTTTGCGGACACTGTATATATGGCCATTTTATGGCCGCTAAATTAAATGAAATTGATAAACTTAATTACAAACGAATAGATAAAGCGATCAAAAAGAAAAAAAAAACAAAAAAACTATTGCAGAATTTTTATACAAATTTTGCCTTTTTATTTTGCCAGCTACAATTGATCTGGTCAATGGGATGTAGAAGGTGGAATGGGTGGGTATATGTACGTAGGCTAATCTAGGAGCAAGCTTGGTCTCATAGCTGATAAATTCTATTAGATAACTATAGCGTGGGTAAATAAGAGATATACTATATAAATATTTTAGAAATACTAGCGAAAAACATGCTCAATTTATATTTCTTATAAAGTCGATGTTCAGTTAAGGCATCAATATACTCTTTACGATCTACAGTCAACAGTCCGACCCCAACCATGGAATACAAACTGATCTTAGCACTCACAATTGAGACAAAAAAAGTATCATAAATGTTGTTCTATCTGCATACAGTTTTGTTTCCTTTCAATTGCTTTTCCCATTACTCCTAGTCACTCATCCTGTAAATTGCAATCGCGTAGATAAACTGCAATAATGCGCTTCAGCAACTGCAGCTGAAAAGTAGGCAATACTTTTTATGCATTTGCATTTGCATTTGTTGCTGCATCGCTGCTGTGTGTAAAACACAATTTTCAGCGTGAATGGCAAAAACTAATTGAGCTGTGCCGACCGCGAGAGTGGGAGTGGCCAGTGGGTAGTATTAGAGGTAGGTGTGTGCGTGTGTGTGTGTATGTGTGTGTATACCATTGACAAACGTGCAAACGTAAACACATTGCCAACACCAATGGCAGGAAATGTTGTGCTTGCTATTGTTGTTGTTGCTGTCGCTGTTGCAGTTGTTGTTCTTTAATTTGCATTGCATTTTGATTTTATGACTACATCGCATGCATCAGCCGCGTTCATTGACCATGAATAACCAGCGGAAATGCAATACGCGCTGCGGTCGCGTTTCCTATCTGCATCATCCACATTCGTTTTGATGAATCATATTGCAGGTTAGCAAAAGTGTCCCGCTCAATGCGTGGGTGTATGTGTGCTTGTGTGTGGGTGTGTGCAGATGTGTGTGCGCGTGTGACTCGTTTTAATGACTAAATGAAAATCGAGTGTTGCCATTGCTGACGAGTGTTTCATTACGTTTATTGCGGCTCTAATATAAAGTAGTCTTTGCAACATTTTTGAAAAGCAACGTGGGCGTAAGTGGATGGCATTAAGAATGCATATAAGTAATTGCTATGCTACCAAAAAAAAAAAAAAAAAACACAATTTAAGAATGCGAGACGAAGCTCTGTCTTAGGCAGGATTAATGGCAACAATTTGGGTGGAAAACAAGATAAGAAATTGTTTAAATTAAGTGCGCCGTAAATTTGATTAAAATGATTATTAATTGCTAATTAATTATATAAAATTGTTAATAGTGGCCAAGATACCTTCATAATATTTACTTATATATTCACTCTGAAATAAATAATTAAATTTTTTATTCAGACTATCGATTGCCCACTTTGAAATGACAGATACCAGACTATCGTTACTATCGCCAAAATTTCTCAACTAATTGTCAGGGATCAATATTTTCCTACAGACATGATTCGGCCATCTTCTGTGTCTAGTATTTCATTTAATTACAGTTTTTTGCTCTCTTCCCCCAAATTCAATATTTTAGTTTTATATTACAACATGTCATATGCCTATCGATTAAGGTTCATTAATTAACTTTAATAATATTCTGAGTAATTATTCACCTTGTTACTCAAATTTTTTGCTATTTCCAAATTTACTCATCTATAAATTTATTATTTACTCAACAATAAATAATAAAATAAACAGCATGAAATTAAATTAAAAAAAAATATACTTTTGGCAAACCATATCAAATCAAAGCTATTAATGATTATACCAAAGCAATCATTACAAGAAATTCAGCTATTTTAGACTCTATTATCTTCATTATGAATTAATCTACAAATGTTGAAATTTATTGCTATACAATGAGTTTGATTCGATGCAGATGTGAAATGATATTATTCATCATCGTCATCAAATTTGTTCCATTTATCTCTATATATATTTATCTCTATATCATTATATTGTTTCCATAATCTCTCGGACCGTGAAATCATAAAATTCTATTAAAATTCTGCTATCAAGCATTATTGCAGATTTTCGACTGAATCGTTTCTATCAAGAATACAAAATTATATTTTATTTAATATGTTGAATAATTTGAACTTCATATTGATTTCATTTTCATTTATGAATTTAATATGTAATATCCATAAAGCTTCCTAACATGGCTGGCTATTTGCAATAATTATGGTCAAATTTTACTGAATGAATTTCTAATGAAATTTATTACAAGCTCAGTATCCCAAGTTTGTTTCTCTTTATTACCAAAATATATGCCTAAAAATCAAAAAAGGACTGTAAAACTGACGTCCAAACGTGTTTTCAGCTGTCTTTTACTCTATCATATAACACACTATATATCTACTATGCAATATTATAGTATATATATACATATATATATAGTATATATAGTATGACAATTATATCTCATATATTTAATATTTGATACACTATAGTGCAATACATTACCAAGATACATTCGCTTTGATTGAAACAACTTTCGAATTTGTTGGTTGTTCTTTTGTTTTATTCATTTTCTTTCACATTACAAACTAATTTTAAACATTTTCGCTTGCGCTTATACAAAAACCCAATGAAACTTAATACTTGAAAGTCAATTATTCCGATAACCAAAAAACGTTGAGGAAGTGACATTATTTAGTATTTTTACGTTTTCCATTAAACATTTTTCACTTTCTCTGTGTTTAATGTTGGGTTTTGCAATTTTTCGTAAATTTACAACACGCACAAGTTTTATTTTTTATGTTATTTATTTTTTTTTTTCTTTCTTATAATTAATGGAGAATATTTTGAGGGAGCTGCTCGATTCCGATTGGAATGAGTAGTTCGTCTTAGAGTTCTTAGAGTCTAGTGGGGGAAATGAGTGTTGCGTATTTACAAGTAGATTTGATTTGGCTAATTTCATTTAAAGCAGCCGCTTGCTGTTATCGTTAACAAATATCAAATATGAAATATATCAATCAAGGTGCCAAGCTGCTATGCTTTTCGTTCTGGACGGCTATTGCAGAAATATGATAAACCTGGCCGAAACTCTGGCCGAAAACAACAACAAAAATGGAAAGTGGCTTTGCGTGTGCCGCAGCTGTTCCACTTGGCCTGAATCGAACGCCTTTGTATGCAAATTAGCTGCCTGTGAGCCGATCTCGTGCAGCTGTCAAGCCAAAGAGTTGAGAGAGAGTGAGAGAGAGAGGTGGATGGAGGGAGATAGAGAGAGAGAGACGAGGCCTTATGAGTCATATGGTCTTGTTTGTTTCATTGTCTCTTTCTTTAGCTTTGTCTTGTTGGCTTGCATGCATGCATTTTGCGGTTTGCTGCACACCTTTCGTTCGTGTTGCTTTGCCATTTTTGGCCTGTTTTTGTTTACCGCAAATTGTTGGGTGTGTGCGGCTGTGCGGCCTTTGTGAGTCAAGCTTTAGCCAAAAATTAGCATAAGCAAATGATTATTATCGCACATACATATGTGGAGGGAAGCTAACGCTTGGGACTCTCTGAACATAACAATCAGCTGGAGTTTCGTGTGCTCAGCAGAGGCTTAAAGCGGCTTAAGACATTTTTCACAAAATTTAATTGATACATTTTATTTCAGGTATGAACTTTCAGAGTCCCTTTAGAGAGCAGTAAATCATGTGGGGGGGATTAGAAGTTCTGTTGGAAATTATATAACGTGTTTTCCTTTGGCTTAGAGAGTGAGGTCTAGGTGTGCAACGTATTTGCTTGGGATAGCACTATGTAAGAAATAATTATATACATTTTTTTTTTAAATATTAAATTTAAACAAATTTTCCTGTACTTAAAAAAAAAAATTAATTTAGTTAAAAAAATTATATTGAAATGAAATAAGAAGAAAATAGAGCAAACCATATTTTAAAATTAAATGTTATTTAATATCTATATATATTTTTAAGTTGACTTTTTATATTTTCTTATGAAATTTAATAATATAATAATAAAATAAAAATAATAATAAAAATACAAACAAATTTATTTTTTTGTAAAAATTAAATTTTAGTTATTCTATTGAAATTTAGCAATTACCATTAAAAAAAAAAAAAATAAAATAAGAAAAGTTTATTTAAAGCATAAATTTAAATTGTATTGAAGTAATTCTAATGAATTTTTTTAATATTTTGGAAAATAAATATTTATTTAATTTTAATTGATTTCTCAATTGAGCTGTCATGGGAAAAGAAATAAATAATTAAATAAGCATACGATTTTCGAAATTCAGTAACTGATATAAACTAATTACAAGTAAATATTTGTCTAGTCCATTATGAGACCTCACTCTGCCTAGCTCTTTGGCTATTGCATACAGCAGTTACTCGTGCAGCTTGACATTATTTGATTTTGATTTAAATTACCTTTTATTTAAGAATTTTTTTTTATTTGTATTTTCTTATAGTTTTGTTTGCTTGAACAATTTCTGTTGATATTTACAGCTAGAGTTTCTGTGCTCTGCTTGGGTTTTCATCAGCTCATCTCGAACAGCATCGGAATTCCTAAATGGGCTGGCTTTACAATATCTTAGGTCGAGAACTTATCCATAACTAGTTGACTATGATATTTGGGTGCTTGCTTAAGCTATTAGTTATAATTTATATTAGAGTTGCGTTTTAGAAGATTTCAAATATGTCTAAGTCGAAGTGAGGTGCATTTTATACAATTGAAATATGATAAAATTTGATACGCTCTAAATGCAGTTCAATCCTAGGAAAGGAAGGGGGAAGGAAAATAATATATTTTGTTATAATTGAGTTGAGTTCAAATCAAAGTCGAATCGATTAGAATTCTAATTAAAAAAATATATTTTACAGAGTTTTTGCTGATTTTCCCCTTCTCCAATTCAACATCAACTGATGGACTAATCTTTACACTAAATGAAAATTATATTTTCATTCTTACTATTTTTATAGATTTTTAAATTAATTTAACATTTAATTTATGTTTTTTATTTCTTCTTCTTTTGTTTGTGTTTCTTCTGGCTTACATTTAACACTTAATATTTACAAAATGTTTAAGTTTTACTTAAATGCTTAGGTTGAGTAGTTTTTACGTCTCGTGTAAATAGTATTTAGTTACAAGAGAAGTGTTAGAGTATTTCATGTGTTTGCATATTATTTTTCTAATTTTGAAAGATTTTCGATTAGTTTTTTCTTTTTTTTTCCATACACATCGATTGAATGAAAGTTTTCTTTTTTTCTTTTTTTTTTTGATAATTAGCGCAATTTACGCATTTTTTTCTATGAAATTTGGCATAGGATATGTTTTATTTTTGCTTTTCTCTTCGCTCTCTTCTTTCCACTTGATTTTGAATGGCTTGCACATGATATCAAGTTGTTGCACTTAAGCCATCTGGAAGTGCCCAGCTTTGCGAGTGTCTACTGTGCCTAGTTAACTTCCAACACATTCGGGTGGCCAGCTCCAAGATCCAACGACGCCAAAGAGCAGCAGCATCGCTGGCAGCAGCGAGATGAGATGCGAGGGCTGTCGCGAGGCAGCGGCACCTGCAAAAAGTAAATATCGTTAGATCTCTATCTAGAATATCTCTGGCTGCCTCTTCTGTGCAGTTTTACCAATTGTGCTCGACTTGGCTGCCACGGTCTCGCGTGACTCGAGGGCCGGTGCTCGCTGCTGGCGATCGCTCTCGACGCTCTCCTCGTTGCTCTGCCAATAGAGCGAGCTGATCTTGGCCACGCACTGCAGTTGGAGTCAAGTTATCAAATTAGACAAGCTCTTTCAAATTATGCAATTGACCTACCTTAAGCTTCATGTCGCCATTCTTGAAGTGAAATGCACGCACTCGAAACTCCAAGCCCAGTCGCGCCATCTCCAAGCCGTCTCGATTCATCACAATCTTGTCGTACTGCCTGAGATGCTGCTTCTGCGCCGGCTCCCCATTGATCAGCCAGCTCAGGTGGCAAACGGGCTTCGACGGTGCCGAGGTGCAATTGACGCGCACAATGTCGCCGATTTGGTAGCGCGGCTGCCCGCCCGATATCTTTGGCCCATGATTCGGGGTTACTGCAAGAGACAGAGAGAGGCAGAAAGAGAGGGAGTGAGTGAACAAGTTTGCTTAACTTTTTCCAACAAGAGGTCAGGCAATGGCATAATATATATATTGTAATTGAATTAAGGACAAATGCTGGAAATGGAGGCGAGTGGGAGTCACACACGCTTGCATAATTAAGTCAGGACCTGAGTGGCTCCTCACATCGAAGAGCCATCAACTAGGACATCAAAAAGCCTTTAACTGTAATTACATACATTTGTAAGTATGCCGCATGGTTTGCCATTGTCATTGTACAGTGGGGCAAATTCAGGTAAGGCAGTCGAAAAAAACCCGTTGAAGTGTGAAATGAGTGGAACAGAAAAGATATACCGCGAATCATTTAGGAAACATTTTATACAAAAGACTCAAAGATACGTGGAACAATATGAAATATAAAACAATAAGGAGAACTAAAAATTCGTAGCGATTGGTAGATCAAGCATAGTGATTAACCACAGTAAGAGCGAAGTAGAAAGACGAAAGCAAAAGTTCTTTCATTTACGAATATCGCCCAAATGGAAATTAAACACTGCCGAGAATGGGAATTATGAGCTGGGCCGAAATAGAAAGAGCTATAGTAGTATAATTAGCACGCTGAAAGCAAAGCAAAGCAAAGTTTTTATCCAATTTGACCCACTTACTCTCTAGAACTTCTTCAAGTTAATCCTCTCTATAGGAAAAGCTCTATAATTAGTTTGTTTTATATTTTCTTATGCTATTTGCCCCATTGTGGTGGCGTGGCACGTGTGCGCTTTACTCAGGTTCTTTTAGTAGCAATGTTCGCTCGTGATTGAGAGTGAAACAGAGAGAGATATTTCTACAAAGCGAAAGGGAATGAGAGAGAGGGAGAGAGAGCGAGAGAGAGGGAGTGAGTGTGGAGGTAGTAGTAAGTGAGAGTATGTGCTCTAAGCGCAGTTATTTAATTTTAATGAGCCAGGGAAATTGAAATATTTTGTTGCCCTGCACTAGCCGCTGCCGGGGCAGCTGGGCAGGAAGGAGGAGTCCTTCAATAGAGTTGGCCAGCTGGCCGGTTGGCAGTTGGCGAGTTCCTTTTGCGCATTTTGCTTTATTGCCTTACATGCAGCTTCGCCTATTCGGCTCACTTTGGTGCCCGTTGCGTGGCCATAATGAAAGCCATGTGGATGCTGGGCCGGGGGCAAATGGGGAATAAGGATTGGGGCATACTTAAGATTTATGTTGAGATTTGTGCCAGTAAAATACAAAACATGCCGCACAGACCTACACAGAGAGCGTGAGAGTCAATGTGTGTGTGTCTGTGTGAGAGAGAGAGAGAGAGAGAGAGAGAGAGAGTGTGTGTCTGTAAGCGGAAAACAGAGAAGAGTCCATTTTATATACGCATACGAAATGCTTATTCAAAGTTTATTTTAGCGTGTATGTGGAGGCGTGTTTTTGCTGTTGTTGTTAAGCCAGCTGGCTACGGCTACAGCTATGGCTGTGGCTGTGGCTACGACTCTGACTATGGCCATGGCAAGGACTAACGCCCACAAACACTCGGCCACACTCGCGCGCTCATTGCTTAGCGCTTTTGGGCATATACGGGCGAAAGACCAAAAAAAAAACAAGCCAGCAAATGTGTTGGAGAAACACTGACTGACTATGAAATACCCTGCTTAAAACATAGTTGCATATATATGTATGACATTATATTTGTTTATAAGATGACTCCTTTGAAACAACAAAAATTGAGACTTGAGAATTTGATGAGACTTTATCCTAAAATATGATATACATTGATACACATTTGATAGAAAGTGCTCGTATGCACTGTGTGCTAGTGCTATTGTATGCTTTGAAGAAGATAAAATATGAAAAAGAATGTAAATTAAATGTTAAACAATTGTAGCTCTTCAAACTTGCTTGATATAATTACAACTTGTTAAATATTACCGATTTCAAATCGATTTTATGGAATTTAAAGCTTTAAAGCTTGACTTTAAAAATAAGTTATAATATAACTACATATGCCTAAGAAACTATTACTTTAATTAGATTCCACTTAGAGGCAGTCAGACTCGGTGGTAGAAAGAACTAAATCAGACTGAATTTGATTAGATTAGATATATGTATATGTATATCGATATCTGAAATAAGTTTGATTTGAGCTGAGCTACAAAAACTCTAAATTTAAACATTTATTACAATACAAATTATTTTCAGTCAGATCATTATTAAGAATATATATAATATAAAATGTAATACATATAATTAGCCCACATGCCGCACGTTACGTACATATTTAGCTAGCGAGCGTGATACCCGGCTTAGCCTTTTGGCATTGGTGGTTCCGGGTATAAAAAGGCACAAAAATGGAAAGAAAGGAATCAAGTCAAGTGTGGCGCCCCCTGGCGGCCAGTTAACGCCCACTGTGAGGCAGCGGAGACGCAGTCAAGTGTTTGTATGCATTATAAATATACCATGCCAAAACCAAAGAGACCCACATACACGCACACATACATGGAGGGAGACAGATTGAGTGAGTGAGTGAGTGAGAGAGAGAGAGAGAGAGAGTGGGCGAGGGAGAGAAAGATTGTGCAATAAAAAGTGGCGTAGAATTTCTTGTTTCATTTTAGTCAGCCTCTCACAAATTTCATAACATTTGCAGCTGCTCGTGTGTGTGTGTGTGTGGGTGTATGTATGTGTGTGTGTGTGTAAGCTCTTCCGTAAAATAAAATTAATTTTTAATGGTTTTCAAAAAAAATTAATTTTCTTTAGAAGCTGGAGTTGGGGGCGGTAAGTGGGCGTGGGTGTGGGCATGGAGTTTTTGTCGTGGCTTCGCTGGCTCGCATGACAGAAGCAGGAACAGAACACGAACCTGAACCTGAACCCGTATCCAGACATAGGTTTTAGGTCTTGCAGAGGATATGCTCACCCTAGCCGTAGCTACATTTGTAGCTGGGCTTCGTTGCTTATTTGTAATTTATAAAGTGAAGCTTACTCTACTTTCTATTTTTTTTTTTACCTTTTTTTAGTCAGAATTTCAATTTTGTGCAGCTCTCTCTCCCTCTCTCTCTCTCTGTGTGTGTGAGGGTGGGTGGTAAGTCGGCCTGCCGGGCCATACGTATGTGGATAATATGAAGCTTTATAAAATATGACCAGACACACATATGAAAATGGCACTCGGTATAAATGCGTGCATATTTAAATGGATGGCAATTGCATTTGGCTTGTAAATTGCATTTCTGTTTGACTTGCATTTCCATGAGATTCGTATTTATCAAAAAATGGGAGAACGTAAAAATTGCTTGAAAATTGAATTGCAAGAAAATTGGTTTCAATGTGGGCCAAACACACACACACACACGTACATAAATACAATACAATGTTTTACAGTTATTTGGGCATTTTAATTCAGCTCTAATCGCATATAAATTTCCTGCAAAGCATTGAGCATTGATTACCAAAGAAACAGTTTGCATAACTTTGATTTCTAGCAGAGTAACAATTTAAGACACTTATTCTAGCTGGCCCATACAGTAAAAGGCAATTAATAACTATCTAAATAACAATTTGCGGTGCATGTGTAAGAAGACATTTGTTTCGAAAAAGAACAATATTAAACACATTTAGCTTTAAATAAATTGCCTTCATAGACATCAACTGGTGAGACTTTTTTTATTTATTTATTTATTTCATTTTTTTGTTTTTGATATTCCAAATTGGCTTAATATTTAATTCTGTTTGTGATTTTATATTTTATTTTATATATTATTTATTATATATGTATATGTATTTATTTGATATTTGCAACATTTTAAGTATGGGGGAGACGCAATTCCTATTTATGGAATCTAGCATCAATATTAACAAATCTGTAATAAATACAACTATAATGTGTATCTAGTTAAAATAAAAAATAATTAAAATTAAATAATAAATCTGTTTAAATTCCATTTATGTTTTATATTCATATACATTATTCGTATTACACACAGCTCTCATCTGCTACGCTTTAAATTCCTAATATTCTTTTTACATTTGTTCAAACTATATGATATTTTTGAATAGATCGTGTGCATTGCAAATTTTATCTATATTTGTTCATAAATACAAATAAAATACAGACTTGCTGACCAGAGCCTTTCGCCAGACAAGCAACACTCCTAATTTATATTTAATTTTTGGTTTTTCTCTTCATAATATATTTATATATTTATGTATTTCACACTCTTTGTCTGGCTGTTCAGATCAAAGACCTTTTTCTCACACACGCACACACGCACACACAGGCACACGTCCACCTCTGGGCAGTTGGTCTGATAATTGTTTTCATATTATATGGCTATTTTTTAAGCCAACGCCATATTGTCGCACTTTAGTTTTATTTGTCGCATAAATCTAAAGGCGCCCCGCAGCACACACCAAGACACATGGGTGTGTGCGTGGCTAGTGTGTTTGCAATTTATTCTGGTAAAAACTCAGCACGCAATCGCACCAACCAACAACAGCAACAACAACAATATTTTGGACCTGCGGCGTTGGCTGGCACACAGAAGGAGGTGGCAAACTAAGCAGGAGGCAGGGCGCAGAGCAGAGCCAGAGCCTGGGCATGTGGCCGGGACAAGCTGGCTGCAATAAGTCGAGCGCTGGCTGGGGGGCAAGCAGCGAGCCAGGAACATGGCTCAAGTAAATTTCGAGCATTTTCCTATGACTAAGCAGTTTGGATTTTTTTTCTTCGCTCTTCTGCTTTTCTTTTGATCGCATTTTGGCTGCTCGCTTGCTACCTTTTGTGCAGCCAAAAAGAAAAGCAGCCAAAAGATGGAAAATCCTGGCGCAAAAGGTGAAAAAGCGTCGAAGGCAAGCAGCTAGCATAGCTGCCTACAGGCAGACAAATGCCAGCGACAATAACAGCAGCAGCAACAACAACGAGAACAACTGGGGAGCATTTTAAGTGGCAGCACTGAAACAGGGAACAGGGCTGGGTGGGGCTGGAGGCGGTGCTCAAGCTGCGCATCTAGTCGGCACAGCTGGGGGTGCCTTTTAATATGCTGCGGTATGTTCTTTCCTTATATTATTTATTTTGTTTCTCTTCCCATTTACCTTTTACTTTCTTCCTTCTCTTTTTTTTTCCTGCCAGGTAAGCGCACTTTGCAGCTGCTGTGAAGCAGGCGATAAGCTGGGCCAACGCTAGGATATTGCGAATTGGGCCACTTGATCTATATGCAAAGCCTGGGAGTGTGCGAGTGTCTGTCTATGTTTATATATATATATATGTGTGTGTATGTGTGTGTGTGTTTTGTGAATTATGCACATGTTGAGCCTTGAATCGCAAATTTCTGGCTGGCTATTAAGTGTTTCCTCAAAAATGTTTCATAAACATTTGCAAGCTATGAATGTGGAGCCGGCTAAGCAAGCCGGCTGAAATGCAATTGAAATAAAATATTGTTTTAATGTGGCAATAAATTAGGCTTACAGGCTGAAGCCAGTAAACTCGACTCTTCAAACTATCTGCAGTCTGAAATGGTTTGCTTTTAGGCAAGGCAAAACAAAATATAAACAAAAAAGTTTGCAAAACTTTTGCAGAGAGTCTGTAGGATTTTTCCCTAGGTAGCCGAATAGTTATGAATAACAAAAATGTATGTAAAGGATTTAGGAATAAAACATTTAGGAAGAACAAGGCTCGCAACAAATGTGCCCCAGAATGGGTATTGCCAGACTTTGTATTGAAGATTTGCCTATGATACCGTTTAGTGGGTTTAATTTATGACTAGAATATTATGGAAATTTACTTAATTGTATACTAAATTTAAGCATTTAATATTAAAACTGAGTTTGTAAATATTTGGACTCTTTATATAATTAAACACAAAATATGTCAACGCATAAAACATGAAACATAAATATATTAATATGATACGATTAAAGCAGAGCCTGTTCTGTTTATTACTTTTTTACTCTCACTGCTGCTTACAAACAAGCCGCAGCTCAATTTCGCTGTGATTGGCTACCATTGTTGTAATTGCTTTAGTGAGAGGTTGAGAGCTTGTTGGACATGCATTATCCGCATAAGCTTGCGTAGTAGTTGCACACTTCTCATCTCTAGCGTGAGCGCGCTTAAAGAGCGAGAAAGAGACAACTATACATAATGGCTGAACGTAGTCGCGCCTCTTACTGAGTTAGAGCGAGATGACAATATAAGCGCTTTCGTTAATCTGTCTTTGATTTCATTGGACGAAAGCGCAACTAGTAATGAGCAAGCTGAAAAGCTCATAGGAAGATAATTTTTGAGCACAGTTACAAAATGACGAAAGCAATTGTAGTTGCCTGCATTGTTATATTTTATTAACGGACAAACTTCATATGACATTCTCTTAGTTCAAATCGAAATAGACTATAAATGCATTTCAATATCTATCGGTTAACTGCTCCATAAAATTGTCTAGCACGTTGCCTGTTGAATCTTTACCAGTTACTTTTGAAATTTACAGTTCATTAGCGAGGCCATCTCTAGGGGAGTTAACGCAATGCAGGAGGAGGGGGTCTTGCAGCTATAAATGTCTTGCAGTTTGCTGCGTGGCCACTCAAAGCTCATAAAAATCACATTTAATTTTTGTTCTTTCTTTTTTTGGTCGTTCGCTCCACATACTGTCTGCAATGGGGGAGGGGGCTTGGGGTTGGGAGCTGCAATGGGCACACAGGCTCTTATGCGGGCAATTGCTTTTTATATTGTAAAATCGATAAGCGATCACATTATAAGTATATGGGCTGGCGAGAAGAAACTCAGCAGGCGGCAGTGCCAAAGTGAGTTATATGTATGTTTGTACTTTAAAGTGCACTTAACCATAAATTCACACACACAGCGCGGAGCGGAGACATAAGGAGACAGTACATATGCAGTGCCTTGCGCCTGGCGTGCTCATTAATTATAAAACAACGCGTTTTACTTTTATTTCTGGGACAGCAGCGACAAGGACACGGGCAATGGAATAACAGCGACTGTAACTGTAGCTGTAACAGTAACTGGTTACAGTAATGTTTTCTTAACTCAAACATGCCCTCAACGACGCACAGCGCCGCAGCGTATCGTGCATTAAAAATCGTTGCCATATGTAAAGGCAAAGATAACAAGCGAAAGGATGAGGTCCGGCTCTGGGGAAATGCTGCCGACTGCTGAGTGTGCAGTAACATCAGCAGCAACAACAACAAGCAGCAACAACAACAACTGTCGCGATTCGAAATGCCGTTGCAGCCTTTAAGTCGTTTCCGAAGCGCGTTCGTCGAATGTGGCGTATGAGTAATGGATGTTGCAGCAGCGGCAGCAGCAGCAAAGAGCAAAGCCAACAGAGAGCGTATTTTGACCGCAGCAGCTGCAAACGAAGAAGAAGAAGAAGAAGTATAGCAAGCAGAGAGCGCCAGCATAATGTAAATTTCAATTGGTAAGAAGCGGCGTGTAAGCAAAAGCGAATCCCTGCTGGACTCTTGGTCTACCACGGAGGCAAATAAATGTCAGAGAGCAAGCGAGAGAAAGAGAGAGAGAGAGGGGGGGGGAGCTGTCAAAGGGCATTGTGATATATTCGAATTCCAATTAGATAGGGGCGCAGCATGCTCCACTGTACATATGTATGTATAGCCCAAGCAAATCGAAGCAGAGACAATTGCTTAAGGATTTGCTGCAATGCATAGTTAAAATATGATTTAGTAGCTGGCAGCGGTGCGGCACAGTGGGCTGAAAACGAATGCAGTGGCTAGAAGAATGGGCAAAACTGTTTCGATCTGTTTACTTTTGGCAATATCAGCCAATATGCTGACTGCAGTCGCACAGGCGAAAGATTAGAAATGCTTTATAACAAAACAACTTTGTGAGCTTTTAAGTAGAAGTGGTATGAAAGAATTTATAATTAAATTATATGAGCTAAGTTTTAGAGACGGCAATAGAATTAATAAATTTAACCTATTATTTTACGGCCAATTTCATACACTTGCCCCACTGTGCTGTTGTCAAGTGGGTCCCCGGAAAACACGAAGTAAACGCACTAAAGCATATTTTATGGCTCACTTGCAGCACAGCAGCAGCAGCCGCACACAAGTAAGATGATGTGAGAGATGGGGAGAGGCACTCAAATGACGAGAAGAGTGATGATGCTGCTGGAGGTGGTGGATGCTGATGCTGCTGCTGCTGTTGATGAGGAGTCGCCGGCTTTGCCCCTTTTGGTTCGATTTGCCATTGGCCGCCCACTCACGGCTCTTCGGGGACACTGGGGAGAGCAGACCGGAGAGACTTTTTTTTTGCTCTTTGTTTTCGCCTTCCTCGTTTTCCTTTTTTTTTTTTTTTGCTCATCGACTCGAATGTCGCCCAATTGGCAGCCCAGGACATTGTTTAATATGCAAAGCCATTTCCGCCAACATTCCGATGCGTCGCAGTTGATGGTCTTAGGGGTTTGTTAGGGAGCTTGAGGGATTGCCAAAGGCTGCCAAATCAGCATGAAATGTGCTTAAAGTGGGCAGCAGGGCTACGGATAATGATCACCATGCTGATGATGATGATGATGATGATGATGATGCTGTAGCCTCCCCAAGGCATTTGCGGCTGCTGCACATATTGATAACTGTTTGATTTTTTATGAGTTTATAAATTTGTGATTAGCTACAGGCTATCAGCTGGCGGCTGCTGCTGTGGTTTTTGATTGAGTTGAGCGTGGGCGGCTGCCGTTGCTGCCGTTGCGGTTGCCTGGCGTAAATTCCAATAAAATTCTAAGCCACGCAGCAGCAGCAGCGACGCTCAGCAACGCCCAAGCACTTTGCATATGCATGTAAATGTAATGCCAAGTTTTTCCGAGTGCTCTTTGGCGAGCATCAAGACAAAAGGCAATGGCTGCCAGTCCCATCATGCGCCACCATGCGCCACCAGCCGACAGATGGCGCTTTTGTCTTAACCCATTTCTGTTTTCGTTTCTCTTTGCTTCATTTTTTTTTCTTCTTTTACTCAACTAAATCGCACGACATGAAAACATAATTTTACTTCAAATTGCAATGACAGTTGCAGCAGCCACGCCCACACACTTGCAATTGCAAAAGCACCAGGGTTTCACACACACACACACACACATACACGTGCACATAGTTGTCCTGCTGGGGAGTCGCATTCACATATATGAAGCTGCCTCCCTCCCTCCCCTCGCTGTTGGCTTTTGTTATGCCAACTGCGACTGCGAGAAGGACGACTGCGAAAAATTCCATTTCAATTGTTTGCTTAGCTTATGCAGTTGTGTTAAGCAAAATAACAAAAAAACATGAAAAAAGAAGAGAATAAGTGAATGGAACGCAATGAAAACAAAAAGTGCGAAAGCAATGCCTTTAAAGGCAAGTCGCCGGCTGAGGCTGAGGCTGAGGCTGAGGCCAAGGCAAGAATTCGTGCAGCTGCAGCAGCTCGGCAGAAATTTCATTATGCTCGCAGGCGACAAGTTGCAAGGTCTCAGCAGTGGCAAAAACAATTAAGATATTGCTTTGACCAGGTTGCCTCACTCGCTCTCTCTCACTACCTCTCTCTCTTGCTCTCTCTCACTCTCTCACCTGTTCACAAATATTTGACTTTTGCTCGCATGCCAGAGCCATCTCGTCTATATGCCATATGTAAAGCCCTTGAAATCTGTTGCCATCTCGGCACTTACAACTATCTCTGCTGCTTCTTTGCACTTATGACAGCTTTTTGCCCAGATTTCCAGATTTTCCAATTGAAAATCTGAATGCAGGGCATGCTGTTACTGCTGGAATGTGTGTAATCGGTGCTGTCAACTATTCGAAGCTTATACGAGCCAGATCGGAACTAGTCAAACAAACTAGAGCAAGCAAAGCTCAAATTTAAAGGCTGTAGAAAAGTTCTTAATGTGCGAAGTAATGCCGTGTGTACTAATACCTTCTACTAAGTTTTATCCAAATATATTTAAAACTATTCTAAAGCAATTAATTCTGTGAAGTTTCATAGAACAAACAGCTGCCGAGTTGCATTCGCGCTATACCCAAAATATAAATATAACTTATGCATACGTACACAGATATTATATATATAATTGACAATGGAATACAATATTTGCATATCCTCAGAAATGTTTGAGTGTGTAAGCTTAAATTTGTTATTATAATCAAAAGCAGTAGCTTTGCTTAGACAGTATCTATTGGTCGATCATTGCCTCACTCTCACATTTTATTTATTTATTTATATTTTCATATGACAATTATGTTGCACATCTTTTGCAGTAGCTTGGCCGGGACAGGAGCAGCAGGAGCCACAGGCGTACTGATGCTCACTTGCAGCTCTCGCATTCAACTACATTGTCGACTGCTGTGAGCCATTAGCATTTTAATTAAATTTTTGTTGTTTCACACACACAAATAGAGAGAGAGAAGGGGAGAGTGAGACAGCGTGGGAGGCAGTGCAGATATTTTTAAACAGTTTTCAATAGAGCTGGCAACTTACCCACAACGGTCATTGTCTCCGACTCGGAGACGGTGTTGAAGGCGGGCGCCTCGCCGGAGACCTCGCAGCGATAGACGCCAGAACTTTGGAGCGTTACGCGTCGCAGCATTACCTGCGTATCCGAGGAGTTGCGCAACTGCAAAGAGAAGAGAGAGAGAGAGAGAGAGAGAGTGAGAAACATTTGTTAAATATATATATATTGTATATACATATATTTTTTGGCAAATGGAAATTCAAATAAATTACAAAGCCATGACTCGACAAGGCAGCCCAAAGTGAAGGCAATTAGATTTACAGATTTTCACATTCTCCGCTGTCGCTGAGTGAAAAATTAAGATTGATGATGATTTGTGTAGCTCAGAATAGAAAAAGACGAGGAAGAAGAAGAAGAAGCAGCCGAAACAGCAGAGTGGCCAACGTGGTAATACAAGTATATTCATTATTAGTCTAAGGTCTGAGAGCCTGTGGGCTGTGGGCGTCGCCTTCAATGTAATTTTGGTCAAGACGCAGAGCCATGGAAAAAGCACAAGTCATAAGCGAAAGCCAGAACAAGCAATGAAATATCTAGAAACAATCGCAACATTCTCCACTTGATGATTACGTACGCAGCCAGTGCTGAACGCATGCGAATGTAAGTGGAAAATGGAAGTGAAGGTGGGGCTGATGTGATGTGAGATGTAAGCTGAAGTAGTGGATGTTGTAAAAGTCACTCAACATCTTTGCCAGAAACAATTGTAGTCAAGTTCTTTAAGTTGCAGTTTTATTATCACACACACACACGCACACAGACACATAGTCGAAAGTGCTTGGCAAAGTTTTCATTTCTTTCCATTTTACCCGAAAAACTTGTCGAGCAAATTTTTATGAAAATTCTTGACTCTTCTCCTTGGCCAGCTCTGTTCTGTTCTGTTCTGGCTGCTGCTGCTGCAAACAATCACAAAAGTCACGTTCAACATTATTTTTGGTTTGTTGCTAGCTTGAGCTGCTCTCCCGCCTGCTTCCCCTGCTCCATTGCCCCGTTACAATGACGGCGAACTGGCTTTTGTTTGTTACTCTTCTAGTGCTTAAGCCGATTCCGACCCAAAGGCGAGCGAACTGAGCGCCAGATAGAAGCAAACTCTGCCATGCCAATTCCTATGAGCGCTCAAGTTGTCAGCGCCCGCTACACAAACATAAGTCGGAGGAGGAGGAGGCGGCCTGGCCACAATTCAAATTGTCGAGTGAGGGGGGGGGGGAGTGCGGGCAGAGAAGCGCCTTCGCATTTATTGCATTCCCCTTGATACGTGCGCATTGCCATTTTGTTTATGATGGCTGCAGCAAAATGCAATGCGAACAATTTATTGTGATGCTCGCAACCCGTTCGCGCAGTTTAGGACTCTTTTATGCAGGTGGCCAAAGTATTTATGCGCGAATGCTGCATACCTGTTGAGAGCCCCAGAGAAACTGCAACAAATCTAGATCGACGTACAATGTAGTTGAGAGCTGCTTGAAAGCCATGCCCTGTCATCTAATCCGAGTGAGTCGCGTTAATTGGATTGCTAACTGCACACACACACACACACACACACACACACAAATGTCTCTTCATAAGCTCATTCGAAGTATCAGCAATTATCCTAAGCAAGCCACAAATCGAAGTCGCCTAACAACCAGCCGTGCCTTTGTTCCAATCACATAAATATCTGTGAGACACACACACACACACACTTGGACACAACTCTTTCATGTCTAAATGTAGACATTCACGCCTACGCATTACGCACAGGCCAAGCAGCGGCAGGCCGAGCAGCCGGCCAAGGCACGCACAGGCCATAAAAAATAAGTCGCGCTGGCATTGCTCATACGCCGCGTTGGCCATACGTCAATTGCTCACGGCTTTGCTTTGCCTTTTTGCTACCCAGTGAAAATGGAATGCGAGGGTATACTGATTTCATGGAGTTGTTTGTAACAGGCAGAAAGAGGCGTAGCTGAGCTCATATAATATATGTAGATGTTCTTGAGCAGGAAGTGGGAGTTGAGAGAAGAGCCCAAGCAGAGATCAAGCAGAGATAAAACTGAGCCCAAGCTGAGATCAAGCTGAGCCTAAGCAGATACCAAGTTGAGCCTAAGCAGAGACCACTCGCAGCTCAAGCTCAGCCGAAGCAGAGCCCAAACAGAGTCCAAGCAGAGCTCAGCCTAAACTGCAATCCAAGCGCAGCCCAAGCAGAGCTGAAGTAGAGCTGAAGCAGAGCTGAAGTAGAGCTGAAGTAGAGCTGAAACAGAGCTTAATCAGAGTTCAACCGGAGACCAAGCGCCGTTAGCAAAATGCCTTTCCATGCGTATAAAAGAAACAGAGAACAACTGGAACATCAGCTCTTTGCAGGACTCAGGGTATTCCTTAGTCGAGCAGTTTTCATTGAATCACGATTACTTGTTTCAGTTGGCCGATGCAGGGCGTGGGTCGGGAGTGCGGCGGGGCGTGTTGTGCTGTCAACAAAATGCCACACAAAGTAGACGCACTTAAGTGCTTTAGCAAATTATTATTATTATTATTATTAGAGACGGGCGTTTGAGCACTGAGCATTGAGGATTGGCAGCTTTAAGTGATTTTGGCCTCGGCAACCTTTCCAATCGCAATTGAAATTGAGTGACGTGTACAATGTACGTTAAAGAGCTCAGACCGCAACGTGACCTAAGCCAACCCAGCACACCCACACACACAGCGGAGGGTGATGGTGGAGAGAGGGCTGCAAACATTTTTATGGCTAACAAAAAATTACATCAACATTAAATTAAAGTTAAATGGCTAAACTACGTGGCAAAGGCAACTACATTGCAACAAGATGTTGTTGTTGTTGCTGTTGTTGTTGTTGTTGCTCGGGCAATTACATGCTCTTTGCAAATAATCATTATGAGTCGGCCGTAACAGTAAATTTCGAGGCAACATCTTTGCCCCTGCTAGCCGAAATAAAATTTGAAATTAAATTTTTTGCCAGAGCTGCACCTGTTGAGGGGGCTGCGGGTGGGCGAAAATACTCACATCGATGTTGACGCCGGGCAGCGGAAACGCCTGTCCAGGTGGCTTGTCGCGCGGCACATAGCGGTAGATCTCGTGGCCATCCTTATACCATTTGACCGAGTAGAGCGACTCGCCGTCCAGGGAATAGCGACAGCCGAGCAGCGCGCTCTTCAGCCGCATTATGTGATTGGGTATCTTCACCTCGGTCATTGTCAGCGAGCTGGTTATATCTGCAATTAGTGAATAAAGCGAGCGCCATTTAGTTTTAGCTGTGCATTCGCAATTGTTTCGGGTTTCCCTTCCTCCCTCTCTCTCCCTCCGTCTCTCTCATTAGTCGTAAAACCATCTCGCCTGCTCTATCTAAGGTAACTTGGTTGCCTTTTATGATCTCTGCTCTGCTCTCTTCTCCTGTCCTCTCCTCTCTTTCAACGTTAACTTTTACTGCTAGCCCAGTTAGCTGCTGACTGCATGCATCGTGCATGGCTCACATTTATTGTTGTTGTTGTTGTTGTTGCTCAAATGCTATAATCGTGAGGATTTATTAAAAAGCTTACGAGCAGCAGCACACGAGCATGGCCAAGTTATATGTTATAGCAGCGAATAACGCTTAACTATGCATGCAATTTTCAAGTACCAAACATAAATTCTAACGAACGATATTCTGCCAAGGTTTCATCAATTTTTGATGGCCAAACAGCTAAAGCAATGCAAGCTAAATCGCCGATTGGAAATATTTCTTTAAGTAGGATATAGCTATAGAGGTCTTCAAAATGAATTGAAGTCTTGACATATTTGCCGTTAATTGAAATGAAATTGAATTTGAAATTGTTCAAATTGATAGTAGAAATGCAAAAAAGCAAAAAAACACAAAATTTCTAACTATAAATGATAAAATAATGATTAAATAAAAAAACGAACAAAATTAGGAAAAAAATGGAAATGAGAAAAAGAAACAATATTTATCTAAATGAAAGCAAAAATAAAAATAAATATAAATAAAATAACAAATTAAAAATTGATAAAATTACAATTAAAAATAATAGAAAAATGTCAATAAAAAATTATAAAATAATTATAAGTGAAAAAGATTAAATAAGATACGGAAATACAAAATAATAATTAAAATAAAAAATAAATAAATTGTCAGCTTTTTCAAAATGTAAATAGAAATAACAAATAAATGAAATGTATGTATATAGTAAAAAAAAAAAAAAATAAATAAATAAAATAAAATAAAATAAATACACAAAAATATAAAAATAGATGTATTTATCGAAAAAAATAGCATTCATAGTAATTAATGAAAAAAAAGTTATAATAAATAATAAGTAGAGAGATTTATTGTTTATGTATAAATGCAGATTTGTTCTTTAGAATTCCACTTTTATTCCAATTAATATACAGAAAAAAAATAAAATAAATAAATTTAATATATTTTTTTTTAATGTATACAAAACTTCTACGAAAAGATCATATTCTTGATGTTTCCACGCATATTTGCGAAATTAAAAATTGTTTCGGAAATGTCACAAAATGCTGAACATATTCAATCGATTTTTGAAGGTATTCATATTCGCCCAAATGCTATTTCCAGTCATGGGAGTAAGCCAGAAAAATCGTAGCAGAAAAAGTATCGCTGCCAGTCATATTTTGCATGTAAAATAGAAAGTGCAGTCGGGCAGCATAACAAAAATAAATATACAACAACAAGAAAAAAGAGAGTCCTGCCGGCTGTCACATGAATTATGCCCGGACGACTGCATATGGAGGGACTGCCACTGGAGGGCTGGCAGCAACTGGCTCTGCCTATGCAGCCGCTGCTCCAATATTACAAATCGTCTGACCAAAAGCAAAAAAGCAGAGAGAGAGAGAGAGAGAGAGAGAGGGGGAGACGTGGCCTAAAGACGAAAGCCCGTCACTGCAGTCCACAATTCACACAGAGCTAGAGCTAGATATAAACGCCCAGCCATTTTTTCGAATGCCATAATAAAAGCAACGCCAAAGCGTTTAAATCACACACAAAAAAATATAAAAAATTCTCATATTTGCTTTTACGACATTTTGGCGCGTTGAAGTTTCACGTTTTATGATTGCACGGCAATTGTGCAGCAGCAGCAGAGGCAGCAGAGGCAGTTGACCAGCAACGAAACGCCAACAGTCAGTCAGCAGCAATTGGCAGTTGCTTTGTGGCAGTTGGCAGTCGGCTGTTGGCTGTTGGTTGTTGGTAGCTGGCAGCTGGCAGCTGTTGGTAGTTGGCATTGCCATGACATGGACACACCTACTTATTTAATATACAGCTATACTTTTCATTTGCGGCGAGTGTGGGGCTAACTGAAAAGGCGCACACAAAAAACACACACACACACACACACACACACATGGAGACATTTGTTAGCTGCCTGTGTGTATGTAACGTATACGCCGCGTGCGCCACCCGTTGAATTTATCACATTCACATGCAAATTGCGCCAAACGACCTTATTATGCAAATTGCCAACTGCAAATGGAGAACGAAATTGATTTTCCTGCATTTCCAGCTACAATAACAATAACAACAACAACAGCAACAGCAACATGCGCCCACATGTGTGTGCTCCTTCATATGTCGATGGCAATGACTATGGCTCTTTGCTACCTTCCATGCATGCCCTCACGTCTGCGGCCAAGGCATTCGCTTGTGCTCAACAGTTTTGCAACCGCAGAGCGCCAGAGCACCACCTTTTGACTAGCTCCTGTGGGCGCGAAGGACGACGACGATAGCGACGATGGCGATGGCAACAGCGACGGCGACAAATGGCGAATATATTGAGCTGTCACACGCCCAGCCCAACAGTCGAACGCAAACAGACACACACGCTCACACTTTCGCATAATATTGAACAATGCGAGCACACACACACAGACACTTTCGCAGACCCGCTGCTGAATCTGAATCGGAATCGCGACTTTTATATAAAAAAGAGAAGCAAACTTGTGAGCCAGACAATTGCCACGGAAAAAAAGGTGAAAACCACAAAATGAGTTAGTTGTTTGCCAGTCAGGGTGTCTGTGTCTGTATGCTTGTGTGTGTGTGTGTGTTTGCTTTTGGCCAACAATTTATGGCAGACATCATAAAAAATAACAACAGCTAGCGATATATATATATAGGAAAGGATAAACATAAAGGGAAAAACTCGTGCATTATAAATTCATTTCCGTTTTATATTATATGCGAGTTGCTTCGCCTGGCAACAACAACAACAACAAAACGACTTGAAATAGGCTATAAAATGTGCTAATAAGCAAAAGATTTGTGCCACTCGTAGCGGAAGCCTGTGCAAAGCATCTAAATTCTCCGACTTCATTTGCATATATATCAGCTACCCGAAACAACTTTTGATTTCTGTACAAACATTGTGACGCAAATGGGTCAAAAGGTGAATGTGAAATTGTCATCATATTTTAGGCAATTTATAGTTGATTTTTGCTTAAAGATAAACAATGCGTTTTTTATCTGTGTCATTTGAAATTAATTTAATTTTTTGCAAACATTTTTGAATACACAAACATCAAAAAGTACAATTAAATTAAAAAAATAAATAAATAAATTAATAAATAAATAAATAAATTTTATAAAAAATATGTTTATATATAATATATCATAAAGATACAGAAAACAAAAGCAAACTAATTTTATTTTATATATGTATATTCTTATAGGGACACTTCAATTGCTCCTCAATTTTGTTGTGATTGGCTGCCATTGTTGCAGTTGTATTAGTTAGAGAAGCTGAGATATGTACAGGCGCTGTTATAGAAATATTATCCATATGAGCTTGCGTAGTAGCTGCACTCTTCTAATTTCTAGCTAATGCGCTAATTATCGCTCCAAAAGCGAAAGAGAGAGAAAGATACAAACATCACTGATGCTGAACGTAGCGCCTGATGTTGCTGAGTGAGAGCGAGATGGCTACTTAGACAGGACCAATTTCATTCATGGGAACGAATTGGCAGAGGTAGAGCTAAGCCGCAAACTGATATTTACGTTGGGTCAGAGTTATAATTTTTCTTAAATATTAAAGTTAAATTTGAATTTAATTTGTTTATCCCTTCCGATTTGCAGTAAAATATGTAAAGTACAATTCACTATTCTCCGCTAGCAGCCAAGACAAACTAAACTGCTATAAAACTCTTCAGTATTGCTTTATTCATGTCAATTCCTGTTATCCTCGACAGAGTTCTGCTCAACTCAAGTCTCGACTGTCTACAGCTAGAGCACGCCCACTTCTAAACGCCCACCGTTCAAGTAAATGCGCCTTAATTGTAGTTACTGACATTTGACTTTATAAATTGGCCTCGGCCTGTGTGTGTGTGTGTTTGAGTGTGTCCAGCAGTTCTACTTTGGTTTGGTTTCCTTTTGAAAGCAATGCCGTTAGCTGCGTAAATGGCGTGTGTCCCTTCACTGTTATCCTGCAGCAAAAATGCTTCAAGTCAACAGCAGCAGCGCCAGCAACAACAACAACTGAGTGCACATTAAAAATTAAAAAAGCCAACTTCGACATGGACTCCAACTTCAGCGCCAACAGCTGTGCCCCCCTCCCCCACCAACTAGAGTGGCCCCATCAAAGGCGTAGCCAGTGGCAAAGCCAAAGCCAAAGTTGAAACGGCCAACAACAACAGCCAGCACGACAAGTAGAACAGGAGACAGAGAAGAAAGCGGCAGCAGCAGAAGAAGAAGCAGCAAAGTAATTTCATGCATCGTTTAATTTTCATTCGAGCTTAATTTGTGCAACACCCTCCATCGGCTACAGTTGACAACCCAAGCAGCGATCACAGCGGACAGCAGACAGCAGACAACGGAGAGGAGAGAGTGGAGAGGGGAGAGAACAAACTCCCATATCATATGACAGCACTTCCCATTGTTCTTCAGTCACTGCCTTTGCTTGCTGATTGTTGTTGTTGTTATTGTTGTTTTGAATGTTGTAATACCCCATTTAGACCTAATACCCGACAGCCACTTTCAGTCACAGCTCAGCAATTGAAACGGCAAACAACAAATAAATGTCGAGCAAACGTCGTCTCTAAACAAAAGCCAAACACTCAAGCACACACACACACACAGCTGAAATTGACGCCTAAAATTTTGAGACAAATAAAATTAAATGAAGCGCACCCCAGCAAAAAATAATGAAGAAGAAGCAGCAGCAAACCCAACCCCTGCTGTGTGTGTCCTCCACAACCCTTTCACAGCCCTTTCACTTGCTGACATTAAGTAAGACTTTTGATAACATTTCTAGACTTTTGTTTGTTTGTTTGTTTTTTTTTGTTTTTTTTTTTGGAAATTTATGAGATATGTATTTCGCATGCCTTTATATTGACATAAGATTGTTATTTTATTTGAGTTTGGAGAAATATTCATGATTTTTCAGACAATAAACAATAGGCATTCCATTTGTAATCAAATAATAATAATATAAGAACCTATATATTTGTATACATATAATAAATTATTAATATTAATATATTTAAAAATGAGCTTGAAATAATTAATAAATTTCTTTTTTTATTTTTAACATAATATTTTCTATTAACTTGTAGTTTACATCGACTTTTATTCTGTTTAAATTTTTACTGTAAATCATTGTATTATTTATTTATTTATTTATTTATTTTTAGGTCTTTCTCTGGGATTGGGGAATATTTAAATATTTTTCTGGCAAGTCTTTTAGGTCGGAAATTACATGGAAATTCGAAATTCTTTTACATGCGCTCATTATTTAATGTAAACCCCAGCCAGGCTGACACGCCTGATAAAGGCTTAGGCCACCTTTATCATTTATCTGTGGTACATATTGTGTTAACATGACATTTTGATGAGTTTCAAATTGGGGCAATTACAATTTTCTACAGATATAATTAATGCAGAAAATGCAAAATAATTTAAATATTGTTGAAGGGTTTTAAAAAGCAAAACATATTATTTGCATTACGGTCAATTGTATTTGTGACTTCTGCCTCGTAATAATTTTTTGTAATTATTTATTAATAAGGTCATTCGTATTTTCAATTAATTAGTGAGTTCCTCAATACCCTGGCAGGCTACACTCCACTCGAACAAATTGGGTTATTTTACTTTCTCAAGATCCTCCTGCTCATCATATAATATATAATATATGTACATATATACAATTTCGCTCAGTGTACTCTCGTTGCCGTGCATTGAGCTTTGTCACTTTAGCTTTTGCATTTGTGTTTTACCTCTACCGCTACCTCCCACCATCGCACTCTCTATCTCTCTCTCCCTCTCTCCCTCTCTCTCTCTCTCTCATGTCTTTCTCACACGTGTTTTGCTGCCTTTTGGTCGAAAATTCTTTTGGAAATTTAATGAAGTCAATTTAGTTGACACCGTCTCTGCGCTACCCGCTGCCTCTACACGTCGAGTACACCCTTTCGCGTTGTAATTGAAATTTTTATAGTTGTCGCGCTTCGTCTGGCCTGAGGGAGCCACGAGAGGGGGGCGAGCGTAGAAACTTTTATCAGCGCTCGACGCGCTCTTAAAAACAATTTTTAGTGCCCACGCCCACCGCCACGCCCCGCCCCCTTCCAACAAGCTCGCCTTCACTCTGGCAACAAATTAATCCCTTTATTTGCATAATTGAAAAACATCAACTGAAGCTGGAAGCCAAATATCAAAATGGCAGTCAAGCAGAATGCCCTCTGGCAGTAGCTCTGCCCCGCCCCCCGCTCGTAGTTGTGCGGCGCGGTGCTGTGGGGTATGGGCTTGCGATGGCATTTGTCAAGTCGGGGCCAACTGTCGCCACATTTTAATGTGGCCACCGCCTCCGGGGAGCTATTTAACATTTTTCCAACACTTTGATAATCGCACTTTGTGGCCAGATTAATTATTTACGAGCCGGCGCTACCTGCGCGACGTCGTTTAACCCGCAGACTAACAAGCGCGCAGACTACCACACACACACACACACACACACACATACACCGTGAGAAACAAAAGGCCAGGAGTTGTTGTTAAATCTTGGGTAATGCCCAAAGCCGAGCCGGGACACGGCGCTCAAGTATATTTGTCGCCGGTCTTAAGAGATTGCGGCGCACAATTTCCGTACTTCACCCACCCCAGAGCCACCCAGAGGCACCCAGAATCACCTGCGCCGCCAGCCGACCCCAAGCCAATTCTCAGACTCCGATTGCGGGTTGGCAGCGCGCAGACATCAAAAGCGCGCTCGCCGAGTCAGAAGCCAAAAGGCAAAGTAACAAATGCCATTGCGACACGGCTCGCTGGCTGTCAGGCCTCGCGTGGGGCGCGTGGGCGTGGGCGTGGCCGGGTCAAAGGGGGCCACAGGCGGCACAGAGTGTACAGAGCAAGAGACGAAGAGAGAGGGAGAGCCGCGGGAGTTCGCCAGGGCTACCTTGTCGCCTAAATGGGCGACAGTTATCAAACGTAATATTTCAATTGTGGCCCTTCAAGTGGCGCTAAATTGAAAAGAAACAAACGGCGCACTGCGACGTCGCTTCGCTCTTATCGCGAATGCTTAAAGCTGCGTACCACAAGCAGAGCTGGGCAATGGCGGGAGGGGGGAGTGGTGGAGTGGTGGAGCGGTGGATGGGGGAGCGCAGCATGGCGAAAATGCAGCGTAGAAATGAGAGAGTGACTGACTAACATATACTCTGCAATTTGATTTAAGCAGCGGGAAGAGTAAATACTCGACAATATTACTGACTAGTGTATACCCTGTAATTTGATATAAATTGAGAGATGACTAATTACTCCTATAATCTTTATCTCTTGCTAGGCTGACTAACCTCTGAAAGTGACTGACTAATGTATTCCCTGCAATTTGATACAAATCGAAGCGGATTAAATATGCCTGACTAATATATACTCTGTAATGGTATATAAATTGATGACTAAGTAATATAATATACTCTGCAATTTGATATAAAGTGAGGGAAGAGCTACAAATCTTATTATTTTGTTGACTTTCGGTTAGAGTGAATGACTGACTAGAAGTAGACTATTACCATGTTGACTCTTAGTTAGCGACTGTCACTCCCTAATACATACTCTAAGTACAAGGAATATTTTTATATGTTAATTTACTCTTTTTATTTGCCTATTCCATATTGTTAGTTAAAGAGTCAGGCTCTTTTTTATAATCCTACTCCTTCTTCTATTCACATATCAGGTCTTCAGGTGGGACAGGGTATACGCTCGTGTGTACAAATAAATACACATTGAGGCATGCACTACAGTACAGGGTATTCACATGTCTGCACTAAAATGGAGAAAGTACAACTAAGGCCTAGCTATAAATCAGTCTGAATAGACATGACACAGCAGCAGTAGATTCATTTAGTTTTATGGGCATAGGTACAGGGTATATACATTTTCACATATAATGTGAAGGGAGTACCTGAATGCATATTCCCATTTGACGTAACATATATGTTAAATTAGAAAATGCTAATTTTAAAGATATTTGATACAGCACAGGGTATATGCGTTCAGCATTACGTCATCTTGTAACTACTACGTATTCCATACAGGGCATTCCTTAGTCAGGTGTATTCATAGTCGCACATGCTGTACAAATTATGAAGTTCAGTTTAGCTGGCAAATTAAAACACTTAATGCCATTTGAGCCACAAAAAGCTGGCTCAAAGTTAGTCAAAGCGCCGTCCGCACAGCCAGTGCAGCTCGCTCTGGCTTTGCACCTGCCTCTGCCCTTAGCTCTACCTCTGCTTCCGCCTTTACCTTTGCGCTTTTTGCCTTTGCTTTTGCCGTTGCCTTTGACTTTTGCCAGCTGCGCGGCTTATGCACGCTGCGCGAAGATTGACTTGGACGCGTTCCCGTTTGCCAGTGGGTTAAGTTAACTAAAAGCGGCTTTAATTTACATTCTAAATACTGAGCCGTGCTTCTTCCTACATCGCATTAAGCGAGAATGTAGTGGGATAAGGCGGATAATAAATAATTTAGAACAGAATTCTGGTTAAAAATTGTACATTTAAGACGAATTTAAGATTTTAGTAGAAAGTGAAGGGACGCTAGAGGAAATGAGCTGCGATCCCTACTTAAAATGGGATAATACTGCTTATGGACTTCACTATAATGACTTCATAATAATGAATGAAGAACACAATAAGTGTGACCAGAACTTGTATTTCATTTAAAAAAATTCACAATATGCCATTCTTCTATACTCTGCCCTAACTTATAATACAATTATTGCTATATTTTGCTTATAGAATTATATTTAATTTCTTCTATTATATATAATAATTCTATTACAATATTTAATTTTATATTTCTTAACCCCCATGCAGTCCCCTTGGTCACGCCGTTATTTAGTTCCGCCAACTAGTTAATGCTGTATATTTAAATTAATTATTTTACTATGGGACGCTTTAGTTGCGAATTGCTAAAAGGCTGACACAAATGGCAACTCCGAGCCCATTTGGCCATGTTCCCAATTTGAAAGCATTTTTAATGACCATGGTCAACTTGGCTAAAGCTATTTAAAAATAAACACATGCCGTGCATTCACTCATATACACATGTGTGTGCTTGTGTGTGCGAGTGTGCGCGCCTCTCTGTGTAGCTGGCTAAGCATAGCAGCTAAAATAAAAGGCCAAAGTGTACCTGGCCGGGATTCCTCATTCACTTTGGCCGGCTGCTAACGAAAAGTGCTACCGGCATAATTTGCAGCACTTCCTTCTATTCAAGTTGCCAAAAATAAAAACTAGAGCCAGAAGGAGGCACAGCTTGGTCAAAAAATAAAATATATACATATTTATATGTATATATGCATATAAAAGAAGAAGAAGCTACGCCCCGTCCCGCCTTTCGGTCCACGCTGTCCATATTCATGCCCATGTCCGAAAATTCGCATTCGACTTGTACATTTCTTTCGCACAGCGTGCCTTTATAAATAATTCAGTGGGCCAAGTCTGGCCCGGGGCGCTTTAATGAGGCCAAAATGTATGAAGATTGGCAGCCGGGCCAACGAAAAGTTTAAACAATTTATGTAACTTTCATAAGCTGAACAATTTGAAATTTATGAAAATTTAACAGACACAGACAAAGAGCGTGAGAGAGAGGGATGGAGAAGTAAAGAGAGAGACGCATATAGAGATGGAGCTGAAAATCAGACCAAGTCCCAAGGCTTTCCATTTTCTACAGGTACAATTTGTACAGCAGGCGCACGGAAGTGGGCGTGGCCTCTGCACCAAAGAGAGGGAGAGAGAGAGAGGGAAATCAATTTGATATAAAATTGAAGTAAAAATTGTATGCAAGCCTTATTGCCAATATATTTCTCTGTCTGTGCGTGTGTGTGTGTGAACTTAATGATTATGCAAATTGGCATATAAATCGATTGGCAATGCCCCACACAAATTGCTGTTAGTTCAACACCGGCGACAGTTTCGACCCGAGCAGCTGCCAACTGAGCCATAATAACTCATGCACCCAAGTTTTGTGGCCCTAATGGCTGGCGAGCTCGTCAACGCACTATAAAAATGCCATTATCAGTGGCAAAAGTTTTGCTTATATCAAGAATCAAGTGTTAAAAAAAGCAAGTAGAAGAAGAAGATGTAGACGAAGAGAGCACAAATTTGCATATTTCGCAAAGACCGAGCCATCACAAGGACCAAGGACGAAGGACTCGGCCATAACGCCGTCTGCTGTCGCTGAAGTTGAAAAATGAAAGGCACGATGCCCCCTCTCCGCCCATCATTCACTCTGGTGTCGCAAATTCAATTGGCAACTCTATGCAGTGGTCGTCTCTTAACAGCACGCTTATCATTAAATTCAAATATCAATCAATTTATCATAGAAAGCCAGCGTCAGCCAGCGCCAGTACGGCTCAAAGCACAGAGGACAAAGACAACAGCAGCAGTAGATGCCACAAAGTTAGTCGAGCGCGGGCCAATCAGGTAACAGTTGCAACTGTTTGCTGCAACTTGCATTAGCAGCTAATGCAAATGCAATTGACAGTTGAAATGACTAATGAGCTTATTAGCATAGAATGGAGAGCATCGATTGGAGTGATGGTCGAGTTTTAAGCTGACTTCCAGAGCAACTTTAAAAAACTTTAAAAAATTAATTTTATTAAAATTAATTGATAGCACATGGGGAGGGTGAAGAGAAGCTATTGAAATAGTCAGATAATTTTATATGTATGGAGGTACCTCACCTGATGTTTGAAGCAAAGTGTGAGCCACTGTATGTAGCCAAGAATATCTTCAAAGGCTCTTTCATTCTGCACCTGTTGCAATTATTATAATGTGTAGCACCACGCGCTTCCTCACAACCTTCCTCCATGGGCTTAACTTTTCGACTAACTATGGCAGAGCTTCAGACTGCTAGCTATATATACCCCCACTCGCTTTAGCTCATTGTAACGATAGTCTAGCGAGAGATCGGCTGTCTTCCCATTCCACTCATTCCAACAGCTATCACAATGAGCCTGACCGAATGCCCTCAATAGTCATCCCGCTCTCGCTCAGCAACAGCGCGGACTATGCTCAGCAGCAGCCAGCATTGCCTCGCTCTCTCTATCTCGTTCTCTCGTTCGTACTGTGCTGGCAATAAACCAGACAGCAGGCTCCTATGGTGGATCACACTCTCACACTAATACTAATACTCACAGCCACAGCCAATCGCGTTTGGAGAAGCTTGGCAAAGTCGATTCTGCTATTAATTTTACAGTATCACAACATTTATATTGCACTTACTTTTCAACTGAATACTGAATAGACATTTTGCAATATTTGTTTTAAAGAATGTTATTGCAGCTCCTGAGGGTATTTTTGTAACTTTTCAATAAACATTAATTTTTGTTTATCATCCACTTGGCGCATAATTAAAATATAAAGAAACATAAAATCAACAAATATGCGCGAAAGCATAAAAACAATAACAAAAGTAATCAAAAATTTCGAGCACTTTATTGTTGTGGTTGTTGTTGTTGTTGTAGAGTTTGCTGTTGCTACTGTTGTTGTTGTCTGTGTATTTGTGTTTGGTTTGGCTGTGCTGGTCTGGCTATTGGACCAGCTCAGCAGCTGTTTTTATAGCTCATAAATTCGTAAGATGCTGTTTTCGCATTGGCGAAAGCACTGCCAGACTCAAGACATTCGTATATATGTATAACTATGTGTGTGTGTGTGTGTGTGTGTATGTATACATTTATAAATATTTTCATCCTTTCACTGCTTGGTCTTGGCATATAAACGCGGAAATGGGTGCTCGAGCCAAATCAATACAAAATTGATGAATACAAATGATCATAAAAAACAATAAAAAGCAATGCCAAAAAGCATCTGCCATAGCAGGAAACAAAGCGCCAGGCAGCCAACCAGGCTGCCAGCCAGTTGGTTAGTCAGAAACAGAAACAGAAGCCGAGGCCGAAGCTGAAGCTGAAGCCTTGTTCTGATTTGGTTATAAAAATCCCAGCCACGTATTCGCTTGCTCTCTCTGTGTGTGTGTGTGTGTGTGTGTGTGTGTGTATGTGTGTGTATTTGTTTGCTTTGCAGATTGGTTTGGCGCTTTAAAAATCGTAGAGAAAACAACTTGAATTTAGCTAAGCATGCATTTAACTTATTATTGACATATATGTATGTATGTACATATATACAATATGAATCTCAATAATCGTCATCAGTCACTCATTTGAAATTAATTTCGCGGAATAAGGCAGCAATCGTTGTCTGAGGGTCTGGATGTCCTTGTCGCGTGTCTGCGATTGGCATCTATGGCCAAAGCCAAGGAGCGAGTCGTAGCCATTGCCTTCGCTTGCTTTCAAGCGTATAGTCGTTTAACGGTACACAGTCACAGTCACACACACACACACACACACACACACACACGCACGCGCGCGCACACACAGGCACACGCGCCAGGACATATCGAAGAAAGAAATGAAGTTTAAGTAAATATGCATAGACAAATAGACACACACACTCACACACACACGCACACACACACACGCACGCACACGTACGCACACGCACACTTGGGAATGCAGCCATGCAGACTTTGCCTTTGACGGGAAATTGATTTCAATCAATCAAATGTTGTGATTACTTTACTGGAGTGCCACATCTTGGCACCATTCTGTCAGCCATCGAGCAGTTAAAGATCTTCCAGTCGTCCGCCTTTGCCCCGTCGCCCCTCTCCTTGGCTGTTTGCTGGCCATTAGCAATAATTTACTTAAAGGCTTAAGTGAAATTTAAGACCCAAACTCACTTAACATCAATGCTCACATAAATCTTTTGAAATGCGAGTGCAAACCAAATATTGAGCAATGCCAATTTTGAGTGTATCTTATGCCATCAAATCTTTCACTTAATCTAAACATTCATGCGGGTGCTCGAACTAGTTTCAGCTGAATTGAGCATGTTAGTTTTGATGTGGGCTTTAGGTTTATTTATTTTGTTTTTGATTTTAAATTCATATTTTTGAATATTTTATTATCTTGAAAAGAAGTGTTTATATATTTTGTTTTTGATTTTAAATTCATATTTTTTGAATATTTTATTATCTTGAAAAGAAGTGTTTAAGGGAGTCAATAAATATTTAAATATTAAAAAAATAATTAATAGTTTGAAAATTTTTTGTTTTTCAAGTTTTGAATTTTATATTTATTATTTTAAAATATTTATTTGTGTTTTGTTTTATTTATTTATATACTTTATTTAAATTTTCTACTTATTATTTTAAAATAAATATTTTTTGGTTTTATTTATTTTTTTTTGTTATATTTGTTTAATATGTTTTATTTATTTTTTATTTAAATATTTTTTTTTTATTTATATTTTTGTAGTATGATAAGTTGATTGTAAAACAAATATTTTTAATTTAACTTTTTTCTTTTAAAAAAATTTTTTTTTTTTTTTAATATTTGTAGTATTTAATGAACGTCCGTTATTTGAATATATTTCTTAATTTTAATTAATGCTCTTAAGCCTTATTTGAATAATTCAAGTTAATTTTCATATATTTACTATTCGTAGCCACTGCCTAACTTCAGTTGTAGTTGAGAGCTCTGCTGCGCCCTCCCACCCCTCTCTCAATGGACTCGCGTGAGTTTTATTAAGCCCTAAGTAAATATTCCGCTTATGATGTTTGTTTAATTGATTTAATTATTTAATATGTTTATATACACATATGCATACATATATACACTTTTTTATGTAATTACAATTAACATTCGAATATGTCGTTTCGACTCCGCTCGCCGCCCTCTGCTGGCCCCTGGCGCCTCTCTCCCCTCTCCAGGCTGCCCGGCGTCCCGTTCAAGTCAAAGGCAAATGGAAATTAATTGCATTTATTCAGTGATGTGCACAAATATTATTGATAATTAACTTTGCGCGGCACAGAATAAAAGTCAATTTGCAGCGTGTGGGCGTGTGGGCGAGTGGGCGTGCCAGCGCAGGAGTCAGAGAGCGGCCAGGCCATTGCATGGAATATTAAATATTTAATTAAGCTGCGCGCGCATATTAAAATTGCATTAAAAATGTCATGCAAATATTATACATTTGTTGGGCTACGTTGGCTGCTCCTGCTAAAGCTGCTGCTGCTGTTGCCCGCGCCGCATTAATCTGTGCCGTAAAAAATGTATCCATGCAGCTGCGAAATGGCAGACGCAGCCGCAAAACCTGCGCCACGCGCATAAAAAATTGAATATGTTGCCAAACTGAATAAGCGAATGTCTGACTGAAGCCCGCGCGAAACGAGGCCAACGCCAACACAGCCCCAGCACCAAAAGCCGAAAAGTAGTTGTCATTGCTGCTCGCTTTGACATTGAGCCAACGTGGCGTATGAGTGCTGCAGTGCCCATTGAACTGGGGCCTGGCAGCAGGCAGTGTGTGGCAGTGGGTGGCAGATCGCTTGTCAAAGCTATTGACAGCTGTAAAGTTTGTCTGCACATCATTTGGCATCTCGTTCTCGCCAATATGCATAATAAAATGCATAAATTCAATTAAAATTTCATGATATGCACAAAGCGGTAAAGCTGCCTCTGCCCCAACAGCGTGTGGGCTAACAAACAGAACCCAAATCAGACACACACACACACACACACGCACACTCACACAGGCACATAGATAAAGAGCCAAAATAAGCGCATAAAGCTCGCGACAAATGCACAAAGTCCAAATGTGTGGCCTGAAATTCGACTGTCGACTGCCATAATGGAAACAGCTGCACAGTGCCCAAGACACACACACACACACACAGAGATACTGTAGATACTGACTGTGCAGCTGTGGGGGCCATTGGCAACTCTGCGGCAATAGCAAATGCACAGAAGAGCTGCGCATTTGGGGGAAAACAAGGAAAAACAAAAAAAGGAACATAAAAATACTCTCCAAGTGGGCGAGGTTGAATTGTACAGCAGTTGGGCTGAAAATATGATAGGATATGATATATGTTAAGGTAATTTAAGAGATATAAGAGAATTTCTGTTAATTCTTTATAACAAATTCTAAATCAACTAATATCGATTTGAATGAATTTACATGAAAAATAAATACTCTACCTAATGGCTGTGTGTTAGTGAGTTAATCAATAACTGACAGAAAAAGCTAATTTTACCTATTTAACACGTCATTATTAACGTATTTCAGAAATTAAAGATACAATTTTATAATATTTATTTATTTATATTTATATATTTGCACAGTTTTAAAGTCTATTTCATATGTCTGGACTTTTGTATTACTTTTTTCTAAGCATTTTGTCTCTTCCAGACAACCAAATCGATCTCTATATATACATAGGATATCTTCTTTAAGGTAAGGGTATCAAAAAAGTTCATATAGATTTATCTCCACTTCAGCTATTTTGCTGTAATAAATTTGGAAAATTTTTCGCTTTTGGCATAATTTGCGCAACAATTTTAATGCTGAGTTTTGCACTTTGTCACAAAAGAAAATAGGGCAAAAAAAAAAAAAAGGAAAAACATGAAAATGGGAAAATGGCAAAAGGGAAAAATAACATTTAAAATGATGGCCATAATTTAGCTAAAACTTTATTGTTGTTGTTGTTGCTGTTGTTGTTGTTAGGGGCAGCTGCTAATGCTGCTTTATTGTTATGGATACTTTTTGGCATTGCTTTCGCTTGCCGCACATTATTCGCACATATGATGCGAGCACTCGCAGTGAGTGCTCTTCGAATGTGTGTGTGTGTGCGTGTCATATGCATATGCAAATGCTGATGTTAACAGCATGTTTGGAATGCTAATGCCTCAGCATGTTGTCATAAATTTCGGCCACAAATCTTTTGCCATCTGCAGTGACCTTTCAACTGACGGCCATAAAACTGCCGCTTTGGCTACTTTACAGCTGGAAGGAAAGCGCCCAAAGTCGCGATAAGCTCGTTGCTCCACGCTGGCAGCGTTGGCTTAACCCATCCAGCTTGGATTGTCGTATATCAACATCAATGCCGGCCACTGGACAGCCGCCCATTGATTACCACTTACCAAATAAATTACTCGCCCGGCCAGGAGCTAAGGCCCCCATACACACACACACTCAGACTCACGCACACGCACACTTAAAACTTTCGCTTTACAACTTTCACTGGCCCCAGTTTCCGAGTTTCCGAGTTTCGCTCAGCCGGAGGCGCAATTTTTCTGCTCTATTTGCGCTCGTCTATTGCCAAAAATTCACTGCAAGCATCACAAAAAAAGAAAAACTATCATCGAGTTGCCATTTGCCCGCGCTGCCCCAGTCGCGGCTCGCTGCGGCCGGGGAGTCCTGGGCGAAAGTGTTGGGCGCTGCACGATTTAAACGCTTCATTGCCATTAGCACCCAGCGATGGGCGCGTGACAAGGCTCCAAGTGCTTTACACTGGCTATATATATAATGTGTGATATCGGATGTGCGCTATCTGAGAGGTGTGTCTTGGGTTGAGCTGGGAAGCGAAGGGGAGAGCTTAAAATTTATATAAATACATTTTAGATCCTTGAAATTGACATCTAAATTATTGTGTTGTACATTTTACAACTATATATTTATATATTTTTTTTAAATTTATTTTATTTTATATTTTTCTGTTCTAGATTTTCATATACATATGATTAATTAAATATAAAAAGTTTTCAGCAAAGTAAGCAAATGCGAAACATTTGACTGACTGCAGCTTCTCTGCTCATCTCATCTCTTATCTCTTGAGACTTTAAGCCTTGAAATATTTTCTATTATTGCTGCCCATGAAAATATTGCTCCAACTTCAACCAGACTAGAGCTAAGCATTGCAGTGATTTATAAAACATATATGTGTTAGGGCAGCGGAAGCTTTGTATTTGAATGCAAGGCACTTCAAGGCACTTTCTACCATCTTCTGTGCCCCTCTGTTGCCGCACCAAAGCTGTATTATTATTTCAACAAGCTTTACCCAGTTTTCGTAAAATGAATTGCCAGCTCTGCACAGCTGCACAGCTGCTCCGATTCCTTTGATATGCTTTCTATCACGCTGCCATCGCCAACTGCTGAGCTAGCCGAGTTGCTGAGCGCGCCTCGAAAGTATGCTACATTTTCTTTAACTTGTGCGTTAACATATTTCTGGAGCGTTTGTCGCTCTTTGTTTGAATTTGAGGAATGCCAGGCGAGTAGGAAATGACAAAAGTGAAAATATTTCAAGCACTTGTGCAGCGCTTTGTCTGCTTTGCGCACATCCCCGTCACATGCCGCACACTATCTCCGATGTCTTTCTGTGCCAAGCGCATTAGACACACACATACACAGGGATAATAGCGCACATGTATGCTCTAGCAAATCGATTGAATTGTCTTTTCCGCTTTTGTGAGCTGCTTACATGACTTAAACTAAGCGCTGATTTGGTCTGCCCCCCCCACTTGGCTCTTTGATTATGTCGAACGGGGCAATTGGTTAGCAAAATATTTAAATTATTTAAGCATTTGGCTTTGCACAAGTGCGAATTGGAAATTTGCCTCTTTCAGCTTCATTTGACGTTGGCCGGGAATCGAATCAATTTGGTAGCCGAGCCGGGCCAGCGCCTGACCTGAAAAGCCTTTTAGCCTCAACATTTGCCTTTTCTGGATCATTTCTGGTGCCGAGTGCTGATTATTTTATGCCTGCCCCTCTTAACTGACTGCCGACTGGTGTCATGTTGTTTGTGGGTCTTGAATTCTCCTTTCTGATTTTTTTTTCATCTTTTTTTTTTTTTTGATAAATTTACCATATCGTTAGCGCGACCCTTGGGCTGCTCATTTTGTGCCATTATATACATTATATATATATATAAATTTTGTTTTTTTATTTATATTTTCTTTTTTTGTTATTTATCCCTACTGGCTTGGGTGGCTCCGCTGGCTTGGGGTGTGCTGCACAAATTGCTGTAATACAATATTTTTGCCATTAGGCAGCCAGTTACAGTGTTTGTGTTTCGTTGGGGCTTCAAATGTGTGTGTGTGTGTGTGTGTGTTTTTTTTGGGTCTAGCTGTTGCCCTTATTGCAGCGCTGCTGTGAACCTTTTTTTTTGACAGACAGTCATTGCCTGAGTAAGGGGAGCCTTCGGCTTTGTTCAAGTCAAGGGTATTGCCTGGTCGGTCAACTCATTAGACAGTGACCACAGGTTGCGACCCGTGGGAACTCTCATATCATGCTGCAATGATATACCAAAAAGTCGCAACGCCTTTCGGCCCTTTGAAATGCTCGTGCTTAATGGCACGTAAAGTCGGCATGATTAATAGGCGTCAGTCGCTTGTTTGTTTGTTCGTCAGACATTAATGCCACGCCTCCCCATTGCCCGCTGCCCATCAGTTTATAGAACTTTTTCGTTTTCTTGCTGCGCTCTAATGATTTCAATACAAATCGACACAGAGAGGCAGAGAGAGTGGACAGCGAAAAGAAGAACAAGAAGTCAACACAGAACACGCACAAAATGTGTTTCATTTTGTTTCAATTTGCTTAGCTCGTGGGGCGTTGGCCTTTGGGTCCCGATCGGCCATTGTTTGTCTACATTTCAGTTTTTTATTCCACGCCTCTGGCTTTCAGCCATGGCCATCATTTTTAATTGAAACGTTACAATTTATGGCTACGCGCATATCAATTTACCAGATAGATAAAAAGAAAACGAAATGTGAGAAACGGATTTAGTTTTGTCTGTCTTTCATTTCGCCGCGCATTAATTGGTGTTCTTAGATCTATAATAATAGAGGAAGAGGCTATAAACAGTATTTAATTATCTGAGTTTATTTATGAATGAATACTGATGAACGAAGTGAATCAAGTATTCCAGCTTAAGTCAAGGCGTTCTCAACTATTCTTCAGCAGCCTTTAATTATCTCTGCTTAAGACATATTAGACATATTAAAGAGAAAATAAATAAATAAAGCAAAAAACTGTAATTTGATTTGTGCAGCTGATTGTCGAGTTCATGAAAATGTTGTTACTAAAAGCATCATTAAATATGAATGAATGAATTGCGCTGATGAGCAATGCGATTGCCGAAAATTTATTTCTATTTAAGCTACCTGCTGTTAACGTCAATCTCAACTACGCTGATATAAGAACAACAACAACAACAACAACAACTACAACAGCAGCAGCTGCGAGCACTCGTCAAATAAATGAAATCGAGCACAATAACAACAGTGGAGCTGCCATCATTTGGCAAATGCAAAGATAAACTTCAACAATAGCTTAGTGGCTCAGAATGATTCGGTTTACCGTCTATGCTCATTCACGCAAATGAAACGAGTATATTGGTTTGCTGCACTGCACAGCTGTTCGTATGAAGAGACTTGTCCGTATATAGAGACTTCAGATTTGAAACATTTATATACCCCGCGAATTATAAAGTGTCTAGATATTCCTGATCCGCCCACCAGGGGCGTGGCATACCAGAAAACGGGGTATCAAGAGGTTTCAAATTGAGATTATATACTCGGGCTGACAACAAAAGTCTAATAAGATATGCAGTATATATCTACGCCCATTGGGAGCGTGGCAAATTGTAAAAAACTTGTACTAGAAATTCAAAGACTATATAGCAACGATAATACTAATAGAATATGCCATCAGGGATGGCCTTCTATAAGCCGTGAATGAGTGCTCTGCAGTCGGTACTGCCCGACTGCAGCGCTCCTACTCGCTTTTTTTTATGTGTGTCACTCGAATAAATGGAAGGACGCACACATATGAGTGTGTGCTTGTATGCGTGCAATCAGACAGCTATCATCATCTATTGTAGCTCTCTCTCTCTCCCACTCTCTGTCCCTCTCACTCTGTGTTTATGGATAATCAAAACAAAAACACTTGCTTTGCTATTGTAGCGAAACAGTTTTATTTTGAAAACAAAAGAAGAGCCCACTTGAGCTTATGCTCAGCTTGCGAGGATAACTTAACGGGATAGTGTGCGAGCATATGCCACGTGAATAACCAGTGTCCCCAATGGCCGCAAAGGTGCGAGAGGGGTAAATAAACAAACGTATATGCATATATGTACATATATATGAATTCCATGAAAGTACTTGAATTAAGCTGCTCTACATAAATAATATATTTGTGAAATATTTCAAGCCTCAGAAATCATTTGATCCGCAAAATGAATAAATTAATAAATATAATCGTAAAACTGATTGCAATATGCTATTTTTTTCCTTTTCTCTCTCTCTCTCTCTCTCTCTCTCTCTCTTTCCTTAGTGCCTGTCGCAATTTAAATGATCCACATTTTTGCAGTTAAATATAATGCAGCTTATGAACATTCGGAAACTATGCTGTTTACTTGTAGAATTTTATAATTAAATTAATATTCAATTTTAATAAAAATATTAATTCATAAAAACAAATCTGCAAAGTCTGTAATTTAAATATAATATAAATAATTGAAACCAAAATAAAAAAACGTTTTCGTAACTTTTTACGAATGCATAAAACTAAAAATTTTTTAGGAATTCTTTCTTTAACACTGTCTCATAAAAGTAACCTCACGTTGCAGCTGTTCATTTGCAATCTGTATATATACAATTTAATGCAGTAATAGTGCTCTTAAAAATCATTTTTCATGTTTCATTCTAATGCTCTAATTTTTTCTACTCAAAAGAGAAAATATTTACTCAGCCTAAGCAAATGTTTTGCTTGCAAAAACATGTCAACAAACATCTTTGATCGACTCTTGGGATGATGTGCAACTCTATAAACAGTGGTAGTGATAAATATTTTGGCAGATAAACCCAAAATATTATAATAATAATAACAAAAATTAATAAATTTGTTTTTATATTTTATTTATTCGTTCTATACATTTGTAGCTATGATACAAAAAAGTAAAAATCAAAAATAAACATTTTAGTAAAATATATTTTATTTTTATTTTTATTTATTTTATTTTTTAATATTATTTCAAGTCATGTCTATATTCATTAATAAAAAAACCTAAGTATATTCTAGTTTCTACCGTATTTGCTCTCTCCCAAATTATTTATTTTATTCAACTTTTCATTTCATTTCAGTATTTTTCATTCTTCTCTTTCTTCCATTGAGCTCTTCCATCGAGACAATATTTTACTGGATATCTTATAGTCCATCATGTGCCTAAGTTTGAGCTGCCTTAATAGCCCAGCTGTGCGCCTCTCATGTGAATCGAAATTAGCCCTGTGTGCCGCCTAGATGAGCAGCCCGGCTAACTAACTGAGTCAAGGGCAACGTTTGATTTTTTGATTTTTTCAATTTCAATTTTGTTTTTTTGTTTTTTTTTTCTCGTTTAGGGCCGACTGCTGATTAATGAGCCTGGCTAATGAGACTGGGCGGCACATTTTATGAGCTGGCCCTTGCGCATTTCGCTAAAATTCATATTTAAAGTCAGTCAGTATATTTTGTGGGAGGCGGGGCGTGGCTGTCAGAGGCAATCAGGCTGCAGGCGAAATGCGTCGCAAATATCAAAGAGCGTATTTACATGCAAAACAGGAATTGTGGCTCAGGCTGAGGGCTCAAGGTTCGCTTTCTTTCCCTTTTTATGCTCATTGAAAATGGGCGAAAGCGGGTAGTATAGGCTGACTGAAATGTATGCTGCATGTGGGGTGGGATGCTTAGTTGACTTAGCCTCTGTTTTCTTCTCTTTTCTTTTCTCGCCTTCTCTTTTCCTTCTTGTTTTCTTCTTTTTTATTTCCCTTCATTTTCTGTTCTTTACTTTGATCTTGTCTGTCTTTCTTTCTTTTCTTTCTTTTCCTTTCTTTTCCTTTCATTTTTCTAGCATTTCTTTTCTTTCTTTTCCATTCCTCTCCTTTCTATTCCCTTTCCTTTTTTTCTCTTCTTTTCTTTTCCATGCCATTTACATCCGTATTTCAAGGAAAATCATTTCATTCTTCTCTCTTCTCTTCCCTTCCCTCATCTTCTCATCTCTCCTCTCTTTTTTCCTCTTTGACATGTTATTTAATCATAATAGCTTTTGAATTTTTGTTTTACATCAATTCTATTCGTAATTCATTCTCTAAACATCTCTTCTTTTCTTCTGCTCTTCCAATTAATTCAGGGTATCTCATAGTGGAGCACTCCCTACCAATAAAATGTGTTTTTTTTTTTTTTTTTTTTCTTTTCAGCTGCTACTGCTAAGTTGACTTGCCACAGACGCGCGTTTCAGCCAGCGAGAAAAAATTGAAAACCATTAGGATTAATGTTTAGTTGAAAGATTTGCGCGTTAAGCCATTTTTACATGGCTGCAATGCCTCTGCCTCTGCCTCTGCTGCGGCTGCGGCTGCGGCTGCGGCTGCGGCTGCGACTACGTCCTGATGCCTGACTCCTACTCCTACTGCGACTCCTCCGCCGACTCTGAGTCTGGCAATTGCTAATGTAGTTTATGTGTAACAGGCGGAGGCTTCTTAACGTTAACTGACGGCAAACCGTTATGGCTTAAGGGCGAGCGACGCACAAACGGCATGTAAAATGTGACATTTTAATGTATGCAAATGAGACGTTGAATTAAGCTCCACGAACACCCACGAACACCCACTCACACACACACTCACACACATTCACGCACACATCAGTTGGTTTCATATCCGTTTCCGTTTGCCTTTGCGCCATGTGATATGATTTAAAAATAATGAAACGCAACGCTCTTCAATGGCTTTAATGTTGTTCCCCATCTCGCCCTCTCTCACTCGCCCTAGCTAACGCTATCTATCTCGCTCTCGCGCGCCCTCTCTCTGCAGCAACGTGACTTGTATTTCGCCTACCCTCTCTTTTCCACTCTCTGTGCGTATGTGTGTGTGTGTGTGTGTGTGTGTTTGTTCGGCGGAAATGTCAACTTAACTTTTTTGCGCTTTGACAGTGACACAACAACAGGAGCAAAGCTCGAATATATTAGGAGCGGGAGCAGGAGCCGGAGCAATAGCAGGACTCCTCGTCCATCTACAGGCAATTTATTAATTTCTATGCAGCGTGCGTATCGTAATTTGTTTTGTTGTTTGCTTTTTCTTAGCTAGAAAATGACTTAAGTACCAGTTGCTTCGTTTCGATTATTTGAGCTTTGCTTTGCAATTTCCTTGATTGTTTTTTATTGGCATAATTTCGTTGTTGTTTGTCCTTGAACTGCTGAATGCCTTTGAGGTGGCTGAAAATTTTAATTGAGCGCACGTATTTTATTTTATGATATTCAATTTTTTTTCATTTTTTGTTCGGCTTTTAGTAGGAATTTGAATAAATGGATAAATATTTCAAAGCACTTGGTCGTAAGCGGCTCAATTGAAGAAGTAATTGAAGCAAACACGCTTTGAAGTGCAGCTTCCTCTTATTACAAATTCGTTTTCAATTTTTTTTTTTATATGTTCGTTTTAGTTTATCAAGTTCATTAAAATTGCAATGAATTGTTTGTTTGCAAGTAAAATTATTTTGAAAACGTTTTTATCTATTTTTTGTTAATTGCTAGTTTTATTTATTTATTTATTTATTTATTTATTTTTTGTATATTAGCTTTAAATTGATTTGACATTGCAAATTAAATACAAAATAAATAAAAAAAATAAATAATATATAATCTTTTTGAGCTATATATGTATCAAGTATATGCTGTATCATTTTTTTTTAATTTTTTTTTATTTTTTTTATTTTTTTAATGCTAGTATAATAATTTTATTTTTATTTATTATTATTATTTGTTTTTTTGTATATTAGCTTTAAATTGATTTAACATTGCAAATTAAATACAAAATAAAAAAAAATAATAATATAAATAAAAATAAAAAATAAAATTAGGGTATATAAAGTTTTTGAGCTATATATGTATCAAGTATATGCTGTATCATATTTTTTTAAATTCTAGTATACTAATTTTATTTTTATTTATTATTATTATTAATTTTTTTTTTGTATATTAGATTCAAATTGATTTGACATTGCAAAATAAATACAAACTAATAAAAAAAAAAAATAAATAAAATAAAAATTAAATTAGTGTATATCAAGTTTTTGAGCTATAAGTATATTTTTTAAATAAATAAAAAAATAAATAAATAAAGAAAAATAAAAAAAAAATTTATTTGGTTGTATACATATACATACATATGTATGTTTATCATTTCTTGTATTTTATTATTAATTTTGATATTTTATTAATTTTCATTTATTTATTTTATTATTTTTGTATTGAATATTTTTATTATTATTTATGTATTGAGACTTTTATTTTTATTTTATTTTAATTATTATTATTTATTCTATTATTATTTATATAATGTATTTCAAATAAAATCAATTGCTATCATATTATTTATTAAAAAAAAAAATCATAATAAAAACTGCGTATCTAGATTGATAAAATGTGATTAAATTAAGCGCATTTAGTTTAATTTGTAATGCAATTTAAGCAGTATGCTTATCTATTGTCTAATGACAATAAAAAGCTATAGAAATGCATTGTATATAAATTAAGAAGCTTAGCCTATTCCATATTAAAAGTCGCTTAAAGCTGACAAATCTCTATTCGTTCTAGTCCAACCTAACCCAATCTGCACCCCTTTCATCACTTTGTGAGAGTTTTGTTTATTGTCCTGGCTTTCTGCCAAGTTTGTTTTTGATTTCTGGCACAGCTGTTGCTTTTCCAAGGCAGAATTGAATTTTGTTATTTTAATAATCTATGAATATTGAATTTTATGGTATATATTATCATTGGCAGTTGCAGTTAGCATAATTTGTTTATACAGCTAAGATACACCTAGCGAGTAAGGCAAATGTTTGTTTATTTTGCTGCGAGCCTTAGAGATGGCTATCAGAGCAGCCCCATGGCCATTCGGTATTTGTATGGGGTATGAGCATAGCTCGTGGTGCTCCACACACACACACACACGCACACTCAACATAAATGAGCAAACATTTTCATCTCAATTTGTGCAAGTTTTGGCAACATTTAAACTAAATTTCTGGCCTCTGGAATTAATTGCAAAGCATTTAAAATAATTATATATATATATGTACGTATAAAAAAAGGGCAGAAATATTTGGGCTGTTTGTGAAGCACTCACCGATTAGCACTAATATCACATGTAGCATATACCAAAGCTGCAAATGCGTTGCTGTTGTTGCTGTTGTTGTTGCTGTAGCTGCTGTTGTCCTTTTGGCCAGGCTAACAGCTTGGCCTGCCTGTTGCTTGTGGCTGTGGCTATGGTGGTGCCGCTGCTGGTGGTGATGGTGGTGCTCCTGCTGCTGCTGCTGCTGCTGCTGTTGGTGGTGTTGGCTGTGCTGTCGGTGGTGCTGTGGCAGCTGCTGCTGACTCTGTCCATGAGTGTGACTCAGTCTGTGACTCTGACTGTGACTCTGACTGTGACTGTGACTGTGACTCTGACTGTGACTCAGCCTGTGAGTGTGACTCTGGGGCTCTGGCACACACATGCTGGCAGTTCAAACACTTTCACTTGCCGGAAGGGTCAATTCGCCTTTCGCTATTTGCCTGTTTATTTATGTGCTGTGGGCGAGCCCTTGGACGCTGCCCACACACACATACACATACACACACACACACAGTGAGAGTCTCACGCTCTCTTCGATGTGTTTATTAATTTCTGTGTGAAGCAAGAATTCACTTATTTAATTTAGACATTAAGTTGATATAGCTGTTTGTTGTTCATATTATTGTTGTAGTTGTTGCTGTTGTTGCTCTTCTGCTTGTTGTTATTCTTATTTTAACTGCCTGGCAATTAATCACTTTTAATCGGGCGCGCGAAACGTAGCCGGAAAGCAAGCGAGTAGAAGAAGAAAGAAAGAAGACGAACAAAAAATAAAAAAATATGGAATAGAAAGGAAGCAAAGTAAAGCGAGCGAAACTATTAAACGGCCAGGACACAGCAAACGCGCGGCCCAAAGTTAAAGACATAAATTTTGCAGCATTTTGGCCAAAGATTAATTACAACAGCAACAGCAGAGAGCGAGAGCGAGAGAGAGAGAGGGAGAGAGAGAGAGAGAGCGGCAGCATTTGGGACACTATTGAGGCGCATGCAACATAAATTCAAAATATTCCCCTCACTCTCGGCTGCTGCTGCCTCGCATTTGATTTACGGCTAACTGGCAAACGCTTACAACAAGGCAATTGAGAGTCCTTGTTCAAGCACTTTCGCTGTTAGCTCGTTGTCCGCTGTCCCTTGCCGTTGTCGTTGTCGTTGTTGATGCTCCGCTGTTAATATAATAATGCCACACGCTCCGCTGACCCACATGGGCCGCACTGCAGCGAAATGCCCATCAAACTTGATTAGCGGCAACTGCTCTAGCTCTCTCTGGTGCGTCTCTCTCTCTCTCTCTCTCTCTATCTCTCTTTGTCTCTTTCTCTCTGACAACTTTCGCTATAAATACGCAACCCATTTGGCCCTATTAATTGCTATTTATAACTTTACATTAGCTCGCATGTTGAGCAGTCTTTAAATTTATTACAATTACTTTTATGTAAAATCGAAGAAATTAAAAAAGAATAAAATACCTCAAATAAATAAATAATATAGAAATATACAATAAATAAGCAGAGCATTTGTTCGAGTTGCTTAAGCAGGATTTGTGTAAAAGCATAGTAAAAACATATATTATTTTAAATTTAAACAAAATAATCTTTACAAACATTAAAAAAAATATATATATATTTCAAAAACATTTTTAATTTTAGCTTCTTTAGAGAGACTAAATAAATATTGATCAAACTTAAAATTTGTTACATAAAACTTTAGATAAATCAAAGCAAAAAACTAATTTTTAAGTATGTATACGGAACAAAATACTTTCTAAATATATAAAATATAAAACTGTTGCTTAATTATTATACTTGTGATCTGAATCTATTAAAAATGCGAAATCAGGGCATAACGGTTTATTATTCCAAGCAAATACAGTTGCAATCTAAACAATGCAGCGCAGCACATCGAACAATGCAACATTCACAATTTACGCACATTGTCAACAATGAAAAAAATGCATCATATTATTGCAAGCTCTGTTGCTTGATTGAACAACTAAATAGGATTTGGGCCGATGTTTTTAAAGCACGTTAAAAAATCAAAGCGATAAACAAAAGCCAATGTGAAATCCAACAGCAACAACAAAGCATTACAAAGAGCTTTTAATGACAGCAGAAGAGGAGAGAAAGCAAAAACAATATAAAATAAATAAAATACTTGACAAATTTGTTGTGCACGCACTTGTACACAAAATGTTGTTGTGGCTGTTTGCACAACAATGGCACCAGCAACAACATTAACAACAACAATAACAACAAAATGGCAGCTAACAAGTCGAGCAGAGATAATAAAGCAGCAGCGACAACAATAACAAATAACAAATACAAACGATGGCAACAACAAAGCCAGCGGACAAAAACCAAAAAAAAAACAAAAACAAAAACAAAACAAAAAAATAGCTGCGTCATTGTTTCGAGAGCGCCTAAAAATATGCAGCAGCAAATTTTATGCGTGGCATAGTGTGAGGCAGCCAAGACTCAAACCAAAACCAAAAACTTCAAGAGCTGAAATTAAAACAATCAACACGTTTTTAGGGGGAACGCAAGCAGCAGAGCGGTGCACATAATTAAGTGAATTTTGTGAGTTGATAGAACGAAATAATGAAAATTACAACAGATGTAAATTAAGTTTCAAAAAAGTACACAGAACTGCGAACAAAAGCAGAGAAATGGCAAGTTGAGGGCGAGCGCAGATCAGCTGCAGCGAAGACACAAAGCAAAGAGCGAAGAATAGGGGGAACAAGCACAGCTACTACACTAGTAGGTAGATCTGCAATAGCCAAGACGCAAACCAATGAATTGAGAAAATATAAATTTCTTAACTTAAGCAGCTCAAATATGAGGACATTTTGTGTAGGTATATGTGAGTGGGAATGATAACAGATCTGCAGCAGCAAAGACTCAAACCAAGGTCCAAACTTGGCTTTTAGCGAACTATAGAAGATATTAAATATAAGCAAATAAATAAATAAAAAGAAGAGAAGAAAATGTTTGAAAAATAACTAAAAAACATAACAAATTTAAATACATTGTCTAAATTGAGCAGCTTCAATATGAAAAGTGAGAATGAGAACAGATCAGCAATAGCAATAGAAAAAACAGGCGAGTTAAATGAATGCAAAAGAATAAGAAGGAAACGATATAATTATGAATTTATTGAAATATATGGAAATCAACTAAATGTGCATAGATAATGAACAATAATTTTCTATAATGATCAGCCGAAAATATGAAGAATTTGTTTACATAAAAAAGTGGGATCACTCATAGTCGAGACTCAAACCCAAGTTGCTAGAGCAGGCACAAACACAAAGAACACGCACTACAGACAGATCATAATGACATCAAAGCAAATTGAGATATGAAACAAAATTTAAAAAAAAAAACTTTTTATTATATTACACACTTTTTCTTTTCCATGTTTTTTCCTATTGTCGCGCTTTTATTTTAATTAACCGCAACCGCAGCAGTTCGAAACTTTCCACAAGGAACAGCAACAATAGAGCAACAATAACAGCCACAGCAGCAACAACAACAAACAAAATGCTTGATAAATGTTTGTGGCACGCAAATCGCATTTATTTTTGTTTTGTTTGTTTGTTTCTTTTTTTCTATATATAAATATATTTTAAATTCATGTTTCTCAAATTTATTGAAGCACACCTAAAACTTGCACTTTATTTTCTCCGTTTTCTTTTTTTTTCAATTTTATTTTTATTGCTCAAATTTTTATTTGATTTTTTAATGGAACTAACACGAAACAACTTTTAAAGCCCGCACACGACACTTGTCCATTCAAATGCAAAAGTATTGCTGCCAGTGTGTGAGTGTGCATGTGTGTGTTCGTGTGTGTCTGCGTGTATGTGTGCGTGTCTCTGGTTTCTGGTTTCGGTTTTTCAGTTCTGGTTCAATTCGAATGCCAAAGAGTAGCGCGCGCGCGATTCAAACGACGTGCGTTCGGACTGGAGTGCAAATCATAACTAAAAAAAATTTTCAACTTCTTGTGCAAGTTTGTGGTGCGCCATCCAGCGGTCAAAGCCGGAACTATGCGTGCCACTGCAATCCTAGCGCATGCCTGAGACACACTCGCAAAGCCGACGAGCCTTGAGTGAGACGAAGCAACATTCACGAGCGAAGGAGAGAAAGAGCAACTATGACTCTCTCAGCTGAGAGTATAGCAACGTGTTTCATTGCCAAAGCGTTTCGCTGCAGCATTAACAGAAAGCTTTGCGCTGTTAAAATAATGGGAATTTTTCGTATGAATTGGGCGCCGTTTCATTTGAATTGCGTTTATCCTGAACTGAACGCAGACTGAATTTACTATAGAAATTGAGACAATCAAAATGAAATAGGGTATATATAGGTTGCAGTCGGGCATTACCAACTGTAGAGCACTCATTCACGGCCAGTTCCATTTTCCCAACTGCAATTTTCAGGTCTTTATCTACGGACAACTAAAAAAATAAATACTTTAAATACATTCAACAGCTTTTCAAGCAGCTCGCTTTGTGTCATACTAATCATACGCACTGTGGCTTGCATATAGACAATATTAAGATAGGGTAAGTCATTAACCTATTCAGCTTGATGAGTTGAGCAATAAAATGAACTTTGAATATGTCTGAATAGCTCTATAATTAAAATCTGAAACTAATTTAGCCTTCTACCACAATCTACTATAAGTTGTCAAGTCAAAAAGTTAAAGAAGAAAAAATCTCTCACCTTCTTCTAGCTACGTTTTGAGTGCAACACATTAATCATGAAGCAGCGTGGCACAGATGCCCAGCTAGAAGAGCAAACGAAACAATTTCTATGTGAGACAATTCTGAATATTTAACGAACGTTTGTTGATCCTTTGCGCACAATTAAAAGCTATTAAAGAAAAGGCGAAAATTTAATGAAATTATATGTAAATTCTTTGCAATCTGCTGGCGGGCAAAGCCACATGCAAATAAATATGATAAATTATCACAATATTTAATGAACCAACAAGCCAACTCTTACATACATACATATATACATACATAGATGTCATGATATATGACTTTATGTGGGCGATGCAAGCCGAATAGATGCGCAGGCTAAAAGTAAGTGAAGTGCGAATATGTAGGACAAATAAAATGTATTTTAATTTCTGCATAATAATTAAATTTCATGCAGGTTTTTAATACAAATAAAACCCATATAATATTCAGATATGAAACTATTTATTATATTCATGTGTTTTGATTTAATATACAATATTTATATATGTATTTAGTTATAATATTTATATTTAATAGCCAGGCAGCTTCAACTTGAGCACTCTTAATTGTCTTACCTCTATGGGATAAACGCAATTTGAAAAGGTTCAACTGTATCGTATGAAATTTAAGCAGCACTTGAAGCGCTCGCAAAGGTGTTGTCTCGGGTCAAAGGACATTCACACACACACACACACACACACACGTACGTACACTCGAGCTGCTTTAGCCATGCATATGCAAATTTCGCATGAAAACGAAAGGAAATTTCTGACCATTGCAGTTAGGGAAACCAAGCAAACTCCAAGCAGCAGCAGCAGCAGCAAAATATCTTGGGTCAATGGCACTTAACTTTATTTTTTTTCTGCTGGCTTCTTTTGAGTGCAACTCTGCTCCAAAGCCAATGAATGCGGCAGAGAATCGAACAGAGAAGTCCAAGTGCTCAGGTAATGCGACAGCTAACTGCAAAGCTGAGCAGCAGAAAAGAGCAAATTATTGTATAAAGAAATCGATGTTAAAAATAAAAAATATTTGATATGAGTAAAAAATCTAGTATTAAAAAAAAAAAAACACACACACATAAATAAAATAAAATACGTAAAGAAATGCAAAAAAAAAAAAATAGTAATAATAATTAAGTAAAGAAATAAATTAACAGAACTTAGACTTTGTTTAAAGTTGACTTAAAATTAAGTCTTAAAAATATATAAATACAAAATTAAATATATACAACAAAAAATAAAAATAATTAAAAAAAAATTGACAGAGTTAAATAAAATTTATAAAACTATGTATAAAAATTAACATAAATATAAAATGAAAATATAAATAAATAATTAATACAATTTACAGAGCTTTACAGAGATTAAAGTTGACTTGAAATTAAGTTAAATAATATTTATAAAACTATGTATAAAAATATACATAAATATAAAACGAACATATAAATAAATAATTAAATAAATTTACAGAGCTCTACAGAGATTAAAGTTGACTTTAAATTAAATTAAATAAATTATTTAAAAATATTATCAAAATGTACAAATATATAAAATATGTAAAAATATAATAGAAAAAGGCTTAGCTCTAAAAAAAAAATATATATATATGTAATAATAATATATACTTACATATAAATAAAACAGAAAAGGGCTTAGGTCTTCAAACAAATTGTGGAATATTTAGTCTAAGCTCTATACCTAGAACTTCCATTTGATTCACAGAAAATATTTAGGACAATCATAGCTGTATTGTATTTTGTCTCGTAGGCTGTGCTGTGCTTGTCGATTTCAAGACAATTCCTTGGAAAGGCGAGCTGTAGTGAGACTTTGTTAGGCCAATATAAGGCTTCACTCGAAGGATGTCGGAGAGAAAGGCTGGATTCATAAATGAATTCTGAATTAATTGGAATTTTCTAGTGAATTCCCCACGAAAGTTGCCCTAAAGTTTTCGACAAAGCAGAGATTAGCGAATAATGTACTCAAATTGAATTTGCAACGCGAATGCGAGTTGTTGGCGAATATTAAGTGCAATGCCCATAAGAGCCATACGACACATAAAGCAACTTTGGCTGCCATAATTTTGCAGCTGTCATAAAAATGCTGCACGGCCTGTTGGTGCCGGGGGGGCGGGGCTGGGCTGGGCTTTGAGGAAAGGCTCTCCAAATGGCACATAAATTAATAGAAGCTGTTGCTGCTGCAAATCAAGGGGAAAAAAATGTGAAGCAGGGAGAGCGGCAAACGCAGAACAAAGTTTGCAGCATACTTAAATAAAAATAAAATATTTCGCAATGAAAAGAAACTTCAGCACCTCTTGGCTGCCTCTGGACGCGTCTTGCATGATTTTTTATTGATTTATAGCGTTAATATTTTTGCTTTAATGCGTCAAATAAATTAAATTGTCTTACGCACCTTTACAGAGCGCCCGGCTCTCGGGCCAAGGGCCAAAAACTTTGACGACCTCTGCTGCAGGGGAAGAGAGAAGAGGGAAGTGGAAAGGGAGAGCAGCGAGGGTGAGCGGAGCGCCCGACAGGTAGCAGGCAGTTGAAGAGGGCAGCAGCAAATGCATAACTTCGATTTCAAAAGCAAATAAATATTCATAAAAAAATATTTTTGCACTCTCGAAAGCACTTTGCGGCTCAGTCGGGAGCGAAGGCGCGGCGCGACGCGGCGCGGCGCCAAGACGCAGAATTATAAATATTCATTTATGCTAAGCGCCGACGCGTGAGTTTTTGCAGGTGTCTGCGTGGGTGTTGCCACCATCTTAAGGCAACTTGTTGTTATTGTTGTAGCCCACTTTTCGTGGCTTCTTCGGATTTTTTGGCGTTGCCGTTGCCTCTGTTGCTGCGTGTTGCGCGCTTTACTGCCAATACGGGGCGTATGATTGATTTAATTACCGTGCAATGTAAGTTGTCTAACAACAGAGAACGCCACGCCGCACGCCACTGCCACATTTGAAGGCGTATTTCGCTGCTTTCTTGCCGCAGAGACTGTTGCGAGGCCCCTGACCTTTGCTCTGGCCTTGTAAATTGTCGGCACAGGTTATTGAAAAAATAATGAGATAACATGATGAGATGAGCCGAATGACAACGGCTCACAGGCGACATCAATTAATGTATACAATTTTCTATATATCCATTCTAATCTTTTTTTTTGTGATTTAATTCAAGATACATATATATTTTTGTATTAATTTTTCGTTTTTTTTTTGTTGTTGTTTGTTTTTTTTTTAACATTAAATAATTATTACTTAAATTTTGCGATCGGCTACTATAAATCAACTCGATCTCAGCTTGCTCTTTTTTCACTATGCGGCTTAATCGTGACGTGATTGGCTGCTGCTGTTGCAGTAGTATTAGTGACTGGCTGAGAGCTTGTCAAGAGTTCTTGTAAAACTATGATCCGCGTGAGTTTGCGTTCTAATTAAGTATTCTTACTCTGGGTGCGAGAGAGAGAGACAAAGCTAGTCGTTGCTGAACGTGGTGCTGACTGTTGCTGGGTGCGAGGGAGATAGCTACTTAGACACTTCGAAAAGAGTCGCGAGGATTTAATTGGACGAAGTCAAATCGTATGGAAATAAACAGTTTGGGATGCATATGCTGAAAGCATAACCCGCAAACACTGATGCCATTTAAGATTTTTTCCGATAAATCTAGATTTTTTTCCGACAAATCTAGATTTTTTTCAAAAATTCAAACTTTTAGGAAAATTGTTTTTTCATCTGTTTTCATTGTTTTTATAACATTTTCTTGACATGTGCAGAATAATGCCTCAAAATCAGCCAGCTCTAGACTTTTTTTTTGCTATTTTCTGCTATCGATGTCCGCACTCACACTTTAAGAAACAAGTCCGAAAGCAACCGATTGATTTCTTCGGTTATTCAACGAACTCGCTTTAGTCAGTCTTTTCTTTTTTTTCAGTCTTTCCTCATATATTCTCATATGCTAGGTTCCTCTACCAGTAAGCAAAGACTGTCTAGTATTCAGCCTAAGAAAATTTCGTAATGAATATATTTATTCTCTAATAATAGAAAAGGGCCACCCACGCATCGTTCTTACATACGCTTACTTCATCACAAGAATTTATATTTTCTTTGTATACAACGAAATGACAAATGTGTTTTGCTGAAATACTCTTCGAATTATTTTTGGTCCTATTTCAAATTTAATTTTCTAGCATTTATTATTTAAAAATAATTTTTATTTACTGCTCTTTTCATATGCTTTCAAATCTTTTTGTTGCTCATCGACATTCAGTGCTGACTGTTTTTTATCGAGTGTGTTGCTGCCTTTGTTATTTTGTTTTATTATTTGTATTTTTTTTAGGAAATTCTTTATCTCATTTACTTGGTTAATTATAGCTCAGAGTTGGGACGACATAAAAGCGGAGCTCGTAAATCTTATCAGACGAGCGAACGGTTACATTTTATGCGCCAGTTGTTGTTGTTGCTGCTGCTGGTGTTGCTGGTGCTGCAGTTGCTGTTGCTATTATTATTGTTGTTGTTGTTGAGGCTTAGCTAAGCGCTAACGCCCGCATACACATAATTTCCGTTTTCCTTTGTAGCGCCCACAGCAGCGGCAAACAAACAAGCGGCAGTCGTACTTCATGTAATCAACATTTTAATTGCGGAAACGGAACTCACACACACTCGCACACACACACACACATGTGGCTAGCGAGGCAGAGTGGGCGAACAAATTTAGCGTGCATATCTGTTACACATTACGCATACGCAATGTGTGGCTGTTGCTTGCTTTGCGTTCTTTGTCGCTGGCAATGCAGGTGTGCTGTATCTATAGATACCCACTGTGCACTCTCTGCATTAGTGACAGCACAAAGAGAGACGAGAAGAGTGTGTGTGCGAGAAGGAGAGGGGGTAGAGTTGGGGAAACAGCAGCACGTCGGGAATTCATTACATCAAATATAAAGAAAGTTTTAGGCAATTTGACAGAATCCGCTCAGCCCGACCCGAAAGCAGAACGACAAAAAAAAACATACATATATACATATATATTCTGAAAAGCTGTAAAAAAGAGATAGAACGAGAGAAGAGCGAGAGAGCGAGTGGGGAATATAGCTATATTCCCTTAGCGCTGCAGCTGTAACGAGCTGCCTGCATGCAGGTAGCCCGAAATCTACTTAGCAAATGGGGGCAACGTGAACGTAAACGAATTTTGCGAATATGCAGCAACAGCAGCAGGTGAAACTTCAGAGCCAAAGCCACAGGCGCACACACACATATACACACACATATGTACGTATAAATATATATGGATAGATGGATAGATTTCTGTGTATAGGTAAGTTGGGCTGCCGAAACACTTGAGCGACAATGGCAGCAGCAGCAGCAGCAGCAGCCAAAGACTCGTTCGAGAGCTGCCGCTCTCGTTGTTGTTGTTGTTGTTGCTGCTGCTGCCTTCGTTCTTATTCCCTCTATTTTTTTACAGCTGCCGCAGCAGACATGATAAATTCTCTTTAGTATGCGGCATACATGAGTGATGATATTAACCAACAACAGGCCAGCCAGAAACGTGCCAGCAGCGGCGTGGGGCGGGAGCTGAAGGCCAAACGGGCCACCTCAGCAGGTGCCAGGCAAGTCAAGTCAGTCAGCCAGCTACAAAAAAAAAAAAAAAAAAAAGAAAAGAAAAACCAGCAAAGAAATGAAGCAACAAAACAGAAGAGCAAATGTGTTCGACTAGGATATATCCTAGAATGAAGCTTATCATATTTATTAGTTTTATTTTTATAAGAGAATAATAAAAAAACTTGAATTTTTTACAAAATAATTAATTAAAGTGGCGTGGCTTAAGAGAAGAGTTAGAATGAAATGGCTGACGATATTTAATTTTATCATGATGGTAAAATTTACAAAAAATATCAATATACTAATTTATTACCTAAAACACAGTTTTAATAAATTCAATATTTATTATTATTATTTTTGATATTAATCGTATACTAACGTAACAAAAATGCTAAAAATAAATAATAGTAAAAAGAGGCGTTAATTAATTTATTTAAAAAGATTTATTATTATTTAAATAATTTTTTTTAATACAAATAAAATATGAAAAATAAATAATAAAAAATATATTAATAATTAAAATTAATTAGAAAATCTATATTATTAATAAAATTATTATTTGTTATATACTTTTTTAATATAAATATGTAAAATAAATAAATAATAAAATATGAAGTATGTAAAAATAATTTAAAACATAAATACTTTAGTTAATGACGTAATATACTGTATCTTTTATATATCCATAGATACAATTAAATAAAAATAAAAATAATTTAGCTAATATCTGAATATATTATATATAGAATGTTTATATATAGACTAAAATTATTTTGATTTGCTACACTTAGCTATTCGATAGTTGAGGAGCTCACTGTTGTTTAAGGGTTGGTCATAAAGGGAAACGAATGAATAAAAGAGCGATAGTCGCACAAAGTGTCACGTTGGATATAATGTTCTTTTATGGGTGTTACATACGACACGATCCAATATATATATGTATGTATCGATAATCTAATACGCTGGCGCACACAGTCTTCACAGAGCTGCCTCTAAAAAAAAGCCAAAAAAAGACAAAAAAAAAAAAACGTAGCTACTTTTGCTCAATTTGGAATGTTTGCCTCAGGTATTGGGACTTATTACACTTTTTGATGCCCTGTCGAAAAGTTCATTTGTTTTGTTTATTTTTATGATTTTGTTGTTTGCTTATTTGATTTCGTTCGTTTTGTTTGTTGTCCTTAAAAACATGTCTACGCAGTTGAGTCCGAAAGAATTGTCAGCGATTGAACTGTCGACTGAAGAAGCTTTGAGAAAGCAAGCAAGCGAAAAGCCGGCACAGCATGCAGTCGTTCAATCCAAACTGAACTTACTGCAACAGTTTGTCAATCAAACGGAGGAGGATGATGCGGTTACATCCGGCAAGGACTATCTGGATAATTTGGATTCATTCAACGATGGCCGACTCTCGGACGAAGCTTCAACTGACTTCGACACTGCGGATGGCTCCACCGACATCAGCGACAGCGCATCCTCAACCGATAGCGTGATCTTCAAGAAAAGGAGGAAATCAATCGCGAAACTGGCCCACCAGAAGAGAAAAAGTCTGAAGCCAATTGTGTTACAAAAATCTATCAAGAAGAGCAATAAGACAAAAGCGGCGCTAAAAATGAAAGCTCCAAAGCCAAAGAAAAGGCCGACACATGCAGAGAAGTCATCTGTGGTTACTGACGATTTGCGCAGCTTATCGAGGAATAGCCGAAACAGCTCACGATCTGCTCGTTCGTATTCGGTGGGCAATAAGCTCTCAGATCCCAGCTCATCGCTACATCTGTTTAAGGTGATTAAACACGCCGAGGTAAAAAGTTCACGTAAGAAGAAGAAGAATGTTACCCATTCGGACGAAGGCTCGTCTTCGAATTCGAATTTATCTATTCTGTCGAAATGGGATGACGAAATCTACGTGCGAAATGAGCTGATGGAAAACCTGGGGACCGTTCCCGACATCTATGAGCTAACCGATGGAAGTAGCTACCATTCGATAGCTGTGCAAAAGAAGGAGGCTAAGCCCACAGGAGAAATGAAACCGTCTAGAGAATATGACGAGTCCCTTTTCGATGAATACGATGCAGAGAGCGTCTATGCTGAAAGTGTAGGCCGTGCGACAGTTAGCTCGAAGATAACGGGACTAACCACCGACTTGTTATCCCTGAACAGTTTGGGTAGTACCAATGAAGTCGACCTGACTGATCCGAAGACAAAAACGGTTGTGATCGATGATATAACGAGGAGACTAACAGACATCCTGAGTCCAGACAGTAGCTCGCACATAATGCTCGCCGATTCCCTACACAATATGCAGCTAACTGAAATCTGCGATTCATTCCTGCAAGAGCTCATCGGTCGTGCTGTCACCACGGCCGAGGACACAGTTTATAAACTCAATCACTTCCTGGACAAGGAGAAACTGATGAAGCAGCTCATTTCCAGCATAACCCATTTCCGGGGTGTGGACCGAAAAAGGCAGGTTTTGGAAGCAAACTTGAAGGATCACTTCCTGCGCAAGAAGGAAATGACCTATATGACAGTTGAGAGCAAATTCGATATGCTCAATTACGAGCGCTGGCGAAATGCCCTCTTCCAGCTTGATCGACTGCTCCAGGTCCAGAGCAAGACGCTGGACCAGGCCCACAGTCAGTTGATCAAGTTGAACGAGGAGCTTGAGGCGGCCCGCTTGGACTCCGCCCTCAAGGTAGTGCACTTGGAGCATGTCATTCGAAACACTCTCCTAACCAAAGACAGCTTTACCCATCTGTCCATCTATGTGGACGACACTTTACGCCGGATGGGCGTCTTTAGAGATGAATTGTCCGAAATGCGACTGGAGCTGTTCCACGCTCAGCATCGGTTTGCTGATATAAAATATGTAAGGCTGTGGGCTGCACTCGTACTCTGCCTCTTATAACTCTCTCATTACTTAGCAATCCGATAAGCTCGAGAATCTTGGCGGTGGACTCAAAATGCAGGATTATGTAAACCAGCAGACAGAGACCCTTGCGCTGAGCACTAAAATTGAAGGTATATGATTTAGAATCCAACAGCCTTATGTCAACTCAATCTTATCAAATATTCTCGCGCTTCTTAGAGCGCGATAAGGAGCTGCAGCGCCTTCATCAGAAAATCCAGGTTAATATGCATGCACTCGCCCATCACAAGTGCAAGGCGTTCATGGAGCGCTGCAACTACTTCCGCCTGAAAAACGAGATGATGCAAAGTGAAGAGAGAAAAGCCCAGTGCCAGAAGCTCATCTACCTGGGCAAGCTGACGCATAGTAGGCTTCAACGGGATCTGCATAAGCTGAAAACTTCTGGCCCACTGGTATTTTACCCATCCCTAATGACAGACTACGACGACACGTTGGAGTTCCTGGAGAGGAAGCGGGCATCAATTGCAAAGCTTCGCGAGGAACTATCGCGGGTGACTGAGCGCATTGGCGAAGCGGAGCAAAGACTGGTGGAGGACCAAGAGGATATACGAATGTCAAGATCAGCAACAAAGGCAGGAACAGCAAAGAAAGCCGCATTTGTTGTGACTGGGCAAAGTGTTTTATAAATGCATTTAACAATGATTCTTAATTGTTTAACAAAAGTCTGTTGGAGTTTCCTATAACCTGTGTTCCCTGACAGAGGGTGGAGGACATTTAGTATTTTTATGATAGTATTGGTGAGGATAAATAGCTGATTCGATTTAGCTTTAACAGTCTGTCCGTTCCTAGGTCTTCCTGTCCGTCCGACGTACTGTTTGTCCGCCCGTCAATCTATCCTGTCCGTCCCTTCGCTTTTCCGTCCATGTCTCCATCTGACCATCCGTTCGTTCATCGGTTTGTCCGTCCGTCCCTCTGTCCGTCCGTTCTTCCATAGGTCTGTCTCCGTCCGTCTTTCCATCTGTTTGTCCTGCCCTCAATTTTGTTGTCTGTCTCACCATCTGTCCGTTCGCCGTTCAATGTGTCCGTCTGTCCGTTCCTCTATCCGTCCATCTCTCCGGCTGTTTCATCTCCCTATGCGTCCGTCCTTTCATCTATATACCCGTACATCTCCCAATCCTTCTGTTCATCCGTCCTTCCCTTCATCTGTTCATCCACTCCTTCAACTGTCCCTCCGTGTATATGTCGATTCCGACTGTTAGTTCGTATTTCTGCAAATTCATCAGTTTTCACATTTGTTTCTGGGTTCAGTTATTCATTCAGATCTCGCGTCTAAATTCTTAATATCCAACACCCAACATTAATTTTTGACACAATGATAATTTATTCATGCGAGTTTAAGAGAATAATCTGAACTTATTTTACTGATTATATTTTCTTTTACCTCTTCAACTTCATTTCGTGTAATTATCACACCTGTCTAATGGCATATTCTTACATTTCCTTTTGTTTTTCCGGACTATGCTTGAATTTTTACGAAGAGCAGCAGATTTTCTGCTAAAGTCTGTTCAGTATCAAAAGACGTGTCATTCCACTAAATACATAATAACAACATACATATATGTATATGTATATGTATATATACCTCGCTCTCTCACTCTCGCTCTCTCTCTCTCTCTCTCGTTTCCTCTCGATATGTTCAAATATGGGACAGGCACACAGCGGGACATGTTTCTGCCTGCTCGCATATAGAAAAGTCATGTTTTGCATCTTTTGGCAGCTGCCATATATCTTAGTACGGGCCAAACAAGACTAACAAACATTTGGATACATAGTCAACTGCACGCACACACACACACACACACACCACTGATACACATGTCAAGCCACACACACACACACAGGTGGAAGAACATTGTCAGTGTATTAGTTCTGTGGCCAGCTCTAACGACAGCTACCAAAACAACAATGGCAGCTGCAGAGGTAGAATGGGAGAGGGAGAGAGAGAGAGAGAGAGAGAGAGAGAGAGAGAAAGATATGGAGTGTGTGTGAGAGATGAAGAGATGCAGATGAGCAACAAACGGTAGATTTTGGGGCAGCTGCGGACGGTTCCTTGGTATGCACAATTCATGTTGCACTTATACAACCAAGACAACACTAGCAACAAAAACAACAATTTGTGAAATAAAACAAACCGACTGCATCATACTCGCTCGAGAGTTTTGAGTAACTGAAGAGAGTTTCAAAATGGATATAAAAAACTAAGATTCAATAGTAAAAAATATAATATATAAAGAAAATCTATGTCGCTAATTTTAAGAAATAACTTTCCGCTATAAAAATAAAATATCTCTTTTATTAGTTTTTATGTAGTTAAAAAGAAAATACGCTCTGCAAGCATTTCAGAAATCTAATATAAGTGCTCTGCCATATTATTATAAAGAAAATTGGGCAGGCAAGCATAGTCAATGTACGTATATATGTATTTATAAATCTAATATACTCTTCTCGCATCACGAGCGAGTATGGCAACAACAACAGGCCTCGGTGGAAGGAAACGGGAGGGGCGCCAACTAATAGCAAGGAAGCTGTGCCGCCGGCAGCGGTGGCAGGTGGAGCCACAGCCACAGGCAGAGCCACACTCGGGTTAATGGTAAAGGTGCTGCCCTCTGCGGGAGGGAGCTACCCCTCTGTGAACCACCGCCCAGTGAACAACCCTTACCCTTGCCAGATTCTATTTTTTTCGGTGTTTTTTCGTTGCTGGCCAACATCGGAGCGCTCACGTGTGTTTGGCACGCATGTTGCAAGCGCTTATCGGCATCGTCGCTGTGCTCGAGGGCACGGGAGGGTGGGAACTTGATGGGAAGCTAAGGCAGGCAAATGCCACTGACAGCGACTTGGACAAGTTGGTTTGGGGTGTTGAGGCACTTGGTACTTACTGCACTTGGCTGTTAAGACGAAATGCCGTTAGCAACGAGTAAATTCGATTTTGCACTTGAGCCGCTTGCAGCTAATGCAGCCAACGACCTGCCACATCAGCCAAATGGGCACGCCCAAAGGCAACGCTTTCTCCGTCTCGCCCTGTCCCTCTGTCGCCCTCTCGCTGTCAAGTTGCTACGTTTTTATGTGCCGACCGGCCAACTGGAAGAAATTGCTGCGAAAAAATGCTGAAACTAAAACTAAGGACTAAAGCTAATGTGCTCTGCATATTTGCAGCGAGGGTGGTTCAAGTAATTTTGAAAAATGTAGAAAGTTCAAGTGTCCCCACCATTTATATTATCTGGATAGACAGATGAAAGAAAGGTCTATAAATAGATTAGATAGCTAAAAGTGAAGGCATTATATAACTAATATTTAATAATAATACTAAAGTTTCACTTTTTAATTCAGCAATATAAATATATAAGTTTTTTGAAAAATATTTTAAATAATTTATTTAATATTCTAAAACTAAAACATAATTAATCCACACATATCAACAGATAAGTTCAACCCAAAATTGTAAGTAAAATGTTGTTGTTAATCTATCGGATATGTGAGCCCCTCTCTCTCTCTCTCTCTCTCTCTCTCTCTCTCTGTCTCTCTCTCAACTGTTTAGATCGCCCTCGTCCAGCTGTTGGTTAGTTTTGTTCCATTTTGAGGGTTTGAGGCGTCGTCAGTCGCAAGTAAAAGCAATTTCAGGTACTCGACTGGAGGACGACAAACAATTTGCATATGCAATGCACGTGCGCATCTTCAATTTACAATTTGGATGCGGCTAAATACGTATCTGTGCGATAGATCTATAAGCCAATTTCCGCAGCTAAAGCAAAAACACATCCGATTTGTACTGGAAATGGCTGTTGTTGTTGTTGCTATTGTTGTAGCAGTTGTTGTTGTCGCGTCTCGCTCAATTAACACTGTCCTATTTTTGGCGCATTTCCTTTTCATAGCATTCTGACGATGACGTTGCATAAATGTTTCCGCCATTTTGCAAAATATTATAGCACACACATACAGTTACACACATACAGAGAGACAGCGCGAGAGAGAGAGACACGCAAATGTTTGCATGCACTTACATTAAGCCTTTACTTTAAATATTTATAAATAAAAAGCAACTATTTTGGAGCAGCTCTAACCAATGCACACTCAACAATAGTAAATGGCGCCACAACTAGGACGATATCCTGTTTCCCGTACAATGGTCTACCACTTAAAGCGAGTCGCACTTTTCGACTTCTGCCAGCCAGTGCGTGTGTGTGTGTGTGTGTGTGTGTGAACATTTGAGTAATAAACTCATTTCATATGCTGACTGCTTTTTCATTTCAAAAGTTTTTTCTGTAGCCAGTGTGTTTCTTGTTAGCCAAGCAAGCCGCATGATATACGAGTTCTCCAACTGTTGTGTATGCCCCCCTCCCACTCCCTCTCCCTATACACTCACTCTGCCACAGTTTTGTTGGGCTGTGTTTAGTCTAGTTAACTATTTCAGTTGTTGTTTCTGGTTCTTTTATTAGGTTGTGTTTGTTGGGCTCGTGCTTGCGGATTAGTTGCAAAATTTTGGTTGAACTGCAGCTGCATAAAAACGAAAATATTATTAAATATGCATAGGTGAGCCAGCGGCAGCTCCGTTACCTGTTAAATGTAGGTGAAACTGGCTGTCAAATGCCTGACACAGCGATAATGAAATTTACCCAGGCCTCGTCAACATAGCGCCATGCCCTATGCCCTGTACATACTCTCTCTCTCTCTCTCTCTCTCGCTCTAGCTCTCGCTCTACTACAGCTAAACACGTTGAGTGACATTTTAATAAAGTGCTCACTTGTTCAATTAAATGCTCTCCAGACGCGATTGCGACTGTGCCTCATAAGAATGCAAAATAGACACACAAACAGTCAGTCACTCAGTCAGTTAGACAGACAGAGAGAGGGCGAGACAGAGACCGGACGAGAGATAGACAGTTAGTTAGCAAGTTCGGTGCTCTGCATCTTTTGCCTTTTGACTGCTGTTTACCCCCAGCTGACAGGCGGAGTGCAAAGGCTCGGCTAAAGATAGCTCGTATAACTGTTTTGACAAATATAATTTGGCAAACAAAAAATCCATTTAATGAATATGTAGAAAAGGGATTCATATAAATATATATATATGTATATTCTTTAAATTAGATATATTGGAAAATTCCGCAAAAGCGCAAATTTCATTTTATTTTTATTTAGGCTAACATTACTTTTAGCTGGTTAATTATTAATTTTAAAAAATTCAGCAAATGAATTTAGAGTTAATTGCAAAGCTTACATAAATGGCAGCTCACCTGTTTAAATAATTCGTTAAATAAGCTGAGCCCTAAAGCCAATATCCAAATGAATGAACTGTAAAGAAATAAAAAATATAATAATAATTATTGAAATGTCCATCAAATGAATATATTTTATATCAGCAAAACCAATGTTTAGTCTCTTTCTATCTACATTTTATGCATTTTATGCTCATTTTTCCAAACTCTGAAATATTTACATATATTATAAAATAAATATATTAAAAATAATTTATTTCACTATAGAATAAGTTTTACAATATTATATTATTCCTTTTGCATACATACATATTATTGTCATATTCTCTATAAATAGTTGATTAACCACAGGCATAGTCCGCGCGATTCCTTTTCATATTAAACAAAAAAATATACATATACATATATATATGTAGCTATTTATTGTTACATATCTATATATACATTTTTGTAGGTCCATTTCCTTTTCTCTAACATATTAGAAATATTTTATTTAATTTGTTGCATTTCATTGAATTATTTTGAGTTGGCTTCCGACTTTTTGCTGATGTTTATCGTTTGTGACAGAGTAAAACTCAATTATCGCTAATTCAATTGAGGTTTGCTTTCGCACACTCTACCTCGCTCACTCCCACTCCCACTCACCCTCTCTCTCCCTCTCTGAGGGGCAAATTGAATCATTTAAGGTAAAGCTGCTTTATTATTTGCTTCTTCTGATTATTGTATTTATTTTTATTGTTGTGGAATTACTGAGCAAAAACTTTAGCAGCCATCAGAGCCAGAGTCGAGTCGGGAGTAGCGCTTCAACTAAGTAAAGTGCAAAAGTTGGCTTAACAGAAAAGTTTGTCATCGGCTGCAGCGGCAAATAATAAAAATGAGCAGCAGTCGCATAAAGTGCAGCAAATGCAAAAACTTCTGCCACTCGCTGGACAGCGAGAGCACCAACTACTATAACAACAAGCTGTCATTGCTGCTCGTACTTGAGCTCGGGCTCAAGTTTGGGCTCCCAACAGTCACAAAACTCGAGGCAATAAACAATAAAACACTAAATCAAGCGTAGCGTCTGTTGGGTATACACACATATAGCCTCTCCCGCTCGCACACTATCTCCGTTCCGCTCTCACAGTTTGAGTCAACTATGAAAATTGGCACATCAAACGTTTTAAGCGCAACTCGTTTATCTCTGGATAGGGAGGTAAGCGATACGCCTGCATTATCCAGGCGACAAGCAATTGAATCGCATTACAAGCCAAATAAATTTCACAGCCCCTCAAGCTACGAGTCACCAGCCACCAGCCACCAGCCACGAGCTACCACGAACTACGGAGCTCATCGAACAGCTGCTTCTAGTAGCTACAACAGCAGCAGCAGCAGCAGCAGCCTCAGCTCTCACTCTCACTTATAGCATATCAATTTGCCTATAAAGCACACACATTGTGCTCCTCTCCGCTGCGCGTCGAGTCAGCTGTCTATGGCGTTAAGGTAAACAGCTTCAATTATGTATGCCACAAGATTTACAGGAAATCGAGCAGACAACTGCAGCACAAGCAAGGTTGAGCAAGTGTAAACCAGTGCTAGGAGATGAACTAACTGGTATTGTAATAAATAAATAAACTTAAACAATAATGAACTATAAATATAATATAATCAGATTAAAAGTACAAACGAATAATAATTTGTATATAATATTTAAAATAAAATTTACTATTTATTAATATTATAATAGAATTATTTAATAATTGGTAATAAACAGTATAATTCTATATATTTTATTTTGACTTATGACAATTTTGTGCAATTTTATTTGATTTTCTTTTATTATATACATATACTTCAAAATATAAAATGATAAATTTGTGGTATTATACTATTAATGTAATAATACAAATAATTTTTACCATAATTTCTCAACAAATATTTAGATTTATGAGTATTAACTAGATGAACACACACATAGGGGTAAAGTTTATTGTTATCATCAATTTCTTTTTTAATAAAATGTACGTAAATTATAATTTATTTTATTTTATTTTTTAATTTAATTAATTACATTATTTTAAAGTAATTTTATAATTAATTAATGTTTCATTTTATTTATATTTAATTTCAAAATTATTATTATTACATCTTTTTTTAGTTTATATTTTATTTTTTAATTTTTAATGATTCATACTTCAGCCTTCTTTATCGAAAAATTTTGGAGTAGAGCTTTGCTATTATAGTTTTTCTGGAATTATCTCTTTCATCATATTGACCTCCATAATCAGGTGAAATCATTTCCAATGCCCAACTAATAAACCAACAATTCTTCATCTCTCAAATCTTCATTTAATCCACTTACTCTCCATATACAGATATAACATTGTTATTGAAGCAATATTCGTACAACATTCTTGGCGACTTCGCATTTCCGAAAACACACAGCAAGCTGGCATTTCGCATTGTCATCAAAGAAGAAAGGGAGACAGAGAGAGGGAGAGTGAGCTTTGAGGATTTAAGCAGCTATAGAGCACTAAGTCAGGCATTTTATGCGCACAAGAGTTGAGCTTCATGGCATAGCAGCCAGAGGAGGCAGTCGCGTCGAGTTGGGTAGCAACTTTGTTGGCTGCCTACTTTGCGGCGCACATATTCTAATCACTCGAGTCACGCAAATGTCAATGTTGCTGTCAAAGTGTCAATGAAATGTTCAATGAAAATAAAACGAGCAACCAGAAGGCGCTGCCAGCGCGACTTGTGGAAAGCTCGAAACTTTGTCGAACTTTGAGTCATACAGCTGACGGCGTTTGTTATTGAAAATGCGGCTTATATATGGAAATACCGTGCCAAACTGTATCCCTCTCACTCAGTCTCTCTCACTCACTCTCTCTCTCTCTCTCTCTCTCTCTCTCCCCCCTCACTCTCTCTCCCCCCTCACTCTCTCACGCTTCCCCTATTTTGCTTTGGCTTTCTTTTTACGCGTTTTAGTATTTGTTTTATTAATAAGGCGCAAGACAAGTGCTGCGATGTCTCAGTCTTTGTCTCTCTCTCTCTGTCACTCTCCCCCTCGCTCACTTCCTCTGTATCTGTGTGTGTGCGTGCGGAAGTGCTTTGTCGTGTGCCAGTTTATTTTCTATTTAGTTTTTTGCTTCGCTTGACTCTCAATTAAATTTTATGGGAAGCGCCGAGCCTTTCGGCCTTCCAACTATGCCCAACAAAAATTAATTGAGCAAAAAAAAATACGAAACTCTATTTAACTACAACTGGGCAATTGCTCTGAAGCCTTCTCCAAGCTGACAAAAAAACACTTAAAATAAGTTTTTTTTTTGTTCTCCAAGAAATATTTGTTCTCTGATGATGAGTTTCTATCTAAGCTTAGAGATATTGTCGCTTTCGCGTCAATTCTGTTAGTTTCAAATTTTAATACTTCTAATTTTAGTTTGTAGAGTATCTGCTAGTCGATCAACTACAGCTGAAACTCCACACCTGACAATTTTGACTTGTTTGCCACTAGCTTATGTTAATTGTTCTGCAGACACACACAATGACAGCTCCGCACTTCCGCACGGAATAACCTGAGGACACACACAGATACACACACATACACACACACGCACACACACATAGAGGAGCTAAGTGCTCTGTGCAACTCTCGATGGGAATGTGCCACAATTTGCTGGCAAGATTTGACGCCTGATCAATAATATTGACAGAGCTGGGCCAAGCAGGGGCAGGGGAGGCAGGGTGTAAATAAAATTTGCATGCAGCTGAGCTCAGGTGGAATGATGGCGAAATTAAAGCAATACAACCTGCAGTCAGAGATGATATAGTCATGGATATATACAGCAAAGACTAAGCGCCCACACAAGTGTATGTATATGTGTGTGTGTGTGTGTGTGTATGTGTGTGTGTGTGTTTGACTGCTTGGTTCACTGGCTGCAGTGTTTGGCAATTTTGGGTAAAATATATTCGAGCGCACGTAGGAAATTACAAACGGATGTAAATGCATCAATTCCAAATGAAGAGCATGTGCACTCAGTGCCACAAAACGGACGGGTAATGTTCGGGCAGTGGGCGTGGCACATTGAAAGACGCTGACTGCGTGACAAACAGTCAACCAAAATCAAATAGTTCAATAAGCCCAAACAATTCAATATGCGTGGACAGTGAGCGCAATGCAAGCCAACAACAACGTTGACATGCAGCTCAGATAAGCTGAATGTGCAAGTGTGTGTGTGTGTGTGTGTGCGAGTGTGTGTGTGTGTGCTGAGCATCGATTGCAATTAATTGTAAATGTCGGGCAGAGAAAATTAACACATTGGATGCTCGTGAAATAAATTGAAGCCAATCGACAGTGGGCCAAAGGCAACTTGGCAACTGAATTTGCATGCCAACTACTCAGGCTATCTCTCTCTCTCTCTCTCTCTCTCTCTCTCTTTTTCTCTTTCTCACTCTCTCTTTGAATGTTGCCAGAAACGCTTTGGGCTGCTAGAATTATGAATGCATTGAGATAGCAGTCACAAGTCAATTGGCATTTTGCAAAGCAGCTGCGTAGGAGCTGCTGACGGAATTCGCCTTGGTAACTGTATGTGTAGCAAAATACTTTCAAAGACCATATAATATGTTACTCATATACTACTACTAAGATCCCAACTATTGTAGCTGACAAAATAGCTAAGTCAGTGTCCTAGAAAATACTCGAGTAAACATTCCGAGCTGCAAGTCTTTAGCAAAAAGATATATATAAATTAATATATATTTAATTTATAGTGATAGATCGATCTATCGATAAGATCATAACAGTAACTTTTTACGCATTTAAAAAAATTGAGGCTCAAAAGAATTCCCAAGAACAGAGAGGAAACACACAAGGATTTTTTGTTATGGCGAATTCAAAAAAAGGATAAACTTTTATTTGTAATTTGTTATTAAAAAATTATTTTTAATTATTAAAAGTCATTTCACTTTCGTAAATTGGTTTTTACGTACTATAATAAAAAGGTTAATTAATTCAATATAAATCTTATTAAGCTTTATGATTCGATTTGATAAGATTATGTTCTTTAAATATTTAAAAAAAAAAATATATATATATATATTATGTAAAAATTAAAACAGAATAGGAGCATTCTAAACTATTTTCAAAAATATATTATAATTAAAATATGTTAACTGCTCAAAAAAGTTTATTTCAAACAAAGAAAGTTTTTATATTAAAAAAAAAATAATACAAATAAAGAATTACATAACACAAATATTAGACAATTATCAGCAATTGTAAAATAAAATTAATAAAAATTAAAAAAAAAAAATAAATAAAAAAAATAAATATGATTTGTGCTCTGCATATCCTCGATGACAATTGGTCACAGTTTATGATAAGTTTAATTTAAATATTGTTGCGTATTTTATACACATCGTGTTAAGTATTAAAAAAAAAAGGATACGATATACATATATATGTAGATATATATACAGTTAGCTTAATGCACACGCATGAAACGCACATTCGCTAGTCACATAAAATAGTATTTTGTGGTAAAAAAATATCAATTAAATGCAAGAAAAATAACGCGTAGCATTTTAATTACGACTGCAAATTAATTACGGAAATTGTTGCGGATCAAGAGAGTGGAAGAGAGGGTGTGCAGGATATGCGTGGTAATCACATCCTTAAGTGTGGGCGAAACACATGAGAGCGAGAGAGAGAGAGGGAGAGAGAGCGATAGAGACTCGCCATATAAGTTGCGAGAGAACTGACTTATTTGCACTTATTTATTCATTTAGATGGCAATTAAAGCGTACGAAAATTAAATAGAAAACCATTTGGCTGCATTTCAAGCAGAATAAAATAACACAAACTTTAATTTGTATGAGCGCGCGCTCGACTCGCGTCTGATGGTACAATTTTTATTTATTATTTTGCCTCATTTTCTTCTTCATTTTTTTTTATTTTAATTTTTTTTTTTGCTGAAACATTTTTTATTTTAGTTTGAGCAGAGCTTTTAAATCAAACTGGCAGCCAGTCGGCTGGCTATGCTGCAGCCATAAGTGCATTGCAGAGCGGAAGGAGGGACGGGGCGAGAGGCGGCAAAACGTGGTAGCTGAATGTGGGCCGACTTGGGCTGACTTGGGTCGAGTCCATTCCATTGCCAGCTAAATAAATAAAAAGTGAATTTTTAATTAAAAGTTAAGTGGCAACTCATTTAAATTAATGTTGACTCAAGCGTCATAGCAAAACATTTGGCGAGCGAAGCCGAACAGAGAGCGCAAAAAAAAAAAAAAAAAAAAACAAAACTGCGCTGCATCTTGTGCAACGAAAGGGGTGAGGGGTGTGGGGTGCGGAGTGAGGGGTATGTAGTGGTGCAGAGGGGTGCATTTTCAGCGCATGGGGCACAACCCTAAATAAGCATAATGCACTGCAGCAGGACCTTGACTAGAAGCCTGGAAGCTGCGTAATGGAGCCATCCATAGATGCTGCACTAAATTGCTCGTCACGTAATTAGAGCGCCATCTAGTGTTTGGAGCGCGAAGAATATGGAGGCGGAGTACGAGCGCATACTTCAACTGGACGGTCCAACATAATCCGACTGTAATGAGAGACCGACGAAATGAAGAGCAAAGTGTCGAGTGAGGACTTAACTGGCGTAATGTGGAACAAGGGAGGGAAATAAGAGACGGATGCTGGAAGAGAGAAGAGGGAAGAAGGAATACTATGAGAATTGAAGAAACTGGTTATGAGAGCTAAGTTAAGTGAGAGAGAAAACGAATGATGGAGCCCAGGGAACGGGTGGAATAAATGTCACTTGTAGAGGTAACTACGGAGATACAAAGAAATATAGCATATATAGAAGAGCAATGTTGAGGTGAGAAAGTGGTAAAAGAAATGAATGGCAAAAAGAGTCAATGCATGAAAGGAATGAATGGATAAATCAATAAATGAAATGTACCAGTTCTGAGAAGTCTATAAGTGAAATATTTCAAACGAGCATACTTAACATATGCAAAAATTGGAACAGAAGGAAGGGAAAGTAACGAGTGAGTATTTACAAAAAATAAAGAAATAAACAAAAAGTAAATAAAAAAATAAAATAAATAATAATAATAATAAAAATAATCAATAACAAAACAAATATAAATATAGGTAAATAAAACGAAAAAACATTTTTAAATACACATTTAAATATTTATATTATATTATGAACGATTAAGAAAGAATGTAAAACCATTTTGAATGGTAAAATAAAGAGGATATTAAATTATATATAATATTTATAAATAATATTGTAGCTGAGAGGAAATTAATGAAATAAAATTACAATAATAATGGAAAAAGTGCGAACAGAAGTCTTCTACTCTTGAAACAGAAGAATAATCATTCAACATGAGTAATGAGTGCCTAGCTTATGCGATTAGTAAGTCAACACAGTAGTCTCTCCCATTTGAGTAGGTTCCCAAGTCAGATAAACAATAGGAATTGATTAGTTAATATCATAGGCAGCTAAACAAAATTATATTAATGGAAGACTCGAGCGAATCGAGTTGCTCGGCACTCCACCAACAGGCGCCAGCAGAGGCGGACAGCAATACACAGAGACAGCAGCAGCAGAAGCAGGCGGCCGGCGAGGCGGACCACGGCGAGGGGAATCGGGAGCAGGACGAGGAGGAGCTGGAAGAGAAGCCCATGTGCAGTGCCGACTGCCATAAGACAAAGAAACGGTTTACGGTCAAGAAATGGAATGCGGTTGCAATGTGGGCATGGGGTAAGACATAAGTAGCTCACTAAGCTGATTATTAAACAATATCCGGTTGACTGTTTCACGTTTTCCGTTTCCCGTTCCCCGTGAACTCCCACAGATATTGCCGTAGATACCTGCGCCATTTGTCGCAATTCGATAATGGATCTGTGCATCGAATGCCAAGCGGATCCGAATCAAAATTCCTTTGAGGAGTGCACCGTCGCTTGGGGCGTTTGCAACCACGCCTATCACTTCCATTGCATCTCGCGTTGGCTCAAATCGCGCTCCGTCTGCCCGCTGGACAATCGCGAATGGGAGTTCCAGAAGCTGGGCCGTTAGCCTCGGCATGGCGAACTTGTAATACGAACTCGTTGAACGCTGACTCAACGTCTTGAACTTTATCATTATTTTGTGTGTTAATTATGCAACGTTTCGGCAACTGGCGCAGTGGGCGCAGGGGGCGTGGCTGCGGCCAATTATCATTTTTGTGTGCGCTGGCAACTTTTGCCGGCACTTAATAAACGAGGCCGCGGAGCCGCCGCGGCGTTCGCTCCGTCTGCTGTGCAACTCAAAACTTTATCCGCCGCCTCTTGGACGAGCTGGATTATCAATTTTGCAGCTCGCTCTTCGCGAATTGCCAACCTTTGAACTTTGCGCAATAAGTTCTAGGCCGACCGTGCACTTAGCGACGCGAATGCGCTAAACAGCGTTGCGCATTTAGCGGGTTTTAGAGAACGATTTAAGCGGCAATAGATTGTGAAGCTATTAGTTGTAATTTGACTTTGAGCTTATGTCATACAAGTGCATATGATAGTTTGATGAAGACGGCAACGATAACTAGAGGCTCAGTCGATTTATAAGCCTTTCCGAACGTCCATCCAACTGTCTATCGTTCATCTTATCGTCCGGCCCAGCGACTAGTCTACCGTCCTTTCTTCAGCCCACTGACCGAGCTACCGTTAGGGCACCGTCTGAGGGTCCGTCTTTCTGTATAAAAAATACATTAATCTCTTGAAGATTTTCATATTGATTGCGAAATTCATAAAAGTAGAAATACGTAGAGAATTTATTTTTAAATATTTTTATTTATTTATATATTAAATAGTTATATTGTTATATATTACTGTCTAAATGTTTAGTTTCTTGTACTTCAGTCAGCTCTAATTTCCTCGATAGTTACTTGGCCGCCAGCACTGAAACTTTTCGTTTTAATCGAGAGCTCATCGATTTTATTTTATGAAGTGCCTCGATTTTCGTCTCAGCTGTCAATTAGCTGTGCGTTGCAAGTACGGTGCATAATTAAATAGAAGTACAGTTTAATTGTTGGCCAAGATGTATCAACACACGGGCCCGTATCTTGATTGTTTGCCTGCTGTCTGCTCACACACACACACACACGCACATACACACACACTCTCAGTCAGGCAGACAGCCAAGCGGAAGCACAACAAATTGGCAGCTCTCCATTCAACTTGTCCAAAACTTGTCTATTTGCCCTCGCTCCTGCCCTTGGCCACGCCCCGCTCGTTGTTTCCTTTCATTTTTTGCACGAAAATTAAGTTTGTTTTCCATTAAGTTAAATAATTACAAAATTATCCACCACTCAAAGGCTTTGGCTGTAACTAAGAGTAGCTAGTGTGTGTGTGTCTGTGCGTGTGTCTGTGTGTGTGTGCGTGCTTATTTTGCTGAAGTGGCGTAGCTGCTGCGACGACACTTAGAACACTGCCGAACCGGAGCGGCAGCTGCACTTTTCCGTGTAACTGACAATGATAGCTCTGCCTGCTTGACTGACTCATTATCTAACCAGGGCTGCCGAAGCACCCGATGAAAGTCGAAGCAGAGAGGAATATAATGAATATAAAAAATGAAATATTGAGTGTCAAATGCATCAGTAAAACATTACCTTGCATATATTTAGCATTGCTCTCTGCTGATAGCGTTGTCTGTCCTGCATAGCCTCAATAGACTGAAGCCTTGTAATTGAACAGAGTAGTGCATGGAAATGCGAATATTTTAATGTATTTTAACCAAAAATCACAAATATGTTTTACAAAATTATAAATCCTTCTCTTTTCCATTTATATTTTAGTGCTTGATATCATCTTTTAATTAAAATGATCCAAATATATAAATTCCACACTCATGCATTCTTTTTACAAACACAAATAGTTTATCGCTTCAGCTCAATTTGTTTTCCGCCCTGGCTCCCACGGCTGTTGAGTCTGGGAGAAAGTTTTGCTTCAGCGCTGCTTCATTTTGTTTTTTCGCCTGAACCGAGGCTCATTATCTTTTCATTCGTTTTTCTTTTACTTTTACATTTGGTTCCTTTCTGCATTTGTCTGCTCGCTGCTCGCTGCTCGGCGCTTTTCTTTTCTTTAACGCTTCGCTAATCAAATTCAACATTTTTCCGTTTTAATTTGACAATTCGAAAACAGGCCAGCCGACGCAGGGGGCGCTGTGTGGGAGCCAACAACAGCTGTGCGTTGTCAATTGGAAAATGATAAAGTGACGCGGCGAATAATGAAAATGGAAATTGGCATAGGAAGTGAAACTGATAACTGCGCAATGGCGTTGACAGGCCCGAGGCTGTTGCTGCTGCTGCAGTGTTAAGCTGCTGCTTAGTTCTTACTTTGTCGTGCAGCAACGACCAACGCCGCCGCCAACCCGCCCCCAAACCGATTGTCTTTGAAGGCGACCTGCAGTGCAGCTGGTGCGCTAAATGCATTACAATTAGCGCAAATTATCCGTGTCCAGTTGCAGCAATTGTCTTCAGTTGTTGGCCGTGGCAACTTGATTGAATTTACTTGCCGAGCGCGTGACTGGCGAGCAGCGACGTGCCGCGTGTGCCATATTAACTGTGCGACATGGCGTATTAGTCATGCAACATATTAAGTATACGCGATGTTCAACGAGCATCTTTGTTGCCAAAAGTGTGCAGCATAGTTGAGTTTATTTTGATAATTATCGAAGTTTTCTCTATGTAATAATTATTAATTACTATGAATTAATGTGTCTTAATTCTAGATGATATTTTATATTGAGTAGCCATGAATAAACTGCCGCTCAAACTGCTGAATAAATTGTTTAACATGGGCCTCAATAGACTGCCGATTCGATATCCGTCGATAGTCCTATACTAAAATCCAACACAATAATTCGCCTTTTGTTAATACTTTATATTAAAGTGTAATATCCAAATGGCATATTAAATACGTTACGTTAAGTAGCCCATAATGGATAACCCTTCCTAAAAGTCTCTCCCTTCTAATCAGCCTGCACATTCGGATATATATTAAAGTGCGTTGGCTTTATGGCATATTAAGTATACGCCATATCAGCCGGTTAGTTGTCAGACAGTCTCTCAACTATTTGCTTTTTTTGTTTGATGTGCTAACTAGACACAAGTTTAAAGTTGAATTTCGGAGCATATTTTGTTTTAATTATTACAAACCGTTTTGTTGCAACTTTTCGTAATTTATGCATGGCTTTGGCGGCCTTTCATGTGTGTCCTACTCACTCTCTCTCTGTCTCTCTCTCTCTCTCTCTCTCTCTCTCTCTCTCGCACACTTAACCTCTTTCCCCACAAGCGAGCGCTTAGCTCACTTATCAGCTGCCTTGCAGGCAACTTGCAGCGGGACTGTTAGATGCCAATATAATTTAGGCAAATGTATGCAACTTTCTATAGAGCTATAGAGAGAGCAGCGCCCATGCTCGACCACTCGCTCTCCCTTCCCCTCTCTCGCTCACCCCCTCCCACCATCTGACTGTGTGTGACACATTTAACTTTAGCAATTTTTAATCATAAAACTTTGCCGGCTCGATCTCGTCGCGTCTGTGCCTTCTTGGCATTTGCATATTTCTAATTCCAAAGTTGTAATTAGTATAATTTTACAGCTCTAATTGGATGATGATTTGCGCAACTTCATTCAGTCAGACTTCAGCCTTGCATTGGAAGGCCAGGCCATAACCTTCATTTAGCTGGCAGTCAGCTGCCGAAAGTGAAAGTCATTAACATAAGTTTCATATTAAAGGCTTCACACACACACACACACACACGGACACATGTCTGCAGCTGCAGCCTTATCATCAAGTCAGACGTCTCGCTCGCTGGGCTTATGTCACAAGACTCAAGGCTCAAGGCTAGCCCCACACGTGTGGCTGATACCTTGAGAGGCCTAAGGCAAAAGTCAGCCGAGCACAGCCAAACATTTTGCACACATAAGAAATGTGTAAATTCTTATGCCTTAAGCATCATTCAAGAAAAAATAAAATACTTTGCCTGCATCCAACTTGACCGACTTTCGAGCACAATTATTTTGCTTTAATAAACTCGATATTGTGTCAAATTTATTTTCTTTTTGAGCTCTGGGTTGAATAAATTTGTATTTAAATATTTAAAAACATTTGAAACACGATTCTAATGCTGTGACCACATTTATTCATATTTGTTGGCAAGATGTGAGCTTTGTATACATTGTTGTTTAATAGTTTCTCGTTCATTTTGAGCTTTTCTCTAACGAGAATATTTTTTACATATACAAATAAAGCGCAAAGGCAAGCAAATCTTTGCCCAAATATCGTGTGAGCCTATAAATAAATAGAACAAAAAACCAATGCACACACACACATACACACACATATATATACAGAGTTGAGTATCGAATCGCATCCACTACAATGGACATTGATCTAAGTTCTGAAGTCATTTTGAATGTTTTTGATTCCACTGATTTGTTTATTTATGCATAAAGCATGCAATTTTTGCATTTTACGCGCGCATCAGCAAAATGCTGTAACGAGAGAGAGAGAGAGAGAGGGCGAGAGAGTGGGCATAACAGAAAATGTTTTTTTTTATTTCGCTGCTCTCTATCTTCCTCTCTGGCAAAACTTTTGTGTGTGCTGAGAGAACTTTAGCTGGGCCAGAAAACTTAGATATTCCAAGCGAATGCACTCGCACGCAATGTGCACTGCAGTGCAGTGAAGTGCTCTGTGCGAGTGAGTTTCGCAAACAAATCAAAATCAAAAATCGTGTGTGAATGCGGCTCTCGACTCGTAAACATGGCTGACTCTGTCGTTGCCAGTTGCCAGTTGCCGGTTGCAGCAAACGGAAACGGAAGCTCCACAAGACGATTTCATTTGCGCTGAACAACTTTTGATATGCATTTCTGTTCGTCTCATCTTTGCCCAGCTCTCCCTCTCTCTCTCGCTCTCTTTTCGCATCTGTCTGACAATGTTTGCATTGACACGGATCGGCTATCAGCTGACAACTTGACTGTGCCCCTTAGGCAGCGGGCTGTGCAACTTGTAGCGCTTTAAACAACCCATAAACCGAAGGTGGAAGACGTATGAAATGAATATTGCGTATACGCCAGGCCAGACGCGCAAGCAGAGCGTTGACAAACGCACACACACAAACAGGGATTTTCCAATTTTTATTATCTTTTATAATATACACACTTTTTTTCTTCTTTTGCTGCAATATATTCCCCTTTCAAGTGAGAAGCGCACGGACCTCAGAGTCAGAAAAGTCAGAGTCTGAGGCGGAGCAGGAGTCGCAGGCAGGAGTCGGAGAAGTAGCATCTCGTAAGAATTGCTAATAACCAATTTCGATTCAATTCAAGTGTCAGCACAAGACGACAAAGATGATAATGATGATGATGATGATGATGAGGGCGATGATGACGTTGCCAGCGTAGGACCAACGAAGAGCAAGCAACCACAAGCCGCACAGGAAGCACAGCCAATTGAGTATTAATGGTCAGACTGCCGGCTGCTGATGCCAGCAACTTTCCTGCTTAGAATTATGGCACACAGACAGACAGAGAGAGAGAGAGAGAGAGAGAGAGGGCGCAAGAAAGTTGTGGCGGGGGCGCATTTGAAAGTAAAATCATACGTATTGGAAAAAAAGGAAAAATGAGAAAAAAATCATCGATGCTTCGGTTCGCTTCGCTGCCAGATCAAGGATGATATATGAGATTAGCTCAAGTGGTTGGCGCTCACTCCGCCACTACTCCCCACCCCCCACTCCCCTCTCTCTCGCTCTGTATCTTTTAATATGGCAGCACGCCAAGGCGACACAAACTGTCCGATTTTATATTAATGATAAATTAAATTGTTCATTGACTTGAATAATTTTGTGCGTGTTGTCCTTTTGGGGTCGCATAGTTCTCGCATTTGGCTCGGCATATGTTATGTTATCTGTCTCGCATGATGAATTGATGAATGCCAGACGAAAAACTCTAGTGTTAAATTATGCAACTCCATTATACGAGCATTAGTAAATAATTGATGGCCACGCACTTATCGAGATGAAAGAGGATGACCAAAATAAAGAACGGAGAAAGTCAACTTCGAAGGTGGGTTGACAGATTGTGGACATTTCGTTCAAATACATGCAAAAATAATAGAGTTCCAGTTTAATTATTAAGCTGCTGCGGTATGTGAGAGGAGCGAGAGCGAATGCCCCGAGGAAGTCCAGTGCCTAGTGAGCAGTTCAATAATTTAGCAATTTCATAGTTGCTGGCAATAATTTTTGTTGTTTTTCCAACTATCTGCGGAGCAGGAATATTTCAGCTGAGGCGCAGTGCAGCGCAGTGAACCGGCAGAACAAAACAATTTACAGATTTTCACAAAAATTTTAATTAAACAAATTTTGTGTGGAAAGGAAGCATTGCCCCAGACCCGAGAGCTCGCCTAGCCCCTCTGAAAGTTTTCGCACGGTCTGCGACTTCCTTGGTCGTAGGAAGTTGGCACGAGCAGCTCCGCTTCCACTTTTTACACCATAAGTTGTGCCCAAAATAGCAGAAAACTTGCCACCGATAATATAAAAATGAAGCTACAAAATAATAATAAAGCACAAGCTCCCTTTCAACTTTGCCGCCGCCTGTCACCCCCTCTCTCTCTCTCTCTCTCTCTCTCTCTTTGCTCGAAATGCTGTGTAGGAAATGTGCAAAAGTTTTGCGCAGCACAACAACTATGCAGCAAATCCCAACAGCTGCCCCACAGAATGTTGACCCACCGATTTTTGGTAGGTTTTCGCATAAATCTGTGCGGCAGGCAGCTGGCAGCATTTGAATGTCACCATTGACTGGCCCCACTGCCTGACAACAGGAGATGGAGATGGAGTCGTAGTCGTAGTTGGAGTGAATGTCTCTCTGTCTAGACTGCAAGCCATGCGCTTTGCTTATAAAGTTGTCTTATGCTCAACCTAAAACCAATGTCTGACTACCACTTAAGCGAGCTAAACATATAAATCTCGCAATGCTTGGTATTTCACAGTAACAGCAACAGCAACAGCAACAACAACAGTCAGCAGGAGTCAACAACAATGCGCAATTTTATTGCCAAACCTCAGACGTTGCGTATACGTAACGTAAGCCAACGCAAGCCAAGCCAAGCTGCTGCTGCTACAGCTGCCATGCATTGTGGCCGTAGGGCAGTTAAGCTGCAAATTTAACGTGGCTCCCAGCACAGTTTGACTTTGACAGTTCAGCTCTGAATGCTGAAGTGCTGGGGCGTTCTCGACATTCACTTTGAGTAACAATTTGGCCAAAGCAATTTCGACTTAAAGTTTTGTCACATGTTCCACTCGACATTTGGCTCAAAATACTTGGGCAAACTTTTCACCAGCTCTTAGCCGCCTTTTGCACCGTTACGAAAATTAGAGCGGAGATTGAAAGCTGAAATGTTGAATGAAATTGCCTTTATACGCAGCGAGAAGCTGAAATGATTTCCAATAAATAATCTTACTTGAGCAACTGCTTAAATTTTCGAATATATTGATTAATAGAAATATGCAAATATATTTAAAATTTGTATGATCTTTTGGTTTGAGATAGTAAGTGAATTGCATCTCATTAAAAAAATTAAGTGAGCCAGCATACTGAAGATATTCGATTGTTGCTCTAACTAGCTAATATTTATTTATTTAAATTTTTATATATATTTTGTATATTCATTATATAATGTCAAATGTCACAGGCTTTATTACGTTCTATACTATTATAGTTTGATTTAAGCTCATAAGAAATAAATAAAAAATAATAATAATAATATATAAATTAATAAATAAAACAGCCAAAAATTTCTAAGCAAAATCTGCCAAAAATTAAAAATAAAATTGAATTAAAAAAAGTAGTAAAAAAGTGAAATTATTCAAACACTTGACAAATTGTCGCACCTTTTCATTTGCACTCATGACACACATTGCATTTGTTGTTGGCATTTGGAGCGTGTCCCCAGCGCCATGATTAAAAATGAAAAGTGCAAAGAAAAATATATTCCACTTACAATGCAAATACAGGAAGAGAGAGAGAGAGTGGTGGTGAGAGAGGGGAGATGAGGGAGTGCGCCCACAAAATGGATAGACAATGTCGAGTGAGTCGACCGACCACCTGGCTATTATTTATGTTAATTGTTTGAGGCTGTGGCTGAGGCGGCGCTCATCATGTCTACTGTTTGTCAGCTCGAAAAACGGGAAAGAGCGCCAAGGCGAGACAACGATGTGCGAGTGAGTGTGTGTGTGTGTGTGTGTGCGTTATTAGGCTAATGGCTGCCCCATGGGCATTCAATGCTATTGTCTTCTCGTCTGCATCGTTGTGGCCGCTGCTGTTGCAAATATGCGATGGCAGGCTTGCTGGCCGGGCTTCCAGGCTAACTGCCAAAGCCACGCACAAAACGCATTGAGACACCATAATTGCAGCCAGTTGCCGTTGCCAGTTGCCAGTTGTCTCTGTGTGTCATTCAGCATTCATGCAGCTCTCTATACTCGACTCTCTCTCAGCTTGTGTGTGTGTGCGTGTGTGTGGGGAGGCGCAAGTGCGTTAAGTGCAATAACAGCTATGACAGCAATTGCGCTGACAGGCAAAGCAAACGCAAAATGGAACACATTCAGATGCAACAGCAGCAGCAGCAGCAGCAGCAGCAACAGAAGAGCAGTTTATATTTAGACTAGCTCACACAATAACCAACTCACTGACTGACTGACTGACTGACTTACTCTACACTCTACCATCTCTCCTGTGTGGCCCTTGGCTGTGGCAGTAACAAATAAATTTTACTTGAGCTGACTTGTCATGCTGCCAATTGAGCGCGCGCCTCGGCTCGCCTTTGCCTAACGCCTCATGCCCCACAAACAGGGTCAATTTGAGAGACGGCACACAAGTGAGCCCAAAAGGCAAGAGCTGAGCAAGTGCTGGCTCGGCTCAGCTCATCTTAAAGTACATGCCCAACTGAGAGTGGAAGAAAGCAAATTTTAACAAATTATAATTGAAAAAAAAAAAAAGAAATTTAAAAAAAAATAATATATAGTATATTTCAAATTTATTTTAATATAAAAAGGGAAAAATATTTTAAATTCGGAGTCAGATCTTTTACTTACGACATTTAATTAAAATTGAACTAAAAGCTGTTATTATTTATAAGAAACAAACCAAAGAATTACAAGTTAAAAGAATTTATAATTTTAAGGAATTCATTAATTAAATTGAGGGAATTTCATCTATGTTATACTCTAGTATTACGTGCTAAAATAATTTTAATAAATTATTAAATTAAATTAAAATATTAAATTTAAATCTGTTTGTCAAGGAAACTCATTCCAAACATAGTTAAGAATTATTTGATAAAAGTTTCAATAAATAAAGAACAATTTTTCGAAGACGTGCTTTTGTTTTTCGTATATAAATATATATATTTGCGTTTTTTTACATACATATACTACATATATATATATGTACATACATATATTTAAATATATATTTATGCTGTGCATAATGAGATTATCGCTGTTTTGTAACTTGAAGTGAAATAAAGTTCAACAATTATGAGAAATTGAGGTGCGAGTCGTGTTGGCTGTGATTTATGGGGCATTCAGCTTAGCACCACAGCAATCTGTGCAATTTGTTTGGCGCGGCTAGGGCTCCAAGTGGAAGAGGGCCTCACGCATCTGGGCTAAAAACTGGGCCAAGTGAATAATTAAGCGGTTTATAAACATTTGTCTCAGCCGCACCAGAAGAAGACGAAGGCGCCGGAACAAACAAAGTTCTTAGCTATCAGCCAGGAGCTTGAGCTTGAGTAGCCTAACCCGGCTACGCATTATTTATGCCAGCTGCTGTGGCTGCTGCTGTGGCTGCTGCTGTTGCTGGCCGCAAATGCTTGGGCTCTGTTTGCTGAGCCAAATGTAAACACAGCCGGGCCGAGCCGGGCCAACTTTAAACTTAACGCTAATTTGCGAGGCCCTTCTTCGAAGGCAACTGCAACTATTTATTTTTAATCGCATGCTCCAATTGCAAAAACAATTTAAAATCAACTCGCTCGTTAAGTGAAGCGGCCGAGGCAAAGCCATTGGCTGCAGTTACCTTTCGACCATGGCGTCACCTTCTCCTGCTGCTGTTGCTGCTGCTGGTGCATTTTCGACAAGTGCTTTTAACATTAAATATTCATTTACAGCATTAAGGGCACTCGAAGTCACGCGTTAACGGGCCAAAAAATGCTAGGCTATGAGGATTAAGAGCTGGGGCAGGTGGCAGCTGCAGCAGCTGCAGGTGGGGCGGCAGGAGGCGGGCAAGTGGGCAGGTGGGCGGCAGCCAACTGCGAACGTGGCGCATCAAGCAAAACGGACACGGGCGCGCATTAAGTGAATATATATGCCTGGCCCAAAAAACCCCAACCAAAAAGAAAAAGCGAAAAAAAAAAAAAAAAAACAAAAAAAAAAAAACAGAAACTTGGCCACCTGCAGCGACCAGCAGGTGTTGGCCAACAAAAGTGGTTGTTGTGCTTGGCCCTTTGCGGAACGCTTTGGTTTCGTTTCACTGCCATCGTTTCAGGGCCAAAAGCTTTGCGAACAAACACGAGAGCGCGAAACGAGAGAGAGAGAGAGGAAGCGGATTAAATGTGAGAGATAGGGAGAGTAGCAGTATTACTCTCCCTCTCTCTCTCTCTCTCTCTCTGATGAGAGACTTTTGCTCGCTCGTCGGCTTTGCCTTGCCTCTCGTTTGACTCGACTTCAATTTTAGTGTCAAGCGTCGCCTGTGGCCATTCGCATTGGCAATAGCTGACGACCAAGTCTTATTAGCCACAAATTTGCAATAATTATCAATTAACCAATACAGGAAACAAACCCAGAAATTTATGAAATTATTATATACATTTTACTAATAATAAATATAATATTTTTACATTTTTTGATCCTCAATTCCCAATAGCGTGCCCTTTTTAACTATGCCATATATAGCTGCAATCTTCTAGTAAAAATAGAAAGTTAACAAAGAATTTTCATCAATCAATTCCAATGAATGGAAATAAACAATTGCATTTAAATATAGAATTTGGACCTTGACATATGCTGAGCAATTGTTTGGTTTACTAATTGACTTTTTTTTTTTGTGGTTAAACTATTAAAAAAGTTTAATACTTGTTTACTGACGCCGTCTGGGTTTGTTGGTAATTATCGCCTGGCGGGCTTATTTATAGACACGATTCAATTAATAGAAAACTTTTTAGATTTCGATGGAAATAGATTTCTCTTGCACTATTAAGCATAAAATAAATTATATATTTATGTGTGCTTAGTACTTGGGTAATTGAGACTAGGAGCTGCGATACATGTGACAATTATGATGCCAAAATGTTCTAGCCAGCACAGTCCAGGACCATTCGAGTTCAGTTTAATGATTAATGAATGTGTGTGTGTGGGTGTGTCTGTGGGTGTCTGTGAGGGAACATTCGCTCACAGTTGACTTCACAGTTGACATCATAATGTGGCTATTGCTGTCAGTGGCCCCGTTGACAGCTAACGGATATTGTGACCGCAGCGAGTAGATGGAAAATGTCAAAGGCTTTGGGTCAGAATCAATGCCTTCTCGGCTCAATTAGGCAAATTTAATTAAGTCTCATGTTCACATTTCGAATTTGAGCCAAAATCAATGTTTCCCAACATTTGCCAGCTTCGGCTGAATGTTACCAAAAAAGAAAAGAGAAAAGAAAGGCGAGCACAAATCTAAGTGGTGCGGCGAGGCATTTGGCAATTTATATGCAAGCCGCATGTTGCCGCTGCGTGGCACATGTTGCCAAACATTTGCTTCGACAACTTCGCACACACAGAAGCACGGAGATGCTCACGCACACATACACATGCACACATTTATGGCGAGTGCCCAACACATTGGCAAACATAAAATTTAAACATGCATAGGCCAAAAGTACCACGCAGAAAACAATACAAACACATAAACAAGCGCAGAGAGAAGTACAAGAAGTGTGCTGAGAGAAGATTGGAGTCGTTACGAATATTCTATACACTTTTACCACAATGACAATGACAATGACAATGAGAATGACAATGACAATGACAATGACAATGACAATGACAATGACAATGACAATGACAATGACAATGACAATGACAATGACAATGACAATGACAATGACAATGACAATGACAATGACAATGACAATGACAATGACAATGACAATGACAATGACAATGACAATGACAATGACAATGACAATGACAATGACAATGACAATGACAATGACAATGACAATGACAATGACAATGACAATGACAATGACAATGACAATGACAATGACAATGACAATGACAATGACAATGACAATGACAATGACAATGACAATGACAATGACAATGACAATGACAATGACAATGACAATGACAATGACAATGACAATGACAATGACAATGACAATGACAATGACAATGACAATGACAATGACAATGACAATGACAATGACAATGACAATGACAATGACAATGACAATGACAATGACAATGACAATGACAATGACAATGACAATGACAATGACAATGACAATGACAATGACAATGACAATGACAATGACAATGACAATGACAATGACAATGACAATTTATATAATTTATAATAATAATATATAAAAGAAACGATATCTAACTTTAATAATATCAATAATGATCATATTAATCGTGGTGATAAATATAATTTAATGAGAAAGACAATATATATTGGATAAGTATAGGCGCTCGCAGTATAGAGCAGCAGCTATTATTAACTGCTGTGCTTTGTTCTCTCATCAACATTTATGATTTCATCGATTGGGTTTTGTGACCCTAGGGTATGTGAGTGAGCTGACGCTTGTTGTTTGCTTAGCTGCCGATTGCATGGGCTGCTAAGCAGCTTAAGTAGCAGCATACACACGCACACACTGACACACACACACTCGTCTACAGCAGACAACGTAGTCTATACGTGTATAATGTACATACATATGTCTTCATGCATGTATGCATGCGCATGCCACATATTTGCATATTTGCGTGTCGCTTAAAATATTTGCGCTCTTGGTGCGCCTGATTATGGCGCTTAAAGAAACACTTAAAAAAGCCAACCAGCCGAAGCTGAAGTGGAAGCTAGGCGAAGTGCCAAGCGCAATTGGGGTTAATATCCTAGCTACGAAATAATATCACAAACAGCCAGACAGAGAGAGAGAGAGAGAGAGAGAGAGAGAGAGAGAGAGAGAGAGAGACAGCGGCAAAGACAGCGTCAAGTTGAGGCTGAGGCGCACATTATTTGAATTATTTATGGTTAAATTTATGCCAAAAATTTTTGACTTGAATTTATTTTTTTGGCGCGCGCTGCTTAGAAAATGTTCACGACTCGCTACAGCTACAGCGAGTGTCATGAAAAATACGCAAAAATTAATAAAAAGTTGTTGCATAATAAGCAGTTACTAGGCCCGACATGCTATTGTTGCTGTTGTTGGCTGGCTTGCCTACTTGCTTGCCTGGTGTTGTGCCTGCTGCCTTTAGTCTCGCGTGCCGGCCAAATTAAAAGCCAACAATGTCTGCAAACAGCCAGCAAATGAAGCAAAACTACGACGTGCTGTTATTTGTGCGCCTGTAGCCCAGAGATTTTTGTCGCCTTGTGCCAGAGGCCATAAATTCGCGCAGGTTGGCGCATTTTTTCGCATAGATACAGTCCAACCCCTTCCCAATCTTTCTCTGTCTCTCTCTGTATGTGTGTGTGTGTGTGTGCATTGACATTTACAAAGTGAGAATTTAATTAAACTTAATGAAAGTGCATGCCTCTATCCAGTCTGGCAGTTAGCCAGCATTGCCTGAAACACTACAGCCAACACTTTTTGGCCATTGCTGTTGCTGTTTTTGTTGTTGTTGTTGTTGTTGCTGTTGCCATTAACACAGCGGCGTGGCCATCAAAAACGGGCTTATAAGCAAACGGCCGCCTACCAGCAATCGCAAGCGGAGGAGTACGCTGCGTATGCTTAACAAACAAATGCGAATGGAAAATAAATCGGCCAATGGAAACGGACGAATATCGAATCGCACAACTGACCCACATTCAGGCACTCAACTGCATTGTGCTCGTCTGCTCCAGTTGCTCTACTCCTTTTGCTACCTCATTTAGGGGGCCCCAGTCGGTCTATACAATGTTGGCGCACGCTGCGTATGATTAATTTAAGCAGCAGCGGCAGTGGCAGCAGCAGCAGCATTGGGATGCGGGGCCGGGCAGGTGCTACGGCTACTTTGGCTGGCTGCTGTGCCATTTTCTGGTCGATAAATTTAATTTACACAAATTAGTCGCGCGTAGTCGTAAAAACGCAATCGAAACACCGGACACAAAGCACAGGACAAAAGTTCAACAGCATTAAAACAAAAAGCTAATTAATTAAAACACCTCGCCGGCAGCGTTCCCTCTTGGTCAGCCGTATGCCGCTAGGTCAATGAGAGTGTACATATAATGTATGTGTGTGAGTGAGTTGGTGAGTGTGAGTGAGTGTTTACTAGTCGGCGTTTGCGAGAAAATGCCAGCGAGAATAGCTAACGACTAGCGGATATCCTACAGTCGTATGTGGCCCAACCAACTGGCTGAAAAGCAATCAAATTAAATTTCTGTCTAAGTCAAGCATATAAAGTGTGGAGTTTGTAAGAAATATACAAAAGAAAAAAACTGTGCGACTAGAGAATACCCTACACCGAAAATTTCAGGCCATCTAATTATTGAATAAATAAATAGAATGTTAGGAAAAAAAATTAATAATAATAATAATAATAATAGTAATAAAAAATAAATCATATTATGAAGTACTAAAATATATTTATAGAATTTTATAATATGTATTTTAAGCAAATAAAATTGTTCCTAAAAATATATACAAATAATTATATCACTTATTAAATAAATGAAATCAAAATACTACAAGAAGTAAATAATTATAAATAAAAATAAATGAATTATATTTTAAATCACATTTCTAAACTATTTTAAAAGTCATTAAAAACTTTTATTTTCTTTTTGTTTTGTATATTTTATAACATATAATGAAGACATATAAAGTTCAAACTTAATAAATTTCCATACAAATTTCATTATTAGCCTCATCGATGCTAGCAACTTTTTCTTGCATGCGGCAGTGTATGCGAGTTGGGCGTGGCAGCCGTCGACATTGCTAATTATTTGACCATAAATCTTAGCCACTGGCCATACATTTTTTGCCTTTGCCCAAATTTATTTATTGTTGTTGTACTCGTGGTCCCATGTCAATGTCAACGACTGCAAGTCCTTTGGCTGTCTCTTAAGGTCCTACATATTCTCTTTTTCTTGCAGCACTTTAAGCAACATCTACCGTCGTCTGTTTCTTTCATCAATCTTTCAATAATTTTATTGCCGTGCTAAAAACGAAAAGAAAGACAGAGAAAAGGCTTTCCGGTTGCCACATTTCGCTGATTGAAAGAGCAAATAAAATATGCAAGTCCACGATCGACTGTGAAATTCAAAGCGCAAATTTGCGAGCATTTCCGCCGCACGCAGAACCAGCCCCGCCCTCTGGCCCTCTGCTGCCCGTTTGACCCACTTGGAGCAGCCGAGATGCGCTCGAGCCTTGGCTAATTTATGGCTACGCATTCGGCGTGCTAATAATATTCGAACTGGCCTAATCACGTGGCCAGGACATTCACTGCGCTGCCTTTCGATTTGGCGCCTTTGTTTACCTAAGCAATAACAATAAATTAATCGCTGGCCGCGCAGACAGCCATTAGTCTTTATGCTTGTGCTTGCGGCGCGCTTTGTGCTTTGTGTTTTTAATTATGTGTCTAATTTTTGTTTTTCGTTATTTTGTTCGTTTGCTGGTTCGTTCGTTCGCTTTGCTCACACCTAATGGCATACGCACGCAGCGGTTTCTATGTATTCATGTATCCGTATCGCGTATACGCAGCGTATGCGTATAGGAAATATGGCGTGTCGAGCTGTTAATTGCCTCTATCAATGCGGCTTCCTGCATGTTCTACATGTGTTTATAGATATCTCGATTGTTGCTTTTAGCCGCTGCCTAATTGTGTCAGGCAAAAAAAAAAAAAAAAAAAACAAAAAAACCAAAATATTACACGAAATAAATAAATTTATGTACACAGCACATAACTGGCATTGTTTATGGTCCAAGCTGGGCATTATTGTTGTTGTAGCAAGGGTATTTCAGGCTAAATTGTTCAGATATACAATCAACTCAACTAGTCTGGATAATATGTATAAAGAATGCATAATATGTAATAGATAATTATTCAAGGATAACAAATAATTTCCTTGTCTAAAATGTTAACAGATCAATGTTACGCTGCATGTAAAGCAATTTAATCTAAATATATTATATATACCATATATATATGTATATATTTTAACTAATAATAACACTAATATTCCATTATATATTATTAATAATAATTATATTATTAAAAATCTGTCAAAATTAAGATCTCTCAATGTTGCGCGTGTTTTTCCAAAATGAGTTGCCACTTGAGCTCACCTTTAATGGCCATACGCAAAGAAGGCGTGGCATGCATATTGGGCATGGGCATGGGCATGGGCTTTGACGTGAGCGTGGGCGTTCGAGCGGTTCAAAACAAACACTCAACAAGACGCGACATTTGCGCTCCGCTGCTCCGTTGCAGTTGCTTTCGTGTTCATGCATTAACAAAATGGCTGCTGCAACAACCGGAAACTGACGGCAAACGACATTTGTGATATGCATCATATGCCACGCCCACCTACCATCTATCCCCCTGCCCCCCCGCAGCTGCTGCTGGTCGATGTCACAGTCGCATTGCTGGAGTCAGCTACTTGGCATATTTCTGTCGTGTCATTGTTGCTTGTGCGTCTTTTTTGCTGCTGCTGCTGTCGTTGTTGCTGTTGTTGTTGTTGTTGTGTGCATCTGTGAGCCTTGCAGGTGCAATTATGATGGGAGCAGTGGCGCAGCGACTGGAGGGGACTGGCTGGGACAGTGTCAGCGACATATAAACATTACATCATCAGCAACTTTTTGTAGCTGTCATAAAAAGCAACAACAACAGCAACAACAATGCGCACAAGATGCATGCGAAAAGAACAACGAAAACTACCAACAAGAAGGACAACAAATGAATGCTATCCTGCTTGCAGTTCCGTCTGCCACTAAGCCGGCATGCTAAATCCCTTTTACCAACTGCTCCCCACTTCTCGTCACGGCTCTAATGAGCTGTATGTGTGTGTGTGTGCTTCGCTGCATTGTTGTTGACATTTTTGCTGGCATATGATGCTTGTTAGTGACTTTTTGTTTCTTACTGCTGTGTGTTTTATGCGATCCACTGTTGGCTCTCCCGAGCTCTGGCTGCTGCTCTCTCTTTTCATACCCTGCAATTATGTGCTGCACATAAACAGGGTGTATTGGCAGCTTTTCTTGTCTTCTCTCTTTGCTCTCCATTACATTCTCTTTTCGCTTTCCTGCCGTCTTCTTTACTCCTTACTTTTCTTATATTTGTACTCTCATCTCATCTTCAGTATAAGACATTCGCTCTCGTATAGATTATATATATATTTTTTTTTTTGCTTTTTGTTTTCTTTCGTTCTTCTTTTTCCTCAATCCAAATTCCTTCTTTTCTTATGTCTGAACTCCACTCTTATCGCTATAGACTCTTCTTTCTTATATTTGTTCTCAATTTTTTCTATGACCTATTGTCTTCACACTTCTTGTTTTCCTCTTCTTTGTTTTCTTCTCTCTTCCAACTCTCTTATCTTTTCTTTTCTTCTCTCCTTACGAGGTATCTCGACGGCGTTCATTTTTGATTAGCGCGCGCTTACTCTGTTCTCTGCGCTTTCCCCTTCAGCACGTCCTGCGCCCTGCAGCGGCTGCTCGCTTGTCGCTGTTGTGAAATATTTTCATGAGTTTTGACAGTAATGTGTCGCAATGTTTGTCCAATGCTTTTTTGTCTGCAAGAGAGCCAGCCAGAGAGACAGAGAGACAGACAGACCGGATAGACAGGCGGACAGACAGCCATCGCAGTCAGCCATTGTCTGCGGCTGGGCCAGCAGAGCGACATGTTTGTCTCGTTGTTGCGAGTGTTTAAGCGTTGATTACACTTTCGTGTTTGCCGCTGGTTGTCACTATCTGTTATAGTTGTTCCTCTACTCATTGTTGTTTTTTTGTTGTAGTTTTTTAAAGTTCCAGCTGGCAGCAGTTGGCAGTTCATTTCTGAGTTTGCTCCACATGTTTCTCGGCGAGTTTCATGCGAAATTGAATTTTCCGAGCTAATGTATTCATTGGGCTTATTGAAAACTTGAATTATGCAATTTATAATTATTATATTATTTAATAAACAACAAATAACAAAAAAACCACTGCATTTTTAATTCAAAAGTGCAATTATGTGATTTTATGAATATTTATTTTTTAACTCAAACTTGCATTGCCTGTATAAATGTCTTTTTTGATGCCCTTAATTAATTAAACTGATGTTTTTATTTTTGATTAATTGATGCGCCTCGTTTGTGGCCGATCAGTAGAATTTCAAGCAAATGACATCATTAATTGCATTTATTTGAATCAATAAAAAAATATATATATTTATTTATAAATGCCCAAATGGATGTGTCAAAAATACTTTAATAATTTTTAAATGTCATGCCAAATGCCAATGCATTAACTCTTTAACAGGCGGCTCAGCGGACTAGCTGACTGAATGACTGACTGACTGACTGACTGACTAAATGACTGACTGACTGTCGCCCACAAATCTTGCGTCAACTTCTGGTGTTGATTGCCGCAATGGGCATATTGCTGTTCGCCACGGGCAAACACACAGAGAGCCAGCTATTGGGAGAGAGAGAGAGAGAGAGGGAGAGCAATAGAGCTGCTGTAACAAGCGATATTTCATGTACTTGCCATATATCAATGTCACTTTACTTTGGCAAACAGTTTCAGTTAATACACAATCAATGTACCAATGTGTTATCAATAATAAATTGCTGGCGATTTATCAGGCAATGCTGCAGCCCAGCAACAAATGCGAGCCCAACTGTCTTAACTTACTTTGCAGCAACAACAACAATAGCAGGCGACAGCAGCAGCAGCAGCAGCAGCATCAACCAACAATCCAGTTTGAGACTCTTCGCCCACGCGTTGGGGGACTTTTAAATCCACCCAAACCGCCAGCCGCATGCGAAAGTCAAACATAAATCGCTCGCCCTCTCTGTGTATGTGTGTGTGTGTGTGTGTGTGGGTAAAAATTACGACCTTGTGTGTGTGTGTGTGCGTGCAAGTTATGCGCAGCATGCAAAACTATGCACGTGCCGGTTGAAGTGTATAAATGTGGTGGTGGTGGTGGCGCCCTCTGGCGTGAGGTGGCCGTACTCTACACGCTCTGGCTGCAGCCACTGCTAGCTGCTGCTGCTGGTGCTTCAGCTCCGGCGAGGACAACGTCGCTCGACCGACAATGCGAGTCATGCGGTGGACTCATATCGGATGACAATTAGGCCCTGGTCATCAATTCCAAGTGCACAGGCGATAAATCTTTTGTAATTGTATATGTGTGTGTGTCGCTGTGTGAGTATGGTTGAATGTGCGGCGGGCCAGTCAGGTTAAGTGCTGCCCCTCCTGCTGCTACTCCTGCTGCTGGAAATTGTGACTTCGCTTTTTGGCTAACCAAAAGCGAAATATTCGCTCGTTGGCGGTCTAATTGAAAACTTTCATTTGTGGCTCAACTATTTTAGCACTATTGCGAGCAGGTTACACACGAAAGATATCACTAATTAATTGTGGCCCCCACAGAGGTTTATCAGCTGCAAGCAATGCCATTTTTTACCAACTGCAATTGCATCAGCAGCAGCTGCACTGGATGTTATTTAACACAAAGTGCCAAATGTAGAAGATAAACAGTGCGTTCAGAGCTGCTAATTAGTTTTTGGATATGCCGCAGGATGTTTCAATGTGCAGAGGCAAAAGCATGTGTTAAATTATATGCACAAGGCCTCCCTCTCCATATCTCCTTCTCTCTCCCACTCGCTGTCTGTCTCTGTCTCATATTATTTATGCTTAATAATTGAAAATATTATTTAACATGTTAAATGTGTCACATTTCCTGTTGACTTTAATTGTTGTCAAAAGCCTGCCAGGCAGGCAGCTCGTGCAGCGTGTGGTGCACGGTGCGTATGCGTAACTTATCTTACCGTTGACATAAATGACATTTTAAGGGCAATAAGTTATTTCACATTATGTCTTTGTGGCTCTTCGAACTCCCTGTGCGTATGTGTGTGTGAGTGTGTGTGTTTGTGTTAAGCTCAAAACAGTGGGATGTGCGTACAAGCCAAGCTACAAGCGGTCGGTGGGACAGCGGGAGCTGCGGACAGACAGACGAGCTGCCTGCCTGCTGCTCGAGTTGTTAACAACTATGAGGCTATGGCACAAACTTTATGAATGCACTGTGTGCGTATGTGCATGTGTGTGTGCGCGTGTGTGTGTGTGTGAGTGCATTGTAAGTGTTTGCACCGCATGCGGAAGTCACATGTTTGCATTATGTGTCCTTTGGCATGTCCTTGCTGAGCTGCTTGCTTGGCTGCTACGGCTGCCTGCCGCCTGTCGCCTGTTTGCACTGCACTACTGAGCCGCCACGCCCCCTGCGGCCCACGTTTCTATGCATAAATTTTATATTTTGGTATGCTTGTTCGGCTGTGTCTGCAACATAAATTTTAACTGCTGTGAAAATATTTGTTTAATGTGAAACTTTTAGCTGCTGCTGCTGCTGCTGCTGCTGCCTGCTGCTGCCTGCGTTGGCAGCATCCGTCTTGCTCTGTGTCGCCTCAGTTTGCATTCTAATTTATTAATTATTTAAATTAAGTCTTGCACAATCATTATTGCTGTCCGCCCTGCAGACAGTTGCAGCTCTACCCATGCCCAACGATTTAGATGGAGGTCTCACATCTCTCACAACTTTCAAATGTCAGCCATTATTTATTTAGAGCCCATTTGGAGTAGAGCCAATCAGTGGATGACAATTCGTTATTGAATGGACTAAAAGTGCGTAAATAATTGATATAAATTAATAAATATAGATGTCATGTGATTTTTCACTTCTCGGACAAGCGACAAAGGGGCAGCTCAAATGCGAGAAGGAAATACTAAATACAAGAGTCTGGCTTATGATGTAAACTCTTCAGCTCTGCATGCTTGAGCTGTTGTAAATATGTATTTATTTCATATACAATTCGACTATTGCTAAGCCTATTTGCATGTTTTGATCAAGGAAGTGTAGGGGCTTTGCTTAGGCTATTATTTATTTAAGTCACATTTCATTTCATGCCTATCAAGGGCTGACGATTTGAGCTTGGGAATATTTTAAATATTAAAATTTAAAAAATATTTATGAAATTAGAAAATTAAATTCTCGATTGCAGCGTAATATTTATATGATATTTGAATATGATATATATATTTTATATACTTAAATTATGCATATAAAAATGTAACTAATTAAATATATGCAAAATCTGTGCAAAATCTATCAAAAATGTAAATAGTTTTTTAATTCTGTGATTAACGTATATTCAATTACTTCATTGAATTTCTTAAATTAAAAAATATAAAAAAATTTAAAAAATATTTTTTACTTTACTTTTCTTTGAATAACAATTAAAGCATTGCAACTAAAAATGTGTGAAATTCACCAGAGCATATCATTGTTATTTGTTGTTATTTCTCTAGTGTTTTTTTAAATATTATTTTGCTTTGTTTTCGCTTTTCATATTGATTGTGTTTGCATGCGAATAAAAAGCCGTTCTTGCTGCAGGTCAATGCAATTTTCACTGGTTCGTCTTGGGCGTTTCGAAAAAAAGGAAAACACAAACATTATTTAATTGGGTCGACTTTGCCCTTCTCCTTCGCCCGCCTGTCCAGCTGCACTCAGTGCCGAGTCTTGCTCTGAGGTAACATTGATTGTAATTGCAAATAAATTGGCAGCATGGAAAGGCGCTTACAGGACATTAAAGGCGACGCGGATTGCAGGGGCGAGCGCTCAAGGGGTCAGCCATCGTGTGAGAGTGCGCGCACCTGCGACCGCCCAGGCACTCGCAGCACTCTGCGTGGGCCGAGACCCGGACTCAATTTACATGCCCTGCGCTGCCTACGATCTCGAATATGAGGCAGATAATTGTTTTCGCTTCTGTATCGAATCAAAGTAAATCAGTTATACGATATGCTTAAAAAAAACGGGACTATCTCTTGCCCTGGGCAATTTTTCCGTCTAGACTTGGCGGGTTGCTTGAACTCATTGAAACAAAGTGCAGCTGAAACCGAAAACTCGAAAAAAAAAACCAAAAAATGTGTCATAAAAACAGAAAGCCAAAGCTGAATAAATATCGTGAGTTTGACTGTGTGTGTGTGTTTGCGTGTGTGTGTGCGTGTGCATGGCATTCATGACATATAATTAATGTTTACTTGCCTTATCCACTCCAGCTCCTTTGTGGCGGCAAGCGGCCAAAAGCGCAAATCATTTCACCTAATCACCGAGTGGCTGCCGAGAGCGGCGCAAGTCACGCTGATAATGTCGAGCTGATTAAGTGCGCCCTTGTTGGGCTCCCACAGCAATGCAACGGGCAACAAGGACACGCATTTGCTCCTGCAATGCGTCGGCTTCAACTTAAGAAAGGGAGCAGCAGCAGCAGCAGCAGCAGCAGCAGCAGCAGCCCGGCAATTCATTAATCATACGCATTATCCGCTACTGAACACACTGCACACACACACATATATGTACATACATACGCCTCTAAGCCTCTCATTTCCCTAGGAGAGCTTGCAACAAGCAGACTATATGCCATACTGCTGATTAATACAGAGCAGAAGCATTGTTGGAGTACAGCAATAATATTAGAGCACAATGTCCATTCTGTTACACGCTGTGGCAAAAGCTCTATTGAGTCTATTTGATTTCTTATGGCAGTCATTTGATAGCCTTTAATGGTTGTCTTTGTAATATCGCAGTTCATTAAGCAGCCAAAGCGAATTCCTTTAACAAAATATTTAAATGGAAGTCGCTTCGGCTTGCTGCATGAAAATTCGAATTCAACAGCTGCAAATGGGCACGAAAAACTCGACAAAACAGACAAAGACATAAAGAAACAATTGCACATGTGTCTATGTGTGTGTGTTTGTGGTATTTATGTGTGTGCTAATGCGTGTTCTACTACATAGAACAACTTGGTTGTTGTTCTCGCTTGAATGGGCCTTTGCTATAGTTGTTATTGCTGTTGGCTAAAATCCACATCTGCATGGCCTACAAGTTGATTGTTATTAATATAGTTGCCCAGGACACATAGGCCTGTTGTTGTTGTTGTTATTGTTGTTGTTGCTGCTGCTGCTCGTTCGTGTTGTCATTTCAACTGTTTGCTTAGTGCGAGAAAAACACGGCCAAATTGCTGCAATGAGCAAAATACACACTCGATGTTAAAATACACGCAATACATTTGATTAAGACGCAGCAGGCCTTAAGCAAAATCACACCCACAGAGAGAGAGGGAGAAAGAGAGAGAGAGTGAGCGAGTGAGACACACATACAAGCACGGTTGAGCTGGCAAGGACAACGTATGTGATTGCGATTGTGATCAAGATTAAGTTCCGAGTCAAGAAGCACATCGTACAACTGCGCAAAACAACTTATTCATCAATTTGTGAGCAATTCTGAAAATAGTCAACAGAAATAATAGCAAAATGTTTGCGCAGTTGTGGGCGTCTATCTGCCACTGACCATCTCTCTGTCTGTGTGGTCGTGTGCGTGTGCGTGTGCGTGTGAAGTTGAAGGTCAGCTGCTGAGCAAGCACAAAGACAACAACATCTTGCAACGCAATAACATAAGCAACACAAGCACACAAAATCGAGCAATTCGCTGCCAAGCAAAATGTTGAAGCTGCCAAACTGCGCAAATAAATATGCTATACTTTTTTAAATATAATAAATGCTAACTCAATTTTAATATATAAACCAGCACTCGAGTCGGTACAATGACAGATTGGAGCGGCACAGAAACAGGCTAGCAAACATGCTCACTACATACTGAACTGCTAGGAGGATTAAAAGAAGACAACCGAGGGACCTGATTCTCCGATCGCCCCGTATGACGGTTAACAGACGTTGACATACACTTGCCATCATTGTGTTATTAATGTATTGTGTTGTAAATATTTGTATATAATTGTAAATATTTGTAAATTGCGACAGCAACGTAAGTTGCCGGCGCGCCCTAATGGGCTGAATGAAGAGATAATAAGCGCACAAAGGGGTTATTGAAAAACCTCGTATGGCTTTAATAAACAAAAAAAAAAAAAAAAAAAAAAAAAATTTTAATATTTAGCTATGATGTAAAGTTAATTCATCTGAAATAAGTCCTCCTGTGCATATTAGAAGATTAGGCTCTTTATATTTATATTTTTAAGCTACTATATTTGCATTGTACGGATTCAACTCTTAATAAAAAAATATAAAAAAATAAATAAAAAAATAAATAAATAAATAATAAAAAAAAATAAAAAACTATAAATAAAAAAAAAATTTTAAAAATAAAAAAATTGTCACATATTATTAAAAAATATGTGAACGTTTATTTTTTAAATATTTTTAATTGTATTTTTTTATACATACTATATATATACAAAAAAATAAAAACTAAATAAAAATAAAAAGGATATAAATTGCTTTTCAGCGCATATCTGAAACGCCCTATCTGTATTGCTAGTTTAACTTCAATTCTCTCGCACTGACCCCGCAAAGAAATCTATGTACTCGATAGACCGCAAATAGTATGTGCTACCATAATTTAGTTGAATAGGTAAAACCCTGAAGTATATGCTCATTTATTTCCATCAACATAAATATAAATTAGCTGATTAAAGTCGAGTTGACAAACCTGAAAATCAACAATCAGAGCAACTGGCTGCCATGCCGAGGCGCACAGTCATTGGGCAGCAATTGTTGCCGCCATGTACACAACGTACACAGCTAACACACACACACACACACACACACACTTGAGATAAGAAACGTGTATGCATGTGCGTGTGCGTGTGACATTCAAAAGGATAACTAACTATGGTACAACGATAATGGCTACGTCCACACACATAACGGGTTGGCTATTATTGCTTTGCCACTCGACCTGTTTGTGTTTGGCTTGCCTGAAGTGTGCTATTGTGTGTGTGTGTGTGTGTTTATTTGTCTGCACATGAGTGTTTGTGTGCGTCTTTGGCAATGTGTTGAAATTGTTTCAAAAAGCTGACGCTTAACATTATCGCCTTTTGCCTCGTCTTCTATGAGCAGCTGAATGCTCAAGTGTGCATGCGTGTGGATGTGTGTACGTGAGCGCTGTTCTGCTAGCGCATGTATGTGTATGTGTGTGTCCATCAGCATGATATGCATTTGTATTTTGTAAGCATGACACAATGAGTTACTTCCTCTCTCTCTCTCTCTCTCTCTCTCGCTCTTGCTGTCTCTCTTTGTGGCGCGTCTTGCGAGCAGCGGAAATGTCAACAGTAGCAACTCCCTGGCAAATCTGACAATGAAGCCACAAGAAGCGCCGCTCTGTATAGCAGCAGCACATAATAAGTGCGTATAATGGATTGATGGTGCTACGAAGACAACTCAAGAGCGAACTATAATAAAAATCATGAATGCCGCTTAGTAGAGACCGCTTCTTTGGGTGTATTTGGGCTTTGCGGCTATGCTGAAAGGAAAACTCGAGGCGCAGTCTATTAAATAGTAAACTTAGCTAAGTAGTATATGATTGGCAAATATGGCCTAAGAGAAGAGTAAGCAGAAACTAAGAGAAACATATGTGAAGGTAGATAAAATGAACTCTACATTTAAAATGTTGCACATAAAGATTCGAACCATGCGGCAACTTTGTCATTAATTGTAGAAAAGGTACATAAATAAAATAAATAAATATTTAAAGTTGTGAATATATACGAATATGTAATATTTTTACCTATGCTCAGCGTTGCCATGTATTAAAATCAATTCCAATTAAAATGAAAAAGAAAATATAGAAACTCTTCAATCATATGTTAATTTACAGATATATTAACATTTATTATGCACATTTATTGTCAGGTGGCAACGCTATACCGATTTAATTTGAACTTGAAATTGAATTGTATTCAAGAATATTCATTTGCATTGCAATTGTCAAAATTTTTTTATATATTTAGTAAACAATTTTGTTTTTCCCAAAGATATCTAATTCTTATCATGTTTAATTATTATATTTCAGTCACAGGTGGCAACGCAACGCATGTAAATTTCGATTCAGATTCCAGATTCAATCTCAATTCAATTTAAGAAGTTTTACAAACAAGTTTAACAATATTTATCTAAGCTAAACCATATTTTAATGCCAGGTACTAGCACTTCGCCTGCTAAATATTATCTGCTAGCTGCAATCTGGCTCATCCGCATGTTAACTCTTGTTGAATGCTTAAGGCCTTGCCAAGCAAATATCTCCAACTTCTGCACAGTGCTGACTGCCCGGCCTCCTTGGCTGTCTGGCTGCCAGCTAAGCTTTAAATCAAACTCGAAGAATTATTTCATTCATAAAATATTTAAGTACAGGACAGCATGACCTTTATCAGAAGACGGCACAGCGTATAAATATTTTATCATGCCCCAGCATCATGCAATTTCATAATTTGATGCTCAATTTCGTTTTGGCTCCCAGCCGGAGCAACCCTTTCGCCGGCTTTCCGAAGCAGAAGCCGAACTCTTGACCTTGTGCCGCTTGTCAACAAAGACCCGTTTAACATATATTTCTTTTGGCCAACAAATTTGTTTGCCAAGTTGTCAGCAAAATGTTTTTCGATTTCTGCTCAGATTTCAAACCGAAAGCAAAAGCAAAAACCAACAAAAAATAGGTGAAAAAAAAAAAAAAACTGTGTTGCTGCAAATTTATGTGGGGCAGGCCGACCCTCATTTAATTTCTGTCACACGGCGTTATTTATGTGGCCGGAGCCATCGATAGCGTCTGACTCGAAATGCAAATAAATATGCGAATCGCGTTTAGTTCAACGAAAATCTCGCCATAGACGCATAAATTGTCAGGTTGTTTTGGGACGTTTTATTTTTTGGCTTTAATTGGATTGCAGCTGCAAGTTTTTGGCTGTGTGGCAGCCACTCTAAGCCAAATTGAGCCGCCGAAACGTGACGTTTCACGACCACACACACACACACACACACCAACACATTGACACTGACACACACAGCCCATTCCTTCAGCTCTCTGTGGAGCTGTGGAAAAAGCGCATCTGGTTGCGGCTGCATTTTGACGTTTTGTGGCTAAAAACGCCTCGCGACTTGTCTTATGTATAATTAAATTCACTGCTCAGCAGCTTGCCATGGCTAAGAAGCAGCCGGCAGCAGCAGCAGCAGGAAGCTGGCAGCAGCAGCAGCAAAAACCCAACACTTGACCCACATTCCGCAAACTCGTCGCCATTCTGTGCCGGCAGTCGACAACCGAAATAAAATGTTTATTTTGCATTTTATTTTTGGCGCATCAGAGGCAAGCGCTAAAATTATTTACGCAGCATCAGGCGTGTCATTTGCATGCGCCACGCCTCCTGCCTTTGCCACTGCCACTGCCGCTGCGAAGCCACCTCGCCTCCAGCCACAAGCCAAATGACAGCAATGGGAACAACAACCAATGAAATCCACAAAAATACGCTAAAAGTATTTACATTTGACTTGAACAAAATTATACATTTCCGTGCAAATAAAAAACCAAAGCAGCCGCAGCAACAGCAACAGCAACAGCAACCGAAACTTACGAGTGAAGAAGGGCCGAGAGAACAAACTCAACTGCTGAATTATTGACGAATATGAAATGCACTTGGTTAAGTAGATACAAAAAATACAAAATACAAAATGTCTTAAAAATATGGCAACAAGAGCTCAATAAGTGAAGACCGCTAACATAATGTTTGTGAAAATATAAGCAGAGTATGATTTCTGAAAATGTTTCACAGAAAGACGAATTTATATAAGGTGAAAGCGTAGACTGAAGCAGCAAGCAAGATCTGAAAGACAACCACAACTCTATATAAGTAAGAGCCGGATCTATTTAGATGACTTTACGCACATTGATTGCTTTCTATTATTCTTATATGATATGTGCTCAAGCCCATCTATTCCTTGTGGCGTTTGCTTCTCTCTAGCATTAGCAGAAAATAAATACAAGCAAACAAGGAAACCTTAGGTAACATAAGTAACCGTGATTACAGTTTTAATTAACTCTTTAAGTTTATTGCCAGGCTAAATTATTAATAACTAGCTGGCCCGGCAAACGTTGCTTTGCCCTATCCATTAATTCCTCTACGTCTGTTGACTACGAATCTGCGCGCTTCTCTTCGTTCTTTGCTGGTTTCACTCATCTCGTGCCTCTTGCAATTTTGATGGGCCTAACTGGATGCAGAAGAACTCCAGGAGATCATTTAGAAAATGCCTGCAGCAGCAGAGAATGTTCCCATTGGATCGACTGCAACGATCTCTACTGCTCTACTTTGAGTGCCCCTCAGGCTTCGAGTGGAAGACGCCGACGAAAAAAAAAATTAAAATTACATGTTAAATAAAAAAAAAAAAAAAAAATGAAATAAAACAAAAAATATAATATATATATATATATATATATATATATATATATATATATATAAATTAAAAAAACATAAAAAAAAAATAATAATAATATAAAAAAAATTGACCTGCACGTACGACTGACCCCACCGGGTCTGGACGACTGAATAAATTCCACAGCTGCTGCCCTTTATATAGGTCGACTTCCACTCAAATGAGTGAGCAGGCGCCAGAAAGAGCAATGGGAACATTCTCTGCTGCTGCAGGCATTTTCTTAGTGATCTCCTGGAGTTCTTCTGCATCCCTTGCTCTTAGGCAGGCGTACAGAGAGACAGACAGTGGCGGAGACAAATCCAACAAATCAAAAACCATAAAAATTGGTCCAGCACATATCAAGTTATAAGTGCCGTAACACTTTTACACAACTTTATTTTATATTTATAATGTTAAAATATAAAATACTTAAAATTGCGGAATATAAATATATGCAAAATTTATGAACAAAAATTCCAAATTTAAGTTAAAAAACATATAATTATTGTATATTCATATTCTGAGTGGATCAAGATGGAATATGTCGCTTATGTCAGGCAATTGAATTAATATTTAATATAATTATTATTTATATATTTTTTTTCTCTATATTCATATACTCTGCCAGTTATTCTAAGACTTTTATGAATTTTTATATAAATAATATTTCTATTTTTATATTTCCTCAGCATTCATCTGCGACATTCGAAATAGACAAGTTACATTCGGCTATACAAATACCCTATCCAGGCATCCTTGCTCTCCACAGCTCCCCCCTCGATAAAAACGAAATGAGAAAAAAATGCGCTACCAAACCGGAAAAAAGCGTCAAATCCGCAAACAAACACAGTGACGGGCAACAATGGAAGGCGTGTCATGGCAGAAGGGGGGTGTGGCTGTTGGCCAAGGGGGTCACCAGCTGCCTAAGAGAGAGAGAGAGAGAGAGAGAGGGAGTACAGCGTAGCAACTGAATGAAATGTACTCTCTATTGACATTTGATTCACAATAAAAACGAGAAGAACATGTAGATGGGGAGGGTGCAAAAGAAAAAAAAACTTAAAAAAGAAGAAGAAGAAAGGGGAAGCAAGTTAGCCACCATGACGTCCGACGCTGAAGTTCCGTTCCGATCCCATTGCCAAAGGTTTTTGCTCAGATTTCGCCGAGGCTCTTAGAGAAAAACTCTACGGTGTGGAATTTCGCTTTTCTTGTTTTTTTCTCTCTCTCTTTTTTTTTTCTTTTTTGTGTGACTTTTGTGCTTGTTTGCTGTGTTTCAATGACATCTCGTCGCATATCTCATCTCGTCTCGTCTCGTCTCGTCTGGTCTCGTCTCGTTCCATTCCATTTCGTTGCGTTTCCGTTTGGGATCCGTTTGTCTTGACGCATAAATTTGCCTTAATTTGTTGCAAAATAATTTCATTCATTTACGTGCTGCCATTTACGTGGCCCGTTGATAACTTATTTAAGACGCGTTGCGTTGCGATGCGTTGTCGGCAGCCAACAAATTTGTACAAAATAAATTATCAAACTGTCACATTGACGTATCGCCTGGATGTGCCCACCGCTGCCCATCCGAACTCTTAGCATGTCGTGCAAAGCATAATCTAGAGTATCATGTTGCCTCGTTTAAAGGATGTCAAAGGTTGCCCATATATCAGGGAAGGCATCAAACGCAGGCAGACGCTTGCTGCAGCCCGTTAACAATATCATGTAACAAAATTCTTTGTGCTGGACAAGCCACACACACACATACGTACGCACTCGCACACACACACACAGACAGATATGGATAGAGGGATACACGGACATTCGAGCTGTTTCAGATTTCCAATAAATATGCCTAGGGTGGCCTAGGCTGAGCTTCTCGCTGGCTGTTGTTGTTGGCTCGATCTGCTGCTGCTGCTGTTGTTGTTGCTCTTGCTGTTGTAGCTGTACACTCCCAGCTCTGTCGCTTATTTGACATTCTGACAGTTTCGACAGTTTGGTTCTCGTTTTACTCTCTGCGACAAAGTGCGTGAGGGCGAGCAACTGGCAACTGGAACACGGGCCCAAGCTACAGTAGCTTGTTTATTTATATGGTGTGGGCTGTGTGCGTGTGTGTGTGTGTGTGTGTATATATGTGTGTGTATGTATATATACCTTGCTGCGGTCGCCATGCTCTCTGCCTCGCCTCTGCTTCAACTCTGCCTCGACTCCTGCCACTCGTCTCGCCTTCCTGCACTCCTCCATCATGCATTATGCCGTAAACGTTGCTTTGTTGCGCAGAGCACACAGACGAGTCTGCAAAAAATCGCTCAAAGTATCGAAAACCGTAGAGCGCAGTATGTGACAGCTGACTTCCCCAGCCCAGCGCAGCAGCGCCCCAGCTCCCCCATCGCTCCTCTCCATGGATTTATGCGCTGCGTGGATGGGTTTGCTTTTTAGAGCAGCGGAACAGCCACTAACAAGCGGCTGAAATGTGTCACTTACACAAACCCCCGAACAGTGGGCAACAAATGTTTCAATTTGTGGCAAGCAAGCTGCCGAGAGGAAGTCTGGCCATATGAAAAGATTGTTCTCAATAAGATATTGTCACGTGCCATATTTATAAAGAAGCCAAAGACAGTTGTGAGCTGTAAGCAGTGAATAAAGGTAGTTTTGCATTTGG